>CM059187.1:27107454-28455908 GCA_030323885.1 Branchipolynoe longqiensis | reverse complement strand
TGCTTGTGGTATTAAATAATACAGGGTTTTGGCAGCCGCTCAATTCTCACATTCCCCAGGCAGTATCGACGTGTGGTATTCATACTGTGTCTCATTACAGCAGTGCACTTTGTGCTCCCTTATCAACCCCCCCCCCCCCCCCACACACACACACACGTTGGTTCATCTCCACTTGGTCTCTATCCGCCCCGCCCCGCCCCGCCCCGCCCCGCCCCACCCCGCCCCGTCCCGGCCCCCTCCCCTCATTGAAGCTTTTACATTCAGGTGTAGCCATTCATGGACTAAGCAGCATATTTGCATTGTATTAAAATCCTACGCGACTGACATTGGCAAAGCCAAGCCAGGTATAATAATAGTGCCGGAATGTGTGGAGTGCTTATTTAATCCAGCGCAGTATGGCAGCGGAGAAAAACTCTGCAGAACCTGCACTGCGTTAGAATGAGATTACATTGGTAGCGTTAGACCAGGCTTACTGTTAGAAATTACTGTGAAAGCGGGAAAAGGGGGGCGGGGCTAATCTGCGAGATGGGTCTGGGCTGGGTGGGCGGATTTGAAATTGTCTGATGGGTCCGCGTCGTGAATTTATTAAGCACTGGATTTCCCCACAGGCAAATCTATTTAGCTCTAAATAGAATCAGTGCGAGATAAAAACATAATGGCGTAAATAGTGTGAGAAACTCATTTAGCCACCAGGCTATCTTTGTTTTTGGGTTGTTTTTTTTTGTAGAGGGTTGCTGTTGTTGCCGGTTTCTCCTCCTCCATGGCAAGTTGATTAAGTGACAATAGGGGTAGCAGAAAGCTGTCACCTCCTCCTGGGAAACGCGAGGGAAATTACACAGGCTCGCATTCACACTGGAAGGTCAACAGAAGATGGTGCAGGAATGTGATTGGCGCCTGTTCTGTTTAGCTACTGTGAACAATACCTAATTAGTCTAATCGAGAAGTAAGTTTGTATTTAGGTTAGTGCCCCCCTCCCTCCCCTCCCCTCCCCTCCCCTCCCCTCCCATCCTCTCCCCTCCCCTCCCCTCCCCTACCCTCACCTCACCGGACCTCCCATCCCCTCACCTTACCTCCCCTCTCCTCTCCCCTCACCTCCCCTCTCTCCCCCCTCCTCCCCTCCCCCCCTCTCCCCTCCCCTCCCTCCCTCCCCTCCTCCCCTCCTCCCCTCTCCTCTCCTCCCCTCTCATCTCCTCCCCTCTCCTCTCCACCCCTCCCCTCCCCACCGCTCCCCACCCCTCTATGTCCTGCCCTTCCCTCTCCTCTCCTCTCCTCTCTTCTATTCTCCTCTCATCTCTTCTCCTCTCCCCTCCTCTCCTCCTCCTCTCCTCCTCTCCTCCTCTCCTCCTCTCCCCTCCCCTCCCCCCTCTTCACTCCACTCCACTCCTCTCCTCTCCGCTCATCTCATCTCCTCTCCTCTTCCCCTCCTCCTCCCCTCCTCTTCCCCTCCTCTCCTCCTCTCCTCCCCTCCTCTCTCCTCTCCTCTCCCATCCTCTCCACTCCTCTCCCATCTTCTCATCTCTAATTTCCTGCCTCTCTCTCTCCTCTCCTCCCTCTCCTCTCCTCTCCTCTCCTCTCCTCTCCTCTCCTCTCCTCTCCTCTCCCCCCCTCTCATTTCCACTCCACTCCCCACCAATCCACACTCCCGGTTCCAATTACACCCACGTTTTGACTACACACCCGAACAGTCAGTAATGATTAGTCATGTGTGTCATCAACACTTGTGGATACCGCTTTATTCCCATTTCTGGTATCTAGAATTCATTAGGTGCTCTCATGTTATACTATTTATAGTACCACCTCAAAGCAATTCCCCTTAGTGCGGGCAGGCAAAACCGACTAAGCCATTAGATGTCGCTCCCTGTGGGGGACGGGTTGAGTGGGTGAGTGGGAGGGAGGGGATAGGTCAATCTCCAGGCCCAACATTTTATGGCCATAAAGTTTCCAATAGAAATCCAAGGCATTCCTTCCGCATCAAAAACGAAATTTAACAGATCAAATGAATTCTACCTTATCTAAAGCGCAGTTTGTTATGGACGGGCCTCTCTATAGTAATAGAACCGCTTTTAAGGTTTGTTGAATTCGTCGGGAGATTATTAGAAACATCTAAGTGCTAAGTGGGTGTAGTGTAGTGTATCTTCACTCACCCAAAAGGCATTGGTCAGGAGATGTGAGAAGTGTGAAGTGTAAAGGGCGCATTCCTTACACGCGTAATGCGTAATGCGAATGCGACGACAAATCGAAACGCCTTGAAACCTATGAGCTACATTCCTTACACGCGTAATGCGAATGCGAATGCGTTTTTCCGATCGGTCCATGTAGCGATCGGTGTGGCATGCATTATGCGTCGAGCTGGGTGTGAATAGAAACCTGAGTCTGATGTGTCCATTAGTTTAACACTAGGAGAGGCGACTGAGCATTACGGAACGGTCACACACAAGGCTTCTGAGTGGAAACATATGGTAGTGGTGGTGGTGGGGGTTCGGAATGGGTTCGGGTTGGTAAAAATGCTACCAGAGCCACAAAAATATGAATACTTATCTATAATTTGGTTATAATAAAGGTAGGAACTCCCATGTGACGTACAAAAAGTTACATAGATATAAATGCAATATTTGGTCATATGCAGAGCAGTATGGAGAATAATTGTTTATTTATATTTTTTAAATATAGCCAGTCGTGTGCCGCATTACGCATGCCGCATTGCGCATGTAAGGAATGCTGGCATTCGCATACTGCATACCGCATTACGCATTACGCGTGTAAGGAATCCTAGCTTTAGAAGCGTCTCTTCCACTTTAGTCAGTTCTTTTTTTAGAAAAAAAATGTACAACTCATTCGGACAGAATCACCTAATGAAAAAAACTATTCCTTGTACGGCTCCCTCACTGCGCCAATGGATTTCTGCGGACACATGTCTGTGTGAATGTTGGTTTTCTTTAATGTTGGCTTAAGGTGTTTCAGGAACTGCTGGTAATGAGATTGCAGGGTGGGTGGGGGTTGGGGGGGGGTTGAATGGGGATGTATATACGTGCGTGTATTGGATAGGGGGGGGGGGGGGGGTTGAGTGAGGTTCGAGGGCGGGGAGGAGTTGTGTTTGCGGTAAGGGCAGGGATGGGGATGGGGATGGGCGTGTGTGTTAGGAGAGGGGTTAAGGGGATTAGCGGAATGGAGGAAGGGAGGTTGTGTGGTGGTGGGGGAGGGCGGGGAGGTGTACGTGTATGTTGGAAGGTTGTGTGGTGGGGGAGGGCGGGGAGGTGTACGTGTATGTTGGGAGGTTGTGTGGTGGGGAAGGGGTTAGGGGAAGGGGGGAGGGGAAGTGTACGTGAATGTTGGGAGGTTGGGTGGTGGGGAGGGGGTTAGGGGAGGGCGGGGAAGTGTACGTGAATGTTGGGAGGTTGGGTGGTTGGGGCGAGGGTTAGGTTTGTTTGTTGTTGTTTTACGTCCTAGCAACATCTAAGGTCATATCAGGACGGGTACCGACTTGTGACAGTGCGCACTCATGGCGACTTTATAGTGCTGTCCCACTGGGAAACCAGGCCGCCGGCACCATGACCTGGTATCCCACTCAGTCACATTATCCTGACACTGAGCACACCAGTCCTTGCCCTATCCTAGCCGGCTAGGAAGCGACAAGTATCAATTTTAAAGTCATTGGTTTGACTCGACCGGGACTCGAACACGCGAGGGTTAGGGGAGGGCGGGGAAGTGTACATGTATGTTGGGAGGTTGTGTGGTGGGGAGGGGGTTAGGGGTATGGAGGGGAAGTGTATGTGTATGTTGGGAGGGTGTGTGGTGGGGAGGGGGTTAGGGGTATGATGGAAGGTTGTGTGGTGGGGAGGGCGTTGGCGGAAGGGGGAGGTGTATTTAGGTTAGTGTCCCCCTCCCTCTGGAAGTTGGGAGGTTGTGTGGTTGGGAGGGGGTTAGGGGATGGGATGGAAGTGTATGTGTATGTTGGGAGGTTGTGTGGTGGGGAGGGGCTTAGGGGATGGGAGGGAAGTGTATGTGTATGTTGGGAGGTTGTGTGGTGGGGGAGAGGGTTAGAGGAGGGCTGGGAAGTGTATGTGTATATTGGGAGGTTGTATGGTAGGGAGGGGGTTAGGGAAGGGGTAGGTATATGTGTATGTTAGGAGGTTGTGTGGTGGGGAGGGGGTTAGGGGAGGGTGGGAAGTGTACGTGTATGTTGGGAGGTTGTGTGGTGGGGAGGGGGTTAGGGGAAGGGGGGGAAGTGTATTTGTATGTTGGGAGGTTGTGTGGTGGGGGCGAGGGTTAGGGGAGGGCGGGAAGTGTATGTGTATGTTGGGGTAGGGGAATGGAGGGGAAGTGTATGTTTATGTTGGGAGGGTGTGTGGTGGGGGAGGGCGTTAGGGGTATGTTGGGAGCTTGTGTGGTGGGGAGGGCGTTGGGGAAGGGGGAAGTGTATGTATATGTTGGGAGGTTGTGGGGTTGGGAGCGGGTTAGGGATGGGAGATGGGAGGGAAGTGTATGTTGGGAGGTTGTGTGGTGGGGCGACGGTTAGGGGAGGGCGGGGAAGTGTACGTGTATGTTGGGAGGTTGTGTGGTTGGGAGCGGGTTAGGGGAAGGGGGGGGGGGAAGTGTAATGTGTATGTTTGGAGGCTGTGTGGGGGGGAGGGGGTTTAGGGGAAGGGGGAAGTGTTTATGTATGTTGGGAGGTTGTGTGGTGGGGGCGAGGGTTAGGGGAGGGCGGGGAAGTGTATGTGTATGTTGGGCGGTTGTGTGGTGTGGAGGGGGTTACGGGAAGGGGGGAGTGTATGTATATGTTGTGTGGTTGGGAGCGGGTTAGGGAATGGAGGGGAAGTGTATGTGTATGTTGGGAGGTTGTGTGGTGGGGAGGGCGTTGGGGGAAGGGGGAAGTGTATGTATATGTTGGGAGGTTGTTTGGTTGGGAGCGGGTTAGGGAATGGAGGGGAAGTGTATGTGTATGTTGGGAGGCTGTGTGGTGTGGAGGGGGTTAGGGGAAGGGGGGAAGTGTTTATGTATGTTGGGAGGTTGTGTGATGGGGGCGAGGGTTAGGGGAGGGTGGGGAAGAGTATGTGTATGTTGGGAGTCTGTTTGGTGTGGAGGGAGGTAAGGGAAGGGGGAAGTGTTTATGTATGTTGGGAGGTTGTGTGGTGGGGGTGAGGGTTAGGGGAGGGCGGGGAAGTGTATGTGTATGTTGGGCGGTTGTGTGGTGTGGAGGGCGTTAGGGGAATGGAAGGGAAGTGTATGTGTATGTTGGGAGGGTGTGTGGTGGGCAGGGCATTAGGGGTATGTTGGAAGGTTGTGTGGTGGGGAGGGCATTGGGGGAAGGGGAAGTGTATGTGTATGTTGGGAGGTTGTGTGGTGGGGAGGGCGTTAGGGGAATGGAGGGGAAGTGTATGTGTATGTTGGGAGGGGGGTGGTGGGGAGGGCGTTAGGGTATGTTGGAAGGTTGTGTGGTGGGGAGGGGGTTGGAGGAAGGGGGGGAGGGAAGTGTATGTGTATGTTGGGAGGTTGTGTGGTGGGGATGGGGTTAGGGGAATGGGGGAATGGAGGGGAAGTGTATGTGTATGTTGGGAAGTTGTGTGGTGAGGAGGGGTTAGGGGAATGGAGGGGAAGTGGAAAAGGATGTGTATCTGTTGGGATGCTGTGTATGTGAGGGTAGCGGAAAGAGTTGTGGAGGGGGGAGGGGCTAAGAAAGGGGTGGGAGCGGTGGGGATGAGAGGGGCGGGACGTGGGTAGGGGAGGGGTGCTTGGAACGAGGATGCATGGTGCTTTCAAGCTAACTGCTTTTAAATAGGTCATCACACGGCCCGTCCTCCCTTCCCCTCCTAGGCCGGGGTCAGGGCGACGGCTCATAAAGAACGGGGTTGTCTCAGCCCTAGAACCGCGAGTCGACATCAAAGTTAGATCCCTTACAACCCTTACAACCCTCACAGCCACCGGCAAGCGGCTCGGGGGGAGGGGCGCCAGGCCCGGGGTTATCATAAACATGCCCCCCCCCCCCCCCGTACAATATGGTCTACATGCGCCTCCTGTTACATGGTGTATAATTGGCCCATCCATGGTCCTTCGGATCACATACATGGAATGGTTGGTTGGAGGTTTTAGGTTCTAGCAACATGTGAGGTACTGTCAGTATGGGTGGTACTGACTGTGTGCTAGTGCACACTCATGGCGATTTTTATTCACAGTGCTGCTCCCGACAACATTTTTCAGCCGCCCCTCACCCAGTTACGTTATCCTGACACTGGTCCAACCAAACCTTGTCCTATCCTAGTAATGCCGCGCCCCAGGTAATTCAGTGACACTTATAAAGTCACCGGTTTGACTCGGTCGGGGTTGGAATCCTCAATCTGCCATGCGGGAAACAGGCACCGTGCTCGCTCTGCCATCCTGTCCGGTTGACACGTGAGTGGATGTCTCTAAGCCGATTTCTAAGCGCAAACAACTGCAGACGCAAACGCCTATCTCTGTCTGGAGCTATCCCATTAGGACAAGGATTCACAGACAAGACAACAGAGGAAGGGAAGTCAATGCATCTCTGCATCCATTAGGGCAGTTAACAAGATTTCACAGGGAGATAAAACAAGTCAGCCGTAACATGTAAGCCATGTACGGAAATGGGGGAAAACTGAATCTTAATGATTAATGATTACTTCACATATAACCTGTATAGTGAAAGTAATTGTATCTTTGTCATAAATAAGGCCTTTAGGATTGCGCCAAACTCAGTGAATCCCAAGTTATATTTAAATGGGCAAAGTGTGGTAATTACGCACCATGGGTTTAGTAAAATGGCAAGATCAGTATTGGTTTCGAAGGGTTGTTTGTGGGGTCTTTTTATTGTAGTTACAGTAATAGCCTCGTTTTTATTTCCTCCGCAAAATGAGGTTTATTGACCGATAACCCTTTATTTGACTGCAACCTTGATACATCAGGTTCTATCTAGTGTTGATATCGGTTAGTGCCTCTCTCCCTGTCTCCCTCTCTACCACTGTTCCTGGCTCCCTCTCCCCCCCCCCCCCTCTGTTCATCTCCCCCTCTCTCTCCCTCTCGTCCTCTCTCCCTCTCTCTTTCCCTCTCGTCATTTCTCCCTCTCATTATCTCTCCCTCTCTCCCACTTTCCCTCTTTCCCTCTCTCTCCTCTCTCCCTCTCTCTCCCTCGCTCTCCCACGCTCTCCCTCTATCTCCCTCTCCCTTTATCTCCCTCTCTCGCTCGCTCTCTCGCTCCCACTCTCCCTCTCTCCATGTCTCCCTCCTCTCCCTCTCTCCCCCTCCATCTCACTTTCCCTCTCTCCCTCTCTCCCTCTCTCCCCCTCTCCCTCTCGACCTCTCCATCTCTTCCCGTCTCCCCCTCCCTCTCTCCTTGTCCCTCTCTCCCTGTCTTCCTCTCTCCCTGTCTTCCTGTCTCCCTCTCTTCCTGTATCCGTCTCCCTCTCCCCCTCTCTTCCTCTGTCCCTCTCTCACTCCCTCTCCCCTCTTCTCCCTCTCCCTCTCTCCCCTCTCCCTCTCTCCCTCTCTCAGTGTCTACTTTCCTCCATCTCTCCCCCTACTCCCCTCTCCCCTCTCCCCTCTCCCCCTCTCCCACTTTCCCCCTCTCCCTCTCCACCCCCCCCCCCAGTCTTTACAGCCACCAAGGCTGATTTTATCAAAATTTGCCGATCATTTGTGTGTGTGTGTATCAGAACATAAAACAGTCGGATACCATAGAGGCTTTAGCAGTAGACATTTCTTTTATGAATAAACAATAGAACAGGCGTGGTAGTTAAAATAAATGCTACACTGAGTTATCTAGGGACATTAATTAACAGTCCTAGTTGAAAACTCACATTTCATTTGGAAAAGAGATAAGAGTCCGTGATTTTATAAATAATTTAGTTAATTCTATTCGGTTGAAACACTCTCCATGGTGATTCAATTAAAATAAAAAAATTGTAATTTCATATATTTTTTCTCTTGTTTATTTGGAAAGCAGTGCACGACAGGGTTGAAGGTCTGACTGGACCCAGCCACTCTCTGTATCGAGGAATGGGTTCTGTTTGCATCAGTCGATCGGTGTATTTGATTAGGGGTGTGCACTTATTTCATTAGGGATCCTTGATGACATCTTTATCAAAGAAGTTCTCTCCAGTCCTCAATGGAGCGTTTCAATTTCGGGGCCACTCACGTGTAGCGTCTCGCAGCGCCGCGTGGTGGCGCTCCGGTGACTTCGAACGCTCGACAGTGAGAGGGGGGAAACAAGAGAATTCATAAATGACCGCGGCGGATGTATGAGACCCTGGAACGACGCGCGTCCTGTATATCGCGATTATACTACGCTTGCTTTGACGTTTAGTTATATTGACTTCCACTACCTGTGATCGCAAACTCTTCCCGCGCTGCGGTCCACTATCGCCCCCCCCCCCCCCCTCTTCTCTTTCCCCTTAAAAGATTTTTTAAATATCTTTTTTTTAAACAACTCATTTCATGTATTCAGATTAAGTGGCGTTTGGGTTGTCTGAAGTTTCATTGCGTTTTCGGTGTTGAGTGTTTTAATGTTGCTTTTGGCTGATGGTTGATACTGACAAGATCCAGGTCATAGCAATGTTATTCAAATTAAATTAATTTGGTCCCAAGAAATTTAAGCACACAAGAACGCCCAAAATATGGAAGTTTAATTTATGTTTCTGGATTTTCAGGTCAGGTTATTGACCAAATAAAAGCTGAGGTTCTTACAGATTCTAGACCATCAACGGAATCAACCTTAAGATTGGGGGTTTGTTAACTGACTTTAGCTCCCAAACCTTCACTTTTAGTTTAGAACTGACCACATACAAGTACACATAAGTGGTATACCGGGCGCGATGGCCAAATCAGTAGAGCGCGGAACACGCATGCGGAAGATCGGGAGTTCAGCGGGAGTTCGGTTCCCGGTCGAATCAAACCAATGACTTATAAAATTGATACTTGTCGCTTCCTAGCCTGGCACTGGGCAGTAATAGGATAGGGTTGGCTCAGTGTCAGAATAATGTGATGGAGTGGGATATTGGGTCATGATGCAGGTGGCCTGATTTCCACGTGATGCAGCACTATAATGTCACCATGAGTGCGCACTGTCACAAGTCGGTACCCGTCCTTATATGACCTTATATGTTGCCAGGACGTAAAACTCCAACAACCAATCAACCCAGTGGGACAGCACTGTGAATTCGCCACGAATATGCAGTGACCTCAGATGTTGCTAGGACATGAATCCCCATTCACTCAACCTCCTTAGGGACATTGCTCACCAATAGTGGCTCTGTGCGTTCTGGGTAGAGCTGGACTTTATCGCGGTCAGCTGCAGGCGGGAAGGATCCAGATGTGGAGAGTCGCTGACCGATGTCCGGGCAGTTCCACATGCACTTCATCACACTGCATCTTTCTGACTGTCGGCAGAATGTGTCTGCTAACTAAATTTAAACTCCACTGGGATCTCTTCCCAGAAGCAGCGGAGTATATAACCCGCCATGTTAAAGGCCATTTGAAGATAAATATATGTATCACTTGTCTAAAGTTGAGGTGTTCTCTAGCCAGCGGTGGGTCTTATATATAGCAGCCGTGAGCAACCAGTAATATAATAGTATGTGCATGTCCGATGGCATGAACTACCCAGAACCCTCCCCCTCTCTTGAAGATGTTGTCTTAGTTACATGAGGTCCCCCCCCCCCCCTAATGGGCGCATAGAAAACATGCAGTAAATTGTTACACCACCTACCCTACTTGTGTATTCTATCCATATGGAACAAGGCTCATTAGCATTCGCAAGACAAAAGTTAAATGCTATATATGGGTTTTAAAACCCCCCAAAAGAAACCTTCCATGTATGTATATATATGGTGTATAACGTATTATGCGAGTATAAAAATACGAAGGGAATTGTTTCCTTTATTAATATTATATTATTATATTACCTGATACCATTGTTATTCTCCGTAAGACTCCGCACTTGACCGGTGGCGCCCCCTGCACCCACCTCCCCTCCATCTGGTGTCGACAAGTGTCAGTCGCACCGGAGGATTTTTTTCTTATTATTGACATAATATATTTTGTGTGCATCACTGTATGTATGAATGTGTGTGTGTATGTCTGTATGTTATGTATGTAGGTTGGTTGGTATGTAGGCATACACACATGAACACCTTAATCCATATGTCTTATGTGTCCGGCACTTGGAATATTATCCCATGTTGGTATACTGTATTCGGCCTCCTGCCTCCTGATCTCATCAATAACCACCTTCATTCAACCAACTGTTGCGAATGGCACTAAAATATACTTAATATAGCGATAATTTAAGTAGTAGCATTTATACACATGTGTATATATAGAGTTTATATTAGATGTTACTAGGTACTCCAAAGTGGGCGGAAACACTGTCTGCATCGCGAAATCTGACATAATTTAACCATTCTAAAACAACTTCAACCGCCATTAATTCTGCTTTGTTTGAAATAAAAGTTATATGACATGAATGCCTGTTCTTTTGTCTTTTAGGGTGTTCAATTTTTAATTAAAGTTGCATAGTCCGATGGTTTTGATTTTCTGTCATTTTCTGAGATAAATATATTAGATTGATCATTATAATCTATCCTACTTTAGCTTGAAGTAACTCTGCTTGGTAAATGACTAATTTAGGAGATATTTGAAGTGAAAATGTGCTAAGTTAATTTTGGCAAACTTGCCAAAACTCTGACCCCACAGGCTTCAGTAGTAACAGGTTCTGCTAAATGGCCTCAGTAGTCCCTTCTATGTAGCATCAAATGCTTAATAACTGCACCAGTATCTACGTTGCATATGTAGGTTCAAATTGACATAAGGGCTTAGCTTTTGAAAATTTGATGCTTTCATCGGACTATGCAACTTTAACATGATGAAATAAATTAGAGTCAATGGACACTTGTTTGGGTGTACCATCAACAGCTCTGTGCATGTTTGCCATAATCTGTTTGCATCCAGTCTTGGCCACATCCTTCCCTAAAATTGCTACCTTGCTGAGTATGGTCACCTGAGCTAAAAAAATAACCACCAGTGAAAGATGGAGAAGAAACCGGACTTCATTAGCATATCAAGCATGGCTGTCTTTGAGCGGGAAATTTGATTGAACAGAAGGAGTGAAAACATTCAGATGTTCATTCTCCTTGAAAATTAATTCAGATCGTCCTGAAAATTATATCATCAGAAAGCTCAAGTCTTCCTCTACATAACCAGAACAATATTTGGTTGAGATTTATATCATACTCGGCAAGGTTGGTCTGAGAAATGACCATCTCTTCCTATCTCCCACACCAGAGTGATGAACATGGTGTTGATTGAAGCTTCTGTTTCAGCAGAAAAAGCTTGATGGGCATCCGTCAACGAATACTTTAGAGTATGGAAGGTGCAAGACTTTAAAGACATTTCTGAAGCCTATTGAGGGAATCTGTTTAGTCATCTTAATAAAGTTAATGTCTTTGCGACCTAGACTTGTAGTCAGCTTGCAATGCCTATGAAAGTGAACTTTCAGTTTTTGCCTTATATTAATTGAAAACATCTATGATCATATACAGCTTTTGATTCTGATTATTTTGGAATAGAAAATAGAGTGCTAGTGTAAGTACAACAGAAGTTATGATGTTTCAAAGAATTTATCATTAATTCTGATTATATTCAGTAGAAATTAAGGAATTTAGCAAGTTTAGCATGAAATATCTGAAAGAATAACAAGCTAATGGTCTGTAAAAAAATGGAGCCTGCTATTTGTGCTATAGCGAGTGAGATTTTTAATATTGGACAAATGATATGCAATGTAGCTTTTGTGTTGGGGCCTTAAAAACCTAGATTTCCCTAATTTGGAAATGTGCAAAAATAAGGGTATGAAAAAATATTCTTTAAAACCTGATAATTTTGGAACTTTTCAAGGGATCTATATACATTTTATATCACTGGAATCGGATTTAAAAGATCTATACACCTATATAATTTTAAACACTGAAACATTAAAATAAAAAATCACTTTGGAGTACCTAATGTTACTAGGAGGTAAAACTCCAACAAACAAACACAATATAAAGCCACACTTGCAGAGCATATTGTTCATGGCTCCTGCCTTTCACGCGTACATACGTTATTTCCCCTATTGTTATGTATGTTTCTTGTCATACAATAGGGTGCTAGTGCCTGCGCGCGGTCGCATGCACAGCTGCATTCGCGTCTATACTATAGTAATCCGCAAGGGAATAACACTTGCTATCAACATATGTCGACAACAGTATATTCACCTAGAAAATGCGAGCTCAAAATTTAACTAAATGTATTGTGGAAGTTCATGAACTTGTGTTAGCTACTAATTAAAAGATTCATTAAATAGTGTCGAGCTATTTTTAATTGTTTGACCCCCTCCCCCCCCCCCCCCGTTGTTTACAGCCCTTCTGAAAAGTCAGTCTCAGTTCGTTGTGTTTTGTTCCAGAATTGAAAACACTCAAAATAGTTTGGAGCTGGTGTAAATTATAGTTAGGTGGTCTAGATTTGTTTCTTTCTTTTTAAAACTAAATTATATTTGATTCAAATCATATATATTTCCGATTAACACTGAAATTGGCGAGAGTAAGTGTATCTAGCGCCAGTAAGCATGGAACAGATCGTGTTGACTGATATATTAATGCGTTTATAACGATCGTTATTTTAAAGACAGTCAGACATTTAAAAAAAGGATTCTCTTCCTCCACAGGCTGTACAACAAATACCTGTTTTGTGGAAGGTAGTTTCCAATATTGTCTAAAAGCCTTCTATTATTCTGAAATTAGTATGGATATAAGTTGGTTGGTTGTTTGTTGGAGTTTTACGTCCTTGCAACATCTAAGGTCATATCAGGACGGAGCATGGCTATAAAGCAGTCTTAGAAAATGTATGCTTGTTACTGCTTTGTCTGGTGTTTGGCAGTGGATGAGGTAAGTTCTGGTTGGCTCAGTGTCAGGATATTGTGGATAGTGGGGTGATAGGGTATGGTGTGCCAGCAGCACGCTACCCCAGTCACACCATGAACTTTCAGCCCCAGTCACACTACAGCTTGCAACAATTTTGCGACCACCTTAGACCAAAGAACCCACACTCACACTCACCAGTGATGTCCTTGCAACCAAAACAATGGCTGCTGACGTCTGGGCGTCACTGGTGACTGTGGGTTCTAATGTGGTCACAAAGTGGTTGGATGCTGTAGTGTGACTGGGGTGTTGCTGAAGTACGCAACTTTCAAAAGTTAGCCCTCCTGATCCTGTCATCCCAGATGTTGTTATGAAATTAAAAAAACACAATTGCTCACTGAACTGACTCACCGAATTGTCTCACCGAATTGTCTCACCGAATTGTCTCACCGAATTGTCTCACCGAATTGTCTCACTAAATTGTCTCACCGAATTGTCTCACTGAATTGAGTGACTCACTGCACTGCCATTACTCACTCACTCATGAACTCACTCATCAGCTCACTCATGAACTCACTCATCAGCTCATTCATGAACTCACCCATGAACCCACTGCTGCACTCATGAACTCACAACTCCCTCCCTGTTCTCTGTTGACAGCTAACCGCAACGTGAAGACGCTCTTCACCGTCATCTACGTGGTGGCCGGGGTGGCGGGCGCCATCTTCTTCGTGCTTGTGCTGCTCTGCGTCATCCAGCGGATCGCCAACCGCAAGCACAAGCAGTTCTACGACGACAGCAACGTCACCAACGCCGCCCGGGAACGGATGATCCGGCTACGGGACCCGGAGCGCGACCCCTCCTCGGCCGACCAAGCGGCCGCGCGCCGCCCGCTGGCCGCGCCGGGTTCCGCGCTGCCCGAGCCCATCGTCGCCTACCGCCCGCCGGAGTACGCGCCGCGGGGCGCCGTGCCGCGCGACGGCTCCGTTTCCTTCTCGTGCGGCGAGAACAAACAGTTCCCCTACCCGATGCGCGGCGACATGTGCAAACTGGGCGACGTGGGCGCAGGCGGCAGCGGCAGCCGGCTCATGGTGACGGTGCCGGCCGGGGGTCCGCACGGGGACGCCGGGTATTCTGGCTCCGGCGCGGCGCCGGTTCCGACGCTAGAGAGCCCCACCAATGACGGCCCCACGTCCATCAGCAGCTCCGAGGAGCACACGCCGATGCTGCAGCCGCCGCCGTTCGACGTGGCGCGCGGCCTGCCGCCCATCGGGGGTGGCGGCCTCGACTTCCGGCGCCCCATCTCGCAGCCGCCGTCCTACGAGGAGGTGCTGCGGGAGGATGGCAAGCTGCCGGTCAGTTAGCCAGGCAACCCCCCCCCCCCCTCTGTTTGACCGCGCTGAGCTGGCTTGTCTTTGGGGAGGAAGAGAGGCTGGATTTCAGTGAATGAACACTTCGTTATTGTCGTTGTGCCCTACAGTGTTTTTATTATGGCTGCGGCTGGTCGTGTGTAAGTAAGTAAGCCGTTGTCTGATGATGATGATGATGATGATAGTAATGATGATAAAGAAGCTGTTTCGTGATGATGCCGATGATAGTGATGATGCTGATGATAGTGATGATGATGTCATCCCATTGGACCCACTACTGTACGATGACGTCATTTAGGGCGACGTCATTTACGGTGACGTCAGGAAGTCGCGCGCTCTGAGCATCACACGACGTCTGGCGGCGTGTCGCGGTGTCAGTCTCTCTATGGAGCCAGCATTCGCTCGCCAGTGTATAAAACCATAGCATATTTTTGGGGGTTTGTATTTTGCTATAGATGAGAAGAAACAAATATATAAATAAGGAGCACAGATGTAGAAATGGGCGTTCAGGCGAAAGCAATATAGTGAGAACGAACAAAAGGACTACTTTTGAACATGGTGCTATTTAAAAAGTAAATAAAAAAATGAAGAAAAGAAAAAGAATTGTGTGGGGGGGAGGGGAGGGATTGATATTATTAAATACTGTTTGCTCCATAAAACTTGGCTAGTTAGTTAAGATTTTAGCTCATGTGCCTGCCTGTCCTTAGCTTGTCCAACTCCTTTAATACACAAGTGTACTTCTCAGGAAAGGCTTCGTTTCCATCTCCGTTCTTCCAGTGTGCTGTGGGTGCTGCTTCCTTGAGGACCCTGTCATTGATTCCCTGTCATTGATAGTTCCGACCCTTTTCTCCTCCTGAGTCCTGGTATCCTGGACAGCTGCTACTAATAGAGTCCTGAGATTACAGCCGCCGAACCCTCCACGGTGACTTTCTAATGATACGAAGAATAATGCCTCCCTCCGCCACACCTCTCCACCTCTACAAAACCCCACGCCAAACATCAAAGACCACACACCACACACCATAGACCCTACGCCCTACACACACACCGCACACCCACACACCACACACCATATACCCTACGTCCTACACCCACACCGCACACCATAGAACCTACACTTTACACCCCACAACACACATCCTGCATCCACACCACACACTATATATCCTCAACATCTACACCCCACACCCACACCACAGAACCTGCACTCTACATCCCACATCCCACACCCCACAGCAAACACCCTACACCTCACACTCACACACCCAACTATATATCCTACACATCCATACCCACACCCCATATCGACAGACACTATGTCCCACATACACACCCCACACCCCACACCCCACACCATAGAACATACACTCTACATCCCACATCCCGCACCTTAGACTCTACACCACACCCCCACACCACACACTATCTATCCTATACCCCACACCCACACACCACTCTACATCCTATACCTCACCCAACCACACTCTAGTCCCACACCGCACCGCAGATCCCCCGACGTGCACCCTAGAACCCCCCCCCCCCCTCCCTACACACACCCCACCTTATCTAGTACCGAAGAGATATGGAAGATACGTAGCTGGCGCCGTGAACCCCCCCCCCCCCCTCTCACCCACACCCACACCCACGCATACACCCACACCCACACACACACCTTACAGTTACACGACGAGTGAGTGCACCCACGGGCAGCACTCGGCTGCAGAATTGTAATTTGACGGGGAGTGCGGGGTGTAAGCACGGGTCGGCGCCCCCGTCCTACACGCCGAGCTAAGTCCGGTGCACATTGCCTCGTCAGCGCGCTGTGTTCAAGGCGGGCGTGCCATGAATTCAACAGCCATCTTTGTTCCATGGCTCCCCCGTAAGGAGGCGCCACCGCCACCGTCGTCTCCGACAAAGGCCCATTTTTGTACACAATTGTACACAATTCGCGAAGGAAAATGTTATACGTATTTGAAGCTATTCTATATCATGTATGCATACACAGTAAAACCTTTCTAAATCTACCGACGATTCGACTGACTTTAAAATTGAATGGTTCATTTAGGGAGGTGGTCGGTTTAGGGAGTTTTTATTTAGTGTTACAATGTGTGATTGTTTGGGACCCAAATAAAGCGATCGATTTATAGGGGAGTTGTCGATCTGTGGAGGTGGTCGGTTAGAGAGGTTTTACTGTATATGCATTATAATATATATGTGCTTTATTATATGGACCCTTTATGATATATGTACTATATAATATATTTGTTGTACTACATATAGTGTAAATATGCAGTATATTTTATTCTTAAATGATGTAGAAAAAAATATAGAAAGAAACAAATTTCCGCAGCTACTGACAATGCCTACCCGTAGTAGTTAGTGAGGTGGGCGCGCGGCGGTGGTGGCGCCACCAGTGCGGTTCGGTGAATAATTGGTGATAATTGAGGGTATTAGGAAACTTCGGTTATTTTAATTTGATTTTCGCTTGCGTTTTTAGGAATCATATGTATCTTTATTATCTGTTATGTGTATGTGAGCCCGCCCCTGAATGCTCACATACACAAGCACAAATCATTTAAGTAGTCAACAACTTAAGTAGTAAGCTGACAATTATAATAAAGCAAATATGTGCAGATGCTCCGAGAGGCACCAAAAGGTATTTAATTTGTGTTCATAGTGATCTCCTTTTTGGGGTTGACTCAAATCTTTAAAAAAGAATTTCGTCGGAATTGATAAGTGAATTTCTAGTGACGATATCTGGGGCAGAGATTGTGTGTGAATCGTTAGTGATGATGGTTCCGGCAATAGTGCCATTATTGCCATTATTACGATTATTGTGGTGTTCGACATGGCGGTCTGGGAAGCGGTCCAGGCCGGGCAATGTCCCTTTGTGTGCAAAAAGAAAGGAACACGAGATAAATGTATTACTCAATGAGTTAACAGCAGCGTCTGCGCCCAGCTGCCGACAGGGGGTGCTGTGGGCATAAACACAAGCAGCCTGATTTCACCTTACAACCATACAATGAAGTCTTAGCGGATGACGTCATCAAATGCGGGTGGAGGGTGTTATTGGGTGTATTGACAAAGAGTTGTATGTGTGTGGTGGTATCGGTTAGGGTGATGGTGGACGCACGGGCTGTTTGATGGGTTTTGCTTTGTTTTGTGGGTTTCTTGCTTTGTTTGTTTGTTTGTTTGGTGGGTGGAGGGTTAGTGAGTTGGCCCCACAGTGCAGGAGCTGTGGGGGTTTGGCGTAATGAGGTTAGGGTGCCTTGGGTTGTTTGTGTTGGACACTGCTGCCACTGACACGCCTTCATACCCGCATGCACCGGGCATCGGGCGCCGCATACCGGGCATCAGGCGCCGTATACCGGGCATCGGGCGCCGTATACCGGTGTGGCGGTTTCAGCGCCCGGTCAGTTTCAGCGGCCTGTCATGGCTTCTGCGCATGCGCGGATTTTCGCACGTTGCGGTGAGCACTGCTATTTGTTTTGTTTACACTCGGCGATTCGACGCTGATCTAGCTGCTACGTTAATATCGCTTGGAATTTAAGGTTAATTTAATTAAATTTCATTATTTGAGTATGTAATTCTGTTAAATATGATCGCATTCAATAGATTTCGGCCTAATCGGTCCCTAACACTGCCGGGCACCAGCTGAGCTTGTAGCCGGCGAGGCCACGGGTGTTTTGACCACCGCAGGGCGCTGAAACTGACCGGGCGCTGAAACCGCCACACCGGGCATCGGGCGCCGGGCACCTAGCTGGTCGCTCTTCTCCCACAAGGCCCATCATTGTGCACACTATTGTTTGCACTCGTTTGTAATTGAAAACATATTGCAACACACACATATATATATATGTATATATATATATATACATATATACATATATATATATATATATATGATGTATGTACATACACATAGCCTCTCTATCTAGCCTCCTGGATACTCAGTCCACGGGGAGAGAATTTTTGCCGCGGTTCACACAGTGCGCAAGGAGGTTGTAATGAGGTTGGACGCCCGGCTGGCGGCGCCACCAGTGGTGTTGGGAATAACATATATAATATATATTTCGGAATTTCCGTTAATTTATATCCGCATAAATTCGTACACAGCATACACACATTGTATATATGTATATACTTGTGTACATGTATATTGATTTATGTACAGTTATGTACGTATACACATATGTGTACATATATATAATATATATGCATATATGTGCATATATACACATATACACATAGTGTACATATATACACATATATATACACATAAATACATGTGTGTATATATAACATAAACATGTATATATATATATATATATATATATATATACATACATACAATTAATGTCATGTATTCGTTGTGAATAACGCTGATATTTTCCAAATGAATGGAGCATGTACAACCAACAGTCTGGTATGGTTTGAATTTTAAATTAGGTTCGATTCATATACTACTGTCCTTATGTGAGAACGCCCCATTGTTATTATTGAGTGGAATTTTAGCCAACTGGGCAATTTGAAGGTTATATGGGTTGGCACCCCCCCCCCCCCCCCCCCCCCCCCCCACAGGGAGTGATCATCATGCCGGTGGTATTCCTAATGTGATGGACTAACACAGAATTAATTTATCCTATTAAATTGTTGTTTTTAAAAAAACACCAAAATACAAACAATAGACCAGTCATAAAGCAACACCAATGATTCATGTATGTCATTTAAACAGGTCTATCGATTCGCAACAGTCCGTTTTTCTAAATGCAGCCGCAACAATACAAATTAATTCATGCGATGCGTTAACCAAGTAGACGCAGCCAACATGTCCTGACTTATCTGGTGCCGACTGCAGTTCTGCCTGCCCTAGTCGGCTGGGACTGCGTATTGCATACAACTCGGTAGGTAGTGTGTGTGTGCTATGCCTACGTCGGTCTATCGGCACCTGAATAATTCCCCCCCCCTCCCCCCCGTCCCCCCAGGTCCTCCCGCGGTTCTCCCCACCACCCCTCCAACAAAAAATCAGGTTGCATGTGACGTCGAGTGGTCGGTGGTACAGCAAAATGGGATTCGCCTCCTGGCGACCTTATTCAGCAGATCGCGTGGTAGATTGACCCTCTTCTTGTTTTCCTACTTCCGGTTTGCTATTGCCTCATTTAGCTCCTTGAACGATGGATGGCTTGTGCTGGCCTTCGTCTTCAAGCTGGGAAAAGGCTTGTAAGTCAGTCGTCGGTGTTTCTCTCTTTCTCTCCTCCCCCCCCCCCCCCTCCTCCCCCCAGTTGCTCGGACACCAGTTGTTGACGCGAGTTTCCTCGTTAGGAGGCGAGAGCTTGGAGTTGGGGAAGGTGGTTGTCCTGTGACTCAGTGTGAGCGAAAGGCCTTCCACTCTCATTTTGAGTGCTAATTATGTAACTTGTTTCTCGGCCGATTTTAAATAGCTCGCCCCCTCCCCTTCCCTTCCCTCCCCTCCCTCTCCCCCCTTCCCTCTCCCCCCTTCCCGGTCCCCCATTCCCTCCCCTCCCTCTCCGCCCTTCCCTCTCCCCCCTTCATTCTCCCCCCTTCCCTCTCCCCCCTTTACTGACGGCGCCACGTGACCGCCTCTGACGCACCACGTGACCGCCTCTGACGCACCACGTAACTGCCTCTGACGCACCAGGTGACCGCCCCTGACGCATCACGTGACCGCTCTGACGTAGGTATCGCCATTGTCCCACCTGCAACACTGCTAACACAACCGCCTTCTCCTGGCTATCCGTGACAAGAAAAGGTGGGCCTCAATTCATCATGGCGGCTCTGAGCGGGGCGGGGTGGTGCTGAGCACGCTGTTATGAGCGTTCGGACATGGCCGCCGAGGGGCCGTGCATTAAATACGGCACGCGCTTTTGTTGTTTTGTTTGTGTGTGTACGCAGGGTCCCGTGAATGGGTTCACCGTCATCTTACTTCATTTGCCCCATTTCAAGGCCTTGAAAAGCCTTGAAATTTAACCTATTTTTGGTAATTAGTCTTGAAAAGCCTTGCATTCCATTAAACTGTCCCCAATGATCTAAGTTAGTTGGAAATCATTATTTCTAATGCAGATTCAGGACTAAATCCAAATGAAAATAGACTTGAATTCCAATGGGGAAAAAAATGGCTTTGTAAAACTTTGAAATAACCTTGAATTCCATATCTGCACATGTGTATGGACACTGTACACGTTATTAGGTTGATGGTGGACACACCACACGGCCACTTCCATTCGCCCTCTTTTCCTTTGTTTTGTATCTATGGAGGACGTAATGTTGACATACATATTTTTTCTTTCTTTTTTCTTTTAATGACGTGAGATCATGTTCAGAGCGTCCTCCCACCCCTATGTCTTTCTTAGTATAACTTGCAGATCTACATTATATTACTTATTATTTTATTATCAAATTTTAGCATCCAACTCTTCCACTGTTAACTCGTATACTCCCATCCAGACGTCAATTGGCTTTAGGAACAAAAATGTAATTTAAACTAATGTTCTTCTCTATTTGTTTTGCACCTTTAATCATTGTTGTGGCGAATCAAATATGAACAAAAGCCGTATGCGTCTGAGTATATAGTAGCTATGATATATATAATTATATATATATAGTATGTGTATGTGTAAATTTCTAATGAGTTCCTCTGATTCTACACATAAATATAACCCAAGAATTTACCCACTCTACCTGAATGTGGTTTGAATTTAAAACTATTCCCACTTTATTATAATTTTGTTTAACTCCTATATATTACAAATCCTGAAACTCCTGTGCCGTTCAATCACCTGACGCTCACCGCAGCCAGCCGTTCACCCCTCCCCCCCCCCCCCCCACCCCCTACTTTACATAAGTCCCCTAACAGGCCTTGGCTCGCCAATTTATCCAAATTACAGTCATGTGAATACACTGGACGGCCAACTGAGGCTGTCTGTGCGTCATGGCGCCCGGTAATCCAACCGGCGCGTGGCGGCGCCGGCGCCCTGCTTTAATAATACCCACCGAGATTGCGTGATAAAATCGCCCTCCTCACCTATTGTGTATTCGGATATTATGCCCACGGCCCTGCAGTACCCGCCTGCCGCTGACAGCGCCGCCTGGCGAGCTGCGGACGCTACACGATCTGCGCATGCCCGGTGCGATGTATGGGTGTGTACAGTTGAGGGAAGCGCGCGCACACAGGTGTGTGTGTGTGTGTGTGTGTATATCTGTCTCTCCCCCCCCCCCTCTCTCCCTTTCTCTCTCTCCCTTTCTCTCTCTCTCTTTCTCTCTCTCTCTCTCTCTCTCTCTCTTTCTCCCCCTCTCTATCTATCTGTGGGGTGTGGACTGGGTAAATCCACTTTAAGCCATAGGGGGGTGGAGGGTTGGCTATCTGACCAGGATGACAAAGCGTGTCGGAAGAATAAACATCACGCCCATGATATGCGATACAGGTGAGGGGGTGGAGGGGGGTCGGTGTGGATGGGTCGTGGTGGTGGTGGTGGTGGTGGGAGTCATGGTTGAGGTGCTGATGTCCTATGGGTTAATCTGTTTTGGATTGGTGGGGTGGTGGCTGGGGTGATGATGTCCTATGGGTAATCCTTTGGGGATAGGGTTATGGTTGGGATGCTGATGTCATTGATGGCCTGTAAGTAATCTGGTGGAGGTGGAGGTCATGGCTAGGGTGCTGATGTCCTATGGGTAATCTGTTGGGGTGGGATGGGGATGGGGGGGGGGGCACGGTTGGGGTGCTGGTGTACTATGGGTACTCTGTAAACTCGTGGTTCATGGTGCTTGGAATGATTTGGGTGAGCAAATGTTGCGAGTGACCCGAGCTGCTCTGCCACCCGGTCCACTTCCCACACGACGATGGACCTCATTCTCTCACCCTGTCCACATGATATGCAGTACTGTATGCCCAATCTACTTGTGTCGTGCGGGGTGATGAAAATGGGAAAATGTTGTGCCTAGAGCGGGACTCGAACCCACATGTCTTTACATTCAGGGCCAGTGTGCTAACCATTACACCACCCAAGCTCCCTAATATCACCATGCTAACCACGCCTATCAGTCTATGCGGCTCCTGGCCTTACAATGCACACTACCATTGTCAACATATTGCCACATTTTGCATTCCCATTGTTGTTCTCGCCGCAACGGCCCGCCACCACTACCACCACGACCACCACTACCACCACATCCACCAGAAGTACCAACAATATCACCGCCCGCCACCAGTACCACCACTACCACCACTACCACCACTACTACCACATCCACCACAAGTACCAACAATATCACCACCCGCTACCAGTACCACCACTAACACCACATCCACCACAAGTACCAACAATATCACCGCCCGCCACCAGTACCACCACTACCACCACATCCACCACAAGACCAACAATATCACCGCCCGCCACCAGTACCACCACTACCACCACATCCACCACAAATGCGAACAATATCACGGCCCGCCACCAGTACCACCACTACGACCACCACTACCACCACATCTACCACAAGTACCAACAATATCACCGCCCGCCACCGACACACCACCATTACCACCCATACCACTGCCACCACCACCATCACCCAAACCAACATACACCACCACCCATACCAACACACCACCACCACCAACACACACACTACCACTACCACCTATACCATCACCCAAAACTAACATACACCACCACCCATACCAACAACACACACCACCACTACCACCCATACCACTGCCCCCACCCAAACCAACATACACCACCACCCATACCAATACACCACCACCAGGACTACTACTACCACCACCACTACCACTGCGACCACCACAAACACACCACCAACACACACCTCACCCCTACCACCCATACCACTGCCACCACTACTATCGTCCAAACCAACATACACCATCACCAATACCAGCACACCACCACCACCACCAAAAGACCACTACACTAACCCACACCACTACACCACCACTACGCCACCACACCACCACCACGCCACCACAGCACCACTACACCACCACACCAACACCACCAGCACCACCACACCACCACCACATGACCACCACCAAACACCAATACACCATGACCACACCAATACACCATCACGCCACTACACCACGCCACTGCACCATGCCACTACACCACCAACACCACACCACCACACCACCACCACAGCGCCCGGCAGTATCAGACTATCTGCGTTACGCGTGTTTACACACCGGATGCAGACGACCAAACCTGCGCTGCTCCATCTAGTGAGTGCACCCCCTGCCAGCTCCCTCCAGTCTCATCTAGCCTGGTGGTTTCTGAGAGAGATATACGGATGGCGACATATTGCAACAGGGAGAGAGAAGGGGTAGCGAGCAAGCAGGCAGCCGCGGTCTGTATGTTCTGTATGGGTGTTCTGAACAGCGCCGCTCTTTGCACTTAATTATATCTCCAAATCACATACACTAAGTAGTACCCGTCTTCAGCAACCGATGTGATCGGAGAACCCTTCCAATGTGCGGACAATTGTTCAATGTACAAAGTTATTTTTGTTCCATTTTATTGTCAGGACAATATTGGTCTGGATGCAGAGTTTATCCGTTTAACTCTAACATTGCTGTAACATTGCCACCGTCCTTGCGATGAAATAATGATATCCCTTTCCATTGAACCAGTTGCATTACCTCTCTGTATAAACGTATATGCACTCTACTGGCCTGATGGCATTGCATAGTCATTACAATAGTCATTTTAGTGTCAATCATACTATGTTGTGGTCTGCCCGGTTCAGCACTATGAGACCAGGGCCGCATTCAGGGTCGTCTCGGAGGCGCCGTGGAGACGTCTCGGTGATGCTTTTTGGCCTATTTGCGTTCAGGGTGCGTCTCCAAGACGTCTCCAAGATGCCTCACTTTTCAGACTGGAGATGAAAAGCGCCTAGAAAATGGCTGCTGTATTCAGAGGTTTCAGCCAATCACATCGCAGCTTTTCCATTGCAAATGGCTGCTGCCTATGGGGGTGGCCATTTTCAAGACAACAAACTGCCTTTGCAGTTCAGACTAGCATGACATCACGGCCATCTCCGAGGCGCCACCTAGACAGACCCTGAATGCGGCCCTGGATTCTGGACATTCTGGAGTCCTTGTGAGTTTGCTGCAGCGTACCCAACTCGCGTTTAGCAGTCCTCACAGGCGGCAATGGGTAACGTGTAAGATGCTCGTCATTGGCACGCCGCGGCCACACACTGGTTGCTAAAGGACACCAGTGAAAAGAGGCAAAGAAAAGCTACTTCCACCTCATTAGCAAGGTCAATTACAATGTAAGACACTCCCAACAAAGCGGATTGATTATATTTTTGTAAGTGACTTTCCTTCAAAATGCTCTTAATAATATGCTGAAAATCCATTTTTATGAGCAGGCGCTGCTTTCATTTACACCCACGCAGCATAATCCAACAGCAGCATTTTCTCAGTAACAATTTATTTATACCACGTGGTTTTGTTACAGTATTTGACCCCCCCCCCCCCCCCACCCTCCTCAACACGCAGAAGTCGAGTTCCAGTAACAATTTAACCGCAATCGGCGCAATGCTACCACCATTACTACTACTACTACTACCTCCACCACCACCACAACCACCACCTCTACTACCACCACCACCATTACTACTACCCCCACCACCACAACTACTACTACTACCACTACTACCACCACCATTACTACTACCATCACCACCATTACTACTACTACCACCACCACTACTACCACCACCACTACTACCACCACCACAACTATCACCACCACAACTACCACCACCACCAGCACCACTAATACTACTACCAGCACCACTAATACTACTACCACCACTAGTACTACCACCATCACTACCACCATCACTACCACCACCACTACTACTACCACCACCACCATTACTACTACTACGACCACAACTACCACCACCACTAACTACTACTACCACCAACCCCACTACTACCACCACTACTACTACTACCACCACTAGTACTACCACCATCACTACTACCACCACCACTACTACTACCACCACCAGCACCACTACTACTACTACCACCACTACTACCACCACCACTCACTACTACTACTACTACCACCACTACTACTACCACCACTACTACCACCACTACTACTACTACCACCACTACTACCACCACTACTACTCCTACCATCACCACCACTACTACTACCACCACTACTAGTACTACTACTACCAATAATAATAACAACAACGATGAAGAAGAAGCACACACAAGCAAACCATGGATCCATTGGATTTGTATGAATTAATGCTTAGGCTGCTGGGACAGGGGCACTCCTGTCACCCGAAATCTGCTTCACCTCCCTCCGCCATCCCCCCCTTAAATCTTAAATCTGTGTTCATGGTGTGGTGGCTGCCGTTTTTCTATGTTTTTCGTACTTTTATTTCTGTTCATTTCTGTTCATTTCTGTGTCTGCTTAGTTTCAGATTTCTTCATTTTCTCCTACATGGTGTGCTCACACGTCCTGCTGTGGTGTCGGTGACAACAACTACCGCTCGGCGTCGGCGGCGGCTTACTTCCGGTTTACGCGCGCATGTCCTGCTGGGTGCATGTGTGTGTGGGGTGTGTGTGTGTGCTATGTATGATGCACAAGACAGGCACTGATAATGCTGTAGATATTGGGTAGGGGTGCAGGAGAGAGGAGAAGGGGAGGAGCACCCTCCCCTCCACCCCACCCCCCTCGCCCTCCCCTCCCCTTCCCCCTTCTGAAGTTAACTGGCGCAACTAACCCTCCCCCCACCACCAATGCCCATTTTGGTTCGGAAAAGGAGAAGGAGTGCTTGGTCTGTCTGACAAATGGCGGCTATGTTGTGCTCAAATACTGTGCATGCGCCATGCCGTGCCGCCATTGCTCTTATGATATCAGACCTTATAATCTGAACAGGTGGTGTGTACGCCAGACCCAGCGGCGATCTGCCCCCGACTGTCTACCACGCCGACCACACTGCCCATACACCACCTGCCCACCAGGTGTGTTCTGGTCGATACTTCACCTCCCTCTATATATATATGTGTATATATATATTTGTTACCTTCGTACTACCCTCTGGGTACTCGTAGTCCAGGGAGAAGGGAGCACATCAGGGTCCAGCAATTAGCATAATCTACTCACAATGGGAGGATGTTTGTTGGGTAGCTCCAGCAGTTTTTTTACATTAACTACTAAACCAACCAGGTTAGTATTATTTTGACTGGATAAGTTGGTGTAGTTCATGTTAGCATTCACATACTCCAAGTTTAGAAACTTTTCATGAAGAATTCACTGATTTACAGTTTAATTAAGATGTGTTGTAACATCGTTAGAACAATGCAGCCATTGTTTCTTTATAATGCCGCCTGTTGCCGAATGGAGAGATGTTTGGCAGGAGCCACTTACATTGATAGGATTTATTCCTGGGTTTCTTTGAATTTCCCAATTTGTTGAGTAGACGTGCCGTCGAGTTCTGTAGTATTTTCTCCAATTTGTTGGCTAAAAAAGCCACAGGTGGGAGAAGTTTGTTGGACAGAGTGTGGGAGGGTACCGCTACACTGGTCCCTACCTCATTTGGTTTCGGTTGGTTGTCCATATCGTTTACCTACCACTGTAAATTAACCACATGCCTGTGTTAAAAATGGATTAAATACAGATTTAACACCACTAGACACATTTGGTATAATAATTAATTGTTTGCCTGTGTCATGCTCACCTTGAAGGATACCTAAACCTTTGGTTTTGGGTTTCTTACAGACCCCCAGCTATGGCTACAAAGTGGAGTGAGGCTGATGCACATCGAGAGGTTAGCGAAGACGAAGACCTGTCACCGCCGGTACGAGTACAAAGGTCACCAGAACAAAGGTATTCTGGGGAGGCGGAGGGCTCGGAGCCCGGCCCGGCTGACCTAAATGAATGGGTCGCACATCTGGTGCAGCTCAAGTTGGAGGAGTTGCTTCCCTCTAAACCACACACTACCAGGAGGAAGCAGGTGATGGATTCGGAAGACTCCGATTGGGAGGAATTCTCCAATGCTCAGGACTCTTCTGATGAAGAGTCTGAGGAAAGGTAGTTGTGGCTGGGCGTAAGCGCAAGCGCAAGCACAAGCACAAGCACAAGAAGAAGGTAGAGTCTGAAGAGGATCTCTTCACCAGGGTGTGCAAAAAGAAGCCGCTGGTGAACAAAAGTAAGAAGAAGAAATCAAAGAAGAGCAAGAAAAGCAAATCTTCATCGGATTTGTCATCCGACTCGTCTTCGACGAATTCTGACTCCGAGACCTAATGGGTGGGAATTACGCCAAGCTAAGTGGGAAGGTGGACAAGAAGGTCTTATAAGGAAGAAGATCCAGAGCACCACCATGATGAGGAAGACCATTCAGGGCCACTTCCATAGCTTCAAGCCAGCGGAAGTGATTATGAAGGTGGCGGAGAGGTTCACTGGGATTAAAGGCATCCCGGAATCATCCATCAAAGACATGGATGCCGACGTGAAGCTCAATGAGGACCGCAAAAAGTTTGGAGCAGTTCTGCACATGGTACACAAGGGTGTACTCGCAGCTCTGTCAGCCATAATGCCTATTGCGAATATAATGATGACAAAGAACAAGTTCTCTTTGCTGTGTGAGGAAATTGATGGGGGAATTGCGTTGCTGACAGAGACAAAGTAATTTCCTCTCATAAAGACAGTTTGAAAGCATCTTCAAGGCCGTCTTCACTGATGCAGCTGCTGTAAAGCGGGTGGTCTTTTCGTGGACGACTTTGTTTTATATTACAGCGGTGCTAACATGAATGTCATAGAGAGACAGCTACAACCAAGCATAAATGGGATCCATCGATGGTCAGTTCTGAATGGTTTCAAATTTTCCAAGACCAAAACAGTCTGCATGCACTTCTGCCTGCTCTGTAGAATGCATGCGGAACCGGAGCTGACCCTGGATGGGGATCCCATTAAAGTCGTTGAGAAAACCAAATTTCTGGGCCTCATTCTCGACGCAAAACTGTCTTTTGTGCCACATATAAAGTACCTGAAAACAAGATGCCTGAAAGCGCTGGATATTCTGAGGGTGCTGTCCAGCTCAGAGTGGGGAGCGGACAGAGATGTTCTGCTCTCCGTGTACAGAACCTTGGTTCGTTCACAAGTGGATTACGGCAGCATAGTATACGGTTCCGCAAGGAAATCATATATTGGGCTGCTAGACACGATCCACCACCAGGGACTGCGCCTGGCCCTTGGGGCCTTCCGCACCTCACCAGTTCAGAGCCTTTATGTCAAAGCCAATGAACCATCACTTAACAACAGGAGAATCAAACTGGCCATGCAATATGTAGTCAAGATAAAAACTAATGCATTGAATCCTGCACACAATTGTCTATTCGAGCAACATGACGAATCCAGATATGAAGCCAGGCCAAATTACATCCGGCCACTGAGGCTCCGAATGAAACCTCATTTGGAGGCCTTGGGCGTGGATTTGGACGTGTTGGAGGAAGCCAAAGTCCCAGAACATCCCCCGTGGTCGTTGAGAAAGCCATCGGTTATCCTCCGACTCACGGAACTGAGGAAGTCTGGGATACATCCACTCGAGTACCAAGGACAGCATGCAGAGATTCAAGGCCAGTTTGCAGACCACCTCTCCATATACACTGATGATTCGAAAGACCAAAGCCGGGTAGCTGCTGCATCAGTCTGCCGACCGGAAAAATTTGGTGTACGTTTGCCCGATCAGAGCTCGATTTTCACTGCTGAAGCCCAAGCACTCCTTCTCGCTTTGGAGTGTATCGAGGTATCCAACCACACTAACTATGTTATATACAGTGATTTGTTCTCTTGCCTCCTGGCTGTTGCTGGACTGAAAACGAATCACCCTATTCTAGCAACGGTCATTTATAAAATGAACCAACTGACAACGGATGGGTATGATATCCACCTGTGCTGGGTGCCTGGCCATGCCGGCATACAAGGAAACGAACGAGCTGATCGGGCTGCGAAGAAGGCCCTGAACTGTGATCTTGAACCGTGTCTGATCCCTCACTCTGATCTGAAACCACTAATAGCCACCCTCATAAAATCCAAATGGCAACATGAGTGGGATGAAAACATTAATAAACTTAAAGAAATTGAACCATCTGTGGGAAAGCCACCACAGACTCATGCGGGAGGTCGGCGGGACCAAGTGGTCCTTGGCCGCTGCCGTATTGGCCACTCGTGGCTTACACATGCTTTTTTGCTCATGGGGGAACCTCCCCCTGAATGTATTGGGTGTCAGTCCCCACTGACACTCAAACACATTTTACTAAGTTGCGTTGATTTTTTGGCCCTGCGCGAATGGTTCTACACTGCAGACAGTATACATGCCCTTTTTACTAAGGTAAAACAGGAAAACATTTGAGCCTTTTTGAGGGCAGCTGGACTGTACCACCTTATATAGTTTACTAAATGGATTCTATCAATTATTAATAAAACCTTTCTTTTTCTATGGGAATTTGTTTCCCTTGACCACAAATATATGATTGTGAGCTTTCTAATTTAATGAGTGTCTATTGGCACATAATTGATTGTCTGCTTTTACATGTAAAAGCGATGGTTTGAATAAAAAACAAACATTTCTCGCCGTGAATATGGCCTATGCTGCTGACACGGCGTAAAGCAACCAGATTGCTGGACCCAGATGTGCTTCCTTCTCCCTGACCCACGACTATCTGAGGCTAGTACCTTGGGAAAACACCAGTTATCCATCATCTGTACCAGGTAAGACTCATATAACTATTCTATATATATATATATGGGTCACTCTCCTGAAAACTGGTCAGCATGGGATGCAAATTTAAAACATCAATAAAAAAACGTCCTACTCATTTTTTTCCTTATACTTTTCATTCATCTTCATGTTCAGATTTGATGTAAGAAACAAGAGAAATAAAATAAACAGCATGCAACTTTGGTCTTTTTAGTTATGAAGTGTTTTTGTACCAAAGAAAAACACATTTTACAATCAGCCATTTGTAACATGACATATGGGACATGGTTGGATCCTTATTAACATCTTGTATTGCATTGATATATCAAACAAAACAGTTCCCAAATCAAAAGGAAGTATTTATTAACATGTTTGCATGCTTAAATTAAAAAAAAACTTATTTGATGTCTTCAGAAATAACATTACAAATCTCTGTCACAGATGTAACCAGTGGTGTCTGGATGACACACAAATATTGTACACTAATTATTCAGTGAATAAAGCATGGCTAGGAATTACTTTTTTTTTTATCAATAGAAGCACCACATATTTCTGTATATTATGCCATGATTAATATGCTTCTCAGTATGAAATTATTTAATTCTGCTTAGATTGTTATTAAGCAGACTGCGTGGTGTCCTAAACATGTGTTACATCTAGGCAACACATGTTATACTGCCATATGACATAGCTTAATCATGGACTACACCTTTATTTTTCATGTTATCAATTTATATTTTACATAGATGTAAAGGAGATTTCCAGCTTTCATTTGCAACTCAAATTAAAAAAGAATTAAAATATTAGATTTGAACTTTCCATGTGACTCTTCTGGCCAGTTTTCAGGAGAGTGATGCATATATCTACACACACACATATATATATATATACATATATATATGACACTGATTTATTAACTTTGGCCGTGTCTAAGGGGTTTTGCAAGCGGTAACGCACAGGACAATGTCTCCCGAAGCAAACAAAAAAATATATATATAAAGAATGCACTTTTTGAATTGGCTAAAAACCCGATTTTGGATGATGTTGAATTAAATCAAGCCTGCCTGATATGACTGTGTAGGGGTATGCGCTCACCTCTCAGGCAAGGAGCCAGATAGATAGTTAGTCGTGGATAAGGTGATGGCATTAGGGAGTCTAGATGTTGTAATGGTTAGCACACTGGCCCAGAATTCATCGCCCCCCCCCCCCAATGACACTCGTGCCATGACCAGGATCCTGTAGAAGCTATGCATGTTTGTTGAAACGACCCTGTGTATGTATATGCAAGCGCATTGCCTGTATGCATGTAATTGTAAGCATTACAATGATTTATTTCCTTATTTGTCACTTTGTCTCAAATGGATGGGGCTGCCCTCTATGGAAGATCTTCTGATCAAAAAGAATCTCTGGTGGACTGGAGACCTCATGAGGATGTCATCAGACAGGCTACCAAAGCAGATCCTCTATTCTCAACTGTCTTCTGGTTACAGAAAGAGAGGGCACCCTCGTCTCCGGTTCAAGGATACCATCAAGAGAAACCTGAAGCTGAGAGACATTAAGACCGACTCATGGACATCACTCTCACAGCAGAGCTAAATGTAGAATGGCAGTCAAGTAATGAAAGCAGTCTTTGTCGCATCGCGACCGACAGCATGATGATGATGACAATGATTTATGGACGTAAGCCCTGTAACAGACTTACAATTCCAAGGGGACGAGTGTAGTGGTCTGCATTGATCCTCTCAGGCAACGAGCCACATATACATCTAGGTGTGATGACATCAGGGAACCTAGGTGGTGTAATGGTTAGCACACTAGCCCAGAATTCTCCCTCGCCCCTCCCCGACATACACATCGCAATTATTTGTACGCGTGGTAAACATCTTTGAAGCACGGGTCTTCCGGCCGCAGATCTTTCAGTGGCCATTCACCTCATGCATGGATGGAGTGTATATTTGTAGATGTGTATGTATGTACGTACACGCCCCATGGGCGCCACACCTGTTGTGTAGGGCGCCGCCTGGAGGGATGGTCACTTATTACAGTCACAGCTCCCCAGAGGGCCCGTGACTACCGAGCAACTCTGAGCACCTCATCGCTTACGCCCGGCCACAGGGGAGTGATACAGAGGGACAGTGACGGCAGATCTCGGCCCTCTGGTGTAGCCGTTTATCATACGGGGTAGGGAGCGGGTGGCGGTCCTACGTTATTCCCACAAATGCTATAGGTTATACACATCTCTCTTCTCTTCACGTAAGGCGACCTGTATGAATCTGTGTGCAGAATAGCCGCTACAGCCAGCCAACCAGCCAGGCAGTGTGCCAGCCTACCTGCCTCTGTCCAGCCTACAATTCTCCAGCCTGTTTTTCCGTGCCGCCATGCCAGTCATCAAGTCTTATGTTCAACTCCATCTCTCCTACTCTAGAAGACCAGACGGAATGACCGATTGATGTGAGAGTCCGTCTCTGTTTTGGTAGATCGTTGAATCCTAATCCTGGTTGAGTCAAACCAATGACTTGTAAAGTGATACTTGTCGCTTCCTAGCTTTTGTATTATTAGGATAGGGCAAGAACTGGTTGGCTTAGTGTCAGGATAATGTGACTGAGTGGGATATTAGCTCATGGTGCTGACAGCCTGCTCTCCCAGTGGGGCAGCACTATAAAATCGCCATGAGTGTGCACTGTCACAAGTCAGTACCCATCCTGATATGACCTTAGAGGTTGCTAGGACGTAAAACAACAACAAACAAACCACATCTGATAATCCAGATGCTGCCCCCAAGGCTCTCAGCTCTGCGATCATCACACCACACACAGCCAGTCCCGCCACTTTGTGGTGGTGATGGTCTGTGTGTGTGGCGGTGGAAGTAGCTGGGTTGTCGTTGGAGGGCAGGGTGGGATGGGAGGGTGGGATCAGAGGTGGGGGGGGGGGGGGCTTGCCGGGTTGAAGTGGACATAGAGGGCTTAGAAAGTCGGATATTTGTCATCATAATGATTACAGCCTCGACCTGTCGAGAACGGAGTGCAGCGCTGAACGAGCGCCACTCGGTCCCGCCGGGCGTGGGGATGTCACCTGGTCCCCGGGTCACACAGCGCAGGGACTATACTCTCGGACGGCAAACCGGCACCAGCTCAACGCTGATCTATGAGTGGCGCCATCTATCTAGCTATCTAGCTATCTATAGGCCCGGCCACATACACGTTAGTGGACGTAGTTGAACGTAGTGGAGGTATTTATTCATCTGAATATGACATTTGTCAGCCCCGGAGCACTGGTCTTCTGGCCATCTTACTATTGGAATTGACAGTCTAAATAATCTAAGTTTGATCAGTGCTGTATTAGTTACAGCACAGATCCTGTAGAATTAAGGGAGTGGTTCATGCAAAAATGGCGAGCAGCACCGAGTAGAAAGTGTTTATTCGGGGCAACTCAAACAATCGTTGAGGGTTACATTTTTTCTCTTATAAAACAAGGTACGTTTATAGTTGACAAGACATTTTGTCTGTCTTATATAAGGTTGATAGTTGTGTAGGATGTTAGGTGTACTGATGGTTTCTTCATGATGGTTAAGGGTGGTGGCAAGGGAGGGGGGCCCATTGGGGTGGGTGATGGGGGGGGGGCAAAACCCACAGGAGAGCAAGCGAGGATGCGGGGGTGAGGGGGGCAGAAGCTCAGGGCTTTGCTAGTAATTACTGCAGTAGTCATTCAAGGGCCTATATGCATTTTTGAAGGCAAGTATTGATTGTGTTTCTCTGACTCTGGTAGGGAGGTCATTCCAGATGACACTACTTCTCCGTGATAAGAACGTGTGTGGGCTATGAGTTCCGATTTAAGCTTTGGACATGTTAAAAAAAAGAGGTATGTTTGAGGCAGACGTAGCCTCTGTGATGATAAGGTACTCAAGCATACTCTAGCGTACTTCTTAATGTACTCTAGTGTACTCTAGCGTCCCCTAGCATACTTTGACCAGCACAAAACCTTGGCCATTCTGCCGTGGTCACATAGCCGTTAGTTGATGAAGTTGAACATATTTGAACATAGTGGAGGGTAACATAGTTCAACATAGTTCAACGTAGTTCAACATAGTTCAACCTAGTTGGAGGTACCGGAATCGTACCATAACATACCAGGATCCATACCGTAATGTATTTATCCGTACTATTAGGTGGGTCGTCAACAAAATCCTGCCGTACCTTAACGTAGTTTAATGTAGTGATAGCACGTTTGACCCACGTTAATCTATCCTACGTTCAACTACGTTCAACTTCGTCCACTAACGTGTATGTGACAGGGGCATTAAGGTCTCTCTGTCTGTCTGTGAATACACATATATTCATAGAAGGCTATATACAAGGGTTTTTTCCACCCCCGTTATGGCTGATTAGTGTGGCAAACCCCATGTAGATGGCGCTAGTGTCGGGTTAAATCTCAGTAAGTAGGTGATACCGGAAGGAGCTATGGGAGTGTCTAAACAATAGGATCTAAAATGGGCGCTGGTTCGTTATTTATACTCATATGATAAATAATTCAGCCTATAAGTATAATGAGCCTATATCTTGTCGACGGTCGGTCGACTATCGAAGAGTACACTTCCTGTGTGGAGGGTGATTTTCTCAACCAACAGCCGCCGAAGTGGAGGCCGAACCAGCAGATTCGACTTGGCGGAGCGGGCTGTGGAGTCGAACCCTCTTTACACGTGACAGTTTGCCATTATAACATAGATGGTGGGGGGTGGAGGAGAGGGGGCGGCAGCAGACACGTGAGGGGCGGGGGGGGGGGGGAGGGGATTGTCCCCCGTGCCGGTCCTCCCTCCAGTTGCTGTCCGGCTGACTTTGAAGGCGCGCGGGCGCAGATTGATCCCGGTAAGCCGAGCTGCTCGGATGCACGGCTTTTAGCATGTGGGAATAGGGTTTGTAGCGTGCGCGACTTGCGCAGGGGTTGCAGGTTAGGAGGTTAGGTATAACCAACCCCCATTTCCCCTGCTCTCCCCTAGCCCTACCCTCCCCCCTCCTCCTCGTCCTACTCCTCCTCCTTATCAGCATCATCTCTCCTCCTCCATCCCCTCCTCATCAACCCCCTCCACTCCCTCCCTCACCAATTCATCCTCCTCACCATCTCTCCTCCTTCACATCGTCCTCCACCCCCACTCCTCCTCCCCCTCCACTCCTCGTCCTCCACTCCTCCACCTCCTTAACCCCCTTACTCTTCCTCCCCCCTTCTCCCCCTTTCTCCTCGTCCCCCTCCTCCTCCCCTCCTCCCCTCCTCCGCACCCCCCCCCCCTCCACCTCCACCTTCCCCTCCTCCGCATCCTCCTCCCCTTCCTCCTCATCCACCTCCTCCCGTCCTGATATGACCTTAGATGTTGCCAGGACGTAAAAATCCAACAACCAACCAACCATCGCCTCCTCAGCATCTTCTTACCCTCATCCTCATCCCCCATCTCACTTTGCTCCACCCCCATCATCATCATCGTCATCATCGCCGCCCCCACGACCACCACCTGACGCAGACGTTTGTACCGGGTGACCCAGCTCTGCTTACATCGCCCACCCTCCGACTTAGTGCCTGTCACGACGTCCTGCCGCCCTCCATGCCCATATTACCAGGCGACTATTGCAGCCAGCCTCACAAACTACAATGTCCAACTTGCCCCCCCCCCACTTTCCCGCACCCCACCCCTCCACCCCTCCACCCTCCACCCCTCCACCACTTCGTCTTCCGGGCGGGGCTTGGCGGCCGATCGTCCGTCCTTGATAAAGACCCCTGGGTTAGTGTGTATTATTTTGCTCGTTTGTCAACGAGGATTGTGTGGGACGGCTGACTGATGTGGAATGTCGACTTTGGGGTGCCCTGGGTGGTGGTGGTGGTGGTGGTGGTGGGTGTTTGTTTGTTTGTTGTTGTTTTACGTCCTAGCAACATCTAAGGTCATATCAGGACGGGGGTGGTGGGTGTGGGTGCGCGTGGGCGTGGTCACTCTCGGCACGATGCCATCACCCCAGCTTGCTGATATATATTCTGTTCAGAAAATATTGTTCTCGTGTACTAAAAAGATAGTAATTGTTCTTTTTCAGTTAAATAAATATATTCTTTTAAGTGTTTACTTAGACTAATAATAAATGCTTGGGTATTAATTAAAGTTAGAAAAAAAATCCATTTGTGAAAGTATTCCATTCCTTTAACCCATTCTATTTGTAACTTATGTAAGTGGTTTGTTTCACCTTTAAATATTTTTTGACAATTTACAGACAAGTTTTGAATAAAGATTGAATTAACAAAATGAAGTCATGGGACCACGTCGGCCAGCAGCGCCCAGAGGGTCCGTTCATGTAAGTCATCGGTTTGGCTGAGTATGATCGGTGATGTGTTAGTAAACTTGCTATCGAGTGCCGGATGCTCCTGGGACTTTGATGTCAAAATAGAATGCTCCCCCCCGCCCCACCCCATGGAGCAAATTAGCAAAGCTCTGGCTGGCCACCGAGACGAATTCCCGGTGGTGTGGGGCGGGATGGGGTTGAGGGGGTGGGGGGGTCTACCAGGGTATTGAGGGTGGGCGGCAAAGAAAAAAGAGAATAGGGAGCTGAAATAAGGTGAACATTCTAATTTGACGGTTAAAAGGTAATTGTTGAGCGCTACAAGGGGCCCTTTGGTTCGGCGCCTACCTAAATGTCTAACAATGTGGACTGCGGGAAGTGGTTGGCGAGTTGTTTTAAAGTGGCGCTGTTCGGCGACCTTTCCCCGCAGCTGCCAATGCAACCGACCAGCGCCAACACGGCCACACGCCCACCTCACCCACCCATACCCACCTCACACACCCACACCAACCTCACACACCCACACCCACCTCACACACCCACACCCACCTCACACAACCACACCCACCTCACACACCCACACCCACCTCACACACCCACACTCACCTCACCCACACCCATCTCACACACCTCACCCAAGCCCACCTCACCCACACACACCTCACCCAAGCCCACCTCACCCAAGCCCACCTCACCCAAGCCCACCTCACCCACACACACCTCACCCATGCCGACCTCACCCAAACCCACCTACCCGAGCCAACCCCAACCTGCACAGGTCGACACGGGGTGCGTTCCCGGGGCACTCCCAGGAAGGAGGGAAGGGAAAAGGGGAGAGGGTGTGGCTGGGGGTGGGGCGAGGCTAGGGGGTGGGGAGAGTTGGTGGGGGTCGCGGTGGGGTTAACTGAGGTATTTCGGGGACGACATGGGAACTGGGCATGAATCGATTACACGATGTGGGGCCCGAACAGGTCGGAGCCGTCACCGCCTGACAGACCGGAGCATTACAGCTCTGATTGAAAGGTCATCTCAGGTCAGTGAGGGCTAGATCAGGTCCCGTTAGGTCAAAGCGACAGCGGGCTTAATGCCGGCAGGCCACAGCAATCCCTCCACCCCTGACTATAACTGCCCGGTTTAAGAAGCAGAAGCCAGAGACTTGCTATCCGGACGGCACTTCGTCCACACCTCTCTCTATCTCCTCTCCGCTGGCCTTGCTCCTCCTTGATATGTCTGAAAAGAGTTCCAGGAGGGGGAGCCCGCCGGCATTTCACTTTCTACTCTTACTCTGTCCATGTCTTTGGCTCGCCGGCTGGTCACCATAGAGCAAATAGACACGGTCCTTTGACTCAACTCTCCTCATTTCTCTTTTCTAGACTCTACCCTTTTTTTTTTTACCCCAGGCATACTCCTCACCCTGACCAGGGGAGCTGTGTGCTTGGGTGGGGGCCCTGTACCTTAACGTTTTCTGTTGCTTTGTTCTCGTTGCTGGAACCATCTTTACCCGCCCTTTCTCGAAACCCTTGCTGCTGTCGACTGGATACAAGTGCTCAACTACCGCCAGACTGAAGAGGTTAGGGGCTGCCTCAATGCTTCGCCGTTACAACGTTGGAAAGATGTCCCCAGCTTCTACAACCGTCCCTACTGAAGATTAATCTTCAACCAAAGATTGAGCCTCTCTATAAAGTTCTGCAACCAGTAACCTTTGTAAGCTTAGATTATTGAGACTGTCAATTCTAATAGTAAGATGGCCGGAAGGCCGGAAGAGGTTACAAACCACCCCCAAGCCAAGCAGAAGCCAATGGCCATCCTCAAAGAGAAGGAAGCCATCTTGGAAGCTGTCGAGAAACCAGCATCGGGGACAATGCCTCTTCAGGCCAGAGATGAAGCTGCAGGGCAGACCAGGACAGGCGGTACCAGCTCTATTCACCGCTGGTATTGGCATGGGGCTGCAGGCTGTACCAGCTATATTCGCCGCTAGTATTGGCATTGGGCTGCAGGCCGGTACCACTGGGCTCTATTCGCCGCTGGTATTGACATGGGGCTGCAGGCCGGTACCAGTGGGCTCTATTCACCGCTGGTATTGGCATGGGGCTGCAGGCCGGTACCAGCAAGCTCTATTCACCGCTGGTATTGGCATGGGGCGGCAGGCCGGTACCGGAGGTATCTATTCGCCGCTGGTATTGGCATGGGGCCGCATACATAGGAGTCTGGTCCGCCGCACGTCCCCCAGGGCGTAATCGATTAATCGACTCTGGTCACCCGAGCCACTTTTTGGCGCATGCGCACATCCTACAGACTCGGGTCGAATAATCGAATACGCTTCTCCGCGCTCGAGTGGACACTTTATTATTATTTTTATAATAATCGATAAAACTACAGCAAAATAGGATTTAAAGTATTTTATGATGGCCTAGTTTATCTATATTTCCATTTCATTAATCTAAGTTATTCTTTAAAAAAAACATGTATGACTGGTACTGGTGGCTGTTATCCTGCAGGACGGTACCAGCGCAAATGTGACGTCATCGCTCATAGCCAACCCCAGCTAGGAGGTGGGTTACTTGGGTCGGATCATTTTGCACACGGCACGTGTATTTGTCAACTCTACTCGCAGTGTTCGATTTGAAATTCTGACGACTCGGGTGACCCGAGTCGCTCGGGTCGTGTTAATCGATTACGGCCCCATTGACAGGCCTCATAAATGATTACGCGTGCAGCCGAAATCCGCGCTGAACATCGGGGGCTGATAGGCATAGTGAGTACAAATACAGGCATTTGTTTGTGTGGGTTTTATATCCTAGCAACATGTAGGGTCTGATCAGGACAACAGGACAAGTCCTGTCTTGTGACAGTGCACAAGCATGGCGACTTTATAGTGCTTCCCCACTAGAAAATCAGTCTGCTGTTAGCAATAGCATGACTTGATTTCCCACTCAGTCATATTATCCTGACACTGAACAAACCAGTCATTGCACTATCCTTGTAATGCTGACGCCAGGGTAGGTAGCGACAAGTATCCATGTTGAAAGTCATTAGTTTGAAGCGCAATTTTGGTGAGAGCACATCTAACTCGCACACAACCCCACATACACACACACTATCGTAGTCATACAAACATTCACACACATTCACTCATATACACCCATATACACTCATACACTGATATACACACTCACACACTCATATACACACTCACGCACTTCACATACACACACTCGTACTCACATACACACACTCACTTATATGCACTGATATACACACTCACTTAAATACACACATTCACTCATAATCATACACACCGATGCACACACTCACACATACACACTCATACACACTCGCACACATGCACTCGCATACACACTTATTCAGATTCACACTCACACATACACTCACATACACACTTATTGCACATGCACTCACATACATACTCACACCCACTCACAAGCTCACACCCACTCACAAGCTCACACCCACACCCAAGCTTACACCCACTCAGAAGATCACACCCACTCACAATCTCACACCCACTCACAATCTCACACCCACTCTCAACCTCACACCCACTCACAACCTCAACCACTCACAACCTCACACCCACTCACAACCTCACACCCACTCACAAACTCACACCCATTCACAACCTCACACCCACTCACAAGCTCACACCCACTCACAACCTCACACCCACTCACAAACTCACCCATACTTACACATCCACTACCAATCAAACTCCCTACCACCCCATGCCCACCCCTACTCCGCTCCCCACCCACTCACTACCCGCCGCCACTCCCATCTACAAAGAGACTACTTGGTGGTAAGAGCAGCTGCAATCTGGTTCTCCCCAGCCCGAATGCGCCCTAATATCACATTCACGGGAGGTGTGTGAGGGGGTTGGAGGGGAGGGGATCGGTTCTGGGATTAATTAGATCCCAACGGATAGACATATGTCCTTGAGCACGGCCCGCAGATATAAGGCCGCTAGATGGCGTGGGTGTATGTTGACTATACGTGATGGACACCCCAATACACCAGCATCCCATGTCAGGGGTCTCCCCATGTCTGTGAAGCCAGGTGCTTACCTTTGGGCAGAAATGGATGAAGGGACAACGGTAGACTCTGTGTAAGTGTGTCATTTTGAAGTTCCTACGGCTGTGTATTATTTATATATATACATATATAATATAGATATATATATATAATATATATAGTACATATAATAAACAATCATATAAGCACCCCCCCCCCCACCCTCTACTTTAACCCCACCACTCTGTAATTGGTGATGGCCTGAGAATCCATACGCTGACCCTGCCATAAATCACCCGGTGTCACACATCAGGTGCGCGCGCATCTCGGCGCATGAGGGGTGGGTGGAGGGAGCTGTGCTACTTGGAATTCACCACCAGACCTGTCACTAACAATCCGTAGTAAATGCTGCCATGGTCTGCCTTATTGGAGGGTGTACAAATACCTTTATATAGACCACACTCCTGTGGTTATGTTAATGACGCTAGGGGGAGTTAAGCGGGCATTCCTTACACGCGGTATGGGGTTTGTTTGTTGTTGTTTTACGTCCTAGCAACATCTAAGGTCATATCAGGACGGGTATCGACTTGTGACAGTGTGCACTCATGGCGACTTTATAGTGCTGTCCCACTGGGAAACCAGGCCGCTGGCACCATGACCTGGTATCCCACTCAGTCACATTATCCTGACACTGAGCACACCAGTCCTTGCCCTATCCTAATAATGCCGAGCGCCTGGCTAGGAAGCGACAAGTATCAATTTTAAAGTCATTGGTTTGACTCGACCGGGACTCGAACCCACGACCCCACGATCTACCTGGACGGGAGACGGACGCTCTAACTCATTCGGCCATCCCGTCTGGTCCCGTGGTATGGGGTATGCGGTATGCGGCATGCGGTATGCGAATGGCATCATTCCTTACACGTGGTATGCGGTATGTGGCACATGACTGGCTATATTTAAAAAATAAAAATAAACAATTATTCTCCATACTGCTCTGTATATGACCAAATATTGCATTTATATCTATGTAACTTTTTGTACGTCACATGGGAGTTCCTACCTTTATTATAACCAAATTATAGATAAGTTTCATATTTCTGTGCATATGGTAGCATTTTTAGCTTTCCCCTAACCGTATGTCTCCCGGGTGCCCAGCTCACCATGTGTTTCCAATCAGCACCCCTGTGTGTGACTGTTCCGTAATGCTCAGTCGCCTCTCCTGGTGTTAAACTAATGGACACATCAGACTTAGGTTTCTATTCGCACCCAGCTTGACGCATACCGCATGCCGCACCGATCACTACATGGACCGATCGGAAAAACGCATTTGCATTCGCATTCGCATTCGCATTCGCATTCGCATACCGCGTGTAAGGAATGTAGCTCATAGGTTTCAAGGCGTTTCGATTTTTTGTCGCATTCGCATTCACATACCGCATAACGCGTGTAAGGAATGCACCCTTTAGTCGGATGCTACTGGTCTGACCTACCCCCCCCCCCAGCCCACCCCTCACCCATCCCCCCGTCGATGATGGTTGGTTGGTTGTTGGAGTTGTACGCCCTGGCAACATCTAAGGTCATATCAGGACTTGTGGCAGTGCGCACTCATGACGACTTTCCCACTAGGAAATCAGGCCGCCAGCACCATGACCTGACATCCCACTCAGTCACATTATCCTGACACTGAGCTACATAATACATATATACATACATGCATATGTACACACATACGTACACACATAATGAAGACTAGGACACCTCAGGTTAAAATAACTTTGCCCGTGGCTAAACCAATGTCCCCAATTACTAATTAGCGATCATCTCATCTCATAAAGTCCGGATTAATTCTCACGTTAATTCATCGTCACTTTTGCCTCAGAAATAAATGGATCCGGGATTGGGTGGTGGCGCCACCTCTCTTTGTCCCACTTGACTTGGCCTGACGGGCGTACGGAGAGCAGCGCTAAATCGACCGACAGAGACCACTGCACTAACCATTCACCTCACATCTCCGCAGAATATTTGTGTGTGTGTCTGTGTGTGTGGCGTTGCTGAGTTAATTAAATTCCTGGGAAATGGGGTGACCTACTTCTATGTTCAATCTGAGCTGATTTCAGGACAATTTATTTTGCGATTAATTTGAAAAACAAAGGGGGAAAGCTGAAGGAATTATTGTTGTATTACAATGTTCTTTGCACTGTGGAGGTGAGTAGGTGGCGCCCCCTGGGGGCACTCCTGCGTTATTTGATGACCGGTGACCATGCGCAACACGCGCTAGATCATAACATTCGCAGATAGAGGGGAAAAACCGCACCTTGCTTCGACCTCTCTGTGAGTTTCCTCTGTGTTGCCTATCTATTTCCCATGCACACCCTGGGCCAAGTAGTGCCCTCCACATGTACACACTCACCCGCTAAACCTTCCCACTTTAAATCTGCATAGTCCAATCAAATATCACATTTTCAAAACCAAACCAATTATCTAGATTTGATTTTACATATCTAAATTAGATACTGATGCACTTATTAAGCATTTGTTTCTGCATAAAAGGCAATACTGAGTCAATTTAACAGAAGCTGTTACTGCAGAAGTCTATGGTGTCAGAGTTTTGGCAAGCTTGGCAAAACTAATTTTCCATGTTTGCACTCAAAATATCTCAAACGATTACCATTTAAAATAAAAGTAACTTTGAACTAATGTAAAGTAGATACTAGTGATCGATCTAATATATTTATCTCAGAAAAAATACAGAAATTCAAAACCATCGGACTATGCAACTTTAACCCCTAGAGGGCGTGACTGAGGGTGCGTGTGTGTGTGTGTGTGTGGGGAGTTCTGATCAATCGGACACGCGGGCACTGCTGAGGTGGGAGCTTTCAGAACAGCGCTTTTTGGTGGATTGTAATCCGAGGACATTTCAACCTGGGTCTGATCTTTAATTACAGCGTATTTACCGGACTAAATGTGGAGATGGCATTAATAGAGTATTGAAGAAGCGTTTTAATTGCTGAAAGTTGCCGGGTTTCTGTTGGTGTGGGTGTGGTTGGACGTGAACGTGAGTATCTGTGTGTGTGTGTGTTCTTTGGCGTGATTTGTATGCTCTTTGTTGCGGCTGTGAAACCTCTATTTGATCCCCGAGAGAGTGCCGCTGGTAACTTGCAAAAGCCAGCAGCACTTCAACACTTTTGCAGGCAGATTTCATGAAATGACTATTCGCAGATGACAGTGCACTGGTTGCCCACTCTGCTGAAGAGACCCAGAAAATAGTGGACGCTTTCTCCGATGCATCAAAGAAGTTTGGCCTGAAAATTAACATCAAGAAGACGGAGGTGCTGTACCAACCCAACTCTACAAGAACCCGAGAGGAGGAGATCATGGGTGACGGAAACAAGCTGAACTCTGTTCGGGAATTCACCTATCTCGGAAGCACTATATCAAGTGATGGACGCATTGATGCTGAGATACAGAGGAGGATGGCCAAGGCTAGTGCATCTTTCGGCCGACTACGCCAGAGACTCTGGAACAACCAACATGTGTCCAAGGTAAGATCTACTGTGCAATCGTGCTATCCACCCTACTATACGGAGCCGAGGCCTGGACAGTGTACAGACGGCAGGTGAAAAAGCTGCATGCCTTCATGATGCAACATCTGTGTTCAATCATGAGGCTAACCTGGAAGGACAAAGTGACGAATAAGGAAATACTCGAACGGATGGGGCTGCCCTCTATGGAAGATCTTCTGATCAAAAAGAATCTCCGGTGGACTGGACACCTCATGAGGATGTCATCAGACAGGCTACCAAAGCAGATCCTTTATTCTCAACTGTCTTCTGGCTACAGAAAGAGAGGGCGCCCCGTCTCCGGTTCAGGGATACCATCAAGAGAAACCTGAAGCTGAGAGACATTAAGACCGACTCATGGACGCAACTCTCACAGCAGAGAGCTAAATGGAGAGCGGCAGTCAAGTAATGAAAGCAGTCTTTGTCACATCGCGACCGACAGCATGATGATGATGATGTTGCGGCTACATTCCGTAAAGGCGATAACAAGTACTTTGTGTGTATGGACGTATTTTGTATTGGATTGTGTACGCACTTGTCTGTTAGTACACAATCGGCTCTTTTCCTGCAAAGATAATAAGCAGTTAATGGCCGATATGGAGGTCCAGACTGAAGGGTCTCTGAACAAGTATCGACTGAGATGTAGTCCAGGTTTTTGTTTGTTTGTTGTTGTTTTACGTCAAAGCAGCATCTAAGGTCATATCAGGACGGGTACCGACTTGTGACAGTGCACACTCATGGCGACTTCATAGTGCTGCCCCATTGGGAAACCAGGCCGCCAGCACCATGACCTGATATTCCACTCAGTCACATTATCCTGACACTGAGCTAACCAGTCCTTGTCCTATCCTAATAATGCTGAGTGCCTGGCTAGGAAGCGACAAGTATCACTTTTAAAGTCATTGGTTTGACTCGACCAGGATTCGAACCCACGAACTCATGGGATCGGATCTCCCGAGCTCCCAAAACAGGAGACGGGCGCTCTACTAATTCCAGGTCCATACGCATTCCAGAAGCACGAGGGACGCAAACCCCATATTACTTAGTCTGATGATTTGTTTACCAAAATTAAAGTTGTTTTTTTTTGGACGGGGGGGGGGGGGGTGTTACGCAAAGAATGGACTGGCCAGTTTGGAATCAGTTTTATCAGACCGAGCAGGACACTAGTCATGGTAAATGCTATCGCCGTAGAGAATGTATGATCAGGACTGATTCGGCATTTAGTAAAAGGTTATGCTGTAGTGTTTCCCATGCAAACAACAATGACTTTGTATTAAATTAAGCTAGTTTTGTGAATAGGGTCGGGAATCTGCACTGTTTGTCTGCACAGTGTAGACAATGTGGGTGTGGCTGAGTTGGGGTATCGACAGTTTGATACTGTAGTATCGCCGCCCCAACAAGTGCAGCTGCCGGGGGGGGGGGGGGGGGGGTGTGTGTAGGGATCGGCAACTATCTACACTTCGGCACCACTCATAACAAAGCGGCCCCCACACACAGCACACAAACAGCGCACGCATACAACACACGCGGAGAACCCGACAAAAGATGACACACAGGTATATACACATATATATCTATATATATGTACAATACATATATACACATGCATGCCTGCCTACGTGCATGCATACAATACATACATATGCATCACAACACATACCGTCTAACACATGTACACACTCACATACACATGCATATATATATATATATATATATATATATATACACATATACATACATAAATGTGTAAATGTATTTCAAACCACTCATGCACACCGCCTAACACATATACCCACAACCACATACCCCCACCACAAGCACTGACTGTCACGCACACCACACACACCACGGACACCCACATTAGTGCTAGCACATATGAGCACCCGCCATAGATAGGCTACCGACTGCACCCACACCCTACCACACTTACCACCCACGCACCACGAGCACCCACATGTTACACACCCACTCATCAGGTACACTTAAATTGCACATTGACACTCACCTTCTGTACCGCCTGTCACTCACCATCATTGTACCCATCATTGTACCCACCCATCGCACGTCACGCACATCAACACACGCACACTTACCACTCTTACACTTCCACCACCTTTACACATCCTCCTTCACCACCACCACCACCACCACCACCACCAACAGCAACAACACCACCACCAACAACACCACAAACACAAACACCACCAACACCAACAACAACACCACCAACACCAACAACAACACCACCACAAACACCAACACAAACACGACCCCCACCAACAACAACAAAACCAACAACACCACCAACATCAACAAATTCAACACCACCACCAACACCACCAACACCACCACAAACACCACCACAAGCACCACCAACACCAACACCACCAACAACACCATAAACACCACAAACACTACCACCACCACCACCACCAACAACAACAATACCAACAACAACACCAACACCACCACAAACCCCACCACAAACACCAGCACCCACACCCACACCCACACCTACCGGACGCGATGGCCGAATCGGTTAGACACTACACACCACCACACCACCACCACATACCACCATTACACCACCACTACCACCCACCACACACCACCACCCACCAGTGCCACACACCACCACACACCACACCACCACACCATCACCACCATCACTACCACCACCACCACACACCACAACCACCACACACCACCACCACACACCCTCACCACCACACCACCACACCACCACACCACACACTACCACAACACCACCACACACCACCATGACCCCACCAGTATCACCCACCATATACCACCACCCACCACTGCCACACACCACCATACACTACCACCCACCACCACCACACACCACCATCACACCACCACCACCACACACCACCATCACACCACCACTACACACCATCATCACACCATCACACCACCACGACACACCACCATCACACCACCACACACCACCAACACCATCACACCACCTCCACCACACACCACCCTATCGCCTCCAGAGGCAGCTCACCACACAAAGCACCCACCACATACCACCACACACCACCACACACCATCACCACCACCACCACACACTACCACCAAACCATCACGCCACCACACCATCACACCACCACACACCATCACACCACCACACCACCACCACCACCACACCACCGAATCGCCTCCAGAGGCAGCTCACCACACAAACAACCCACCGTATCTTGTGTGCTGCCGGAACATCATCAACGAGACCGTTTCACCATCGATTAGCCGGGCTGACATTGCTGGACCCTAAATCGAGTCATATTAAATATTTACCCATAACATAACCCCGCGCATTCAAATAGCAGTGTACATGCGGGGAAATAAATACCAGCGAATTATATAAAACCATTGTCGAAAAAATAATATACAAATTGCGCACAGATTAATACAACCAAACCGCGAAAGATTCACCTTTTTGTGTTTTCAGTAGTGAAATGTATTGCGCCCATTCCAGAACAAGCCCTTGCTGACAGGCCCCACCCCGTTCTCCCCAATGGCCTCCTTCTCCCACCCGCCCCAATAGCCCCCCCCCCTCCCCACCCCCCACTACTCACGCCCCCATCTCCAAGCCACTCCATAATCACGCCAATGTGATACTGTATTGAGTTCGGCGGTTCGGTATTGTTTATATATATATATATATATATATATATATATATATATGTGTATATATATACATATATATATATATACATATATATATGTATATATATATATATATATATATATATATATATATATACATATATATATATATATGCTCCAATACCCAGTACCCCAGATGCGTGGCCGATTGTACTACAAGAGTTGGTTTCACTAGGAGATCTATTTCCAATTTTGTCTACCGGAATGTGTGTGTGTGGGGCGGGATATATAACGAACCCTGTGGGATTGAACCTAGTGACTTACGATAATGTGCCCGTAGTTAACATTCACGTCAGTGCTTGTTACTCGCGAGAATAATACAGTAGAGTAGTGCATTCATATATATTATATATATATATATACAAATATAAATACCTGTGTTCTAATCACTGACGATGTAATCAACAGTTCTAGATTTGAAAATCTTTTGAATAACACAGATAATGCTAATACTAATATCATTGTTGTTTATATTCAACCAATTACTATCGTTCAAGAGAAATCTAGAGTGTGGATATATTTTTCCTGACTATTGGAGACTGGGGTATCATTGTGTAAATGTAGTTATTCACTATTGTTGGCTTGCTATAGTGAAACAATGTGATGTTTACATGGTCCCATCTTGAATACTGTATGTTGTGTATAGCTTCTCTTGCCAGTATTGCTACTGTCCTGATGTAGGTGTATGTAATAGTACGAGTTTCTCAACACTCGCACATATATTATAATCATGAGGCGGAATCGTCGAACCTGTATATATATATAACTGATGGCGTGCGTATTGTTTAATAATTGTTTAACAATGCCTGACTTTACCCAAGCGCGACTGTCCGACCCGACTTTTGGCGGCCAAATCAAACAGCCATCCCCACTGGCATACGGTCAGCCGATGCCCAACAATGGCTGCATACTGATTGTGGTTGTTTGTTGGAGTTTTACCTCCTGCCAGCATATACGGTTATATCAGGACTGGGACTGATTAGAAGGAGGACATCGGTGCTGACTGGTTTCTTTACCTTTCCTGTCCACCAGGTGTCGCCGTGGTTTGAGCAGCTCGTGGACGCTCCACTAAGCAGGCTAATCGTCCAATGTCGGTTTGGTTAAAGCCATGCATTATTAGATCGACTGGCCGGAACTTGTAGCAATGTTCTATGTATGTTACATCGCCAGGTTCATTAAGCCAGACCTGTAGATTGTGTGCAGGTGGGTTGAGAAGGTGATGTTGCCCTATTAATAAGCTACGGTGTGCGCCTGGAAGTTAAGTTACTCTGTTATATTCACAGTAATTAAGCTAATGTGAAGCCCACGACTGCGAGCCGCTAGCACAGGCTGACAACTTGCATGACTGGTAAGTTGAGAAGTGCATGACTGGTAAGTTCACAGTGCTGGGAGTGGCTACCTTCGTGTTGTGTCCTTGTCAAATTATACTGATCTAGCAGTAATTACTGTCTCTATCCGGTTAACCATGATGCGTTTGCGGAGTGATTTAAAATGGACCAAACTGCGTGGTTTAAAATGGGTTATAATGCGTGGTTTAAAATGGGTTACACTGCGTGGTTTAAAATGGGTTACACTGCATGGTTTAAAATGGGTTACACTGCGTGGTTTAAAATGGGATATGCTGCGTGGTTTAAAATGGGTTCCAAATGTGTGGTTTAAAATGGGTTACACTGCATGGTTTAAAATGGGTTATACTGCGTGGTTTAAAATGGGTTACACTGCATGGTTTAAAATGGGTTACTCTGCATGCTTTAAAATGGGTTACACTGCATGGTTTAAAATGGGTTACTCTGCATGCTTTAAAATGGGTTACACTGCATGGTTTAAAATGGGTTACTCTGCATGGTTTAAAATGGGTTACACTGCATGGTTTAAAATGGGTTACACTGCGTGGTTTAAAATGGGTTACACTGCATGGTTTAAAATGGGTTACACTGCATGGTTTAAAATGGGTTACACTGCATGGTTTAAAATGGGTTACACTGCATGGTTTAAAATGGGTTACACTGCATGGTTTAAAATGGGTTACACTGCATGGTTTAAAATGGGTTATAATGCGTGGTTTAAAATGGGTTACACTGCGTGGTTTAAAATGGGTTACACTGCATGGTTTAAAATGGGTTACACTGCGTGGTTTAAATGGATGCTGGTGTTACACTGCAATGGTTTTAAAATGGGTTACACTGCATGGTTTAAAATGGGTTACACTGCATGGTTTAAAATGGGTTACTCTGCATGCTTTAAAATGGGTTACACTGCATGGTTTAAAATGGGTTATAATGCGTGGTTTAAAATGGGTTACACTGCATGGTTCAAAATGGGTTACTCTGCATGCTTTAAAATGGGTTACACTGCATGGTTTAAAATGGGTTACTCTGCATGCTTTAAAATGGGTTACACTGCATGGTTCAAAATGGGTTACTCTGCATGCTTTAAAATGGGTTACACTGCATGGTTTAAAATGGGTTACACTGCGTGGTTTAAAATGGGTTACACTGCATGGTTTAAAATGGGTTACACTGCATGGTTTAAGATGGGTTACACTGCATGGTTTAAAATGGGTTATACTGCGTGGTTCAAAATGGGTTACAATGCATGGTTCAAAATGGGTTACACAGCATGGTTTAAAATGGGTTATACTGCGTGATTTAAAATGCGTTACACTGCATGGTTTAAAATGGGTTACACTGCATGGTTTAAAATGGGTTACACTGCATGGTTTAAAATGGGTTACACTGCATGGTTTAAAATGCGGTTAGCACTGCGTGGTTTAAAATGCGTTACACTGCATGGTTTAAAATGGGTTATACTGCATGGTTTAAAATGGGTTATACTGCGTGGTTTAAAATGGGTTATAATGCATGGTTTAAAATGGGTTACACTGCGTGGTTTAAAATGGGTTATAATGCGTGGTTTAAAATGGGTTACACTGCATGGTTTAAAATGGGTTATACTGCGTGGTTTAAAATGGGTTACAATGCATGGTTTAAAATGGGTTATACTGCGTGGTTTAAAATGGGTTACACTGCATGGTTTAAAATGGGTTATACTGCGTGGTTTAAAATGGGTTATAATGCATGGTTTAAAATGGGTTACACTGCATGGTTTAAAATGGGTTACACTGCGTGGTTTAAAATGGGTTACACTGCATGGTTTAAAATGGGTTATACTGCGTGGTTTAAAATGGGTTATAATGCGTGGTTTAAAATGGGTTACACTGCATGGTTTAAAATGGGTTATACTGCGTGGTTTAAAATGGGTTACAATGCATGGTTTAAAATGGGTTACTCTGCATGCTTTAAAATGGGTTACACTGCATGGTTTAAAATGGGTTATAATGCATGGTTTAAAATGGGTTACACTGCATGCTTTAAAATGGGTTACACTGCATGGTTTAAGATGGGATATGCTGCGTGGTTTAAAATGGGTTCCAAATGTGTGGTTTAAAATGGGTTACACTGCATGGTTTAAAATGGGTTACACTGCGTGGTTTAAAATGGGTTACAAATGCATGGTTTAAAATGGGTTACACTGCGTGGTTTAAAATGCGTTATACTGCGTGGTTCAAAATGGGTTACAATGCATGGTTCAAAATGGGTTACACAGCATGGTTTAAAATGGGTTACACTGCGTGGTTTAAAATGGGTTACACTGCATGGTTTAAAATGGGTTACAATGCATGGTTTAAAATGGGTTATACTGCGTGGTTTAAAATGGGTTACAATGCATGGTTTAAAATGGGTTACACTGCGTGGTTTAAAATGGGTTATAATGCGTGGTTTAAAATGGGTTACACTGCATGGTTTAAAATGGGTTATACTGCGTGGTTTAAAATGGGTTACAATGCATGGTTTAAAATGGGTTATACTGCGTGGTTTAAAATGGGTTATAATGCGTGGTTTAAAATGGGTTACACTGCATGGTTTAAAATGGGTTATACTGCGTGGTTTAAAATGGGTTACAATGCATGGTTTAAAATGGGTTATACTGCGTGGTTTAAAATGGGTTACACTGCATGGTTTAAAATGGGTTATACTGCGTGGTTTAAAATGGGTTATAATGCGTGGTTTAAAATGGGTTACACTGCATGGTTTAAAATGGGTTATACTGCGTGGTTTAAAATGGGTTACAATGCATGGTTTAAAATGGGTTATACTGCGTGGTTTAAAATGGGTTATAATGCGTGGTTTAAAATGGGTTACACTGCATGGTTTAAAATGGGTTATACTGCGTGGTTTAAAATGGGTTACAATGCATGGTTTAAAATGGGTTACTCTGCATGCTTTAAAATGGGTTACACTGCATGGTTTAAAATGGGTTATAATGCGTGGTTTAAAATGGGTTACACTGCATGGTTTAAAATGGGTTACACTGCATGGTTTAAGATGGGATATGCTGCGTGGTTTAAAATGGGTTCCAAATGTTTGGTTTAAAATGGGTTACACTGCATGGTTTAAAATGGGTTACACTGCGTGGTTTAAAATGGGTTACAAATGCATGGTTTAAAATGGGTTACACTGCGTGGTTTAAAATATGCGGTTCACAATGGCTGCATGGTTCAAAATGGGTTACACAGCATGGTTTAAAATGGGTTACACTGCATGGTTTAAAATGGGTTATACTGCGTGGTTCAAAATGGGTTGCACTGCATGGTTTAAAATGGGTTACACTGCATGGTTTAAAATGGGTTACACTGCATGATTTAAAATGGGTTACACTGCATGGTTTAAAATGGGTTACACTGCATGATTTAAAATGGGTTACACTGCATGGTTTAAAATGGGTTACACTGCATGATTTAAAATGGGTTACACTGCATGGTTTAAAATGGGTTACACTGCATGATTTAAAATGGGTTACACTGCATGGTTTAAAATGGGTTACACTGCATGATTTAAAATGGGTTACACTGCATGGTTTAAAATGGGTTACACTGCATGATTTAAAATGGGTTACACTGCGTGGTTTAAAATGGGTTACACTGCATGGTTTAAAATGGGATATGCTGCGTGGTTTAAAATGGGTTCCAAATGTGTGGTTTAAAATGGGTTACACTGCATGGTTTAAAATGGGTTACACTGCATGGTTTAAAATGGGTTACACTGCATGGTTTAAAATGGGTTACACTGCGTGGTTTAAAATGGGTTACACTGCATGGTTTAAAATGGGTTACACTGCGTGGTTCAAAATGGGTTACAATGCATGGTTCAAAATGGGTTACACAGCATGGTTTAAAATGGGTTATACTGCGTGATTTAAAATGCGTTACACTGCATGGTTTAAAATGCGTTACACTGCATGGTTTAAAATGGGTTACACTGCATGGTTTAAAATGGGTTACACTGCATGATTTAAAATGGGTTACACTGCATGGTTTAAAATGGGTTACACTGCATGATTTAAAATGGGTTACACTGCATGGTTTAAAATGGGTTACGCTGCGTGGTTTAAAATGGGTTGCACTGCATGGTTTAAAATGGGTTACACTGCATGGTTTAAAATTGACCATCATCGTATCAACCTCATAATAATTATGTATCTCCCCGCTTCTGTAAAATCACGTTTTTCGATAATAGTATATATTGTGTGTATTTACATATGTATATGCAATACGACTAATATATACATATATATTACATATATATAGTTTATACACACATGTGTATATTCACTAATATGGACTTGTGTGCAAATATGTACTACTAATTTATATATATATATATATATATATATATATATATATATATATATGCACATGTATGTAATAATACACGTGTGCATATATGAATAATATTATAATAGTATATATATAGTTTATGCACATATACATACATGTATACAGTGAACCCCCGTTAATCTGGACTATTTGTTCCCAGATGCCATCATAGGATTACCTAGATTGTCAGATAACCGATTTCGACATATGATTATTAAAACAATCTTTTTATTTGCACACAGACATACATCACTATGTGCAATAGGAATGGTGGCATTTTGACAGTCTGACTTCAGGAATAAATCCCACAAGGGTCTGCTCGGCCATCAATTTGAGTCAAATATTGAGATTTCCATATTAATCGGGGTCAGATTAACGAGAGTTCACTATATATAACACAAAATATGTCATTTTCTACGCATATTTTTTCCACACATTTCGGACTTACACAAACATTGTATATGAATACCCGAGTGAATGTTGTTTCTCCAAGTTAATTAATACTTAGAAGTTGTTTAAATGAAACTACACACAATGTGTATTTCCCTCTGACGAGGTAGGTTTGTGTGTAAACCCGTGTGATATCGGCATAGTTGCCGGCTGATGTATATATTGTACTTTGTCCATAGACGTCGACGCATTGCCTTTCAGTTGGAGCTCTGTTTATCACCCCACCACCCCTGCTCCGACTTTGAAGTTGGTTTGTAATGATGTACCAGTGTTGGGGGACTGCTTCTACTAATAGGTTCACCCGTAAACCAATCGGCAGAGTCTTCTGTGGGCCTGTCACCAGCCAGGCGTTGTCAGTGAACCATCTGGTCAAGTACAAAAAGGTTGAGAACCTGGAGCACTCGTAGAAGTGCCTTGTCTGTATAGCCTGACACTGTGCAGCATCTGTCTGACACTGTGCAGCATCTGTCTGACACTGTGCAGCATCAGTCTGACACTGTATATGCAGCATCTGGCTGACACTGTCTGTGCAGCATCTGTCTGACACTGTCTGTGCAGCTTCTGGCTGACACTGTCTGTGCAGCATCTGTCTGACACTGTCGGACATCTGTCGGACACTGTATGACATCTGTCTGACAATGTGCAACATCTGTCTGACACTGTGTGGCATTTGTCTGACACTGTGCAGCATCTCTCTGACACTGTGCAGCATCTGTCTGACACTGTGCAGCATCTGTCTGACACTGTGCAGCATCAGCTGACACTGTCTATGCAGCATCTGTCTGACACTGTATGACATATGTCTGACACTGTGCAACATCTGTCTGGCACTGTGCAACATCTGTCTGACACTGTCTGCGCAGCATCTGTTTGACACTGTATTACATCTGTCTGACACTGTGCATCATCTGTCTGACACTGTATACCATCTGTCTAACACTGCATCATCTGTCTGACATTGTCTGCACAGCATCTGTCTGACACTGTCTGTGCAGCATCTGTCTAACACTGTCTGTGCAGCATCTTCTTGACACTGTCTGTGCAGCATTTGTCTTAGTTTGTGCGGCGTCTGACTGACACTGGACGACTGGTTGTTCGACACATTAAGTAGGCGCTGAAGGTCATGCATCCGTTTGTGTTTTTCTAGGCTGGAACAAGGAAAGGGTATTTGGTAGTCCCCCCCCCCCCCCCCCCCCCCCCGCTTCTTGTCGTTAATAGGGCTACGCGGGGGAAACCCGTAATTAGGCGATAACGGCGTAATTCATTAAGGCAAAATGACCGCTCAATTTGCACCAGCTTGTAGTAAGAAGTGGAGCGCATACGCACTTGAGGGTCACGTCATCGTGTGTAAAATGCCCACCTGTTAATGGCCCGACTGTACCCAACTTAGACCGATTCAGCTGAACGCCGCTTGCCTCAGTTGAATTTGTTTGTCCGACTGCCGGCTAGACTTAATACAGTTGGCCTAGATAAGTAGGACACCTGGCACCAGTTTTATGATTGGTGCCGGTTATAACACAACCTTACAAGCAGCTGGCATGGCTGCAGCATGAAGCAGTTTTGGTCCGCAGACGTGAATGAGTCTGATTCAGTTACCAGGTGATAGTTCTGTTAGACAGTTCGATCTGGTTAAAGCTAGTCACGAGTGCGTGTTTACCATCGACAAGAGTAGTCCAGTGTAAAGATTTCAAATTCCCCCCCCCCCCCTGATTCAAGTTCCCCCCTGGGAACTTGAAAACTTTTTCAAATTCATTTCAGGGGAATTTGAAAACGTTTTCAAGTTCCCTCCCTCGTTTTAACTTTCCCTCCCCCCATTTTTGGGGAAATTCTCTTTATTTTTGTTATTTTTTGTTATTTTTCATATACACAGAGAATAGCATAATGGAAATTATTACTAGTACAACAAAACATATTTCACCCCAAATGACACAAAAAGTCTCCAAGATGGCTAAGAAAAAAATATTATAGGTCCGAATTTTAAAACGTTTTTAAAAGTTTTTTAAACAATTTTAAATTCGCGGAGGGGGGAATTTGAAAATAGGGGGAGGAATCTGAAAACTGTTTTTAATTTCCCCCCGGGAATCTGAAAACGTTTGTAATTTCCCTCTGGGGAAATTAAAAACGTTTTCAGATTCCCCAGGGGATCTTGAAAAGGGGTGAAATTGAAATCGTTACACCGGGAGAAAATAATTTTAAAAGAAAAATTAATTAAAAAACAACCCTCCCGAACAGAATCCAACAATGTGGAGGTAATTAATTAAATCCCCAATGTCATTCCAGTAGGTCTATATGACATGGCAAGTCTCTGTGTAAAGCCAGTAGAGCAGGTACTTAGTCTTTCTTTCGATGCCTCCCATAGGTCCTTATTAGTGACAGCGAAGTTTCTATTTACAATTAGGCGTTTTCCAAGAGACTCTTCCGTACATTCGAGTATTGCATTTGAGTATTACAATTGGGTAGCTAGGACAGAGGCTGATCGAGGATTGTAAATCTAATTAGACAATTGTGTTACCTTTCTTATGTAGAGACATAATTATAGTATTAACGAAATGAAGACTAGTTTGGATGTCGATACTAGAAAAGCACTGCATTGTAGTTCTGCAGTAGCCGCGTTGCCGCCGGAAGGGTCCATTTTGTGCAGTTGGAGAAAATATAATAGATATGTTATATAATATATATTGGATGTAATATATTATGTTTTAATTCATATAATGCATATAGTATATATACATTTTTTTAAATTGTATTTATTATATATATTGTATATATTATATATAATATATAACAAGTTATATATATATAATATATATTATCTGCCTGTATGCGTATATGCTATATAATTTATTAGGTGAATAGAACAAAGAATTCGAGAGCTGAAACCATATTTCTGTATTTTCTATTATCTAACATTAGCCGCATCCTTGGTAACCAGTGGTGCCACCTGCAGTTCTTCTCTGGGCTCTATCTCAAACATACTCCGTTATCAGTTGGACCTTATATACACATAGATAAATATATGTAATATATAATATGTATGCATGCGTATGTGCGTATATATACATATATATATATATATATATATATATATATATAGGCACGCATATAAATATACATATATGCATACTCAAACATACATATGTGCTCAAACATATATATAATGTATATATATATTTTGTTATTGTTGTTTTACATCCTAGCAACATCTAAGGTGATACATATATAGTCTCGTGTACAAAAATTCATACACACATACATATTCATGCAGATACTCAACCATACAGGTGATGCGTATGTATGTGTGTATATATATATATATATATATATATATATATATATATATACATATACGTAACATATCCACTTATATCACCTTATACTTAGAGCACATGCACACATCTTCATTCAATACACAATCATAATCGTGTTCTCTTGAAATATCAGCCTGATTCCAAATTTGCAAAGTGATTCCAAACCTACGTGTTCCGACATTTAACAGTCGCCCCATTAATCGGTTCCAAAACTGACCTAGAAGACCTATTTGTGAAAAGCATACCACGTGCTCTGCAGGTGCGGCGAGCATCTCGAAAGAACATTTCAGGGGAATCCGATTCACATGTCTATATTAGGAGAGGAGATGCTTGCCGAGGTGTGATCGCCTCTCGTCCTTTGTTTGGAAAGTTAGGCCATGTTACTTCAGCCTAACCAAGGCTCTATGGCTGGTGGTGTTGCCTGTTAGCGGTAGATGGGATAGATCATTGTATTCAATACATATATTACATATATTATATATATATATATATATGTATACATTATCTAAACTGTTTACATACACGGGGGATTACATAGTAGTCCGAATGGGTGTGTAGACTGGGTAGAAGATAAAGACTGAGGCCTAATTGAAACCATCACGTCCACCCACGAGATCTATTATGTTTGCTACAGATATGTACAATTATGTCTTTATTTTTGTTATTGCACATGGACTACTGTTTGCGTGAAACTAGAGTCTATAGCTGTGTTCACACGGGCAAAGTTTATGTCGACTTAGACAAGTCGATTTATATGAATCGATTTAGTGTCATGTCCACACATGCAGTTCTTTTAGCCGGAAATCGATATCTGTGCATGAGCAAGTCAAGACTAACCAGCACCAGTTTCGCTTAGTCGACGTCGGCATGAGAGAGTGGGTTCGACCTAGATCTGTTTCGAATGAATCGTATTGTTTTGGAACGGTCAAAACTTCTGCTGGGCAGTGAAACCCTAAAAATAAATGATGAAAAAAATATATGTGCACAGCTAGCAGTTTCATAGAGCAAATTTACCGGAAAGTCAACAAACTCAGGTCTCGACTGTGACGTGCTTAATCCGCCTCATCTAAACCGCTGCCGTCCACACATGCCACTTACGTCGATTTAAGCTAAATCGCTTCATCTATACTACCGCGTGAGGTGGTATAGATTAACCGATCTAGCTGAATCGATTCAGCCCTAAATCGCTTTAGCGTAGCGTCCACACGGTGAATGTGAAGCGAACTAGACAAGGCGATTTAGATGAAGCGTTTTAACTCGCCAGTGTGAACGGGGCTTATGTTGTAGAGACTCCATTCGGTACTAGAAGGGTGCCATTTAGCTAAGTGAAAGTAAAGCTTGTTTTATGTAACGACGCCTCTCGGGCACATTGATTTTTATCATCGGCTATTGGACGTCAAACATGGTCATTCTGACACATTTCTTTGGAGGAAACCTGCTGGCACCACATAGGCTACTCTTTCCGATAAACGGCAAGGGGTCTTTTATATGCACTTATTTAGAGAGGTATTATTAGCTAAGTGGAAAGTAACATGTGTGTAATAATATATACATGGATAGGTTCCGACGCGCAGGTGGCGCCACTGTGTCAGCTTCTGGAACTAGACCTAGTACATTTAACTATTATATGATATAAGTATCGGAAATATTATGGAATAGTTGCTTTGTTTATATTCACACGATGCATTATATAGCATATATATAACGACTATACATATAGATTGATGAACGTTCCATTTTTCTATCCGTATAAGTCCTTATTCATCACATACATCACAGCTCAGTGTAGGCACGTGGATGAACTGCAATTAAGGCACTAGTAGTAGTAGAGTGGTGCATACAGTATTGCCTTCTACGTATAATGTACAGGCTCAAACAGATGGACTCCCAGTGGCGTAGCTGGATAATGAAACAATGTTACGCTCCCCACACTTTCAATATTATGTCTGCTTGTGTTATCGCCCTATTCAGTGTTCCCCGCGATTTACTACCGATATCGAAATATCTGCATATAACCATTGCTCTTCGTTTGATATGAACCATTGTATTTAGTCTATAGATATAGTAATGCTGCATCTATCCTATTAATTTCACTGCACTCCTGCTAGGGACCTTTGTCATTCAGGAATTCACGAATGAATGTCAACATCACCCATTAATGTAAAACTAAGCCCAAGTAAATGTGACTAAAGTTGATATTAATGCCATATTTTTGTATATATTGGAGTTTCTCAATAAAGTTGATTAAATGAGCTCAATTTATTACGTCTTCTTGCCTGGTTATCCGGAGTTGTATTGTCACTATAGACCTATTTCATATGACGTCAGCATAGGTATCTAGGTCAGTGCGCGCGCCTTTTGGCTGCAGGACGAGACACTGCCACACTGCAAACTCAATGGCTATGACTAGTATGAGCAATCTTCATACGGAAAAAGTGAAATATCTCTAAAACCACACCACCTAGAAGCAACCTGCTTGGAACACATATAGAAAACATATTCAACAAATAGATTATATTAAATTTATAAGGTTAGGGTTCTGCATTTCTATTAATTTTGAATAAAATAGATGTTTTGCACTGCGTGTACCAGCAAACTCAATGCATTGTCAATGGCGGTGACCAATCTTGAATTATCTTCATACAGAAAAAGTTAAATATCTCTAAAACCACACCACCTAGACACAAACCGCCATGTACACATATAGAAAACATATTGAACGAATAGATTATATTAAATTTATATGGTTGGGGTTCTGCATTTTTATTAATTTGGATTAAAATAAACGTTTTGCACTGCGCATACCGGCAAACTCAATGTATTGTCAATGGTCGTGAGCAATCTTTATTCAGAAAAAGTGAAATATCTCTAGAACCACACGACCTAGAAACAAACTGCATGGAACACATATAGTAAACATATTCAACAAACAGATTATATTAAATTTATATTGTAAGGGTTATGCATTTCTATTAATTTTGAATAAAATAAACGTTTTGCACTGCGCATACCGGCAAACTCAATGGCAGTGTGCATTCGTTCTGCAGCCAAGCTGCGCGCACATACACAATGTTTATAAGCAATGACTTACAAAATTGATACTTGTTGCTTCCTAGTCTGGTGCTCAGGATTACTAGGATAGGACGAGGACTGGCCAGCTCCGTGTCAGGATAATGCCAATGAGTGGCAATCAACATGGCGGCTGGTGCTCGAAAGCTTTCCCATAAAGTTATAACTTATTCAAAGCACGGAGGACATTGGCAGTCTAGGAATGTCAACAGATTACTTGAAAATAGAAAATAACAGCCGTCACTCCTTTCACGACTAGTAATGTGTGGCGATAATGTTTACTGAGGTAAACATTTGAAATATTGCTTAGTGAAAGAGCTTCAGTATTGACTGGAGGTGGTGGCCGAATCAGTAGAGCACAGGCTTCCCGTGCGGCAGGTCGGGTGTTCGAATCCTGGTCGAGTCAAACCAATGACTTATAAAATTGATACTTGTTGCTTCCTAGTCTGGTGCTCAGGATTACTAGGATAGGACGAGGACTGGCCAGCTCAGTGTCAGGATAATGCCACTGAACGGGATGTCAGGTAATGGTGCTGGTGGCCTGGTCTCCTAGTTGTGATGTATGTGTGTAAGCAATATATATTATACTACTTTAGATACACGTACTGTCACAAGTCGGTGCCCGTCCTGATGTGACCTTAGATGTTGCTAGGACGTGAAGCCCCAACAAGCAAATCTTCAGTATCGAAATAAAGCAGCAGAGGACTAATATCAAATTAGAAAACCCGCTGGTTATTAAAGCCAACCAACTTAGAATGATTGTCGTGTGACCAAGTGGCTAAGGCAGTATGCTGACTGCTTGCTTTGTTCTGTTCGCATAAACAAGTTGCAATGGGCAACCTAATCGGTTTGAAGTTAGTGCATTGGTTCACCTACTACTATCCAAGGGTGGGAGATCTCTACCTCTCCCGATTCCATATCGCAAATTCATCAACAGGTAAACGATAAAGTTAATCTTTTTCTAAAGCTTCAAAACATCGGGTGTAGTAGCAATTTGATATTTGTTGTCAGTTAACTACAATATAGTTTTGGTCTCGTGGTAACCCGAACAGGGGTTAAATTCCACCACCTTTAACATTAATTTAATAGCCAACAGCATGTGTGTATGATTGATTGATTGATTATATACTGCACCTACATAACCTTCCGTATAAGACCTCACTGTATGCGCCACTCATTATAGGGCTCCGGTGTAAATGTTCCGGCTAGTTTATAGAACATCTCTATAATATATCTGTCGCTATTTAGTTTAGTAATAGTAACCGCAGCATGTGTGGTACTTCAAAAAAGGGCAACAGTAGCCTACTACTATAAACAATGTAATGATGTCGAAGATTCGACTCCACAATAATAGGTCATTCACACTTTTCCCTGAAGGAAATAGCGTAATCGCGTTCACTTGGCGATTTCCGGTATCGAGTTGATCTCTGGTTTTGTGGTATCGTGTCTGCATAGATTCTACACTGATATCCTAATTGAAACCTGTTGGTCTCGAATTGCAATTTTAACTGGTCACTGAGTTTATAAAACTTTCCATAAAGCAGATTGGTGGTCTGTTATTACTTTTTTCGCTATTCAAGATAATATTTTTTATTTGAAATTCCCATCCTGATATGACCTTAGATTTTGCCCAAGGGGGAACCTCCCCCTGAATGTATTGTGTGTCAATCCCCGCTGACACTCAAACACATTTGACTAAGTTGCGTTGCTTTGTTGGCCCTGCACCAACAATTCTACACCGCAGACAGTATGCATGACCGTTTTACTAAAGTAAAACAAGAGAACATGTTAGCCTCTTTGAGGGCAGCTGGACTGTACCACCTCATATAGTTTACTAAATAAATTCTATCAATTATTAATAAACTTTTCTTTTTCTATGGGAATTTGTTTCCCTTGACCACAAATATATGATTGTGAGCTTTCTAATTTAATGAGTGTCTATTGGCACATAATTGATTGTCTGCTTTTACATGTAAAAGTGATGGTTTGAACAAAAAACAAACATTTCTCACCATGAATACGGCTTATACTGCTGACACGGCATAAAGCAACCACCAATCAATCAATCAATCAATAGATTTTGCCAGGATGTAAAACTCCAACAAACAATCCATGCCTATATTTCTGACAGAGTCCCTGTAACTCTAAGTTGTCTTTGCTTACAGTAAAATCACAAAGGCCATTATAACCAGATACAGCTCCACTATGACATGGCCTTTTTCCAGTGGGGAGGCCTGTTCTCCAGAATCACTTTACAGAGTGGAACATTGGATGATTCCCAGGTGCGAAGTAGTCCTCCAGGGTCCGTATGCATGGAGCAGTGTTAGCGGCGTCTGGTGTTATACCTCTAACTCAGGGTACCTATCGGTTATCGGCGTCGTCAAGAACTATGTCAAGCCGTATGCATGGGCGCTTAAACGGTGAGTTTTAGCTAAACGTGAATGTATTTATAGATTTGGGAAATCCCTCGATTTGACAATATGAAAAACGCCGCCAATGCGGGGGGGGAGGGTTAATATCACTTCGTTTTTAGGGTTAATTTGATTAAATTTCACTTATTGCGTATGTAATTCTGTTAAATATGACAGCATTTAATAGATTTGGGCCTACTATATAGTCGCCGATTCGGCGGCGGTGGCGGCGATGTGTTTTGTTGATATGCGACAGTATGGATATCGACGTCGAAGCAGGGGTTGCTTGCATTCATCGATTCGACAATATGAATACCCCGCCAATGCAGGGGGAGGGTTAATATTGCTTTGAATTTATGGTTAAATTGATAAAATTTCACTTATTGCGTATGTAATTCTGTTAAATATGATAGCATTGAGTAGATTTGGGTTCCATCCTGACACTAACCTAACACTAACACCGCTGTAAACCTGCTATGAGCAGAGTTAGAATTTCCGAGTTTAAACGCTCGGTGTTAGACCTAACACTGCTCCATGCATACCAACTTTTCGGCGCTAAACCAGAAATCCCACCATAAACGCGTTTTGGATCGCTAACACCGCTCCATGCATACGGCCCCAGGTGGGCAATTTTTCGGTTGTCCTGCATGGTTGCATGGTTTTACTAAGTACGCCTTTGCCTAGATTCCAAGTAATGCAATGCATTGTAACTATACTAGTGGTAGTAATAGTCACAAGCTAGGCAATTCCCCACCGCATATTATGTTAATAGCTATTTGGATTCATAGAAGAGATAGCTCGAGGGACTTATTTGTCAGACTGGAGCGTACAAACTCCCCACCTAAAGACTCAGCTTAGGGCAATCTAATTACAATCAAAATGCTTTTTTGACCATAGTCCTCTTATTATTCATTTAGCATCAAATACATAGTACACACTTGCAACTCAGCTAATTGATTACTTCCAGAAATAGTTGGCAAACATGTTAATAAATTGGACTCGTGGCTCTGCCTCTGCTGACGTCCCGACACCCACGTGTGTTACCTTACTCAGAGAGCGTCCATACACGCTCTCTGCCTTACTGCATGCAGTTGATGGCGCCCCCTGGCCGCCTAAAGAGGAACTACATTAGATTGCACTGTTAGCGTTCCGGGAAGTGCGGCAGTAAGTCGGTATGGGCAGTGTATGGCGACGCGCTCGTAGTGGCGCCACCTGTCTGAAACGGAGGGGAATGTGCGGAGAATGGTGAGAGGGTTTTATGACAGAGCTTCGGGTAGCTTTATCACCGAGGTTCACTACTGTTCCAGCTCACAGAAGGTACCTATATGGAGTGTAGAGAGAACCAGTTATCTGGCGAGAGGGAGAGAGAGAGAAAGAAGGAAAGAGAGATAGAGGTAGAGCAGAGAGAATGAGAGAGAGAGGGATAGAAATAAAGGAGATGGTTGGTCATGCGGTTTAATTGGCATGGGCATAACATTCGGAATACAATTAGATCCTCTCTCATTCTATATCACTCTCCTCCTCAATCTCTCCCTTACTGTATCCATCTTCCATTCGCACAGCAATGCCTGCGCCATCTCTACATCAGTGTGTCTCCTTCAACCAATCTCCACCTCCAATTCTCAATGTTACACATGTGAATAGTCTCTTGACTCATTAATCTTCCGGTACTACTTCCACTTCCTGGGAAACCACTAAGCATTTGGATATATAATTATGTAACAACTGACATACAACAACATGTTGCAGAAAGTATGTACGGCTACTTCTGCATTGTTCGCATGAATACCGAAGCAGGCAGTCAAACCGTAGTTATGCTTCGTTCATTTTGAAATAATCCTAATATAATTAACTAATTTATTCAAATGAACTTTATACAATACAATTATAGCAAAAAGGCTTACATCACTAACATACAATTCGTTAACTGATTAAATATTCAACTGAACTCTTCATTTGAAACGAAAATATTGACTTGACTATTTGATCCATTAGCATACTGGTAGCTGTATGAATTCTTTTTCAACTTACCATACAGATAAGTCTATTAAATTAACAGCAGGGGAGTTAATACCATAATTTTATACTAGGTGAAATTTAGATAAAAGATCACCCCGTACTTCCAGTACAGGGCTGAAGATCAGCCTTATATAAAAACGGTCGAAAAATCGGGCTAATGAACTGAATCTTTATGAGAGCCTAATTTCACAATCTAAGAAGCAACATTTATTCTTTATATATGTCTTCATGGTTACCCGCTACTTTTGAGTTTGAAAATGTAATAAAACATATACTTTAATGCAATTTAAAAGTGAAATCGACGGCGTTCTCTGGCCACCATCTTATGTTTTTGCATTCTCTCCCATTTCACCAACTCTGTGCTGATATAAGTAACCATTTGACACTGGTGCCAGCCATTCTACTTCTTGTTCCATACTAACACTATTTTCGCCCGTATTTATATAAGGCTGATCTTCACCCGTGTACTACAAGTACCGGGTCAATCTTTTATCTAGGTGAAATTAGATACGGACACCATCACACATTGTATACAACTTCTAGCAAACGCATAGGTAACACGCGCCCTACAGAAGGTGGCGACATCTAGTGGCTACTATGCGTACCGCTGGCAGTGTACATGCGCTGTATAGAAGGTGGCGACATCTAATGGCTCAGTATGAACAAGTCTTGTTCCCTTAGATAACTAACCACCACACTCATGCCATACCTTATCGAAATATTATTAAATAATTAAAGAGTCAATAATTAAAAAGTGCATTGGCTTGCACTGCTTAATACGTGGCCATCAAACGACGACGTATCAGGTAATATTTTGATACAGGTAGATTCCACTAGATGGCCGACCATATCCAGTCGAAAATAGGTGACACCTCGTGGCGCCCTCTCAGTAATACTGAGCGAACTTCACTGAGTCAGGGCTTTACTTATGACAAGAGTATGCTCCCTTGCGCATTCTTTCTTACTAAACGTTCTTTTGTAAGAATATGCACATGGAAGCTAAAATAGTGGCCATCAATACTGATATATTGACAGTAGATTTGGCATCATAAGCCCATCAAGATGTCAAACGTTAGTTCTACAAATGGAATAAAGGGCCCAGGCCTTACACGCGGTATGCGGTATGCGAATGGCATAATTCCGTACACGCGGTATGCGGTATGCGGTATGCGGCACACGACTGGCTATATTTAAAAAATAAAAATAAACAATTATTCTCCATACTGCTCTGTATATGACCAAATATTGCATTTATATCTATGTACCTTTTCGTACGTCACATGGGGGGTTCCTACCTTTATAATAACCAAATTATAGATAAGTATTCATATTTCTGTGCATATGGTAGCATTTTTAGCTTTCCCCTAACCGTATGTCTCCCGGGTGCCCAGCTCACCATGTGTTTCCCCTCCTCACCCCTGTGTGAGACCGTTCCGTAATGCTCAGTCGCCTCTCCTAGTGTTAAACTAATGGACACATCAGACTCAGGTTTCTATTCACACCCTGCATGCCGCATACCGCACCGATCGCTACATGGACCGATCAGAAAATGCATTCGCATTCGCATTCGCATTCACATTCGCATTAACATACCGCATACCGCATGTAAGGAATGTAGCCCATAGGTTTCAAGGCGTTTCGATTTTTTATCGCATTCGCATTCGCATACCGCATACCACATACCGCGTGTAAGGAATGTACCCTTTAGAATACATGTCGTATAGAATAAGATATTATGATAACCTGACTACTATTGACACGTTGACCAGTAAAGTCATTATCACATAACTCGTCAATGTGTGCGCGTGTAACAGAAGCCTAATTATAGCCCAGGTACTAGTACTGTCAACTATGGTTGCATGTGGGGGAAATCCATGATGTAAACAACATTCAACGTATCCAACATTTCCACCAGTCACGCTCTGGCTAGTGATTCATTGTCAATTTTGAAAACCCCAAATCTGCCGATTCAACATAAACTACTTTGTCATATGTACTACTAAAATATGTTTTCACTGTACATAGTCATGCAGTGCATGGTTGAAGTATTTCCCGCGACCGTCCATGGCGCTTCGATTTGTCCAATAACCGTTCCAACGGAAACGCTTGGAGAGAAGGCCAGGGGACCAGCCAACACATGTTGCCGATGGCACCCTATCCACTCAGTATCTTTAGCATACTCCAAAACCGAGAAGGGTCCACAGCGACGAAAGGTTGAAAAACGGCTGACCACTGGGTCATATTGAGCATACCCTTGCAGGATGAGTTTCCCATTCAGTAAGTAGTGATATTGTGTGATTTAAACAGAAATTAATGTAGATCAATTTCAAATATACTTCAAACAATTTAATCTGTGCAAAAGATACATATATATGTGTAAATATGTCTGAACACCAAACTACTAAAATAATAATGTGATCTTTCCATAATTTTAACCAATCAGAGCTGTTCTTTTTTATTGCAATGGCCACCCCTTATGGGGGCCGCCATTTGCAATATGTTATACGACCATCGTTTCAGTGGAATAAAGTAATAATAAAGTAATAATATTGCATTTGTGCACCATGTTTATGCCAAATTGTTCTTTATTTCTGTTAATTTTGAGTAAAAATTCTATGGCAGTGAGCATTTGTTTTGATATATTATTAACCAATCGCTGACCCCGAATACCTTTGTAGCGGAAACAAGTTCAAACAAGTTCAACCATGGCTGGTTGGGTCGCAGCCGTGGCTGGTTGGGTCGCTCCGTCGAGCGCTGAATATGCTTATGGAAACATAAGCATATTCAGTGCTATGCGGAGCGACCCAACCAGCCACGGTTGCGACCCAACCAGCCACGGTTGAACTCATTTGAGCCCGTTTGAACTTGCAGGCAAATTGAACACCACAAGTGGAGAAACAAAATATACACGCAATCATAAAATACTTTGCTGTAGTTATATCAGGTGGAAAATAAATGGATTAAAGTGTTTGAAGTATATTTGAAATTTATGTACATCAATTTCTGTTTAAATTACACAATATCAGTAATTACAGAATGGGAAACTATTCCTGCAAGGATATGCTCAATATGACCCAGTGGTCACCCGTTTTTGCTCCTTTCGTCACTGTGGACCCTTCTCCAAGATATTGGCCCTTCTGAGAGTGAGACACATGCCCTCCCCTACTCCCAGTAAATACTCGGATAATCACTAGGTGGCGACAACAGCTAGCCTCAGCGCCCACTCATTCAGCCACCGCGTTGACAATAATAGCTTTCGCAGCGAAAGACCCCACGAAATAAACAAAATACAAACTCCCCAAACATCCCCAAATCGATAGATCATTTATTTTCCCTCGACTGGAACGTTCTGCTTCGACGCGCTTAAAGTTGGATAGTCCGATGGTTTTGGATTTCTGCCATTCTTCTGAGATAAATATTTTAGATTGATCATTATTACTGACTTTACTTTAGTGTGAAGTAACTTTTATTTTAAATTGTAAACTTTTGAGATATTTGAAGTGCAAACATGTAAAATTAGTTTTGGCAAGCATTCCAAAACTCTGATACCATAGTCTTCTGCAGTAACAGGTTTTATTAAATTGACTCAGTGTTCCCTTCTATACAGAAACAAATGTTTAATAAATGCACCAGTATCTAAGTTAGATATGTAGAATCAGATCTAGATAATTGTTTTGGTTTTGAAAATGTGATATTTCATCAGACTCAATCAATCAATAGTTCCGTCCTCTAGTCGAGGGTTGGATGCAATGGTTCTCCACTTGTCCCGATGGTGTGCTGTTCTGATAGACTGTGAATAATTCAGGCCTGTCCACTGTGAAATATTTGTAAACCATGATGTTCTTGGTCTCCCTCTCCCTCTGGGGCCAATCACCTTCCCTTCCAACAATGTACGGTATATTGAACTCTGACGAATGATGTGGCCAAAATAAATAAGTTTCTTTGTCTGTATAGTGGCAAACAAGCGTTTCTTATTTAAATTTTGTTGAGGACTTCTTTGTTGGTGATCTTCTTTGTCCATGATATTTTCATCATCCTTCGATAAGTCCACATCTCAAATGCTGCTAAACGTTTATACATTTTCTTCGAGATTGTCCATGTCTCAGCCCCATACATTAGAGTAGACCACACTTCATCGGACTATGCAGCTTTAAATAACATGATCGATATAGTAGGCAAAACACATGTGGCCTTAAGCGTACAGTTCGATGGACAAATCCACATCGACGTATGTAAAAACAATCTGTTGTTATGGAGTAGGTTGGAAATATCCCCACCAGAAACCCAGAGTCACGACCTAAGGCAAATGAAAACATAAACAAATATCGCATCATAATTCAAGTTTTGCTGAGCTATTTGCTCCCGACCGATCCTCACCAATAGCCAGCTAGGTTCGTGAAGTTCTCAAACCCTTGCGTTCTGATTGTGAGTCTCGAGAAACATATTGCTTCTTATCTACACCATCTGTGCCTGATCATGTCCTCAGACTATCTCCTTAGAACATATCCTCAGAACATGTCCTCAGAACATCTTGGTTGGAAGCGATGCAGGCCAAAATGGCAACTTCATTCACGAAAATCAGGTACTTATCAATCTGTTCGGTACATATCTCACAAATAGTGTTTAAGGCTATTTCTATTAATTTTCAAGCTACTTAAATTTGGATGTGTAAATAATGGCGTTAGTCTGCACAATGTAAGGTGATGTACCACACAGTTTTAGGTGACTATTGGTACCGAACCAAATATTCGGCAACCTTGGGGCCGGAAGTGGCCCAGGTTCTTGGATTTAGCAGTTTTCTGGCGACAGCCTAAATGTATACCTAAGATATGAAAGGAACAAAGAAAGGTAAAGAACTAAATTGTATTTACCCAGTTTAAAAAATAGCCGTTTTTCTGGTAATTATGGATCTCTGGTAGCTGGATAAGAGGTTTAGTACCTGTAGTAACGATGTCAGAGTCAATATATCAGATATAAAATATATACATTGATGATGAGTTTATGACATTGCAAACCCATAGATTCACCATATCATCCCCATGTGGTGTCGTCCCCTAGAGAGATGGCACTAGTGCAGTGGTGTACCCTTGAAACGGTATGTGGCGCTGTGAATGGATTAAGACAATGTCAGCACCAAAGGTGCAAAATGAACATAGAAATGGATACATTTTTCACGGAGCATGCATCAACAACGTCGTCTGTTGGAGTATCGCTGAAAGCTGTTGGTGGCAGCTGACTCGTAGAGGAAATAACGATTATGACGCGGCGGTGACCCCAATAGGTATGGAACGACCGTTGTCCTGGACACCCGACTAAGAACGCACAGTCTCTTTGAAACCAGACGTTCTTCAATGCACTTCGAACCGCGGCCACCCTTCTGATTACCTTATTATACCCACGTATATACAACGTATAAACAGTTGGCCCCAATAAACAGAACAAAGATAAGACTGATGTGGTTGAGAAGAAGATATATTCTCTGGCGGAGATATATTAAATGCCCACCTAAAGTTAAAATTGAAGGAGTTAGGGCCAGACGCAGCTGGCATACAGTGCACAGGGCGGCTCACAGGGGGCACCACTGGGCCTATGTCATACTAACAGGGTCAGCTAGATCGGATACAGCGCTACCTATTACATAGGGAACTGAAGATCGGTAGTGTCCTTGTTTATATTCCCATAATGGATTATAGAGCACATAAACAGTTGGCCCCAATAAACAGAACAAAGATAAGACTGATGTGGTTGAGAAGAAGATATATATTCTCTGGCGGAGATATATTAAATGCCAAGAGACCCCTGGTCCCCCCAACCCGACAGTCTCAGTATACAGGCTCCGTCGCACCAGCCAGTGCCGTGGAAACCCTAATGTCGTTCATTATGCGGACGCTCAACGGCGTCTGCAGGTAGGCGAAGATGGTATCGCTCGCCCAATCACCACGCACCCTGAGCTCTTCCAGGGTGGCGCCACACAATGATAGGAAGGTACAGCCCCCCCTCCTCAAGGAGTGGGATGAGTAGTCCCCAGCGTCCAATCCGGCGACCCCACAGAAATGCTTCAGCATCCCTTGGTATGTCGAGTATCGCAGTTCTATCGTGGTGCCCGCTGGTGTGGGGATCCAGAACGCCATGGCATCAGGCCCCGCTGGGACCTCCCTGAAGTGTCTCTCAGTCCAGTAAACTGCACACAGGGAGAGGTCCGGGCACCTAGCCACAGGTATTTCGAGCATACGCTCCGCGAATTGTATCGTCTTGGAGTGACAAACTCGCACCAACATTCCCCATGGGAGAAAGGAAAAGTCTCCCCTGCGCAGTGACGAGTCTGAGGCCGTCACCTGGCACTTCCTCAGTAGTGCCCTAAAACTGCACAGTATGGCCGCCCGCCAGGTGGTGTGCCCCTCCGAGGTGGTCAGGGCGGTGAATATTCGCCTGAGCATGTCGGGCAGTAAGGGAGCTGCCTGCCTGGGATGGCAACCCCACTCCCGCTTGATGCCCTTCAACGTGGATGCCAGCTCAAAGTTTTTGTAGTCGATCGTCTTCAGGACGAAGTTCAGGCCACTGAGCTAGTTGCACACCGATGTGTATTTAAGAGTCCTAGCCAGCCAGACCACATACAGTACTGTCTGTTCTGGAGGGCACGGTGTGGTGGGAAAGTGGCCCCCGAACTCCTCAATGAATTCCAGGTATCGTCTCACCTGGATACCCCATGTTGTGATGGAGTTTGGGGCGTAGTACTTGCACTGCATGGCCAGCTTCTCCCTCCGCAGCTCCACAACTGGAAGTAGAAGGGTCAGGGGAGTTGGTGAAGATGTGGTTGCAACAAAGCCTGCGTGCTCCGTCTGCGACCCGGATTCGGTCCTTACTGTCCCTGGCGCTCCAACGGCTCAGGGCGTCGCAGATCGTGTTGTCAGCACTCTTCACATAAACAGATTGAACATCAAAATTGTGCTGTGCTGCTATCCAGAACAGTCTGCGCACGAAGTGCATGACCCCTTTTGATTTGGACCGACCCGAGGTCAAGGCCGCTCGGACCGTCTCATTGTCAGTGATCATGACCACCGTGCTGTCCTTCCAAAGGTGGCCCCAGGTCTGGGCCGCACAGAAGGCTGCCCACATCTCCAGTACGTTTATGTGGGCCCCCCTACAAGTCCCATCGGGTGTGGCGTGGTGGTGGCCCACCTCCTCCCTGATCCTCCTGTCTGGTCCCTCCCCGAAGGCTCCCATCCTCCAATCGCCGGCATGGATGGTCCCGAAGCCCTCCCCGGAGGCGTCACTGTAAGTCGAGACGTATGGGGTATGGCGGCCGATTATTTTTGCCTTCCCGTTGAACCGTCTGGAGAAGTCCAGCCACCATCGTCTATCCTCATGGAAGCCTCCCGAGAGGCGGACCTTGAAGTGGGGTTTGGCCACTGCGTTGATCGTGTCGTACATGCGTCTGCAGAACGTGCGGCCTCCTAGGACCACCTTCGCACAGTGCGCCAGCAAGCCAGCCAGACGCTCCAGCTGGATCCTCCTAGCCTTCTTTCGGCCCTCCAGGGCCAGAAGCGCCATGGTCATCCGGGCCAGCTTGTCCGCCGGCAGCGACATCTCCAGGGCAATGGTGTCGATGTCGATACCCAGGAACCTTGTCTTGGTGGACGGGGAGGTGACTTTTGGGAAGCTTATATAGAAGCCCAATCTCCGGAGGATCCCCATTAGGGTGGCCTGGGCCGCGCAGCCCGAGTTGAAGTCACGGGCTATGATGCAGAAGTCGTCGAGGTAATTTACCACCTCCCCACGCCCTCACGCACGGCACAGCGGACAACAAAATCAGACAGCTTGCTGAATACATAAGGGCTGGAGGCCAGCCCCATGCATAGCCTGTTATCTTTTAGAAAGACCGGGTCATTCCCGAAGTCCCAGAATATGCCCTGGCGGTCCCGGTTTCGGGGTGGATGCTCACTGCCCGGTAAGCATCGCGGATGTCCACGGTCGCGAGATAGTCCCCGGCTTGCATCAGGGCGGCTACATCGTCGACACTATTGTAGGAGAATTTGGCCATCACGCTATCCGTGTAGTTGTTGACTGACTCACGCTCTGGTTTGCTGCAATCCACGATGCCCCTCACCCCCCTCCATCCTTGGGGATGCAGAAGAGCCTATGCACACATAGCGGTCGGTCCGCCGCCCTGGTCAAAGCCCCTGCCTCGATCTCCTTCCTGAGTTTGGCAGACATGACCTCTCTGTCATCACGGTCTCCCCCCGAGCCCTGATGGCACTCATAGCGAGCGTCGCAGTCCCGGTTTATTACCATGAAGCCGAAGCAGATGCCTTTCATGATATATTCAGCATCGGGGTCAGTATCCCCCCTCATGAACAACTCTGTGAAGACCCTACATGGCTTCATCTGGGACACAACACCCTCAATACTGTGCGTGCAGCTGCACAAACCTGTCATGCAGCTCCTCCAGAGTCGGAAGTTGGCCACACAGTCGGTAACCGTCTCCCTGGCGGTGATGTCGAATACCTGCTCCTCCCCTGTGCCATTCTCGACCTGGAGCCACCCCGGGTCAAGGCCATCCTCCCTGCTTGTCCATACAGGGGTGCCTCTGTGGGGAGTCTCCCCCACTTGCTGGTCACCGGGGATCCCCCCCAGGGTGCCCGCCGCCGCCATCAGGGTATCCGCCCTGCCCCACGTGTTGTTGTTGTTGTTGTTTACATCCGGGACCTCCCTACACGCGGGGAGCCACGCCGGTGGCGCGGGTGTCTCCACCGACCCCCCTGCTCCGCTGCAACCCCCCGTAAGGTCATCATGGCAGCCTCCCGCACCTACTGGGCCTCCCGCACTGTCGGTCCCACCCAGAGCCGGGGCATCCACATGTGCCGCGACCACAGTGTTGTTGTTGTTTACATCCGGGTCCTCCCCACGTGCGGGAAGCCAAACCTGCGGCTCGGGCGCCTTCACTGACCCGCATGCCCCATTGTAAACATCCGGCGCCGTCAAGTAATGCATCACAAACAGTACCTCGGGAACCGCTACAGTCACTGTCCCAGCTGCGTCCACCGCCGGGTTGTGTGTCTGCCTGGATGTCACAAACCCCCGTACCTGGGCGCCCGCTACCATCCCTGCCCCGGCTGAGTCCACCGCCGGGTTGTCCGCCTGGGTGTTCACTGCACCCCACCCTGCCTTCACCGCTTTCCCGCGGTATGGCCAAATCTGGGTCATGCTCCGCGTCCCCGGTGTGGCGCGTCCCGGTGCACCGTCAGTCCCGGGTGCACTTAATGCGCTTGTGGTTGCGGCTCCCGCACTTGCTGCACCAGTGCCCGAAGCTAGTCCCCCTCCTTACTGTCACAACCCACTTCCTTCTTTCCAGGGAAAGCAGGCCCGCTTGCCTCCCTTCTCATAGGTCTTGAGCCCCTTTGGATTCCCGGTGGTCGCACTCTTAGTTTTGGCCCGCATGGCCTCATGCCCATAGTGGATCAGGCTCGCCGCCGCATTCCCTGCCGTGAACGCAGCGAAACCCTCCCGTACCGCTAGCTTCCGCACAGCTGTGTCATATCGAACATGGGCAGTGTCTTTGAACAGTTCATGCTTAGCCTTCGATGCAATGTAAGCAAGGTGGCTGAATAGGGCCTGGCCATCTTTTAACGCCACACTGTCTAGGCTCAGGAACCTCAGGCATGATGCCTCCTGTAACTCGGCCACTGATAGTTTGCGCACATCCTTCTTATCCTCAGTATAGTTTTTCAAAGACCACTTACTTTTCCGTCTCCGGGACGTCCTCCTTGTCGTGCTACGTGAAATGGAATCACTACAAGAGTGCGATCTGGGCCGCCGTGTCCGGCTCTTGCGCGACACCTCCCCGTAACTTGAGTGACCTATTTCCGTATGGGCTGCTCCGCCCTGCTCGGCTGGTGGTGGCTTCACTGTGTCCCTTGTGCGAGATGGTGCATGATCTTATCATGTATTATAGACTCCAGTGTTTTACATATGACCGAGGTTAAACTAACGGGTCGGTAATTTTTAGCCTGATGTCGGTCGCCTTTCTTGAAGATCGGGGACACATAGCCGATCTTCCAGTCTCTAGGTAGTTTCCCTTGGTCGATTGATTTTCTATATATATTGTACAGTGGTTCAGCTATTATAGTGTGTAGTTCTTTCAAGATTCTCGGGGATGCTCCATCCGGGCCTGCAGCTTTATTTGGATTCAATCTGGATAACTTATTAGCTACCTCGTCTATGGTAAAATCTGTATCTTCCAAGATTACATCTGTTTTAGTATCTGGGATGTTTGGCATATTGGTTATGTCTTCTCTCGTAAAAACTGAAGAGAAGAATTTATTTAACACTTCTGCTTTGTCCTTATCTGTAGCTATAATATACTATAACAGGCTTACAATACTATAGTATTATACTGTACAATAATACCCTGTCCTATAATATAAAATAATATACTACACTATGATATACTATAATATAGTAGCCCCGTAGCGGGTCTCATTCTCACTGTGTATAATATAAGATAGGGATGAAAGATCTCCGCCATTTCGCGGATTTTCGCGATTTTTGGTATTCACCAATTAACCTTCACAAAACGCCAATATATATGACAACCCATTCCTGATATGACCACAGGTGTTGCTAGGACTTAAGGCCCCAACAAACCATATATGACAACAATTGGTTAGTTTGAATCCCGTTCTTTTAAAACCTTAGATGTTGGTAGAACGTAAACCCAAACAAGAAAGTTGGGCATGAGTCACAACAAGCAGAGTTGAAACTAGATAACAGATTCACCTTGTACTTGTAGTCCACAGATGAACGACAACGTAGTCTAAATACAGGCAAAAATAGCTTTAGTATAGAACTGGAAGTAGAATGCCTGGTTCCAATATCAAATGGCTACTTATATTGGCACAGATTTGGTGAAATGGGAGAGAATGCAAAAAGACAATATGGCGGCAATAGAACGGCGTCAATTTCACTTTTAAATTCTATTAAACTATATGTTATATTATATTTTTCAACCGAAAGGTAGCGGGGAAATATGAAGACCTATAAAAAGAATAATTGTTGCTTCTTAGATTGTGAAATTAGGCTCTCATTTCATTTTCCCGCTTTTTCGACCGCTTTTATATAGGGCTGGTATTCATTCACCTGTGTACTGCGAGTACAGGGTGAATTCTTTATCTAAGTTGAAACCTGACTTCCGGCATTCTTCCGCGATTCACTGACAATGCTAATCCTATGGGCGAAAAATCCGCGAGGCCTGACTTCTGCTTTTTTTGTCGGACACCACTTTCATCCCTGAATGGTATAATATAATATTATAATATAATATATTATGTTAAAAAGAGCGGAATGGGTTTGAGCTGGAAGTGAATGGGTTTACTAGAGTTGCAACTGATAACCAATACAAGTTGCCTACTTAATATTCGGCAACATGCCTGTTCAATAAGTGAGCATTGGCGCACAGCCAAATGCAGCCAAAGGTCGCCCAATCATTGATGCCGAGTCAATAAATTCATTCAAAAACAGATTAGAAAAAGCATGGGCTGATGATCCAGGGAAATTTGACCCCTTATTCACCACATGCTACTAATTATTTCTTGTGTTGCATATTTACTTGCACTCAAGCAAAAATGAGAGACAAATAAGTGTTCACACTTCCTGTCTACCATTCGCTATTTCGCAATCTAATCGCTTCTCTGGACTCCACGTGACTGCACTCAATTATCGATTTCGACCCCCGCACCCTCACAAGTCGATGGCCAGGTATTTTCTCTAGTGAAAGTTTCTAAGGCCGTACTCGATTAACATGACCCGGGCGACTCGCAGCACCCGAGTCGTCAGAATTTCAAATCAAACACTGCGAGTAGAGTCGACAAATACACGTGCCGTGTGCAAAACGATCCGACCCAAGTAACCCACCTCGTAGCTGGGGTTGGCTACGAGCTATGACGTCACATTTGCGCTGGTACCATCCCCTGCAGGATAACAGCTACCAGTACCAGTCATGCATGTTTAAAAAAAAAGAATAACTTAGATTAATGAAATGGAAATATAGCTAAACTAGGCCATCATAAAATACTTTAAATCCTATTTTGCTGTAGCTTTATCGGTTATTAAACAATAAAATAATTTTTTCCACCCGAGCACTGAGAAGCGTATTCGATTATTCGACCCGAGTCTGTCGGATGTGCGCATGCGCCAAAAAGTGGCTCGGGTGACCCGAGTTCATTAATCGATTACGCCATATAAGAGGGGGTGGTGCGGGGGGGGGGGGGCGGTCAGGCGGCGAATAGTGGCTAGAAGTGGTGGTGGGGTGGTGAGGAAGCCTAGGGGGTGTCCAGAGTGACCATTCGTAAATTGTGATCGATTTCAAATGACCTACTTAGAGTTTTCCGTCCGCAACCTACTTCAGTCATACTGAAGCATTCCTCTGGTATGCACATAGCCGGCTACAATTATTATTATTATTGTTTGTTGTGTGCTTGTTTTTGTGGCCCTGGTCTTCCAGCGATGGAAATTTCAAGTGAGTCTTATACAATATATTGCTATTCATTATTAGAATTACAGGCTTGCAATGCTTCACCCATCGTCATGGTTTTCATATATATATATATATATATATATATATATATATATATATATATGAAGTACACACACGCACACACACGCACGCACACACATACATATGTGTATATATAGAAGTACGCACACACTCACATATATATCTGTGTATGTGCGCGTGTGTACTATATATATATAATATATATATATATATATATATATATACGTTCGGACATCGGGTTATTTGCGTGAGGCGAAGATTGTTTTCGGTGACATGGTTAATGATGGGATTTCTTTCTTGTTGATTAATTGCCAAATAATTAAAGTTGTTATTATTTGCTATCCAAATTAATAATAGCCTGATGGAAGAACCCTTTATTTGTAGCTATTTGATTTTAATTATCGTTATCGCCATCGTCATCACCATCGCCATTACCACGACGACCCGCACCACCATCACCACCACCACCACCACCATCATCACCACCGCCACTGCTACGACCACTGCCATTGTCATCACCACCACTATGATCATTATTATCCCCATATACAGTGGAGTATGTTCATTTGAAAGAGGTCTTTATTATATAGTTGTTTATAATCCATTGTTTGTGTTGAGGGGGGTATATTTTCTAAGGAAGAACCTCGGTAGAGCAATGGTTAGGACGTTCACCTAGGAATGGCATAGATGTGGGTTCGAGGCCGGATCTAGGCATGTCATGCCTTGTCACCCCGACCACATTATTGCTATGTTAAAATAGTTCCTCTCTGCGCCACACCGAGGCGCCACTGAGCCACTACGGTCTGATGAATCAGCACAACTGCCCTCAGCCACTCTGGTTCCCTGTGTCGGCCTGGAGTAGGGGCGGGGCGGGGAGGCATTCATTCATCATGGTCTACATAGCTGATAGTGATAGCTTGAGGCTAAATTGGATCAAACGATTATAGAAGAGGCACCAACCCGGGAGGGGGTGTGGGAGGGGGTGTGGGTGTGGGTGTGGGTGTGGGTGTGGGTGTGGGTGTGGGTGTGGGTGTGGGTTAGAGCTGGTGGACCGGTGGGTGCGGGACGAGGCAGGAATCTATTTGGTATTGGTAGATGCTCTACCCTGATATAAGAACCTTGTTTGGGATTAGATTTAATGGCTCCCATGCCCCGCCCTATAAGGCCATATTATGGACGATGATGGAGGTGAGTTAATCAGGATATTTCCCCAGGGGGGTAATTGGAGGAATTAACTCCGATTTCTCCGAAATAGAGGGAGTTGTGATGAACGAACAATTAAAAAAAAATATCTCCAGCAGGATGCGTAAGAGAATATATCGAAAAATGTATTTATGTTATATATAGAGTCTGAGAGAGGATATCACAAACATTGTCACAGCTTGCTTTTCTTCATTCTGGCATAATAATATTATTGTCATGGGGGGTGATGAACATGGAAAATATTGCACATAGAGCGGGAATCAAACCCACATCTCTTGCTTTCCGGGCCAGTGTGCTAACGATTACACCACCTAGGCTTCCTGGTGTCACCACCCTACCCACGCCTACGTGTCTATGCAGCTCCTTCGCTGAGAGGTCAGTGCAGATTGCTATGCTATTAATAGGAGAGCAGACAGCTGTCCAAAGGAAAGGAATTCACATTTAATATTCAGTTTAAAGTGATTCTTTGCGGACAGATTCAAAAGGGAAATGTTCATAGTCTAGAAAGCAGTAATTTCTTCACCTGAATATCGTTTTCAATGTCCACCGAATAGATCTTTCTGACGGAGCATGCATCGTAAGCTGCTACCCACATAATTATTTTGTGTCACTGTCATCAGTGGGAAGGTTGGTGCTCGAACTTCTCTATTACTATTATACCCTTTCCATATGCAATACTCCAAAACTGTTATTAATAGCTCAGTGACAGGAAAGGAAAACCATACACAGGTTCTAAGACATCTCAAAAGGCTTACTATTTACTTTAAGCGATATTAGGGTTTGCACTACTTGCAAGTCTGCAATATGCCCTAGCCTGTATTTTGGATGAATGACACAAATAGTCACAGCTTGACCATAGAGACCCAATACCATGTTTGGGCCCTAAATAACTCACAGAGAACACGTTGTTTCAAGCTGTATCTACTATATATAATATGTATAATATATCTAATATGTATACTATGTATAATGTGTATAATATGTATAATACAATATATGTAATATGTATACAATATGTATAATATCTATAATATGTATAATATCTATAATATGTATACTATATATAATATATATATAATATATATAATATATATCGGCAGTGCATTCTTCAGATTTCTGAGATGATCAGTGCAAACCAATGCCTTTAAAATTTATACTTGTCGCTTCCAGCCTGGCACTCAGCATTATTAGGATATGGCAAGGAATGGTTGGCTCAGGGTCAGGATAATATGACAGAGTGGGATATCAGGTCACGTTGTCTGTATGCGATTTCCGAGTGGGGCAGCACTATGAAGTCGCCATGAGTGCGCACTGTCACAAGTCGTACCCGTCCTGATATGACCTTAGATGGGACATAAAACTCCAACAACGACTAAATCTAAGGTCACATATCAGGATGTGAACTGACTTGTGACAGTTCACAATTTCAATAAACTTAAAGAAATTGAACCATCTGTGGGAAAGCCACCACAGACTCATGCGGGAGGTCGGCGGGACCAAGTGGTCCTTAGCCGCTGCCGTGTTGGCCACTCGTGGCTTACACATGCTTTTCTGCTCAAGGGGAACCTCCCCCTGAATGTATTGGGTGTCAGTCCCCACTGACACTCAAACACATTTTACTAAGTTGCGTTGATTTTTTGGCCCTGCGCCAACGGTTCTACACTGCAGACAGTATGCATGACCTTTTTACTAAGGTAAAACAGGAAAACATTTTAGCCTTTTTGAGGGCAGCTGGACTGTACCACCTTATATAGTTTACTAAATGGATTCTATTAATTATTAATGAAACTTTTCTTTTTCTATGGGAATTTGTTTCCCTTGACCACAGATATATGATTGTGAGCTTTCTAATTTAATTAGTGTCTATTGGCACATACTTGATTGTCTGCTTTTACATGTAAAAGCGATGGTTTGAACAAAAAACAAACATTTCTCGCCGTGAATATGGCCTATGCTGCCGACACGGCGTAAAGCAACCACCAATCAATCAATCAATCAACAATTTCAGTAAGGACTCGGTTACTGCTAGAGCAAATACGGTATTACTATTAATATATCAGACTTGGCTTGTCACATTAGGCTGCCACGTGATCTGCACATGTGACGGGCAGATTGGCCCAATGTGGGAATATTATCTTCTGACAGACAGTGATGGGGGGGTGAGGGGTGGGGGCAGCGGTGGGTGGGGGTTGACTTGAGGTGGTTCAGCTCCAGGTAGCTGAATGCCTGGACAAGGTTTATTTGGGCTGCCAGATGTACTACTCCTGGAAATTGCACACCCCGGGGTTTGCGATTTACTAGGAAATCACAAACCCCCCTGGAAATCGCAAACCCCCCATGCTTTGTAGCATTTATCACCCCAAGTATGGCAGCTATATGTTTGATTTTGACCCTGTCCCAGATCTGGGGGGATAAAATGGATTCAAGGAGGATCAAGATGGATTAATTCTAATGAAAACATCTTTGCGATAGTCCAGTTCATAATTCCGACCACACATGCGCTGAAAACGGTAATGACACTGATAGTTGTACTGGCTTTTCTTAATGATATAGTCTAGTATCTTTGACAAAAATTGACCTGTTCCCCTATCCTTCTTGTGAGTGATCGCAGTGAATATGCCCCTTGCTGTGACAGGTATGAAAATACAAATAATCAATTAATCTATCTTGTGAAGGATCCCCCTTATATAAAATTAATGTGGCTTAATCATGCTTACATAAATACAATTGTTACAATAGACCAGTTTGTAATTCCAGCATCACGGTGCATTGTGGGAATTGCTTTAAGCACATGTGCTTGCTTTAAGACTGTCAAACATGGGGGGTTTGCGATGTCCAGGGGGGATATGTGATTACCTAGTAAATCGCAAACCCCCCATGCCCATATATGGTATGGGGGTTTGGGATTTCCTAGGAAATCACAAGTGGGGGTTTGCGATTTACAGGGTTTGCGATTTCCTGCAACCCCGGTACCCAGGCTAGTAACCTAACCAGGAGGGCGTTTCACCAAGAGTTAACACATTTTCTCGGTAATTGTCCTAAGTGACTTACCCCATCTCCATATATATATATATGAAAGAGATGATCGGCCGATTAATGAAATTCATTATATATATTATATATATATATAATATATATATATATGTTCAAATCCATTAAATTTGGTCAAAGCCACTAAAGTTCTTTGACTGTTTGTGGATTTGTTAATTGTGTTCAGGTCACCTGAAAATCGAAACTTCAAATCCTCCAGGAAGCCATTGGTTCAGTGCGGAGTTTCTCGCCTTTCAATTGGAGCCTAGGAACTACACCCGGGATCGTCCCTGAAGTGTGCAGCCTTTTGTAGACATGCGCCCGTGGCTATATGTTCATCTAGTGGGACTGTTGAGTGACACTACCCGTGTACTCCTCAATTGAGGTACTATAACCTCACACGCCGGCACCAACTATTACAGTTTGGCCCATTGTGGACGGGATCGAAATGATGAATAAACTACAACCTCACGTGGAATTATATTACATTCATTGCTCATATTGAAATGCAGGGATACAAAACTTACACTGTTCCATTCCCGATTTGGAAGGCTCTAAGATCTGTGATATATGTGTGTTTTTATGGTTGGTTGTTGGAGTTTTACGTCTTGGCAACATCTATGGTCATATCAGGACTGGTACTGACTTGTGACAGTGCGCACTCATGGTGACATTGCTCTCGGGCACAAAAGATGTGGAAGCTGAAGTGGGACAAAGGGCATGACTTTATTTCGGGCACAGCCCCCCGGCAGCATTACATTTGATTCTTTGTGGAGGCTGGGAAGTCCCGGCTGACATAAGGTCACGCATGAGTGTGAGATGGTCGATGCGACATATGAACAATTAGCAATGAGATAATCAACATTTACATAATGACATGATAGCAGATACACAAACAATATTAATTAACAGGTTAAATTCACAATAAATGAGTTGAAGGTGATAAGCCAATTGCTCGGGTGTCAATTGGTGATTGTCATTTTTTCTTCATTGATTGCTTTTAGTCATTTTTTATTTTTTCGTTTGATTGGCTGTGCTAATCAATCGGCAGGTGTGGGTGGGTGGGTGAAGAAAGGTAGTAGTAGTGGTCAGTCGGGAGCAGTGGTGGAGACTGACCATCCAAGTGTGGGAGAGTTGGTCTCTGAGTAGTGTTGTGATTTGATTGGTTGGTTATGTTGGTTTGTGATTGGCTGCGAGTTTGGGGAAGGGGGCAGCTCGGCGCACGCCGGTCCGCCCCCCCCCCCCCCCTTCAGTGGCAGCTCCCCCTCTCCCACTCGGAGTGCTTCCCCTCACTGGGAAGCGTCCCCCCTGGGAAGCCCCCCAACCCCCAACCCCCAACCCCCAACCTCCAACCCCCAACCCCCAATCCCCAACCCCTGTCAATGTCATGGGGGGGGGGGGGGAGGCCCCAGAATCTTCGCGGTCCCAGAGCCCAGCAATGAACCCAAATGAACGTCTCTGCTCATTCCAGACCATTATAGTGCTGCCCCACTAAGAGACCAGGCTGCAAGCACCATGACCTGATATCCCACTCAGTTACATTATTTTGACACTGAGCCAACCAGTCCTTGCCCTATTGTAATAATGCCGAGTGCCTGGCTATAAAGCAACAGATACACATTTTTAAGTCATTGGTTTGACTCGACCAGCGTTCGAACCCGTGCCCACGGTCTATCAACACCGGAGAAGGGCATTCAACTCATTCGGCCATCCCGTCTGGTCTTGTGTGTATGTGTGTTGGGGGGGGGGGGGTAGCAGATGGAAAACATTGCCAATCGTTTTGAGTCTTTGCCATTTTAAAATATAAATATAGTAGTAGGTTGATCGCTATAGTCTACCTAAGGTTAGTTATATTAAATGGCTAACTTTGGAAATATTTGAAAGTAAAATATGCCGAATAAATTGTTGGCATACATAATAAAATTCGGAATAAATGCACAAATATCTAAGTTGGATATGTAGGATTAAATCTAGAGTAAGTGCTTTGGTTTAGGAAATTTGATGCAGCTTTGACAATTGTAATATCCATTTATTTACTTACACTAATATCAATTTTTTTTAAAAGAAGAAGAAAAAGAAGAGGCAAAGCTGTCCTCCATCGCCATAATAGTAACATGAATTCAATTATTAGTACATACAACCTGTTCATCGAGTTAAATGATCACGGAGGTGGTCATTCCCTCTACCTGCACCTGTCTCGATTACAATACCCAATAACGAGACAAAAAATAAAAACAAAAAACTGTTAATACTAAAATAACTTATCACTTAAACATATGATGACATGCCTATATCTTCAATTGTGATTTATCAATACCTTAGATAAGGTCATCCGGTCATATCACTACTCCATCACTAATCATACCTGGATTGATGAAAACATTCTCCAATTGATTGACAATTAATCATCACCAGACACTCTATGATTTATCTCAATACTCAATTAACTTGCTTGATTCACAATTAATCATCACAAACTACTGTTACATTTATGTCACTACTCTATTGACTTGTCCGATCATGAAAAACACTGTACATATGTTGATGATCAATTTATCACTCATACATAGCTTCATGCTCATGTCAGACTTCGCCGTGGGATACCTCGACCGTGTACAACCTAACCCCGATTGAGCCATTGACGATGATTGTCTTGAGAATAAAGCTGTGTTATTCCCACTCATGCTTCCGCGTTCCTCCCTGCCCGTGCCAGTAATGACAAACAGTTTGTGGTTGAAAACCCATACCACTATATACACGCACGGGACCAATTATCCGACAAGCTTAGGACTGAAAGTGACCCTGATTTCTGAATTTCCCGGTTTTCTGGAGACAACCTAAATATATACTTAAAATATACTTTAAATATGAAATAAACAATGGAAAGTAAAGAACTAAATTGTATTTAAGCAGATATCAAGTAATACACTTCTAAAACAGGATCGTCATTAATCCATTTAAAATTCCTAAAATATGTAATACTGTACCATGTATACAGTATAATGTAAAACTAGCTAGTTTGAGAAATAACTGCTTTTCTGGTAATTCTGGATTTCTGGAAACCGGATAAGAGGCTCGGTACCTATACTTAAAATATATGTTATGTAAAATAAACACTGTCTTGTATTGTTGGGATTGGCCGCGGTGGCCGAATCGGGAGAGCACGAACTCGCGTACAGGAGATCGGGAAGTCGGTTCCCGGTTGAGTCAAACCAATGACATTAAAATTGATACTTGTCGCTTCCTAGCCTGGCGCTCAGAATTAATAGGATACGGCAAGGACTAGTTAGCTCAGTGTCAGGATAATGTGACTGAGTGAGATATCGGGTCATGGTGCCAATGACCTAATTTCTCAGTGGGGCAGCACTATAAAGTCACCATGAGTACACACTGTCACAAGTTGGTACCTTCCTGATATGACCTTAGGAATTGAATTGTTGGATGGCTGAAAAGATGGGCGCACCCAACTGATCGCGTCGGCTTTGCTGTCAGATAAAAGCCGCGGTAGTTGTAAAGCTTGTCAGCGGAAATAAGCGGCTAGTTGGAGTCACATGTCTGACTGACAGGGAGTAACTGGAGACAATGTGTAGCAGTAAGAAGGCTCACAGAGAAGCTGTCTTACTGCCCTCTGGTGACTTGTGCTGAATGCATGTATGATAACCCTACCTCGCTCTCAAATCCATCATCTTACTTTGCTTTTCCCCAATCTACTGAGCCATATATATACCCGGAATAATATACTATCCTAACACCCTCCCACCAGTAATCGGGTGGTTGAGCCTCGGACTACTCATCTACTGCTCAGGCTTCAACTCCGATGGTGGCGCCACTGCTCGCCTCACTATCCTACTCACTTAACGCGGAGAAATATATATTTCCATCCATACAAACATACATATATACATATATATTAGTATAACATTTGTTGTTGTTATGCGAGTAAAAATAACTAAGAAGGTTTCGTTTCCCCATTATTTTCTATTAATGTATGCCATACTACCATCACAATTATTATGGTCCAATATTATTTGTGATTATGTGCATTGGTTGAAAACAACATGTTCTGTAGAAATTATTTAGGGCCCGTCCATGGTCTGAGGGTCTGTGGTCAAGACTAAGTACAGACGCCCCCAAAAATAAACAATGCCTGAGTGGGATGTAAATAGACATAGTGGTGCTGGAGGGCTGGGAGTGAGGGCACTCAGGGCCTACCTCCCCCACCCCCCCTCTGCCGGGTAGGATCACCACACTCAGGGTCAAGGTTGGTGGTGGCCATGAGGCCATATAGCTTGGTGGTGGTGGGCAGACCACTGGTAGCCATGGGGACCAGGAATGCTGGATCCCTATTGGTAGGGCCAATAATGCCTGTTTCCCATTGGGGGAAAGGGGTGGGGTGATACTCTACAATGAACCCATGTAACCATATAGATAATAAACCAGAAGGCTTGACTCTCTCTCCTTTTTTACATTTTATACTCTTCCTTTCTCTTTGTCTGTATTGATTTCACCATAGCCTACCTACACAACCACCGATTCGAGCTTTAGCCATTTTACAAAATGATCGGTTAATCCAGATTTCTAGGGTCCCTTCAAGTTTGGTTTAACAGGGTTATACTGTATATATATACACACAGTCATCATCATCATGCTGTCGGTCGCAATGTGAAAACGACTGCTTTCATTTCAGTAAACCTCTCTAAATCGACCGACCATAGGACCGACTTTAAATGATCCATTTAGGCAGGTGGTCGGTTTATGGGAGTTTAAAAAAATCATTTCAAAGCGATCGATATAGGGGGAGTGGTCGATCTGTGGAGGTGGTCAGTTAGAGAGATTTCACTGTATATATATATATAATATTTGTGAAGATATCATTCACATTGCTTATTGAATCAGCTTTCCCCCCACTTCATAACCACAGCTCCCAACTCCCAACATCCTTACAGACAGGCTGACTGATTGACTGTCAGGGAAAGATACTTGTTATGAGAGTATCTTTCCCTGACAGTCAATCAGTCAGCCTGTCTGTATATAAACTGCTTCATCACCAGGATATGAACCAACCTCCTTCCTTCCCACCGTCCCCCCTTCTATCGCCACCTCCCATCCCCACCCCGACCCCCATCCCCACCAACGCTACAGCCAACACCATACCGCCAGCCCTTAAGATTTGGGGTGATTTATCACCTGCACCGGATGCACACGCTGGTGGGGCCATTTCTGACGCCCTCCCTCCAGTGCCGCCATATTGGCTTTCCTTGTCAGTGGCCTGACATGCTAATTCTCACCCACTGGCCGCTCTCTGCCGATTATCGCCAGGGTTTTAGTGAAAATATGCCACTCTCACTCTCATAAGGGGAAGAACCAATGCAGTTGATACGACAACCTATTTAGAATTAATTCGCATTAATGCATGTCCATTTAACTTTAATAACCAGACGGGAATTTGTGTTTATTTTTGGAGCTGATATTGGCGGGAAATGGGTGGCGATTCCTCATTGACATTCCGGCGTTGCTGACACTGCCATCTATGATCTGGCCTCACCCAGATGCACCAGTGGGCATGTCATATAGGTCAGTATAATGGAATGGTGGGGGTGGGGTCATGGAGGCGTGTGTGGCTGTTCAAGGTCATACAAATGAGAGCAGTGTAAGGAGAATTTACTCGGGAATGCATTCTTCCATTATACTTTTATAGTAGAGTAGAAGGCTCAAATTATCTATGCAATATGTAATACAATTAAAAGAAAATAGTTAAAACCCTGCATATAAGTACATTTTGATGCTACCATACAAACACCTCTATGAGGCAAGGCCGACATACATAAAGCCGTTAGATCTCAGATTAAAGCCTCATTTAGAGGCCCTGGGGGCAAATCTACATAATATAGCACCCTCCCAATACTCGGATGTTCCTCCCAGGCAGCTGAGGAAACCAAACATTATCCTAAAGCTGGCCATGTGGAAGAAATCCTGAATGCACCGACTTTCATAAAAGGAAAGCTTTATTGATGTGCCCACCTAGCCGTTTACACTGATGGGTCAAAAATAGATAATAGAGTCTCTGCGGTCTCCCTCTCATATTGATTAAACAAATTCCATTAATGAATAATACTTTCATCTAGACCAGTGAGTTTTAAAATTAATGAGTCAGAGTGGCTATTGACACAACATTGATTGTATGCTTTTACGTGTAAAAGCGATGGTTTGAATAAAAAAAACAACAGTTCTCACTGTGAATATGGCCTATGCTGCCGGCATGGCGTAAAGCAACCACCAATCAATCAATCAGTATCAATTTTAAAGTCATTGGTTGGACTTGACCAGGGTTCGAACCCATGGGTTCGAATCCAGCTATCTACCAACATGGGAGATGGACGCCCAACTAAGAGTGCGGAAAGTCATATGTTGGCTACATATGACTTTCCGGTTGGGCGAGTCCATTTGGAGCTGGGAGCTACACAGGCTAATCCCGATTATTATGGGCGATAATGGGTTTTATATGTATTCCACACATGTATATCAGTCGGTCTCACGAAAATGGTCCAATTGATGGTCAATTTACGATGTCGGCATCGCAATTGTTAAAGTGTAGCGCATTTCTTTGTTTCATATTAAATTATCCTAGAAACAAATAGAGTTGTTGTATTTTCTCTACCTTTATATTCAGGATAAATTTTAGAACTTTCCAACACCTCTGTCAATGCTAAACTATAAGTATGCCGTTTGATGCCAACATCCAATAGTCAACACCGACATCTTTAGCAGATGTCGGCATTGCAATTGTTAAAGTGTAGCACATTTCTTTTTTCATATTAAATTATCCTAGAAACAAACAAGGTTGTTGTATTTTCTCTACCTTTACATTCAGGATAAATGTTGGAACTTTCCAACACCTCTGTCAATGCTAAACTATAACTATGCCGTTCGACGCCAACATCCAATGCTCGACACCGACAACTTTCCACGATTGGCCTATTTTCGTGAGACTGACTCATATATCTATATATCTATATATATCTATATAAATCTATATATATCTATACATATCTATATATATCTATATATATATGGACAGTCTCTTTCGCTATCTCAATCAATCAATAGTTCCGTCCTCTAGTCGATGGTTGGATGCAATGGTTCTCCACTTGTCCCGATATTGTGCTGTTCTGATAGACTGTGAATAATTCAAGCCTGTCCACTGTGAAATATTTGTAAACCATGATGTTCTTGGTCTCCCTCTCCCTCTGCTGCCATTCACCTTCCCTTCCAACATTGTATGGTATATTGAACTCTGACGAATGATGTGGCCAAAATAAATAAGTTTCTTTGTCTGTATAGTGGCAAACAAGCTTTTCTTATTTTTAATTTTTCTGAGAACTTCTTTGTTGGTGATCTTCTTTGTCCATGATATTTTCATCATCCTTCGATAAGTCCACATCTCAAATGCTGCTAAACGTTTGTACATTTTCTTAGAGATTGTCCATGTCTCTGCCCCATACATTAGAGTAGACCACACATAACACTGAAGAATACGCTTCCTTGTTTGTATTAATATCTTACTTGATGTTAACACTCTATACATTTTGGAGAATGTTGTTCAGGCTATTGTTATCCTTCTTTTAATTCCTTCCTCACATCTCCCATCATTTGTAATCTTTTGTCCGAGATATAAGAATTCGGATACTTGTTCTATGTTTGTGCCATCTATGGTTATAGTAATGCTGGATCCACGAATAACTTGATTAAAATTAGTTTTCAAATCTTGGGTTCTTTTTATCAGTAGAAGCTGAACTTTTTATCAGTAGAAGCTGAACTTTAAATGACACACACTTAGCCATAGGAAAATAAAAAGTGGCCAACATCAGTTGGTTGATGTCGGCCTGGAGCCTGCCTGATATCAGTTTAATCAAGTGACCATGTATCACGCACGTGTGTGTCCAAGAGTATGACCTGTTATCTTAGAGCATGTAGTATGAGCACCATTTAGGGCGTTTTCTTCGTGATAATTGACTCTGCTTTGACTCAGCCGCTATGTTTGCAATATTAAATGTCATGCATGACTTTGTGAAAACATAATAGACAAACAGATCAGGTTGGATGGAAAAAGAGCGAATTGTCGAAGTTTAGAGCTATTCCGTGTGATTATAGTAACAATTATACCAAAGCATGGCCGAGGTCTTCAAATTATGTGGAATCCATTTAGGATCCTCGGACATCCTTAAAGTGGCAAAATAGAGATTCCCACAGCCAACCCACCCTCTTATGGCAGTGAAGGAACTACTGCGCATGCTCCACGGAAAAAACGGTTTCTTTGCTAGAAACTAACAACAAGAGGTGCGGGTGAGGTGTCCATATGTCCTCACTGAATAGGAGGACTGAGCTAGTCAGGAATTGGTTACAGAGAGTTGTAGATTAAACTGAGAATCACTCATGGCTCATCTAAGGAACCTGGAATTCTACTTAATAATTATTGCCATTATTTATAACAATCTGAATCAGTAAACATTAATTTGTACAACCCTGCTGAATTTTCTTTAAATATATTTACTTTGAACGTAGCTTTCCCGATTTTATGAGAATAGTTTTTTGACTAGCTGAACCAGGTTAACTGTCTGACCTTCCCTCCTCACCTTCTGGCCTCCCGGTTCTTCCTATCTGGCCTTTCTGTCCACCTCCACTCACTATTTATCTTCCATACCCCTCTTTAAATCGAAGCATTCATCCAAATGATTGGACACGCCATCATATCCGCTTAGCCAGATGACAGCATTGCGTGCTGGAGTGGACACCGCAGACTGGAGGTCACCTGGTAGAGTGCGTGTGTGGTGTATGGCACACAGTATGGTGCATGGTACACTGCATGGTACACTGCAGACTGGAGCTCACCTGGTAGAGTGCGTGTGTGGTGTAAGGCACGCAGTATGGTGCATGGTACACTGCATTGGGTATGGTACACTGGAGACTGGAGGTCACCTGGTAGAGTGTGCGCCTGGTGTTTAGCATGCAGTATGGTGCATGGTACACTGCATGGTGTATGGTACACTGCAGACTGGAGGTCACCTGGTAGAGTGCATGTGTGGTGTATGGCACGCAGTATAGTGCATGGTATACTGCTTGGTGTATGGTACACTGCAGACTGGAGGTCACCTGGTAGAGTGCGTGTGTGGTGTATGGCACGCAGTATGGTGCATGGTATACTGCATGGTGTATGGTACACTGCAGACTGGAGGTCACCTGGTAGAGTGCATGTATGGTGTATGGCACGCAGTATGGTGCATGGTATACTGCATGGTGTATGGTACACTGCAGACTGGAGGTCACCTGGTAGAGTGCATGTATGGTGTATGGCACGCAGTATGGTGCATGGTATACTGCATGGTGTATGGTACACTGCAGACTGGAGGTCACCTGGTAGAGTGCGTGTGTGGTGTATGGCATGCAGTATGGTGCATGGTATACTGTATGGTGTATGGTACACTGCAGACTGGAGGTCACCTGGTAGAGTGCATGTGTGGTGTATGGCACGCAGTATGGTGCATGGCATACTGCATGGTGTATGGTACACTGCAGACTGGAGGTCACCTGGTAGAGTGCATGTATGGTGTATGGCACAAAGTATGGTGCATGGTATACTGCATGGTGTATGGTACACTGCAGACTGGAGGTCACCTGGTAGAGTGCGTGTGTGGTGTATGGCATGCAGTATGGTGCATGGCATACTGCATGGTGTATGGTACACTGCAGACTGGAGGTCACCTGGTAGAGTGCGTGTGTGGTGTATGGCACGCAGTATGGTGCATGGTATACTGCATGGTGTATGGTACACTGCAGACTGGAGGTCACCTGGTAGAGTGCATGTGTGGTGTATGGCACGCAGTATAGTGCATGGTACACTGCATGGTGTATGTTACACTGCAGACTGGAGGTCACCTGGGCCCATATGCATGAAGAATTATTTATCAGCTCTGGTGTTAAGAGCCGGGTCCGGGTTAGCTAACGCTGGCATTGGAAATTCAGTCACGGGGTATGTATGGAGGCAAAGCGCAGAGGCGTTAGCTAACCTAGCAGTTATTTATAGATTTGGGAAATCCCTCTGTGCATGTGTACATTCGTCGATTTGACAATATTAATGTCACTGCCATTGTAGCGGCGGCATTAATATCGGTTCGAATTTAGGGTTAATTTAATGAAATTTCACGATTTGAGTATGTAATTCTGTCAAATATGATCGCATTGAATAGATTTGGGCCTAATATATTGCTGCCGATGTGGCGGCGGCGGCGGTGATGTTTTGTTGATGTTCGACAGTATGGATAGCGATGTCGATGCGGCGGCGGCGATTTGTTTTGTGTACATTCGTCGATTTGACAATATTAATATCGCCCCCAATGTAGTGGCGGCGTTAATATGGGTTCGATTTTAGGGTTAATTTCATGAAATTTCACGATTTGAGTATGTAATTCTGTTAAATATGATCGCATTCAATAGATAGATTTGGCCCGAGTCGGTACCTAACACCGACGGTAAACCTCGTATGGGCTGGGGTTAGACTCTCCGACCTTAAATTTGCGGAGTTTCCCTAACACTCCCCCATGCATCCCGACTTTTCCCCGCTAACCCGTAGATCGCCGCTAACCCTGCGCTAACCCTGCTTCATCCATATGGCCCCTGGTAGAGTGTGAGTGTGGTGTTTGGCACGCAGTATGGTGCATGGTATACTGCATGGTGTATGGTACACTGCATGGTTCATGGCGGACTGTAGACTGGAGGTCACTTGGTAGAGTGCGCGTGTGGTGTATGGCATGCAGTATGGTGCATGGTATACTGCATGGTGTATGGTACACTGCATACTGGAGGTCACCTGGTAGAGCGTGTGTCTGGTGTATGACGCGCAGTGTTGTGCATGGTGTATGGTTCACTGCAGACTGAAGGTCACCTGGTAGAGTGTTAGTGTGGTGTATAGCATGCAGTATGGTGTATGGTACACTGCATGGTGTATGGTACACTGCAGACTGGAGGTCACCTGGTAGAGTGTGAGTGTGGTGTATGGCACACAGTATGGTACATGGTATACTGCATGGTGTATGGTACACTGCATGGTTCATGGCACACTGCAGACTGGATGTCACCTGGTAGAGTGTGCATGTAGTGTATGGCACGCAGTATGGTGCCTAGCAACCCTGCATGGTGTATGGTACACTGAATGGTGTATGGTACACTGTATGGTTCATGGCACACTGTATACTGGATGTCACCTGGTAGAGTGTGCGTGTAGTGTACGGAACGCAGTATGGTGCATAGTACACTGCATGATGCATGACGCACTGCATGTTGCACGGTACACTGCATGGTGCATGGTACATGGTGCACTGCATGGTGTATGGTACACTGTATGGTTCATGACACATGGCATAGTATATGGAACACTGCATGGAGCATAGCACACTGCAGAGTGAATGACACGCTGCATGGTTCATGGCATGCTGCATGGTTCATGACATGCTGCATGGTGCATATCAGTTTTATCACACTGGATGGTGCATGATGCACTGCACAATGCCAGACAAACTGCATGGTGCATGGCACACTGCATGATATTTGACATAATATGTGATGCATGGAGTACTGCATGGTACACAGCATTGTGCATGTCGCACTGACTGGTGCATGACATACTGTATGATCAACCACTGCATGGTGCATGTCACACATCAAAATCCATGCACACTGAATGGTACATGGCACATTGCATGGTGCATAGCAAACGGTGCTTTGTATGGAACACTGTGATCTGCATGATATACCATGCACTGTACGCAGCACTGCATACTGCATGACACATTGCATGCATCATGGTACACTGTACGGTGCATGACATACTGCATGCTGGATGCATACTACGTATCCCACTATTCATGCTGCAATGTGTAGATCTAAATCTGAAGGTATGTCATAGCGTCACTGCCATGTCATGCCTATGGAGTTCAATCAATCAATGGGTGCCGTCTTCTCAAAAAAGGTTGGCTGCAATGGACCTCCAGCTCTTCCTGTCATTCGTTCCTCTCACGCATTCCGCATAGCTCATTGCTGTCCACTCAGTGATGTTGTCCATACATGTTGTTCTCCTTCTCCCTCTTGGTCTTTTCGTTACTTCCCAGGTATTTCTAGTTCACGTACTCCACCACAGTGGCGCCACCTGCGTGTGGACATTTCCCGCGTTTTTCTTTCCTGATCAATACATAGCCCATATAAATTTCTCACCATATCCATGCGCGTGTTCTAACGCGAAAGTATATTATTATTATGTTCATGAGAATTTAATTGTCGCTGACACTGCAACAAACATAACAACCCCAAAAGTCAGTGAACACTGACAACATCAGCACTTATGCCATCTATCGCAATCAGGAATGTGTGCTGAGTGCACAGCCAATCAGTGAACGAGAGTAAGTGAATAGATTGGCGCTTCACAAAGTTAGTCGGTATACAACTCATGCACATAATCAATTATCTTAAAATGGTAAGACACCTACTGAGGTTCAGTGTCAAACTGCATTCAGTGCATGCCGTCAGTCCTATAACATGGTTGATTGACTTCCAAGTGGTGTGTTCGAACAGAATGGCGAATAAGGCGAGTTGTAACTTGAATTAACTACAACTTTGAAAAGAGCTGTTTGTGGGATGAGAGTACAGTACCAAAACACATAATTTTCCGCATGCACTTTTTTTTTTAGCTGATCTAAAATGTGCAGGCGATGTCGTTTAATGAAATCAGTCATTTGTTCTTGAATTTAAATTCTAATTTCTGTAATATACGGATAGAACGGAATCATATCATTCAAGAAACAGGTAATACAGACTGCTCATAGTCTTATAGTTGCATAGTCCGATTAATCATCAACATTTTAAATCAAAATACTCACCTCGATTCCATTCTACATATCTAACTTAGATACTGATACAGTTATTAAGCATTTGTTGTCACATAGAAGCGCACACTGAGTCAATTTAATAAACATGTTACTGCATAAGCCTATGGTGTCAGAGTTTTGACATGCTTGTCAAGAGTAATTTCCAATATTTGCACTTCAAATATCTCCAAACTTAGTTTGCGGTAACTAAAATAAGGTAGATTGTAACAATCAGTTTAATATATTTATCTCAGAAAAATGGCCGAAACTCAAAACCATCGGACTATGCAACTTTAAACTTTTCTATTTTTTTTACGCAGTCTGAAGATGAGTATGAGATATTCTAAGCTGATTTCCATTCCCTGAATTGACTGTAGTGGCCAGAAATGTAGAATTAAAAAAGAAATAGAAGATAAGGCGTCAAACCCAAATTGGTGATTCGTTAACCCTTTGGAGTTTTAGCAAATCAACCAGCCAAAGTCCTGTAAATGTACCCATTTCCAATCATTACTGTTATTTCGGTAAATGTGCTATCTCATTTTCACTTCAACCTCCAGCATGTTCTCAGGAATGCTGTAAATTCTTTTAAATATTGATTGAAAAATATATGTTTAATGAGCTCTTTCTCTGTGTTTGGCATACTTTAATTAATTGCGTAAATTTATTAACCTGCTTTATAGATCTGGTCATTCGATTTTAACGTTTTTTTTACATTAATATTCACCCTATGTTAACAAAATATTAAAATTCTAGAAATATTAACTATGCCCCTGTACATACAACTACTAAGAATAACATTAACAGCTGAGAAGGATCAAATTACAGCCAAATTACACTATTCTTTATAGCTTGACTACAGTGGCCTTCAACCTTGATTATTAAACCCATAATATCTTCCAATGAGTACGTTATTTCACTATATATCAATCTGACGTAATCGTATGCGATTATATTTCTGATTAAGGAAAGTTATGTTGCTCCCTTTAACTGGCATAGTTAATTACTCGACTTAAGATCATCTCCACCACTAACTACCCCATTTATTTCCCACATGTACGCTACTCTTCTTTAAAACAATTATAATATCTTATTTAATGAAGATGCACAGTGCTTAAAGTTGCATAGTCTGATGGTTTTGAGTTTCTATAATTTTCTGAGATAAATATATGAGGTCTACCTTACATAAACTTGAAGTACCTTTGATATAGACTTCAGCAGTAACAGGTTCAATTAAATTGACTTAGTATTTCCTTATATAAATATAGCGACAAACACTTAATAAGTGTAGCAAAGTGTAGCAAATCTATATCAGTGTTTTGCTTTTGAAAATGTTATGCTTTACCGGACTATGCAACTTTAATAAAATTTCATTTGCAAAGTCGACAGTTAACCATAGCGGACAACACAGTGCAAGTCAATGGTGAATGACCTGAGAAGCACAGGTTCATGAACTATTTACAGCCAATAACATTACAGGGTAATATGAGGTCAAAGGTCAATGTTTGCCGCTCTAGGGTTTCTTGAAGATTTATACTGCCTGTCATGGATAAGTCTGACTGGACTTGTTTTCACCATTAGACAGTTTGGCGATAGAAAGCCCGAGCCTACACTTTTACCGACCCAAGGGATTTTTAACCTCCCACACCACATAGACATGGTATGAGAGCAACTGGCCTTTGATGACGCTGTAAGTTATCCACAGCGGTGGAAATCCAAATTGGCAGAGGTGGGGGCATGGGGAATCGAACCACTGACCCTCAGATTAGGAGTCTGAGCAGAAAAAAGTCAGACACTCTAACCACTCAGAGACTCTAACCACTCCACCACTCAGAACAGTAATGTTAGTAGCTACGGGTCAGGTGATCTGAAAATGTAGCCTATAGCAGATGAACGTAACACAAACGATGTCCTCTCCACTGGACAGAAGATTGCATTTTAGATTAATATAACTGGAGTGCATACACAATTACCTGCTTATCTTTTCAATTTGCTTCGCTACGTATCAAGAAGGAGACAGGGTTTTCAATATCATATTTATTCAAAAACTAATCTGTAACCTTCAGGGAGGTCGAACAATTCGCGAAATCTCGGCTTTTGGGTGACAAGGACCCGAACTTGTGCATGAATACATGGTATCGTCAACATGAAACAGAGAAATACCGTTATAACATGATATCAAGTATATATATATATGTATATATACTTGATAAAGTATTTATATATAATACACTTTATATATATATACTTGTAAGTACGCATTAAACCAAAGGCAGTGTGGTGGATACAGTCTTTATTATTTTTTATCGACATCAATTATCAATGTAGTAAGTATCTGGCTGGGCTACAAATGCCCTATCGAAAAAAAAAAAAAGGAAAAAAAAAGTACACTAATCGTATGGCGTTTCTGGCGAATGGTGAAGTGAAGCAGCTGGTGCGAGATCAGTGGCCCCGGCGGGAGGGGGCAGCACCATGCGATTCTTACATCAGCATATACTTTAGTATATACGTTGTTATATATATAAGTATATATATATAAAGTATATATATACTTATATATAAGTATATATATATACTTATATATATACTTATATATATATACTTATATATATATACATATATATATATATATATATATATATATAAAGTCTTTGCTACAGTATCATAAGGAGACAAGAGAAGGAAGGGGTTTGAGATGATATATTCTCTGGCTTAGGGAATATGATGCCCTAGCCTAATAAAAAGAATTCCAGTGCGCCAGTGACAGTATTCGCGGCACTGGTAGGGGTTGGGGTGGTGGTGCCACCTGTCCCAACAGTGTAAGGGGGACACCCATAAAGTCATCATCATCATCATGCTGTCGGTCGCGATGCAACAAAGACTGCTTTCATTACTTGACTGCCGCTCTCCATTTAGCTCTCTGCTGTGAGAGTTGCGTCCATGAGTCGGTCTTAATGTCTCTCAGCTTCAGGTTTCTAACCCGTAAAGTAACAAACAACATAAGGGTGACCAATATAGGGAATCTCCCCTTCCAGGCCTTTATACTCGCATAATTCTTATACATCACATATATTGAAACACTTGAAGAACTGCATACACATGATATTTGAATGCGTAAATAAGAATTTCGGTTTAAAGAATTGGTGAATGAGGAAGAAAGTGAGAAATATAACAGCTAAACCATGCTTTCTATGTGGTTTTGAACACCTATTTTAATATTTAAAAGTGCTTCTTCTCATGGACTGGTCCCATCCGTAATATACAGCCAGGCAGCTAGCAAAAATGAAGGAGTGACCTTCACCAACTCGTCAGTGCAAATTGAACTGGTAGATAATATTACCAGAAGATGTGTTTTCTAAGTTCCGCTAGTCCCTCAGGCTAAGGTTGCAACCCAGCACCGCCGGGTCGCAGCTTCAGCATATAAACAGGAAATTGGGATGAGTGAGTCGCCCCTCCTACTAGCCTATCCTTCACTTATAGACCTATTTCATATGACACCAGTATGGGTATTTAGGTCAGTGCACACGCTGCTTGGCTGCAGGATGGTCACACTGCAAACTCACTGGCTATGAGCAATCTTCATACAGAAAAAGTGAAAAATATCTAAAACCACACAACTTAGAAACAAACCGCTTCGCACACAAACAGATAACATGCTTAACAAACAGATTATATTAAATGTATAATGTTTGTGTTCCAGACTTCTATTAATTTTGTATAAAACTAACGTTTTGCACTGCGCATATCGACAAACTCAATGCATTGTCAATGGCCGTGAGCAATCTTCTTACAGAAAAAGTGAAATATCTCTAAAACCACACCACCTAGAAACAAACCGCTTGGCACACAAACAGATAACATGCTTAACAAACAGATTCTATTAAATTTATAAGGTTCGGGTTACAGATCTCTATTAATTTTGAATAAAACTAACGTTTTGCACTTCGCATATCAACAAACTCAATGGCAGTGTGCCTTCATTCTGCAACCAAGTTGCGGGCGCATACACGATGTCTGTAAACATTGAACGGGGTCTATAGGCTCTACAACTAAAGCCTTTCGTAAATGTCTCCTTGTTGAAACATTGCCTGGCTCTCGACATTATTCACATAGGGCAACAACCTGTATAACTCAGCATCAGGATAAGGAATCTGGGATATCGGGTCATGGTGCTATGCTCGGCAGCACTATAAATTCCCCATGAGTTCGGCCAAGTTGCTGCATCTCCTGATGTAGCCTTAGATGGTGCCAGTACATAAAACCCCCTTAACAACACAAGTGAAAATGTGGAAATGCAAGCATGACCCTCACATAATCCATTGTCAACATATTGAGAAGTGGAGAAAAGGTCATTGTGTCTCTCTCTATCGTTGGCAGCCAATGCCTTTCCGGCATGGTGGTTAATATCCGGCAATTTATCTATATCAGCTTGCGAGAGCCCGACCATACTGCAAGCCATCTATCTGTAAACAACTTTCAGCACGCGCCATCAACATGGTATTTGCTGCTGACATAGCGTAAAGCCACCATCAGTGGCTCACTTTAAATACCCACTCACTCATTCAGCGAACTCACTTAATGTTTTACACACCATGAGGAAGCACTGACTTAAAGACCAATTTGAACATACAGCCTGTATAGATGACGGATTTTTCAGCGGCAGCATTTAGCGCCAGTAAAACAGAATGGGAGCAGTTTTCTATTTTTGTGTGTAGGTGAAATTTATTTATTCGTTTAGATACCACCTTAACCCATGGCGAAATTTCTGAGTTGATATTCTACCATAGCACATTCATAACTATACCTTCATGCCTTTATTCCACGAATTATGAGTTAGAAATGTTAAAAGAAAAATGAGTTCTATGAATTACATTTGCATATAACCATGCTACTCTGCTGATTAGGCATATGAGTTACAACCATCTACGTTATGTAGTATATGTGATGTGTACTAGTTATGCGAGTATAAAGGCACATAAGGGAAGATTCCCTATGTTGGTCAGCCATATGTTGCGTACTACTTTATGGGTGACTCCCTTTTCACGGTGGGACAGGTGGCGCCACCACCCCCACCGCTACCAATGCCGCGAATACTGTCACTCCAATTTTTAATAATTGACTGTGCAGAAGGCCAATTTAAGCAATCATTTAATACCCATCACACGCGCACACAGTACATGCTACGAGGTTCCTTTGATTGGTTGGTTGTTGGAGTTTCACGTCCTGGCCACATCTAAGGTAGGACGTGATTCTTTTGATGGCCAGTCTTCTGTCTAACTCTTGCAGAGCTAGTCCGGTGCTGACCTACTTTCCTACAGGTCATTTGCACTCTAGGCAAACGTCACTAGTAAACACCACCACCACCACCACACACACGTAGTCACTATTAAAGTACTATTTAGAAATTGTGCGTAGGCTACGAGATAAGCATTCCGGTATTGCACAACCAGCCCTGGACTAATTGGTGCATGGCTGCGGGGCTTATGATTCATGCACATTTGTTCATTATTGATTAACTAATTAGAGTTCTTACGTCATAGCATATACATATGTGGTCATAACAGGACAGATATGGAGTTGTTGCACAAGAGACAGTCCACACTCATGGCACCTTTATTGTGTCATGATCAATCACGGACAACTGCTCTTCCTCATTCCACTGTTCCTTGCTCTATCCTAGGAATGCCGAACGACATGCTAGGTAGCGACAAGTATACATTTTTAACTCATGTTCTGGCGCGAACCTGCAAGACGTTGCTGACAACTCATTCAGGCGAGAATGTGGTCAAAGACACACAGTGAGAAAGTGAACATTGTACGAGAGAGGAAGGATGGTGCGGGGAGAGGAAGAGAGGGAGGAGAGAGAGATACCATATATGCCCCAATAGACGCACTGCGCAAGTGCAGACACATGGATGCGCGTCTATTCACAGTTAAAGAATTTCATGGATTTGTTTTTGTTGTGCCTCTGAAATAAAGTGGGATTGTCTTATTTTATGTGCATTCAGTCTGAATTTGATCGTAAATTTGTGCGTGATTTCAATCTTGAAATAGGGTGTGTGCTTTATTGGGTAGTGTGCTTCTATTGGGTAATCCAACCTTTAAGCCCCAGTCAGACCTTACCGGATTGGAGAAACGGACAGAAACCGACCACTGATAGGGAGTGAGCCTTCTTAATATTATAGGGTCTTTGGTCCTGAACCGCCGGTGTCGCAGTTTGAGCGCCCTTCTGTTGCTTCTGCGCATGCGCGGATAGAGACAACATTAAAACCACCCTAACTATCACAGTAATTTGTGATTTTTGGTGCTTTGAAAGCAAATTTCTCTTGTTTCTATTAAATAGTTCAGATCTTTCTCTACAATTTCACATTCAGCTTTTTTTTTGTATCAGCCAATTGGAAGTTCTTGAATTTATTTTGCGAAAATAGTTTTTGAGGCCATGATCTGGTAAGGCTAACACTGGCACTGACACTCAGAATATCCCAACTTTCACTATTATCTGTTTTTAATACTTTCAGAGTAAATTGCTCTTAGGTTACATTAAATACTTCAGATCTTCCTCTTCAATTGCGCATTAAGATATTTTTAATCGATCCAATGAAAGCTTTAAAATCTATTTTACAAAGAAAGTATACAACCACTGGCAGGGCGCTCAAATTGGCAGGGCGCTCAAACTGCGACACCGGCACCCGACGTCATCTCATTTACATATCCTTTGTTCTCCACACGTGCCTGGATGTCTTTTATGCATATATTACACATGTGTGTGTTTGCCACTGTGGAGTCTGTATGCATTGCCTGTCGATCCGGACCGAGTTCGAAGGCTCTACACACCACCCCCCGTGTGAAATCGATGAACAGGTCATCGCATCGATCCTCGACGGGGTCAAACAAAGAAAGGAGAGGTTTTTTTCCCACGTTGGCATGTATCACATTCGAAGCACCTCATTTAACCGCTTCGTGCTAAATCCGAGTAATATCGCATGCCAGGATAGTTGTCATTTACCATTTGTGATGTTATCACAGTTTTACAGACCTGTGCACCCGGGAAAAGCATTATCAGTATTCTGAAAGTAATTTTCAGTATTTTAGAGTGACTTTCAGTATTTCTTTTAAAACTTTCAGTACCGGTTTAACATTGTGTCAGCAACAAAGGCAATATGCAGGTGAAAAGTCAATAGAATATTTTCACCACATTTAATTGTTTCCATTAAAATGTATACGGATATTTGAAGGGATGAAATTGGCGTCAAATGACAGCAACATTGATCCCAGGTACCATTTTGAAATGTGTAAATGTGTGTTCACTGACATTTAACTAAAATAATGTAGATATAATTATAGCAAGCGACACAGACCAGTTATCATTAAGAACTCTAAAATCTATTATTATGTTTAACATTGATAACAATGTCTCACATGTTATTTACATTGGGAATTTGCCACAACCCACACATATAATAATAGGAAGTGACAGTGATCAGTTATACTAAGAACTCTAAAATGTATTCATGTTTAACATTGAGAACAAAGTCTCACATGTTATTTACATTGGGAATTTGTTGGCACAACCCACACATATGTAGATTATAACGATCAATTTAATATATTTATCTCAGAAAAATGACAGAAACTCAAAACCATCGGACTAGGCAGCTTTAATGCGAACAGGTACACATCCACACATGCACATGTACATTTGTCCATACACGTCTACATATGCACATACATTTGTCCATACCCATCAACACATGCACATGTACATTTGTCCATACACGTCTACATATGCACATACATTTGTCCATACCCATCAACACATGCACATGTACATTTGTCCATACACATCCACGCATGCACATACCTGTGTGCATACACGTCCACACATGCACATACATGTGTGCATACACATCCACACATGCACATACATTTGTCCATACATGTCTACACATGCACATACATTTGTGCATACACTTCCACACATGCTCATACATTTATCCATACACTTCCACACATGCACATGTACATTTGTCCATACACTTCCACACATGCACATACATTTGTGCATACACATCCACACATGCATGTGTACACTCGTCCATGCACATCCACACATGCTCATACATTTGTCCATACACGTCCACACATGCATGTGTACATTTGCCCATACACGTCCACACATGCACATACATTTGTCGATACACATCCACACATGCACAACACCATCCACATGTGTCCTGCTGTGTAAGTTAGCGTAGTCATCCACACACTTCATTCACAATAATGTGTTTTGTGAAAGATAGCACACAGGTATGTGTACATGTGTGTATACATGTAGAGAAATAAGAGTACATGTGTGCGCACAGATGTCCACACTCACGCGTGCACACACCAGCACAAACCTTCTATGTGTAACACTTAAGCCCCGTTCACACTGGCCTGTTAAGTCGCCTTAACTAGTTCACCTCCTATAGTTCGCTTCGAATTGGTCGTGTGGACACTATGCTGAGGCGACTTAAGCCTGATTCGCCTCATCTAGTTTGCTTCAACTAAACCACCTCGCGAGGTAGTTTAGATGATCCGAACTAACTTAAGTCGGCCCATCTAGCTTGTGTGGATGGTAGCGGTTTACTTGAAGCGGATTAAGCACGTGACACTATATAATATAATTTGGTCTATGAACCGGCTAGAGGTGCACACATATTTTTTTCATCATTTATTTTTAGGGTTTCACTGCCCAGCAGAAGTTTTGATCGTTCCAAAACAATACGATTCAGTCCATACATATCTAGGTCGAACCCACACTCTCTCGTGGCGACGTCAACTAACCGAAACTGGCGCTGGTTAGTATGGACTTGCTCATGCGCAGAGATCGATTTCCACCTTAAACCGCCCCAAGTACTGCTTGTGTGGACAGGACGCCTAGTTCGCCTCCTCTAGTTCGCCTTATCTAGTTCAGCCTAAAGTTGTGCTGTGGGAACGGGGCTTATGTGTGGTCACTCGCATCTCACACATGGAGACCCGCTTTGTGAAAGCCACAGCCCCCACGTGCACATACATATATACACACACACATCCCTTAACTTACAGATCCTCTTCTGGCTGATCTAGGCCCTATTGGGTATCTAATGCCAGCTCGTTATAATAAAAAAAAGAACTATTTCTGTGCACACAAATGACGGTGCGACCCCACATGTGCACACGCATGCAGACACAATTATACTCACACACACACAAACATACACCCCCACAATAACCTTCAATACATGGTAACACCGTTGTAAGTAAATGTAGTCACTGACACCACTCCTCTCAACACCACTGTAAAGACTAGGTCTCCATAAAGTAAAGTTGAATCCTTCCTCTAACTAATAGATTTACCACTCGTCGTGGTCACCAGTATGCAAAGTCTACGGCTCGAATCTGTGGTTGTGTAGGCAGGCTATAGTGAAATCAATACAGACAAAGAGAAAGGAACAGTATAAAGTGTGAAAGAAGAAAGAGAGTCAAGCCCTCTGGTTTATTATTTATATGGTACATGGATTCAGAGTAGAGTATCACCCGACCCTACTCCCCCAATGGGAAACAAGCAATCTTAGCTCTACCAATAGGGATCCAGCATTCCTGGTTCCCATGGTTACCAGTGATCTGCCCACCACCACCAAGATGTGTGGCTCCCCTGGCCACCACCTGCCTTGAGCCTGAGTGTGGTGATCCTACCTAGCAGAGGAGGGATGGGGTAGGCGAGCACCACTATATCTATTTAGATCTCACTCAGGCACCACCAGCACCTACATATACACATACATGCACCTTTATCCGACCTGACTTTACCCGACCCAACTTTACCCGACCTGACTTTGCCCGACTTGACTTTAACTGACACAACTTTACCCGACCCGACTTTACCTGACCTGACTTTACCTGACTCGACTTTAGCCAGCTCGACTTTACCCAACTTGACTTTACGTGACCCAACCTTACCTGACCTGACTTTGCCCGACTTCACTTTACCGGTGTTCGATTTGAAATTCTAGCAACTCGGGTGACCCGAGTCACCCGGATCGTGTTAATCAAATACGGCCAGTGTGGCTTCAGGTCACCTCATGGTATTTACCCGGTCTGGTGTGCATAGATAGGTAACCTCCTAAAATTTTCAAAGGGGTCCAAACATTAAAATTATAAATTCAGTGGAAGCTCCAATGGATCAGTGGCAATATGCTTTTTGAAATTTTATTATATTCTGAGTGAGATATGTTACTTTGACTTTCAGATGTTTTGTATTAGCTAATGCAGCAACTTCCATGCTTGCTACATCAGACGGGTCTGAGCATTAATGGTTTGATGGGATACACAGGTTTCCGGTTTTAATGCTATGAAGGCAGCAGCCGTTCTGGTCGTACCTATGCATTATCGTTTGGACGGGATCCATCGGAAATGTGCCTAGCTCTGGGCGATCCCGAGCTGTCCGGTGGCGCATACACTGCGGAACGGCTGCTACCGTCATAACATTAAGCCCAGAACCCTGCGCATTTGAGCTGAATCCTGTCCAAGCGATAATGCACAGGCAGGACCGGAACGGCTGCTGCGATCATACCATTAAACCCGGAAACCTGTGATTATGTGGTCGATCCCGTCAAACCATTAATGCTCAGTCCCGGCTGGATCGTAGAATATGCAGTTTGTCATAGTTCAGTGTACAAACTGATATGGTTCTACGACCCCGGGTCGTCCTCTGGTTTCCATGCCGGCATACAAGGAAACGAACGAGCTGATTGGGCTGCGAAGAAGGCCCTGAACTGTGATCTTGAACTGTGTCTGATCCCTCACTCTGATCTGAAACCACTAATAGCCACCCACATAAAATCCAAATGGCAACATGAGTGGGATGAAAACATTAATAAACTTAAAGAAATTGAACCATCCGTGGGAAAGCCACCACAGACTCATGCGGGAGGTCGGCGGGACCAAGTGGTCCTTAGCCGCTGCTGTATTGGCCACTCGTGGCTTACACATGCTTTTCTGCTCAAGGGGGAACCTCCCCCTGAATGTATTGGGTGTCAGTCCCCGCTGACACTCAAACACATTTGACTAAGTTGCGTTGATTTTTTGGCCCTGCACCAACAGTTCTACACTGCAGACAGTATGCATGACCTTTTTACTAAGGTAAAACATGAAAACATTTTAGCCTTTTTGAGGGCAGCTGGACTGTACCACCTCATATAGTTTACTAAATAGATTCTATCAATTATTAATCAAACTTTTCTTTTTCTATGGGAATTTGTTTCCCTTGCCCACAAATATATGATTGTGAGCTTTCTAATTTAATGAGTGTGTCTATTGGCACATAATTGATTGTCTGCTTCTACATGTAAAAGCGATGGTTTGAACAAAAAACAAACATTTCTCACCGTGAATATGGCCTATGCTGTTGACACGGCGTAAAGCAACCACCAATCAATCAATCAATCCTCTGGCACATACACTGCGGAATGGCTGCTGCTGTCATAGCATTAAGCCCAGGACCCAGCGCATTTGCGATGGATCCTGTCCAAATGATAATGTTTCGGCACCACCAGAACAGCTGCTGCCATCATAGCATTACAACCGAAAACCTGTGTATTTGCAGTCGATCCCATCAAACCATTAATGCTTAGGCCTGTCTGATGTGGCAAGCATGGAACTGCTGCTGCATTAGCTAATACAAAAGATCTGAAAGTAAAAATCTTTCATATCTCACTCAGATTTTCGAATATAATACAAATTCAAAAAGCATATTGCTTCTGATTCACTGGAGCTTCCAATGAATTTTGAATTTGAATGTTTGGACCCCTTTGACAATTTTAGGAGGTTACCTATCTATGCACACCAGAGCAGGTAAATACCATGAGGTGACCTGAAGTCACTGTACGGCCACAGTGGAAGTATGGTACTTTTATCTAACGGTGGTCGTGCAGTGACATTAATATTAGGTTGCTGTAGGATGGCCTAGCAGTTTGTTTACATGAATGATATTAAGTGATACCACTGCAATGACTCTCCCATACTAGTAATTATAAAGCTATTCAAGTAAAACGTTTATTATTAGAACACATGATTTACTTCACATTTCATAGCAATTGTGTATTTATTATAATAGGTTCAGTTAGTCTTTTTTAGCAAAACATGTTGGTTGTATACTTTTCCCCTATGTTTTGTGTGGCTATCGCTGAAAGCTGGGGAGAATACAAATGTCATGTGACTATGAAAGCAGCTAGACCTTTCATGAGGCATTTCTCTTCTCGCTATACACTTGGCTGCAGCACCCGTTCCCGGTCCAAGTTGGCCATCATGGTTGGATAGAAGGGTGTAGGTGTGTGTGTGCTGGTGGTGTATGTGTGTGGTGGGGGTGTAGGTATGTGTGTGGTGGGGGTGTAGGTGGGTTTTGGGTGTGTGTGGTGGGGGTGTAGGTGTGTGGTGGGAGTGTATGTGTGTGGTGAGGGTGTGGTAGTGTAGGTGTGTGGGGGTGGTGTATGGTCGGGGTGTATGTGTGTGTGGTGAGGGTGTAGGTGTGTGTGGTGAGGGTCTAGCTGTGTGTGGTGAGGGTGTAGGTATGTGTGGTGGGGGTTTAGGTGTGTGGTAAGAGTGTAAGGGGTACTAGCGGTATAGGTGTGGGTTGTGGGGTATAGGTGTCCGTGGTAGTGGTTTAGGGCTGTGGTGGGGGTGTAGGTGTTTGTTGGGGGTTTAGGGATGCTAAAGATTGTGAGGTGCCGTTCTGCAAGACACCCCTCCACCTCCAGCACAAACCACCTACACCCCCACCATACACACATGGTCAACCCCCACACATACACCTACACCCCCACCACATCCCAAATCCCCCACCACACCAATACACTCCACCACACTCACCCCACCATACCGTCTCACCACACACCCCTACATCCCCATACCCCTCACCACACACACTAAAATCCTAACCACACCCCTACACCTCCACCACACAAACATACGCCCCGACCACACCATGCCCACTCACCACACACCCCCACCACACACCCCTACATCCGCACACACCCCCACCACACATACCAAAGTCCTCACTACACCCCTACACCTCTACCACACAAACATATGCCCCCACCACACACACCTACACCCCAACCACACCCACACCCACCTTACCATACACACTCACCGCACACCAAAGCATCAGGCCAGCAGGTGTCATCGACAGAGAGTCATGCAACTGAAGTCGCCATTAGCAACATCGCAAAACCTAGATAAAAGATTCACCCCAAACTCAGCGGTGAATCTTTTATCTACGCAAAACCATGCACGTAGCATGGCAACGAGACCAATAGAGTTGTGATTAGCAAAATGTTTTTGTGGTTTTTGTTTTAACCCTCAAATCGTTATAATTGATATCATATATATCTATGATTAGTGACAATTTTCACCATAGCATAGGCGTAGCCAGTCACATTTAATCAATTATTAATTACTTATGGTTATAAAAAAAGTCATGTACTAGTAGTAGTATTATAACTGGTACCATTGGAAAGATTTGTTTGTTTTGTTTGTTGGAGCTTTTCATCCTAGCAATGTCTATGGTCATATCAGGATGGGTCCCGACTTGTGAGAGTGTGCACTCCTGGAGAATATCTTTAGTGCTGCCCCACTGGGAGATCAGGCCGCCAACACCATGACCCGATATCCCACTCAGTCACATTATCCTGACACCGAGCACCCGGCGAGGTAGCAACAAGTGAAGCATTCAGGTGCAAAACCACGTAAACGCCAATCCAAAAATCATTTATGATTCTTGAACTTTCAGCTTTATGTAGCAACTGACTTAACCACAATTAGCTCTTAAGTTGGAATATTTATGAATATGAAATAAAGGAAAAGATGTAGAAAGAGCTGTAAATGTGCGAAAAACAGAACTTCTGTTATTTATAATAAACAGACAAGTGAGAAGGAATTGATGTGTTCATTTATTTCAATCTTCCTGGAACATAGATATTTAGCATTAGGTATTGTATAACAATTTGACATCCTCCCGGTAATGTCCAACAAGTCATCAGGTACTGTTAGTAATATCCTTTATTGTGTAGGAGCTTTACATATCACCATTATTATTATTATCCTCTTCTTTGATGCAGGCTTGTGGTAGCCTATACAAAGCTCGTAGCCCTCAGCTCTAGTGGTATGCAGCCTCAAAATCGTACAGAAATGTTTCTCTGGGGCAGGCCCTGTCCAGCGCATTCTTGAATTGATTTATGGTAGCTGCTTCCAACGCTTCTTCCAGTAGCTCATTCCACATGTTTATCACTCGCTGTGAAAAGAAGGCCCCTCTGAGTGAGATGTTGTAGCTTGGCTTGAAAAGCTTCTTGGACTGACCTCTGGTACTGCTTCCCTGTGTGCATCTGAATAGCAAGGCCTCATCACATTATACTCAGCATTCAGGAACTTCCATGTGTTGATCATGTCCCCATGAAATCTTCTGTACATGAGGCTTGGCAACTTGAGTCTCCTGAGTCTGTCTGGATAACTAAGGTCTTTCAGATGTGGCACTAGCTTAGTTAACCTTCTCTTGAACAGCTTCAATGGATTTAATATCCTTCTTCAATGTTGGGTGCCATAAAGTGACTCCATACTCTAGTATTGGCCGTACTTGACTCTTGTACAAAGTGATCAGCATCTTTTCGCCCAAGTATTTGAAGGTTCTGCGAATCATTCCCACAATCTTATTAGCTTTGGATATGGTTTGTTGTATGTGCTGGGAGAAACTTAGCCTATTGTCTACAAATACTCCTAAATCTTTCTCTACCTCACTCTCTTCGAGATTTAGTGGCTGGCCAGTAGAATTATCATGCGTAACATATGTATAGTCTGGGTGGTGTCTCCCTATTCGCATGACCTGGCATTTATTCGGATGGAACTTCATTTGCCCCTGCTTGGCCCAGTTCTCCATTTCCAGCAGGTCCTTTTGCAGATTAGCACAGTCTTCCGTGGAATTCACAGTTCTGTAGATCTTTGCATCATCTGCAAATAATTTTATCCCACATGACACAATCTCTGGCAGGTCATTGATGAAAATGACGAACAGAATAGGGCCCAGTACGCTCCCTTGAGGTATCCCACTGAGAACCTCTTTTAAGGAAGATTTACTACCATTTACTATGACTTGCTGTTTCCTTCCAGTCAAAAGACTTCGATGCCAAAGTTTTGTAACTTGGTAGCTAGCCTCTGGTGGGGGACAGTATCGAATGCCTTCATGAAATCTAAGTATATAGTATCTAGTGATTCCCCCCTATCAAATGCTTCGGTCCATATTTCCAAAGTTTCTAGTAGCTGCGTAACTGTTGATTTCTTCGGTAGAAACCCATGCTGGTGGTCCGACATCAATTTGTTCTCTAGCATATGGCGGAGCATGTGCTCTCTGATGATACTTTCCATTACTTTGCATACTATAGATGTGAGACTTACTGGCCTATAATTTGCTGGAGAATGCCGGTTTCCTTTTTTGAAAATTGGGATAACATTTGCTATTTTCTATTTGTTGGGTAGGCAACCAGATTCAAATGACTTATTGAAAATTATAGCAAGTGGTTTTGCAAGCACCACACTCAATTCCTTCTGCACTTTTGGATGTACTCCATCAGGTCCAGGTGATTTGCCTGTTTTGAGTTTGTCCAGCTTTCTTTTAACAATGTCTGGTGTGAATAGCACCTCAGGGAAGTCCTTCATCAATTTGTATTTCTGTACCAGGGGTAATGTGTTAACATCCTCTTTAGTGAAAACTCCTCAGAAAAGATTATTTAATACCTCTGCTTTATCAATATCATTTGAAGCTAGGCTCTCATCTGGTTGTTCCAGTTCATCTATTCCGCTCTTGGTTTTCATCTTCGAGTTTATATATGCCCAAAATGATTTTGGATTATCCTTGGCTTCTTGGGCAATTGTACCTGGTTTCTGAATTTGGCATATATTTTGTGTTCATCAGAGCTTCTTGTGGCTGAGTATTTCCTCCAAGCTCGTTGTTTGAGTCTGACTTTGGTAGACACTTCTTTGTTCATCCACAGTGGCCTGGTTCTTGCATCCAGATGGATTGTCTTTGTCTGTATGTGTTTCCACACTGCTTCTTCCAGCTTTTGTGATAACTCACCCCAGCATTCATGTATACTATTATCTTGGAAATGGCTGTTCCAATCGATGTCCATGAGTTCCCTCATCTCACTATAATTTCCACATGAGTAGAATGTTTTTAAGTATGACTTCTCAGTTTCTTCTGTATGGCACTGAAAGGTGAAAGATAATGTTAGGTGATCACTCTTGCCTAGGTGGGCTTGGGCTGAGATATCTGTGACCATGTTCTCTTCATTTGTGAATATCAGGTCTAATATTGATGCTTGTTGTCCTTCTCGATACCTGGTAGGATGTTTGACATGTTGGAACAGAAAGGCATCACAGGTGCTTTCAAAGAATTTGCTGGCTCGATGGGTTTCCCCTACTGTTGTTGTGTTTCCCCTCCAATCCATCTCAGGCATGTTGAAGTCTCCCATGATCAGTACATGGGATGCTTCTGTGCCATTTGCTGCCCTGATTAGGTTGCCTAATTTGTCATTGGTTGCATCACTGCTGTTTGGGCTTCTGTATATACACCCAACTAGGATAGTATCTTCCTTGTTTGGTTTTACTTGGATCCAGACACATTCTGAAAAACCTATACTCTGATTTATGTTGCTTTCTCGATAGGTGATATTATCAGATTCCAATACATAAATACACACAAGCCTGCCTTCCTGCTCTAGATTCCACACCAGACTGAATCCAGGGATTCTAATGTCTTGCTTTGTAATTTCATAAGTGCAGTTCTTTGGTTTAGCCTCAGTCACTGCAATCAAAGTTGGTTTCTCTACATCGATGATAACCTGTAGTTCTTCTATTTTGTTCGGTAGTGAATCAGCATTTAGGTAGAGGCACTTGAACTTACTTTTATGTTTGTTCTTAGCTCTCCTCTTTGGTCTGGTCTGTGTATTGTTGCCCTTGTTATTACTTACATTAGTGTTACAGGGAATTTCATGTTTTTCATCTCTATAGTCTCATATAGCTTATCAATGTATTCTTGTTCTTCCTTGCTTGCAGTAATATAAACATATTTTCATGTTGTTGGACTTCCGTTGTTTCTTACTTCCTTATCTTTTCTATTCTTAGATTGCTTGGGGGTCCTCTGACCCGATAGATCCAGTTTTTTTTATCATGTTGCATTGTTTTCGTCTTTGCTTCTTCAACTTTTTCCTTGATTACCTTACACTCCTCCACAGTGTACTCATTGCTGATGCTTATCTTATGGTATTCCTCTTCTGTGTCCTTCATTTTGATCACGTTTCTGAACAGTACTGATTTGTCCTCTTTATTTGCCAGGACTACTTTCATCGGTCGGGGAACATCACTGTCAGTGTTCTTCTTTCTCAACCTAGTGACTTTGGTAGTTTCTAGATGGTCGATGCCAAGGGCTTCAGTGCAGAGGTTGTTGAAAAACTTGGTGTCCTCTTCTGCCTCACCTCTGAATTAGCAGCTTCACTTTCAGGTACTCGATATATTATGAGGTTGAACTCACAGTATTCTTTGTCATCCACATTCATTTTGGGTTCTCCCATTGCAGTCTTAACAATTTCCTTTATCTTACTTGGGGCTGTGGTGTCTTCTGATTTTAGTGATCTGGATGTCGGCCCAAGTTTTGTTAACTTTGTCTGGAACAGCATTTGCCTTTTCTTCTAATTTCTTTTCAAATGTATCCAATTTCTTGTCCAGGTATTTCTCAAAGATGCTCAGCTTCTTCTGCATGTCTTCTTGGAGTGATTCAATCTGCTTCCTCTGCTCTATCAACCCAGTTCCCAGGAATATCTTAACCCTTGCTGCACAGGTTGGGCAAAACCAGAACAAATCTGGACACCGTGCAGTTGCATACTCCTCAGATGACATCTCAATACATTTGGTACACCAGCGATTGCCACAGCAGCTGCAGGATAACAACTCATCATCATTTTCATAATCCACTTTACATTCCTCACATTTCCAGACCTCATCATTATTGGATTTAGCTTCCTTGCCTCTGGGTTTTTTCTTTGTGGAGGTTTCCTTGGTTGTCAACCCCCCTCTGTTTGATAGCCTTAGTTGTTTATATTTATCCAGCCATCCTTGTGGCTAAGGCATGATAATCAGCTAGATGTTAAGTCACTATATTCAATTCACAGTTGTGATGTTGACAGTGTCAGTGACAACATTTACAATTTGACAGCATATATTTAAATATCCAAGTCTATGGAGGTCTAGATCATAGATGCATACCCAAGAGTTCATTATTTACCAACTGTCGATTCACCAACGATAAAGGGCTGCTCTTACTCGCCACAATTTGCCTGCTCAGCAGCTACACCACAGTTTGCCATGAGTGGTAATAGGAGCATTTGGTGAATTATGTGTTTTTTTGTGGCTAATTTGTCTTTTATTATATAATGTGGTACTCCCAATTATGTTTCCAAGTGTTCTTATTGTCCTATGCCATACTGACCAATGCCTTGGTTCCCATTTGAAGTTGTAAAGCACAATAATTAGGTACGTGAGCCAAACTCGCCGATCGCCGTCATAGAGGGCACCATTTTCCTGTGACGCCGATCTCCGTTTTCTATTGTTCAACCCAATTACATCGTTCCAAATAACTGCCTCCTGATTGTCTAGAAATATGTTTTTGCATATATAATGAGCATGATGTCATAGAGGATTTTCTGAATGACTGTTTATTTCTGGTACAGGAAGAATTTCACCAAACTGTAAAGATTTTTGACAGTAATCACCATCAAAATTCGGCATCACAGCAGCTATGGTCCCTAATTATAATATATAGTTCCCATTCTATATGTATTTATTGTTGTATATAAATACCAGGAGAAAATTAGCACGAGAAATGTACTAACGAGCTCACGGAAATTATAATGTTAGTAGCTTTCTAACCATATAACTTAGTTACGCGAAAAACGGGCTGCTTTCAAGCTAGACGATTTTTTACAGTAATCACCATCAAAAACGGCATCACAGCAGCTATGTTCCCTAATTATAATATATAGTTCCCATTCTATATGTATTTATTGTTGTATATATGAAATACCAGGAGGAAATTAGCACAAGAAATGTAGTAACGAGCTCATGGAAATTATAATGTTAGTAGCTTTCTGACCATATGATTTAGTTACGCGATGCACACTTAACTATGTTTTTCCTTCTTTAATAATTATTTTTAGCTGTTCAATTGTGATCTTTGTGATTTTTGTGATTGATCTAGATAGAGAATTCTTCTGGCTTTCAGATACTTCCAAGATTTGATTAATCTGTTGAGAAATAAGGAAGTTACAGCAATTTCCCTGAGAACACAGTATGTTTTGATCACACCTGCTTCATTAGTTTTAAGGTTAATTGTGAGGACATAATTTGGCTAATTTAAAATAATGAAATAATCATAACTTTGTTATTTCTTAATGGATTGCAATGATCTAAGTGTTATTTTCTTTGTCTCTTCATCCTCTTTCAAATGAGCCCAGTTACACTGGAATTGGAGGATTTTGAATTTTTGACTCACATACCTACAATAATCGTTCGTTCGTCGCCGCCGCCGTTCTTCAATGGCATAGGCTCGTAATCCCAGGTGATTTGAGTGATATTCAATGATTTTCATCCCAGATTAGTTCCAAATTTGGTGTCCTTGTGTTCTACTATTAATATTCCTCCTTGAGCAGTAGTTATCCGTGTTTTAAAGTCGGAGACATGTATTTTGCCTTTTGTTTACTCCAGCTGTTAATGCACGTGTTTACTCGCGCGCCATTCTCCACACAGATGTTATCGTGACAGTGTCACTTCTCCTCGGAGAGGTCACGGGTTCAATCCAACACCAATATATGAAATAACTAGCTGTCGGATGGGCACTTTTTGGAGTGGATCTCCAAGCAAGGCGCGGCTGGTGCTCAGTATGAGCTTTTCGGGGTGGTGTCCTCTTTATCGAGTGTTACTGACAAAGCCGGCATCGCCCCCTCCTCAGCCATTATCTGGTTCCCTTTCCTCTGCCCAGACCCAGTAAGGGTGTGACATCACCACTACTGGGGTATAGCCTCAAACCTAAATACTTAGTCACCACATCCCCCTTCATATTACATGTCTACCCAGCCTGAACTTCACCAATACAAACTGTGTCCATCTCTCTATGTCATGTACTTTGGTCTATACAATCAATACTGCAAACAATGTTTATCTCTTTGCATTTACATACTCTGATCCCTAAAGTTATGGTCTCCCCTGGCCTGCCTCCTCTCGCTCTTCAGGATCTGGAAAGACATATCGTATTGGTCGAATCTCTTGGGTCATACCTTAGTCTCATTGCGGTCGGGTGCCTGATATTTTATCAGGTGTAGGGGGTTTCCATGGGTTAGGTACTGGCTTAGCTGTTGGTTGTTGAGTGGGACTGGGTGGTATAGAATTGTTTGGCATAGTCTCTGTTATTATTTCTCCTGGGCCTCTCGGCACAGCTGGCCTTATCTCTGGGCTGTTCTCTGGTTCTTCACTTATTTCCATCTCTTCCCCTTCACGCTCTGTTCTCCTATACCCAAATAGGACTTTGGTCTTCTTGAATCGAGACACATTTCGGGTCATGATCTGTGGTGGTAACCATAGAGCCTTGCTTATGTGGGATTTTGAAGGGGTCAGCATGGTAGGGTGTTGATGTTTTTACCCCCTTTTCATCCTTCCTGAGCAGTACTTTGTCTCCAACTCTCAAGTCCTTTTCTACTGCCCGATTCCGCTTGTCGGCATATTTCTTCATGAGCATTTTCTTTTCAGTCTCGTTGTTTCACTGACTTATGTAGGGCATCACCTGATATTTGTTCAAACTCTGGTAATGTAGTCCGTGGTTCCTGTCCAAACATTAGCCGATGGGGGATGTAACCCATGGTCGGGTGTGGGGGTAGCTCGTTATTGTCGGTCGAAGACTCTGATGACTTCTCTCCACTCTCTTCCCTCTACATGTGCACACCTGATTGCCTTCATCAAAGGCTTGTTGAAGGATTCTGCTTGTGCATTTGCTCTGGGCCATCTGAAGGTTATTCCACGGTGCTTGAACCCATCTCTTTCGCATACTCTGCAAATGCGTGCAAGTCAAATGGGCTTCCGTTTTCCGATTTTAGGCGTCTAACGATTCCAAAATCAGCCATAATCTGATCTATGACTGGTATCACGGTCACCCCTCTCCTCCGTAGCTGGTATGGGAACACTATCTGGCAGTCCCTGAGTAAGCAGAAGTCTCCTGCTCTGAGGGCATCTGTAATTTTGTCTGAGTCTTTCAATTTGTAGAGTTTGATTTCAGCATTGACATTCTCTTCTTGCTCATGTCACCAGCCTGTTGTGTGCAGATATATTGCCCTGGCCAAGGTCTTGTTCTGGCACGTCGCCTGCTTCACTTCATCCAATGAGAGGGCCTGGAGTTAGCTTGCTATTGCTGACACATGAGCCTTGGCTAGTCTTTCGTATACCGACCGTACCTTTGACTTGAGTGTGTGCCGAGACAGGTATTTGGAGGGGTTCCATTCCCCTTTTTTATACCTGATGTTCAGGGCATATGCTTGTAATCTAAGCCCCCATCTCTCAATCCAGAGAGGGGGTGTCACCTTTGTCCAGATGCACTCCAGAGCCTGGTGGTCTGATACCACATCAAAACTTGGGTCTCCCAGAAGGTATATGAGCCTGTCTCAAAAGGTGCCAGCTCTTCGTTTTTTTCCATAGTAACGATTGACACAAAACAGCACAGAAACGGTTACACTGAAAACACAAGGACATTTGCTTCAAATCAATATGTATTCTATTGGGATTATGAAACACCATGTAAAAAGAAAATCAGTTTATCCTGAGCAAATAGATAGTGTGTTGATCGTTACTATGACAAAGTTTTGTCCCATCTTGCTTAGCACCTTTTGAGACAGTCTCATATATCAAAATGTTCACATGCCCACACTGCTGCCAGTGCTTCCTGCTCAGTTTGGTTGTACCGTGTCTCCGCATAAGTCATCGCTCTACTGCAAATGCAACACATTTCTCCACCTGGCACAGCATGGCCCCAGGCCTACTGGGCTGGCATCCACAATCACCATGGTTTTCTTAGTAGGGTCGAAGTATGCATTCCTCAGTCAGGAAGTCTTTCAGGCATTCAAATGCCACCCTCTGCTCTTCGGCCCAGACATAATCTATTCCCTCCTTAGTCAGTCTCCGCAGTGGCTCCATAATGGAGGCATATTTGGGGATGAATCTGGAGCAGTACCCAGCCATCCCCAGAAAACTCCTCACCTCCTTGGCATTCTTGGGTGTGCACCTGCCTTGGACTGCTTCAACCTTACTTGGGTCCGGTGAGAACCCTTCTGCGCTAAAGCTTAGTCCAAAGAATGTGATTTCCGGCACCCTCTATACACTCTTTGCGTTTATGGTTAGTCCATTCTCTTCTATCCTCTTCAGTCATTGCGTCATGTTCTTCATCTGCTGTCTGTATGATGGGCGGCACACTTTCCATTGCTGGACAGTGGTTTGAGTAGATGGGCTACGCACTTTCCATTGGTGGACAAAGTGATTCGAGTAGATAGGAATGAGCTCCTTCCATTTGTTTCAATGCAACCTCACCAACTATTGTGTCAGCGGTATTTCTACATATTGTGTCACCATGGTTATACACCAGCCAATGAACATACAACGAGATGAATGTGAACGCAGGGTGCATTGCTTGTCATTCCCCGGTGTCGGCCGCCAACAAGCTCGGAGGTGCAATACGGCCCAATCAGCGTTCTCGTGGGTCCCACGTGACCTGGATAGCGCGTGACCGACGCGACAAATCCTGACCAGACGGGGTTGTCGAATGAGTTGAGTGTCCGTCTGCCGTTTTGGTGACTTAAGAATTGATACTTCTCGCTTCCTAGCCAGGCCCTCGGCATTATTAGGATAAGTCAAGGACTGGTTGGCTCAATGTCAGGATAATGTGACTGAGTGGGATATCAGGTAGCTTGGTCTCCCAGTGGGGTGGCACTATAAAGTCGCCATGAGTGCGCACTCTCACAAGTCGGTACCCATCTTGATATGGCCTTAGATATTGCCTCAACAACCACCAAACAAAGCGAGACACTTCCGTCTCTTCCTCTTATATTATCTCTCGTGCGGGTCACCCACCATGGCAACATATCTCATGTGTGTATGTGTCTGTCTGTGCTTTATGTAATCAGTAAATGAACACCGCACAGTTTGGAGTTGGGAGAATGCATAGGAAACATCATTATTCGGGGTGTCCCACGTAAGTAGAGAATATGGAGTCGCGCAGGAGGTGTGTGTGTGTGTGTGGGGGGGGGGGGGGAGGCCTGGAGGAAATAGATAAGGCGGGCGGAAGTAAAGAAAATCAGGGGGAGGACGGTAGGAGGAGCCTGCCTTAAAGTTGCATAGTCCGATGGTATTGCGTTTTTGACACTTTTTTCTGAGATAAATATATTATTTTGATCGCTATAATCTACTTTTCTTTAGTTTGAAGTATCTTCTATTTTAAATCACTAACTTTTGAGATATTTGAAGTGCAAACACGTAAAATTAGTTTTGGCAAGCATGCCAAACCTCTGACACCATAGGCTTCTGCAGTAACAGGTTTTGATTAAATTGACTCGGAATTCCTTTCTATGCAGAAACAATGTTTAATAAGTGCATCAGCGTATACATTAGATATGTCGAATTAATTCTAGATAATTGTTTTGGTTTTGAAATGTTGATGCTTCATCAGACTATGCAGCTTTAACGTGGAGTAGCGAGCGGAGTGAGACACATATTATGGAAGGCACCGATGTGGGCAAATGCTATTGTATCGGGCCACACTCACCGCAGCTGCGCCCGGCACGTCGCAATTTACAACTGCTTGCAAAGCCAAGCAAGCTACAATAGAAAAGGACACAACTTGGTCAAAGTGCAATATTGCATCCGTTTCGAGGAGATTCCAATAGCTGATATTTTCTCCTCAGCAGTTCTGATGACATATTCAGTGTTCGGAGTAGAATTGGGGAACATGGGGAATCTTCACGTGTCATGCAAACATCCACGGGTGAATGGATATACAAAATCTCCCAGCAATGGAAGAGAGCATATAAGAGACTCTCCCAACAATGAAAGGGACGTCTTTGTTGTTGCTGAATGGTCATTATGTAACTCTTGAATTTCACTGCTATGTGAACATTTTTGTTGTTGCGATGGCTAGTCCGATATACTGTAGGTTTCATATATATATTTATAATTTTTTGAAAGTATATATATATAAATATAAAATATATACAAACAAAATATAATGCATATATATATATCAAATATATATTTAAATACATATATAAATATATGTACATATTAAAAATATATATTAATATTTATATATATTTAATATATATATTTAAGTATATCTATATATGTATGTCTATTTATGCACACCTATATACATATATATTGATATATAAATATCTTTTAATATATGTAGATATATAAATTTAGATCTATTTCAATATATGTATATATATTTATCTATGTTTACATATATTTGATATATTTATTATTTAATTATCTTTGGTCATGTGTTCATATTAAAATATATAAATCTTTTGTATTTATATATTTATATAAATGCACTTTTTGGGGGGAGGGATGAACATATTTTCATCGGAGGTGCTAATCTTTCGGTTTAAAATTAAACAACCTACATAGCCAACGATACCGCCATTCTGTTGTGAATGTCTTAAGCATTTGACCACATAGCGTGTGCAGTCTTTCCACTGCCGACCTATGTGAGATATGTGACGGCCAATCTCCTTCCTCGGTAGTTGCAGTAGCCTGGTAGCTGTGATGCAGTGGCAACCGATAAGCCGTATGATTAAAATGTGATTCCTGGGTCTGTGTGTTTACAGAAAGCAGATTGATAAGCAGAAAAAAACCTTGTGGTCTTAAAAAGACCAAAAAGTAAAGAACCAAAGCGTGGAGTATCCCGGACCGGCAAGACCATGCGAGATAATTATGTATGTTGACGAGTCAACATATTTAATTCGGGCACAAGGCAAGTCGACACTCAGCACGTGACCAATCCCCCACTCCCCTCACTTCGCACCCGACTCTAATTGGAGGGACACTATTTCACACTAATGGTGCTGTCACACTACGACGTAAAAGCCAACGTGAGTCCGACGTGGGTGACTTTTCATCATGACGTTGAGGGATGTCGAATTACGTTGGGGTGACGTTGGGGTGACGTTAGAGTCACGTCGAGCCACGTCCAGGTATGTCGAGTAATACCCCTGTCACACTATGACGTAACGATCCAACGTGAGCCTGACGTGATCACTTTTCGTCATTACGTTCCCGTACGTTTGGTTACGTTATGATGACGTCATAATGACGTTAGACTGACGTCGAGCTACGTCACGTTACGTCGTGTTACATCGGCGTGCATCAAGGTTTTGAACCTGTTCAAAACTTTCGACGTGATGCAAACGTAAGGGTTTATGTTCGCCATACGTTCTGTACACGTTCGGCGAACGTCAATGATGTTAAACGGACGTTAGTCAAACGTTCCTCACTACGTTCCACTACGTTCCACTCATTGACCCACATTAAAGCCGGTGGAAACGTCCATGCGGCATAATGGGAATGTCAGGAGAACGTCAGGAGAACGTACATTCAGCGTTTCGCCAACGTTTAATGACATAAGTAACGTAAGGTAAAGTAAAGCAACGTAGTTCTGCCGATGGAATAACGTACATAACGTTCCCTGAGCGTAATTACGTTGTCCTCTCTCGTTGAATGACGCCATCACTACGCTTTACCGCCGTTACTCTCTCGTCCACTACGCTGCATCCACGTTCAACTTGTGCCCAAATTTGCATACTACGCCGAGAAGTTCAACGTTCAACGTCATTATGTCGTAGTGTGACAGGGCCTTTACATCGGGGCACGTCAAGATTTTGGACATGTTGAAAACTTTCGACGTAGCTCGACGTGATGCACTGACATTCGGGTGACATCACCCTCATGTTACGCCGATGTTAGACATGCGGGAGGGATGCGTCGGCTAGATTAGATCAACGGTGGTTGTTTGGTTGTTGTTTGTTGGTTGATTGTTGGTTGGTTGGTTGTTGGTTGGTTGGTTGTTGGTTGGTTGTTGGTTGGTTGGTTGGTTGGTTGTTGGTTGGTTGTGGATTGGTTGTTGGTTGGTTGTTGGTTGGTTGTTGGTGGGTTGTTGGTTGGTTGTTGGTGGGTTGTTGGTTGGTTTGCTGTTGGTTATTTGGTTGTTGGTTGATTGTTGGTTGGTTGTGGATTGGTTGTTGGTTGGTTGGTTGTTGGTTGGTTGGTTGTTGGTTGGTTGGTTGTTGGTTGGTTGTGGATTGGTTGTTGGTTGGTTGTTTGTTGGTTGGTTGGTTGTTGGTTGTTGTTTGGTTGTTGGTTGGTTGTTGGTTGGCACGACACTAGACCGACGTTAAGACCACGTCGGCTACGCTGTGGTGACGTCCAACTTGGGCCCGTATTTGCATATCACGTCAGGATTTTCGATACATTTCACATTGTCCCTACGCTGCCGCTTCACGTCGTAGTGTGACAGCATCATGAGCTCTATTTTACCTTCTGTTGACGGCTGTCACACAGTCATGCCTTCCCGTAAATGGCTCGGTCGGCCGCCGCTTCAGCCCCAACTTCGCAGGGCCTCTCTTCGAAGGGCAGCTCAGGCGCTTGTTTCACAAGCACGCTCCAACCGCCCGTCCGCCCCGTCGTCATCCCAACAAACCGACAGCTCTTCACAAGACTCAGTTCCGAAGCCTTCGGATTTTGCCACTGTGTTGAAGCTCACACGAGACCTGGGCCGCGTTCAGGGTCCGTCTCGGAGGCGCCTCGGCGACGTCTCGGCGATGCTTTTTGGCCTATTTGCGTTCAGGGTCTGTCTCGGCGACGTCTCGGCGACGCCTCCCTTTTCAGGTTGGAGACAAAAAGCGTCTCGAAAATGGCCGCCGGGCTCAGTGGTTTCATCCAATCAGAGCGCAGCATTTCGATTGCAAATGGCCGCCGCCTATGGGGGCGGCCATTTTCGAGGCGACCAACTGCTATTGTTGTTCAGACTAGCCTGACGTCACGGGCGCCTCCGAGGCGCCTCCGAGACGGAGCCTGAACGCGGCCCTGGCGATGGGTGTAAATACACTTGAAAGGGTGGCTGCAGTGCCACTCGCACATGGCAGTTACAAACACACAACCGCAAATACATGTGTGCCACTCTGGCTTTCCGACATTGCTCCCTACCCAAACACCGCTACACACAGAAACCAAACACTCCCAGTGTCACGCCCCCCTGCCCTTCCCCTGATTCCCCGGCACATACCTTCCCCCTCCTCCCACCCTTCCCTCGCCTCGCCTGGCTGACCCGCCTCGGCCCTCACCGGTCTCGGCCCTCACCGGTAACACCTCGTATGACCGCACACAGTGACCCACTCTCGCCTTTGGCTCCGTCAACACACCCAGCCCCGATCAGCTGTTCATTGCCACCCCCCGCCCCTCCCCTCGCCTCCCATCCCTTGCCTCACTCCGGTTCCCTCCTCTCCCCGCAACCTTCTCCCGCGCACATGTCTGCCACTTCCCCTTCACTCCCAATAGAAATCGAGTATGATTGTTTCAACACAAGTTCTGACAGGTTCCATACAACATAGGCGACACGCTCGGCCTTCACCCGCAGCCTAAAGTTCAACTCTCGCCGAGATCTGGCCGAACGCAGTTCCAACTACGCTTAAGAGTGACATGTCATTTTGTAAACTGTATCAAACTGTTAGGCTGCACACTTCCCAACTATTTACATACTAAGATCCCAGTCCCTTCCGGTCTTAATATACTCACTTGGCGCCGTGAATTGGCAGACTACCCAGATAAACAACTAGTTGATTTTCTAGCTTGTGGTTGGCCCTTAGACTACACCACCAACTTTATTCCCACCCCCACTCTCATAATCACACAAGGCAGTCAGATTTAGACACACACATTAACGCCTTTGTCTTGAAAGAATGCAAATACAAAGCAATGTTAGGTCCCTTTGATGATCCCCCTTTTGAGCCTTGGTGTCAGGTGAGTCCCCTTATGACCCGGCCAAAAAAGAACTCTGAAGCCAGGCATGTCATTCTTGACCTCAGCTTCCCTCAAGGTAGAACTCTGGGATACAAAAAGGTCAACCTTTCTCTTTCTCCCTTCCCTCTGTCAATACTCTGACGGATTGTCTAATTAAGACAGGTCTTGGCTCCTGGCTTCGGTCAGCCGATCTCTCCCGGGCTTACAGATAGTTATGTGTCTGCCCCCTTTCCACTCCTCTCCTGGGTATCTAGATACAAGATTCACCCCGTACTGCTGCAGTAGAGGTGCAAACCAACCCTATGTAAAAGGTGGCGAAAATGCGGGTCAAAGAATTGAGAGCCTAATTTAACAATGTAAGATGCAACATTTATTCTTTACATATGTCTTATTGAGAGCCCGCTACCTTTGAGTTGAAAAATATAATATAAAAGCTAGTTTAATGCAATTTAAAAGTGAAATCGACGGCGTTCTGCGGCCGCCATCTTGTCTTTTTGCATTCTCTCCCATTTCACCAACTCTGTGCCTACATGGGTAGCTATTTGATACTGGAGCCACAGTTTCTAGGTCATTTTCCATACTAACGCTATTTTCGCCCGTATTTATATAAGGCTGGTCTTCACCCGTGTACTACAAGTTAAGTACCGGGTGAATCTTTTATCTACTAGGTATCATGATTAAAGGCATGTATCACATTGACCTCCCCCCCCCCCCACACTTTCGGGTCACGCACCTCCGCCCTGGCTTGTGCTCGAACAACTAGAGTGGTAGTGTGGCTCCTTAGAAGATTAGGCTTTTTCTCATTATGCTATCTCGATGATTTCGTCTGGGTAGAGCCATCGGAAGTACAAGCGAACAAAGCATAAACTGCTTCATTCAACTAGCACAAAACTTTGGTTTAGTGCTGGCTCAAAAAAAGTGTTTTCCCCCAGTGCAAGATCTCGCTTGGCTAGGTTTCCACATTGACACCTTGTCAATGTCAGTGATGCTTCCTCAAGAAAAGATAGACAAAGACCTCTGCTTCCAGGAAGCAAATTCAGAGCTTGGCGGGCAAGCTTCAACACATAGCAAAGTGTGTGAAGCCCGCAACAAGGTTCATGAACAGGGTCCCCGCAGCACTAACCTTTGCAGACGCTCTAAGCAGGGCTCCCTCAGACAAAAAGCCAGAAAAACAATGGGGGACCAGATCAAACCCCGTAACCTAACACAGATAACTATTCCCCTTGACGTTGCTGTGATCAATTTAGAAATTTAATCACTCGTCCTGAAAGATAGTAATTTTTTCTTTTACTTCTATCTTCCAGGCTACTCCCTGAATGAGCAACTATACCTCATAGCCTCCTACACGAATGCCTTGACAGTGGGCACGTGGAAGAAGACGTGTCTCCACATCCGCGTCTACCTCACATTTTGCGGACAGCACAGGGTCACTCCCCTTAAGCCTTCACTTTACAACATGTTAGATTTCCTGTTATGCCTTACCTCCCGCCTCAGGGCTCCAGGGTCGGTAGATAATTACTTTAGTTCTGTTTAGACATGTCCTTCAGCCCACTCAGATTCTGCTTCCATCTTTGATTCTTATGAGCTCCAAGTCCTTAAGAGAGACATTAAGAGGAATTCCACCCATGCAATCCACAGAGCCCTTCCCCTCTCCCCACCTTATCTTTCCAGAATAGTAAGATTCCTCCCTTCCCTTGGCCCCGATGCTGCAGTCTTCTTTATCGGACTCCTCATAGGCTTCCTCACGTTGGTCAGGCAAAGTAATCTCGCTGCCAAGTCTGAATATGAAATTGGTCCGCACACTCTCATGTTTCTTGACCTTGTTCCCTGCCCATCTGCTCTCCTAGTCGCCTTCCACTCCACTAAGACCCGTCCTCGCTCCAAGCCCCCTCTCCTTTTTTCCCTCCCTGCCATTCCCGGTTCACTCTGCTCCCCCCTCTCGGCCTGGAGGAACTATGCACATGACCTCTCCCCTGCTCGCCACACTCCCACCTTTGCCCTGCCTTCTGGTGATTATCTCACTTCCCGGACCCTGTACAGAGTCCTTAACATTGCCGCTTCCGCTGTCCTCCCTGCAGGGTCTCCTCTGAGAGTCCATAGTCTCAGACGAGGCGTGGCCCAGGCCTGCCTTGATGCCAATCTCCCCATTCATGACATCTAACAGGCTGGTTCCTGGTCCAGTGATGCTGTTAAGACTTACCTGACACAAAACCGTATCACTAGGGCCCCCTCAGCACTTGCCACATTGTTGGGTTAAATGCTGAGCTTGACTGTTACCTTCCTGATTGTACGATTCTCATCATGTCACTTGTCTGGCTCCAGACACCCAATCACCTCGATTACACCTAACATTCCTGAACATTAATGCCACTTCTTGGAAGCCAGCCTTCGATGTCGCAAGGTACCAGCCGCCTTCTGTTGAGCCAGCCTCCCCAGCCTCCCGAGACCATGATTCCTGGAGCCAGCCTCCTGCCCGACTTCTGAGCCACTGTTATGTTGCCATTATTGATTCATATTTAAATCTTGAGTATCAAAAACTTGACTCCTCATTCATCTGTCCGAGTGTCGCAAATTAATGACTCTTCTCTGAAGCTCCCTGTGGGACTCATTGGGAGGTGTGGTGGAGAAGGGTGAAGAGTTGGCACTTGAAATTGTCATCAGCGCCTTGCTCATGATGAGTCAACATGGGGACGTGTGAGGTAAGACTGATACTCAGCCTCCTGCCATCAAAAGACGAATTGCCAGTTTCGTTGATCAATACACATTAACATAGGTGTATGATACTTACAAAAATAATATTCTTGTGTTTCCGAATTAAAGATATTTAGTGTATATTCTCAAAACCACACGACTATCTTTTAAATCAAAGGTTTATTCCCTTAAATAAATGTAGCAAACTGTAATGCTGATGTACTTGTTTTTGGCCTTTCTGATTAAGCTTTTCTTTTGCTGTTGCTGAATATATTTATGTGAGGGAAAGTAGGTTATTTATGAATTTATGATTGTTAAAATAGTGGTTTTATATTTGGATTGAAAGAGAGAAAATACATCGGAAAGAGATTGGATTAAATACCACAATTGTCTATATATAAAATCCGAAAAGTCTTAGGATAATATATTTGATTATTGCTAATTTATTTAATGGTGAAAGGTTGTTTTCTGCGATCCTCCCTCACGACTACCCCTCCCCACTAGCGACCATAAACTCCGTCATCGCCCCCTCCTCCCCCACCCTCCCCACCAGACATGTGTTGTGGTTGAGGGGGTGGGGGTGCGGTCATTAGGCGCGGCCTATTCACTCTCATACCACTCCCCCATACACACAGGATATATGCTTTGAGTTATCCTGTACTGTATTACATCAACGGAGCTGATTGCATCAACATGGTGACAGCTGGGTGGATACAACAACACCAATGGTATGGTGTTGATCTGTTAATGGACAACTGTGAGCCCTGGAATGACAGTTGTTGAGATGTGTGAGTGATAATGGGGAACCATACTGCCTCCTGTGCACTCTGAACTGTGGATGGCAAGATTCACCTCTGCCAGAATTAATGGGCATTGACAACTTTGGCTGTAGCTAAGTCAAAAATGGTCCGATTTGGATGCTGTCAAGTGCATTCTGTGCAGGACAGAGCCCATTAATATGTGTGCTGTGTCTGATGAAGATGGAAAGTAAAGAAATGCTATGCAGAATTTGAAATTGGTTCAGTAAGTAAGGCCTACCACAGATCTCGATCCACTGCAAGTGTAAAAACATGCTGTTTTCCCTCTTTGGAGTGGAAGTGTAGTGTCCTGACAATATTGCCAATTTTGTAACTACCACCAATTTGTAATCCTTGTGTATAGTTGTGTTAATCCTTGTGTGCTGAGTCATAGACACCAAACATGGCTACTAATTTGGGAGTTCCGTTATCACAACTGAACTGGGACCTCAAGGATCAAACTTATGCATTCAGTGAATGGAAGAGCTTCCTTAACAGCTACTTTGTGAAAGTCGAAACATTATGAAGCTCTACTACGATTAATGAAGGTAACCAAAGAGTATGGTCTAGTATTTCGCTTTGAAAAGTGTGAAATCAAAAAGAAGATGATTGAATTCTATGGTCTGATCTGGTCCAAGGATGGTATGAAGCCTGATGTAAAGAAATGTGATGACATTCGAAACCGCCCTGCTTCCCAGAATAGGCAGGAGCTCCAAAGCTTTCTTGGTCTCACACAGTATTTAGGACCCTTCATACCACACTTGTCGACCAAGACCAGTGTATTACGCTTATTGTTGAAATCAGATGCTGATTGGTGTTGGGGAATTAGAACATAATGCTGCTTTTGAGTCACTAAAACAGGATATTCATGAAGATATGCAGTTGCGATATTTTGATCCTAACCTAGCATTTGAACTAGAGGTTGATGCATCTATCCTTGGATTAGGTGCTGCTCTCATTCAGAATGGGAAGCCAGTTGCATTCACTTCCAAAGCACTTACTCCAGCTGGAATAGGTATACAACACGACCCTCATTCCAGGTGTTTCCCCAACCTGGTGATTTTCCTTGTTTATCTAACATCTCCAAGCTTTTGATTTTTAAGTACCGTGTTCCTGACCTATCAAGAAACAAAAAAACTATTTGACATATATAGGTATATGTAGGTATATATAGGTATATGTAGTGTATATATCTTTATGTTTCAATTCATCGTCGATATCCGTATGGACTTCTGCGTGCCAGTGTACAAAGGATTATTGTCTGGAACAAAGAATTTAAATGATTAGTCAGTGTATGTAGTTGGAGGTTGGATGTATTTCAAATAGGTCAAGAAAAAGCCCACTTGAAACCACATTAGATTGATCACAATGCTACCAGAGGGAAGATACATAGTAGTCTAGTACAAAAATATTGAGAGGTAATTTACAGTATTCAGGGTAATGTTGATATGCTTTTAACTTTTATTTTTCTATTTATTATTTCTATGGTATAAGCAATGTGTCTGTGTTATTTTTAAATAAGGAAAGCACCCCATAGGTATTGTATTCTGCTTTCTCTTTTTTGTGTGAAAAAAGTACTGATATAAATATCAACTTATGTGTACATTGGTCATGTGGAAATAAATATTTTAGTATTACAGTGTAACCCCGTTAAACCAAACTTGAAGGGACCTTAGAAATTTGTTTGGATTAAGCGATCATTGGTTTAACCAAGCTTTGACTATGACTTGGCTTTGGCAAAAACGGGGGTGCATTATTAATGTACAATGTATGTGGACACTATGATTATTGTTTTTTATGTATATACAGTTTAACCCTATTAAACCAACCTCAGTTAAATCAAATGATCGGTTAATCCAAACTTTTTTCGGCAACCTGGCAAAATACTGCCATTTATCATATCAAAAAGTCTCAGATGACCTTAAAACCACATGAAAGTTTGGTTTAACTGTACCGGAAGTGGCCTGGGGCCGACAATTTTGTTTGGATGAACTGACACTTTGGATTAACCGACTTTGGTTTAACCAACTTTATTTATATGATAAATGGTAGTATTTTGCCGGGCCGCTGAAAAAAGTTTGGATTAGCCGATCGTTTGGTTTAACCGAGCTTGGTTTAATGGGGTTGTACTGTATTATTATTTATTATGTACATCCATATCCTTCACGCTTTCTTATTGCATATGTAAAGCGCAGTGTTGGTATTTGCTACGGAGCTATATTCCTTTGGTACTTGTGTTATTTTTGCTTAGTAGAAAGTACCCGGATATCAACGTGACATGTGTGTAATCAATAATAACTCAGGGGAAGCCATTCACATAGCGCGGCGAACAACCACTCTCTGATCGCAGTAGTAGAACATGAGCCGCCCAGCAGGTGCATGGACAGTGATGAGAGAGCGGAGAGAGTAAAACACCAAGACTTCCATGTCTATCGCTGCAAGGTGGTGAGTAAGGAGCCACTCATGTTTCCCTCACAGTAGGGGTATAGTTGCTGCTGTCAAGGCAGGCTACAATCATTTACAGACAGACAAGGCAGTGCAAAATCCAGTCTTCGCACAATATCACATCTGCGCAGTAGTGCGAAATTCATATATACAGTAAAACCTCTCTATATCGACTGACCATGGCACCGACTTTAAATGGTTCATTTAGGGAGATGGTCGGTTTAGGGAGTTAAAAAAAAGAAGTTATAATGGTATTGTATGGGTAATCATTTAGAACCCAAAATAAAGCGATCGATATAGGGGAATGGTCGATCGATGGAGGCGGTAGGTTAGAGGTTTTACTGTATGCATATATATGTGATGTATAAGCATTATGCGAGTATAAAGGTACAGAAGGGAATTCATTATTATTATTATCCATTATCACCAGTTACTATTCGCATTGTATTTGCACCCTTCCTTACATCCTGGAACCGGTGGCGCTATCATCGGCCCAAACCCTAACTACGGGCGCGCACATTGTCATTTGCGCCCAAGAATATTTTCCACATACAGCTTAGTGTCTAATGTAGATATATCTATATCATTCATAGTATATACGTGATGTATAAGAATTGGTCGTAATGCGAGCATTGCGCTTGATGCGTCGAGAGGAAGAGACCCTCCCCCGCCTCCCCGGTCGTCGCGCAGCATTCGCACCTCGCACGACGTCCGCCTCTCACCCCTCTGTCCTCCCCCCTCCCCCGGCCCGCTGCTTTCGCACCTCACCTGCCACCGCCCTCCTGCCTCCCTTTTAAGGCCGCCCGCCGGCCTCCCTCAGCCACTCGCCTTCCAGCCCTCCTCCGCGCTCTGCCTTTTTCCTCCACCCACCCAACTCTCTTCAACTCTCCTCTTCCTCCTCGCTGGTGGAGGGCTCCTCGGCGCCCCCCCCTCACCTGAACTCTTTTACCTCTCTGACATTGCTCCTTATGAGCCCCTGTTTTAATTATCTTTGTTTCTGCTCCTCAGGAACCTTACTTGCCTTGTCCTTACTGTGTTCTGCCTTTTCTCACTGTTGCTCTGTACCCCCTGTTCCCAGAGGTGTCACAATAAACGCCTCTTTTTTCCCACCTCCGCCTTGCCTTCTTCCTTTTCGTGCATCATATGAGTATAAGCACCAGCAGTTCTGTAAACGCCCTCCTTAATCTTCAGGTGCGTCGCTCTGCAACTCTACCAACTCGACTGGTGGTGCCATCTAGGTGCATCTACCTCTCTTGCCATTCATTTATGCCTGTACCAGTCTCACTGAAATTATTTTAGGTAAGGAGCAGATAACTATTGTTTTGTTCTCATCTCCACTGTCGGCAATTTTCAGCGGTATCGTGAGTGGCGGTTACAGTGTGCAGGGGTGGTGGCACAACCATCGGAGCTGAGATTGTGCAGGCTGGAACAGTAGATGACTAGGACAAACTCCATCACTCCATGAAACTGATATGAATGAGTGATGAGGGAAAGGAGGGATATTCTGGGTTATTATACTCGCATAATTCTTATACAGCATATAAATATATATATATTCTATATATTGTATACTTCTATATTCCCATAGAGTATGGTATTTATACAATAGTGATAATAGTAAATAAATGGATATGAAAACATTGCTCTTACAGTAAATACCCCAGAAATGGATTGTAGTATCTAATCTTTGTTCTGCAAAGTATAAGGCATGTACCGTAATACCTGCCTTCGGCGAGTCCTGTGATCAGCGACTCTCTGTCATGTAGAGCAATGTTTCAATGTACGAACCGATCTATTGTCTCACTCGACTGCCCCTCTGATTTGTTATTTGTTGTTGTTATTGAGGCTGTATTTATTCTGTCCATAGCATGTAAGCCTGGGTACCCAGGCTTGTTTTCAATGCTGGCCAGCTGTAGTGTTGGTGTTGTCTTACCAAACATTAGCTGCTGATAAGTTATTTGATTGTCTGCATTTCAGTAGCAGATAGATAGTCTGTTGGTACGTTTAGTAGCCTATGTTACTTTTTTGGGCGCTCTTGGCATTGTATTTTTGTTATATTCTTATTACTATGTTAGGGACCAGACGGGATGGCCGAATGAGTTAGAGGGTCCGTCTCCCGTGCTGGTAGATCGTGGGGTCGTGGGTTCGAACCCTGGTCGAGTCAAAACAATGACTTAAAAATTGATACTTGTTGCTTCCTAGCCAGGCGCTCAGCATTATTAGGATAGGGCAAGGACTGGTGTGCTCAGTGTCAGGATAATGTGGCTTAGTGGGATACCAGGTCATGGTGCCGGCGGCCTGGTTTCCCAGTGGGACAGCACTATAAAGTTGCCATGAGTGCGCACTGTCACAAGTCATAACCCGTCCTGATATGACCTTAAATGCTGATAGGATGTAAAACAACAACAAACAAAACAAACTATGTTAGCTGTTTTCTTAGGGTTCTATGTTAGTGTTTTGGGGTTTTCTTGGGAAGAGTTTTCCACTTTTTTTTCTACTTAATTCTATACTAGCCTATTTTATTTTATTTACATGTCCATAGGCTTGTACGTAATAGGTGGTTGAGTTATGTTTGTTTTGATTTGATTTGATTCATATTGTTGTTGGATATGTTACCTGGCTTTTTTATTTCCGGTTATCCCGCCCTGGGCTGTCCAGTTGGTGGGCCGTGACATATCACCTGCCCTCTTGTGGTGCAGTTCAGTTGGAGTTCCCAGTTTTTATTTTGCACAGATATGTTTTGTATGTTTTTAGGTCAGGGATTTGTCTTTCTTTCACCGTTTGTGCATTCCATGCCTTGGCGGCCATTTCCAGTGTGCTCCTTTCATGGGCTTTGATCTGGCTTCTGGTCTGCCTCAGTAGTGGTGCCTTGCTTACTCTGGTGTCCCTTAGTGGTTGGGTTAGACGCTTAATATCTTGGCTATATCCATATGCTAATGTTTTTAGGTGGATTATCCTTCTGTTTTCTAATAGCTTTACTTTAGTTCTTTTGTGTAGGTCATAAGTGGGGTGTAGTTTGTCCACTTTCAGGCATATTTTCAGGGGCCTATTTTGTAGTATCTGCAATCTTTTAAGTAACTCTTTTTTAGCACCCGTGTAGATTACATCCCCATAGTCAAAGTAGGGGAGTACCATGCCGTTGAAGATTTTTATTGACATATCTTGTGTCATATAGTTTCTTAGTTTAGCAAATAGCGATAGTTTGTGATTTACTTTTTGTATGATATTTGGTGCACACAGATTGTAGTTTAGCTGGCTATCTAGTTCTAGGCCTAGGTATTTATAGTGATTTACACTTTCAAGTGTTTGGTTTCCTAGTGTGCATTGTATGTTTCTTCCTGTGATTGCTGTATGTGAGAAGAGTACTGTTTTAGATTTATTTGCATTGATGGTTATTTTATTGGATTCACACCAGCTGTCCAGGTTTAGTAGGAGGTTGTTCAGTTTGGTTGCTACCTCCTCTACTGTGCTTCCTTCTGCATATACAACATTGTCATCCGCATATAGCTGGAGACATTCTGTTTCCAGCCATTTTTCTAAATGGCTCTGATAATATGATAGCTGCTATATCAGGACAAAATTGGTCTGGATACAGGGTTGTCCTTGGAAGACAGGTACTACTGCTGCACACAGACACATTTTGCGACAAATCACCGGCCACAGCCACCAGCCAACTGCAATTTCTAATCTGCAGATTAATTAATTAATGAGGGCTCCAATGAACTGGGAATGGCAATGTTATATTACAGCGCAACGTGATCGCTACATTAGCTTGGTGCTTCTTCTGTAGTCAAAGGTAGATCTGTGACAATTCATTTTCACTGATGTTCGAAAATTAATCTACAATTTATATATTTCAATATTAAGCCCTGTAATCATATTTGAATTATGAAAAGTAAGACAATATTTCCGAATAATATATGCTCTTCCCCCTTTGAAGCCAGACGGGATGGCCGCGTGAGTTGAACACTTGCTTCTCATGTGGTCGGTCACGGGTTTAAATCCCGGCCGAGTCAAACCAATGCCTTTGAATTGTATCCTAGCCGACACCCATAATTACTATGTTGGGATAAGGAGAAGTGAAATGAGGAAGACAAATTGTTTGTAGTTGAAATTTCCCATCTTTAATTGACGATTCTAACAAAAAAAAGGGAAGTTCAAAATAATTATTAACAAGGCTTAAAGTTGAGGAGTCCAATGAAGCAAACAATGCAATGATCTAGATTTGATTTGACATATCTAACTTAGATACTGGTGTTCTAATTAAGCATTTGTTGCCACATAGAAGGGAATACTGAGTCAATTTATTAGAACCTGTTATTGCAGAAGCCTATGATGTCAGACTTTTCGTGTGATTGCCAAAATTAATTTCACATGTATGCACTTCAAATATCTGAAAAGTTAGCCATTTAAAATACAAGTTACTTCAAACTAAAGTAAGGTAGATTATTACAATCAATTTGTTGTCATTGAAGATTTATACTTCCTATCATGGATAAGCCTGAATAGACTTGTTTCCACCATTAGACAGTTTGTCGATAGAAAGCCTGAGCGTATGCTTTTACCGACCCAAGGGATTTTTAACCTCCCACACCACATAGACATGGTATGAGAGCAACTGGCCTTTGAAGAAGCTGTAAGTTACATAGCGGTGGAAATCCAAATTGGCAGATGTGGGGGCACGGGGAATCGAACCAACAGACCACTGACCTTCAGATTAGGAGTCCGACCTAGAAAAAAAGTCCACTCCAACCACTCTATCACAGAGAACACCAATTTAATGTATTTTTCTCAGAAAAATAACAAACTCAAAATAATCAACTTTATTATACATTATAATGCAACTCTATATACAACATTCAACAGTTTACATACATATTCAGCTCACAACAAACACACTCACGTATTCCATATATGCAGCATTATTTTCAAATGATAACCTTCCTACGCTTGGACAACATGGCATGTTGTACACAGAAATCTGATATAACCGCACACTCAGAGTTCTCTACACATCCAGACTGGCTTAGACACCCATGTAAATGACATCCTTTGTGAAACTGTCGAGTGAAACTGTATCGTGTTAATTAAAGTTCCATAGTCCGATGCTTTTGAGTTTCTGCTATTTTCTGAGATAAATATATTATACTAATCATTATAATCTATTTTACTTTAGTTTTAAGTAACTTGAATTTTAAATGGCTAAGTTTGGAGATATTTGACGTCAAAAGATGCCAAAATAATTTTGCCAAGCATGCCAAAACTCTGACACCATAGACTTCAGTAGTAACGGTTTCTATTAATTGACTTATTATGGCCCTTCTATGCAGCAACAAATGCTTGTATAATCAAATCTAGATAAGTGTTTTGGTTATGAAAATTTGATGTTTTCATCGGACTATGCAACTCTAAAGTCGCTATGAAATCTGAAAACAAAATCGGAGTGCGAACACATGTGGCGCCCCCACTCGGCCTGATAGGGCGTAGGAGCAATTGTGGGGCCCCACTCCCCCCGCACCGGCCAACATCTCCCTGCCGTAGTGGCTGAACACGCCCGATGCACTGCAGCCAATTAAAGGAGCACAGTCGGATGATTTTGAGTTACTGTCACTTTGTGTGAGATGAATTTAATAGAGTGATTACTATAATCTACCTTACTTTAGTTTGAAGTAATTTGTATTTGAAGTGACTAACTTTTGAGATATCTGAAGTGCAAACATGCCAAATTAATTTTGGTAAGCTTATCACAATTCTGACACGATAGGCTTCAGCATTTATAGGGTTGGTTAAATTGTTTCCGTATTCCCGTCCTTGCAGCAAGAAATGCTTAATATAAGTGCACCAGTATCTAAGTTACGTATGTAGAATCAAATTTAGATAATTGTTTTGGTTTCGAAAATGACATGGTTTCATCGGACTTTCAGCTTTAAGTTGGTACCAATCTTGATATGACCTGAGATGTTGCCACGACGTAAAACTCCCACAAACAATCATTTCAGTCCCTGGGTGGTACAGAACGCCCGTCGTGCATGGATGAGATCTACACGGCTAGGCCTCCTTTGGATTTCGCTCGCAGAGCATGCTGGGAAGTCGCCCCGATGAAAATGGGGATTAGGGAACTATTGCCACTATCGCAATAAATGGAGTCGGGGGAAGGACGAGGCTCGGATCGGCTATCGGGGATCCAAGATAGAATGACAGCTTGAGCTTTCTGCGCATGCGCGAATTTATCATAACGAGATCCTGATTACCTGCCAGCGATCTCTATTATGAAGCTAGATGCCCCTTTTCTCCCTCCATTTTTTTGGGAGGGAGTGGGGCTCAGAATAGGGATGGGGGGGGGGGGTGACATGAACAGCTTATCATATACTTCCACAGACTGTTTGATCATGATAATCTTAGGGTGATATATACACACATTTACGCACATTTAGGGCATAATCGATTAATCGACTCTGGTCACCCAAGCCACTTTTTGGCACATTCGCACATCCTGCAGACTCGGGTCGAATAATCGAATAAGCTTCTCCAAGCTTGGGTAACAAAAATGGTGGCCCTTTTATTTGTTTTTTTTAGTAGCCGATATAATTACAGCAAAATATGATTGAACTATTTTTATGATAGCATAATTTAGTGATATTTCCATTTCATTAATCTATGTTATTACCAAAAATAAATATGTATGACTGGTACTGGTGGCTGTTATCCTGCAGTATGGTACCAGCGCAAATGTGACGTCATCGCTCCTCGCAAACCCTAGCCAAGAGGTGGGTTACTGGGGTCGGGTTGTTTTGCACAAGGCACGTGTATTTGTCGACTCCACTCGCGGTGTTCTATTTGAAATTCTGACGACTCGGGTGACCCGAGTCGCCCGGGTCGTGTTAATCGATTGCGGCCTTAGAGGGTGGGGTTTGAGGTTCGCTCGTGAGGCTATTAGAATTTGGAAGGACAAATGTTCCAGAACGTGGATAGGGAACGCACTATGCAGGCTGCTTATTAATGAAAATAGTATTGGATACGCTGATGGTGCTGCGAGGAAGGCAGTACGGAATTGACATAATTATGCTGATAGTGCTGCGGGGGAAGGCAATGCGGTATTGGCTTACACTGATAGTGTTGCGTGGCAGGCAGTACGGTATTGGCGTACGCTGATAGTGCTGCAGGGCAGACAGGAACGTATTGGCATGTGCTGACTGGTGTTTTTAGGAAAGTATTACTGCATTGACATACACAAATAGTGTTGTCGAGCAGGCCGTATGGTATTGGTCAACAATGCCATCTGAAGAATATATGATATCATTACAATATGAAACTATTAGTGGCTTGGTCGGTTCTAATTATATATTTACATATCTACGTATCTACATATCTACCTATCTACCTACCTATCTACCCACTTATCTACCTGGCTGCATGTCTACCTGTCTACCTGTCTACCGGCCCCTGTCTACTTAGCTACCTACACACCCATCCATCCATCCATCCATCCATCCACCCGTCTATCCATCCATTCATTCATCCTTCCATATATATGTATATATACATGTATGCATATAACTGTATGGTTGTTTTCCACAAAGCTGTGCACAATAGCTAGAAATACATCTTGAACACACAGGGCTAATCATATTTCTGTATACATGTAGTTCTTTTTTTGGTTAACATTTCATTTACAAGGATTTGCTTCTTGTTGTTTTACGTCCTAGCAACATCTAAGCTCATATCAGGAGAGGTACCGACTTGTGACAGTGCGCAGTCATGGTGACTGTATAGTGCTGTCCCACTGGGAAACCAGGCCACTGGCACCATGACCTGGTATCCCACTCAGTCACATTATCCTGACACTGAGCACACCAGTCCTTGCCCTGTCCTAATAATGCCGAGCGCCTGGCTCAGAAGCGACAAGTATAAATTTGTAAGTCAATGGTTTGACTCGACCAACGTTTGAACCCACGACCCGACGATCTACCAGCATGGAAGACGGACGCTCTGCCTCATTCGGCCATCCCGTCTGGTCCAATTTACAAGGAAGATCTGAATGTCAACCAACTATTATTCCTCCTCCCATATGCAACTATTCAGGTTTGTTTGTTGTTGTTCGTTCTATCAACATCTGAGGTCATATCAGGACGGGCACCGACTTGTGACAGTGTTCACTCATGGCGACTTTATAGTGCTGCCACACTGGGAGACCATGTCGCTGGCACCATGCCTCAATATTCTGGTCCTGTGCTAACGAGTCATTGTCATATCCTATTAATGCCGAGCGCCAGGTTAGGTAGTGATAAGTATAAATGTGCATAAGTCATTGGTTTGACTCACCTGGGATTCGAACTTCTAACCTTCCGCACGGGAAGCCTGTGCTCTACCGATTCGCAACTATTCAGGTAGAAGAGCTTATCTCGGAATGTGTTTTCAATAATGCACATTTGACTCATGTAATAAGAACCATGCCTTTGCAGAAGCTGAAATCCTCTGTTACATATTGCCAGTTTTGATGAATCAGGAAAAAAAAAACATCACCCAAACTTTTCTGTTTGTGGCTCTTCTTACGCCTACACGTAGGATCAATGTAACTATTTTAGACGGAAATTCCAGTACAATACCCCCACGCAGTAAGTATAGCGGCAACCAGCGTATACATAATCTAATTCAACACCATTTGTCATATTCAAAGAACAATGCAATATTCGTCCCCAATAACCAAGCAATGCCCTTCTCCAGAGTTTTAATTTAGTCAGAAGTGACCTTGGATTATATACTCACATGACTCATGGAAGTCATTATTATAAACATTGTTTTGCTCAATAACCAGATAACAAGATAGAAATCCTACATGAGAAAACTGACTATATATATATATTGAGCAAAACAATGTTTTACATATACATACTACATATATATATATACTAGAAAATATGTGACCCGACACCACAAAATGGGTCACTTTCGAACATGTAGATTTTGTGCTAAGAGCCCTCGAATGCATTTTGCATGAAAAAATCCTCAAAACCTCCTTTTTGTTGGTAATTGAATAAATCTGACCTTTATTGACAATATTATATTATCCATAGAACCAAAAAAAGTAGATTTTCATCCTCAAAAGTACTTAATTCCAGCCTTTTATGAAGAGTACACACAAATATAGGTTAGTTTAAAACAAAAATCACCAGTTCTCGGTATAGGTCTAATTGCCGTCTAGTTTTGCCATAAAATTGTTACCCATAATGTGAAAATAGCACCCTTTTCTCCCAATTTCTAATGCATTTACTAGCTAAGAATATAATTGGATAGCTTTTCTGGACTCATTGTGATGGTTGCTATGGACTTTCGGCAGATGTTGATATTTTCCGTCGAGTCAATTTTTCTCAATTCTTTGGTCAAAAGAACTGAGGCAAAGACTATCACTTATCATCATTATCTAAGCTCTAATAACAAGGCTGGTATCATTCTGAAGTTTGCACACTCAGCTTTTTCTCACTATATACATTCACTTTCCTAAAACTGCTCAAAGTGACCCATTTTGCCATGTTGGGTTATATATTATGTGAGCATAAAAAACCCGAACACTGGCTGCAATAAACTTAACGACACCATGGTAATATACTTATCATTCGGTATAGATCCCAAGCGGTTAATTGGCAATCTTTTCCAGTTCTAGTTCCGCTTTCACTTCCGATCCCACTTCCGGTTCCACTTCCGGTTCCACTTCCGGTTCTACTTCCGCTTTCACTTCCGAAATACGTCGTGAAACAATGCGAATGTAAGGGGATATTATAGACACATTTGATCAAATATCCTGTCTCTGTATTGGATATTAAATGTGTTAATCCCAAATGCAGAGAAATACATTGTGAAGGACAATTTATGTTCCTTTGCCAGATTTCAGTAAGATCACAATAAACTGGCCAGCAAAACTCATATCACACAGTGGTTGGAGATTGCGTGGATCCGTATCATATTAAGATTGTTGTTGGTTGGTTGTTGGAGTTTTACGTCCTGGAAACAACTATGGTCATATCAGGACGGCTACTGACTTGTGACAGTGCACACTCAATGCAAATTTATAGTGCTGCCCCAATGGGAGACCAGGTTGCCAGCACCATGGCCTGATCTCCCACTCAGTCACCTTATCCTGACACTGAACCAACCAGTCTTTGCCATATCCTAATAATGCCGAGTGCCTGGCTAGGAAGTGACCAGTATCAATTTTTAAGTCATTGGTTTGACTCGACCGGGTTCGTACACGTGGATTCGAATCCCTCGATCTACCATATTAAAATCATGGTAATGGGAAATGTCAGTTATATAAGCTTTTCTTTCATATGGACTCGGTTAAAGCAATCTTCTTTCCATTTAATCCTGAGTGAAGTTATTACTCTCGACCACGACCATCTTCCTCTGAACTGTCCCCCACCCAACACAATTCCATACCCTATTTTATTTATGTATTTCTAAGTGTATTTTAAGGACATCTGTTGTTTGCATTTATTTAATTAGGTTAATGCCCCCTTGAGATTATCTATGTGTAATTGATGCTGCAATATATTTAATTCCCAAGAACGCTATCTTTTTATGGTACATTCCTTCTGATGATGCCCATTGCAGCGCTCAGTGGCCTGCCTGGCCTGATAAAAGTAATACCGGACCGGCTAAGTTCGATATCACTCTTTGGTATTCCGGTTATTAGTTGAATTCATATTTAATTTTCATTTTACAGTTCTCAAAGTGGCAGACCTAATATTTGGTTTAACGCCTTTGGAATATGCACGGACTTCAACTAGATCATAGGCTCTTCTCACTCAAAATCTCGGGTGTCAAGTATCATATGGGGCAATACCTACTTCATGCTATTTATTAAAAGTGGTGGTACTGACTAGTCGTCATTGTACATATTATTTGTAACATGCATAATTCGTGGAGTGGAGTAGGCTGACTCGAGATGAACTATGGTGGCGCCACCTATCAGGAAATGCTAGGACTAAAACCACACTAGGCTGGCTCCTCCACGCCTACTGGCGAACCCATCAAGAATTACGCGGCTGCCCACCGCCTCCAGGGCCGCAACGCCTCCACCACCCGGGAGTCAAATTTCCCGCCAAAGCGGTCACATGACCAAACCCCGCCAAGTTCAAACGACACAACTGCCGAACCAGCCGACACGAAAGGACCTATACCCTTCTTTCTCCCACCCACCAACACTGCTGAGAAAACAACTAAACAGGTAGGGTTGAGGGTTCGAGCCCTGCCCACCTGACCTTGACATTTGAACCTTAAACTTTGATGACCTGATGACCTGATTGATTGCTTGTTACATAATGCTCATTTGACATGAAGCCCTCCTCAGATGCTCTGAATAAAGTAAGGTCCGCTATCCTTCTGTATTCGTAGAAGTCAGCTATTGCTTGCGTTCTCTTACTTAGACGGGGCCATCCATTCATGTCCAACACCGGGCGAAGATTTCCAGCCGTTATCCAGAGATGAAAGTTCTCCACGATTTCGCGGATTTCCACGATTTTTTTATATTTACTGTTTAACGTTAAGGAAAATGCTAAGGAATCAGGATTTATATGACAAAATTGGTTGCTTCAAATCTCGTTCTTAATATATGACCTGAGATGTCACTAGAACATAAAACCTAATCAAGAACGAGTTAAGTATGGGCGATAACATAGGCACAACAAGGGTTGTTGAAACCTGACTTCTGGCATTTTCCCGCGATTCCCTGAAAGTGCTAATCCTATGAGTGGAAATCCGCGTTCTCGCGGAAATTCAACGTTGGTTTGTCGGAGACAATTTTCATCCCTAGTTATCTAATCAGTCCCGAAGTGTTATCCACCGAAACTGTACTACCCATATCAGAATCTTACAACAAAGAAATTCAAAATGCAATTCCTTTGACTGTTGACCTGCAATTCGGTGGTCCCTTGAAACAGTTAACAAATAACAGCTGCATATATGTGGCTCCAGGGAGAAATAACTAAATCAGCTGTCAAGAGGTTAGCAAAGGTGGAGTAAATGACACACTTGAGTTCACTAAGTGCACAGATTAGGTTATGGCAATAACTGTTCGGTGCCAGGTCACGATAATGTACCTGAGTGAGATATTGTGACATGGGGCTGACAACATGGTCGCTCCCGTCCTGCTATTACCTTAGATGTTACCAGGACATAAAACTCCAACAACCAACCAACAACATGGTCTCTCAAAGTGTGCGCTCTCACAAGTTAGTGTTCCTAGTGGTATTCTTTCAGCTGTTGCTATGGACCAGACGGGGTGGCTGAATGAGTAAAGCATCCGTTGTAATATATGTTGATGTCGACACTGTGAGTTCTAGTTTGCAACTGTCTTTATTTAGAACGTATTCATGACGTAGTATTATGCTGGGGGTGTTCGTACAACTACATACATTACATCTTCCCCTTTTAACTATATATACAGATATTTTAATATCAACCAATAATGTTTTTGGTGCACGGCTATTTGGTGGATTCAATGGTACATAACGATATACATTGTATACTTAAATTAATTAATACATTTTGATTGCCTATTATATATTAACTAACATCGAGATCAATGGGTTACAATTGTTTCATATTAATATTCACATTAATGCAACATCTTTCCTCTTTTTTCTTAAAAAAAAAAGATTTGTCAATAAATGTTGCGTACCTATTTTGAGTGTAGTTTAAAGTCAAACACCATTTATATTTTCAATGAACTTAACAGGTAATGGTAACATTTCGTATATAACATATGAGACTATCTGTATTCAATATTGTATTTTCTGAACAAAATTTCCCAAAGTGTTCAACTTCATTTTTCATGCTTAATTATAACAATTGCATCAGTGAACATTTTTTTTAAATTTCTTTTTGTTTATAAAAGTATTGAGTCAATATGTATTTGATAACATCTTCAACATGTAAGACAACTTAAAGGATTTATAAAAACAAAAAAATGCATACTCAATTAGCTTCATGTGTCATTTCTTATGTTTGCATGTGTTGTGTCCATTCTTTGTTTGATCTTAACTATGTGTAGTTCTTATTGTACTGCTTTTCTAGCATGTCACTTGCTTAATTATAACAATTGCATCAGTGAACATTAAAAATATAAAGTATTGAGTCAATAGTTATTTGATAACATCTATAACATGGAAGATAACTTAAACAAAGCATTTATAAATACTAACAAAATGCATACTCAGTTACCTTCATGTGTTGTTTCTTATGTGTGAATGTGTTCTGTAAATTCTTTGTTTGATCTTAAATGTGTGACATTATTATTGTACTGCTATTGTAGCATCACACTTGCTTGACTGTCAAATGTCTTGTTCCAAAATTACAATGTACATATTGCATCACTGTTATTCAGATGTGCAACACTTATTTAATATAAAATTCCATACGGTTACCCTATCCAACCTATGGCTGCTGCACAGTTTTGTAGCACTATATTATCTGACGAAACAAAACGTCAAGATTTGGGCGAAATTATTAAAGTTGCACACTCCAATGTAACTATAGCATTTTTAAATAGGACAGTTTATTCCAAACCACACACATCAGTATATTTTGGTAGTCTTTACATACTCATGTTCCTTTCATTTTGATATATAAGCAATTTCCTACAAATTTGATGCAAATTTGCTGTCAAAAAGTGTAGAATACTGTTTAGATAATTGTTTTGGTTTTGAACATTTCATGCTTCGTGGCACTATACAGCTTTACAAGGGATGCTTCAACTTGTTACTTTGTTTCAATTACTGAAGTGCTCTAGTCTTCTGTCTAGACATTGATAATGGAACTTCAAGATTTTGGTAACATTTTAAAGTTGCAGTCTAATGTAACCAAACCATTCTTAATTTCAAATGTTACAATTGACATACTATGTTTTGGTCTGCATTCTTTGATCTTTTTTATATATATATATTATTTTATTAACACTAGAATGTTTTATTAATTTTAGTGTGGTTATATTTTTGGGTGTGCTTTTGACCATATACGTTGGTTGTTTGGCAATGGTGTAATATCATTTAATATAATATTAACTTACAAATGCATATGACATTAAATTCAACGTTACAAATATCAGTATCATTTAGTAGGTTTAGCATACTTGGCTTACTCCGGTTTCTATATAACCAATATTTTAGTTTTTATATTTCCATCATTAATAACTAGTCTATAGCAATATTAAATGATGGAACCATATATATCAATGTTGTTTTCTTTTGTGTTTTTTAACATTCCTAAATTATTAGGACATCCATTAGTGATTTATACACGCTACAGTATAAGCATTATATGGTATTATCATTAATACATTTTTCATTGGAGTATGCAGCTTTAACAAAGCATACTACTAACTGCTACTTTGTTTCATTCACTGACCTGGTTTATTTTCTATATTCATGACGTGACTAGGGGTGTTCGTATGACTTGCACCTGTGCATTTTACGTATTTGAATATGCTTCATATACAATATTTTTATTTGCAGTTTTAAAATGTCCATCATCAATAACTAGTCCATAGCAATATTATGACGGAATTATCTATCAACATCTGTGGCCTGGCATCTGGTGCTTGCTTCTCGGCGCTCCGTGTTCACTGCTCGCTGCCTCACCAGTTGCTCGCTGGTCTGACGTCCTGTGCATCCTTGTTATGGCCGTTTTCGTTCATCTCTGTCAATGATCTGTGCATCTTTGCTTCTTAGCATCTGTGTCTGTACCTCTAGGTATCTGTGTTTCCGTGGGCCATCTTTTCAGGCATGTGTGCATCCGTGGGCCATCTTTTCAGGTATCTGTGCATTCGTGTCATTTGTCAGTGCTGCTTCTGTTGGTGCCCGGGGAGTTGCTGCCCGGTGCGCTGCAGCTACTTCAACTTGAAGTTCAAGTACTTGTTAGTCTCTGCGACCAGGGTGTCGATGCCTGGTACAATAAACTTGCATGACATGTCGGTTGGTGCCCGGGTGCCGATGCCCGGTATTTACCAGAAACAATGGGCCTGAAAGCACCATTGCCTCCACATCTGACACCATGTAATATATGTTGATGTCGACACTGTGAGTTCTAGTTTGCAACTGTCTTTATTTAGAACGTATTCATGACGTAGTATTATGATGTGGGTGTTCGGAGATCCGAACTGATGAGTTTGTGGGTTCGATTCCTGGTTGAGTCAAACCCATGACTTACAAATTGATACTTGTCGCTTCCTAGCCTGGCGCGTGCCATTATTAGGTTAGGGCAAGGACTGGTTGGTTCAGTGTCAGGATAATGTGACTGAGCGGGATATCAGGTCATGATGCAGTGGCCTGGTCTACCATTGGGGCAGCACTATGAAGTTGCCATGAGTGTGCACTGTCACAAATCGGTACGCATCCTGATATGACCTTATCTAAAGCCATTGGGTTGTGTCGCTAGGACATAAAACTCCAAAACCAACCAACAATAAATCAGGTCACATGTAGTCTGGCATTCCCGCCTACCATACCACTAGATAAAAGATTCACCCGGGACTTGTAGTAGTACATGGGTGAACGACAACGTAGTGTAAATACGGGCAAAAATAGCTTTAGTATGGGACATGAACTAGAAACTGTGGTCCCAAGATCAAATGGCTACATATATAGGCAGAGAGTTGGTGAAATTGGAGAGAATGCAAAAAGACAAGATGACGGCCATAGAATGCCATCGATTTCACTTTTAAATCTTATTAAACCAGATCTTTTATTATATTTTTCAACTCAAAGGTAGCGGGGAAATATGAAGACATATACAAAGAATAAATGTTGCTTCTTAGATTGTGAAATTAGGCTCTCATGAAGACTCATTTCATTAGCCCGATTTTTCGACCGTTTTTATATAAGGCTGGTCTTCACCCGTGTACTGTGAGTACCGGGTGAATCCTTTATCTACCATACCACATGACCCGGCAACAGACTCAAACGAAGTGATAACAAGCAGAAATTGATTAAGTGAACACCCACCTAGGCACATCCATGCCAACAAATTATGCCTTTGCACACAAGTAGGTCTTCTGAAGGTGGAAAAAACTTGCTCATTAGTCGCATATGCATGTCAAATATTCCGATAAAACGCATTGGTGAGGGAATGTAACTGGTCTATAATGGTAAATGGTATATAGTGCCAGGGGCATGAATGTATTTATGTAGTTGCTGGGAATCCTTTACTTATGGTCAATAGTCATTATGTATTAGGTAGATAGTGTGTAAGGGGCACTTGGAGCTCTACTCACTACCCCCTCCCCCCTCTGTTTGGCACGGATCACCACACATTCAGCTCAGGCAGGTAGGTGGTGGCCAAGCAGCCACACCGCACGGTGGTGGCGGGCAGATCACTATAGCCATGGTGATACAGGAATGCTTGATGTTCATTGGTGGAACTATAAATGCTTGATTCTCATTGGAGAACACGGTCAGGTGGTATGCCATACCAGATCCATGTAACACTATATAATAATAAACCTGAGGGCATTGTCTCTCTCTCTACTTTCATACTTTATACTCTTCCTTTCTCTTCTTGCCTGTATTGATTTCATTGTAGACTGCCTACACAACCACAGCTCCCAGCTGAGGACTTTACATGTGGTTTCATGAAAATAACCAAAGGAGTTAGCACGTTCCATGCGGCTTCCTTTTTCAAATAAAAATAGGTTTATTTCAAAGGGCACGATGCAGTTTGATTCTATATCTGTTCCACGTATGAAGGGTGGCTAGTGCGATACGGTGACTGCCTGGTTCATATATCGAAATAGTACTAGTAATAGTAACTTACCACCCACGTCGGTTTGAGTTATTTAATAATCACTTCCATCTTTTTACTACCACGAAATGGCAACATTTCACTATTACCCCATGTGGAATTGTTACCAATGAGCAAAATAAATATGCAGCATATTATGGGAAGATGCAGAGTGATGGCAGCAGCATCTGGAGGGAGAAGTGGGAAACAGAGAGGTGCCTGCTTAGTAGCAGACCAGTTCGCTACCCAGGTCACTCACTGCCTCCCTCAAGGACTCAAATAACAGTTGGATATTATTGTAGTTAGTTGACAAATATCAGCACAATTACAATTAGAGTAGATAACAAGACAATTACATAATTAATAACACGCATATAATACATTGATACATTCCGTAACTCTGCAGTGCCCGCTTGAAATTTCATATCATTTGCTTCCATCACTGTATACGTGTGGCGATGCTTCTGGAGTATTTGATCTATTTATGCAATTCCGGGGGTAATGGTGAGCAATATAATCGCAGGACATAAAGAACAGTGTGGGACGCCGCTATCGTAGCGATAAAAACACCCTTTTAGGGCTCAATACACACCACTCCATCACCTCCACTGGTCATTATAACACTGTATAATACAGTACTTACTAAGCATTGCTTTGGGGAATCTGTGTAAAGGGGCTGTCACATTAGGGTTTTTTGAGGGAGCGTATGGCGGCGTAGGCGCGTTACGTCATATACGTCGGCATATGCCGTATACGCTACTCATATGCTACGCATATGCTACTCATATGCTACTCATATGCCACCAGATGCTGCCAGATGCCGGCTTATGAGGCATACGCCGCCATACGCTTTCATAAATCCGTCCGTCCCCATTTTTTTGTGCATGCTAAAAAAATCTCGACCTATGGGGGTGTATGGTTCTTACGCTACTCATACGCTTAGCATACGCCGGCATATGCTCCTCGTATGCTGGGGGTATGCCGGCATTCGCTAGGGGTATGCCAGCGTATGCTACTCGTACACTCAACTTGCATCACGGGCGTATCACGGGCGTATCTTGGGCGTATGCAGCGTACGCAGAACCTACGCATTGCGTATGAGAGCGTATTGGTAGCGTATGAAAAGCGTATGCGTAGCATATGGCGGCGTATGCCTGACCTATGGTCTCGGTATATAAAGGCGACCCACGCCATTCCTTCGGTCATTCCTGCTCTGCTGCTCATACAGGATGGATGCCCAGGCACTGCAAGTACAGTTCCAGCTTTTCTACAGAGTTGCCCTTTATCACCATGAGCTTACTCTATACCTCATGGTTCTTCTGGCGTCCCGTATCGAGAGATTAAGGAGGAGGGAGCGGCCGGCGGCGACGATCAGTGTGGGTCAGACCCTGGATTGGGAGGCGGCCACAGTTTGGCTTGCTCGACAAGCTGATGGTCGAGCTCCACAGCGAGGACACCGCGGCGTTTGTGAACTTCATGCGGCTGCCTCCCCAGTTGTTTGATGAGATTGTGGCACGAGTGGGACCAAGGATCACCGAAAAACGGACCACATTCAGGGTGCCGCTCGAGCCGGCGCTGAAAATAGCACTTACTCTGCGGCACCTGGCATCTGGCACAAAATACTCCTCCATGAAGTTTGGGTGGAGGGTGCCCGACAACACACAGTCGCTGATAGTGCGTGAAGTCTGTAAGGCCATCGTCGATGAGTACATGGCCGAGGTCCGACGACTCCAGAAGGGTGGCGTGCCATCGCGGACGGACCTCTTTTCAGAGAGGTGGAACTTCCCCCATACCTGTGGCGCTCTGGATGGGAAGCACATCGCCTGCCGGTGCCCTCCAAAGAGTGGGTCGCTCTACTACAACTACAAGGGCTTTTTCTCCGTGGTCCTGTTGGCGCTTGTAGATGCGGATTACAAATTTATCTGGGCAGATATTGGCGGTTTGGGCTCCGCGTCCGATGCCCAGATTTACAACGCCTCCCAGCTGAAGGCGGGCAAAGAAGGTGGCACCATCGGCTTTCCGAACCCTGAACCGCTCGTCCACGGCCAGAAGGATGTGCCATATTTTCTGATTGGTGAAGACGCCTTTGCCCTGCGGCCGACCATGATGAAGCCGTACGGCAAGAGGGGCTTGACCAATGACAAGCGACTCTTCAACTACCGGCTTTCCCGAGCTAGGAGAGTGGTGGAGAATGCCTTTGGCATTCTAGCCAACCGCTTCCAAGTGCTGCTGACGACTATGCAGCACCACCCCTCCAACGTGAAGATCATCATCAAGGCGTGCATTGTTCTGCACAACCTCATGAGGACACGTTACCCAGCGCTACAGAACATGCAGCTGGATCGTCCCGAGACAGCCAACAACAACTTTGTGCCTGGAGGTTGGTGAGAGGGCCACAACCTTCCTGACATTAACGTTGTACCTGTTAACCCCAACACTGCGTCCAAGCTAGGAAAGGAAGAGTGCAATCTAATTAAAGACTGGGTCGTTTCACCTGCCGGAGCACTGTCATGGCAAGACAGGATGATCTGACAAAACATTTTATCAGTCTGTATGCGCTGTGTCTGTCTACTGTTTTTGCAAACATGCCTGTGATGTTGTGACATGTCTCATGTTATATGAGATGCTAATATGTTTATATGTCTAGTATAAAATAAACGATATCATTTTATAGATATGAAAACACAACCTTACATGTCTGTTACGTTCTTTCGCTCCCTAATTTAAAGTCATCTAGTTAATGTAATTGTAATGAATCTCCTCTCTTTTTACATGAATTAATCTTTTACATACATACTAAGAACACAGGGAAAAATAGAGTGACACAGAGACAGAAAGGGGGAGATGAGTTAGAGGGAGGGAGGGAGGGAGGGGGAGAAGAGATAGAGGGAGGGATGGAGAGAAGAGATAGAGGGAGGGAGGGAGGGAGGGAGGAAGAGATGGAGGGAGGGAGAGGGAGGAAGAGAGATAGGGGGAGGGAAGGAGAGAAGAGATAGAGGGAGGGAGGGAGGAAGAGATGGAGGGAGGGAGGGAGAGGGAGGAAGAGAGATAGAGAGAGGGAGTGAGGGGATAGAGGGAGGGAGGAGATGGAGGGAGGGGAGGGAGGGAGGGCCTTTCTGTCTGAGCGGCGGTAATCCGTGAGCTTCATGTTCCACATGATGGGGTTCTCCTGGAGGAAGTCCAACATTTGATCTTCCTTGAAGACCGACAGAGAACAGTCGCTCTTCTTGGCCCTCCGTTTCTTTGACATGCCCATGCCACCGGTGCTGGTGGAGGCGTTGGAGGCAGTGGTGGCAGCGGAGGCGGCGGAGGCAGCGGACGCCGCCCGTGAGCTGCCCCGAGAGGCAGGAGATGGCGAGCTGGAGCGGGGATGCCAGCGTTGCGTCGTCGACCTCTCCACTTCCATCTCCAGCTCCTCCAGTGGAGAGTGGTGTTCTGGAGAGTAGTGTTCTGGAGAGTGGTGTTCTGGAGAGTGGTGTGGAGAGTGGCGAGGTGTCGTGGGAGGTGAGGAGGCTGGTGATGGAGAGCCTTGTAACAAAGTCTGCCCCTTTCTGCCTCTCCCACGGCCTAGTCCTCCTCATGTAGTTACAGCAGCTCTGGAGGCTGGTGTAGTAGCAGTAGTACTGGTAGTAGTAGTAGCAGTAGCAGAAGCAGCAGCAGCAGCAGTGGTGTTCCTCTTAGCAGGCATGGTGGCAGAGTGAGGGGAGCCTGTTGCTCCAGGCTATATATACCCAGGAGCCACCAAGCGGCGGACCGCGGAGAGATACCATAAGTCGCGCATAGGTTTCGCATACGCTCCTCATACGCTCCTCATACACTCCTCATACGCTCCTAAAATAATCATACGCTCCTCATACGCTCCTCATATGGTCCTCATACGCTCCACATGCCAATGAAAACCGTCAAAAAATGTCGCAGCACGCTCCCATACGCTCCTCATAGGCTCCTCATACGCTCCTCATAGGTCCCCCATATGCTCAAACCCACCCGAAAGTTCACCGAAGGTCATCATAGGCCGGCACCAGCACGACTTACGTAGGTTTTCAATACGCTCCCGCCATACGCCGTAATGTGACAGGGCCTTAATCAAAGTAGGAATCAGCATGGGCCTGTCTTACTAAACACAATCCATCTCGCCTTCTGAGCTATTTGTTCACTGTAGCCAGAAAATAGTGTGTGACAGAGTTTTAGCGGCTATGCGATTGGGTATTACTGATCCCTGAATACTCTCCTTCAGGTTTTCTACCTATATATAATATTCAGCTGTCAGTGAGTGGCGCTTACAGTATGCAGGGGTGGTGGCACCACCATCGGAGCTGGGGTTGGGGAGGCTGGAGCAGGAGATGAGTAGACTGAGATGACTATGAGAGACTCCCACAGTCCATGGAGCTGAGTGAGTGAAGAGCGAAACGAGGGATATTCCTGGTTATTATACTCATATAATTCTTATACAGCATATAATATATAATATATATATATAAATATACTGAGCATCGTTTTGGGGAATCTGTATAATCCAACTAGGAAAGATCAGCATGTGCCTGTCTTACTAAACACAGCCCATCTAGTCTAGTATATATATATAGGGTTGAGAAGAAGATATATATTCTCTGGCGGAGATATATTAAATGCCCACCTAAAGTTAAAAATTTAATGCGTTAAGGCCAGGCGCAGCTGGCATACAGTGCACAGGGCCGCTCACAGGGGGCGCCACCGTGGTCTATGTCATAATAACAGGGTCAGCTAGATAGGATAAGTGCTAACTATTACATAGGGAACTGAAGATCGGTAGTGTCCTTGTTTATATTCCCATAATGGATTATAGAGCACATATATATATATATATATATATATATATATATATAATGAGATGTAACTTGTTTTATAAATATAAGTAAGTTGAACAAATATAGCTCAATTTATATTCATATATATATAACCTCTTATAGGCTAATTATTAGGTACAGTTTGTTTGTTGCCGTTTTACGTCCTAGCAACATCTAAGGTCATATATGGACGGGTACCAACTTGTGACAGTGCGCACTCATAGCAACTTTATAGTGCTGCCCTTTATAGTGCTGAGACCAGGCCACCATCACCATGACCTGATATTCCACTCAGTCACATTATCCTGACACTGAGCCAACCAGTCCTTGCTCTATCCTAATAATGCCGAGTGCCTGGCTAGGAAGCGGCAAGTATCAATTTTTAAGTCATTGGTTTGTCTCGACCAGGATTGATTTAGAACCCAAAAACCAACAAACCCATGGGTTCAGATCCCCCGATCTACCAAAACAGGAGACGGACGCTCAACTCATTCGGCCATTGCGTCTGGTCTATAATAATTAATAGGTGCACAAACAAGGGTTTACCTAAACCGAGGTGTGGCGAAGAAGTCAATATTGTCTCTTCGTGATAGATTTGATGCAATTTGTTTATTTCCCATGTTCACTTCAAATTTTCATGTTTTAGATATGCGATTTTATAGTTTGTTTGCTGTTGTGTAAAATATGTGTATTATTGCATGCAGATATATTTAATTGATCATTATTAGTTGGTCGGCTTTGTGTCGGCCACACCGAGAGTGGTGACCTACATCGGTTAATTTGCATGGATATGTTTAGAAGTTGGAGCGGGAGAGTCCGGTGTAGTTAGACCCTTAGCGCGATAAATTATCACAAGTGCAATGGACCATACTTTGATCCGCGTAGTGGAAGCAAATCAACTGCTTCTTGCACCACTAAGTCGGTTTGGCATTAAAGTTGCATAGTCCGATGGTTTTGAGTTCCTGCCATTTTTTTCTGTGATAAGTATATTAAATTGATTGTTATAATCTACCTTGCTTTAGTTTGAAGTAATTTTCTGTTTTAAATGGCTATGTTTTGATATATTTGAAGTGCAAATATGTCAAATTACTTTTGGCAAAGACGCCAAAACTCTGACACCATAGGCTTCAGCTGTAACAGGTACTATAAAAATTGACTCAGTATTCCATTCTATGTGGCAACAAATACTTAGTAAGTACATCACTGTCGAAGTTAGATATGTAGAATCAATTCTAAAGTGCCTGTCACACTTTACCGGATTGAGCAACGGACATAACCATGCAAAGAATTTTCTAGTCCTGTGGTGTTCAGTATCAAAATGTACCGAAATGTGTCTAAATGTTGCGCTATCGGGTCAAAGGCCGCCACAGGACGAAACGAACGCTAAATGGACAAGGAACTTATATTAATGAATAGCCACTGGATGATAACTGGATGATAACCAGACGACAACCAAATGTCAAACGGACTTACCAAACATCAACTGGACACATACCCGACTGTTCACGGACGCGCCGAAAAAAACGACCGACCAAATTCCCCCAACACCATCAACGGACTATTCAGGAAGCAAACCAGAAACGTAATGGATGGGTACCGGACATGAACTGAACATGAACGGACATGAACCAGACAAAATGGACTAAACAGACTTAAACTGGACACCAACCATACACGTCAGACCGGCGGTGTCCGATACAAGTTTTGTGTATGTTCAAAACTTGCCACCAAACACACCAGACACCACCGGACAGAGAATGGAAACGCCAGATGCCTACCGTATATAAACCGGACATTGACATATTTCACCGGACAGTGTCCGTTTTCTATCCGGTTCCCCAATCCGGTAAGGTGTGACTGAGCCTTAAATAATTGTTTTTTGTTTGAAAATTTGATATTTCATTGGACTATGCAGCTTTAAGTGACGTTAGAAATAGTGGCGCCGAATTTGACATTTGTCAAACTGTGCGATCGTCACGTGACGGCGGTTACCGCCGGGCACTCCAATCTACAGTCTAAGGAAAGCGGGTTGAGTGTGAACAGGTGAAAACAGCCAGGCTGTTAATACCGATAGTGGGGATTTACATGTCTTTTACGGCCTAAGAATCACAACTTCTTATGCTAGCATACTTCACAGGACAATCACAACATGGCGTGACTTATATTGCTAAGCTAAGCATACATTACAGGTCACTCACATGACACAACATAAACAGCTGATGAAATGCTAAGAACTCACTATATGATACTTTGTTTGTTGTTGTTTTATGTCCTAGCAACATCTAAGGTCATATCAGGATGGGTACTGACTTGTGACAGTGCGCACTCATGGCAACTTAGTGCTGTCTCACTGGGAAACCAGGCCACCGGCACCATGACCTGATATCCCACTCAGTCACATTATCCTGACACTGAGCACACCAGTCCTTGCCCTGTCCTAATAATGCTGAGCGCCTGGCTAGGAGTAGGAAGTGACTAGCACCAATTTTCAAGTCATTGGTTTGACTCAACCATGGTTCAAACCCACGACCCCATGATCTACCAGCACGGGAGACGGATGCTCCAACTCATTCGGCCATCCCGTCTGGTCCTATATGATACTCACAATATAGTATGACATATACTTCTAAGCATACATTATAGGACACTCACACCATGGCGAGACATATAATTCTCACCATACATTATATGACACTCACAAAATGGCGTGTAATATAATTCTAAGCATACATTACCAGACACTCACAATATGTTGCAACATCGAATGCCTAGCATAGATTACAACACACACAAAATCATGATTACTTTATAGTGCTGCCCCACTGGGAGACCAGGCTGCTGGTACCATTACCTGATTTCTCACTCAGTCACATTATCCTGATACTGAGTTAACCAGTCCTTGGCCTGTCCTATTAATGTCGAGAGCCAGGCTAGGTAGTAGTTAGATAAAGGATTCACCCGGTACTCAGTACACGGGTGAATTCCAACCCTATATAAAAACGGTCGAAAATGTGGGTCAATGAAATGAGAGCCTAATTTCACAATGTAAGAAGCAACAATTATTCTTTACATATGTCTTATTATTAGCCCGCCATCTTGTCTTTTTGCATTCTCTCCCATTTCACCAACTCTTTGCCGTTATAAGTATCCATTTGATACTGGAGGCAGGCATTCTACTCCCTGTTCCATACTAAAGCTACTTTCGCCCGTATTTAGACTACATTGTCGTTAACCTGTGTACTACAAGTACCAGGTGAATCTTTTATCTAGGTAGTAGTAACAAGTATAAATTGTGTAGGTAATTAGTTTGACACGATCGGGAATTGAACTCCTGCCCTTCCACATGGGAAGCCTGTGCTCTTACTGATTCGGTCACTACTGCTGACAGTCCCGATTCTTTGCAGTATCAACGCGGTGCCTTGAGTAGAAGACGGGCCGCGCTGGTTATGGCCCTGTCACACTATGACGCTTCTCGCCGGCGTGCCGTCAGCGCGCAAAATATCTTCTACGCGTCGAGACACGTCCAACTTTTCGGCGGTTTGGGGAAAAAGATCGGTGTCAGCGCAGCGCGTTATTCGCGTGCGGCCAATGTGAGTCGACGAGTGAGGAAAAAAAAGAAGAAGAAGTTTGGCGCGATGTGCTCATATATCCTTAGATGTTGGTAGGACATAAAACAACAAAGCAACCATTTGGCGCAACGGGTGGAGACGACCCTCACGCGCGCGCGGCGACTGCCTAACATTCGCATAACGTTATTCCAGCGCTGTCGACGTCCTTCTGACATCGCCATAATATTGGAACCCGCGCGTTGACGCACGTTGTGGGTCGTCGCGTTTTTTTGACATGCTTAAAACATTGAGCGACCAACTACGCGCGCCCCCGTTTCTCGCCGACCTTCGACATCCATCAAGGTGTACCGACGTGCGCCTAACGCGTGCGTAACGCTTCCCAACATCTCGGCAAAAAGTGACACACTTCGACGCGCGTTGGAGAGAAACGTTGTAGTGTGACAGGGCCATAACTTTCTCCTCAGTCGATATCGGTCCCACTACACATGTAACCAGCACAATCAAATAACATGGACCCACCAGGCCACATCCGCCCGCACACAATCGCACACGGAGAAGAGACGCCGCGACCCGGCGGGTAATTAATAAAAGATAACGTACATTACAGACCCATAGACCTATTTCATATGACGTCGCATAGATATTTAGGTCAGTGCACGCGCTGCTTGGCTGCAGGATGACACACTGTCACACTGCAAACTCAATGGCTATGAGAAATCTTCATAGAGAAAAAGTGAAATATCTCTAGAACCACACCACCTAGAAATAAACTGCTTGGAACACATATAGAAAACATATTTAACAACCAGATTATATTAAATTTATATGGTTAGTGTTCTGTATTTCTATTTTGAATAAAATTGATGTTTTGCATTATGCGTACCGGCAAACCCAATGCATTGTCAATGGCCGTGAGTAATCTTCATATACAGAAAAAGTGAAATATCTCTAAAACTACACCACCTAGAAATAAACCGCTTGGAACACATATGGAACACATATTTAATGAACATATTATATTAAATTTATATGTTTATGGTTCTGCATTTCTATTAATTTTGAATAAAATTAACATTTTGCATTGCGCGTACTGGCAAACTCAATGCATTGTCAATGGCCATAAGCAATCTTCATACAGAAAAAGTGAAATATCTCTAAAACTACAACACCAACTAGATACAAAAGGCTTGGAACACATATAGAAACATATTCAACAAACAGATTATATAAAATTTACATGGTTTCTACTAATTTTGAATAAAATTGACTTTTTACACTGCGCATATCGGCAAACTCAATGGCACTAACAGTGTGCATTCATTCTGTAGCCAAGCTGGGCGCGCATACAAGATGTCTATAACATTGAAAGGGGTCTGTCTATTGACCAATTTCATATGACGTCAGCCCATGTATTTAGGTCAGTGCGCACGCTGCTTGGCTGCAGTACAACATCCGGTCACACTGGAAACTCAATGGCTATGAGCAATCTTCATAGAGAAAAGGTGAAATATTTGTAAAACCACACCACCTAGCCACACACCAATTGGATTACATATAAAAAACACATTAAAAAAAGAGATTATATTAAATTTATACGGTTAGGGTCCTGCATTTCTATTAATTTTGAATAAAATCGACGTGTTGCACCACGCGTATCGGTAAACTCAATGCATTGTCAATGGCCGTGAGCAATCTTCATACAGTAGAAGTTAAATATCTCTAAAACCACACCACCTAGAAACAAACTGATCGGAATACACATAGAAAACATGTTTACCAACAAGATCATATTAAATTTATAAGGTTAGGGTTCTGGATTTCTATTAATTTTGACTAAAACTGACGTTTTTCACTGTGCGTACCAGCAAACTCAATGCATTGTCAATGGCCGTGAGCAGTCTTCTTACAGAAAAAATTTAATATCTCTAAAACCACACGACCTAGACACAAACTGCTTGGAACCCATATAGAAAACATGTTTAACAAAAAGATTATATTAAATTTATAAGGTTAGGGTTCTGGATTTCTATTAATTTTGACTAAAACTGACGTTTTTCACTGCATGTACCGGCAAACTCAATGCATTGTCAATGGCCGTGAGCAATCTTCTTACAGAAAGAATTTAATATCTCTAAAACCACACGACCTAGACACAAACTGCTTGGAACCCATATAGAAAACATGTTTACCAAAAAGATTTATTAAATTTATACGGTTAGGGTTCTGGATTCCTATTAATTCTGACTAAGACTCACGTTTTGCACTGCGCGTACCGCCAAACTCAGTGGCAGTGTGCCTTCATTCTGCAGCCAAGCTGCGTGCGCATACACAATGTTTGTAAACATTGAAATAGGTCTATACACACTGCTGTGGATGGTGTGGTGCGTCTGGCTCCGCTGCCCGCTCTCCACCTCCCCCCCCCCCCCCCCCCCCCCCCCCCCCCCAACACCTACCGGAAACCAGCGCCTGCGGCGTCCGCCCATCGAGTATCATGAGACAATAATGAGGCCACGCCCTCGTACCTAACCGACTGCCAGATATAAATAATGAACAGTCCCAAGTAGACCACAGATATATTGCATCAACGTATATAATAAAACAAAGCCGCAGTGTCATGGCGGGTTGGCGGTAGTGTGTCCAAAATGGTGGCTGGTTCCCGGCGTGAGTAGGTGTGTGCCTGTTCATCGTAGTGTCCGTGGGACATATTTATTGACTACTGATTTAGTAGGGTATAAAACCTTTATCAGGCTGGTTGTGGTACTCCAATTAATGGTGAGGATGAATGTTGCTTAAAGCTACCCTAGTCCGATGGTTTTCAGTTTCTGTCTTTTTCTGAGATAAGTATATTAGGTTGATCGGTATAATCTATCTTACTTTAGTTTGAAGTAACATTACTTTAAAATGACTAACTTAGGAGATATTTGAAGCGTAAACATATACAATTAATTTTTGTCATGCTTGCAAAACCTCTGACCTCCATAGGCTTCAGGAGTAACGGTTCGAAGCGGTTTGTTTCTAGGTGGTGGAGTTTTAGAGATATTTAACTTTTTCTGTATGAAGATTGCTCATAGCCATTGATAATGCATTGAGTTTGCCGATACGCGCAATGCAAAACGTCAATTTTATTCAAAATTAATAGAAATGCAGAACCATAACAGTATAAATTTAATATAATCTGTTCATTATATATGGCTGTCAAACTCAGAGAAACCCAACGACGTTGATGGTAGACGCGTGGTTGCTCGACAGGTCTCCATAGATTTAACATTGCGGATCTCAGCTCTATGGGAAAACAAGGCTTAAGCAGTTTGAATCTATGACCAAGTTTCAGAGACTATTTTCTTGTAGAAACCAACCAAATACTTCGATTTCACCAAAAATAAGTCGTTTTGAGTGGAAATAAAGGCAGAAATAGATTCAAAATGTCATCTTGTATGATATGTACAAGTATCTAACATCAAATATCAGTTTTAACAAAAATAGCATGAACGACAGAAAGCTGCATACCCACAGCATATACTCAGCATCAAAAGGTAAACAAAGCAATGAGAGTGGTTCGCTTCAAATGTTGAAATTACAATGGCCACATATATATTATTAAATAATAGTAGATTTCTAGCTTTTAGCTTTAGTTTTACATGCTGTCTTGGTTTCCATACACTTTCTCCAACAGTTGCTGTCGTCTCTTCATGTTAATTGTTTTCATCAGTGAAATGTCAATTATTTCTTCGATTTAATTATATATGCCAGTGTTCTCCTCTGAACTACTGCACCCACATTGTGATATTTGATGATATCGATCCATTCTTACAGAATCGCTATCGATCTTGGTCATCATTTTGCAGTATGTTACCTTTCTTCGCGTTAATATATATCTGAGTTTTATTCAGTAAAGTTTCTTCTCGCTGTGAATATGGCCTATGCTGCCGATACGGCTTAAAGAAACCACCAATCAATCAATCAATCAATAAAGTATTTGAATAATACATTTCCTCAAGTATTTTCAACTCTCAAATCTATCCACATAGATTATATAACAATATGCATTTTTCAGCTCAAAGACAATTAATCAGATCCATAGACCAATATCAATAATGTCAATGACAGCATAAAGTTAATAAATTGTATGACAATAAATGGCAATATTCAACACATTTTTATGTCCATGAATTTTCAAATGAACCAATGTTTCATGACAAAATGGCAATATTCCACACATTTTTATATCCATGAATTTTCAAATGAAGCAACCTTTCATGACAAAATGGCAATATTCCACACATTTGTATGTCCATGACTTTTCAAATGAAGCAACCTTTCATGAATAAATGTCAATATTCTACACATTTTTTTATGTCCATAAATTTTCAAATGAACCAACCTCTCATGAATAAATGGCAATATTCGACACATTTTTAATATCCATGAGTTTTCAAATGAAAATGTCATTTTATAGCATTTCTTGGCCAGACCCAAGCAAAGATTTATATAAATTTTTAGTAATGTTACTAATCTACTTGTCAATCTGCTGTATATCACTACCGGGCAACAGTTTTGTAGTCTCAATATAGTTTTTGTAAAGCCCAACATAGCTTTGTAGTTGAACAACAGCTTGTAGATGAATTGTTCTGTATGAATAATTTAAGAAGGAATGAATTTCATCACCTTTTAGCTGAGCTATCCCCACAGACTCGCTTCTGTAAAGTGATTCAGGATGTCAAGAAAATTTGTTTATCACCTTTTAGCTGAGTGGTCCCCACAGACTCGCTTCTGTAAAGTGATTAAGGATGTAAAGAACATTTTTTTATCACCTTTTAGCTGAGCTGTCCTTACAGACTCACTTTTGTAAAGTGATTAAGGATGTCAAGAAAATTTGTTGATCACCTTTTAGCTGAGCTGTCCCTACAGACTCGCTTTTGTAAAGTGATTAAGGATGTCAAGAACATTTTTTTATCACCTTTTAGCTGAGCTGTCCCTACGGACTCGCTTTTGTAAAGTGATTATGGAAAAAATAAGAAATCCTTCTCATCATTTGAGCTGAGCTCCCAACAGACACTCACTTTTGTAAAAATTATTAGAGTTCATTCAATGCCCTAGGCATTACCTATTCCTCCCCAGGCATTCTCTCTGCCAAAAAGCAGTGGAAAGAATCTGATGAAATTGCCTAGCGAACAATAGGAAAAGAAAAAGGAATAATTTTTTGATAATTTCAGCTGAGCTCCCAAAAGTCACTCGCCTTTGTTAAAATGATGAAGACTTCTTCATGCCCTAGGAATTACCTATGCCTCCCCAGGCATCATCTATTGCCTTCGCCTTGCGAAAAGAAGGACGAGTATTTTTTACAATTTTATGTCCAGGTCTGAACATTGACAAGAGTACCGAAACGTTCGATCATTTCAATCCAACTACGTAACACTCCAATGTCTGGCCTGGATCATAGGGAAACAGACTGATCAGTGTCTGGCCCGGATCATAGGGAAACAGATTGTCATTCACTTTACTTTGGTCTACTGGTCCTACTCTCTGCCTATGTTTAATCTGTAAAATTCTTCAAATATATAATATTTTATTATTATTTTTATATTTATTTTTATTAAATTAATAATATTTTTGATATATTATACTGTTATTATATTTATTAAGTAATATCAATATATAGAATAATTCTTTATAGAAAAGGAAAGTGGTTAAAAAAGTTAACTTAATTAGTATTATTTCATAATTTTATTTTCATTTAATAGTTCTGTAATACATATAGTATTATTGTATGCTCCGTTCACAATAACAAGACAAGACATTTGACATAATATAGTTGGATGAGTAATTCCTCCGGCTGGTACCTCTAAAGGCCCCTCCGTTTATTCATGAAGCAAATTTCCTTCCGACTGGAGCCAGATACTGTTGCGGGCATCCGCATATACTGGTGCGGGCATCCGCATTTGAAACAAGTTGAAGCCCAGCGTGCTGCTGCCGCCAGATGCGGGCTGCCAGCTAGGCAAGCCCGACTTCAAAGCAACACAGTGCTGCACAAATACATACAATATACTGTCCCACTGGACCGTGCTACCAACAACTAACCGACACTTTGCTGAATAATATGCGTAACTAGTTACACGCCACATTATTGTACGCTCCATTCACAATAACAAAACAAGACATTTGAAATAATATAGTTGGATGAGTAATTCCTCTGGTTGGTACCTCTAATGGCCCAAACCCACCCAAACCAGTTAGTCCCTCACTCTCACCGACAGCATAGCTGCCGCTCTTAGGTCTTGTGTCAGATGTTCCTGGACCGAGGCCTTTAAGTATTCAAATACCGCGTCGGACTTCCAGTCGCCGCATTCTTTTATTTCGAGTATCGATGCCCCGCAAAGCTGCAAGAAAGTGGCTCCTCCCTGGTGCAGGCTATGAGTGGAAAACTCCCCTGGGTTCAAACCCGCTCATTCACATAATAGTCTCAGTGATGCCAGATAGAATGAATAAGGCATCGACATTGAGCCACCCCCCATCGGAATCCTGGAGGTGTGGGCGTTCCCAGCCGCATAAACTACCCGGAAGTGTTCTTTAACCCAGTGGACTCCCCATAGTGCCCGATCGGCTACTTTCGATACGGGGATTAGGTGTTGGCGTTCCCTGTATTGTATAGTCTTTGATATTCTTACTCGTACCATCATCCCCCACTCGTAGAAGGAGAAATCCGACCTTAGCAATGACGAGTCAGATTCAGACATCTGGCATTTACGTAGTAAGGCCCTAAACAACAACAGCATCGCGGCTCTCAGTGCCACATGCCCACGAGTGTTAACCATCATACCAAAAATACTTCTTAGATGCTTAGGTAAAAGAGGTGCTGCCTGCCTCGGCATGTCTCCCAGAGCTTTCCTAATTCCCTTCATGCACTTTTTGATTCGATGATTGGAGTAGTCTATAGGTTCCAAGCCCAAATATTTTAGATGATTGCTGAGCGCACTTAGGTACTGTCTGATTGAATTAAAGCACAAGCGCCTAGGCAGGAAGGATATGTACATGCATGTTTGGGATGCCGAGCAAGGATAAGGTGTTAATTGATCGGCAAAAGTTTCACAAAATTCTAAGTACACTTTAATTTGGACAGATCTTGTTAACTTAGTCGAGTCAGCATAATGGGCATCCTAGTATCGACCACACTCCAGTCTTAGTCTGGACCAATCTGGAATTAACAGGAGAACAATTCATGGCAGCATATGAGCGAGGCGGCGTCTGCGCCTCTTATACGAGCAATGTTTTTGTATGAGTCTAACCTACTCAGGCTGTCACAGATCATGTTATCATGAGTATTTATGTAGATAGATTCCACAACAAAGTTATGTGTGATGGACAACCAGAAGATCAATCTTAGCCAGGACATCGTCGTCTTATTTCTACTGCGACCCGAGCTCAGGGCTGCGCAAACCTGGGTGTTGTCAGTCACAAATACCACTGTTCTTTCCCCCCATTGATGAGCCCACCTGCGTACGCCCACTAGTATAGGCCAAAGTTCTAACACGTTTATGTTGTCGGTCTTGCAGCCCGCATCTTTCGCGCCCGCAAAGTGATGGCCTAGCCAGCTCTCTAGGTTTCTTGACTTCTTTATGTTGAAATAGCCTGTCAACCAATCCTCCCCGTGTGTTGCTCCGAACCCCACCATCGATGAGTCACTATATACCGATATACACGGTTCACACGATTCGATTATCTTAGCCTTCCCATTGAATTCTCCCGCGAATTCCACCCACCACTTCAGATCTAGCCTGAACTCGTCATTTAGCCTCACCCTGTGCGTCCTTTTCTTTACTGAGGCTACCAAGTCATAGACTCTTCGAGAGAAGGTTCTACCACCATGGATAACCTTGCAGCAGTTGTAAGGTGCTGCCTTACAATGCAGGCCGGGGCCTGCGTTGTAAGGCAGCACCTTACAACACAGGCCCCGGTTGTTATACCGGGGCCTGCGTTGCTGCCACTGATCATAGTCTACTTTCCTCCTCTACCATTACCTGCCAATAACCAGATTTTAGGTCTATAGTGGTAACAATTTTACCTCCATGAAGTTGATAAAAAATATCTGTATCCTGGGCAGAGAATAAGCATCTTTAGTTGTCACTGCATTTAGCTTACGATAGTCCCCAGAAAGACGAATGGTACCGTCCTTTTTCGGAACTATACTGACCGGTGAAACCCAAGGACTACAACTTGCCTCTATTATATCATCTTCAAGCATTCTATTTAACTCTTTTTCCACAAGATGTCTTCTACTTAAAGGTATCCTATAAGGTGTCTGATTTACAGGATATGCACTACCCGTATCGATATGCATTTCTACCACCTTAGTAGCTCGTAGTTTAACATCAGATTCAGAAAATAAAGAACGAAATTGTATCTTCCAATAGTCTAATTCTAGAACTATCCCTGCAATTCCTCTATTTTTGGTCTCTAAACCTATCCACGGATGTAGAATATCACCCAAGGAAACAAATTTATCTTTATCACTAATTTCAGCTGCACAAATTTCCATTACATCTGCACCTATGAGCATATCAAAGCTCAATGAATCCACTACAAAGAAAGGACATAGCGTATCATAAAGAGAAATATAAGCTATACCTACAGTTGGAAGTAGATGTCCTGACAGAGATCTCAATCTACTATCTGGATACAATTGCTCATCGGATACACCGATATCAATTATAGATTGAAAAACAGACAAATGTATCAAACTCTTAGACGCACCTGAGTCTACAAGACCAGATAAATGAAATCCATCAAATTCAATATTAATCGAGGGACGTGCATCAAGTGCGCTTTCTAGATTCCCGTCGGTGTAGTACCGCTCATGTTAACGTTACCCGAAAGTAATTTTTGTTTTAAATGGACAATCGCGCATCATGTGTGCTTCATTACATTAGAAACAAGATGTTGTATGCTTTTACGCTGTACTATGCCTTCTTTTCGTAAAAGCATTACTTTTCCGCAACTGCGGATAGATGTGAGACATTCCTGTCGGCAAAGTCTACATCTGCACAAAGGGTGAAAAATGTCCATTGCTCCCCTGCTGTTGCATTGACAGTACATGCCCCTCCGTGTGCTGTGCGACTGGAGTGTGCCTAATTATAGTGGCATTTTCTACCCCGACCGTCTGCCCTAGGTTTTGTGTGCCAATCGACCAGGTATGCCTTGGTTGTAAGAACTGACACGAGAAGGTGTCACAGTGTGAATTGCTGAATGTTCAGAAACACCACTGCCTATGGACAAGTTACCTATGCACTTTCTAAGAGATTTAATCTTACCTTGAAGAGTCTTCAGAAGCTGACTATCTGAACCAGAGGATTTAGAACCTCTGCGAGAAGAGAAAGACTTGGAAAAATCCAAAGAAGTACCAGTAAGACTATCTATTTGCTCACAAATAGCCAAGTTACCAAGACGTGATTTAGCATGTCTCTGCTAGCTAATAACAGACCTATCACTGAGAATAGACATTTCGAAGGCTTCTTCAAGAGTTTTTGGTCAGTTCATCTCTACATACCACATGGTATTATCATCAAGTAAGGAGACAAGAAATCTCGAAAGGAGTATCTCGAAGGTATCAGTGCCAACAACTGCAATAGGAAGATCCCAACCTTTAGCTGCAGCAGTCTTAAACCTCTGACAGTATGCAGATAGTTTCCCCTTCATTTTGCTTCATAGCCCTCACTATCCCCTTTAAATGACTATGTTCATCCGCTGTCAAAAGTGTAGATGCTATCACTTCCTTAATTTCTTTCCAGGACCTAGCATTTTATGCTGAAAAGCCGTGAAAAGAACTTCATGCAGCATTCCTGTTGCATTTGATAAAGCAAAGCGAATAATGTCTAAGTCTGAAACATCTGCAAGAGTCCCGATACATTCAATCAAGTCAATCCACCTATGTAACACCCCTCTGTCTGACCCATCCAACAAGACATCTCGAAATTGTTGTACCCTTTCAATGATCTATTTCGTACCTCTCTCTGTCTATGTTCAACCTGCAAAAGTTCACATGCTTCCCTACGTTCTTCTCTATCCTCCCGCAATTCTGTCCTGTCCCTTAAATCAGACAAATGCTCATCATTTTCCTCTCTAAGAATATCTAGCCTAAGTGCCATAAATTTAGACCAGGCTTCTAACGCTCCCGTATCAGCAATATAATTGCCCAGTGTACACTGACCTTGAAAACAAAGTTGAAATTCTTCACGCAATAGTTCCTCCTTTGCGCGTGTCACTGACATCTTTTAGCTGCTGTTGTATGCGGTGGTAGAAAAGATTTAGCAGAATTGAATCCAAGTATAGTTATGTCTGTAAAGTAGAAGAAATAGTAAAAAAATTACGTAGTGTATTCCTACGCTCACCCCTCTGTGACAAGGTTAAAGAAAAGCCAAAAGTGCTCCCGTAAAAAAATTAGTTTAGTGGTGACGAGAGGCTTCAATGATGGCACATTACAGATATACCATCAATAAAGTCTAGTGGACCTTCTAAAATAGTAGTATTGTCAGAAATTATCGTCGACAAACCCAATTCCGAATAAATTTAAAACCGCCACAGAGTCGAAAAATAGCAGACAAAACACTACCTAAACAACGCACCAAACAAGTACTAGCCAACAAGTTCCTACCTAATCTTTTAAATCAACACTGTGTCAATAACCAACGTCGTCACCACCGATCATGTCCAATAACTGTCGTGGTCAAATAACCAATGTATTACTAACCATATCGTGTCGATAAGCGTCATGGTCACCAATTTTGTAAAAATTGAATCCACTACTCAACTAATCCACTCATCGTGGTCACCAATTTAGTAAAAAAGGCTAATGTTTGAATCTGTGGCTGTGTACAGACAAAGAGAAAGGAAGAGTATAAAGTGTAAAGAAGAAGAGAGAGTCAAGCCCTCTGGTTTATTATTTATATGGTTACATGGGCTCATTGTAGAGTATCACCCCACCCCTCTCCCCCAATGGAAAACAAGCATTCTTGGCCCTACCAATAGGGATCCAGCATTCCTGGTCCCCATGTCTACCAGTGGTCTGCCCACCACCACCAAGCTGTATGGCCCCATGTCCACTACCAACCTTGACCTTTGAGTGTGGTGATCACTATCCCAGCAGAGCGGGTAGGCCCTGAGTGCACCCACACCCAGACCTGCCAGCATCACTATATTTATTTACATCCCACTCAGGTACCACCAGTCCATACATATACATACATGCGCCTGGTCATGTACACTGAGCAGTAATAGAACATTTGCATTCCCCCTATGCCGTATATCGGAATATTTTACAGTCCGATGAAACATCAAATTTTCATAACCAAACCAAGTATCTAGATTTAATTCTACATATCTAACTTAGATACTGATGCACATATTAAGCATTTGTGGCAACAAAGAATGGAATACAGAGTCAATTTGATAGCACATGTTAGTGCAGAGGCTATTGTGTCAGAGTTTTGGGGCACTTGCCATTGCTAATTTGATATGCTTACACTTTAAATATCTCAACAGTTAGCCATTTAAAATAAAAGTTACTTTAATCAAAAGTTACTTTAATCAACTAAATACAGAAACTCAAAACCATCGGGCTATGCATAGCGACCATGCTCAGATTCACACAAATTAGACACATGGGCAGTGAAGTATCTGACTTGAACGGACAACTCTGTATTCAACGGACAACTCTTTATTTAACGGACAACTCTGTATCTATGTTGTCCTGACAGAGCAGGTGTTCTCTTAGTGTTAGCGGAGGAACAGCCAAAATGAACCAAATACAGTTTTGTATTTGAAAAATTGTCCGCACATCTCTTAGGTTCAAAATCTACAGGGATCGCTGAAGAGAGCTACTATATATACACCATGGGAGGGGAAAGCTCGCGAGTCAGTATTCGTACAAGAATGGGTTGTTTGTTTGTTGTTGTTTTATGTCCTAGCAACATCTAAAGTCATATCAGGATGGGTACTGACTTGTGACAGTGCGCACTCATGGTGACTTTATAGTGCTGTCCCACTGGGAAACCAGGCCACTGGCACCATGACCTGGTATCCCACTCAGTCACATTATCCTGACACTGAGCACACCAGTCCTTGCCCTCTCCTAATAATGCCGAGTGCCTGGCTAGGAAACAACAAGTATACATTTTTAAGTCATTGGTTTGACTCGACTGGGGTTCGAACCCACGACCCCACGATCTACCAGCACGGGAGACGGACGCTCTAACTCATTCGGCCATCCGGTCTGGACTCCAGGCGACGCCAGAGGTAAGGTTGGCCGGAACGGACGGTTTGACGAAATGGGAAATAATGATCACCTCTGTTAATTATATTTATATCCGCATAGTAGATTATATATATATCTATATATACACATATCCTCATATAAATCTCATACAGTCACCACAGTCCGTCCAGCCAGGTCCATCTCTTGCACACCTATCGACATTATTTCATGCACATTATTCCACGCACCCCACCGACTTCCCGCAAACACATGCAAAACCATTTGGCGTAGTTCCGTTGCACGCCACCGGGCGGTGAGCGGGTAGGGTGCCGGCCTAGCCCGGCGCTCGTTCCCGGGCGCTGAGGAGGGGAAAGGGGAAGCAAGCCTGGAGGGCGGGCGGGGCCAGTGTGCGGGCGGGCGGGCGGCGCGGTGATAGGAGGGAGCGGACACTGACTGCCCTGCTGTACACTTCCCACTTGGCTCCCACTCTCTGCGCCGGGAACACTGCAGCGCCCCCTACACCACGTCGCGGGAGGAGACCGTGCACCGCCACGCTGCCTGCAACTGCACCTCTTTCCAGTCGGATCCCTTTCTCTACTTACTCCGAGGTGGCGCGGTGCGTGCGCCCATGCGCGCTGTGGGTGGTGTACGTGTATGTGTGGTGAATCTGTGACCTATCCTCAGTGGTCTCGGCGTCTGCGTGATGCAAATACCAGTGGTGCATACTACGCATGCGCTCCGGAGGTAACCACCCACATGCCTGGATATACACGTGGATAGATCCATCTTCTCTAGGCGGAAACATACCAGTTTTGTATCGTGGATGTTATATTTACATTGTTATATATTATACATAGCTTAGCTTATAAGTTATATATAACTTAATATATATATATATATTGTTCTTGTTGCATAATACCCAGGAGGGGAGTAAATAGCCGGGTCATCTGCAACTGTTTACTCTTATAGAGTTACTATAGATTATATCTGCTTGATACGAATAGTATCGATATAGGTGAGGTCTGCTGTAGCTGGACAAAATGAAGAATACTCTCTGAAACATTGGATTACTTCACATATAAAGTCGGTACTCAAACACAACAGAGGTCTCACAGATGAAATCAATGTGGTAATTGGCGATAATTAGGGATCAAGTTAAAAGAAGACGGCCCAGGAATACCCAGAAACACTGTGGGCGACTGCTCGGAACATGGCTATATTTAATTTAGTCATGTCCGCTGTCGCTGCTGACGGACACATCAAGCCCTGCCTGTCCAATTAACGCGCGTTTATGTTTATGTTTATGTTTATGTCTATCCACATTGGATGGCTTCGCTTATAAGGGCAGTACACAAACCTAACGGAAGTCTCACAGATGAAATCAATGTGGTACTTGGCGATAATTAGGGATCCAGTTAAAAGAAGACGGAATACCCATAAGCACTGTGGGCGACTGCTCGGAACATGGCTGTATATAATTTAGTCATGTCAGTTGTCACAGCTGACGGACACATCAATACTCGCCGGTCCAATTGACGAGTGTCTATGTTTATGGCCTCACACCAGGCGGCTGTCAGCAGCAATGTGCCCCGAGCGAGTTCACACCAGCTCCCGCTGTCATAAATCGCGGACCGAGTGCATACTTTGTGTTTCCGGTGAAAGAACTCCCGAGCTGCTCACCCTGTAAGCTGCCTGAGGTTAGTGAATGAGTGAGCTGAGTTGGATGAGCGCTCGGCGGATGCTTATACTCTTTCTCCTCTCGCCGCCGCCGCTGCCACCCCCCTCCCCACCCGCACACGTTGAGCTGCTCAGTGAGCTGAATACCAGGAAATAGGCTACACAACCTGCTCACAACGGCCTCTATCCTATCCGAGCCGAAAACTCAAAAAGGGGTTTGGATATCACACTTATCACAGCCGTGGTAGCAATAAGCGATCGCCGCAAAACGCCCAGGTTGTCATTGGGTGAGCAGGTGGTGAGCTTTACGTTAGTTACCCCATTCATCTGTGTGTCGCGTTTAGCGCTACTTGTAGGGCATTAGCTAATTGATTAAACTGATTACTTATGGAGGGATAAACTAGTTTACAAACGGCGGCGAAGCGTGGCAGCTGCTGATAGAGCGTCATTGCTATAAATAAGCCCAGCAGACCACAGTCTTGGATAATCTAAATAATACTCGGCAGGTGACTGCATATATATATATATATATATATATACTGTATAAGGAATTATACGAGTATAATAAGGCCGGAAGCTTCAATCTGCTCCCCAGCCCTATCTACTCCCGCAGTCATCGACTTGAGGAGCCTGCTTAACCTAGAAACTTCCATCCTACTTACACTCAGATCCGTTGGGGGGCGCCACACATCTGTGCACGCACCCCCCCCCCCCCCCCCCCCTTCCCTACGGGTGTTGTGCGTGTGGGCACAGTGTGACATATCTGATTAAAGTGCGGGTCGTGGCAGGACCGGGCAGTGCGTGTCCACTGCGTCTGGTTGGTTGGTTGTTGGAGTTTTACGTTCTGGCTACATCTAAGATCATATCAGGACTGCCCACTGCGTCTGGTATCTCACGTGAGACAGAAGCTCTACACTGCATCCCACCGATGCTGTCTAACCTCTCAAGCGCGCAGGCCTTATATATATCGAACATCGACGGCACCTTCCACTTCCGGGTCATCCCCGAGGGCAATTCCGGCGTTGACCTGCACCTTGACCCCGACCTTGGCCTCGCTCACGACGTAAAGGTCGTCGCAGCGGGGCCGAAAACGGCCGTGGCCGCACTGAGCGACAACCGCATTGCCGCGCTGGGGAAGGGACACGGCATCATCGTGACGGCGCTGACGTCACTTCCGGTGGTGGGGGCCGGCGGCGGTGTGGGCGGCGCGGGTGGGGCCCCGGTGGCGGGGTTCATCGGGGACGGGCTGCCGCTCCTGCCCCCGACGACGGCGACACTGGACCTGCTGGCGTTGAATGCCACATCGGCGCTGGTCGGGAACGACAGCACCGTGCCGCCCGTTGACCTGACGGACATTCTTGGGCCCCGGCGAGACGAGCTGTACAAGGTGATCCCTGTGACCATCGTCTACTGCATCATCTTCATCACGGGCATTGTGGGCAACGTGTCAACGTGCATCGTCATCGCGCGCAACCGCTACATGCAGACGGCCACAAACTACTACCTCTTCAACTTGGCCATCGCCGACCTGCTGATGCTTGTGCTCGGCCTGCCGCAGGAGACCTACTCCTTCTGGTCCGCCTATCCTTGGGTGTTCGGAGAGACGTTCTGTGTTATCCGCACCATGGCGGCCGAGACGTCGACGTACGCGTCCATCCTCACCATCACCGCCTTCACGGTCGAGCGCTACGTGGCCATCTGCCACCCGATGCGCGCGCAGACCATGTCAAGCCTGCCGCGCGCCATCAAGGTGATCGTGCTCACGTGGCTGGTGGCGGCCGTGTGCGCCGTGCCTATGGTGCTGCAGTTCGGCGTCGTGTTCCAGCGCGATGCGCGCGGACGCGATATCCTCGACTCGGCCATGTGCACCATTCGGAAGGAGCGCGCGCTCGAGCATGCCTTCGAGATCTCGACGTTCCTCTTCTTCCTGGCGCCGATGACCATCATCTCGGTGCTGTATGGGCTCATCGGGCTGGCCGTGCGTGACTCGGCGCTGTCTCGGGCCGGATCGGATACGTCGACGCACAGCGAGCAGACGGGCACGGCGCTGAGGGTGCAGCAGCAGACGAGGGCGCGCCGAGCCATCATCAAGATGCTGGGTGAGTACTGCCACTTACGGGTTACACCTCGCGCAGAATGACCGCCTTTCTGTGCGCCTATGTTGCGGGGTGGCCATTTGGGTTCCTCTGAATGCAATCTTGCTTCAGTGCCGAAACACTGGTCTTGTTGCGTCCCTGTTCAATTTAAGTTTTTAAAACTATTTAAAGACTTTGCAGAGTCCATAATTGTGCGGGATAGACATTTGAATTCATCTGAAGGCAATCTTTCTTCAGCATTGAGACTGGTCTTGTTTTGTCTGTGTCCAATTTCAGTTTTTAAACTATTTAAAGACTTTGCAGGGGTAGTAGACATTTGGATGCATCTGAATTCAATCTTTCTTCAGTGCCAAGACTTCTGGCATCCGCGTCCGCAACCAATTTTAGTTGTGAAAACTATATAATGCTGCATCGTCCAAAGAAGCATCACATTTTCAAAGCCAACACGATTATCTAGATTTGATTGTACATATTTAACTTAGATCCTGGAGCACTTATTATTTATAAATATTAAGTATTTGTTGCCACATAGACGGGAGTATTGATATAGTTTAATAGAAGGTGTTATTCCTGAAGCCTATGGCTATGGTGCCAAAGTTTTGGCGTGCTTGCCAAAAGTAATTTGACATGTTTGCACATATCTCAAAACTAAAATGAAAGTTACTTCAAACTAAAGTAAGGTAGATTGTAACACTGAGACACTGGTCTCCTTGCATCCGTGTCCAATTTCACTTATTGAAACTATTTAAAGTTTCAGAGTTCGATGGTTTTGAGTTTCTCTCTTTTTTCTGAGATAAATACATCAGGTCGATCGTTATAATCTACAAGTCTTTATTTTGTAGTAATGTTGCTTTAAAATGACTAACATTGGAAATATTCAAAGTGTAAACATGTGAAGTTAATTTTGGGATGCTTGTCAAAACTCTGATTCAATTTGCTCCAGCAGTAACAGGTTCTTTTAACATGACTTAATATTCCCTTCTATCTAGCAACAAATGCCTAATTAGTATCCGCTATCTAAGTTAGATACGTAGAATCAAATCTAGATAAGTGTTTTGCTTTTGAAAATTTGATGTTTTTACCGGACTATGCAACTTTAATAAAAACATAATAAGATAATTAAGTATGTTATACTGTCGCTATTTTTAGCCGACTATAATCATGTGGTATATTTGAACGGCGTCGAGCATTCGTTGAATGTATTACTGTGGAGGTGGTGTCTTTATCTTTAAATTGGGTTTTGTGAAGCGTTGTGTGGGTACAGTGGAGGCTTTAGTTCAACTGCTAAGGCCTCAGTCACACTATGGCCCACGACAACTTTGCGACCACTTTACGACCAAAAGACTGACTGGTCGCCGGCTGGTCATTGACTGGTCACTGGCTGGTCGCCGACTGGTCGCCGACTGGTCGCTAACTGGTCGCTAACTTGTCGCTGACTGGTCGCTGACTGGTCACTGACTGATAGCTGACTGGTCGCTGACTGGTCACTGACTGGTCTCTAGCTGGTCGCCTTCTGGTCGCCAACTGGTCGCTGACTGGTCACTGACTGGTCGCTGGCTGGTTGCCGACCAGGGGGTGTCTGCTGAAAAGTAGTTGGCGACATCCTTGAGACCATTTTGGTGACAAGGAGGTTTTTGGTGCAGAACATGCAACCTCCTTGCGACCAAAATGGTCACTCAGAAGTCGCCGACCAGTGTTTTTCCTGCTTTATTTTGCTTTGGTCGCAAGGAGATCACTGGAATTTGGTCGCAAAGTGGTCGCAAAGTGGTCGTAGACCATAGTGTGACTGAAGCCTAAGGGATGTATTGGTGGATGTGGTAAGTAAACATAGGCATGGTGGGTGTGTCCGGCATTAATACTGTAGTAAGGGAATGGCTCAGTGTCAGTTCCTTACTTGTGTAGCTGTTAGAGTTAGCTGTGTATCTCGGCGTTATCCTGAGCCGACCAGTATCTAAAGCTGTCGGTTAGACAACATCTTGTTGTGTATAAGCCGTCGGAGTGACCTGGCAGAGCCATAGGGGATACTAATTGGTTGTCTTGTCTTGTTTCTTCATGCTACATTAAAGGTGCATAGTTCGATGGTTTTGAATTTCTGTCATTTGCTGAGATTAATATATTAGGTTGATCGCTATAATCTACCTCACTTTAGTTGGAATAATTTAAATTTTAAATGGCAAACTTTTGAGATATTTGAAGTGCAAATTAATGTTGGGAAGCACGCCAAAAACTCTTACAGCATAGGCTTCTACAGTGATAGGTTCTATTAGATTCCCTCACCTATGTGGTAATACATGTTTACTAAGTATCTAAGTTATATATGTAGAATCAAATTTAGATAATTGTTTTGGGTTTGAAAATTTGATGTTTTGATCAGACTATGCAGCTTTCAATTAACTCAAACTAACTAACTCAAACTAACTAACTCTTTGGTGCGCGAAATAACTGACTTCCCATGAGACATCACTTCTTTAAATAGCATTTAAATATCCTTGGCTTTATCTCTAAAGTAAAGCTTGTTTCATTTAACAACCCCTCTAGAGCATATTGATTTTTATCATAGGCTATTGGACGTCAAACATACGGTCATTCTGAGATATTTCTTTGGAGGAAACCAGCTGCCGCCACATAGGCTACTCTTTCCACTAACCAGCAAGGGGTCTTTTATATGCACTTTTCCACAGACATGGCAGCACATACGACAGCCTATGATGAATCAATTGTGAACCTTTGGTTGGAATGGAAAATAGACCAAAGTGCAAATGGGTCCACTGAGCAGGATCGATCGGATGACGGGCACCTTCTCAGGTGGACACTCTATCGCCTGAGCTATGTCCCGCTCCCTGGCTATACTTCTAATGCTATGGTATTTACATAATCAGTCAGAGTATTTCACGTTTCTCTGCACAGGTCCATACTGACAAAAGTCAATTATTTAAAAAGTCAGATTTCCCGATTTGGGACCTCATTCCTTCTCGTTGTGCATAGCAGCGATGTCACAGACAACATCGGCTGCAAAGCTCCAATCATATATATCTCACACTAATATGCACATGCCTACATTTATAGGCAATATATATATACATATATATATATATATATATTTCAATATAAGCCAGAATGAAATGGGACTTAATAGCTAGAGCAAACGAAACAAGAAAGAAAACCAGGATGAGTAAGTGATGCAGATGGCAAGAGTCAAATGGGTAAGGATATTTGGGGCTTCCATCATGGTAACCAGGCAACAGGAAGGGAGAGTTGGCGCCATCTGTAGACACACCGTGCTTATTTAAAAGGTCATATTCGCTTATCAATATTATATATATAACATGGTATAAGTAACTAAAATATAATCAAATACTCGTATTATCTAGCTGTCATATGTTCAATATGCCCCAGCTGTGACATAGACCGCTCAGAATGCATCTGAGTTGAATAATATTCATATATACTATATACATAATATTGATTATTGACAGTAATCATTCAATGCTGAGAAAAAAACTATATCCGTGTCCTCGGAGAATTTCTTAAATAGCATCTCCCCAAGGTCATTTCTCCCACGGTAGTAAAACTATTTATATTATATATATAGTACATACTTCAAGATATTGAATACATTGCGCTCGGGAGAGAGAGAACGAGAGAGCAGTTGGAGAATAGCATAGCTTTATTTTCAGAGCAAAGGGCATCCAATGGATATGTCCTTAAGAAACCAGTTATTATGCAAACATGGCTATGCGAAGGGTTGATGATAATAATATGGATACACGTAGCACAACAGATAAATGATACAACATAAACGATATAGTGAACATGACATATATACTAGATAAGATAATTGAAGTGGTTAATTCCATGTATATATGTATGTACATATATACAGATGATGGATAACTCTTGTTTTCCCGAGGTACAAGCCTCATATATTCATGGGCTAGGGAGAAGGAAGCAACATCCGGGTTCAGCAATCTTCACCTAATTATTCAGGATAAAAATGAGCTTAATGATTGGAACTCATAATGTTTTCGTTTTGGCACAAGCTAACGTAATAGTCATGGCAGGGTGTGGTGGGTGTGGTGGGTGTGGTGGATGGGCCCTATCCCACGACTATCCAAGGCTTGTACCTTGGGAAAACAAGAGTTATCCATCATCTCTACCCAGGTTAAGACTCGTATAACTATACTATTTTACCTCGGTACTAAGCCTCTGGCTACTTGTGGTCGAGCGAGACCTTTACGTAGCCTCATTTTTATCCTCAATTATCTGATGAACATAGTAATGTTTCACTTGTAATATTAAAATTGTTTAAGTCTCACCCATCTTCTTAGTTGGTGAGTAGGCAGGTTTCAACCCCGCTCGTCTTCTCTAGTCGTTTGTTGTAATGTTTAGCAAACGACCTTGCCGTCTTCCAGCCGGCATGTGCTAGGATTCTCTTAACTGAGATTCCCAACTGTCTCACCTTCGAGACCATGGCACCTCGTCTAGAGTGAGAAGCATAGCATCCTGTATTGACGCCTGCTGACTTGAGCACGTTAATCGTCCATCTGGTGAGCGTGTCTCTGGAGATAGCCTTATGTGGCTTAATGAAGCTTATCAAAAGCTGTCTGGAATTACGTATTCCTTTTGTCTTGGCTATATAAGCCCTAATGGCGGACACTACACATAGTTTCCTGTCATGTGGGAAACTGGTTAAATGAATCGAGGAGAGGGGATCTCCCATACTGTTTGATTTTAATAATTTGTCCAAATCAAACGTGGCCTCCTTGTCATCAATGTCTAGGCCAGTAAGTGAAAGGGCCACAATTGTTTGGCCCCTATGACCGGTTACTAAGAGTAACAGAACAGCTAATTTGTATCCTAGCTGTTTAATCGATAGATGTCTATTACTAGGCCATTCTTGGTATAATTTAAATACCACTGAGACATCCCAAAACCTATTGTATTTTGGTTTTGGGGGGTTTCTTTCATATACAGATCTCATGAACCAATGGAGAACTTCATGTTTGCCAATTGTTTCTCCATCAACCCTTGGTAAGATGACCGATAGTGCACATCGAGGTGCATTGATGGCTCCATAACCTAGTCCGTCATTCTCCATCATTCGTAAGAACCGGACTACTTGGGCGATGGATGGTTCCATTGGCTTAACTTTGTGTATCAAACAATAAATGCCCCATTTCTTTAAGTAACTGGAATATAATTTGACCGTCCCTGGTCTCCAGGCATGCAAAATTAATCTATTTTGGGTGATTTTATCTAAGCCAAATTTCTGTAAATATCTACTTAGAAAATAAATGCCAATAGGGGTGTCGTGGATACATCCCCCAGGTTTGTTACTTGGCCTTGGTGTTGTAAGTTTAGTGGCCCTCTGGGGAATTTTAAAGAGTCTTTCGCTCCCCATTCTACTGCCGCTCGCCAGGGTTGTACACTCTGGCACTATGAGCACTGCATGTCCTTCGTCCAGCCTGATCTTCCTGGCTACTCTGCTGATTAGGCTGAATGGGGGAAAGATATAATAAAATTGATCATTCCAGATCATAGAGAAAGCATCAACTTTCCAGGCATCTGGCTCTGGATGCCAAGAGACATATTTAGTAATTTTCTTGTTTCTACATGAGGCAAACATATCTACTTCCGGGGTTCCCCATTTTTGGCAAATCATGTCAAAAATGTTATCATTTAGGGACCATTCTAAATGGTCATGGAAATGGCAAGTTTTGCTGTCTGCTAATATATTTTGACTACCTGGTATATGTGCTACTGTAAGCCAAACTTGTTGCTTTTGAGCCCAATTCCAAATTTGTTTTGCTAGTTTATTACTTTTGTCCCTCCCATGTTTCGAATATAGGCCATTGTGGTAGTGTTATCAGTCAAAACTTGTACATTGAATTTAGGCACTTGTACTAAACTCCTCAAACCTAAATCGATGGCTCGTAATTCTAATACATTTATGTGATCATCTATTTCCTCATCTAGCCAATGGCTCCCTGTGGCGAGATTATCCCTGTGGGCGCCCCAACCTTCTAAAGAGGCATCGGTTGTGACTATCGTATTAGGTTCACCCATCCTGATTGGATTGTGTGAATTAAGAATGTGGTCTAGTCACCATTTAATATCATCATAACCGTGTTTGGAGATGGTCATAAGACCTCAAAATTACCCTTCGTTTTGACTAATGCGTAATTTTTATCTATCTCAAGGGACTTGATATGTGCTTTACCATATAATATGGCTGATGCGTAAGCTACCATAAGTCCAATAAGTACAGCGACTTGTCTGATTTTCAGTCTCTATAATTGTAATAAACTCAAAGCTGTAATTTTAAATTTATCTATTTTATCAGGTGTTAATGAAATCGTCATTTGTTCTGTATCAATAAAGAAGCCTAAGCATTTTAAATGTTTTGTAGGTATTAGTACAGATTTAGTATCATGTATGTAAAACCCCACATGCAGCAATGCTTGACATAAATCATCAATTGCTGTTTGAGAATCGTGTTGCGTTTGCACCACAATGAAGGAATCATCAATGTAAGGGAACATTACATGTCCTTTCTTGGCCATTTTGGAAAATATGGGTTTTAACAATTTAGTAAACAACCTTGGTGCGCAAGCTAAGCCATTCGGCAAACAAGTAAACTGGTAGAGTTGTCCTTGCCAGATAAATCTGAGGAATTTTCTGTGGGCTTCATAAATTGGAATAGTGTAGTATGCGCCTTTTAAATCCACACTAGTGAGCCAAGAACCAGGTGTTACTAGGTCTCGAGCTATTTCTAAAGAAAACATTTTGAAATGTTTGTATTCTACTAATTTATTGAGTGTGGTTAAATCTAGAATCATCCTGACATCTCCATTAGGTTTGGGTCTGGAAAATATATTGGAAATATATTCCCTATTAGTATGTTGGACTGGTTCAATAATGCCTTTAGTACAGAATTTATTGACTTCAACAGTTAATGCTTGCTGTTCGTCTAAGTCTAGACGATAGGGCAAAAATATATTGGTTTTAACCGGTTTTTCTATGAAAGGAATAGTGACCCCTTGTACAATATTAAGGATTGTTTGCTTTTGTGTAATTTTCTCCTAATCACTCAAATGATAATTTAATAGAGCTAGTTCCAAGTCTACTTTGTCCCATTTGCACTTTCTGATCATGTTTTTAATCGTCTGCACGAAACGCTCTATTTGTCCATTGCTTTTTGGAAACTGTGGGCTCGAATAAATGGGATTAAATGCATAGTGTTGCGCAAATCTGGTGTATTCTAAGCTGCGGTATTGCGGGCCATTGTCGGAGACGACAAATTTTGGTATCCCATGTCGTGCAAAATTATCTTTTAACGCTTTAATTACGCTGGTGGATGTAATGTCATCTAGGAGTGTTACCTCGGGATATTTTGAGTAATAGTCTACCGTTATTATGTAATATTGGTTGTCTATTTCTAAGAGATCTGTTCCTATTTTTTCATATGGCATGCACGGGATGTGGTGACTTACCATCGGCTCGGTGTGTTGCTGTTTCCTATGAATTTGACAAGTAGTGCACCTTTCTATGCGATTGGTTATCTGTGCATCTATGTGGGGCCAAAAAACTGTGTCACGTGCAAGTTGTTTGGTTTTTGTGATTCCCAGGTGTGTTTCGTGTAGGATTTCTATCACCTTATCTCGGAGTTTATGTGGGATCAGCAACCTGTTGCCTTTCATGACCATGTCATTTTCTATCGTTAGGTCATCTTTGTGTGCGTTGTATGGTTGAATGTTTTGTGGTAGCAATTTGCTGGGAGTGTGCCAGCTGTTTTTTATATGTTGTTTCAGCTGGATGAGTGTGTCATCTGTTTTGTACTCCTCTTTTATCTCGATCATGATATCTGATGTAGCGTCGATCGCGGCCACGCTCAGGGTGTCGTCATATAGGTTTCGGGGTTCCAGCGTGTCGCTGTGTGCCCTGGATAGTGCATCTGCAAACAATAATTTGGATCCTTTTATATGGGTTAGTGATATGTTGTAGTTTTGTAGGCGCATGCGCATACGCTGCATGCGCGCTGAGAGCTTATGGATGGGTTTATCTATTATGGCTATCAATGGTTTGTGATCTGTTTCTATCTGCACATGTTTACCATATATGTAATTGTGAAATCGTTGGCAACCAAAACAGATAGCCAGCAGTTCTTTTTCAATTGTGGCGTAGCTGCCTTGTGCTGTGTCAAGTGCCCTGGAGGCCATGGCTACCGGTTTTCCATCTTGAATGAGTACAGCCCCTAGCCCTGACTGGCAAGCGTCTACTTGTATGGTAATGGGTTTCTTTACGTTATAATATGTTAATACTGGAGCTTCTTTTAATTTCTGTTTTAATGCTTCGAACGCCCTCTCTTGTTCAGTTTGCCAATGCCACGCAACGTTTTTGGTTAGCAGTGTTCGGAGTGGTTTAGCAATTTCCGACATGTTCGGGATGAACTTATGAACATACCCAACCATGCCAAGAAACTGCTGCACCGCTGCTTTGTCGCGTGGCGTAGGCCTGTCAACGATAGCTTGTACCCTAGAGGGTTCAGGTTTGACACCTTCTTGTGTCAATATGTGGCCCACGTATCCTACCTGATTTTGACATATTTTGCTTTTATCTGAGTTTAGCTTCAAATTGACTGTCCTGGCGTGTTCTAATACGGCCTCTAACCTGTCATCATGTTCTTTTTTTGTTGACCCGTATATGAGAATGTCATCCGTCACAATTCCGATGCCTGGGAGATCCCCCAGGATGCGCTGCATTTCTTCGATGAAGATATCCCCGGCTGTCTTTATACCAAAAGGCAGCCGAGTATATCTATATCGCCCCCACGGGGTATTGAATGTGCAAAGCCGTGAGCTGTTCGCATCCAGTTGGATCTGCCAGTATCCTGACTGTGCGTCTAATACAGAGAAATACTGGGCATCGGCAGTGTTAGCAATGATTTCATCGATCGTCTTTGTGTGATATGCCCCACGAAGGATCGCCTTGTTCAGCTTAGTGGGGTCGAGGCAAATGCGTATTTTATTTGGTTTGCGAACAATCGTTATCGAATTTACCCATTCCGTCGGCTCGTTTTGTTCTACTATTACCCCCAGTTCCAACATTCTTTTTATTTCATCATGTACTTGACTTTGTATAGCATACGGTATACGTCTGGGGGGATCGACTACTGGCACTATCTGGGGGTCAGTATGTATAATGGCGTTTGTTTTGATTAACCCTAACCCATTGAACACATCGTCATATTGCCTCACCAAGTCTTCGGCGCGTGTGCTGAGACAACCGGCTGCGGGTGAATGTTCGATCAGTTCATCTATCCTGGCGATAATCCGTAGCTGTACACAGGCTTTTTTTCCCAGGATAGCGTGGCCCTGACGCACCACCTGGAACTTGATCGGCTGGCCCTTGACGTCCATGATCGCTTCCCCATCAGGGACTATCTTATGCCCCGAGTATGTCACCAGGCGACATTTGGATTTTGTCAAAGTCATTCCGGGTAAGCGATCAAACGCCCTGCGCGGGATGAGGGTCGCTTCGGATCCTGAATCCACCTTGAATCGTACGTCTCGGCCTGCGATGCACAGATCCACATGCCACAGTCCAGGTTGATCGTCGCTGAAGATCGCGCCCGTGAATAGGTCCGCTTCTAAGCTGTCCACGTTCGTCTTGTTGATGTTTATGCCTGTAGCCCCGCTCGCTTCCATGTCATGGCCGGGTATGTCCATTGAAAGTTCATGAACAGTTAGAGGTTTGCTCCTGCAAACTTTCATGAAATGACCTATCTTCCGACATGAACTGCAAGTTTTCCCTTTGGCTGGGCATGCACCTCTTCGATGGTTGAATCCACAGTTCCCGCATATCATACGGCTCATGTCATTGTTGTTGCTGCTTTGGGTTCTCCAAGATGGCGCTGTCGGTCCTCGTGTCACAGGTGCACCGGTCGTTCTTGTCATGAAGTCTACTTCTTTTGTTAGGTCTTTACTGTGTTGGCTTTCTAGCTGGTCAGCCTTGAATTCACTTAACTGGCAAATTTCTATACATTTTTGAAGAGTCAAGTCAGCCGTTTGCAGTAACTTGTTTCTTAGCTCGATACCGCTCACACCTGCTACTATGCGGTCACGCAGTAGTGACTCCTCTGTGGGCCCATACTTGCAATCGGTTACGCGGTCCCGCAGTGCAGTGATATAGGTGTTAATGTCTTCAGTAGTTTGATTGTGTGTATTGAAACGGTATCGAGTAATAATTAAATTTGCCCTGCCAGTGCAATGCTCCTTGAATACCTTTATCAGCGGTTCGATGCGGTCTTCCTCGTCAGATTGTAAGTGCAGGTTTGCATGCACCCTTTGCGCCTCCTCACCGGCCACATGTAGGAAGACGCAGCATTGAACGTCCTCTGCTTTCTCTTTCACACCTGCAGCAGTTGCATAAATCTTATACGCTCGGTATCACTTTTTCCAGTTTGCTGCTGCATTATTATCCAAAATGAGAGGACCAGGCGGTTTTAGTCCTGTTAGCGGCATCTTGGTAGCACATCTGACACCATGTAACATGTAAGTCAAGAACGTCCGCACAGCTCGGTGGCTAGTTAACAAGTGAGTTTATTTATAGAACGGAGATCCCGCTGCTATGCCTCACCAGGCACACGGGTGGCGGTACACATACGTACACACATATATATATGACAACACCTGTGAGTGGCTCCTGACCACCCTGATACCAGCTGTGTCTGGTCACTACCGCCTCCAGACCTGCTCGGATGGTCAGATTTTTAATTCATCAGATTAATAACCCACTATGTTTATCCGTCTTTCTACTCTTCTCGTCACCTAATCTAATTACGCATATTCTCAAGCAGAACAATGTGGTAATGATAATTATTGTTCTAGCGTAAATCAAGTTTAATTAGCGATGAACTAGTTAGTAGTTCTAGCCTTTGGAAGATGATTCCTTCTCGCATCACCTGGATGCTGCTGACATCTGAGACCAGGAAGGTTACATAATTAATTAAAGTAATTCACAACCCGAAACATTCAAAACTTGAATCGCTGCCAAGTCTATTTAGTCAAGATCCCATGTGATATTTAGGTAGTATATTATAACATTGAGCATAATATTATATTAACGATTTATTAATGGATATGGGATTTGAGGCTTGAGATTTTCTAGATTATATTGAATGCAGCATGAAACCAAAATCTGCGGCTTGCAAAATAAATTGATTTGCTAAATATAAAATATGTTTTAAAAAGCGTTTATTAAATTACTTTACCGTTCAAAGTTGATCAATCTGGAATTGAATTAACTGAAATATGAAGCATTGTAAGTAATCAGTAAATGAACAAGTTTGAACTATGAGTTCCTACATGACACCTCTCCTCCATCTTCTCGTATAACAACACTTTTTGCATCAGGCGGAATTGAGAGGAAAGTACTCGGTGGAAGTAATTACAATTGTACGCATCCTCAGCGACCCCTGTGATCAGCGAAACCCTGTCATATGTGGACAATTTATCGATGTACAAACTACTTCTATTTCTTTCGACCAGACAGGGTGGCCGAATGAAGAGAGCGTCCCTATCCTGTTTTGGGAGATCGGGCGATCCGAACCCATGAGCTTGTGGGTTCTAATCCTGGTCGAGTCAAACCAATGACTTAAAAATTGATACTTGTCGCTTCCTAGCTCGGCGCTCAGCATTAATAATATAGAGCAAGGACTGGTTAGCTCAGTGTCAGGATAATGTGGCTGCATAGGATATCAGGTCATGGTGCTGGCAGCCTGGTTTCCCAGTGGGGCAGCACTATAAAGCCACCATGAGTGCGCACTGTCACAAGTCGGTCCCCATCCTGATATGACCTTAGATGTTGCTAAGATGTAAAACAACAACAAACAAATCTATTTCTTTTGCTTGACACCGCGAGCATGTCTAAACCCACAACTAATTAACCAACAAATCAACCAATCACTCAAACAATCAACACATCGATCAATCAATCACATGCTTGTCCTGTCGATTGTAGGACACCTGCTATCTCAGGTCAACATTGGTCTGGATGCAGAGTTTGTCCTTTGAAGGCGTGTACCATTGTACCAATTAATAAGGAGGATTCACGATCGTACTTCTGCACTGACCTCTCAGGCAAGGAGCCACATAGACAGGTATGCATGGATAGCGTGATTGTAACAAGGAGCCTAGGTAGTGTAATGGTTAGCACGCTAGCTATGGAATGGCAAGAGGTGGTGGTTCGAAAACCTGCTCCAAGTGCAATATTTCCCCTTTTCATCACCCCCATAAATAGTACCGATTGGCAACAGTTGTCGTTGCGGACAGGGAATGTGCCAGTCACTTTGTCGAGTCTGCTTTGACCAGTAGGGGTTGGCGCTGGTGTCCGGCAGTGTTATCTGATTCAGTGCGCAAAGGTCAATCCCCGAGTACCTTGTTACGTGTACAGGTGCAGTAACACGGCATTGGGTGTGCCATGGGGCACTGACCCGGACTGGGCTCAGCTCTCATTCTACGGGCAAAGAATTTCACCATCAGTATTAAGCCGTTATTGACCTATATGGGTTTGAGATATGGAACCTGGATATTAAAGTCTCCGGCTATACCTCACCCAGATACAAACGAATCCAGCATCACAAGCTATTCAAACATACCTTTGCTTAGTTTGTTCACTTCATGCCACTGAACATGTGGGAGGAGAGTTGACGTCTGTGATGTATGAATGACATCATAGGTGGGATTCCCTCATCACATGACCTAGAGGGGTTCCCCACACACAGGGGAAGCCATGGCAAGATGGCAGCCACAGAAAGCTCTTAATTCAACTTTTAAAGTCTATTAATCTACACGATTTAATGAATTATTCACACAAAAAGTAGCTGGTTATGATAAATAAACACTTGCACTTTATATTTATCATTTTACATTGCAATTTCTAACCTTTCTTTCTCTGGTTATCTAAAATTGTCAGTGCTGCTGGAATAAATACAACACAACAGAAGCAACCAATGTCATCACTCTCCCCCCCACATATGTAGTTGCATAAACTGAAAACTGGCAAGTGTATGCTTGGAGAGCATTTGTCGGAGTACGGGTAGTGTCTCAGCGACCTATATCTGGTCCATTTAAAGTTGCATAGTCCGATGATTTTGAGTTTCTGTCATTTTCTGAGATTAGGTATCTAGGATCAAGTCAAGTTGTTTTGGTTTTGAAAATTGGACGCTTTGTCAGACGATGCTGCTTTAATACGTCAATAATCTTTAGATTATTTCCCTCAATTTATGGATTAAAACAAGAAGGAAGGAGTCTCGCTAAAATAGTCCCCCCTCCCTTGCACATAGTTCTTTAGATCGTTACCATTGAACCCCCAGTTAGAGTTGTAGAAAGTAGGAAATAGATTTAGACTGCCATTCGTAGCTATGAGTCGATTTCGATTTCGATCAATACAAGTAGAAACACTAGAAACATGCTGGAGATGAAATAGTTTCACCATGTACTCAGAGCTAGTTCAAGGATCCCTTTTCTCAGTGAAATCGGTGATTTAAATGAAAACTGAATTTCCAAATGAGGGGTGGAAAATCCCGTTCTCGAAAAAAAAGCAACAACTTTTAATTATTTGTTAGTTTTGAATTCGTAAAACAGTTGGATTTGCAAGGCCAACATATGTCCAAGTAGGTACCAGATTGCACCATTTTAATAGTGGTTTAACATCTTTTCCCGGTAGCCCCAGTCCCTCCTACTTTTTAAAGGATTAAACAAAATGTTTTGTCACTCGGACCCCTGTAGTTACTATACCCATTTTCCCGATATACATTAATAAACACTGTAAATATTTTTTTAATCCCCAAACAATAACAACGCAGAAAACACTCACATAGAACCCCACTATCTCACAAAAAAAGAAGAAGATGCAAAACTCCACACAAGTCACTGTTCGTATTAGGACAACACGAATACACGGCTCAAATATAATTATTGATGTTGCTCAATTTACCCTCTTTGGATAACAATATATGAATCACCATATTGAGATGAGAAAATTATATATTGAGCAGTATATAATGGTTTCCATTTAATTCTCCGTGATATCAACATGGTATTACATGGAGACTCTGTGTTGAACCTTAAAAACCAGTTGATGGCTGGCCGACTTTAATACAGTAGAACCCCATTAAACCAAGCTCGGTTAAACCAAACGATCGGTTAATCCAAACGTTTTTTGGTGACCCGGCAAAATACTACCATTTATCATATAAAAATGTTGGTTAAACCAAAGTCGGTTAATCCAAAGTATCGGTTAATCCAAACAAAATTGTCAGCCCCAGGCCACTTCCGGTACAGTTAAACCAAACTTTCATGTGGTTTTAAGGTCATCTGGGACTTTTTTATATGATAAATGGTAGTATTTTGCCAGGTCGCCGAAAAAAGTTTGGATTAACCGATCGGGTTGATTTAACCGAGGTTGGTTTAATGGGGTTAAACTGTACATACATACAAAACAATAATCATAGTGTCCACATACATTGTACATTCATAAATGCACCCCCGTTTTTGCCAAAGCCAAGTGAAAGTCAAAGCTCGGTTAAACCAATGATCGGTTAATCCAAACACATTTCTAGTTTGGTTTAACGGGGTTATACTGTATATACTGTATATGGCCACACTTACTTCGCGTGTGCGGCTGACATAAATTTAATCCCGATCCAAAGTAATAATAACTGCTACTTCCGGTGCATAGCAACACAGTAGGGAGTAGGCAGGTCGCTGTTGTGTTAAATAACAATAAGTGGCCCCATCCTGATGTTTATATTTTAATCACACCACCAGCTTTCCCTGTCAGTGGGGGTATGTAACTTTGTATTAGTAATAATATTATTTCATTTATAATTTTCTTTTAAGTCTTGCACTAGCGTTTAAATATCTAGTTACCTTGCATTTTATTTGATAGTTAAAGTTGCATAGTCTACTGGTTTGTGCTTGTGTAGATTTTATTTTTAGAGAAATTGATTAAATTGTTCGGTATAATCCACTTTAGTTTAGATTCAATTGACATATACTTTGACATATTTGAAGTGAAAACATACTAATATAAATTAATGTTTGTACATACCCATTCTGATAGTATATATGTGTATTATAATGTATTATAATAATATAAAGGAACGGAGCAATTCCAATATTGATATCATATTTCATTGTACGATTATTTGCGTGTATTCGGGATTCGCGCACCCACCCCTTTATATGCTCGCGATTGGGGCGCCAAATGTTTGGTGCGGAAATGATTCAAACCACTGTCACTTCGCTCACATTTTTATAGTATATACATATATAGTATATATATATATATATGGGTCAGGATCACGAAAAGAGGCCAATTGGGGGAAGTTGTCGGCATCGATCATTGGATGTTGGCGTCGATTGTCATAATTATAGTTTAGCATTGACAGAGGTATTGGAAAGTCCTTAAATTTATCCTGAATGTAAAGGTAGATAAAATACAACAACCTTATTTGTTTCTAGGATGATTTAATATAAAACAAAGAAATGCACTACACTTTAAGAATTGCGACGCCGACATCCTGGTAAAGTTGTTGGCGTCGATCATTGGATGTCGGCGTCGATCGATATAACTATAGTTTAGCATTGACAGGGGTGTTGCAAAGTCCTTAAATTTATCCTGAATGTAAATGTAGAAAAAATACAACAACCTTATTTTTTTCTAGGATAATTTAATTTAAAACAAAGAAATGCACTACACATTAAGAATTGCGACGCCAACATCTTAAATAAACCACCAATTGGCCCATTTTCGTGAGGCTGACTCATATATATATATATATATACTTGTCGGTCTGGAAGAAGGTGTCAAAGGCCCCAGCTCTTCCTAATTAGAGCTATTTCTAGCTTGACGCAGTGAGGCATAATGCGATTGTTCCTGACTGGAAGATTGAGGCAGCCCTGGTTTCTGCAGGCTGATAGCTTCCCTCCTCGCCAAACACACATATTGAGATTTCCCTGATGTGGACATCTTGCTAAGATATTCCAAGTATTTGCGTAGAGAATGAAGTACTTATCTTAGTACAATTATGCATTTATAGTGAAAAATTAAAAATGCTTTCCGTATGTGGTCTCCCCCTGTTACCAAGATCAACAGAAATCCACCAACAACACTACTAGTACTACAATGATTTGACAATGATAATGATTGATAACTACAATGCGAATGACTTTATTTTCACTCTGTCGACTCCTCATAGGTTATGAGAGCAACAATATAACAACATAGAATGTATATCAAATAGTGACTCAAAATAGCAACTACTAACAGTTGTTGCTCATGGTTGAAATCCAATGAAGAAATAGTCTTCAGCATACCCATTTATAACTGTCAACAATGGAGAAAAATGTGTGTCGAATAAAGACCACAAATAAACGCAAACTTTGACCATAGTATTGTTCGCCAAACATCTGAATACCTGATTATATGATTTTAGCTGCGGCTAGTTCTAGTCTCCCACTGCCCCCTCCCACATTCGCACCCAACCCTCCCTTCCCTACTCTACTTCGCTTCCAGCCCTTCTCGTGTCTTTGTTTTGGGGGAGTTTTCAGTCGCATTGGTGCTCTGACAGGATTCAAATCTGCAGCACTGTATGGGCACTGCTGAAAGTGGTCCCATGTGGTCGGGAGTTGGCTTCCGATGGGTAGTGGTCAGAGAAATTGGTAGGGGGGGGGGGGAGGAAGGAAAAAGGCAGCCTAAGAGCTCAATGACGGTCCTCTGAGAGGGCCTGGGGAGGCTGGGTGGTTGGTGTAGGTTTACGCCCCAGTAAGACTCTACGCCATACCAGGATGTGCACTGGCTTGTGACAGCATGCACTCATGGCAACTTTATAGTGCTGCCCCACTGGGAAACCAGACCGCCAGCACCATGACCTGATGTCCCACACAGTCACATTATCCTGACACTGTGCGCCCAGTCCCTGTCCTGACCTCATAATGCCAAGCGCCAAGCAGCAACAGGTACCTATTTTATAAGTCATCATAATGCCAAGCGCCGAGCAGCAACATGTACCTATTTTATAAGTCATTAGGTTGACTCAACCAGGATCCAAACTTCAGTCCCTCCAGATTCACCGATATGCACAGTAAGTCCGGCCAAGGCCAGAGGAAGAAGTGAAGTGAGGATGGAATTAGCTAGGCAGTGGATGGGGTTACCTGTTAGTTGTTAGTGAAAATTAGTGGATAGTTGGTAGTGGTGTCAAGTCAGGTAAGGGGATTCGGTGGGGACTGCTAGTTCCTGGTGTCAGTGTCTGGGCCACCAACAGCATTGATGATATCTGCGTTCTGGTGGTAGAAGCGAGTAAGTGCGTTCCAGGATGACTTGGAAATCCTAGAGAGGATGGCCAGAGCGGCCCTATTGTCGCTGAGTTGGCGGTAGAGTCCTCCATGAAGTCACTGATGGTAGATCTTTCGACGGCACCACATGAGGCGAGTATGTGGGCCACATTGAAGATCTTAGTACCGCAGCACTGGAGGTTGAGGACATCAATCCAATGGTGGTAGTCATTCCTGAAGCGGTTGATAGTGACTTGGGTAGAAGCAGGAAAGCCGACTGGATGGGGGATGTTAGTTCTGACCAGCGCTACCAGAGCCAGCTTATTGAATAAGGGTTCCGTACTTGTTCCTTCTGTGTGGCACGTTCCCAGAGTTAGCTGGTGGCTCGAGAAGTGGCAGCGGTCAGTTTGGTGATGGAGGGAGGGATTGTTGTCTCCACTTCTGCTTGGTTGGCACCAGCTAGAGCTTGGTGATCTGTGCCATTGCCGAGGGCCCGGAAGATATGGTTTAGAGTATAAGTAGTGTTGACAGGGTTGTAAATGGTGTATACATTCATGAAGGAGTGTGCTAGGTGGAGACGTGGATGTGGTTGCTTATGAAGGTGGTGGTTCCTCATGAGGGTCCGCCTGCTGCTGCGCATCTTACTGTGGTATGTGGTGTAGCCTTTAACATGGGGTGGATTGATGAGGAAGGTTTCTTGGAGAAGTGTGACGTCACTTTTCTCTCTCTTTAAGGTGTTGCCAAGAAAGCTATCTTGGATTTCAGTCCAACACAGTTCCAGGAGAGAATGGTTCAGGAGTTGTTAGTGGGATGAGGCTGGGAGTGTGGGCTGGTGGTGGCATTATTGTGTACCTCCATTTTCGGCTGTCAGGACAGCACAAAAGGAACCTGGCAGGTCTTTTGGGACATGCGGAAGGTGCTGGATGTTGGAGTTGACTTGGAGCCAGCTAATTAAACCAAAGGCTAGGGCCTCAAAAGAGATTCTGGGTGTTATGTTGGAAAGTGATGCATTAAGAATGTGGAGGAATATCGGGGGTGGGATTTGGGTCGGAGGCAGGGGGGGGGGGGTCGCATGGGGTGGAGGGGAAGGTGGTTTGGGTGGAGGAGTCAGCAGTGGTTACAGTTTGAGTGGAGATGAATCTGGTTTGTGGGTGGGTGGAGGAGGGGTGGGAGGTCTTGGGTTTGGGGGCTGTGAGGTGGAGGGAGAGGACTGAGGGGGCCGGGATGCAGGGCTTGGGTGGAGGGACAATGCGGGGGAGGTAGGGAGGGGTGGGTAGGAAGAGGCAGAGGGGGAAGGAGGGGCAGTGGGGGGGCATCAGGTTGTGCAGGCAGGGCAGCAGTAGGGGGGGGCCTCGGGTTGAGTGGGGAGAGTGGGCAGAAAGGAGGGGGAAGTAGGGGTGGGTTTAGCCTCTTCCACAGCTGGATGCGCATGGGGCAGTCTGTACTCTTGGCGTTGTGATTTCCTTTGCAGGCAGGGCACCTGACAGGTGCCTCACACTTAGCGGCAATGTGTCCCAGAGCGGCACAGCACACACAGACGGTGGCAGTGGCTTTGCATTCATGTTTGTAATGGCCGTATTGTTGGCAGGTGGTGCAAAAGGTTGGTTTGAGGTGGGGAGTGGTGACTCGTAGGAGTCTGTAGGCTCCACACTCGAGTCAGGAAGTGGTGTCTATGGGATGGTCAGTGAAGACATTGGAAGAGTAAATGGCAATGTCTCCCTTCTGTATCCGGGAGGCACTGACAATGGAGTGTCGTCCAATCAGTTCCGCGGTATTTATGCTTGGGTAGAGGCCAGAGATGACATAGTGGTGCGTCTTGGCCGATCCACGCATCTCCGTAAAAGTTGATGAGGCTCGGAGCCAGTTGAGGGAAACCCGTGTCTTGGCACCAATGACAAGGTGGTCAGGGTATTTGTCAAGGGAGAGAGGGGTAGTGCCATGGGTGCGATTGAACTTCAGCATGTCCTCTACCTTGCCATTGAAGAGTAAGAGGGCGAGGAACCTCTTGGGGCGGCCGCTATCACCGTGGTACTCGGTGTGTGGAGGTGTAGCGGTGGTGGGCCTCTTGTGTTTGTTCTTTTGAACTACCAAGAGTCCACCTCGGTGGGGTCTTTGGAGTGGGGGGCTAGTTGGGCTGTGGCTGCTGGGCATGTGCCATTGGACTCGTCGTCGCTGGACTTGGGGGTCCTTGTTGGTTTCGGTGAGCGTGGGCTCATGGGTGGGTAGACTGACCTGTTGACATGGTATCGTTGTTCTTGTGCGTGGAAAAGGAGGTGATTGTGGTGGTGGGGAGCCTGTATGAAGAGGCGATGGCACCTGGGTGTGGAGTGTGGTTGACGATCTTCCGAGGTGGTGTGGGAGGGCCTTATGGAATTGGCCTGGCAGAAGAGCAGCTGCGAGGTAGTTCCTCTAGGCCACTGGGTCCACTGGTTGGTGGAGTGACACAGCTGAGGTAGGTGAGGTTAGACTTGGGGGTCCAATGGTGCCTGGCGACATAGTGGTCCTTCATAGGAGTGGTAGGGAGAGTGGTATCTGCATCATAAGGGGAGTTCGGGTTGGTGGAGGAGGTGAAGTCCTTGTCGTGTGGCAGAATCGGATTCGCAGATGTGGAATCAGAAGCGTCAGTGAGGTTAGAGTTATGGTTAGTCGTAGCAGGACTTGTGGAATTGGAAAGGGAGGGAAGAGCTCTGGTCGAGGAATGGGTGGTGACTCCTGTGGTGTCAGGCCAGGGAAGAGGCTTCATCCCAGACATGGTAGACATGCAGCAATTCCTCTTGTTGGCCAAGGGAGTGATCGGAGGGAAGGTCACTGGTGAGTGAGGAGGAGGAGTGGTGAGGGAGTGAAGGGGAGAAATTTAGAGTGGAGAGTGAGTGAGATGGTAAGGCTTAGTGGTGGGGGGGGGGGACGTTGGCGGAGAAGTGGAGGTAGTAGGTGTGTGTGGCTGGTGGTGGTGATAGTGTTCAGTGGTGTTCAAAGGTGGTGGTGGCGATAGTGTTCAGTGGTGGTGATGATGTTCAGTAGTGGTGATGATGGTGTTCAGCAGTGGTGGTGGTGTTCAGTGGTGGTGATGTTGGTGTTGGTGGTGATGATGATGGTGTTAGTGGTGGTGATGATGGTGTTCAGTGATGGTGTTCAGTGGTGGTTTTTGTGGTGGTGGTCAAGGTGATGTGCTCAGTGGTGGTAAGGTGGTGGTGGCCAAGGCCAGTGCCACTGGCTGAGGGGTCACCCCTGAGTCAGGGTGGCAGCAGGGGGGCAGTTGGTCGGTGTCTGTCTCAGTGTAGGAGCTCCGATGTGTTCCCTCTGGTGGTCCGTGCACGTCTCATTGACCTTCTCATGTCAAGCGGACGTCGACCCCCCCCCCCCCCCCCTCCACACACACCACTGCACACATCTCTACACACACCCTCCACTCCCAGCACCAATCCACTACCATCAATCGCCCCCGGCCTGTGCCTAGGGATGCTTATCCGCCCCCACCGCCCCCACCGCCCCACAATTCACCGCCCCCAGACCCCACTGTCCCGCCCACTGTAGTATATGGCGCCCCCGCCTCCCGGTCGACCGCTCCGGTCCCCGCCTCCCGTCTCCCGCCCCCTGGCTCTCACCCTCCGCCTACCCCCCCACCTCCCCCCATCCCCCCCCGTGCCCCGTCTCCCATCTCCCTTCCCAACGCTCCCCGGCCCCAGTCGGCCCGCTCTACCGCCCGTCCACCCCGCTGCCCCTCAGCCCACGACCGCTGGGAGACACACCGTTGTCAGAAATTGCTGAGTGAGGAATTGCTCAAGTCAGCTCAGTGATGGGGGTGCCGGCGTGTGTGTGAGTTGTCGATGTCTCACCACAGAGTGGCAGTGCGGCAAGTGACACGTGATTACCTAGCACTTGTTAGGGTAGGTGGTGGTTGTGGTGGGAGTGGGTAGTGGTGGTTAGTTTGTTGTTGGAGTTTTATGTCCTCGCAACATCTAAGGTCATATCAGGACAGGTACCAATTTGTGACAGTGCACACTCATGGCGACTTTATAGTGCTGCCCCACTGGGAGATCACACCGCCAACACCATGATCTGATATTCCACGCAATCACATTATCCTGACACTGAGCCAACCAGTCCTTGACCTGTCCTAATAATGCTGAGCACCTGGCTAGAAAGCGACACATATAAATTTCTAAGTAATTCAGTTTGACTCGACTAAGGTGCAAACTCGTGGGTTCAGATCCAAAGATCTACCAAAAAGGGAGACGGACGCTCAAGTTCGGATCCAATGATCTACCAAAACGGGAGACGGACGTTCAACTCATTCGGCCATCCCGTCTGGTAGGTGGTGGTGGGGGGTGGGTGGGGGGGTATGTGGTGGTGGTGGTGGTGTTGAGAGTGGGTAATGGTGGTAGTTGTGGAAGCGATAGAATATAGTGAATGTATATTCGAGTGACATGGTTACAGTGTTGGTGTGTGTGCTTGAGTGTACAGTTCCAGTTGCTACATCATATGTCGGGTGGTGGAGATAAGGTCTGCTATCTCCACATATTCCCACCTTCATCTTCACCACTATCTGCATTCTCTCTTTGAGATGTAGCAGGAGAGTTGGGGCGAGTTGCACATGATATGGGCTTGTATCCATCCATACCGAGTTGAGTTGAGTTTTATTTAACCACAAACATGTAGTCAGGTAACTGTGTGGCTTTCCCAAGGGGTGATCTTCCAGCCGAGCAACCGTTGTTCCACTAAATTCAAGTTCATATTTATGCAAAATACCTTGTTACAGCAAATCGGCAATTGAAATCTGTACCTGGAATCAGATATGTCGGTACACATTTGGTGACATGACAAGTGATGTCAAAGTTATATAATAGAGTTTCCATGAATAGCCAATGTCCAATTTGTTCCTATTTCAGGAGACATTCATCGCTGTAATGTCCATGCTCATACAAGGTATAAATATACCTATCAGCTCAGCTGCTGCCAATCCCATGCTGCCCTGAGGCATTTCTTTTTCCACATTTACTGCTTGGCGGCCTTTGACATTGACCTTGAGTCGTAAGAGTGGGACAGACAGGACAAGCGGGCACTGTAACTGAGACCTTCTCACCCGTACGCAATTCGAGCTGCTCATTACGTATGCATTGCAGCAGTGTACAATGAGCAGCTCACACAGTCCTCCCGCCGACTCACACAACGACAACTCCCAGCACAGGGATCACTTATCAGTTATAGGGCGTCGGTGCTTGGGGAGTTGAGAGGGGGCGTAAAGTCGCCTGGCAGTGCAGTGATATATGGCATACATAACCTCAGTCAGACAGTACATAACTTAGCCGATAGCGTGATTCAAGTGGAATCAGGACCGCAATGGCAACACCGCATTGGGGTGTACTTACACTTACATACTTACATAATTACATAATTATATGCTTACATGTGCATACCCATCCAAATGATAATGCATAGGCACAACCAGAACGGCTGCTGCCATCATAGCATTAAAACTGGAAACCTGTGTATTTGCGGCACATGCCATCAAACTATTAATGCTCAGGCCCGGCCGATGTGGCCAGCATGGAACGGCTGCTGCATTAGCTAATACAAAAGATCTGAAAGTCGAAAACTTTCAAATGCACATATCTCACTCCATATGGTTCACTGCTTTTTACATTCAATAACAACAAAAAATGTTTTCCTTTTATATACAATGTAACTGACAAATTCAAAACGGATGCACGCAAAACACATGCGTGCTCATCCTCGCATACATTTAGACCACCAAGGATATGTGTACTGCTTGCATTTCTCATGTACATATTATTGCTCTGTTATTATTTACTGTTCTGTCATCCATGTCTCATTCTCCCTCAAACCATACATAGTCCCGATGCAATTTTAATTGACAAATGTAAAATTGTCTAAATTTAAATTACCCAAATTGATTAATTATATTTATAGAATTGACCAAACAGCATTCAATAACCAACATGGAGGGGAGGGGCAACATCCACCTCAGTTTCCCTTCCCCTCTATGGCCCTGCACAGTAGGCCGACTTGGTCAGGGGAGGCTAATGAGGTCACAAGATTGGCCTAATTGGTTAATGGCCTCCCTGCATAAAGGCTGTTTCAAAGTGCAAGCCTCCCACCGCCGTCCGTCTCGTATGACGTCCTGCTCTCTCGATAGCTTAACCAAAAGTGACGAGAGCTCTACCGAGGTGACACCTAACAGCGGCTCGCCCTCATTGCAAGATTACCATCATAATGTGTGTTTCTAAGTGAGTGTCCAAAGGGGTGAGGTTATAAATTCACCGGTTATTCTGTATATGCTGTCCCAAATCATTAGCTAATGCACCAGTATCTAAGTTAGATATACAGGATAAAATGTAAGTAGTTGCTTTAATTTTGACAAAATTATATTTCATCGGACCATGCAACTTCAAGAGACTTACAATTCAAGAGGGATGAACTTAGTAGTCTGTCTGCATTGGCATCTCATGCAAGGAGCCACATAGACCGGTAAGCGAGGATAGGCTGATTACATGAGGGAACCTAAGTAGTGTAATGGCTAGCATGCTAGCCCCTGAATGGCAAAAAGTGTGGGTTCGAAAACCTGTTCTAGGCTGAATATTTCCCATCTCCATCACCCCCATGACATATACAATACATACACACACAGGGGGCTCAGGCGTTGGTGTGCATAGCGCTGAGGGTGATCTTGGCGACAGCTCGCCTATGTTGACAGTGACAAGACATCGTGTCGACAGGGATGCATGCCTACTTTGGTGTAAAGCTACATACATAGTGAAACAGCACGTACTGAGACCATAATTAGATTGCTTATCTCCGTGCGTGTGACATGTTACTTGATATACTTAGAGTTAGAGTTCCCACTGCCGACCAGTGTCGCGGTTTCCCAGGGACACCAGTTTGCCAGGGACACATCGCTTCTTAGAATGCGTCAAAATCGAACAGCATCGTCACTAACCTTATGAATTTAATATAATGTTTTTGGTAAACATGTTTTCTATATGAGTACCAAGCGATTTGTTTCTAGGCGGTGTTGTTTTAGAGATATTTAACTTTTCCTGTATCTTCTGTATGAAGATTGCTCACGGCCATTGACAATGCCTTGAGTTGGATGGTACTCGCAATGAAAAACATTAGTTTTATTCAAAATTAATAGAAATCAAGAACCCTAACCATATCAATTTAATATAATCTTAATGGTAAAGATGTTTTCTATATGTGTACGAAGCAATTTGTTTCTAGGTGGTGTAATTTTAGAGATATTTGATTTTTTCTGTATGAAGATTTGCTCACGGCCGTTGACAATGCATTTGAATGGAAGTGTCCCTGGCAAACTGGTGTCCCTCGGAATCCGCAACACCAGCCTGCAGGATGGCGCTGTTAACACTGTGGTTATTAAACGAACTATTCATTCAGCTTCCCCATTGCAATATAGGGTATGCACTGACGTCACGCTAAACGGAAGTGCGGCCATTGTGGCGATAGTAACCACAATAATAACACACTGTCACACTGCAAACTCAATGGCTATGAGCAATCTTCACACAGAAAAAGTGAAATATCTATAAAAACAATCCACCTAGAAACAAATCAGTTTGTACACATATAGAAAACATGTTTACCAATAAGATTATATTAAATTGATAAGGTTAGGGTTCTGGATTTCTATTAATTTCGAATAAAACTAATGTTTTGCACTGCGCGTAACGGCAAACTCAAGCCAGTCAAGGCATTGTCAATGGTCATGAGCAATCTTAACACAGAAAAAGTTAAATATCTCTAAAACCACACAACCTAGAAACAAATCGCTTGGTACACATATAGAAAACATATTCAACGAATAGATTATATTAAATTTATAAGGTTAGGGTTCTGGATTTCTATTAATTTTGAATGAAATACACGTTTTGCACTGCGCGTACATGCAAACTCTATGGGATGTTTATTAGTTGATATCGCCACAATGGCCGCGCATCCGGTTCATGACGTCACCTGAATACCCTATATTCATCCGTGGATGTTTACTAACGCATAGATTCATTCAAAAAATTACGCACATATTTTAATTAAACAAAATCATTAATGGATGTCACGACCGAGTGTGTCCTCAGAGATTAATATTGTAGTAGCCTGCACTGATCTTTCAGGAAAGGAACCACATAGACAGGTAGGCATGGGTAGTGTGCTGACAAGTGACATCAGGGAGCATAGGTAGTGTCATGGTTGGCACACTGGCCTAGAATGGAAGAAATGTGAGTTCGATTCCCGGTCTAGGCGTAATATTTCCCATTTTCTTTGACACACAACAATATTATATAACGTGACCAAATTAGTTCGACTCGTTTATTCGCTTTGATCCCTACTCAAAGTCTCAGCTATTTGATTCTGATAAATTGAGTCTATTTCTAGGTCCAGGTTTTTATAGGTATATGTATAAACGTAGTTGTTTGTTGTTGTTTTATGTCCTAGCAACATCTAAGGTCATATGAGGACGGGTACCGACTTGTGACAGTGCACACTCATGGCAACTTTATAGTGCTGTCCCACTGGAGAACCAGGCCGTCGGCACAATGAGCTGATATCCCACTCAGCCACATTATCCTGACACTGAGCCAACAAGTCGCTCCGGATCCTAATAATAGGTACCAGCAGCGAAATTTAAAAATAGCCATATGGTTCAATATATTTATTCTTTCCTGTAGACAATACAATTACAAGCCCAAATCCAAGAACAGTTAGGCTATATATATTATTGTTTTGGGGATAAACATTTTTTTATATTAAATATATCAAATGTTTTAATTTTGAATTAAAAGTGAAACTTTGACCAAATATAATAAACAGTGGAACCATGTGAGGGGAGTTCTGCTAATCAATTTCCATTGTATACATATAGAGGAATTTAAAATGCCAATTATTAAATCAATTAGTAAAGCAGATTTGTAATGAGACAATGTCAAAAAGTGCAATTCATAACGAAAGAATCGCTATGATTTGGCCAAATAGCCATTTTCAAGCATTCATCGACTTCAGCAAAGCCTTTGACACGGTGGACCACACTATCTTAATTAGCAAGCTATCCCAAATGGGAATAACAGGAGTAACAGGGAAATGGCTAACAAGCTACCTAGAAAATCGGAAACAATGCACCACAGTGGGGCCATATCAAACGAGGAAGAACTAAACTGTGGGGTACCTCAGGGGTCAGTCCTAGGTCCACTTCTTTTCCTCATATATATAAATGATCTAAACAACTGGATAGACATTGATAACATTCAGTTAAATGCAGATGATACTGTGGCATGCACCACAGGCAAATCAACTGAAGAAATAGAAACAAAACTAAACCAAACACTAACAAAACTGAACCAAACACTAACAAAACTGACTGAGTAGTGCAACCTAAACAAAATAACTATAAATAGCAGTAAATCAAAAACAGTACTATTCGGTACAAGACTAACCAGTAATAATATTATAAAGTGTCTCCTGGGAAACAACGAGCTAGAGCAGGTAGACGACTACAAATACCTGGGAGTGGAACTAGACAGACACCTAAGTTATGACCTCTGCATAACAAACACTATAAAAAAAGCAAACCACAAAATATGGCTCCTGGCAAAATTAAGACCCAACATGACTGAAAACTTGGTAATTAAAATATATAAGGGTATGCTCCTCCCCTACTTTGACTACGGTGATGTAGCCTCCATGGGAGGAAATACCAAACTCCTAAACAAACTACAAAACAAAGCCCTCAAAATATGTCTCCAGGAACACAAAAGATACCCTCCGATGGAACTACACAAAGAATGTAACGCAACACCATTGACAAATAGAAGGGAAACCCACTGTAAAATACTAGCACAAAACCAAAAGAAAGAAACTACTTCCCAACACAACAAAAATCACACCTGCCCCTGAGCAAAGTCACTTCTTGCTGTGCAATAGCACAAAAAGCAAAAGGCAGGCCAGAAAAATGGTAGATACAGAAGAAAATATGGACACGAGCCCCCCCTAAGCACTAAGGACATCAGAGAAACCATCACCACATGGCACAGTCCACCTGGGTATGTGTAATGGCACAAACCAACACAGAAATGGACAGGCCACAGTCATGTATCTGATCCACCCTGAAATACAAAATGGCTAAGCAAACAACACAGCCATCCCACCTAGTCGGAGTCCTGAAGAGTCCAGGTGTTTTCTGGCACACCAGTGCACTATCTAAGGACAGGACTTGCGTGAAAGGGGGTTGCAACAAACCAATATGGGATGGGATCCTCTCCCACAAGCCTACATAACACCCAAGTAGATGTACATAGTAGGCTAAGGTATCATACTCAAACTAGACAACATTTCTGGAAAAAATACAAAAAAACTAACATAGATTACTACTAACACCCAAAACCATGAGAGACTGGCCTGAGCTGAAACAGGTAAACACCCCAGGGCAAAGGATCAGAACAAAAACAACATCACAGCTGTCCAACATTGAAAACAAGCACCCTGACGGGGGCCTATACATTATGGGCAGGGTAAATACCTTGTCACAAAAAAAAGCAACAAAAAAGCATGGTATTTTATTCCAAAACTGCAACAAGACTGAATAAATACTAAATACTTCAAGTATTCATAATAGTGTAATAGCCTTTTTTTCCAGACCTCTATGTCCAAAGAGTCAAAAGATATTTGCATCCTAAAATGTGAAAAAGTGTAATTGTTTGCATGTAAACAGCATTTCTATATGAAATATTTCAAATTTTCAATCTTTGAAAGCTCATTGCAGCTAAACAATCATTTGAGTCTTCCTCAAATTTGGCACAGGATGAGAATAACCATTCACTGAGAGAAATAGATATTATTTATATCAATAATCTATCTAAAAATATGGAAAATATTGCATTTTGATTGAACATATAGGGCAGAATAGTCAGAAAACCAAATATATCAATTTGAAAAATATTTTTCTTTTCTTGAAGATTTATACTGCCTATCATGGATAAGTCTGAATAGACTTGTTTTCACCATTAGGCAGTTTGTCGATAGAAAGCCCAAGCCTACACTTTTACCGACCCAAGGTATTTTTAAGCTCCCACACCACATAGACATGGTATGAGAGCAACTGGCCTTTGATGACACTGTAAGTTATACACAGCGGTGGAAATCCAAATTGGCAGAGGTGGGGGCATGGGGAATCAAACCACCAACCTTCAGATTACGAGTCCGACCTAGAACAAAGTCAGACACTCTAACCACTCTGCCACAGGGAACACCACATGTATTTAAATGTTCATTGTAGCTTAACCAATTGTTGCATCTTCCTATAAATTGATAGTGCACATCATCTGGACGTAATACACATTATTCTATTAATAGTCTATCTAAAAATATAAAAAGTGCATTTTGATGGCACATACAAAAGAAAAGTGTCCAAAATCAAAAATACTAATTTATTCATCCATCTTTGAACACTCAGTGTGGCTTATCCAATAGTTGGACCTTCTTCAGATTTTGCAAACATATCATATGGAACTAATGAATATTAGATATGCCAATAATTTAACTAAAAATATCAAACCTGCATTTGATCTAAAATACAAACTAAAAGTGTCTAAAAACAAAGATATTGACTTAAATAAATGTGTTAATATTCACTTTACCTAATGCAATGGTTGGATCTTCCCTAAATTTGGCACACCAGTAGATTACCTATTCTCTAATATATTCCAATATACAGCAATGTTAAGATACATGTTTGTACATGTGTGTCATCATAGTGAAACTACTATGGACAGCAAAGGCCCAAAGAGGTTGGTATCAATATTCTGTCTGCATCTCCTTGCACTAACTAGCTCTATAGTAACATTGGTACAATTGGAAAGGGATTCAAATTGCCTATCTATCCATAGCAAATCTTTTTAGGTTTCAAATAGTTTTTAATTCAGTACATGGTTTTAAACTTTAAAAGTAATTTAAATTGCAGAATTTACCATGATTAACGTTTTTGACCTAGGGCAACTCATATATGGCTAGAAAGCTAATGTCATGGTGCTTCTTCTGGTACCATCTCTGACCTTATAGGATGTAGTGCCAAAGAGCAGGAGCCAATTAAAGATCACCTGTTTTCTGGGTCATTTTTCTTTACATCAGTGATGAAGAAATATTCACTAAATACACTCATTATACAAATGGATTTTACTTAAATAAAAACTTATTATATATTCAATCCCACAACATCAGATAGAACATATGTTGATCTTCTAAGGCATGTAATTTCATCAAAATGAAATCCATACAGAGAGTATTGATGAAAAAAAGCACCATTCCACAAATTTTTCATGGCGCTGCCGGTACATACTAATAATGCCGAGTGCCTGGCTGGGAAGTGAGAGTATCAATTTTTAGGTCATTAGTTTGACTCGAGCAGGGTTCGACCCCACGACCCCACGATCTACCAGCACGGGACACGGACGCTCTAACTCATTAACTCATCTACAAACGGAGCCATTCAAGCTGTAGTACGCCTCTGATTACATAGACATTCTCGGCAGCTTTATAATCTTTTGATTTTCATTTGAACTACTTCCTGTATGTTTAAATCAAAATCTAAGGATAAAAACATAATAGGTTGAAATAATTTGAAACTTTGTTTTTCTAGGAATGAGCACCGTGTAACATTAATTTCTCACCATTTCATAATTTTGGAATATCTATCAAATGTATGGCTTTATTACCACAATCATCATCTCTATCAGCAACTCTCTCACTCAATCAACAGATGCAGCAGGGATAAACACATATAAATTAAGAACTCCTTGAATATGCACCTTTTTAATATTACTATGTGCTTCTGGGCTATATGTCCTCCAGCTCCAGAACAAAAAACACCAACACTCGACATCCGCTAATTTTGTTGTTTCAAGAAAATAATATTCACACTTATTTGCCAACTTTGGTTTTAGCCCTCCCGGAGGAGGCAGATGGAAATGAATCGGTTTTTCACATTCAACTGTCACTGTCTTCCATTTTTTTAAATGACGCAACTTTATCATGTTGACTGAATATTCCAACCGTACATTGACAGCTCATGCAACCACTCTGGGAATTTTCTCGATGCTTATTTGTCAATACGCAAACAGTTAATGTAAAGACGTGAAAGCAATCTATGCTATCGCTATGGACGAAGCAATTAGTGTCAATACAGCGTGTGAGACCCGAATAGCTTTGGTATTGGCAATTAACATAGTCAAGGGTAGACCAGTAAGGAATGCCTGGTTGCCCAGTGCACCTAGTTTACCTACTCGGCCTTAATGGGCAAGCCGTTATTTTTCTGATCGGCAGTACCATATTTCAGTTTCAATTGGCTGACTCGGGCTTGGGCAAGTAGTTTTGCTACTTGGGCAACTAGAAAATGTAGTCACTTGCCCGATCTGGAAACCTTGCCCAAGTGGGTAAAAAGTTACTGTCCTACCCTGCGTATGCCAGTTAAATAAAAGTATTAAGCTTTAAGCTAAACACTGGTTTGAAAATTCTCCATGTTTCGTCAAGTCAGAAAAGTCGGCATTGAGGTTGTGGTAAAACCATCCATACTTGTTTATTATCCCACCTGCAATTTGCCAATGAAAGCAAAGTAGCTAGCAAAAACAAAGCACACCATATTTAGTTGACGATAGATGGAGCCCAACTTAGGGAAGTGGACTCGTACAAATACCTGGTGACGGTGCTCGACTCAATTCTGACCATGTGTCACCAGATATCTAAACTGAACCAAATATTAGCTCTGAAATAGGCTGCACTCAGGAATATGAGAGACTGTAGCCGTGGTCACATGTACAGAGTTAAACTGGTTTAATTAAACTGGTTAACTAATCCACCTCACAAACTGGTTTACATGAAGCGAACTAGTTGAGTCGACTTAGAGGTAAACCGATTTAGCACCGCGTTCACACATCGTTTTTATTCCAGCTTAGTTAAACCAGTTTAGTTAAACCGGTTTAATGTGTATGTGTAAACGGGGCTTATGTCAGTAAGAGCACTGCCCTTTCATGTAATCCTATAAACAATGATAATCCTCCCCATCATCCATTATAATGGTGTAGTCTATGGCCTATTAATTAAGTGTCAAGAAAATAAGCAGATAATTCAGAACTGAGCACCCAGGACTGTATACAAGGGCAAAGTCCTGATTGTGCAAGACATGCATGAAAGAGCAAACCTTGACAGACTAGTCAAAAGAAGAGACATATAGACATAACTTATCCCTTATGTTTGTCAGGGAAAGGGATCAGCGATGCATAGATCATGTGATTAGATGGACACGAATGGGAGATAGTGCCATTCTCAGAGTTCCTAAACCATCCTCAAAGGACCTATCTATGTGGGGAGCCAGATGTGGAATGAACTATGACCCACCAACAGAAAATCATCCACTTATCCTGGCTTCAACTCATTGCTCAGTCCAAATTGCTGGTTTGACCTGACCCCCTAACCGGACAGGCTTGGTTTTGCATTCACGCCAATGCCCTTCTCCTCTCCGGCTTTCCCCAACAACATCGGGATTCCTCTCCACTGGAATGGTTGGTTGTTGGGGTTTACGTGCTGGCAACATCTAAGGTCATATCAGGACGGGTCTCCATTAGGTCTCCCACCGCTGAATCAACAAGCACCCCCACAATGATAATTAGTCAAATGAACTTAATGAATGAAACACAATAGGACAAACTTAAGCAGAGGAATTTTGAATCATGGACAATTTCTCATTCCACTGCCCTATCCTAGTAATGCCGAATGCCTGGCTAGGCAGTGACAAGTGAATAAGTTAATAATCCATTGTAGCTTTAGTAGTTCCTTCTCTTGGCAAACTAATGCTTACCCAGTAATATTTAAAGTTGCATGGTCCGATGGCGTTTGAATTTTTATTTTATTTTTAAAATAAATATACCAAATTGATCGTTATAACCTACTAATCATTAGTCCGGAGTAATTTTGATGAGAAGTGGCTAGTTTTGAAGCAATTTGAGCTGAAAGAACCTAAAATACTTTTGACAAGCTTTCCAAAAGTCCTCTAGCTATGACGCATATTGACATCTTGCGATGACCACGTTACATATGGTATCTGGAATGAGGGAAAGGCTAATTAGGCCACGAGATTGACTTAATTGCTTAATGAGTGTTCCTGTCTCAAAGTAGATGTCCGAGGGGGAAGAAGTAATAAATTCACTGATTATTCTGTATAGGCTGTCCCCAATCCTTAGCTAATGCCCTAGTATCTAAGTTGGATATATAGAACCAAATTTAGATAAGTGTTTGGGTTTTGAAAAAAAAAAATGTTTCATCGGACCAGGCAACTTTAACACTCACCACCTGCTTACCATCTATTATACTAATACCTAACATAATTAACTAATATTCATCACGCACAAGTTCGACACATCTTATAAACCCATTACTATTCTATGTATATTCTAAAATGCTAAAAGTACATTGTATCCACGTATCATACACTTTTGTGTAAATTCTTACTGACGTAGTCTATTGTACTTCTTCATCACGGTGCTGAAAGAAAAGTGAGAGGAGTAAAACAAGTGTAGGAATTGTGAAAGAATTCTCGTTTAGTTAAGAAACCCTCGGTCTATTTCAAAATGACGCCGTGGAGGTTGAGAACCTCGCCTGAATCATTACGCACCCACCCATGCCATGTGAACTTGTTTATACAGGGCCAGTGTAGCCATTCCTTTATTTGACTCGGCAAACGATCGATTCCCCGACCCATGACCCATGACGCGGAAAGCGGACACTCTAACCGATAGCCCATCCTGTTCGGCTTGGAGGTCGCGGTGACCATAATTAGGTTATTATTGTTTTGTGAATAACCGATTGCAACCCGCGGTTCTCCAGGAATTTTATATATTTTTTGTAACATATAATTTATCATGCTCCTCCCTCTGCACACAGACACCGGACGGGGTGGCCGAATTGGTAAGAACATTTAATGTGCGGGAGGTCGTGAGTTCGAACCCCAAAGAGAGTCAAACCGGTACACACCTACCGTTTATCCGCACCCACCTACCGTCTACGATCTAAAACTGCCCCTTTCGCGCACAAAAATCGCTAGCTGTGCGCTCCCCACGCACACCTAGCGATTGCGATTCGCGACTAAAAACTCAGTTTTAGGGCTAAAACGGGCCGATTACGATTGCGATTCGCGATTCAAAAAATGAATCGGCCCATTTTCAGTTTTAAGCGGGTTGGGTCGAGTCACAAGTTTTAGTGCGTGAATCGTATACGGTAGGTGTGTACTTGGCATTACAGAATCGATACTTGTCACTACTTAGCTTGGCGCTCAGCATTAATAGAATAGGGAACCGACTGATTTACTCAGTACTAAGATAATGTTATTGAGTGGGATATCGGGCCATGGTGCTCGGTGTGGTGGTCCGGTCTTCAAATTTGGCAGCACTATTAACTTGCCATGGGTGAGCACTGTCACAAGTTCGTACCCACTCTGATGTGACCTTGCATATTGCCAGGACGTAAACCCCCAAAAGAAAAACCCCACATCATGCCCTCGTTCTGATATTGAAGGGCATCCATACCATACGAGTCCATCGCACTGACTTGCTTGGTAGATCGTGGGAATCGAACCAGCGGGTTCGAACCCTGGTGGAGTCAAACCAATGACTTAACAATTGATACTTGTCGCTTCCTAGCCAGGCACTCGGCATTATCAGGAGAGGCCAACGACTGGCTGGCTCAGTGTTAGTGGGATATCAGGTCCTGGTACTCGCGGCCTGGTCTCCCAGAGAGGTAGCACTATGAAGTCGCCATGAGTGCGCACTGTCACAAGTCAGTATCCATCCTGATATGACCTTAGATGTTGCCAGGACGTAAAACTCTAAAAAAAAAAACCAACCAAGCCTGAATTGTAATAAAGCGACCCCCTATAGGATGTGCACACATTAAGCCCCGCCAGGTTTACTTTGGTGCCATTACTCTCAACTCACGCGTCTCTCACCAGGGGGCGCTGCAACCCCATCCCCAACTGGAAACCCAAACCCAGGGAACCTGTTTCACTGAGCTGGATACACCATCATTATTTTCAGTGGAAGTGACAATAAATATACTTTAGAACGGAGTAAGATTGCAATTTTGTCACCATGTAGTCAACACTCGGCTTGTCACCCAGTTTGGGCCTGGTTGCAACCTGGTTACCACCTGGTTACCACTTGGTTACCACCTCCCCCTCTCCTCCCCTTTCCACACCCTCTACTTGGCCTCCCCCCTCCCCCTGTCCCCTACTGAATATGCTGTACACTGTGTTACATACCATGCTGTACACACACGCCCGTCCTGATAGGACCTTAGATGTTGCTAGGACGTAAAACAACAACCACAAACAAACAAACAAACAAGTAGACCCACGAGTGAAGAGTTCACTTAAAGTTTCATAATTCCATCGTTCTGAGTTTCTGTCATTTACTGAGATAAATATATTAGGTTGATGGTTATCAATCAATCAATAGTTCCATCCTCTAGTCGAGGGTTGGATGCAATGGTTCTCCACTTGTCCCGATGTTGTGCTGTTCTGATAGATGGTGAATAATTCAAGCCTGTCCACTGTGAAATATTTGTAAACCATGATGTTCTTAGTCTCCCTCTCCCTCTGCTGCCATTCACCTTCCCTTCCAACAATGTACGGTATATTGAACTCTGACGAATGATGTGGCCAAAATAAATAAGTTTCTTTGTCTGTATAGTGGCAAACAAGCTTTTCTTATTTTTAATTTTTCTGAGAACTTCTTTGTTGGTGATCTTCTTTGTCCATGATATTTTCATCATCCTTCGATAAGTCCACATCTCAAATGCTGCTAAACGTTTGTACATTTTCTTAGAGATTGTCCATGTCTCTGCTCCATACATTAGAGTAGACCACACATAACACTGAAGAATACGCTTCCTTGTTTGTATTAATATCTTACTTGATGTTAACACTCTATACATTTTGGAGAATGTTGTTCGGGCTATTGTTATCCTTCTTTTAATTTCTTCCTCACATCTCCCATCATTTGTAATCTTTTGTCCGAGATATATGAATTCGGATACTTGTTCTATGTTTGTGCCATCTATGGTTATATTGACATTTGGTTTATCTGTCTTTTTACTTATAACCATTGTTTTGGTCTTCCTGGCATTCATCTTCATGTTGAATAGTATTCCAGCTTTATTGATTCTATTCACTATATCTTGTAGGTTTTTCTCACTGTCTGCTAGTATTACACTGTCATCGGCATATCTAAGATTGTTGACGTTCATGCCACCTATTGTCACTCCCTTGCAATCTTCAATGTGTCTGAAAATCATCTCTGTGTACAGGTTAAATAGACATGGTGACAATACACACCCCTGTCGAACTCCTCGTTTAATCATAACTTCATCCGATAGGCCCTGCTCCATTTTTATAAATGCACGTTGTGTCCAGTATAAGTTCACAATTAGTTTAATGTCTTTGCCATTGACACCAATATCTTGTAAACATTTGATTAACAGTTCATGATTGACTCGGTCGAAGGCCTTCTCATAGTCAATAAAGCAGGCATAAACATCCTGGTTCACTTCACAAATCATTCTCATATTGAAAATCCCTTCACGTGTACCTCTTCCAGATATAAACCCACTTTGTACGTTACTGATTTGTTCTTCAATTTTCTGTCTGTTTCTCAGTAAAATTATTTTCAGGATCATCTTCAACATATGACTCATCAGGCTTAGTGTTCTGTACTCAGTACACAATGTTGGTTTTAGCTTCTTTGGGAGTCGTACAAATATGGATTCATTCATATTCAATGGTATAAATCCAGTCTCATAGATGTCAGTTACTAGCTTATGAATGATTTGAATCCCCACTTCATCTAGTCCTTTTATCATTTCTGATGTTATCTGGTCACTTCCAGGAGCCTTACCTGCCTTTAGATCATTGATAGCCTTCTCAACCTCTGATACTAATATAATATTCCCATCTTCTTTCTCAATTGTGGGTGGGTTCCCTCTGTCATCATTGTATAGTTCGTTTACATATTCTTCCCATCTGGACTTTATTTCATCTTCTTCAAAGAGCATTTTGCTGTCTTTGTTCTTGATACATTTACTGCTTCTCTGTCTGTATCCTTGACCTGTTATCTCTTTCACTTTCTTGTGCATCTCTCTTGAACGATGTTGAGACTCAAGTTGTTCCACTACTTCACACTTCTTATTCCACCATTCATCTTTAGCTTTTTTGCATTCATCTTCTATTTCATTCTTCAGGTGTTTGTATTTAGGTGGATCAGTGGTTTTCACTTTCTTCCTTTCTGCCATCTTTTCTAGTATGGTTTGCGTCATCCATGATTGCTTTGTCTCTCGTTTTTTATTTGGTAACACCTCCTCTGCTGACTTGACCATGCTTTCTCTGAGAGCTTCCCATTCCATTTCAATGTTGTTATACTCTCTCTGAGGAGTTTCTTCATTCATCAGTACACTGAATTTGTTATGAACAGAGACATTATACTTAGTTCTGTATTTTGCATCTTTTAACATGTTCATATCCATTTGAATGTTGTTTTTAATTTTGTTCTGCTGTTTCAATTTCACTACCATACTGATTACTACTGGATTATGATCCGAACATATGTCAGCACCTGGATATGTCCTTGCCTGTTTGATACAATTTCGATATCGTTGGTTGACAAGAATGTAATCGATCTGGTTCCGACATACATCACCAGGGCTCTTCCATGTATATAGTCTTCTCTTTGGATGTTCAAATAAGGTGTTAGCAATTACTAGTTTTGATGTCAAACAGAAATTTATCAAGTATTCACCACAATCATTTCTCTCACCTAAGCCAAATCTTCCTGTTACTGGATATTCATGTTGTTCTCCAACTTTCGCATTCCAATCGCCCATAACAATTGTTATTTCTCCAGACTTGGTGTATTCCATTACCTTTTTGATGCTGTCATAGAACTCGTTGACTTCTTCATCATCGTGATCTGAGGTTGGTGCATAAACTTGCAGAATGTTTATATTGAACGGTTTTCCCCTCAGCTTCATCATAATAATTCTGTCAGATACTGGCCAGAATCCAATCATTGTGGTGGCAATGGACTTCTTCATCATAATTCCAACGCCATACTGATGTTTTTCATCTCCAGAATATATCATATCTACCTCACTATCACCTATCCTCCCGTCACCCGTCCATCTCGTCTCAGCTATACCTAGGATGTCAAGGTTTAGCGCTGTCATTTCCACTTTCAGGTTGTCATATCGGCCTGGTTTGTACAATGTTCGTACATTCCATGTACCAATCTTTAGCACCTTTCCTCCAGTTTTCAGTTGCCTGACATCAGATGCATACCTTCCTATTTTAGGCTTTGAGTTTACATTGTCATTACTAGGTTTCCTAATAGTTGAAGGAAAGGTGCCTCCACTGTAGCTATTAGAAGGCTTCCCCGCAGATGGACCAGAGTTGTCTCCATCTCTAAATTTGTTTCCATTAATTACCATTGCTTACTATGGGTAAATACTTGGTAGGTTCCCCTTCCTTTCCAAGGTGACTGGCCACTTACTCATCTTTGTCAGAGTGTGCCCTGATGAGCCACATCATCTTGCTGTTACACCTTCAAAGCTATTGATCTTCTAACTCATCTGCTGCTCCAGTCTTCATGCACTTGAAGGGGTGACATCCCCTGACCACACCAACAAAGTTGATGTGCACCGCACTTAGTTTAGGCCGACAATTGAGTCGGTATGGCCGCTGGTGTGCACTACCAACTTCTGGTCTTCCCATAAATGGGACTAGCCGCACGGCAGCGGGGGTTTTAAATCAGAGTTTACCTTCTCCTAGATGAGCAGTCAGCCAAGATTGACGAGCCCCACCTGCCCGAAGCATCTGGTTTTGAGGCGCCAGAGATCCGCCTTTGCCCCTTCTCCCGTCAGTAGAAACAGTTTTGCCTCGTGAAGGCCGGGAGTTGGACTTGGTTATCAGAGGCTGTTTGATACGCATGCCATGAGAAAGTACTTTATAGGTAGTGAGAGCTTATCCTCACTATCACTTCCGGCAATAATAACCTTGAAACCTTGATGGTTATAATGTATCTTATTTTAGTTTCAAGCAACTTTTGTTTTAATTCGGCTAACTTTGGAGATATTTGAAGTTCAAATTTACACAATTAATTTTGGCAAGCATGCCAATACAGTGGTACTCTAGGCTTCAGCAGGAATATTTTCTATTAAATTGAGTAACCATTCCCTTCTATGTGGCAACACATGCTTGGAAAGCCTACGCTCTTAGCGATCCGGCCACCAGCTCCAGTCTTCTGACACTGAACTAACCTGTCCTTGCCCCATCCCATTAATACCATGCACCAGGCAAGGTAACGACAGGTATAAATTTGCTTTGAGTCAGCCGGGAATTGCTCCTGGAAGAAGAAGCGAATTTACTACCCAGTTGTCCATCTTGTTCAGTCAGTTGCTGTTGGAAACCGAAATGTTGGCCAATTCTTCTTCTTAAAAAAAAACCTACAGCGTTGTGCTTTGCTGGTAGCCCGAGCCGTGTGTATGAACAAACACACACCCCGCAGACACGCAATTTTCTCGTCAAGCACTTTTAGCCCATTTCCTCACTCTGGCTGCATACAGGTGGTGGAGCAGGGGGATCTGGGCTGGCAGTGGTGCATAGTAAAGTAGCTTAGCACCCAACGCTGTATGGAGCCTCACAACTGATGAGCTCTGCGGGTCCAGACTCACGTGTAGCATGATGAAGAGCTGGAGGTGTGCTTGAATGCTTGACCTGAGAGGTTGGAGGTAGGAGGTAGGAGGTAGGAGGCGAGAGTTGGGAGGTTAGAGGTGGGAGGTGAGAACTGGGAAGTGGGTGGGGTAATCAATAGTAGAGTCAGGCAAAGTTGCACCCGCCCGATGCAAAATACTTTGGCACCAGCACACTGGTAATGACATGTACTTTCATGTGCCTTTGAAGATAACATTATATTGTCAGCTTGTGGAAGCAATAAAGCACCGTTTCCCTTTTTGGCTCAGCCCCTCCAACCCTGTCTATGCCCCTCTGTTCGTATATCCCCCCCCCCCCCCTCTATTTTAATTTCTCTCTCTCTTTTTCTCTCTTAGTATTTCTCTCTATTTTTCCATTTATCCCTTTCTCTCTTTCCTTCTCTCTTTCTCGCTCTTTCTCTAGATTTGTCCCTTTATATATACCGTATATGTCCCAATAGAAGCATGCTACCCAGTAGAAGCACCCCCCCCATTTCAAGATTGAAAGTACACACATATTTCCGATCATATTCAGATTGAATGCATATAAAATAAGACAATCCCACTTTATTTCAGAGGCACGACAAAAACAAATACATGAAATTCTTTACCTTTGAATAGACGCGCATCCATGTGTCTGCACTCGCGCAGTGCATGTCTATTGGGACATATATGGTAGTATCTATATTTCCTTCTCTCTTTCAGTTTCACTCTTTTTTTTTTTTTTGGTCCATTAGTTGTTTAAGCAGGGGAAATTTCAGTCATAGACGACTGGTCTTCCTCATTCCACTGCTGGTCGATAGAAAGCCCGAGCCTACACTTTTACCGACCCAAGGGATTTTTAACCTCCCACACCACATAGACATGGTATGAGAGCAACCAGCCTTTGATGACGCTGGAAGTTATACATAGCGGTGGAAATCGAAATTGGCAGAGCTGGGGGCATGGGGAATCGAACCGCCGACCCTCGGATTAGGAGTCTGACCTAGAAAAAAGTCAGACACTCTAACCACTCCACCACAGAGAACTCTGCCTTCCTCTCCCATTGTCTTGGTCTATCCCTTTCTTTCTCCCAAGCTCACTTGAAACAGCTACTTAAAGCCACATAGTCCGATAAAAGCATAAAAATGTCAAAAACCAAGACAATTATCTAAATGTAATCCTACATCTCTAACTTAGATAATAATCCACTTAATAAGCACGTCCTGCCACATAGAAGGAAATACTAAGCCACTTCAATAGAATCTCTTCCTGCTGAAGCCTATGGTATCAGAGCTTTAGCATGCTTATCAACATTAATCTATCTTGTTTGCATTTCAAATGACTCAAAAATTAGCAATTTAAAATAAAATTTGCTTCAATATAAAGTACGGTAGATTATAGCCGTGTTCACACGGACAAAATGTGAGACGCATCACACAAATCGAATCAGGTGAGGCGAATTAGCCATCCGTTCACACGGGCAGTACTTGGGCCGGAAATCGATATCTGCGCATGAGCAAGCCCAGCCTGAACAGCGCCAGTCTTCGATTAGGCAAGGTCACCACTAGAGAGCGAGTTAGACCTAGATATGTATTTAATGATTCATATTGGTTTGGAACGGTCAAAACTTCTGCTGGGCAGTGAAACCCTACAAATAAATGATGAAAAAAATATCTGTCCATAGATAGCGGTTTCATTAATTAAATTATATAATATGCGCTTTTGATCGACCGGAAAGTCAACAAACTAAGGTCGACTGCGCATGCGTGTGAGGTGCTTAATCCGCCTCAGATGCGTCCACACGGGCAAAATTATCCGCATCACAGGAATCGATTCACGTAGACTACCTCGCTTAGGTGGTTTACATTATCCGGATCACGTGAATCGAATCAGCCCTAATCCGCCTCAGACGTCCGTTCACACGAGAAATGTGATGCGAACTATACAAGTCGCTTTCTACGAATCGATTTACATCATCCGTGTGAACACGGCTTATAACCATCAATGTAATATATTTATCTCAGAAAATGACAGAAACTCGGACTATTCAACTTTAAAATAAAACCTTATAATAGAAGTAAAGCAGATAGACATGGGTCCGGGTGCCCATGATGAGGCGGGTGGTCAGTGTCTTCCTGTTGTTGGAGGCGGTCCGGCAGGTAGCCACCAGTCTGCGGGTAGTAGTGGCCGACAGAGGGCAGCACCGCGCCCCGGGTGACACTACCGGCCAGACAGCCTCTGGGGGACTGCGCCTTCAGCTCCTTACCGCTCAAGCACCACATGCACGGGCTTATAATAGTCTATCAAATCAGTGGGGAATTGGTTTGTTGTTGGAGATTTATGTCTTGGCAACTTCTAAGGTCATATCAGGATGGGTACCGAATTGTGACAGTGCACACTCATGGCAACTTCACAGGGCTGCCCCACTGGGAAATCAGGCCGCAGGCACCATGCCCCGATATCCCACGTATTTACATTATCCTGACACTGAGCTAACCAGTCCTTGTCCTATCCTATTACTGCCAAGCACCTGGCTAGGAAGCGACAAGCATCAATTTTGAAGTCATTGCTTTGATTGGACCATGAACTCCTGATCTACCGCATGCGAGGCTCGCGCTCTACCTATTCGGTCACCGTGCCTCCGCCTTTCCGTTCAATAACCACGTGCACAGGCTTATGCTAGTCTACCGAATCAGTGGGGATGAGTAAAAATAGATGCCACTTAGATCACCTCCATTCACCTCTATTCATTTCGCAGTATATATATATATACATATATATATGTGTGTATATATATATATATATATATATGTGTGCGCTCTGAAATATGTTTAGTGAATATAAGTAACTGACGTTATCATATACTTTATTGTATTATTTTATTATTATTTACACTAGGTTACATTCTAAATCAGTTTGTAAATAAGCCCTTGCATTTTATTGTCATTGTTCCGTTTCGATATTCTATACTACTGACACTACCTGGAGGGTTTCCTGTCAACTTCCCGCCTCGGGACACACTCAGTCCGGTTCAATTAAGACAATTTGAAGTGAGGCAGGGAGACCGTTGGCGTCGGTTCCCAGGAAAGGGGAAGCAGAGAGTGCCCGGTTACAGGGGGTGGGGGGATGCTGAGAATAAGGGGTGTTGGGAACCGAGAAGGTGTCCAGAAGGAGCACCAAAACATTAGGGACTATTCTTTATTCATATTCACATAATCACTTATATAGTATATATATTTATATGTATATGTGTATTATAATGTATTATAATAATATAAAGGAATGGAGCAATTCCAATATTGATATCATATTCATTGTATGATTATTTGCGTGTATTCGGGATTCGCACACCCACCCCTTTATATGCGCGTGATTGGGGCGCCAAATGTTTGGTGCGGAAATGATTCAAACCACTTTCACTTCGCTCGCATTTTGTCTAACTCTGCTTTGTCTAACCTTTTTTATTGCCTATTGCCTATATATATATACATATATATATATATGTATATATATGTATATATATATATATACAGTAAAACCTCTCTAACCCACCACCTCCACAGACCGACCACTCCCCTATATCGATCGCTTTATTTGGGCCCCCAAAATACTATTTTAACGATATTCGAACTCCCTAAACCTCCACCTCCCTAAATGGACCACTTAAAGTCGGTCCCAAGGTCGGTCGATTTAGAGAGGTTTTACTGTATATATATATATATTTATATATATATATGTGGTATTATAATATACCTAGAAACTCTTAATTCCACTTGTTGTATATCCATCTAAGTACTATTTCGGAATTTAATATAACGTCATATATATGACTTAGTTATGTAGTAGTAGAAGTATGATCAATTGTTTCTTTTTATATTAATAATTAAGTACCACTATAAATTTGCCACGAGTGCCCACTGTCACAAGTCGGTACCCGTTCTGTTATGCTCTTAGATGTTGTAAGGACGTAAAACTCAAACGAACAAACCAACAAGAAACGAATTAAAAACCATGACAATTCAACGTAGAGAGCGTATCACTTGTTGGCGGCACATTACGCATGTTGATTTTCAACATGGATAATTTACTGGCGGGAACACGGGCACTCTTTTCTCTCGCACTACTTTCTTGCTCTACTTCTCTGTTACTGACTGCCATCTTGCACTTCACTTTCATGCCGGTCTTTCTCCTTGCAAGTCGCTACTTGAGGGCTGCTGGTTGTCTGTGCTAGTTATTCTCTCTCTCATCTCTTTCTTGATCCTAACATTTCCTCTAAACTTATCAACATGTAACTAGTCTCATTCCTAATTGATTAATCATTGTTCGATATGCTTGATACTTATCTTGACATCATTTAACCTGATTGGTACTCTATGCGATACCACACTAATATCACGGTCATTTAACTATGACACGAGACACAATACACGATACCGATATGTTCTCCAGCCAAGACCGACCTGCCTGCAGGTTATGTTCTCCAATAAATTTTGTTATTTCCATTTCTGCCTTGTCCTCTTCTGTTTCCATATGTAAATTACAAACTAAAAACATTAAACTGTGTAATGAAGTAATATTGCACATCTAATAGTGTGGCATACACGTCAGTGTTCACTGATGGTACCTGACATATTCAGTTGTATGTCGTTAATAGGGCTTGTCGCAATTACCGAGTACTTTGACATATATCTACCGGAGTCAAAAGCAGGTATGTCACTCCTCCACTTCTTTGAAATGTTATTTATGATAGGTGTTAAAATATTAAAAAATGTCGCTTTCTATAGTGATAAAATTCAACGAATTTGAGATAATATGGTATACTGCATTCGCTGTGTGGAATTATTCCAGTTAACACGAGGCGAAGGGAGCGATTTGTTTGGATATGACAGGTGGCTTCTGTGTATAGCACTAAAGTGCCTGTCACACTATGCCGGATTGAGCAACGGACAGCATTGTCTAGTCGGGCGTGATAAGTGTCAACATGTATTAAAATGTGTCAAAGAATTGCGATATCGGGTGAAAGGCCACCGGACGAACCGACATGAAACAGACATGAAACGGACATGAACGGATAGCCAACGGATGAAACAAACTCAAACCAGACAAGAACCGTAGACATCAATCTGGCGGCATCTGTTCCAAGTTTTGTGCATGTTCAAAACTTGTTTGGACACAAACCGGACTTTGCCGGATATCAACAGACTTTGTTAGGTTTCTTTCCATTTCCCCAATCCAATGATGTGTGACAGGGCCTTAAACAAGGACATTAAGGACATAAAATGGCATCCAAGCCTTTTGTCAACCATTAGTGTAGTTAACTTTAATCTTGTTTCTGTGCAGCTTGTTTTTTGTTACTCAACAAATTTATGCGAATTTCGGGATGGCCAAATGAGTTAGAGCGTCCGTCTCCTGTGTGGTAGATTGTGGGGTCGTGGGTTCGAATCCTGGTCGAGTCAAACCAATGACTTAATAATTGATACTTGTCGCTTCCTAGCCAGGTGCTCGGCATTATTAGGATAGGTCAAGGAGCAGTGGAATGAGGAAGACCAATCGCCTGCGACTGAAATTTCCCCTGCTTAAACAACTAATGTACCAAAAAAAAAGAGTACGCAGATCTATTAAAATTGAGTGGTGTGGAAAAGAGGATCGTGCTAATTTGAAGGTGGTCTGTTTGGTAACGAAAGCTTACTTGTCTATTATAGCAAATTTTCGCTCAACATTATTTTGAGAGTATGCAAGAACAACTTCAAAATCAAGACTTTCAAAAATAGTTTCCTGCCATTGAGAGAACTCAATTAATGTTCAAAATACCATCATGTGGTTAGACAACTCCAAAATTGACTTCCCACCTCCACCGATATTTTCAACATAGAATCTTTTTGGGGAAGCAACAGTGGGGAAGGGAGAGCGTCAGGAACAGAGGGTAATTAAAGATAACCCACCGTGCATTCTTCTATGGAGTCCGATCCTGACTTGCCATTAGATGGTGCCAGGATGTAAAGCAACAACAAACAAAACAATCTATGAAGACTTCGAAAATGTCAATCCATCCCCAAATTGATATTGAATCGTATTGTTTTTTTAAAAGAAGGAGAAAGGAAAAGGTGCCATAAGAGAAGTCAGGTAACTGACATATAACTAGATAGCATTGCTTCTATGTGGAATATACCATTATGGTTATGTAATAGATACTTTACGGTTCAGGTAACTGACATAGAACTAGATGGTGTTGCGGCTTTGTGGAATATACCATTATGGTTATGTAATAGATACTTTGCAGTTTGGGTAACTAACATTGAACTAGATAGCATTGCGTCTATGTGGAATATACCATTAGGGTTATGTAATAGATACTTTACGGTTCAGGTAACTGACATAGAACTAGATGGTGTTGCGGCTTTGTGGAATATACCATTATGGTTATGTAATATATACTTTGCAGTTCGGGTAGCTGATATAGAACTAGATAGCATCGCATCTATGTGGAATAGACCATTACGGTTATGTAATTGACACTTTACGGTTCGAGTAACTGACATGTAACTATATGGCACTACATCTATGTGGAATAGACCATTACGGTTATGTAATAGGCACTTTACGGTTTGAGTAACTGACATATAACTATATGGCACTACATCTATGTCAAATAGACCATTACGTTTATGTAATAGACACTTTACGGTTCGAGTAACTGACATAACTATATGGCACTACATCTATGTCGAATAGACCATTACGGTTATGTAATAGACACTTTACGGTTTGAGTAACTGACATATAATTATATGGCACTACATCTATGTGGAATAGACCATTACGGTTATGTAATAGACACTTTACGGTTCGAGTAACTGACATATAACTAGATGGCGCTACGTCTATGTGGAAAGGACTATTATGGTTATGTAATAGACACGATACAGTTCATACTCGGTACAATAACTAACATGTTAAAAATGTGCAGGCATTTCACCAGCCTCTTCTTACAGAGGATGTCTCAGCTATTGCGCGTTGCTCATTGTAGACTTCCGGTTGTGAGACTCCCTTGCTTTCAGCTTTCAACACACACACTTGCTGGGACAAGATGCAATCTAAGCCTTGCCAAGATTGTTAATTGATGTTGAGCCTGAATCGCTGATAACAACAACGGTAACATGGCTGCTGTGGGTGCGGATCAAGGCCCCCTTCCCACCACGCTTTACTTGTCGGCCGTACGGCAGCTCATCGTGCAACATGCTCTGTGACAAATGTCTCATAGACGATTTCAACCATTAACTCTCCCTCGGATGGGATTTGCAATAACTAATCTTGTGGGTAGCAGCAAATTGTACAGTGTATTTTGTGGAAAATGTCTCTTGAGGATTTCCAGCACCGACCTGCCCTCGGATGGGATTTGCAAGTACTAAATTCAGATGAATAAAAATATTTACCAAAAAAAAAAAAAATCTTGTGGGTTGCAGCAAATTGTACAGTTTATTCTGTGGAAAATGTCTCTTCAGGATTTCCAGCACCGACCTGCCCTCGGATGGGATTTGCAAGTACTCACCTTGTGGGTAGCAGCAAATTGTACAGTGTATTCTGTGGAAAATGTCTCTTGAGGATTTCCAGCACCGACCTGCCCTCGGATGGGATTTGCAAGTACTCACCTTGTGGGTAGCAGCAAATTGTACAGTGTATTCTGTGGAAAATGTCTCTTGAGGATTTCCAGCACCGACCTGCCCTCAGATGGCGGTGGGAGGAACTAATGTTGTGGGTAGCAGCTCACTGCGCATGACTGTAAGTACAAAGGTCAGCATACTCTGGCACATTCCGCTGAGAGTGATAGGGGTAGCTAGCTGTACAACTATTGCACTCGGTACACATCGACATCCTTCTGTTTTGAGTTGTGCATGCAATCGTGGTCAAGAACTCAGCAGTAATCATGCGTTGTACCGACATGGAATCAATAAGCCAATATTATATTATATTGAACCAGACAGGATGGCCGAAGGAGTTAGAGCATCCGTCTCCCGTGTTGGTAGATCATGGGATTGTGTGTTCGAATCCTGGTCGATTCAAACCAATGACTTCAAAATTGATACTTGTCGCTTCCTAGCCAGATGCTCAGCATTACTAGGATAGGGCAAGGAGCAGTGGAATGAAGAAGACCAGTCGTCTGCGACTGAAATTTCCCCCGCTTAAACAACTAATGTCCCAACAAAAAAATATGGACACCATCCATTAAAGGTGCATAGTCCGATGAGAACATCAACTTTCTAAAACCAAAGCACTAACCTAGATTTGTCTCTACATATCTGATGCACTTATTAAGCATTTGTTGCCACATAGATTTTTTTTTTTTTTTTTAATGTCCTAGCAACATCTAAGGTCATATCAGGACGGGTACCAACTGGCACATAGAAGGGACACTACTAAGTCAGTTTAATAGAACCTGTTGCTGCAGAAGCATATGATGTCCAACTTACTGCAGGCTTGCACAAATTAATTTTGCTTGTTTGCAAAAGTTAGCCATTTATTAATAAAAGTTACTCTATTTTTGTCATGCCGAGAATCAGGAAAAGTGGCTGCAAGTATCAGTTTATCAAGTTAGTATGTTTTCGGTTTGACTTGACCGAGGATTGAGCCACGGCCTTCCGCATGGAAAGTGAATGCTCTATCCGGTGTCGTATCGTCAGCGGCCTGTCATCGTCAGCGGCCTGTCGTCGCTTCTGCGCATGCGCGGATTTTAAGACATATGCAAAAGACCCATTCCCTCGCCGGCTACAAGCTCAGGCACGGTACCGGCTGTGTTAGGGACCGATTAGGCCGAAATCTATTGAATGCGATCATATTTAACAGAATTACATACTCAAATAATGAAATTTAATTAAATTAACCTTAAATTCCAAGCGATATTAACGTAGCAGCTCGATCAGCGTCGAATCGCCGAGTGTAAACAAAACAAATAGCAGTGATCGCCGCAACGTGCGAAAATCCGCGCATGCGCAGAAGCGACGACAGGCCGCTGACGATGACAGGCCGCTGACGATACGACACCGGACTACTCATTCTACGTGACTGGATGGTCAGCATTAGTTAGTACCTATATACATTGGTTATATAGGGAAACCGGGTACTAACGCGATCGTTGGGGTCCATAGCATATCATCATGAAGAAAGCGGGGTCGCGCTAAATCGGGGTTCAATGGACTGAATTGTTTGTGATGCTCAGCAACACGGGTAATTTGGCATTCGATCGCCGCCATAGCCTCATAGCGTTAAGATAATACTTATGCTGCCACCTATCTAGTGATGGGGAAACTACCTTATGACTTGTGCGTCAGCGCCGCCTATATATTCGTACTTTAATACGAAATACTTCGAAATGCTAACTCTATCTTACTGACCTGCCATCTGCAGTCGCCCGCTCGAACTACTGGCCCCAGCGCCTATATAAGGACTGACTTAGCGGCGGTGAGCTCATTTCGACATGGCCACAGGAGGTCATGTGCTTACTACTGACTTGTTATCAAAAAAGAAACAAATCCAACTTTAAACTCATATGCGTGTCGGTGTCAAATTACCTTTGGATGAAAGAATTCCGGGTCCAATAATGCACGGTATTGTATCCGAATTCGCGTGAAATCGGTGGGGATGGGTGTAAAATCGGGGTTTCATTGTTTATAGTAATATCTCTGCTACAACAATCTCTACTGGTGTGATTCTTAACATTACGCATGTTGGCGTGTCAACATGGATAATTTTTTAGCATGGGCTTTTGCACTATTTTCTCGCATTACTTTCTCTCTCGAGCTATTTTCGCACATGACACTCTTACTTGCTTCACTTTCCCGATCGCAGCTCTACATGCCAGTCATTTCACCCACCCACCCACCCGATCCATAGGGGTTGAGGTCTGATGTTTCCGTTCTAAGACATATTTGTTCTTCTCTTTTCTACCTCTCTTCTGACACTAAAATACCAGCCACGATAAACATTTAACTATTCACTTGCTATAACATTGTTACAGTAACGATACTCTTACACTACTGATTTGATGCTATGTTGTTATGATTGATACGTTCTTGATTCTTGTCATGACTGCCTTGTTTATTCACTATCATGATACGACAAACGATATCGATATGTTCTCCAGTCACATGACGATCAACCTGCCTGCAGGTTTTGTACTCCATTAAAACTTTTGTTTATTCCACTCCTTCTCTGACTTACTTTGTCCGCGTGATATAATTACCAGTTGAAGAAATTCGATCCTTAGTGAGTTTCTTTTACTATTATACACATTTAACCTTCAGTTTTAGGTCAGGCCGATAGCTAAGTTTCATTTTGATAATATTCCATGAAACAGTGGAGCATCGATTTTCCTATATATCTAAACGGAGCCCTCCAAACATAATTTTCTTTCTTCTGCTTGTTGATCTTGCATCACGCAATATTGCAATGCATATTGATTGAGTAGGCAAGAGACAGGCTGTAATCAATGAAATAAGGGTGCTATTTACCGTGACAACCATTGTGGTTTTCTGAAACAACTCATAGTTCCACGCACCCCTCCCCTCCCCCCAAACACATCCCTGGCATGAATCATCTACTGATAAAATAGTGATATCAAATGTTCGAGCACAGTATTTTAATGTAGCAAGTATGAAACGTTTATTTGACACGGTTTTATGATTTTATCGTTTTTAAAGCACATTGGACTGTTTAACCGGTGTTAGGACATTTTGATGGCATTGTATAGGCCCTTAGTGTGCTGGTATGCCATTAAGCATTTATTCATCCATTCTACTGATATCACTCGCCGGTATTCCTACTTATGCCCGCCACACAACTCCCGTATATGACCTAAAACTGCACGTTTCGCGATTAAGCTTTAGTTTTAGTCGTTAGGTGTGCACCCCCATAGCACACCGGTGCATTGCGATTCGCGACTTAAAACTCAGTTTTAGTGCTTAAAACGCGAATCGCAAGACATTCGATAAATGAATCGGCCAGTTTTACGTCGCGAAACGGGACGGGTCGGGTTGTGAAACGCAGTCAGTTTTAGCACGTGAATTGTATATGGGAGGTGTGTGCCGGGCATTATTTACACCAGCTTATGAGACTAGGACTCCGCACCCAACACCATCCAAATGTGTGAAATATATGATTGTTAAAGTTGCATAGTCCGACGGTTTTTTAGTTTCTGTCATTTTCTGTGATAAATATATTAGGTTGAGCGTTATAATCCACCTTACTCTAGTTTGAAGTAACTTTTATTTTAAATGACAAACCTTTGAGAATTTTTAAGTGCAACCATGCAAACTTAATTTTGGCAAGCATGCCAAAACTCTGACACCATAGGATTTTGCAGGAATAGGTTCTTTTAAATTGCATCAGTATTCACTTCCATATGGTAACAAATGTTTAATAAGTGCACCAGTATATCTAAGTTAGATATGTAGAATCAAATCTAGATCATTGTTTTGGTTTAAAGAATTTGATGTTTTCATCGGACTATGCAGCTTTACAGAGTGGATTTTCTACAAAGTCTAATCATTGCCAAACCACTAGTACCACATTAATTATTACTACCACACTAAATATTGAGGATAAAACCAACACAAAAGTCAATTTTGAATATAAGAAATACCAGAATGATTTCTACTTGAAGAGAAATCTGATCTGTCCCCTTTTCTTTTTCAAACATGCACCCCATGCTTACATATCCTTCGTTGTTCATTTCATTGTAAGCAATGTGTTTTTGAAATACACTTGACACTTGGACTTCAGCAATAGTCAACAAACCCTCTTTGCAGAGAGGGTATTACGGGTCCTGGATAATTGGGTGGAATGAGGGGATGCCCTTTAGCACTCATTCGCTGCAATTGCTGGACACCGGGAACCAGCAACAAGCACACCTGCGCCGATTGGTTTCCCTACAGCAGCCAATCACGATCCACCATTCAGGACTCCTAGCGGCACACTTACACGTCTATCTGGGTAATGGTGGCCCTCTGAAGGGCAGTCTATGACTACCCTCTCACTCCCACTGTTGAAGACCTTTTCAACCAGCGGTCACCCGACGAGGGACCGCACCTTCCCCAATCAGTCAGTAGCCTCTGACCTGTCAACACCTCTCCTGTCTACTACTAGCCAGCAAAGGTTTACAATACAGCTAATAGGTCTGCATGTCCCAATAATTGAGGTTTTATGTGTATGTATGAATGTTTATCTTAATGCAAATAATATATTAGCGGATCAGATGAGTTTGTATTGGTTTGTATTGATTCTACTAGAACTAACATGGTAGTACTTAGATAAAGGATTCACCCTGTACTCGCAGTACACGGGTGAATACCAGCCCTATATAAAAGCTGTCGAAAAAGCGGGGAAATGAAATGAGAGCCTAATTTCACAACCTAAGAAGCAACAATTATTCATTTTATATGCCTTCATATTTGCCTGCTACCTTTGAGTTGAGAAATATAATAAAACATAATTTAATAGAATTTAAAGGTGAAAGCGATGGCGTTCTATGGCCGCCATCTTGTCTTTTTGCATTCTCTCCCATTTCACCAACTCTGTGCCAATATATATAGCCATTTGATCCTGGAACCACAGTTTCTAGTTCCTGTTCCATACTAAAGCTATTTTCGCCAGTATTTACACTATGTTGTCGTTCACCCGTGTATTACAAGTACAGGGTGAATCTTGTATCTAGGTAGTATTATGTGTGATCCACTTATCCTAATTCGTATTGAAAATTGAAATCAATATGGCCGACTTAACCTAATTCGTATTTAGACGAATACGATACTGTGATCCATTAATATTGAAACTAATGTGATTTATTTGAAATAATCCGTTTTCAAACCAATGCGATACACTTGGCCTAATTCATATTCAAACCAAGGTTGCAGTTATCGATCGCGTTTCCAACACCTGATTAACAAGTGATTAGAAAGATAGATAACTGTGGCATTAATATTTACTACCTTGACATAGCGATGTGATATACTTGGTTATTTCGATAAGAAACATTAATCCTTTTTTGGCTCTATTGTAAATTTATCTCGGATTGGATTCTGAGTTTTTCATTAGTTAGGCCAAATAAAATAAAAGTTAGTGATCGTCCTTTTGAAATAAAAATCAGGGTCATGCGGGCGGTTTTTATTTCTATTTCTCCTCCCCTCCAGTATTTCACTGGTCTCTCACGCTCGCCCTCACCATGCCCCCTTCTTTCTGCCCACCACCCTCATTCACATTCCCTCCCTCATCCCAATCCAACACCTTCCCTCTCCCACATTCCAACACCCTCCCTCTCATAACCAGTGATTCGTTCTCTTGCCCACCTCATATAGTTTACTAAATAAATTCTATCAATTATTAATACAACTTTTCTTTTTCTATGGGAATTTGTTTCCCTTGACCACAAATATATGATTGTGAGCTTTCTAATTTAATGAGTGTCTATTGGCACATAATTGATTGTCTGCCTTTACATCTAAAAGCGATGGTTTGAACAAAAAACAAACATTTCTCGCCGTGAATATGGCCTATGCTGCCGACACGGCGTAAAGCAACCACCAATCAATCAATCAATCAATCAATCAATCTCATAACCTCCTCCATGCTCAATCCTGTTCCCTCCCCTTCCCAGCTCCCTCCCTATCACCCCTCAAATCGCTTTCGATTCCTTAATCCTTTCCCCCACTGCCATTCCATTCCCCCCCTCTTCACTCCCCTTTCTATTTCTCACTCCATCCACCCCACTCTCCACTCCCCCATTTCCAATTCTCACCCCACCCGCCCTCTCCATATAACAGTTAAAAAAAGAAAAAGAAAAAGTTAATTGTTCAGGCAGTGGCGGGCACGATAACCATTTAAAATTCTTTTTTTTGGCCTTAGTTGGAAATGTTCTGGCGCGCTGGCGGATCAGCAGTAACTGAAAGTTAATGGAGGACTCATGCAACAACAACACAAATATTTGAACATGCAATCTGGGTGGTTAATGAGAATCTGCTGACAAGTCAATAACTGAGATCCATCAATGTGCTGACATGGCGTCATTGCTTTCAGGAATTACATGAACCAGCAATCAATACCCTAACGGTTGCCAATGGTGGATTGAGAGTAAGTGATCAGTAACTAATTAGCACATGACCCCAGGGTAAGTTAGTTGGTGGGTCAAGCATGACATCGCTAAACTAGGTGGGTATTCTTAAAGTTTAGGCCCACTTGTTGTATAAATGAGCATGCCAATTGGCTAGGTTGACAGGAACATGGTTAATTCAGAGATGGCGGACGCCAAGCTGTCAGTAACTTACTATCTCTAGATTATATATTTATATATGAGACATAACAATATATATTATTCATATCCATATTCATATATATAACTGTATATAAATAAGGTTATTTTGGTCATAACAAGACGGGGTATATAAATAACTATATATCGAATTATACATAGTTATGATATATACAATATATTTGATTCATTTATAAACTTATATATAAATAAGTAAAATATTCCGATAAAATGCATTGGTGGGGGAATGCAAATGGTCTATAATGGTAAATGGTATATAGTGCCAGCTGCATGAATGTATTTATGTAGTTGCTGGTCATCCTTTACTTATGGTCAATAGTCATTATGTATTAGGTAGATAGTGTGCAAGAGGCACTAGAGCTCTACTCACTACCCCCTCCCCCCCTCTGTTATTCACGGATCACCACACACTCAGCTCAGGCAGGTAGTGGCGAGGCAGCCACACCTCATGGTGGTGGTGGGCAGATCACGGTAGCCATGGTGACACAGGAATGCTTGATGTTCATTGGTGGAACTGTAAATGCTTGATTCTTATTGGAGAACACAGGTCAAGTGGTATACCATACCAGATCCATGTACCACTATATAATAATAAACCTGAGGGCATTGTCTCTCTCTCTACTTTCATTCTTTATACTCTTCCTTTGTCTTCTTGCCTACACAAACCACAGATTCCAGCTGAGGACTTTACACATGGTTATAAATACTTATTATCGACCTCCTTGTGAATTCGATAAGAATGAACTAAATGTGTTGAAGCCATCAGTAATATGTGGTAGCTTCTCTGTCATTGCATCTTTATTCTAAAGGACACACGTCTGGAATGAGCAGGGGCGCTCATTCGGGCTCATTGCAGGGCATGGGGGTCCAGGATGCTGCTTCCCCCCCCCCCCCCCCCCCCCTCCCCACTGTGGGGTGGGCGGGCTGGGGTGGACTACATCGCGGCGTATATATCTAATATATATAAATGATACCTGAATCACAACGCACAGTGCTAATTTAACTATCGTAGCTGCTATATCCACTCCTCCATAGATATATTACATGAATATTGAATATAATGAGATCATTCATTTACATAGAGAATCTGTTGAGGGCCCATAGATAGACAATGTAGTATGGGACTTGCTGTTCTCTATAGGAACTGGCTAATGTGATTAAAAAACTAAGGCATTGCCTCTTTGTGTATAGGGTGCTCTGGATAATGTCATTTCGATGCAGTGTTGTTTATGCTGCTGTTTCCTTTCACCGCACAGCTTCCACGAGATCAATACCAGACGTGATAGCTAAATGAGTTGAGCAGCCGTCTCCTGTTTTAGTAGATCGTGGGATTTGAATGCATGGATTTGAATCCTGGTCGAGTCAAACCAATGACTTAAAAGTTTACACTTGTCGCTTCCTAACCATGCGATTGGCATTATTAGGCATTATTAGGATAGGGCAAGGGCTGGTTGGCTCAGTGTCAGGATAATGTGACTGAGTGAGATATCAGGTTGTGGTACTGGTGGCCTGGTCTCCCACTATAGAGTCGCCATGAGTGCCTACTGTCGCAAGTCGGTACCCATCCTGATATGACCTTAGATGTTGCAAAGACGTAAAACTTCAACAACCAACAAAATCCACTATGCCAATGCGCACACATGCTTACTGCTATGGTGTCTGTCTGTAAGTGTGGGTGTGGATTAGTTTGCAATGACCTCTCAGGCAAAGAGGCACATAGACAGTGGGGTCTGGATAGGGGGGTTGCATCAGGAAGACAAGGTAATGTGATGCTTTACATCCTAACCCCGAAATGGCAAGATGTGTGGGTTCGAAATCTGCTGTGGATGCGATATTTCCTATTTCCATACCTCTTACGACACGGTTCGCTGTGATCAGGATACTGTACAAGCTATGTGATGTACGGTTAATGAACCTACTTATTGCCTAATGAGTATTAATGAGAATGGACATAAACTATGTAAGACCAAAGACCCTATAATACTAAGACAACTCACTCCCTATCCCTCCCATGGTAATGTAAATTTTGCAGTGCCACCTTGTGGTGGGTTTGATCAGCCCAGCTGCTGGTTGGTGTTTCACTTGTAAACACATACAATTATATTATACATGAGATAGCTAAGTATGAATATGCATCAATATGAAATTGCTATGAACAAATACACATCATCATCAGCATCATCATCAGCATCGCCATCATCACTCATCTTTCACATTCATATATACATTTATACATATAATATAGCACCTGTTTAACCAAGAGAACAGCCAGCGCATCAAGTGGTGGGTTTGATCATTTTGATTACACAGTACAGGCTGAGTGAGCCGTCTTAGTATTATAGGGTCTTTGCTAATGCGTATTAATGAGTATGGACGTAAAATATTTAAGACTTACAAGTCCAGAGTGACAGGCATGATAGTCTGTATTAACCTCTCAGGCAAGGCAGCCACATAGACAGAGTGTGGACAGAGTGGTTATAGCAGGGAGCCTAGGTAGTGTAATGGTTAGCACACTAGCCCCGGAATAGCAAGAAGTGTGGTTGTGAATCCGGCTCTAGGAACAATATTTCTCATTTTTCATCACCCCAACTGACATATGTCTTAATTACCAGAATACGAGTCGGCTACCACTCAGCTAGGGGCTGTTCTATTTGCGTAGAGCTTCGTCCTAAACCAGTATCAAGCATTGTGAAATTTGTATGAATGTCACTTGCACAGTTCTGCCTTGTGGAATATAATATATAGAACAGAGGCTTTTCCTTTGAAAATGTCACCTTGCAATATTGACTGTACTAGCGCCTTCACTATTGTTGATATATTAATGGATATATGAATAACATGTTAGAGCTGCAAGAATTGGCAATTTAAGTGACTATGAATTAACATTTCTTTTCTATTATTACCAGATTCCAGTCGGGGATAAAGTGAGAAGTGATTCTGAAATAGATTGATATGCCCTGGTTTTCGACTCTCATGGTTCCTACACGTGATTGATTAATCCATTGAGGTTTTATGTCCGAACACCAACCGACGTCATGTCATGACAGGAAGTGACTTGCCACAGTGTGCACTCATGGTTGCGTCAGAGTGCTCCTCGTCCGGAACGCCATGCCAGTAGCACCATGCCACGCTGTAACACTCAGTCACATTATCCTGACATTAAACCAACTACTAGTTTGCCCTATCCGAGTACAGTATAACCCCGTTAAACCAAACTTGAAGGGACCCTAGAAATTTGTTTGGGTTAACCGATCATTAGTTTAACCGAGCTTTAACTTTGACTTGTCTTTGGCAAAAATGGGAGTGCATTATGAATGTAAAATGTAAGTGGACACTATGATTATTGTTTTTTATGTATATACAGTTCAACCCCATTAAACCAACCTCAGTTAAATCAAACGATCGGTTAATCCAAACTTTTTCGGCGACATGGCAAAATACTACCATTTATCATATAAAAAAGTCTCAGATGACCTTAAAACCACATGAAAGTTTGGTTTAACTGTACCGGAAGTGGCCTGGGGCCAACAATTTTGTTTGGATTAACCGATACTTTGGATTAACCGAATTTGTTTTAACCAACTTTTTTATATGATAAATGGTAGTATTTTGCTGGGCCGCCGAAAAAAGTTTGGATTAGCCGATCGTTTGGTTTAACCGAGCTTGGTTTAACGGAGTTGTACTGTAATACACAGGCGAGGTAGAAGGGCGGGTAAACCATTTGTAAACCATTGGTTTGACCTGCTTTTGGAGCGATCCCACAAACTGAGGATTGCAAGTGGAAACAGATGCTGTAACTACTGTGCCATCCCGTCTGTTCCCCTGTCGGTGATTGTGGTGGTCTGGAAATGAATTAAAGGCCTTTCGGCATCAACGTCTTTTTATTGGTTATTGTAATGTTCAATGTCGTATAACCCCAGTCCATTGGAATTTATAGGACAATCAATAAGAAGTTTATTTTTATAGTTTCAGGCGTTTGGCTGCTTGATGTCACATACAAAAATCATGCCTTCTCAAATAATTCTATCCGCAGTTTTTACTTGATCTTCCATTTCAAGGGGTTTTGATTCAACTAATCAATTCATCGCCTGATGACCACACCTGGAGGAAAATGGTTACAGCCAGTTTGTGTGTGAGGAGGAAACAGGGGGATGAAGCTTTTGCATTGTTATTAAATTACCAATGTTTAATCCCCTTGAAAAAGAAGCACATTTAGTAGTGAGTGAGCAATACGACTACTGATGCGGCTGATGGTAATCTGCCCCGACTGGACCGGGTGGAATTCTGGATAAAAGGTTCATTTCCCTTGTTGCTACAATGACTGAATTTTAGCTGTGCGAGGATAAGGCAAACACTGGTTGGCTTAGGGTCAAGATAATGTGACTGAATCGGATATTGGCATCGTAGTGCTCGCAACACACCTCAGTGAGGCAACATATTAAAGCTATCTTTGGTATGCAATTTTATATGCTATATGCTATATGTTATATGCAATATTATATGTTATATGCAATATTATATGTTATATGCAGTATTATATGTTATATGCAATATTATATGTTATATGCAATAGTATATGCTATATGCAGTATTATATGTTATATGCAATATTATATGTTATATGCAATATTATATGTTATATGCAATATTATATGTTATATGCAATATTATGTTATATGCAATATTATATGTTATATGCAATATTATATGTTATATGCAATATTATATGTTATATGCAATATTATATATTGCTAGGACATGACGCCCTAATTAAGCATGGAATGTGCACGCACTTGTAGTGTCCTCCCTGGATGCCAAGAGGGTCTCAATCAGGGCTTTCCTGATTAGTTGGTTGTTAAAGTTTTATGTCCTGGCAACACCTAAGGTCATTTCATGATGGGTACCGACTTGTGATAGTGCACACTCATGGTAACTTCATAGTGCTGCCCCACTGGGAGACCAGGCCGCCGGCACCATGACTCGATATGCCACTCAGTCACATTATCTATCCAGACCTTGCCGTATCCTATTAATGCTGAGGGCCAAGCTAGGAAGTGACAGGTATCAATTTTATAAGTAATCGGTTTGACTCGACTGGGCATCGAACTCCCGATCTCCCGCACGCGAAGCCCGCGCTCTACCGATTCAGCCACAGTGCCCCGTATGGCTTTCCTGATGTTCATAAGATCACGGTGGCAGAATATTAACTAAAACAACCATTTTTGTCACAATGATTATTCTGCGCGAGAGATTCCATGGACTGTATTGTGTATCTTCTGAGAACCTCGAGTTTGGCTTTTCGGGTTTCTTGATTAATTACTCATGTAAATAAAACACAGAATCCTCCAGAAGAGCATGGATGATGGCATACCTTCTCTTCTACTCAATGCAGTTCTTTTGAACTGAGAACCACCTCATGCAGTTTGTTCAGGTATTTAGGAAAACCACGATGATCTTTTCCCAGACACAATAATGACTGCCCTAAAGTGCAGATCTAGAGGCACGTGGTCACTTGTGGATGATATCACAGCTTAGTGGGCTCAGCTTCTGGCAGCAGCTGGTCACGTGACAGACAGTAGTCAATCCGAGCACCGGAAGTGCAGAAAGTGTAACCAGCGAACCACTCAGTGCACACAACGTGCGTGGGGGTGGGGGGATGGGTGGTGGGGGTCGGGGTGGAATTGCGGAGGAGGTGGTAATTGTCCAATGCTGGTGAGGCGTGCCTGAGTCTCCCATTCCACCACCAGCCTGGCATCCCCCACGTATTAGTCTGCACTGACCTCTCAGGCAAGGAACCACATAGACAGGTAGGTGTGGGTAGGATGGTCACATCAGGGAGCCTAGATGGTGTAACGGTTATCACACTGGCCAGGAGTGCAAGAGGTGTGGGTTTGATTTGTGCTCTAGGTGCAATATTTGCCATTGTATATCTATTATATATATTAGAGTATCTACATGTAGACACTAACCTGCCCCAATATCCTCCACAGCTATATTTGGTAAATATGGCCAACCTTCCTTTTTATGAGTTTATAGTCCTGCTCCATTTGGAAGTTCTCTTATTAGGTAGTATATATATGTATATATATATATATGTATAAATGTGAATATATATATATGTATATATATACATGTATATATATGTATATATATATGTATATATATATGTATATATATATATATATGTGTGAATCTGTGAAAGTGCATATATGCACTTTCACCGATTCACTTCCATACATTTCATCTATCACACACAGATTTATTGAATACCCCTGTAGACCCGGAACCATTTAGTTATTTTTTCCCACATACTGTTCTCTGTGGCAGAGTGGTTAGAGTCTCTGAATTTTTTCTAGGTCAGACTCCTCCTAATCTGAAGGTCGGTGGTTCAATTCCCTGTGCCCCCACCTCTGCCAATTGGGATTTCCACCGTCATCAAAGGCCAGTTGCTCTCATACCATGTCTATGTGGTGTGGGAGGTTAAAAATCCCTTGGGTCGGTAAAAGTGTAGACTCGGGATTTCTATCGACAAACTGTCTAATGGTGAAAACAAGTCTATTCAGACTTATCCATGATAGGCAGTATAAATCTTCAAGAACCATATGTTGTACATCGTGATAAAAATGTGCCCAGGGAATGGAACCTTTGCGGATAGATATAAAAGCATTGTCGTGAACGAATCAATAAGGGCATCTATATTGTCTAGATGTACCACCGAGGTATGGGGTTACATTTTTATTGACGGAGGTTTGCTCCCTCCTGTACCAGACAAAACACGGGCTCTCACTTTACGACTACACTGTACCACTCACTGTTCACTCTCCAGTATTCGTTAATATCATCAGACAACCAAGGAAGTTAAAAGGAAGCTAAAAGGAAGATAAAAGGAAGATACAAGAAAGATAAACGAAAGATACAAGAAAGATAAAATAAAAATAAAAGAAAGATGAAATAAAGATCAAAGAAAGTTAAAAGAAAGATAAAAGAAAAATAAAGATTAAAAAAAGATAAACAGGATGAAAGAAGGCTGAAAGAAAGATGCAAGAATGATTAACAAAAGATTAAAGAAATTTAAAAGAAAGAAAGTAACTTGATTATTAGATTACATGAATTGAAGCACAATGTGTAGAGGCTGCACACATTTAAATGTTAGATTAACTATTCGTGGCACACCTGGCTTCAATATGTGACTTATCTCTGATATTCACCAATAAATCAGGCATGCAGAGGTCCAAAGGTAATTTGTCAAGCCTGTCTCTTTCTATTCAAGAGAAGATCTCAACGCGACTGGTATTAATTAGATTCCTCGTTTTATAATTTTTGTTATGGCACATTAGTTGATTAAGCAGGGGAATTTTCAATCCCAGACAATTGGTCTTCCTCATTCCACTGCTTCTTGCCCTATCCAATAATGCTGAAAGCCAGGCTAGGTAGCGACAAGTATAAACTTTTAAGTCATTCATTTGACTCAGCCATAGTTTGAACCCGCGGCTTCGAATCCTATCACCTACCAAAAAAGGAGCCGGGCGCTCAACTCATTCAATTTCATTACAGCATATTTACCAGCAAACCATGAATCGTTATTGTATTGCGCTCGGCTAATGAACAGCTGTTACATATGCTCTGGTTTTTAAATCTGTCGGATCCTTACGACACCCGTTATTACAACATCCTTCATTAGTGCCGAGGGACCGATTTTATTCACCCACCTGCTGTTGTTCATTTAATACCGACCTTAAGATGTCAACATAGCATTAGCTCATCAAGAGAAATGCAGAGCTACATGCGATCTCAACTAAGAGAAGCTTCTTGGGGCTGGAGAGGTACACATTATACAGCTTGGACAATGAGGGAGGGTGCGGGAGAGGGTGTCACAGGGGGGGGGGGGGGGAGGAGTGTGTCCCCTCATCCCCCCGGGGTGTTCTGGGGGACCCTCCGAGAACATTTTGCATAATGGTGCATTCTGGTGAATTTTGATGAAAAATCGATGTAAAAATATGCAAATATAAAGCAATTTAAAACGATTCTTTGGTCAGAGATTACAAATTAAAATCGGGAGATTGGGGTCATTTCGCTATATTTGAGGGAGATCCTCCGCCAAATCGGTATACTTGGGTTCTCGGCTATATATATCCTGTATTATCCGATTATTCGGACACTGAATCAATCAGTCCTTACACTATTGTAGTCAAAGCGAGAAGCCTGGCTAGGTTGTATAAGGCTTTGTAAGGCTTTGGTTTGACTCGGTCAGGTATAGAATGCCGACCTTCCGCATGAAATGTAGAACAATGGGTACTCTACAATTCCGTCCGGTAAAGGCCCTGTCACACTACGACGTAACGACGTCAGTGTAGGGACAACATGAAAATAAATTCTACATGTCAAACTTCTTGGCGTAATTCGTGATGTCAATGCCGCATAGTTTGACATGAGCGTAACGTCGGTAAAGTGTCGTGCCAACGAGAGAGGTCAAAGGAATTATTTATTATGTAAACGTGAGGATTGCGAAACCCCAGCGCGCGACATCAGCCTAGCATGACAGTAGCGGCCCCTTAGCATCGCTTAACGTTGTCACGATGTGAGTCGACGTCGACCAACCGAGAGGCTGGCGTCAGTCCAACGTCGCCGGAGTGAGCCACAAAGTCCTCCTCCCTGTGCATCACTATGACATAACACAACGTTGATCTAACATAGCCGACGCAGCCCACCCGCATGCCTAACGTTGGCGTAACGTCAGTGTGACATCACCCGAACGCCAGAGCATCACATCAAGCTATGTCGAAAGTTTTGGACATGTTGAAAACCTTGACGCGCGCCGACCTAGCATGACATAACATGATGTAGCTTGACATCAGTCTAACATCATTCTAACGTCATCATAACATAATCCAACGTACCTCAACGTAATGATGAAATGTCACCTACGCCAGGCTTACGTTGGCTCTTATGTTGTAGTGTGACAGCCCTTTAACGCGAACAGGTATTGGACCAGGGCTATGGTATGCTAAAACGGTTCATGCTAAAAGGTCAAATAGAAGGCTGTCGGCCGGCTACATCGGTTGCAACGGGTATTAAATCAGCTAACTTCTACATTATCCACTGCTGGTTTAGGCAAGTGTTAAATCAACTGAAGATTTATACTGCTTATCATTGCTAAGTCTGAATAGTCTTGTTTTCACCATTAGACTGTGGGTCGATAGGAAGCCCGAGCCTACACTATTACTGACCCAAGGGATTTTTAACCTCCCCCACCATATATTAATGGTATGAGAACAACTGGCCTTTGATGATGCTGTGAATTACACTCGGCAGTGGAAATCCAAATTGGCAGAGGTGATGGCATGAAGAATCGAACCACAAACCTTCAGATTAGGAATCTGACCTAGAAAAAAGTAATTTAATATAATGTCCACTACTGATTTAGGCAAGTGCTACATCAGTCAGTCACTATAATATACTGTCCACTACTGATTTATGGTGCTGTCACATTATGACGCTTCTCGCCAACGCGTGTCAACGTATGTGATTTTTTGGCGCAACGTCGGGATATGTCAGGAAGCGTTACGTGCACATTAGGCATGCGTTGGTATTCGTTGATGCTCGGTGCCATGCGTCAGTGGATCGGCGAAGTTTTGTGCTTGCGCAAAACCTTTCGACGCGCAACAACGCACAAGTGCCAACATTATGGCGATGTTAGGAGCACGTCGGAGGTACTGGAATAACGTTGCTTTGTTTGTTCGTTGTTGTTTTACATCCTAGCTACATCTAAGGTCATATCAGGACGGCGCACCAAAACACGCTACCAATACATTGCGCTGACGCCGAAAAGTTCGACGTTTCTCGACGATTAAAAGTGATTTTGCACGTTGGCAACGTGCCGGCGCGAAGCATCGTACGGTGACAGGGCAATTAGGGAAGCATTTGATCAGACAAACTATAATAATATCCTATCCACTACTGATTTAAGCAGTTAACCTATGAAATTTACTCACCCGACAAGCCTGGGTACCCGGGCTTATATGCTATGGACAGTTTACATACAGCCTCAATAAAAAAAACACCAAAAAACCCAATGCTTTACAGTTTTAGACAGGTGTTAAAATCAAGCCAGTTATTTGTTCGAATGTCCTCCCCATTTTCCATGTTTGCAACAACATGTTTAATTTACAGAGACAGTGGACATATCTATTTATCACCCGTCATTTATGTACTCATCTCAAATCTGAATGAGCCAATAACAATTAAGTACGGTAGAGCCCATGCCTGCATTCCTGATATCATCAACATGTCTTGCTCGAGTTTACAATTTTAGAGCCAAACCAGGAGGGACATCTCCGTATCAAATTTTTCCTTACTGCTTAGGCCAAATAACAAAACTAAGTTGGCGATCGTCCTTTTGAAATAAAAATCTGGGTCGGGCGGGCGATTTGTGTTTTTTGTAGATTCTCTTTCCCCCTGCACTCTCCACCCTGCTGCCTCCCCGCCCCAGTTCCATCCCTATCACCCCTCAAATTCCTCTCCATTCCTTCCACCCACTGCTCTATCCATTCCCCCCTCTTCACCCTCCTTTCTATTTCTCACTCCATCCAGTCTCCTGTCGTCCATTTCTCACTCTACCCACGATTTTTCAGGCACGGGCGGGGACCATTACCAATTTTATTTTACTTGGCCTTACTTATACTGACTGATGTGTAACTCGATCCCCTGTCTGGAACTGATCTAATAGTTATATGATTACAAATCTATTTTCCACTTTAATCCTGGTATCAGTGTATCCGTAGATAACACATTGTTGATATTCCGTGGTTGATCTCACTGTGGTAGGGCCTAATCGGTAGAACGCAGGCCTCCCGTGCGGGAGGTCGGGAGTTCAATTCTCGGTCGAGTCAAGCTAATGAATTTCAAAATTGATACTTGTCACTTCCTAGCTTGGTGCTCAGCATTACTAGGATAGGGTAAGGACTGGTTGGCTCAGGGTCAGGATAATTTGACTGAGTGGGATATTTGGTCCTGGTGCTGGCGACCTGATTTCCCAGTGGGACAGCACTATATATTCGCCATGAGTGCATATTATCACAAGTCGGTGCCCATCCTGATATGACCTTAAATGTTGCCAGATGTAGAACTTCAACAATCAACCAGCCACTTGCCGCAATATGTGATATAAAGAAAAGCTGCTAGTGCTGATGAGCCAGACAGTCCATTCATTAAGAACCATCTACAACCGTCTGTAATTCCCCCTCACCAAATGAAATTTGCTCTAATCATCGCACTTAGCTGCAAGCAGCAAGGCATGCCTCGTTTCATAATCATATTCGTATAACCTTTTTTTTAAATTCGCACTTTAATTGACTTATCCCCGAGATTAAAGCAAACAAAACACTCATCTAATTAGGGTAAATGACCTGCCACCTGACTCACTTACAACCTGCCACACAGATCAACATGGTTCCTGCTCGTTCCGTCTAATCAGTGCCTATGGCCCATTGAACCTAAGTCCCATGGGTGTTACACACAGCTCAGTGGTAAACTGCTTCTTTTGGTATCTCTAGAGTGAGTGTGTCTGCATAGCAAGTGTAAGGAGTAGAAGGTGACTGGGCTCACAAAGCGAGGCAATCAAACACCCCTGCGACCTGGGAGGAGCGGCACCCAAGAGGGGGCACCTGTCACTCAACCCCAGTGCAGGTGGCATCCATAATATATGAGGAATGGCTGGGTGTGCTTACCCAGCAGTCCCGTGGTAACAAGTAGTTGTCATACAGTTACAATAAACATTACTACATGTTCCCACTCCATTTGCACTCTTCCTGGTGCATGGAGAGAACATTTCTGTAATTAACAACCACATCTTCATATCCGGACATCATCCCGCAATCCTAGTCACTGCGCACCATAACATTTCTACATCATTATTTGTATGTTACACAGTTAGTGGGCACACATTGCATCGCTATTCCATAGCAATGGTCCCCAACTCCATTGCCCGAGATATTAATATGATTCCAAGCTCATCTATCACGACCGAAAGACTGTATATTTTTATAGTTTGTAGAAAAGAGTTGGGCTTTTAAACGGTTGATGATAGACTCAGAATAATGTTAGTGCACAGGCGAGTGTTTAATACTGATTGCTAGTTGTCAACAGTTATGATGTTGTACAGTTTGTGATTAAAACTAAGCTACATGACCAGCATTATGAAGTAAAAGTAAAAGTTGTTTTATTTAATGACGTCTCTAGAGCACATTGATTTTCATCATCAGCTATTGAACATCAAATATATCTTCATTCTACCATATTTCTTTGGAGGAAACCTGCTGCCGCCACATAGGCTACTCTTTCCGATAAGCAGCAAGGAGTCTTTTATATGCACTTTCCCACAGACAGGACAGCACATACCACAACCTTTGATGAACCAGTTGTGGATCACTGGTTGTGCCATATGAAGATGACTTTCCACGTAGATACACAACGAAATACGGTGTCTGTATTTTCCGGTGTTAATGCCCCTAGTCAGAAGTCGGTGACAGCTATTTGTTATCAGGAGTTCTGGAACTTTACAGAGCCATCCTGAAATGTGGTATGCAATAAAAGCAAGAGGAAATTGCATAGATATGCTTCATAGCTCTCCCGATTGACCTTAAAAGCTGCATGATATCACACTCAGTCACATTATCCTGACACTGAGCCAACCAGTCCTTGCCTTATCCTAATAATGGGGAGTGCATGCCCAGGAAGCGACAAGTATCAATGTTTATGTCATTGGTTTGACTCGTCCAGGGTTCGAACCCGTGGGTTCGAATCCCACGATCTACCAAAACGGCTGACCGGAACAATTAGGAACTTGCAATAGGAAAACAGTCTCTTAGTATATGATGTCCTGCCATTGAATGACCAACTATTTTAACAATATCTTCGATAATTGATCTTGGGAAGATAAGGCGCATTAGGTTCATACTATTTATATATTTTGCAATGTATACATATATATATGGTGACAACGAATTCTGCTCAAGCATATGTCTCCCTAGAGTGACTTCAACAATGGTTTCATCATAGTTGTTTAGTTTGAATTCAGTATATATTGCCTAAATATAAAATGTTATTCCTGGGAGAATGAATGGATTAAAAGGTGACTACACATTAAAGTAATAGTTTAAGAAATGACTCGATCACTGTATTCACCAGTCATTATGACTTACAATGTGTTGTGCTTGTGAACGCACTCAATATTGCTTCATATCAAAGGCTTCAAATTGAATCCTTTCCTCTCATGTAAAATTCACCCAGGCGTGTCTTTTATGAATCAAGTTAAAAAAAGATGTCTTTATAAAAATTCTCAATCCACATTGCGAATCAATTTAGAATCGGTTTGCAAAATAAGTGATTTCTAAATGCACTCAAATTTGCGTCAATATGGGCTGAGTGGTTGGTTTGCAGTGATGAAGAAGCATCAGAAGATGCTCAGTTAATGACAGATGTAAAAGAATAGTATGGGCTTGAGTTCACTTCGTAATGAAATAATTGCATGATCACAGTGAAGGTTTTGTTCTGAAGCTCTTATTTTACCCTCGCACCAATTAGAATGTTTAATAACTGAAATGTACAAAGAATCACACACTATTTTGCTAATGTAGTATTTCCATGACTTTGTCACTTACTAAGTCAATATCACATAAGCTCAGTTCGTTTGATTTTAAGGAGCAATCAGTATTATGGTTCGCTTCACATGTGTCACCAAAAAACCCATGAAACATGAAAAAAAAACACTTGAATCTTCTTTAAAAGAAACCAGTAATTATTGCAGCCATATGGTTTCCTCCATCAATTTCAAACTCTCAGCACCTGCATTCATTAATCCTAATCGTGCAGACAAATAATGCTTTTTGCATAGAACACTTTAGAAAGATTTGAAATGACATCACCAGGGCTAACAGAACAGCAGCTGTGAGCACACTGGTCTGCTTATGCTGCTACATGGCTTTGCTCCTCATGATGTTCCAGCGGAGTAATTGAGTTGCACCAGAAAACCCATCCTTCTTCCCGGAAGGACCTTATTGCTTTTTACAGCAGGACTATCCGGCGGGACGATGAGTTATCTGGTTATTTCCCTTGAGCTCCCAATGTCCACACCTCATCCTGCACCAATTTCTGCAGTTGTCTATTTATATAATCCCGAATGCTGTCTCTCGCATGCATTGACAACAAATGAGGAAATAAGTCCCACCATGGTTCCCAGTTTAATTTGTTGTTTTTGATAATGGGAAGATGGAGGGTTGCATCATGAGAACATTGTGATAGTTATTTTTGTCAGCGTTTTGTTGAACTAGCCTTTTCTTTGGTTTATGTTCTGGTTTTAGTTAGGACTACCTGTCAATAACCTCTGTCTTTAGGCAGTGTGCAAATACTGCAATGACATCACTAAATAGTAATCTAAGAACACCAACTCAAATAAAAACCTACGAAAATAACCTCCAAATTCAGTCAACAGAAACCACCAGGAATAAGATAATAACCATAAAGAACGGAATGAAGCAACCCATGTAATACACACAAATATATATATATATACGCTAAAACCTCTCTATACCGACTACTCCACATATCGAGCACTCCCCTATATCGATCGCTTTATTTGGGTCCCAACAATACCATTTTAAGGATATTCTACCTCTCTATACCAACCACCTCCCTAAATGGACCACTTAAAGTCGATCCCATGGTCGGTCGATTTAGAGATATATATATATGTGTGTATATATATATATTACATATTATGTATATGTATAGGTAGTACCCCTATTATCGACCATAATAATCAGGGGTGGTCTGTGCAACCCTCCACCCCATCGCTGAGTATGTTCTACAACTCGGTTGATACATGTACAGATGAACCTCGATCCAACGGACACCGATCCCACAGATTCCGGATCCAATGGACACAATCCGCTAGAGTGAATATCTGAACATTTGCGCACTTTAAGCGAGGCAAGCAGTTGAAACTTGACACATTTAGTAAATGCAAGGATCCTGAACCCCATCATTCTGAAACCCAGCCTCCTGAACCCCAGTCTTCTGAACCCCAGCCTCTATTTACATTGTTGACTAAGTGATCGTGGGTAGCACTTTTTATGAGCCTTAGTTCTGTATTTTGTGTTTATTTTCGTACCCCCGGAAAATTCTGGCGCTGCAACGGACAAATGGCTTTAACGGACAACTGCTCCCCCCTATTAGTCCGTTGGATCGAGGTTCATCTGTATGTGCGAAACCTATTACTTATCAGTAGTCCCTCCACCCCCCAACAATTTCGAACAATTACCAATGTGCAGTAAATTACCCAGCTTCAAGTCGATGAACAATTAACTAAAGCGATAAGATAAAACCATGGATTTTATTTTAACTAAAAACAAGAGCAAAACAGCCCAAGACCAAACCGTCGAGAGCAATAACTGTGAAAAGTCAGAAAAACAGCCCTAATGAAAACAAACTTGGCCCACACTTCCAACCTTATCAAGACAAGAAAATGTTTACAGAAATCTGAAACCGTACACAGAAGCTGGTAAAGACCAACACCCAGCCGATTCATAATGAATTTACATAGCTCTATATCCACAACTGACAGCAACAAGTACGCCCTCCCCAACCTAAAAAAAACCCACACAAAAATACCCCCAAACAAAGTGACAACATACGTCTCACTCTCACGTTGATACGCTGCCAATTGGACCGCTGTACACCAAAGCTCTAGCACTAGTAGCAGTGAAGCTATAGCTAATCTGTCGGATAAACCTTGTGTCTCTCTTCCATTTCTTGATGGACTAGGGGCAATTTCAACGGCAGACAATTGGGTTTCCTCCTGCCACTGCTCCTTGAGCTAACCTAATAAGGTCAAGCGCCAAGCTATGTAACGCACTACATGCATACTTTCTCAAGTCATTGCTTTGACTCGGCCAGGGTTCGAGCTTTTGGTTCGGATCCTACAACCTGCCAAACAGGAAGAAAGAGCTCAACTCATGCAGCCATCCAATCATATTTTGATATAAAAACCAAACGAATACATAAATTAAGAGACAACCTCCCCAAGCCTCAACGGCCTACCTTGACAAGCATATATTGGCTGATTTCTCACAAGCCGAATTAACCTTCCTGTGTGAAGATTGGTCACGGACACCTGGTTAAATTGCAATTTGAGTCGCGCCGTTCTCATCTCCTGCTGAAGAACATAGGTTGCGACTGCGGGATGAGGTTGTTTGCTATACTGGACTATCTAAGCGGTGGATCTGCTGAATAAGCTATAACGTTTAAGCGTATTATACACGGCGATTCACCTGATTACACAGCAATTTGCAGATCATTCTCAGTGAGCACCCCATAACACGGGAATATGCACATAACTCAGTGAGTACCCCATTACACGGCAATGGGCAGATAACTCTCAGTAAGCATCCCCTTACACGGCAATAGGCAGATAATTCTCACCGTGATCCCCTTTTCACAGCAATGGGCATATCACTCTGAGTGAGCATCCCATTACAAAGAAATATGCAGATAATTCTCACTGTTCACCCCTTTACACGACAATGGGCAGATAACTCTCACTGGGCACCCCATTACACAGCAATGGGCAGTACCTCGCTTGAATCTCGCATTGTTCTATATGTAGGTATTATATATATCCGTACATTTACATACATATACATACATATACATATACATACATATACATATATGCACACACAAGGGTGGTCCGAACTGTATCAGAGACGGATAACTTTGTGTGCAGACAAAGTACTCCTTTAAGCGGTGCACCATTGCCAATATCTGCTGGCACCACACGGGTGGGTTTGATAGCAGTTGCTCCCGGAATTGCATTTATGGGAATGTAAACAGAGCGTCTGTGCCCGAAGGAGAGCCTGCAGTTAGTGAGGCGGGCTAGGCTTGCCTCAGGCCGGCCAGTAACTGTATGGATTTTACGGACGGACAGTGTTGGCAATAGAACTCTAATAAACCGCGCATCTGGGTTTGGCAACCAGTGTGTTTAAGAAGAGAGAGTAGGCCAGTTCGACATCACTCTTTGACAACTAAACCATTTTAAATCCAGTTTCCATTAAAGCTGCATAGTCCGATGAAATATCAAATTTTCAAAACCAAACCAATCATCTAGATTTGATTTTACATATCTAACTTAGATACTGATGCACTTATTAAGTATTTGTTTCTGCGTAGAAGGCAATACTGAGTCAATTTAACAGAACCTGTCACTGCCAAAGTCTATGGTGTAAGAGCTTTGGCAAGCTTGCCAAAACTAATTTTCCATGTTTGCACAAAAAATATCTCAAAACTTTGAACTAATGTAAAGTAGATGCTAGTGATTGATCTAATGTATTTATCTCAGAAAAAATACAGAAATTCAAAACCATCGGACTATGCAACTTTAAGTATTATCGCCCGTCGCCCCTCTCGCTTGCGTCGGGAGAATTGCCACTATCCCACCAGCAGCCAACTATATTTAACTATTAACCGTGATACATGTACACCCTCCCACAACACACACCCTGCTTCTGTACTACTAACCAAACCAATTCATCTGCCGTAACGCCATCATTTGTTACCAGGCTGAGCAGGTAATAAGCAGCCCTCGATTTATTGATTTATGAGATTTCACTGCAACTGACCCACACAACAATAATTAAATCATTGTCCGTGATGTTCGCAACACGGGAAATTTGACAGTTGGACACAGCCATAGCCTCTACTACTAAGAAGGCCATATGCTGCCACCTATCGAGAACCGGCCACACTGCCTTATGCTTTGTACACTAGCGCCACCTATATTCACTTTAAAAAATACGAAACTTAATTACGTAACTAATGATACCGATCTGCCATCTATGTTCGAATTCCTGAACTAAATTGACGTCGCTGCCTATATAAGGCCAGGTTTAGCGACTGAGAGCTCACATCGATACGGGCACGAGGAGGACACTAACTGGTCTTAAATGGCCACCCGCTCACCCCTACATGAAATTTTGAAGGGCTGGGGTTAAAAGCTTCTTGACCTCACTGTGATTGAACATGTTGCTATTTGAATTGAACTTTCTGATGATCAAAACTTGTACTCGTGCTTAAGAGATTAAACCCAACTTTATACTACCTGCTGTGTCATTGTCTAATTATACTTGTGATGTACATTATACTCGTGATGTACTGCTGTAATTGCTGTCTAATGAGATAACTTGCACCTATTGACGCAACAATATACTATTCAATGATGTACCTGAACTACATTTATGTATAATCCTATGGACGGAAGACCAGTGCCTCGACGTTGAAAAATCATTAGTTTAGCTGAATAAGCAAACTGTTTTAAATGTAATATTTTAGTCAATTATGTTTAACCACTGTAACCCCCCCCCCTCCCACAAAAGTGGCTTGAACGCTATTTGATAATCCCTTTATAATTAAAGTCCTATCGTGATTCTAAGATTCTAGGATGTGTATCGACCTCTGCTTTACCTCGGTCAATACACATCCAGATCTCATCAAACCTCAATCCCCATATCGGTCAATAACTGCTTAATGTGAGATTGTATATTGCACACTGACATGAACAGAGTAGGGAGGGACCCACGGGGGTGTGTCCAAGTTGACGTGCGTTCTCAAGCCCCATCAGTGAAACCCTGACAGCTTTCATACACAATTATAGACCGTGAAAATGTGACTCCATAGGATCGGTTGATTGGTGGTTTCTTTACACCGTGTCGGCAGCATAGGCCCATATTCACGGCGAGAATTGACCATTGGAAATTTAGCTTTAGCCAGTTGTAACATTAAAGTGAAGGCGAACACTTGTAAATTGTATCCTACTCGTGTGAACGCAATGTTTCGATGGCAGAATATTCATTTATTCAGAATTTTGCGCAGGCGCAGAAGGTAGTTTCAGTAAAATTAGATAACACATATTAAACTAGCCACATTCTATAGCAACATATTCATGATAAAAATACTGGCTCATTTAAGGTGTTTTTTTGGGTCAAGCCATGAGATTAATTATGATTGACATTTCTTTTATGAGACCTGGCGCGGTGGCCGAATCGGTAGAGCGCGGGCCTCCCGTGCGGGAGATCGGGAGTTTAATTCCTGTTCGAATCAAACCAATCACTTGCAAAATTGATACTTGTCACTTCCTAGCTTGGCACTCAGCATTAATAGGATAGGGCAAGGACTGGTTAGCTCAGTATCAGGATACTGTGACTGAGTGGGATATCGGGTAATGGTGCTGGTGGCCAGATATCCCAGTGGGGCAGCACTACAAAGTCACCATGAGTGTGCACTGTCACAAGTCGGTACCCATCCTGATATGACCTTACATGTTGCCAGGACGTAACACTCCAACAACCAACCCACCAATTTTGATCATTATAAAGGCAACATCAAAAGATATCTATCACGACATCTATTTTCTAGGGGCACAGTTAATTAACCAACTTACTTCTGTCAGCCCCGCATTGACATCCCCTAAAATAGCGCTGACTGCTCTGGTCCCTCTACTTACCCCTGCCAATACCGTGTTTAACCAACTTACTTCTGTCAGCCCCGCATTGACATCCCCTAAAATAGCGCTGACTGCTCTGGTCCCTCTACTTACCCCTGCCAATACCGTGTTTAACCAACTTACTTCTGTCAGCCCCGCATTGACATCCCCTAAAATAGCGCTGACTGCTCTGGTCCCTCTACTTACCCCTGCCAATACCGTGTTTAACCAACTTACTTCTGTCAGCCCCGCATTGACATCCCCTAAAATAGCGCTGACTGCTCTGGCCCCTCTACTTACCCCTGCCAATACCGTGTTTAACCAACTTACTTCTGTCAGCCCCGCATTGACATCCCCTAAAATAGCGCTGACTGCTCCGGCCCTCTACTTACCCCTGCCAATACCGTGTTTAATCAACTTACTTCTGTCAGCCCCGCATTGGCATCCCCTAAAATAGCACTGACTGCTCCGGTCCCTCTACTTACCCCTGCCAATACCGTGTTTAACCAACTTACTTCTGTCAGCCCCGCATTGGCATCCCCTAAAATAGCACTGACTGCTCCGGTCCCTCTACTTACCCCTGCCAATACCGTGTTTAACCAACTTACTTCTGTCAGCCCCGCATTGGCATCCCCTAAAATAGCGCTGACTGCTCTGCTCGCTCTACTTACCCCTGCCAATACCCGAAAAGAAGGCACCCTCCGTTGATACCATGTTGCAATCGCACATTCATCTCGAGGGAACCTTTTTGTAGGATGATCCCTTTTCCCTCTCCTGCCCCTCTTCGTGCAGTTGCTAACCTTTAGCTTTTGCTAACTTATTGATTAGGCTACCCAATAACATTAGCTAATTAACATGTTAATATGTTAATTGCCAATGCTTAGTAATAACGTATGTCGACTAATAGCTTATATTTTATGATGACCAATTGGTTAACCTAATTGACAGCTTATTCTGACTGATACTTTATGATACCTTATCGACTATGCTAATTAATAGTGTAAGGTAACTAATTGCTTCTCAGAAGTAGAGTGAAATCCCGTTATAACGCGCCCTGATTTAATGCACATTTGGTTATAACGCGATCTGTCATTGGACCCGGAATTCTTTAATTCAAAGGTAGGTAATTGAGTAAACTGAACCCCGATTTAACACAGCCCCGCTTTTTTGTGTGATGCTGTTTTATAACGAGGTGTCACTGTATCTGCTAACCAATAGCTATTACTAACTGATATGTTATGACGTATTGCTTATACTAACTTATAACTCATGCCGACATTTAATTTATGGTAGCTTAGCAGTTTGACCAAATATTAAGCCAGCGGTATCCCAATTGCTTATGCTTATGAACATCATCTGTTAACTAATAACTTATACTTATACTAATAGTTTGTGATAACTTATCAATTTTACTAACGGATAACAGATGCCAACGCAAGCACATCGGTTGAGGTCAAAGGTACACCCCCATCACACCAAACTAGTTCTCAAAACGTCTGCCACTTTCTAAAACGGGCTGTGGTCGGGGTAGAATGTGGCTGCAAGACAATTTTGGCCATGCTCAAAGTTCTGGAGCACCATTCCGTTCTCGCCCATCCATTCCGTTTGTAAAAAGACTGTAAAAAGTTGCTATTACGTCCATTCTGTTCGCGCACAGTTTGAGTCTGTTCGGCAAGATTTGCAAGAACGTATTGAGAACTAGTTTAGTGTGATAGCGGTATTACAGAACCGATGAAACCACAGCATTATCGAAAGCAAAATACTTGAATATCCACGAGTGATTTATTGATTCAATCTTATTGCTGCATAGACAGGATATTAAAGTTGCAGTCCAATAACAGTCAATAATTCCAGTCAAATTTTCAAAACCAAAACAGTGTTCTATATTTTATTCTATGTATCTACCTCAGATACTGGTGCACTTTTTTAACATGTGTTGCCACACAGAAAGGAATACTGAGGCAATTTAATAGAATCTGTTAAAGCAGAAGCTTATGTTTTGGTGTGCTTGTGAACATCCTTAATTAGTTTTAGCAAGCACACTGAAAACATAGGTTTCTGCTTTAACCGATTCTCAAAAGTTAGTTATTTCAAAATAAAGTAAGGTCGATTATAGCGATCAATCTAATATATTTATCTCGGAAAATGACAGAAATTCAAAACCATCAGACTAGGAAACTTTAAACAAAATTAACGGAATCCACGCATACATATGGTGTCTAGCATTTCTGAGTACACTATGGGGGAATGTGTGTAAAAGTAAATCCCCACGGACTGAATAACCCCGACGATCAAGGTGGTGCAACGGGAATAATTACAGGAGATAGCCTGGAAGTAAAGACAACACTGCTTAACATTGTCGATGTTGATTTCAACATGGGTAATTTAACCCGCAAGAAAAAGTACATACTAAATATGGAGGCACTACTAGCGCCATCTATAATGCTTGCTTAATAATAATGCTCCGACTATGGCGCCATCTTCTGTAAACTTGTATAATGAGATGCGACCTAGTTTCATTATAGACACTTCGACCAGAGCATTTCGATCCATAGGATGTGTTCTCTCCTTTGGATTTACCGTCCCACCCAGCCCAACTACAAGTGACATTCATAGGGCTACGTGCCTGAAATCCTCAAAATCTTAATAAATCAAACATCTCATGACTTAAATGTAACAACAAAATAGTAAGAATAAATGCCACTTTATACTGTACTTGTCTTGCGGTGGTTGAATTACCGACTCAATGGACACAAGAAGACAGTTCCCCTAACGATTCGTTGAATGTTGTATTTCTTTTTACCAAGTTGTGCAGATTGAAGTTGTTTTTTTCTTGGTCGAATCGATTGAATCTGGCGTAGGACGATATGCCAGTGTTCATTTTGTCATTTTGTGGGAGTTTGGGCAGAAAAGGAATGTGTGTGGGTGTTAGAGTGGAAACGGTCACATAATGCTGCTGAAGGTCTGCTGGGTTTTTGTTCTCCCCCCCCACCCATCCACTGCCACTAACACCACCCTCCCACCTGATCCACCTGGAGATTATTTTCAATCACTGGCATCAATTTCACCCCGTTTCCTAGGTTACCGTTGAATACCACATCATTGCTTTGTGTGTTGGATCCCATGGAGTTCCTTTTCATGGATCCTCAGCAACACATGCATTACTGAATGGATAGGAATCACGGGAACGAAGACGGCAGCGCATGTTATCAACAATTCGCTGTCCCAATTTAATCTTTTGAATATCGATAAATGTGTTTGTAAAGCTAAATACTTGAGGTGGCCGAATCTGCTTTCATCAGATTTGTGCTTCTTTAAATACACTGTGTAGGCCTCCGTTGCATGGTCAAGCCTGGTTTGTTGTTGGAGTTTTACGTCCTGGAAACATCTAAGGTAATATCAGGACGGGTACCAACTTGTGACAGTGCGCATTCATGACGACTTTATAGTGTTGCCTCACTGGGAGAACATACCGCCAGCACTATGAACTGACATCCCACTCTGCCACATTATCCTGATACTGAGCCAAACCAGTCATTGCCCTATCCTAATAATGCAGAACGCCTGCCAACAACTATCAATTTTTAAGTCATCGGTTTGATTTGACCAGGGTTTGAACCCGCGGGTTTGAATCCCACGATCGACCAACACGGGATCTGGACGCCCAACTCATTCAGCCATCCCATCTGGTCTGGTCAAACCTAGGGGGGGCCATCGCCTTATACAGGGATGTGTCATCTCCAACAGAAAGAAAAACAAAACAAAGGCCGACAGAAATATATTACTCTTAGTAAATGTTTTAGTGCTAAGCAAACGAGCGGAAATGCTCACGTGACCAAAACAAAAAAATCGGGAATCCGTCGAGAATCGGAAATTTCTAGTTCTGAAAAAGAATAAATTAAGTCATTCCAAATTCACCAACGAGACACCAAGACAACACGGTTATGTATAGTATTTGGACAGATTTAATAATTCAATCTGCTCAAGTTACATTCAAGGAACACATCTTGGATATATATCGGTGGCGCGTGGCCAGATCAGTTGTAGAATCGGGCTCAGGAAGAGTGAGCTGCAACTCGTACGTGGTCATCTGTAGACCAATCTCGCGGCGACAGTGGCCTCTCGAGTATATGGTAGGTCAGTACGTCAGAGTTCGATATGATAGCTGAAAGAACATGTTAACACGGTAGTTTTACGACACTTGTACTAGCACTCCCGACAGCGCTCAAGAAATACTTGTTGCCGGCTGAGGCTCCAGTGAACGAGTGACTGCTGCGCAGCTTGCACCACGATCCACCTGGCGTCTCATTGGCGAATTACAGATGTTAGCCGACCAACATCCAAATTCAAAACTTGTCAAGTAAAAATCGGAAATCCACCGAAAGTCGGACATTTCTATCCCCTAACTTGCCATGCTCTCTGTAAAACTAACGAAGAGGAAAACATTAAATCCTTCGCAATTTAAAACATGTAAATTCAGAATCATTGTATAAACTCTGAATATTGCAATCAACATTTTAAGAAAAAAGGAACTTTGAGTTTGAGTTGAGAATGAAGACTCTTTCTCCTGTCTCATCCATTTGATGTCATTCATAAAGAGTTATACCTGAGTATAATTAATTGAGTGACGGTGTCTCCTGACAATAACAAGTGCATTCATATAATATTAAAGCTGGATAGTCCGAAGAAAACATCAAATTGTCAAAACTAAGTCTATTATCTAGATTGATTCTACACCTCTAACTTAGATACTGGTGCACTTATCAAACATCTGTCGCCACATAGAAGGGATTACTGAGGCAATTTAATAACCTGTTACTACAGAAGTGTATGGTGTCAGAGATTTGATCTGCTTGCCAAAATTAATTTGGCATGTTTGCACTTCAAATATATCAAAAGTTACTTCAAACTAATGTAAGGTAGATTACAACGATCAAGCTAATATATTTATCTCAGAATATGACAGAAACTCAAAACCATCAGACTATGCAACTTTAAATATATATATATATATATATTCATAGATTCGTATGTCCATATATTCTATATTCGTGTTTTTATGTCTTCATGTTTTCATCTATTGATATGTGTCTCTGGCAAAATTCCATTTTAATATGCAACATATGACTAATATAACTCCTAAAACATAATACACTTCAGTCAATGTGCTTGGGGATTGAGTAGGTCTAGTCCTGCCCTAAGACTGCTAATCCTACCTCAGTGTCTGAAAGTGACCAAGTTCTATGTGTAGTCTTCTAAAGTTAATCCTGATCCTGGGATAGTCGAGGAGTCATTCACCTACTGCGACAGTAATAATAAACAAAATAGTGTAAGCCTCATCTACTTGATTTGAGATTAATCGCACTTCTCCACGGGAGAGAAAGATATGATATATAGAGACATATATACATATATGGTGAGCTTGATTAAAATTCTGGTTGTCACTCTATGGTAGCCCCACGATTAGCTAGAGCTGATGGTAAGCTGACTCTACTACCACGAATTTTTCTTCTGGATATATTATCAAATCCTGTTCATTAATCATGCCCCAAGCGGATTTCGCTCTTCAACATAGTCCAGAAAAGTTCATATGTGGATCGGGAGTTCTTAGCCGGAAATCTTTGAGTTATTTATATCTGTTCGTAACATAAAAAATCGTGAAAGTTCCCCGTTATATTAGGAAAAGCCTTTCGGTATCAGATGGCCGAATGAGTACAGCGTCCGTTTCCCATGCGATAGGTTGTGGGTTTGATGTTGTGGGTTTGAAGTTATACACAAGACTTTAGCCATGGTTTGTGAGTTATATTTCGCTCTCAATTGATAGAAAATTAACCACTTCAAAATTGCATCTGATATAAATTTTGCTAAGAGTTAACCATTTCTGATTTGTGTGTACATATAAATGGGATTCTGAAGCAAAAGTGACAACATAAATGCCATTAACTGTCAACGATGGATATGGCTTTTGCTACCAAAATGGTGTTAAACCATCACCAATCAATCAATCGTGCATACATGCATGCATACCTACATCCATACATACATGCACACATGCATAGATACATGCATAGACACATGGATATCTGCACAGATACACACATGTATATATATATCACCATCATCACCATCATCATCATTTCCTTAACCATAGGGGTCGATGGGCCACCACAGAGGACTTTGCAACCAATTTTCTTCAGTTTGTCCTGTTCTCCATTGCCCTCTGGGACTTGCCAAACTCCCGGCCTGTCCATTCCCTTATGTTGTCTTCACGCCTCTTCGTTTGTCCACTTGGTCTTCTTCCCCTTTCATTGTTCCTTACAAAATGGTTTTGGCCAGACCTGCTGAACGGGAAATATGCCCATACCAGTTTGCATATGTAAGTACACACTTACAGACATACATACATATATATGTAGTCCAGGAGTCTTCATTACCAGGATATCATGCCTTCTGGCCTCCCCACCCCTATAGTTACTTCGCACCAACATCACGATTCCTCGTTCCTCACACCAATGAATACATTGATTTATTTACTACAAAACAAATCAATAGTTTTTTTTAGTTTTATTTTATTGAGGCTGTATTTATACTGTCCATAGAATATACGCCCACGTACCCAGGCTTGTTTTCAATGCTGGCCAGTTGTAGAGTTGGTGTTATCTTACCACACAGTAGCTGCTGATAAGTTATTTGATTGCCTGTATTTCAGTAGCAGATAGATAAGTGGTTGGTATGGTTAGTAGCCTATGTTAGTTTTTTTGGATTTTCTTGGCATATATGTATGTTAGTTTGTTCTACTCTTATTACTAGACTTCTTGACTTACTAACACAAAAATACCTCAGCTAACCACCAAATCCTACTGCGTACAAAGCGACACTTTTGTTTTTGTTTTTTGGTGACAAGTTTTTTATTCTGCCCATAACATATAAGCTCCCGTGAGGGTGCTTGTTTTCAATGCTGGACAGCTGTGGTACTAGATTGGTCTGGTCCCGCACTCAGGAGTCTTTACCTGATCTTTCTCGGGCCAACCTTTGCGGTTTTGGGTGTTAGTAGTTTCTATATTATTATTATTTTTTTTTTTCTATTTTTTTCCTAACCTGTATATGATAACTTAGCCTACTATGTACATCTACGCAGATGACATACAGGCCTGTGGGAGAGGATCCCATCCCATTGTGGTTTGTTACAGCATCCTTTCACCCATGCCCTGTCCTTAGATAGTACACCAGTGTGCCAGAACTCCCCTGGACCCCTCAGGACTGCGACTAGGTGGGATGGCTGTGTTGTATGGTTAGCCATTTCGTATTTCAGGGTGATTCGGATGCATGACCATGGCCTGCCTGGTTCTGCTTTGGTTTGTGCCAGTACACATACCCAGACGGACTGCGCCCTATGGTGATACTCATTTCGAATTCCTTAGTACTTAGTAGGGCTAGTTTCCGTATTTGTAATATCTACCATCTTTGTTGGCCGGTCTTTTGCTTTTTGTGCCAGAACACAGCAAGCAGTGACTGCGCCCAAGATCAGGTGAGATATTGTTTCTTCAGTAGGTAATAAATAAAAGAATATATGATCACATTGAACTAAGACTACATAATTAAAGGTCTTAGAATCTATTGAATTTGAAATCCTAAACCAACAACTAAAACCTTTCATGTAAATGTAAAATAATTTGATGTACCCTTTGCCCATTACTTATTGCATTGTGTAGGCTTTAATTTCAGAATTTACTTCACATCTCAATTTACTATATAAACCATGTCAAAAAAAGTGTAAATACCTATATACCTGTAGCACTTACGGTCGGAAGCGAACTCGCCTTCATGCACCTAGTCCGTGGTGTATAGGCACGAACCATTTCCCAGAACTGATTGCCTTTCTCAATGAACAAGACCGAAGTTGTCAGCGTTAACCTGTTCCATTGCACTCAGCTCTGGACTGGAAGCAGAAAAAAACTGAGAGGGTAATTTCTGCAGTAGAATGAACGCATGGAACGAAAATTGCATATTACAACAAAACTAATATCTTATTTCACCAGTAACCCTAACAAAAGAAAGGAAATAAACCTCTATGACAGGAAGAACCTCTGGAAAGCTTCATTGGCAGGCGTGTGAGCATTGGCAGGTGCCGGACCCGCGTCGATATGGAGGCGCTTATGCATTATACATGATATATATACTATATATTATATATATATTATATATATATACGTACAACCCACAAATAGACGGTTGTCACCAAACAGGATTGCCGAATGACTTGAGCGTCCGTCTCCCATTTTGGTAGATCGTGGGATTCGAACCCATGGGTTCGAATCCTAATCAACTCAAACCAATGACTTACTAATTTATACTTGTCGCTTCCTAGTCAGGCGCTTGGCATTATTAGGATAGGTCAAGGACTGGTTGGCTCAGTTTCAGGATAATGTGACTGAGTGGGATATCCGTTCATGGTGGTGACGACCTGGTCTCCCAGTGGGGCAGCACTATAAAGTCACCATGAGTGTGCACTGTCATAAGTTGGAACCCATCCTGATATGACCTTATATGTTGTCAGGACGTAAAACTCCAGCAACCAACCATAGAGAGGTCGGCGCGTCGGCAAAGGATCTATAGGTGCATCTGTAGGGTATGTTTGTAGGTATAGATCTATGTAATTATATATACATATTCTCTATGAAAAAATAAATGTATGTATATATATATATATGTTTAAGCATATTCTCTATGAGAGGAAGAACATCTTAAAAGCTCAATTTATTTAATTATAATGATAAAGTTTTCTTTCTATTTTAATTCTCTTTAGTGATTTGTCTTTAAGCAAGCACCATTAAACACATCCAAAAGTATGGATCTGAGTCACATCCAACTTAGCCTCAAGTACAGAGAGGCAGTCGAGTAGAGGCTAACTTTGCATGTTTCACCACCCCCCCTCCCCCAACATACTTTGCTTGCTACACCCAAAGTCTCTCCAGGGGAATGTGTCTTCGTTAACAACTCTTCAGAGCTTCTCTTCTGGAGTACCCAGTACCCTTCTTTCTAGCTGTTTTCAGTCGGACAATATCCCTCCTGGTGTGTGCCTGCAGCTCCCTTTGGTGCGTATTCTTTAGACGGTCCCTTTTTCCTCTTGAACTGTGGCTTCCATTTCAGAATCTGTCTGATGGTACCCGGTGCTGCATTTCGGAGTGTGTGACCAATCCATCTTCGTCTTCCTCTCATTTCATCTTCTGCCGACACAAGTAAACCCTGCTTTTGGCCCTCTCCACACATTCCTAAAAATACAGCGCTAACCGAAACAATGCTGTGTGGAGTCATTATAACAGCCTAAATGGAGTTTGTTTGTTGGGGCTTTGCATCCTAGCAACATCTAAGGTACGTTATATGAAGGTGGGTACCATTGGGACAGCCTGTGTTTTCTTTTGATTTTTGTAAAGTATTTATTCATCTGAATATGATATTTGTAAGCACCGGAGTACTGGTCTTCCGGCCATCTGACTATTGGAATTGACAGTCTATATAATCTAAGTTTGATCAGTGCTGTAACTAATACTGTAGAATTAAGGGAGTGGCTCCTGCTGTATAATATACAGCACCAATCACTGTAGTTCATGCAACATAATAAATAAAAGAATATATGATCACATTGAACTAAGACTACATAATTAAAGGTTTTAGAATCTATTCAAGGGATAGAATTATTATTATGGATAAGTCTGAATAGACTTGTTTTCACCATTAGACAGTTTAACCTCCCACACCACATATATATTGTTTGAGAGCAACTGGAATTTGAGAGGGCATGGGGAATCGAACCACCAACCTTCAGATTAGGAGTCTGACCTAGAAAAAAGTCAGACACTCTAACCACTTCGCCACAGAGAAAACCATTCTGCAATTAGATCGTGGGATTCGAACCAACTGATTCCGGGTCGAGTCAAACCAATGACTTAAAAATTTATACTTGTTGCTACCTAGCCAGGCACTCGCCATTAATAGGATAGGGCAAGGATGGGTTAGCTCAGTGTCAGGATATTGTGACTGAGTGGAATATCAGGTCATCATGCTGGTGGCCTGATTTCCCAGTGGGGCAGCACTATAAAGTCGCCTGTCACGAGTCAGTACCCGTCCTGATATCACCATATATGTTGCCAGGACATAAAGATACAACAACCGACTACCCACTGATCATAGTTGGTCCAGTGTATTATTAACAACCCCACCCCAACAACATAATTAATAAACTCACATAACTAACTACACTAGAGTTAGACTAGAATATTTCTAACAAACTGACATTTATATCCCGCTTGCCTAACTGCAACTGAACATTAAAACTTACTACAACTTTACCAACTGAATACAGAAGATAACTTCTGCTTACATTCTAAATACTATGTAAATACTCACATTGATCTGACTAATATTGATCTAGTTATATGACACTACCGTTACCATATTGCTATGTAACTTTTGGGTTACAGAATTTCATTGTGTTACATGCTGCAAATTGTGTATTACACAGTTATTGTATACCTTATTCTATATACCTTTTGTGTAAATAACCCTGAATTGAAAAATGGCTGGAAGACCAGTGCTTCGGTGCTCACAAAAGACTTATTCAGCAGAATAAACAGATTTTCAAAGAAAACAAAAAACAAAAAATTCTGCAATAGCTGTTGAGCGCAGTAACACTTAGCACCCTGTCCACCTGCTCTACCTCCTCACTGCTAGTCGACTTACCACGTGACCAGTGATAGTGAAGGCGTGTATGTGGATCACGTGGTCTGAGGTGTGTATACGCCTCCTACTCAAGACTATGGCCGATTGCGCTGGTGTCGAATGACAAGTAGCCCAGCCTATGAATAGCAATCTAGGTAAAAGCCACGGCTGACCTTTTCACGGCTTAATCCATTTCGAAGCAATTAAAAGCACTTTATAAATCACTGATGCTACACGTATATTAGTTACTGTTAGATGGAAATAACTCCGCCAAGCCACCGGTTCTTAAAAGAAGAACATGTGTTTAAAGCCTTAGCTGTTTAGTCTTTGTGAGGTGAAGGTTTATAATTGATTTCTTTTCTCCTCTATAACGAAGATTTTAATAATTGAATTCGGATGCAGAATTAGATGAAGTTTCTAACATGATTTGTTATCTCTCTTTTCAATGAAATCTTTACTTCTGACTTTCGATTGAATACGGGGTGAAGAATTCTACACTTATGGTATTGGCAACTGTTTTTAACCAGTTTTTGAATAAACCAATATTCCTGTGGCACAAAACAAATAGCCAAGCCATATATTCCAGAAGTTTTGTCTAGGCTTCAGTGGGGTTATTTGTAAGTGTCTGGACAGGAGGAGGGGGGGGGGGGGGTTCCGGCGACCAATTATGAGGTTCCTTGTATTAATAGAGGGTTAAAGCCTTGACATCAAAGTACTTGCCTAGATTTCACCCTACCCATTCGACGTAGACACTGGTGCACTCAGTAATCATGCATTGCTACAGAGAAGGAACCCTGAGTCAATTTATGTATGAGTACTGAAACCTTTGATGATATCCAGCACTTCAGTGTGTACACCTAATTTAAATATGTATGTTTAACCTAGAATATTTTTGCAAAGCTTAGCCTTTAATTTAAAAGTTAGTTCAAACCAAAGTAAAGTAGATTGTACTTATCAACTTAATATATTTATCACAAATATAAAGCAGAACCATCGGATTATGCTCCCCCGCACTTGCATCCGGGTCACCATCTCCTCATCCAAGACGATCAGGTCACCATCGCAGGCCATCACCCTCTTTCATCCCGGCCCTGCGATGGTTGCCGCTCTGCCCGGGACGGGCTCGGTCCCAGCCTGTCCAGCAGGTCCAGGCCCACTCCGATGCCCCAGCCTTCATCTGCTAAATGGGGGACCCCTTGACCCCACAGGCACTAACCCCTTTGTTGCGGGAGGTGCTCACGGAGGCGGGGGTCCCTGAGGCCTCGAGGTTCCCCCTCCATGGCTTGCAGAGGGGGGTGGCCCAGACCTGCGCTTCGAGGGTCGATCGCGCACCTGGCAGCGCCTCCTTCCTTCTGTCATCAGTGGCCAACGCATTCTCCGGCACACGCTCCTGCTCCAGAGTCGCGCCGCCCCGCCCCCTCAAGCCCCATTCGCTGAGGGTCGTAGGTTGGGGAGACTCGGCCCATCTCAGGTCTTCCGCGCCCACGGACACCGTGGTGTGGTTCCCTGGGTAGCGATCATAATCGCATTCTTCACCCTGATGCGCCAGTCAAACCTTCTCTCCCCCTCCCATAACAGGTTGGAAGGCCCCCACACGGTGTGGCGGGGGAACGTCGGACCGGCCCCGGGTGGCATCCGGGTCACCATCTCCTCATCCAAGATGATCAGGTCACCATCGCAGGCCATCACCCTCTTTCATCCCGGCCCTGCCAGGGTCACCGCTCTGCCCGGTGTGGGCTCGGTCCCAGGCCGTCCAGCAGGTCCAGGCCCCCTCTGACGCTCCAGCGTTCATCTGCTAAATGGGGGACCCCTTGACCCCACAGGTGCTAACCCCTTTGTTGCGGGAGGCACTCACGGAGGCGGGGGTCCTGGAGGCCTCGAGATTCACCCTCCATGGCTTGCAGAGGGGGGTGGCCCAGACCTGTGCTTTGAGGGGCGTCGACCTGGCGTCGATAATGGCGCAGGGCACCTGGTCGGCGGTATTTAACTACATTCCCTGCCTTGCTGCCTCTGAGTCCCCCGAGCCCTAGCCCTGTGTTTTGGGTTGGCTCCGGCGGCCTCAGAGCACCCGGCGAGGCCCCCATCAACATCAACGACGTCGACTGACTCCCCCCATTGTACCGTTCATACCAGTGTCAATAAATTAACCTTCTCTCCCATTCAGTCTCAGGCTTCCCTTATTCGAATCGGTGCATAATTTCCGAATTGTGGTTGATTCGATGGGGGAACCGCATACCCACGCCCCAAGCGGGCAGGACAAACATCACTGACCTGAAACCTCCCCCCACCTCAAGCCATTCGGACCTGCTTTGCTGTTGGACACTCGACTTTTAGCACACCCACCCACCCTCTATTTTAAGGACTACTTCGTAGCGGTCAGCTCCAGCAGCCTCCGAGCACTCGGCAAACGGGGTGGCCCCCACATCGACATCGATGGCGTTGACTGACTCCCCCCATTGTCCCGTTCATACCAGTGTCAATAAATTAACCTTTTCTCCCCCTCGGTCTCCGGCTTCCCTTATTCGAATCATACCTATCGCTTCCTAGCCAGGCACTCGGCATTATTATACATATATATACATTAGAAATGCATTATATATACATTGTTTGGAATGAGTGAGGACTCTCATTCAGTGTCATTGCTGGGGTGCAGGGAGTTGCAAAGTCCCCCCCCCCCCCCAGCCGCTCTCCCATGGCAGGGGAGGTGAGGGGAGGGGGGGGGAGGGTGTGGGGGTAGGGGCGAAGGGGGAGCTGGGGATGTTACTCACCACCACGGTGCTCTTCACTCTACTACCCTTAATGCTGAACTCCCCTCCGCCACTTTCAGTGCTCGTGCTCTCCACTTTTGGCTCTCCGTAAAAACATGGACTGGTGTGGCGGTTTAAAATCTCATTCTGTTTAGAGTCTACGCTTGGGGTTCTGTGGATGTGCCATTGGTTTATGCGCATGCACGTATGCGATTAACAGGACCCGGGTGACTTGGGTGACCCGAGTTGCTAGAAATTCAAATAGAACACCGTGAGTGGAGTTGACAAGAACACTCCCTTGTGCAAAAAGGTTAACCCACCTCTTGGCTGGGGTTGGCTAGGAGTGATGACGTACCATTTGTGCATCAAAAAGTTGCTAGGGTCACCCGAGTTGATTAATCGAATACGGTTAAATGCCGTTCGATTTTGACGCATGCACAGAATCCCAAGCATAGAATCTAAACACACTGAGATTTTAAACTGCCACACCAGCCCTCACTGGTCAGTCTTCACCACGCTCTCACCCTGACCACTACTCCTTATTTTTACCCATCCACCCACACCCTAATTTACAGAATTTACCAACTGCCATCCGAGCATGTTACTGTTTGATATTTGCATTGAATGTTTATTTTTTGCTTCACCACATAACATGTCTCATTGCATTTCACCTATTGTTCATTCATCGCTTTCTCATCTCATTGGCATGACCTTGTATTGGTCGCTTCTCTGGCTAGAGAGTTGTGAAAACCACTATATTGGCAAAAGTGGCTACTGAAATAAAGTCATGTCTCTCCTACTTCGGCTTCAACGTTGTCTGTATCCGTTGGCAATGATATATACATCTATGTACATTATATATACATAATAATATATACATTATATACAATATATACATTATGTATACACTATATATGCATTGTACATACATTGTGTCTGCATTATATACACTATACATACATTGTGCATACATTATACATACACTATATACATTATATACATGATATATTCATTATATATACTTAATATATACATTGTGTATTCATTATATAAACTTAATATATACATTGTGTATACATCGTATATACATTATATATGACCTAGAAAAATGGCTGGAGACAAAATGTCTCCAGCTATATGTGGATGACACTGTCCTATATGCAGAAGGAAGCACAGTAGAGGAGGTAGCAACCAAACTGAACAACCTCCTGCTAAAGCTGGACAGCTGGTGTGAATCCAATAAAATAACCATCAATGCAAATACATCTAAAACAGTACTCTTCTCACATACAGCAATCACAGGAAGAAACCTACAATGCACACTAGGAAACCAAACACTGGAAAGTGTAAATCACTACAAATACCTAGGCCTAGAACTAGATAGCCAGCTAAACTACAATCTGTGTTTAACAAAAATCATACAAAAAGTAAATCACAAACTATGGCTATTTGCTAAACTAAGAAACTATATGACACAAGATATGTCAATGAAAATCTTCAAAGGCATGATACCCACCTCCTTTGACTATGGGGATGTAATCTACATGGGTGCTAAAAAAGAGCTACTTAAGAAATTGCAGATACTACAAAATAGGGCCCTGAAAATATGACTGAAAGTGGACAAACTACACCCCACTTATGACCTACACAAAAGAACTAAAGTAAAGCTACTAGAAAACCGAAGGATAATCCACCTAAAAACATTAGCATATGGATATAGCCAAGACATTAAGCGTCTAACCCAACCGCTAAGGGACACCAGAGCAAGCAAGGCACCACTACTGAGGCAGACCAGAAGCCAGATCAAAGCCCATGAAAGGAGCACACTGGAAATGGCCACCAAGGCATGGAATGCGCAAACGGTGAAAGAAAGATAAATCCCTGACCTAAAGACGTACAAAAAATATCTGTTCAAAATAAAAACTGGGAACCCCAACTGAACTGCACCACCAGGGGGCAGGTGATATGTCACGGCCCACCAACTGGACAGCCCAGGGTGGGATAATCGGAAATAAAAAAGCCAGGTACATATCCAACAAAAATATAAATCAAATCAAATCCAAACAAACATAACTCACCCACCTATTACGTACAAGCCTATGGACATGTAAATAAAATAAAATAGGCTAGTATAGAATTAAGTAGAAAAAAAAGTGGAAAACCCCAAAACACTAACATAGAACCTTAAGAAAACAACTAACATAGTAATAAGAATATAACAAAAATACAATGCCAAGAGGGCCCAAAAAAGTAACATAGGCTACTAAACATACCAACAGACTATCTATCTGCTACTGAAATGCAGACAGTCAAATAACTTATCAGCAGCTACTGTTTGGTAAGACAACACCAACACTACAGCTGGCTAGCATTAAAAACAAGCCTGGGTACCCAGGCTTACATGCTATGGACAGAATAAATACAGCCTCACTAAAGAAAACAAAAAAACAAAAAAAACAATATAAATCCTGAGAAATTTGGGAATAGGGACAACATCTGATGTATTAGTGTAGAATACTTTTTCTTCTTTTTTTCCATCATAAATAGAACAATTGCTGTAGGTATTCAAGTAGAAATTAAGTTGTGTATGAAACATTTCAGTGCAAGCTAGACATGACAGTTGCTAAGGTGTGCTAAAACTGCTATCCTCTATTCACTGATAATTTTCATAAATGAAACGTAGTACAATTGCAGTTGTGAAACGTACTCTATTTCAGTCTATTTCAACTCCAGACGTATGTGTAGTGTTTCTATCTAATATATTTTCTGAAAATACCCACTCATCAAACAACAAGCACACCCGCCTACAATAGAGGTAGATACGCAACGATAGGGAATACCGTACCGTATCCAGCACACCTAATTGAATTTGTCTTCCGCAATGCAGCAATGAATATATATGTATATATATGATGTGAGAACCGCAATATATATACTATATATACTATATATATACTATATATATATATATATATATCCTTGTCAAGTGGATATTGTAGACTACTATATATATGTATATATATAACGCAGTTCTAATGTGATGATATGAGAACCGTGTTATATATACTATATATAACACAACACTGGGAGAACCGTGTTATATATACTATATATATAACGAGGTTCTCCCATCATTATGACAGTGATAGGTAAAGGTTCGGATGGCGATTTGTCAACACCCTAGGGACCACATTCCACCAATCAGAGCGCACCTCTTGCTCACCCCAGGCTCCTCTGGGAATGAATTAGGCTAGACCTCTACATATAACCTTCGGTAGCGAGTAGTGGTTGCCTAACCACCACCTGCCCTGTATCCCCACTTACTCACAGATCACCAACCGCCGTCTGCCCGGAAGTAAATCAGCTGTACGGGCTGTTACTGGTTAGCGCTATGGACTCGTGAATAAACACTGCATGTACGTCTACATACATATACATGTACATATACATGTACATAGTATTCAAGGAGAAACTGCACAACGACATATACTTGTATTTGGAACATTCAAATCTCTATCTGGCATGTGCCGCTTTTGATTACAGTTGCATAGTCCGAAGGGTTTGAGTTGCGGCCATTTTTATGAGATTATATATATTTATACTAAATTATATTAATCTATCTTAGTTTAGTTAGCAGCAACTTTGATTTTAAATGGCAAAGCTTTTGATATATTTGAAGTGCTAACATACAACATTAATTTTGGTAAGCATGCCACAACTCTGACACCATAGAGTTATGCAGTGACATGTTTATTAAATTGACATAGTATGTGCTTCTGTGTGGCAAAAATTGCTTAATAATTGTGTCAATATCTAAGTTAGATGTGTAGACTCAAATTTAGGTGAGTGTTTTGATGTTAATATTTTGTCGCTTAATCGCAGCTTTAAACTATTAAAAGTAATAATATTTGCATAAAAATACATATGTATACATGCGTAGACATAAATATACAATTCCGTGGCCACGTCCGTGTGCATATCTGCAGGTATCTGGTATCTGCATACATATATGTATATATGCATACGTATCCGCATACATATACTCATATACATATATCTTGCTGTGAATATGGCCTGCGCTGACAACAGAGCACTAAGCCACAATTAACCAATCAATCAATCAGTCAATCATTCGACCACTGAATGTAATTCACAACTAGAACACGTCTCCATTTCCTTTGGTTCCCCATCACTCACAATAAAGGAAGATGAAATCATCAACGAGATGATTAGTGCAATTTTAGTCAAACTGGAGGACATTTTGGAAAAAAATTAAAAAAAGTCCAACAGCCCTAACACTAACAGTACCGATATGATATTACATGAATCTACTCTACGCTAGAGCAGTCAGTTCGAGTCGCTGATATCGTCGGTATCAGTGTGGCGGAGCAGAGAGAGGACGCTGTCCAAGAAGCCGGACAAGGTTGTACTCAGTACCAATCCATTAGCTTTCCATCTCCTGTTATTTCGATTTCGGGAAAATTGTCTCTACGGTCTCTGGTCTATATGCCAACAATTCTGCACTGCAGACAGTATGCATGACCTTTTTATTAAAGTAAAACAGGAAAACATTTGAGCCTTTTTGAGGGCAGCTGGACTGTACCACCTCATATAGTTTACCAAATAAATTCTATCAATTATTAATACATTAATCTTTTTCTATGGGAATTTGTTTCCCTTGACCACAAATATATGATTGTGAGCTAATCTGTTGCCACATAATTGATTGTCTGCTTTTACATGTAAAAGCGATGGTTTGAACAAAAAACAAACATTTCTCACCGTGAATATGGCCTATGCTGCCGAAATGGCGCAAAGCAACCACCAATCTCCTCTCCTCTGCTCTCATCTTCTCCCCTCCCCTCCCCTCCCCTCTCCTCTCCTCTCTTCCCCTCTCCTCTCCTCTCCTCTCCTCTCTTCTCATCTCCTCTCTTCTCCTCTCTTCTCTCTTCTCTATTCTCATCTGCTCTGCCCTGCTCTGCTCTCTTCGCCTCACCTCTCTTCTCCTCCCCTCCCCTCCCCTCTCCTCTCCCCCTCTCCTCTCCTCTCCTCCCCTCTCCTCTCCCCCTCTGCTCTGCTCTCCTGTTCTCTCCTGTTCTCTCCTGTTCTCTCCTCTCCTCTTCGCTTCTCTCCTCCCATCCCCTCTGCTCTGCTCTGCTCTGCTCTCCTCTCCTGTCCTCTTCTCTCCTGTCCTGTCCTCTGCTCTACTCTGCTCTGCACTGCACTGCTCTGCACTGCTCTGGTCTGCTCTCCTATTCTCTTCACTTCTCCTCTCCTCTTTTCTCTTCTCGTTTCTTCTATTTTTTCTCTTCTCTTTTTTGCCCCCTTTCTCTCACTCTCTGTCTCTCAATGATTGATTGGACTTGTCCCGTGAACCGCAGGCCTGGTTTGTTTCCTTGTCAAGTGGACACTGTAGACTAATAAATGCAAAGCCACCTGCGCATTCCCTCCTTCGCTGTCGGTCAATTCGGTGCATTGCGTTAACAGCGCTTACACACACTGTAATTTTCTTTCTTAGGCGGATAGTTGGGGGCGGTGGGGATGGGGAGGGACCACATGGAAGGTTGTACAGCATTTTCTGTTTTGTTGTTGTTATAGTCGTCGATTAAAAAAAGGGAATGTCAATTATAGTCAAGTGGTCTTCTGCATTCCACTATTTCCCCCCCTGTCCTAGCAATGCCAAGCGCCAGGCCAGCTAGTGATGAGTACTTTTGAATTACGTCATTGGTTGTTCTCAGCCGAGCCTGCCACATGGGAGGCGGGCTGTCTACTTGTGTGGCCAGGCTGCTTGGCTGGCTGTAGGTTCGACGGTTCTTGCCAGAGGAGAATCGGGTGCAGTGGCCGAATCGATAGAGCGCTAGCCTCGCATGCGGTAGATGGGGAGTTCGGGTCCCAGTCGAGTCAAACCAGTGACTTATAAAATTGATACTTGTCGCTTCTTAGCCTGGCGCTTGGCATTAATAGGATAGGGCAAGAACTGGTTAGCTCAGTGGCAGGATAATGTGACTGACTGGGATATCAGGTCATGGTGCCAGTGGCTTAATTTCCCAGTGGGGAAGCACTATAAAGTCGCTATGAGTGCGCACTGTCACAAGTCGGTACCCATCCTGATATGACCTTAGATGTTGCCAGGACGTAAAACTCCAACAACCAATCAACTCTTGCCAGAGGGACGGTCACACTCCATCCACTCAGCCGTTCAGCGTCGATTTACACATCGTTGAGCACCTTAGCATATCGGGCTCGGGGTGGGTGGTGGGTGGTTCCAAACCACCTAGACAAGGCCATTGTAAAGTCCAATGCTCGAATCTGTGGCTGTGTAGGCAGGCTATGGTGAAATCAATACAGACAAAGAGGAAGGAAGAGTATAAAGTGTAAAGAAGAAGAGAGAGTCCAGCCCTCTGGTTTATTATTTATATGGTTACATGGGTTCATTGTAGAGTATCACCCCACCCCTTTCCCCCAATGGGAAACAAGCATTCTTTGCCCTATCAATAGGGATCCAGCATTCTTGGTCCCCATGGCTACCAGTGGTCTTCCCACCACCACAAGCTGTATGGCCCCATGGCCACCACCAACCTTGACCTTTGAGTGTGGTAAATCCCTATCCCAGCAGAGGGGGTAGGCCCTGAGTGCACTCACACCCAGATCTGCCAGCACCACTATGTCTATTTACATCCCACTCAGGCACCACCAACCCATACATATATATATATATACATACATGCGCCTGGTCACGTACACCAATCAGTAATAGAACATTTGCATTCCCCCCTACGCTGTCCTCACAGACTCGCTTTTGGGATTTTATAAATGAAGTACCAGCTCTAGTAGTAACTGTGTACAAATCCAGTCCAATAGAAGTATCGTGCATAAATGAAACTACTATCAGTTGTAATAGTGACTGCATGCAAATCCTGTTTGTTACCAAAAGTACCATACATTTTATAAATGAAATATCAGCTGTTGTAGTAACTGTGTACAAATTCAGTCCAATAAAAGTACCACACATTCAGTGAATATGTATTACATGGGTTTAGAATTGTCTTTAAACACTTTTTCCTTTTTTTTTTTTTTTTAAAGAAATATATCAAAATATATATACCTATTTTCAAATACATGCACAGTATATATGCAAATCAGTGGATCCAATCACAATTAATATGCTGGTATCCAGCAAATACCTACACTGATTTGCCCATAAATGTTAGTCATTATATACTGAAGGATATGGTATGATGGTGACAAGAACACTAGTTGTCAATGTGTATGATGTTAATTTTGCAATACTGTCATTTAATTAGTAAGTGTTAGTTCTTGGTATTGTATGATTTGATGAATGGAATGGGGGTCTGTGATTTTATTGGGGATAACAAAAAAAAAATTACGTACTGGACGTTGTAACAGGGGTGGGAAGGGGCTTAGTACACTGGGCCATGTAGTGCATTTTGTAAAAATGATTAGAGTTCATTCAATGCCTTAGGCATTACCTATGCCTCCCCAGGCATTATCTCTGCCAAAAAGCAGTGGAAAAAATCTCATTCAATCGCCTAGCGAACAATAGAAAAATAAAAGAGAAAAATCTTTCTGATCATTTAGGCTGAGCTCCCAACAGACACTCGCTTTTGAAAAATGATTAAGACTTCTTCATGCCCTAGGCATTATCTATGCCTCCCAAGGCATTATCTATTTTCTCGCAGTGCGAAAAGAGAAGAGTATTTAAAAAAAATGTATGTCCAGGTTTGGACGTGGACAAGAGTACCTATATGTTAGATCAATTCAATCCAATTACGTAACGCTCCAGTGTCTGGCAAAGATTATAGGGAAACACTTGTCGTTCGCTTTAATGATCTATATTGTATCTACTTTTTTCCTGTGCTAAGCCTATATAATTAAAATATATATATTATATTATTATTATTTTTATATTTATTTTGTTAAATGAATAATCTTTTTCAATATATATTATATTATTATATTTATTAAGTAATATCAATATATAGAATAATTCTTTTAGAAATGGAAAGTGATTTACAAAAGTTAACTTAATTAGTATTTTATTTCATATTTATATTTGTTTTTATGCTTTGTAATACATATAGTAATATAGAATAGATTCTCTAGATATCGTAGTTATTTTATTTCATGTTTCTAAGTGTCGTAGGTGTTTAGTTATGCATTTCAAACAATATAAACATATGTATGGAACTCTATCATAGTTCCGACTGATGACGTCATGCCCATGCCGATCTTTTGTGATCCACAACAAAAAGAATCTTATGCGTGAAAACTCTCATGTACATCATGTTTTGTCAAATTTTGCTTCAACTGCTGGTGAATTAACTGTAAATGCAGCTTCAGTCAAGCTTGATGAAAAACTGTAGTTGCTTCACGCGTGTGTCCCTCGACACCCCATAAGAATAGACTCCCGCGCCGAGCGTCTGATTATTTATAAACGGTTACCATATACCCGCGAAAATGTTACCCCTTCCTGAATATAAGAACTATATCTGCAATTCGCCTTCACTTTTCCCCAAGTGAGTACGATGAATATAAAAAGAGTACATAGATTAGTAGTCTCAAATACATTTTCAGGATTTGAGAAATTACTATGATTATTATGATAATGCATGAATCAAGGTGCTGTGTCATGCAGTCTTGGTCCTCCACACACCTGCCAAGTAAGATTTTTGGAACTAGAAAAGTTAATACATACTCAATGCTGTCTCTCAACACTAGCATAGAAGATCTTTGATTTCTTGCATTCGTTTCCGCATCCAGAGTTTCACTTCTCCACCTGCTTAGTCTACCCTGAAAACGAATCCATAGCCCCTAAGTTTTAACAGAGCTACACAGTGTACAGTTTTAGAGAACCCAGAGCATTTCGGTCATTAATATATATGTAACGTATGACGAGGTACGCCGACGTTTTCGTCGAAAATCACCTATGTCGTCATACGCTAAGGCTATACATCGTAGTGTGACAGGCCCTTAACCCAGGAAGTAATTTACGGCATGGCTTCTGCGCAGGCGCAGTTACCCGGATGTAAGCCTGCCTCCGCAGTCGGCCTTGGTGGGCTTCGGGTGGGCAAGTATTGCGGGCAGTAGGGGGGTTGAGATGTGAAACGCGAGGTGTTGAGGCACAGGTGGGAGTAACCCCGATTGACACCTGACGGGCGGATGTCAGTGGAGAGCCCCCCGGGGAGCCACCCGCCGCCTTGCACACACACCCATATGCACACAGACACGCACGGACACACACGGACACACCCATACATACGCATACACACGCATACAGACAGGCACAGACACACATGGACACCCATGGACACACACACACATACACACATGCACATACAGACACACACATAGATACCCACAGACAACACAGACAGACACATACACATACGTACACACATGCACATATGGACACACTTGCAGACACACACATACACACACTCACACACAGACACACATACACACATGCACACATACACATGCAGACATATGCAGGCACACATACACACACGCAGAAACACACACACATACACACCCGCAGACACACACCTACACACGGACACACATGCATACACATGCAGACATACACACAGGCACACACAGACACACACATGCCCGCCACCACCGCCCACACTTCCTGGCCATCCATGCCCTACAGTGTGCGTTTTTTATATATGCAATGCAGCAGTTTGTCAATGTGGTTTTTCGCTCTAGAACCCATCTTGGAGCCCAAATGGAGGACCCTGTCCAAGAAGCCGGACAAGATTGTGTACCCAGTATCAATTCCTTGCCTTTCAATCTCGTGCTATTTCTGGAAAAGTATCTCTTCTCTAATAAGTATCAGTCTGTAGCAAAATTGTGACAGTGTGCCCTGATGGTCATGACTTTATACAAGTTACCCAAGTGAGATGCCATATCGTTACCACTTGCACTATGATGAACTGATCTCCCACCCAACCATATTATCCACCGTCCTGATAGCATCATAGATGTTAAAACAACAACAAACAAACCATATTATCCTGGCACTGAGCTAAAAAAAAAACTTGCTTTATTCTAGTGATGATAATGGCCAGGCAAGTTAGCGATAAACATCAATTTTGTAAGTCATTGTGTTTGACTCGACTGGGGATTGATCCCATGACGTTCGACACAGGAAGCGAGTGCTCTAACACAGTCGGCCATCCTGACTGGTTATCTGGGAAGCGGTATCAGTATGGTGGGAGCTGTGTGCAGAGAAGATACATGTAGACATATACGTATTTAATTAATGGGGCGAACTAGGAAGAAGTAGGTCATGAGAATTTTAAAAATGCCGGGAAACCCCACCCTCATTAAAGATATCCCAGGTGCTGTCTTTGACTAATGGTGAATTTGAAGCACTGTGGGAACACCTTGTTCTATATACAATTCAACCTATTCTGTCCCCACATAAAATTTCAGAATAAGTCTAGGCCCTCCCCTGCAGGTAGGCGCTGATCCGATCTAAAAGCAGATTAAAAAACCAGTATCCCTTGGCTGTTCCTAACAGTGCTAAGTGAAATATAGTTGATAGCTCTAGGATATGAATATTTAATCATGATGTAAAGAATATTGATGTATGCTTAAAAGCCTGGAAAGAAATATAACTTAGCGTTGTGATGCCCATTGTGTCCTACTGTTAAGGACTGTGATCGAGCTGAAGGTGTTCTCAAGTTAGCGTGAGTTCACAAAAGCAAAACCAGAAAAATCAAATGTAAACACAATAAACCCCACGGAAAAGCAATGGCTGCACCTATATACAAACCGCAACTGCATATATGAGAAGGGTCCACAGCGAGGAAAGGAGGAAACCGGGTGACCACTGCCCCATATTGAGCATACCCTTTTAGGAATAGTTTCCCATTCTTTAACATCCAACTGCGACTTAAGGTCCTTGAGGGAGGCAGTGAGCGACCTGAGGGGGGCGGGGGGGGGGGGGAAGAACTGGTCGGCTACTAGGCAGGCACACTTGTGTTTCCCACTTCTCCCTCCAACTGCTTCTGCCACGATTCTGCATCTGCCTAGTTCCTCACTAAATTTTGCTTGAAATTTTGGTATTCAGAGTTATTTGTTCAAATACATCGCAGTTTTAATTTCTCCTGGTCCTAGCGGGTAGCTTTTGAATACCCCTTTGACACAACAAAACAGAGCCTTGAAAATACTGTATAGCAAAGACTATCTCACCACAACTAAATCACTTCATAAAGACCTGGACTTAGTTATGGTAACTGACATTTATCAAATATACATTGCAAAATTTGTTTACAAGCAAAAGAATGGCCTCCTCCTTGAAATATTTGATAATCTCTTCAAAGAAAACAATCAGGCCCATTCCCATAACACACAACAGATAAATAACATACATCACAAACACACTAGAAACAAATCTGGCAAAATAACAACTGAAAACCAAGGAACCAATATCTGGAACTCAATACCAGTAGACATTAGAAACCTTAAACCTTTGAAAAATTTCTGTAAAAAACTCAAGATAAGCTATCTCAATGCATACTAAATTGATTACCAGTGAAGAGTATATATAATAGGATATAGTTGTTATTAACTGGTCACATAATTGAAAATACCAAGTGGCTATGGCAAAGAACATAAGATTTACCCCTATTAACATACACGCAATATAACTACTGATACTGCATGTAAGTAAATGAACCCATGACACAATATACATATAATATTCCTATCATTACTTTGTTTTTTACTAACTGTAAAGAGATGCACCAGTATCTCATCATAATCATTAGTTAAAAATGTAGCTTAAGTTTAATCATTTGTTTTTGTCATCACTTGTTCATTCACATCATGGAGACTAGCTAGATAAGCATCGCTCTTCTGGGATCCATTCTGTCTGTAAGGACTTTTTGTATGCATTTATTGTATCACCTCAGTTTATTGTAAACATACCTTGCAGAGAGTTAAAATAAAAGAATTGAATTGAATTGAATGCTAGCACAATGAACTAAGCGCTGTATCTGATATGTATCAATGTCGGATTTAATTCCCCTGGCCGTCTGGAGAGCATATTTATGTATTAACTTCGGCTGCACCTCAGGCAGTACTCGTCCAGTGTCCCTCAGGTCTCAAACCCCATATTAGGTGATGGTTGCGTGCATGCGTGGACTGTAGTCAACATGCAATATTCACACGGCTGCATGTGCCATAGTGGAACACAAAAGGCCGACCAAACGATTCGAGATAAAGCTGTCAGATCGATGTCAGGTGGCATATTTCAATATTTGATAGCAACTTTATGCATAAACACGAGCCAAGGCTTCGTGGGTAACATAACCCAGAGAGGAGACCAAACCCTTATAGAACCGGATGTACAAAAGTGGGTATTGATTGTGTACGGTTGGGGTGGGGCGGGGCGAGATGGCGTGAGGCGGGGCCATGTGGGGTGAGGTGGGGGTGGGTGCGGTGAGGTGGGTGGGGGTGAGGTGGGTTGAGGTAGGGTGAGGTGGGTTGGTAGGGTGTGGGGTGAGGTTGGTCGGGTGAGGTGGGGGTGAGGTGGGGTCGGGTGAGGTGGGGTGAGGTGGGGTGGGGTCGGGTGAGGTGGGAAAGAGATAGTTTGGCTTTGTTTCATTACTTGATAGAGGTTATTGGATTTTTCATGCGTATTTGAGAAAGGTGTGCTTGCATTTTGTTTCTCTGTTCATTGATAATGTATACTCACCCGTTTCCCAACAATCTTTCGTCTTTTGTGTGAGGCTTCGTCTTGGTATTTTTTGTATCAAATGTTTATGGATTTTACTTAGTCTATTTGAGGAGATAATTAGGTTCTGTTCATGTATTAGATGTTATTGGATTTTCCTTGTATATTTGAGAAAGAGGGATTCCGTTTTGTTTCTCGGTTCGAGCAAGGTCATTGGGTTCTGTATATTTGAGAGAGGTTTTTGGATTGTGCTGGCATGTTTGAGCAAGATTATTTGTGTGCTGCAGAAAAGGTCCATGAAATAGAATCCCAATTCCGATTATAGTGATAACTTTCATTATTACCCACAATAAAAAGAAGTGTCCAGCCGCCACCCACCACCCCTATCTGCGAATGGGGTGCTCTAAATAGTTGTTGCTGGACTGCTCCTGGCTGTTGTTGGACTGAAAACGAATCACCCTATTCTAGCAATGGTCATTTATAAAATGAACCAACTGGCAATGGATGGGTATGACATCCAGCTGTGCTGGGTGCCTGGCCATGCTGGCATACAAGGAAACGAACGAGCTGATCAGGCTGCGAAGAAAGCCCTGAACTGTGATCTTGAACCATGTCTGATCCCTCACTCTGATCTGAAATGACTAATAGCCACCCACATAAAATCCAAATGGCATGAGTGGGATGAAAACATTAATAAACTTAAGGAAATTTAACCATCTGTGGGAAAACCACCACAGACTCATGCGGGAGGTCGGCGGGACCAAATGGTCCTTAGCCGCCGCTGTATTGGCCACCCGTGGCTTATACATGCTTTTCTGCTCAAGGGGGAACCTCCACCTGAATGTATTGGGTGTCAGTCCTCGCTGACACTCAAACACATTTGACTAAGTTGCGTTGATTTTTTGGCCCTGCGCCAACAATTCTATACTGCAGACAGTATGCATGACCTTTTCACTAAAGTAAAACAAGAAAACATTTTAGCCTTTTTGACGGCAGCTGGACTGTACCACCTCATATAGTTTACTAAATAAATTCTATCAATTATTAATAAACTTTTCTTTTTCTATGGGAATTTGTTTCAGTTGACCACAAATATATGATTGTGACCTTTCTAATTTAATGAGTGTCTATTGGCACATAATTGATTGTCTGCTATTACATGTAAAAGTGATGGTTTGAACAAAAAACAAACATTTCTCGCCGTGAATATGGCCTATGCTGCCGACACGGCATAAAGCAACCACCAATCAATCAAATCTAAATAGTTTGTGCCCGGATGATCCCAACCTGTTATTCGCCACTCTCTTTGTGTATCTGCGTCTTATGGATTCACAAGTATCATCTTCATATAAATTACAGTTAGCCATTCATTATTTAATACTGTTCTAAGACCATCCCCAAGTTACCGTTCAGTTCAATCAATATTCATTAATATCTATCCATCTTCAACGACAATCAAAGTGATTCATGTCTTTAATTAAGTCGCATGTGTTATAATTAATTATCTATGGTGAGAGCTGTGTAGGCAGTGAATAAGAGATTGATTATTGGACATGTGGGTTATTTGACACACCGATTTAGAAAATGCAGCAAAATATAGCATTCCTTCATTACAGAAGGGAAATTGATCTCCCTCATTCAATTTCCCTATTACATATCCTTGTAAGGAACCTCAGAGCGAAGGAAAATATTAGATTTGCATCCTACGGCGGCAGAGCATGTGTTCTGTGTCTCCACAACTATGTGGCAAATATAGAATGGAAGGTGAAGGCATTTTCACATGAATTTGTCTCCAGATGAAAGGTCCCATTAAATTTCAATTAAATTCACTATTAAAAAAACACAAAAAACACCAAAACTTATCTAATGGATCAATAACAGGGTAGGACAGTAACCTTTGTTCCCACTTGCTCAATCGGGAAAGTGACTGAAGTGTGTACCTGTTCGAATGGCAAAACTACTTGCCCAAACCCAAGTCAGCCAATTGAAAGTGAAATTTGCTACTGTAGATCGGAAAAATAACAACTTGTCCATTCAGGCATCACCGAGAACTTCCCCTGCCCAAATGAGTAAACTAGGTGCCCCGGGCAACCGGGCAATCCTTATGGGCCTACCCTAAGTCAGCTCACCTATTGTACCTGGATAATAACAAACAACTATCAAATAATCAATGACACAATATATGTGCTATAAATTGATAACACAACACATGCTAAGCCTTTCTAATGCAGCTTATTTGCATATAACCTTCATTAATCCATATCTCCTTGATGCCCATATGTTAATAATATACAGATTTGTATTTTGTTACCTTTCTTGTGGTAATCTACTAAATCTGGATGAGACCAACGACCCCATGCTAATACAATACTTGTTCCCATGAAAAGAAAACTCACTCACGAACCAACACTAAAAATCACATTTTCCACGAATTCTTTTATTTATTTATTTATTTTTTGCGGAGATCCATCATTGGTGTATTTACATCTGCTGATGAAATTGCAAACTCTTCTTTTAACGAACATGATTGTGAATTTAATCTATCTGATTAACAAACATAATCCCAAAGAGTGGGGTTGCATGGCATTGTAATGCTGGTAACTTCATGAATTGCAATAGTCTCTGTCTTGAAGAAGACTTTCCAGATGGTACAGCCTATATCCACGGCTAGTGTTCAGGACCAGCTGTTGGCATTTGGTCTGTTCACGTCTCTCAAGCGCTGAGCCAACTTACTCAAGCTGTAAGTAACATACATGAAGAAGTTCTATACCACAGAGGTAGACATAGTATACCACCGAGTAAAGCACGGTCTATATATCAACAGATAGAGGATTCGCTATGAATTGGAATGTATCTTTGTGCATTCACAATTCATAAACAGGTTTAAGTGATGTAGTAATATCATTCAGATATGTGTCTTCCATTCATATATATATATATATAGAGAGAGAAAGACTGGACGCGGTGATCGAATCGGTAGACCGCAGGGTTCCACTGTGGAGTGTTGGAAGTTCGAATCCCAGCCGAGTCAAACCAATTAAAGCACTTATAAAATTGTACTTGTGACTACCTATCCTGGCGTTCATCATTAATAGGATAAGAAAAGGACTGGTTAGCACTGTATCAGGATAATGTGACCGTGTTGGACATCAGTTCATGGTGCCGGCGGCCTGGTCTCCTATAAAATTGCCATGAGTGTGCACCTTCATCAGTCGGTACCTGTCCTGATATGATCTTAGGTGTTGCTAGGATGTAAACAACAACAAAACATATATATCTGTGTGGTTGAGGCATATATGATGCATAATAATTATATAAGTATAAATATAGGTAGTCGTCAGTATCAATCCAATCCATTTGGGCTGTTTCGTACAAAACTTCTCTAACTATGATGAATGGTGGCGCCCCTACCGTGCGACCACCTCACTACCCTCACCCCACTAACTACATGTATTATTTAACTCCTATGTTACAGAGATAACACAAGACACGGTTTGGATGGGAAGTTCTCTGGCTGGCACTTACAAAAGGCCCTACCCTTTATTTAAAAAAATCAAAATTTGAATGATGAGTGTTGAGCAGCAGCACGAAAGTGATGTCTGCATGCTGCTGCTCTCCCTGGGGCCGAGTGGCTGCAGTCAGACAACGGACCAGGGGAGGTTACATATCATAGCTACTCCACCACAAAAGGTGGGAGGAAGTAAAAGAAGAGAACATAAACTAATAGAGATGAGAACAAGGAACATTAAGTAGTGCAGTTGGGGACTTGTGTGACCAGCACATGAAAATGAGTAATGTACTAGCAACCATAGTGCATATTTGCATTTCCCAATAATTTGTTGTTGTTGTTGGTAAATATGTTTATTCTGCTGTATAAGTCTTTTGTCAGTGCCGAAGCACTGGTCTTCCAGCCATTTTTCAATTCAGGGTTATTTACACAAAAGATATATAGAATAAGGTGTACAATACCTGTTGAATACACAATTTGCACCATGTAACACAATGAAATTCTGAAACCCAAAATTGCCATAACAATATGGTACAATAGTGTCATATAACCAGATCAATATTAGTCAGATCAATGTGAGTATTTACATAGTATTTAGAATGTAAGCAGAAGTTATCTTCTCTATTCAGTTGGTAAATTTGTAGTAAGTTTTAATGTTCAGTTGCAGTTAGGCAAGCGGTATATAAATGTTGGTTTGTTAGGAAATTCTAGTGTAACTCTAATGTAGTTAGTTATGTGAGAGTTTATGAAATGTATAGTTTTTGATTTGCAATAAAGCCTTGATGTTCATAAGTTTCCTATGGAAAGTCTCTTATGTGTTCATAGCATTCCTATATGAGGAGAATACGGGGGGCTGAGGCAAGTCTATATCCTGCTTGGCGTCGGGCGCATGCGCCAAGCCTCCGAGCGTCCAGTCGGACCGAGGCAAGTCTAGGCTGGAATGTGTCATGCGCATGCGCGCGCCTCCAGCCCCCAACGGTTCTCCAGTATATCGGCCATTCGAACCCGAGTTCTAGCTTTAGGTTACTGTTCTATTGACTCATTCGACTTTGATTGATTGATTACTTTGACTATTGATTCGCATGATGAATGGACTTGATATTTGATTATTCTTTGATTGCTTGATTGATTGTTCTATTGATTCCTTGAATTGACTTTGATTGATGTGAGTTTGATGAATAAACGGTGGGTCTTTTGTGGCCAGCCAGAGTACCTACTCAATCCAGTTATGTATCCTGTTATGTGTAATGACTAATAATATGTATTCTATTATGTGAATATAAATTTGAAATGGCAGTCATGTATTTTATTAGTGATCTATTTAGTATTGGCCGTTCCTTCATCTACATATCACGGACGTCACCTTGCGTCACTTCCGGTCACTATGATTTACTCTTGACCCACTAAGTCCGTGCTATATATGCTCGTTAAGAACATGACGGGGGGGCCATTTGGAGGCGATGTTCATAACACTTAGCTAGTCCGACAGGATACAAGACACGTTGCTAAGAACCATGTGGATACATGTCAGGCAACCATTTAATACTCCACACGTGGTAACCCCGTCCCGGCCCATCCCACATCATCCCATCCCACATCACCCTACCTCACCCCATCTCGCCATACCCCACCCCACCTCACCCCACCCCACCTCACCTCACCCCACTTCACCCCACTTCACCCCACCTCACCCCACCTCACCCCACACCCTACCACCCAACCTCACCTTACCTCACCCCACCCCACCCCACCCCAGCTCACCTCACCCCACTTCACCCCACCTCACCCCACACCCTACCACCCCACCTCACCTTACGTCAACCCACCTCGCCCCCTCACCTCACCCCACCTCACCCATCTTGCCATACCCCACCCCACATCAACCCACCCCACCTCATCCCAGCCACCTCGCCCCACCTCACCTCACCTCACCCCCACCTCACCTCACCCCACATCACCCGACTCCACCTCACCTCACCCCACCTCACCGACCCGCCTCACCCACCCCCTACCACCGCACCTAACCCTACCTCAACCCACCTCACCCCCACCCCACCTCGCCCCCTCACCTCACCCCACCCCTCACCCATCTTGCCATACCCCACCCCACATCAACCCACCCCACCTCATCCCCCACCTCGCCCCACCTCACCCCACCCCACCTCACCCCACCCCACCTCACCTCACCCCACCTCACCCGACTCCACCTCACCTCACCCCACCTCACCCGATCCGCCTCACCCCCACCCCCTACCACCGCACCTAACCCTACCTCACACCCACCCTCACCCCCCCCCACCTCGCCCCACCTCACCTCACCCCATCTCGCCATACCCCACCCGACATCACCCCACCCCACACCCACCCCACCCCACGTCCCACCACCCACCTCGCCCCACCTCACCTCACCTCCCAACCTCACCCCACCTCCCCCACCTCACCCCACCCCACCTCACCCCCACATCACCCGACCCACCTCACCCCACACCCTACCACCCCACCTCACCCTACCTCAACCCACCTCACCCCCACCCACCTCACCTCACCCATGGCGACTTCATAGTGCTGCCCCACTGGGAGGCCAGGTCACCAGCACCATGACCTGATATCCCACTCAGTCACATTATCCTGACACTGATCCAACCAGTCCTTGCCCTATCCTAATAATGCCGAGCGCCAAGTTAGGAAACAACAAGTATCAATTTTTAAGTGATCGGTTTGACTCGACCAGGGTTCGAACTTCGTGGGTTCGAATCCCACAGTCTACCAAAGCGGGAGATGAATGCACAACTCACTCTGCCATCCCGTCTGGTCCTAGAACTGGATGTGACTGCGGCTAAGTCAAGTTTCCCACAGAAGCAGTGGCCACAATAGCGGGTGTATTGCAAACACAAATCATAAGTAAATATGTGGGACCACGTCAAGTTTATCTTATGGGGCTGTCACACTACGACGTAACGACGTCAACGTAGGGAGAACGTGAAGAACGTTGAACTTCTCGGCGTAGTATGCAAATTTGGGCACAAGTTGAACGTGGATGCAGCGTAGTGGACGAGAGAGCAACGTCGGTAAAGCGTAGTGATACCGTCGTTCGACGAGAGAGGTCAACGTAATGACGCTGACTGAACGTTATGAACGTTATTCCATCGTCAGAAGAACGTTACGTGACGTTCGCTACGTCATGAGACGTTGAACGTACGTTGAATGCACGTTCTCCTGACGTTCTCCTGACGTTCTCCTGACGTTGTCCTGACGTTCCCATTACGCCCCGTGGGCATTTGCACTTGGTTTAATGGGGGTCAACGTAGTGGAACGTAGTTGAACGTAGTGAGGAGCGTTGGAATAACGTCCGTTTAACGTCATTGACGTTCGCTGAACGTGAACAGAACGTACGGCAAACGTAAACCCTTACGTTCGACCTACGTCGAAACTTTTGAACATGTCCAAAACCTCGACGTAATTCGACGTAACACGACGTAATGTGACGTAGCTCGACGTCACTCTAACGTCATTATGACGTCATCATAACGTAATCCAACGTACATCAACGTAATGACGAAATATCACCACGTTAGGCTCACGTTGGCTCATTACGTCGTAGTGTGACAGGGGTATAAGTTATTGGATGACCGCTATATCAGGTTGACCGGTATGCATGGTCTCACTGTATATTGGTATAACCCGACCTTCTGAAGGAGTACGCTGGATATATCCGTGAAGTTATCATTTGTACTATTAAGCGTTCCGAACCGTGACATTGCTCATCTATTAAAGTTGCATAGTCCGATGGTTTTTTAATTTTTTAATAGATTTTCTGAGATAAATACATTAGGTTGATCATTATAATGTACCTTACTTTAGCTTGAAGTAACTTTTATTTTAACTGTGTAACTTTTGAGATATTTGAAGTGCAACCATGCAAAATTAATTTTGTCAAGCTTGCCAAAACTCTGACACCAAAGCCCTCTGCAGTAACAGGTTCTATTCAATTGCCTCACTATTCCCATATGTGTGGTGACAAATGTTTAATAAGTGCACCAATGTCAAAGGTAGATATGTAGAATCCAATTTATATAATTATTTTGGTTTTGATGTTGTCATCGGACTATGCAGCTTTAATGACTGGCCTAGTATACATAATGAACTGACATGCATGATATATGTAGTCTTTTGTGTGCTAGGCAAAAAAAAGAAAAAAAAACTAACATAGGCTACTAAAAGTACCAACAGATCTATCTGCTACTGAAATACAGACAATCAAATAACTTATCAGCAGCTACTGCTTGGTAAGACAACACCAACACTACAGCTGGCCAGCATTGAAAACAAGCCTGGTTACCCGGGCTTACATGCTATGGACAGTATAAATACAGCCTCAATAAAAACAAAAAAATTAAAAAAATCTACATTGGAAGCCCACACGCAGTCTTCCTGCTGCTCACATAATCAAAGTAATCTTCTCACCATGTTGAGTAAAGGCGATTAAATTTGCTATCATAGCCAATTCAAGGAAATACTATTTAACAAACTACATTCAATATAGTTATATAATTCCATTCCTAGAATATCAGCGGGGGTGGGGATGGGGGTGGGGGAACCAGCTATGAATTAATTACTTTATTCCCCCATGTGGCGATCTAATATGCACACACGACAATGGACTTGATCCCATTGTGAAGCTTGCCAATTAACCTTCGCTGCATGAGCGGTGGCTTTTCTTAAGTTGATTTCTAAATTCGAAATTAGAAAGTTTCAGTTTATGACTGCCACCACAATTAATATCGTGTGTGTCATGTGACCATATTTTGTTCTCTCCATTTTGCTCTCAAGCAATCAACGGAATTAGACTTGCACTCTGTGGAGCAATTTGCCGAGTTCTATTGGTTACGACCATGTCTGCCCCCCCCCCCCCCCCCTGCCGCTACACCCACCCATGCATCCACACACACCGGCTGGCCAGGTAGTGTTTTCCCAGAACCCACCAGATGGATGCGCTGGAAAGAAAAACGGGAAAACATGTACAAGTATTTTTGAGATTGAAATAGAATTAACTTTGACAGAGAAAACAAGGGACACACTAAAATACGATGCGCAAATGAAACAAGTGTGGGAAACACATGGAAGCGGACAATAAAGAAATCCGATAGTAACTACGTTGTGGGTCCACCCACACATGCTGTTATCGCTTATGGCCTTAGACATATAGCTATGCAGCAAAGTACATCACATGATTCATTGTATCACCACTGATCACCCCGTCCGCGCTTCATCACCCCAAAACTGGCATCAGAAGGGCAGTACTGCTTCCGCAAAAAAATATAACTATGGATCTCTATCGTATATCTGTCTATTCCCCATTGTTATTTTTGCAATGCTCAATATTTCAAGAATCTATGAAAATCATATGACCGTGTGGTGGTTTGCTTAGCTTTAGTACATCGAAGATGACCATGGTGGCGCCACCAGCGATCAGTGAGGAGCTGGCCTGTAGCAAACCGATAAAAAACAAAACATGTACATAATAAGAAATAAATCGGATAGTGGATAAGCGCTCTGCCTATTTATATAAATATAATACATTATATAATACATATATATGTTACCATATTCATTGATTAAGCAGGCGACAATTAAATTGCGGAGATAGGTCTTCCTCATTCCACAACTCCTTGCCCTATCCTAGTAATGCCGAGCGCCAGGCTAGGTAGCGACAAGTATCGACGTTTAAGTCATGTTTTCACTCGGTTAGGTTTCAAATCAAGGCTTCCATTCGCACGACCTCCCAAACGGAAAATGGTCCCTGAGCTCATCTCTAATTTAATTAGTCAATTTAAATTAATTTTTGTATGATTTACATGTTATGCCTTATTGATGTGTTTATGTCAATACTTATGAAAATAAGTGTATTCTAAGTATATATATGTACTACGAAATACTCTATCTTTCTTGAATGCATATGGCACTTTAAAATCAGGCATGTGACTCTCCAATCACAACCACTTCACGTCTCCGCAAACCTTTGGACGGTTGTTGAAATGTTGGCGCCAACTCGCAGACAGTCAATCTTGAAAATTGGCGGGTGTGTGGCGGCCTTCATCCATCAGTGCCTTTTGTAATGTCACGGTCGCCTTGAGACTTAGAGAGCGTGTCAGCCAGCAACTAGCGCTGCTTTGTGATTGACAGCCTCTGTGAAATTAGTCCTGACTCCCAATGGGTGGAGTTTACTGGCACATCTGCTCCCCTTCTCTCCTTCACGCCGGACATTCCTAGAGGCTTATTCCCTTCGGCAGTAGTCGGATGTGTGTGCTGAAACTTTATTGTCGGTAAGCCATGTGAGCATCATCACACCTATAGGCTAGGCGGGGCAGGGCGGGGCGGGGCGGGGCGGGGCGGGGCGGGTCGGGGCGGGTCGGGGCGGGGCGGGGCGGGGCGGGGGTCGGGTCGGGGCGGGGCGGGCGGGTCGGGTCGGGGCCGGGTCGGGGGGGGGCGGGGTCGGGGCGGGGCGGGTCGGGTCGGGGGGTCGGGGGCGGGGCGGGCGGGGCGGGGGGGCGGGGGGGGTCGGGTCGGGCGGGCGGGGTCGGGTCGGGGCGGGGGGGGCGGGCGGGGCGGGGGGGGGGCGGGCGGGCGGGGCGGGCGGGCGGGTCGGGGCGGGTCGGGGGCGGGGCGGGGCGGGGGGGGGCGGGGCGGGGGGCGGGGCGGGGGGCGGGGCGGGGCGGGGGCGGGTCGGGGGGGTCGGGGGGCGGGGCGGGTCGGGGCGGGGGGCGGTCGGGGGGGGCGGGGGGCGGGGCGGGGCGGGGCGGGGGCGGGGGCGGGGGGGGGCGGGGCGGGGGGGGCGGGGCGGGTCGGGGCGGGGCGGGGCGGGCGGGGCGGGGCGGGGCGGGGCGGGGGGGGGGGGGGGGGGGGCGGGGGGGGGTGGGGCGGGGTGGGGCCGAGGGGTGGGGGACAGGGTGAGGGGTGGGGTGCGGGGATAGTGTTGTGGGCCGAGTTGAGCTACCAGTGCTGACTGAGATGAAGCATCGTGGTATACACCGGCCAGAACCAATGTCTAACAGCTGTGGGAGATTTGTTTGTTTGTTGTTGTTTTACGTCCTAACAACATCTAAGGTCATATCAGGATGGGTACCGAGTTGTGACAGTGCGCACTCATGGCTACTTTATTGTGCTGCCCACTGGGAGACCAGGCCACCAGCACTGTGACCTGATATCCCACTCAGTCACATTATTCTGACACTGAGTCAACCAGTCCTTGCCATATCCTAATAATACCGAGCTCCTGGTTGGAAGCGACAATTATACATTTTTAAGTCATTGGTTTGACTCGACCAGGGATCGAACCCATGGTCTACCAACACGTGTGACGGACGCTCTAACTCATTCAGCCATCCCGTCTGGTGATGTGGGAGATGCTACTATGCAGTAGACCCATTGAGCAGCACCCCTTACACCAGAATGTCAGTGAAGGTTTTATCAGTTGTTCTCCTAGGTCCCTCAAGATCCATCGCATTTTCAGGTCGGCGTTATAATGGGAATGCAAAATTTTACATAAATAAATCACTCCGCCTACCCACTAAGTCCTTACCCGCAACATACAGTCATGTATTTAGGTTTCTATTGTTCAAATACAGAGCTATACCTTCGTTTGGTACTAGTAGTACTAGTGTCATTCGGTCCGTCACCAGGGCCCGTATTCATGTAGTGGTGCCAGGCATAGCCGGTGCTACATGCTAGCTCTGGGGTAGCTATCCACGGCTAGTGGCGGGTTGGAGAAATAGTTCAAGTCGTATTCACCAATGTCCAAGCCGCCGCGGATAGCTAAACGTGAGTTTATTTGTAGATTTGGGAATTCCATGGCTATGTTTAGTTGATGTTGGACAGTATGGATATCGACGTCGCTGCGGCGGCGGCGATTTGTTTACTTTACATTCATCGATTCGACAATATGCATAATGCCGCCAATGTGGCGGCGGCATTAATATCGGTTCGAATTTAGGGTTAAATTGATAAAATTTCACTTATTGCGTATGTAATTCTGTTAAATATGATCGGATTGAATAGATTTGGCTGTAATATATCGGCGGCCACCACACTAACCGACGGGGATATCGGTTAAACTAGATTTGAAACCAGGGTAGCTCAGCCTAGGCTACGGTCGGCGGTTAGCGCTGGCACCGGCACATAAATGCGGTTTTCCCACCGCTAGCCGTGTGGGGCTACCGTAGCCGCGGTTAAGGCCCTGGCACCAGCACATGAATACGGGCCCAGATTCCAGCCATAATATTTATTGATTTGGTTGAATGGGCGATTGCGGGGTGGGTGTGGGTGTGGGTGTGGGTGAGTGTGGGTGTGGGTGGGTGTGGGTGTGGGGATGGTGTGGGGTGTGGTGTGGTTTGGGGTGGGTGTGGGTGTGGGGTGGATGTGGGTGTGGGGTGGGTGTGGGGGTAGGTGCAGGGTGGGTGTGGGGTGGGGTGGGTGTGGGGTAGGTGTGGTTGTTGATGTGTGGTGGGGGGGTGGATATGGGGTGGGTGTGGATGTGGGGTGGGTGTAGTGTTTTGGTGGTGAGGGTGGATTTGGGGTGGGTGTGTGGTGCGTGTAGGGTGGGTGTGGGGTGGGTGGATGGTGGGTGGGGTGTGGGTGGTTTGTGGTGGGTGGTGGGTGGGTGGGGTGGATCTTGGTGTGGTGGGGTGTGGGGGGGTGGTGGTGGTGGGGGTGGGTGTGGGTGTGGTGGGGTGGGTGTTGGGGTGTTGGTGGGGTGGGTGGTGGGGGTGGGTGGTGGTGTGTGGGGGTGGGTTGTGGGGGGGTGGGGGGTTGGGGGTGTGGGTGTGGGTGTGGGTGGTGGTGTGGTGGGTGGGGTTGGTGGGGTGGTGGGGTGTGGGTGTGGGTGGTGGGGTTGGGTGGTGTGGGTGGGGGTGGGGTGGGTGGTGTGTGGGGGGTTGGGGTGGGTGTGGGTGGTGGGGGTGGGTGTGGGGTGGGTTGGGGTGTGTGGGGTGGGGTGTGGGGGGTGTGTGGTGGTGGGGTGGGGTGGGGTGTGGGGGTGGGTGGGGGTGTGGTGTGGGTGTGGGGGTGGTGGGGGTGTGGGTGGTGGGGGTGGTGTTGGGTGGGGGTGGGTGTGGGGGGGTGTGGGGTGTGGGGTGGGGTTGGGGTGGTGGGGGTGGGTGGGGGTGGGTGTGGTGTGGTGGGTGTGGGTGGGGTGTTGGGGTGTGGGTGGTGGGGGTGGGTGTGGGTTGGGGGGTGTGGGTGTTGGGGTTGGGTGGTGGGTGTGGGGGGGGTGTGGGGGGGTGGTGGTGGTTGGGGGTGTGGGGGTGGGTGTGGGGTGGGTGTGGGGGTGGTGTGGGGTGGGGTGGTGGGGTGGTGGTGGGTGTGGGGTGGGTGTGGGGGGGTGTGGGGGGGGTGGGGTGTGTTGGTGGGGGTGGGGTGTGGGGGTGGGTTGGTGGGGGGTGGGGGTGTGGGTGGGGGGGGGTGGGGGGGTGGGTGTTGGTGGGGTGGGGGTGGGGTGGTGTGTGGGGTGGGGGTTGGGGTGGGTTGTGGGGGGGTGGTTGGTGTGGTGGGTGGTGGGGTGTGTGTGGGGGGTGTGGTTTGGTGGGTGTGGTGTGGGGTGTGGGGTGGGTGTGGGTGTGGGGTGAATATGGGTGTCGGCGTGGATGTGGGTTGGGTGTGGGTGTTGGGTGTGGGGTGTGGGGTGGGGTGTGGGGTGGGTGTGCGGTTGGGTGGGGTGGGGTGTGGTTTGCGGTGGGTGTGGGAGTGGAGTGGATGTGGCTGTGGGTGTCCGGTGGGTGTGGATGTGGGGTGGGTGTGGGTGTGGGCTGAGTGTGGGTAGGTGTGGGTGTGGGGTGGGTGTGGGGGTTGGGGTGGGTGTGGGTGTGGGGTGGGTGTGGGGTTAGTGTGGGGTTGGGTGTAGTTTGCGGTGGGTGTGGGTGTGGGGTGGATGTGGGTGTGGGTGTGGTGTGGGTGAGTGTGGGTGTGGCGTGGGGGTGGGTGTGGGGTGGGTGTGGGGTGGGTGTGGGTGTGTGGTGCGTGTGGGGTGGGTGTAGGTGTTTGGTGGGTGAGTGTGGGAGTCTTATTCACTGTCATTGCACGGTTCATAGGGGATTGGTCATCATGGAAGGTAACCATGCCAAAAGTAGCCAGATAACACACCACAGAGCTACGTACAAGCCTATGATATGTCTAGTCTAGTAATATGAGTAGAACAAAATAAAATACATATATGCCAAGAAAATCCAAAAAAACTAACATAGGCTACTAACCATACCAACCAACTATCTATCTGCTACTGAAATGCAGGCAATCAAATTACTTATCAGCAGCCACTGTGTGGTAAGATACCACCAACACAACAACTGGGCAGCATTGAAAACAAGCCTGGGTACCCAGGCTTATATGCTATGGACAGTATAAATGCAGCCTCAATATAAAAAAAAAGAAGAAAAAAAAGCACACACCCATCCCAGGCACCAACCAATACCAACCAATGCCAGCCTGCTCTGATTGGTTGGCCTTGAAGCCCACCGCTCATCAGCCCCCTCCCCCTTCCGCCTGCCATACTTCCTCGCCCTCCAAGTCGCTCTCACCAGACACTCTACTGCTTACTACCCAACGTCCATTTTCCTGACTAGGTGTAACACACACCAATCACCCAAAAAGAAGAAAAATTAAATATATTTTTAATTACTATGTCCCAGCAACAACAAACAAAAACCACTAAGAAATTCTACCCATTGTTTTATGTTATTAGTGACTTGTAAGTCATCGTGATCAGAGGTTGATCATGATGTGTTCGTGCTATCGGGAATATTCATGGTTGTTCGTCGCCAGCATTCGGATTCTCCAGCCATGCTTATACCCCTGTCACACTATGACGTACAGGCCAGTGAGTGGGCAACATAAACATAACTTTTTTACTTCGAGATATGAATGGATCTTGCATTGAGTTGTTATTGTTGGCCGTGAGCTGGCATAGTCAACCAGCTGGAGTCATTTCAGCACGAAATTGGACGTCAGTGCAACATAGTGGACATAGGCGAAATGTTAGTCCAACGTAGTTGTAACGTGTCTCAACAAGTTAGAACATAAAAAAAAGACCCAATGTAAGGCTAACGAGCCTCCAGCATGCGCGGCGTCAGCCTAGCGAAATCCTAGCATCGGATTAGCATAGGACTCGCATAATTACGCCCACCCTAATGTAGCTACGTGTGACCCTGACGTAAATAGTAATGAGAGTCGACGTCAGGCCCGCGAGTGAGTAGCGTCAGTCTAACAACAATCCAATGTGCTCAGCATAAGGACAGCGAGCACTCAATGCGCTCGACATGAGCATAACCGATGCCTTTATATACTCGAAGGTAAAACATTCACACCACATTCACACCACGTTTACAGCACATTCGATTACGTTCGAAGAACGTTGGCGCATGTTACATATGTTACATGCGCGCCAGCCATTCATCAACTATGTTGAATATGTCAAGACATGTTGGAGTTATGTTAGACTAATGTTAGACACACGTCAGAGGCACATTAGACATATGTCGAGATACATAGACACAACGTTGTCAGCGTGCGGGCTGCACGTTCCTCCAGGCTCTCCGTCAGTCTACCGTAAGTCGATGTAGCTCAACATAGACCAATGTAGCTCTAACCTATCTCAACGTAAGCCTAACATGAGCGCAACATAAGCCCAACATAACCCAACATAACGCCCTTACGTCAAGCTACGTTGACATTTTTGGGTATGTCCAAAACCTTGATGTGTGTCACCGTATCTCGATGTAACTAAACATATCTCGACGTCGACTTAACAAACAAGTAACGTATCTCAATGTATCTCAATGTAATTGCAAAATTTCACCTACATTGGCTTACACTACCATGTTACGTCGTAGTGTGACAAGGGTATTAGGTAGTGAAGTAGGGCTCCATGGACTTGTAAGTACTGCATGGTATCCTTTAATCCCACGTACACACTACGTATGCATGGCATCGTGCCTATGGCATATATCCTTCTCGGTAGAACACCTTGTAATCAAACAATCAATGGCATGTGTGATGGATGATATTGCCAGGGTATGTTTTTCTCCCCTCTCACTTTTCTCTCTCGTTCTCTGTGTCGGTGCCGGCAATAAGTTGGACATGGACAATTAAGTGTGGCGCTTATGAATGCATAGAGACCGAACAAACATGGCTCTTACAACAGCACAACATATAGCGAAAAAAGTACCCGATCTGCTATTGACAATAAAATACTTTCTCTAGAGTTAAACCTCTGGTATTAGAGACAGGAGCCACAGTTTGTTTCTTTCCACTAGATGGCAGCACTGTGCCTAAATATATAACTAGGTGCTACTGACTGAGCATTTAATTTTGACACCAGGTAATATGCTTTGGTTTGTTCCAGTTTTCAACAATTATCTACCAATCCTCACCACTCCTATAATAATAATAAATAATAATAAAACATTCATATAGTGTCCGATCCAGCAAGATGTTCTCAGGTGCTTTACATAACAAACAAATAGGCGGAACAGCAGCTAGCATAGGACTTCCAGCAGAAACAGCAGCTGGTGCCGGCTGTGTTACTTTGGCTGCAATTGCTGCTTGCAATAGACCTTATGCCGCAGATGTCTTTGGCATCTTAACATTAACAATAACCACTGATGGCTCAGTTCTCAGTACCACAGTTCCATTCCTTGTGGTATCTAGTAGATGTTTAGGAAAGTATTCTCCAGTCCCACTGCATGGTATTCTATCACCAGAGAGGATTCCTCTATGGATAAAAAATGGACGTATTCGACTGGGACCTTTCCTTGCGCAACATTTAGGCTCCGCCCACCTGCTCAGTAAACTTGGGCCGTAATCGGGTTCCAGTACCCATTCTCCTATGCATTCATATACATATTGCATAGTGCCATTGTGTTGTGAAGAAAGAAGTGAGTGCTGCATAAGCCTCGTTTTCGATCCAACTAGGTCATGCATGAATATGATCTCTTGAGTCACGTGCATTGTCGCAGATCCTACATCTCGGTTTGTACCCGATGCCCGATCAATGCTAATTGAATTTTATTTAAATTATGTTGTGTCTTGGAACCTGGCCACATCGGGAAGCTATGAAACACTGCTTCATGATGAGTGAACTCGTGTTTGCTATCCAGACATATACAGTCTTATACCCAGAAGGGAATGCAGTGTGATGGCATATAAACCCATCATTTTTATTTCAAACAAACCATCTTCTATTATATACATACACACATATACATCAACATCCATGGACATGAGTAGATATGCATACCATGTCTTTATAATAATAATAAAACTAAGTGACAGATCATCTAACCCACCACAAAGGTTTATTGAGCTTACAGTCACAATATTATCAGGGGCGTAGCTAGACCTTTAACGATGTGTGCCCTCCTAATTTTGGCAGGGGGTTTAGGGGGCGCTTAAGCTTAAGCTGGCGGATTTGACACATTTTAGACTTGAGTTTTCGACACTCCGGACTACTACATGCCTCCTCTCTCTCTCTCTCTCTTTATTATTTTTAAATTTTATTGTTGTTGTACAAAACGATGTGGACGTTTTGGTGTACACGCGTACGCCTAGCTACGCCCCTGATTATAGGGGGGAGCCACTTTATTATGGGAGTCAGAATATTCTCTCACACCGGCTCCCGACTAGGTGTCCTTGTGCGTTAATGTGGGCCGCACGGTAATCCTTATGTCCAATTCATTATCCTGGCACCAATCAGTCCTTCCGCTATCCTAGTAATGCCGAGCACCAGGCAATACAGCAGCAATAAGGATAAGTTAAGTAAATTTCTTATTTGACGAGGCAAGCCATTTGATCCGAGGACTTGTCGACCTGTCCATCCCGGTGGTGTGGGCACTTTGTAGAATATGTATCATGCATTGAGTTGTTATTGTTGGCCTTGAGCTGGTGCCCGCATAGTCGACCAGTGTGATTGTACCGCGTTCTTAAGCTGGGTCGGTTATTAATGGGTACAGCTGTAGGTGTGCAGTACCCGCCTCGCTCCCACCAGACGGGATGGTCGAATGAGTTAGAGCATCTGTTTCCCGTGTTGGTAGATCGTGGGGTCGTGGGTTCGAACCCTGGTAGAGTCAAACCAATGAATTAAAAATTGATACTTGTTGCTTCCTAGCCTGGCGCTTGGCATTATTAGGATAGTGCAGGGACTGGTTGGCTCAGTGTCAGGATAATGTGACTGAGTGGGATATCAGGTCATGGTGCTGGCGACCTGGTCTTCCAGTGGGGCAGCACTATAAAGTCGACATGAGTGCGCACTGTCACAAGTCGGTACCCGTCCTGATATGACCATAGCTGTGGCTAGGACGTAAAACAACAACAAATGGTGTCATGGTTTCAGATCTCCACCAGTTTCAAGTCTCCGCCTGGCTTCTGCGCATGCGTCAAAATCAAACAGCATCATCTGTGCATTTGTCAACATCGAGCCAGATTCAAACCATCGCCGATCGCCGCAAATCGCTGCACTCATACTGTCACTATAGTGTCAGTGTCACTAACCTTATAAATTTAATATAATATTTTCGGTAAACATGTTTTCTATATGTGTATCAAGCGATTTGTTTCTAGGTGGTGTGGTTTTAGAGATATTTCACTTTTTCTGTATGAAGATTGACAATGCCTTGACGATGCTGTTCGATTTTGACACATGCGCAGAAGCGATGCGGAGATCTGAAACTGGCGGAGATCTGAAACCGCGACACCGGCATATATTTACCCACCAGTCGCACAGTGGCTATCCATACTGCACCCTCCGCACCATCCACCAAACCACCCCCGAGTGGGTGCGAGGCAACCTGCTGCTAGATTTGGTTGTTGGAGTTTTATGTCCTGGCAACATCTAAGTTCATATGAGTATGGGTACTGACTTGTGACAGGGCACACTCATGCGACTCTATAGTGCTGCCCCTCTGGGAAATCAGGATGCTAGCACCATCCATGACCCGATATCCTACTGAATCACATTATCCTGACACTGAGCTAACCTGTCCATGCCCTATCCTATTGTTCATGTCAGCATTACATGGGTAATTTGTGACAGGGTAGGAGGGGTAAGGCCTTAAGCCACCTTACAACATTCACCCATCTAGCGATTGAACCTGAACCACACTGCTTGCTGTCCCCGAGCATCAAACGCAGACACTTTCAGGCCTTACACCATACAACCGCCCCACCTATATTCTAACTTTCAAACTAAATTCAAACTGATGCTGCCACCTTGCAGGTTCTTGTCCAGTCTGTGACATCACAGCGAGTAACGCATTCACTCACTTGCCGACTGGACATGAACCCGCGAACAACACCCGACCACCAATTTGTCGCTCCCCACCCCTCAACTAACAAATAGGCTACTCAAGCGGTAGGGTTGAGAGTGACGGGATTGATTGACCGATTATTGACCTATGATGATTTACTGTTGTTCCTTGACCTGATTATTCTGATTGACCAATTATTGACCCTGATGATTTACCTGTCCCTTGACCTGTTTATTCTGCTTGAATAAATTGCGAAATTATACCACTCCTGTCTCGTCGTTAAGTAATGCTAAGTGCCTGGCTAGGAAGTGACAAGTCTCAATTTGATAAGTCATTGGTTTGACTCGACCGGGAACCAAACTCTGTTCTGCGCTCTACTGCTTCGGGTAACGGGCCCGGTCCCTGCTGCTAGATGAGCGTGAGGTGGGAGTACACGAGCAGCTATCATATGGAATGTGGATTATTTATATTTAAAAATAGAAGAAGAAGAAGAAAAATAAGTGAAATTATGGAGTGTGAGAGGTTGTGAAAATTTAAATAAGATGGATGCCATTTTGGTTGATTGATTGATTGATTGGTGGTTGCTTTGCGCCGTGTCGGCAGCATAGGTCATATTCACGGCGAGAAATGTTTGTTTTTTGTTCAAACCAGCGCTTTTACATGTAAACGCAGACAATCAATTATGTGTCAATAGACACTCATTAAATTAGCTAACATTTTGGTAGGCAATCCATGTTGGTTCAAACACGCATGGCATTCATCATCTATGACACACGTGACACACACTTACACACACTTACACACCGTTACACACATACACATGGACACATGTGCACATGCGCACTCGCACGCAAGTATAGACAGTATGGCAGTATGTGGGACCATTCTGCGGGTTCACTGAAAGCTGCTTAAATATGCTGGTTACAATGGACCCGCTGAGCCTCCATGTGCAGCCATGCATATCCATCCTTTATTCATGTGCATGGTATCTTTTTGAGTATGCATTAATAAACTGGCACCTTCATGACTATTACTGGGTCAATGGGTACCATATTCTCGACTATATATAATAGGTGAACTGCTACCTTGTTTTTTTTTACTAAATGTATTTTATTCAGGGAATAATCTTTTTTGTCAGCACCAGAGCACTGGTCTTCCAGCCGTTCATTACAATTTGTTGGTACATAAATGACAATATCAGTTGCAATAATAACCACATTAAAAACCTGTTCGATAATAGAAGCATACTCTCTTGAATATCTTTGGGATGAGCTTGTACCCTCTCATTGACTATGCATATATTGATTGGTACCCTCTTCTACCATGTGCGATGTGTCTTTTGCGAACAATTTATCGATGTAGAGAGGGGTGGAGCTTGCCACCTGTAGTTTTACACATCAACATATATATTGCTAAATGGAGACGTGTCATGAAATAGAACCTTCCTGTTAGTTTACACTCGTATAATTAAGCATAGTATATACATATATATATGGGCATATGTATAGGTAATATATATATAATATACATAATGTAGGAGGGGGCAGACCAACACAGAAACTAATAGGCGAATATAGTTAGTTTTATTTGGCTTATATCATCGCACCGTAATCATGACTCAACCATAACCATATTTGGCTGGGCCACCCGCCCTACCCATAATAATAATAATAACAATAATAAGCGATCAAGGCTAATCAGACATAATGTAGCATAAGCATCAAGACCATAACAATAACATAAGTGAAATAGCAATAATCAAGTTATAATACCTAAAAAAAAAAAATTGAGAACAGGACAGGAGCAGGTGTTGCCCGGTCAAGGCAAGCGAGGGAAAGGCCGAGGTCCTACAGGGAAGGGGGCGAGGAAAGGTGGAGAGGTGGCGCCAACTGACTGATTCGAACCCCAAACGGTCAATAGTTACATGCCAACTTACGACAGGGGAACTCTGCACCCCTCCCTACACCAGTATATCCTTGATATACACATGTGTACGAGGGGGCAGACCAACACAGAAACTAATCTTAGTAATAGGCGAATATAGTTAGTTTTATTTGGCTTATATCATCGCACCATAACCATGACTCAACCGTAACCATATTTGGCTGGGCAACCCACCACGGAAGCTCGCGACCTCAGCCAATCAACTAGTGTCCGCGAGGGCCGTCGCGACATGCATATCTGCCAGTATGCAATCAGAAAGTGGGGTACAAATGTATCTAAAGACAGTATCCGATGACCAATCCGCCCATGTCCTGATTTCTTCGAGGGAAGCACCTTGCATTGCTAAAAAGGTGCACCCCCTTTGACGTAAGGCGTGACATGAATAGTCCTCCGGAAGTAAGCCAGCACACTCCGCAAAATGCTTAATCGTGGCCTGAACAGCTTCCTAAGTAAGAGGCACTAAGGGTTCATATGAACCCGGAACCAAAAAGGCTGATGCGTAGTCAGACGCTGGTGTTTCGGCAAAGTGCCTTTCAAACCAATATACCGCACAAAGGTCAGTATTCGCCACCCTGGGAATCGGAATTAACAGCTTCCGCTGACTGAATTGAATCGTTTTTGACTTACATACAGTTAAGAGGGCACCCCAGTCGTGAAACGTGATATCCTTATGCAGCAGCATTGAATCCGAATACATTATTTGACACTTTCGTAACAAGCCCCTAAATGCCGTCAACAGTGCCGCCCTGGTGGCTGTGTGACCCAAGGTATTGGAAAATAAAGAGAACATCAATAGTAATCGTTTAGGAAGCAAAGGAGCAGCCCTGCGGACTTCACATCCCAACTTGCATTTAGCTCCTCCCAACACAGTCTTTACAATATAGGACATATAATCAATAGGTTCAGCATCCTGTGATTAAAAAATAAAATTCAGGCCACTCAAATAATTAGTAATGGACGAGTATTTCAAGAATCCTGACAACCAGGTAACATACAGTGCCACTTGTGTTGATGAAGAAGGGGTTGGAATCAAGTGTCCCGGAAATGAATCTATGAACCATGTAAGTCCGGACCTGCATACTACGCGCCAACTTCAAGTTAGGCACGTAGTAATGTGATTGAAGCTCCTTCATGTCCCGTTGGAGATCTAAAAACAAAACAGCAACATTAATCGATGTTAAACAAATAGTGGCACACATATGTTTAGGCAACTTAGTCTGCATTGCTGATCTCAATGACACAGTGGTCCATCTGCTTAGTGCATCGCACACCTTATTCTTGTCTCCAGGGAGGTGTGCAGAAGAAATCTCAAAGTTATATTGACAAGACAGCCAAAATAATCGTTTAATCCAGTCCATGATAATGCGATTCTTTGACCTACCAGATGATATTGCGCAACTGACTACAGTACTGTCAGTCATAAATATGACTGACTTACCCTCCCAAAGCGAACCCCACTGGCGAGCAGCCGAAATGGCAGCCCACATTTCCCTCACATTAATATGAGCTGACACGCAGGATGGGTCCGAGGGGGCGAAATGATGGCCTAACCTTGCTCTAAGCTATCGGTGTCTTCAAACGCACCAGCAAACCAGTCGTTGGCATGAATGGCGCCAAACCCATAATTAGACGCATCCGAATATATAGCAACTACTGGCGCATGGCGACCAAGAATTTTCGCAAACCCGTTAAACTTATCTATAAATTCCAGCCACCAGCCAATTTCCTCTCTGAATTCGTTAGTCAACCACCATTTAAAATAGGGTGACTTCAGTATTGCAATACCGTCGTAAATCCGACTGCAGAACGATCTGCCACCTTTAACAACCATGGCGCAATGTGCCAGCCGACCAGCTAGCTGTTCAAGTTGCTTCTTTGTCGCCTTACGCATCTCCATAAATGGCCATAGCTGGATTTTTAATTTCTCTATATTGTCATGCGGTAGTCTAAGTTGTAAGGCAATTGTATCAATTTCTGTACCCAAGAATCTTGCACACTGGGTCGGTGACCGTAATTTCTGGTAATTAATTTTAAAAAACTATTTTCTTATTAAGGTAATTACTATGTTCTGATATTGTGCGCACGACTCCCAATCGTGGCCGAGCGATGCAAAATCATCCAGATAATTAATAGTGCAAGGAACCCCCCAATGCAAAGGACTCGATGACAGGCCCATACACATTCTATTATCTAAATAATATTGAGCATCATCTCCTAAGTCAAAAAGCAAGCCCTGCCTAGGTCGATCTAGGGGGTGTATAGCCACCGATCTGTACACATTTTTAATATCCGTGACAGCAATGAAGTCACCTCTTACCATCTCATGAACCAGAGCATCCACCCCCGTATACGAAAATGGTCTAGTCACTTCATCAACATAATTATTTACAGAAGACATGTACGGTTTAGAGCAATTGACAACCATCCGTAGATCGCTGGCAGCCTTTTTAACACAAAAGACATTATGTACACAGTCCGGTTTGTTAGTTACCCTACTAATATAACCATCGTCCAATTCCTTGCGGAGCTTGTTAACAATAAATTTCCTCTCAACATCCTACAAAGCAAAGGTTACTGGTGAGTCATAAGAGGCAGGACAATCAATATTAATGACATGGAAACCAAAAATAAACCCCTTGAGCATATAGTTCCAATTACAGTCCAATGTACCACGAAAAAATAGCTCACACAACAACCGGCACGGCTTCAATTGCGATAGACAACCTGCAATATAATGAGTACAACAACAAGTCCCCAACGAACAATTTGTATCAACAGTGAACACTACAGTATTATTATCATGAGTTAAGTCCACAGCCGTAAACACAATGCTCAACCGTAGCACTGTCAGTGATAGCCAATCCGACTCAGACAGCTCCCAGCCTGGCGGTGCAGGCAACCCGGCCATTCTCCGGCGATCGGTCTGTTCATGGTCGATTGCACCTGCCAGTGCATATGCGTTACAGTTCGTCCCCGCTGTAGTTGGAGCCCCTGCTGCGGCCGATACTGAGTACACCATCACACATTCCTCATTGGCCGCCGTCACACACGGCAGCCACATCCAATTTGCACTAGGACTCACCGCTGAACCGGTCAGTGAGGTAACCTCCTGTGATGAATGTACCACACTACATGCCACGCTGTCTCTTGTTGTCCGCACACGCCCAACCTCAGTATTTGTGCTAAAAAATTGTGGTTCATCATCTGACCGTGTTCGCTTGCCTTGTACCACATTTTGCACACCAGGGCCCATATTGACACTCCGAGGCCGGCAACGCACACCCGTCGTGCTTATTGTGTGCATAGCACGGTCTTTTGCCATCCTTCATAAAGACGCTCCCGGTGTCAGCTGGCTGAGAAGTTGACTTACGCGTCCGCATGTTCTCGAACGAGTAATAATCCAACGCATACTCCTGCGCCCCTGTACTGAACGCCTTAAATCCAACCTTCACAGCCTCCCTCCTTACTGCGGTATCATACCCAACATGGGCCGAATGGAAAAATGTGTCCCCTCTCGCCTTACCAGATATGTAGGCGATATGGCGAATAAATTTCCGCACGTCATCCAAAGACGCGTCGTCTCTGTCTAGCATCCAATGGCACGCTGCTTCTACCAACTCATGCACGTTCAGTTTGGTTACACACTTCTTCTCACGTACAAAAGTCTTTAAAGCCCACTTACTCTTAAATTTCCTGTCAGCACTCGATGAACGGTCTCGAGAATTCAACGAACTCGACGAGCGACGCCGGTGCTTGTGACGAGTGTCTTTAGATGCACTCCTACCACGAGCCGGTTTCTCGGTCACCTCTAACTGCGCCAGTTCTTCCTCCAACTTACGCGTACGCGCCGCCATCGTCGCTAGCTTCTTACGTCGCTCCAACATGCGTAGCCGTGCCTCCAGCACACTCTCTTCGTCACTGAAAGCCCCGTCTTCATCCACATGGTGCACCAGCAATCCCTCCATCTTCCTCGGTGCTTCCAGCTCCACCTTAACACCCTGCTCTTTTGCCGCCATGGCTGTCTTATTACGCGCCGACCTGCGAAGCGGCCCCCGCGTCCTATTACACTTAGCGTTCACAGGTGCTCCATGATTATGTCCACACGGCCCACAATACGTATCTGGCATATGGCAAAGTCCTAGCAACACCCGGTCCAGAACTCACCCTCAACCGCTCCCACCTTCCAACTTACAGACCCACAGTAAAACACTCCCAGCGACCCAGACTGGTAGAATCCTACTTGCTCCTCCACTGCTGCAGTTCCAACGGCCAATTCATGGTAACAGTCATACAAATGTGTATATATACACACGCATATATATATATATATATATATACCCACCCCCACCCACACCACAGTATCAGTACAATAACTCTACACAAGCCCCAAACCTGTATAGCTAACTGGAACACCCATATGTGACTTAGTGTGGTAGTACTTGTATCCCTTATGACAAACTAGGTGTGAGGTTAATCTTGAGGCACAAGTATCTAACAGCACATGGCCGTACAAAATGTCACTTCACCAACGAAGCTGTCAAGCTGACATGACACAGGCTGTCACTGTCAACACACACATGGCGACACTCCTGCTAGTCAGCACATTTTATGAAATAACTGACGACGACTTACTTGTTTATTCACTCATTGTGCACGCACCTTACCAGCTGGTGTATCCTAGCACTGTATCCAAGTGTTCCAACCAACCAAGCTGTCAAGCTGTCATGCAACAGGCTGTCGCTGTCAACACACACACGGCGACACTCCTGCTAGTCGACACATTTTATGAAATAACTGATGACGACTTACTTGTTTATTCACTCATTGTGCATGCAGCATACCAGCTGGTCTATCCTAGCACTGTATCCACCACATGTTACACACCAACCACGCTGTCAAGCTGTCATGACCGGCTGTCGCTGTCAACCCACAAATTGAGAACAGGACAAGAGCAGGTGTTGCTCGGTCAAGGCGAGCGAGGGAAAGGCCGAGGAAGGGGACGAGGAAAGGTGGAGCGGTGGCGCCACCTGACGGATTCGAACCCCAAACGGTCAATAGTTACATGCCAACTTACGACAGGGGAACTCTGCGCCCCTCCCCACACCTGTATATCCTAGATATACGCGTGTATATATAATATACAGTAACACCTAAATCTAAATCGACCCACCTTGGGACCTACTTTAAGTGGTCCATTTAGGGAGGTGGTCGGTTTAGGGAGTTAGAATATGGTTACAATGGTATTATTGTGACCCAAAAAAAGCGATCGATATAGGGGAGTGGTCGATCTGTGGAGGTGGTCGGTTGAAGAGGTTTTACTGTATATGTATATTATATCTACATTTGGTAAAAGATGGCAATTACTGACTTGGCCTGCTACTCCTAGATAAGTATGGAACCATTTATTCAGTGTGTTGAACAATGACGACGGTCATCTGAAACATACAGTAATACAATGTATAAGTACTAGTACTATTGCTAATGAACTTAGTGAGAACACAGTCATAACCCTCTAACTCCTCACTATCTACTTAAGGAACTGAAAGTTATTTCCGTGCTCCCTTTGTAAAGGATCCGGCAGGTTACTGGTTACTGTCTGAGAGTTAAGTTGATTTGGCAGAGTTACTTGCTATAAAAAAGCGCATGAAGTAATTCATAGCGAATAAGTAGGCCCAAGTTATCTAATTAGCAGAACTCAATTACTGTCGCATACATTCTGATAATAGGCGAGCTGATATGATCAAAAGTATCGTCTTGGGATGAAAAATCTGCCTCTTCTCTCGTCTGGTCTTCTGTCTCTTGGCCATAATGAACACAGAGGGCGCCACCCCGAGCAACAACTGTTCTTGTGGCCCTGTATAGAGTCATGTTCCACCGGGTTGTTTTCTTTATATAGTCAGGGCACTGACAAACTACATTATTCGATGAATAAAACTATAATTGTAAAAGGGGAAACAATGCAATACAATTGTCAAACTGCTGCATTGCATCCACCCACAGTAAATACAACCCAAATAACAAATCATACCGTATACGCATATCCCATGATTTCTCTATTTCAAAAAGTCCTACTTAATAAAAAACAAGCATGCCCTCATCATAGTTATAACACACCGTTTCTGTTATTAATGAAATGTTTTGTGTAGGTGGTTTTAAAAAAAAGACACAATTTCACAGACCACAAAGAGGATTGTTAACCACTGTCAACTCCGTTTTCGTAATTGGAATCTGAAGTCGTCATGAACTGTCAAGGATCAAGGTCAGAACAGGAGACCTAATCACCGGGCAGCAGGAATGTGGTTAATTAATTAAACATTTCTTCAGCACCCGAATGTTCACATATCTTTGGAAATCAAATCGGCAAGCAGGATCTTTACAGTTCTTTGATTCATTTACTAACCTGCTGGTTTGTTCTTTGTTTGTTGTTGCTTTACGTCCAAGCAACAGTTAAGGTCCTATCAGGACGGGTACCGATTTGTGACAGTGCGCACTCATGACAGTTTTATAGTGCTGCCCCACTGGGAGACCAGGCCACCAGCACCATGACCCGATATCCCACACAGACAAATTATCCTGATACTGTGCAAGCCTGTCCTTATCCTACCCTATTAATTCCCGACACTCAGACAAAGGACAACAGACAACATTATGATCATCATTTATTGATTATGACATCAAGTAAACATACTGCACAATCCGATACGCCTCGTAGACAAGCAGGAGTCTGGCTCCGATAACTGTCACATGGTGACGTACAGCAGGTAGTGTAACCTGACGAACTGGAAGAACAGGCTTCCGATGCAGTGCAGTAACAGTATAGAAGATAATTAGAGGCAGAAATGACATAACAGGGAAAACAATCAAATCAGAAAACCAAATCATCACAACAATCAATACGCACCCTCAGCACTTAACCCCCTCGAGAAAAGGGTTGGGCGGGTGGGGAAATCAATGCTACCCGACCAACGGCTGGGTGAGAAGTGACCGTCGGGTAGGCCTCACGTCACGTGACCAGTTTTCTCGTATCTACACCTTCGTGCGCTTTGTCCGAGTGTCGAGAATTACATATGTTGCCTCACCAACATATCCAATGCCAAGTGGCAGGTTGGGTAGTGACAAATGTGAACTTCACAAGTCCTTGGTTTAAATAACTAAAAGTGCAACATACCTAAACAAGCTTTATAAATATTAAAGCTGCATAGTCCGATGAAGCATCACATTTTCAAAACCAAAACAAGTATCTCAATTTGATTCTACATATCTAACTTGAATACTGGTGTACTTGTTAAACATTTGTCACCACTTAGAAGGGAATATTGAGGCAATTTAATAGAACCTATTACTGCAGAACCATATGGTGTCAGAGTTTTGGCAAGCTTGCCGAGACTAATTTTTCTTGATGGCACTTCAAATATATCAAAAGTTAGCTATTTAAAATAAAAGTTACTTCAAGTGATTGTAGGGTAGAATAACGATTACCCTAATATGGTTATCTCAGAAAATGACAGAAACTCAAAACTCTTCGGACTACGCAACTTTAGCTAAAGCTCAATAACTATAATGATAGAGACTCTTTTCAGGATGCTAATCTTATAAGCAGTAAGTGCAACATTCTAGAAAACGACTCAAATACAAGTGCGGGTTATTTCAAGTTGAACTAGATAGGATAACAAACAGTGAAATCATGTTCGCGATCCGAAGCTGTGATAGAACAGAGAAAGAAATCACCGAGAGAAAAAAAAAGCATGACACACACAGGCGACACGTAGTTCAGCAAATTGGAAAGTCATCGTCAATTAGAGACTTTACTTAGAGTGGTGTCATGTTGAGCGCCCAATCTTTATTATTGGACTGAATTGTAGCAGAGTAAGACAGAACAGGATAGAAATTCAGAGAAAGGGAGAAAAGGTGAAAGAAAATGTGAGAAAATGCAAGAAAATGAGATAAAGCGATATGTAGAATAAAGCCAAACAAAAAGGTGAGGAAAAGCGAGAGAAAGCGAGATAACATGACAAAGAGGGAAGAAAATGAAGCCAATACAAGAAAACGCGAGAGATAGCGACAGCAGGTGAGAGAAAGTGAGGGAGAGTAACTTGTATAACTTACAGCGTCATCAAAGGCCAGTTACTCTCATACCATGTCTATGTGGTGTGGGAGGTTAAAAATCCCTTGGGTCGGTAAAAGTGTAGGCTCAGGCTTTCTATCAACAAACTGTCTAATGGTGAAAACAAGTGTCTTCAGACTTATCCATGATAGGCAGTATAAATCTTCAAGAAACCCCCCCCCCCCCCCCAAAAAAAACACACAAAAAAACCCGCTACGATGCACTGAGTTGGCACTGTTACTGTTTACAGGCTGGTTGTCCTATGGCTCTGTCTTATTTACCCCACTTTGGCAAAGTGCCCAAACTGTGCATAACCATCAATCACTAGTCATTTTGTATATATGTCAACCACATCACCTTCAAATTATAATCTTTGTGCATACATGCACTTGTTTATTGGTAGGAATCTATCGGATTGTCTGATAATATTAAATAATATGATTATTAATATGAAATAACTTGATCATTACCCTAATTTTGCTTCTATGTGCTCTTTTGTTAACTACGGCTGGAAGAGCCTGGCCTTTTTTTCTGCTAATGATTTATGAATATCAATATGCTGATGCCTCCTTTTGACAAAACTTAAATAAGAGAAGAAGATGTGCAATATATTTTGTAATGCTATATATTATGTACATATAGTGAAATAAAAGTAACGACTGATTGAAGACATAGTTAATACGTACATTACTATAGCTACTTCTGGATTAAGAGATATGAAGTATTGGGATTTAAATAAGTATTAAATTAGTAAAATATTAGCAGAAGCCCAGCGAAAGTTGAATATAATTTGCCCGTGCCTCGCATTACCCCATAGCTAATAGTCTTGTTTATCAGCTACGGTGAATGACCTGAGACCAACATACTAACAAAATGTGAACCATGGAAGTAAACATTTCACTAGAAGACAAAACAGCTATAGTTTACACCTAGGTCTGGCTCTAAGCGTATACAGTGTCACACTCATGTGTAAATTATCACCTAAGATAAGCCAAAACACGTAAAATTAAAAACCAAAAACTTGTAGAGCTTTATATATACCATATGAATACATGCATAATATATGACTAATTACAATAATTGCAGTTGGCTCTAGGGATGGTGGTAGTTACTTTCCTTAGCTTGGTGTCGTTATATAAATAAGTTTATCTGAACAAACAAATGATGGGAGATGTGAGGAAGAAATTAAAAGAAGGATAACAATAGCCCAAACAACATTCTCCAAAATGTATAGAGTTTTAACATCAAGTAAGATATTAATACAAAAAGGAAGCGGATTCTTCAGTGTTATGTGTGGTCTACTCTAATGTATGGGGCTGAGACATGGACAATCTCTAAGAAAATGTACAAACGTTTAGCAGCATTTGAGATGTGGACTTATCGAAGGATGATGGAAATATCATGGACAAAGAAGATCACCAACAAAGAAGTTCTCAGAAAAATTAAAAATAAGAAAAGCTTGTTTGCCACTATACAGACAAAGAAACTTATTTATTTTGGCCACATCATTCGTCAGAGCTCAATATACGGTACATTGTTGGAAGGGAAGGTGAATGGCAGCAGAGGGAGAGGGAGACCAAGAACATCATGGTTTACAAATATTTCACAGTGGACAGGCTTGAATTATTCACAGTCTATCAGAACAGCACACCATCAGGACAAGTGGAGAACCATTGCATCCAACCCTCGACTAGAGGACGGAACTATTGATTGATTGATCTGTACAATCTCGAAGGGTTATAAACTTTCGCTGATCTGGGCAGGCAATTTGTTAGTAAATGCCACAGGATAGGAAACGCTGACAGGAGGTGTTATTTCTCAGACCCTAAATGCATGTTCCCTATTTCGGCAGACATCATTAGTCTATCAGGCCATTCACATAGGCAGGAAACACTCAATTCCTGTCCTGACAACACACTCTCAGATGTCTTTCAAATGCAGCCTACTTACTTTCCAAATTATTTGCAATTATAATTTGACAGCATGATGCAGCAAATGTTAATGCTTCACTAATATTTGTTTATTAGTAAATCTGATAATTATGATCTTACATTTAGGATGGTGATCACTAACTCTTATATCGAGAGCCTGAATATAGCTTCACATAAGTAAACAACTTGAATTAAAAATGGCACGTTGTGATGTCATGATATGCACGCACATGACCTACCTAACCTGGAGTAATAAGACCAATACTATGATCAATTAATCACAGAGAATGCATTGCATGTTGTCATTTCATGAAAGCTCATGAAAGCTGCCTGCAAAAGTGTTGAAGTGCTGCTGGCTTTTGCAAGTTACCAGCGGCACTCTCTCGGGGAGCAAATAGAGGTTTCACACTGGCAAGAACGTGTCCAGACAGGCGCAAAACTGTTTGTCCCTGCAGTGGCTGGTCGGGAGATGTTGGAAGTTCCAAACATCAACCGCCCTTAATGCTGTGACAGTGACATGGTTTTCTGTTTAGGGTTTGCTCCCTTAGCCTTCGGTTCTGTCAAGAACCTGTACACAAGGCAGTGGTTTACAACTCTGCAGGGCAGGGGCGTCAAACTCCCTGTGCGATTATACATATTCAAGTCGTATTTTGTACTAATTAACATTCCTCAAAGCTCCTAACCTGAAATGATAGATCCACATCTCATGATCGTTTGTAGCAGACGCGGTGCCTGAATCGGTAGAGCGCAGGCTTCCCGTTTGCAGGGTTGGGAGTTCGAATCCTCGTCGAGTCAATCCAATGACATACAAAATTGATACTTGTTGCTACTTAGCATGGCGCTCGGCATTACTAGGATAGGGAAAGGACTGGTTAGCTTAGCATCAGGATACTGTGACTGGGTAGGGAATTGGGTCCTTGTGCCGGTGGGCCTGGTGTTCCAGCGAGGTAGCACTATAAAGTCGCAATGAGTGCGCACTGTCACAAGTCGGTACCATTTTTTGACATGAGCTTAGATGTTGTCTGGACATGGCCTTATGGTTTTGTAAGCAAACATGTTGCAAGGGACTATGCTTGGGTGGAGGAGGAGCAGAGGGAGACATGCGATTGTTGTTGTTTTACGTCCTAGCAACATCTAAGGTCATATCAGGACGGGTACCGACATGTGACAGTGCACACTAATGACGACTTTATAGTGCTGGTCCACTGGGAGACCAGGCTACCAGCACCATGACCTGATATCCCACTCAGTGACATTATCCTGACACTGAGCTGACCAGTCTTTGCCCTATCCTACTAATGCTGAGCGCCTGGCTAGGAAGTGACAAGTACCAATTGCTAAGTCATTGGTTTGACTCGACCAGGGTTCGAACCCACGATCCCACGATATACCAACATGGGAAACGGACGCTGTAACCCTTTCGGCCATCCCGTCTGGTCGGGAGACATAAGAAGTGGTAGGAAGACAAGATGGAAGGAAGACAAAGCGTGGTGCAGGAATGGAGTTGCTACCGCCCACAGACCTGTGGAGAAGGGAGAACTGTGGGGAGAACTGGTTAAAACGTTGATAATGGTGGTGTCTTAACGATCCTTACAGGTTAGGGGAAAGTAAAGTAAGAGTGCATGCCGAACATGAATCAAGTGTGAGTTTTTGCTCCGAAGTGCATAATAGTATACCGGCCTGTATAGGCCATATTGACACGTGACCTAGTCCGTTCTCAAATAGAGGCTTGGCTGTGCAACCTTCATGAGTTTGTTTGCAACATCATGGTCTGCATTATGTGTTATGTGTGAATAAAATGATAAATGTATTAGTCATTATAGACAACCAGATGCCTTTGATGTACCCGAGGCACTGACGGCATACACATAATAACAACTTTGAATTAATTGTCTCAAATAACAGAAGGTTCAGGCAATTTCTCACACCTGACTCAGTGATTCATTAAGCTAGGCAGTACCCAATGGAACATATATGACAACATTATATCTCGCTCGGCATTATTAGGATAGGGCAGGAACTGGTTGGGTCAGTGTCAAGATAATGTGACTGAGTGGGATATCAGGTAATGGTGTGGGTGGCCTGGTCTCCCAGTGGGGCATCACTATAAAGTAGCCATGAGTGCGCGTTGTCACAAATCGGTACCCATCCTGATATGACCTTAGATGTTGTCAGGATGTAAAACTCCAACAACAAACCAACCAACATTATATCTAATCTACTGTGGTTCACAACCAGGGGCCTAACCCTATACAAAATGGCAATCAGTATTGATTCATAATCTTAGTTGTGAGTCTCTTACCTTCAGTTTCTTTGTGTGAATAAGGCTACAGTTTAATATCACATTTATTTTGTATCGTGTAATGGCCATTATTTATTTCACTTAACTGACGGAAATAAAAAATAAAGTGCAATTTAACAAAATAGAAGAGCAGATGTATTGATTAAATTCGTTGCCCTATCACTATGTGTAAAAATAGTAGGATAAATACCTTCTGGTCTCTTGACATGCGTATTGCCCATAGAAAGGTATTCTGGTTTAGAGATCGACCTGGACTTTGCCTAAGTCCATATCCATATTAGAGGATATGAAACCATAGAGCCAGCACACTATCACAACTCTTTACCCATTCTAATATGACCTCAGATGTTGCTAGGTTGTAAATCCTCCAATCATGCACCCATGCTATTGCAATCAATGCAGTGGAAGCAACCCTCGGTTCTTAAACTACTATTGGCTTTTGGCACAAGGCACACCGTAAGCCTGGTGATTGAATATGAATAAGATGGTTCCAGACAAAATTACACGATCAGCCCAAACGGAGAAGCGCGTCGGGTGCCTGATAAAGCACTTCGGTTATTGGCAATCTTCGCTACACTACATACCCTACAAGTGATTGATAGTCTAGCTGGTTCGCAAGCACATAACGATTCTGATAGCGGCTCATTGCAACCACAGGAAGTGATAGGACAAGATAGGAATAACCAACAGGAACAATCTATATTGTGATCTATGCTTGCTAAATGTGAACACCAGGCGCCAGCTTTACACACAATAGATAACCTGGGAAAGGTACATTATTGATGTGATGTATAAGCATTATATAAATATTAACAAGCATCTACCCTATGCTGGCTCAGTGCTATATCAAACATGTAGTCATCATTAGCCGTGTTTACACGGGGAATTGTGAAACGTTCTAGACAAGGCGATTTATATGAAGCGTTTTAGAGGCGCGTTTACACCGACAGAGTTTAAAAAGTGTTTTGGCGCCGGGAACCAGCAGCCTGTGGTGCGCCTGTAGCCAGTGAGCACTGCTATGTGTTTAGTTTACACTCGTCGATTCGACTCAGATGTAGCTGCTACGTTAATATCGCTTGGAATTTAAGGTTAATTTAATTAAATTTCATTATTTGAGTATGAAATTCTGTTAAATATGATCGCATTCAGTAGATTTCGGTCTAATCGGGCCCTAACACTGCCGGGAACCAGCTGAATCGCTTCATCTATACTACCTCGCGAGGTGGTCTAGAGGAACCGTTTCATATGAATCGATTCAGCCCTAAAACGCCTCAGAGTCGCGTTTACACGCCAAATGTGTGTCGATCTAGGCAAGTGGTTTCATATGAAACGTTTTAAATCGCCCGTGTAAACAGGGCTATTGTTGTCGCGCATATAGAATGCGCAAGCAAGATTGGGAATAACAGCATGTTATGGCTGACAGAAGCCACTTGTTCATGTTTGTATTGCCTATCAGATAGCTGATAAGATCACAATGTCATGCATGGAGGGGATAAATGGGTCTGATGCACTTAATGATTACATAAATGTTTGTTGGTTGGTTGTTAGAGTTTTACGTCCTGGCAACATCTAAGGTCATATCAGGATGGGTACCGACTTGTGACATTGCGCATTCATGGCGACTTTATAGTGCTCCCCCAGTGGGAGGCCAGGCTGCCAGCACAGTGACAGGGACAGTGAATGGAAGCGCCAATTTGTGAAGGGGAGGGGGTGGGTGTGGGGCACTGGTTTGGTTTGGTTGTTGTTGTTTTACGACCTAGCAACATCTAGGGACATATCAGGACGAGTACCGACTTGTGACAGTGCGCACTCAATGCGACTTTATAGTGCAGCACCATTGGGAGACCAGGGTTCGAACCCACGAACCCACGGGTTCGGATGAGGGCAGTGAATGGAAGCGTACATTTTCGGTGGGGAAGGAGTGGGGGATGGGGACAGTGAATGGAAGCGCCAATTTGCGGAGGGGAAGGAGTGGGGGTGGGGACAGTGAATGGAAGTGTCAATTTGCGGAGGGGAAGGAGTGGGGGTGGGGACAGTGAATGGAAGTGCAAATTTGCGGAGGGGAAGGAGTGGGGGTGGGGACAGTGAATGTAAATGCCAATTTGCGGAGGGGAAGGAGTGGGGGTGGGGACAGTGAATGGAAGTGTCAATTTGCGGAGGGGAAGGAGTGGGGGTGGGGACAGTGAATGGAAGTGTCAATTTGCGGAGGGGAAGGAGTGGGGGTGGGGACAGTGAATGGAAGCGCCAATTTGCGGAGGGGAAGGAGTGGGGGTGGGGACAGTGAATGGAAAGTGCCAATTTGCGGAGGGGAAGGAGTGGGGGTGGGGACAGTGAATGGAAGCGCCAATTTGCGGAGGGGAAGGAGTGGGGGTGAGGACAGTGAATGGAAGTGTCAATTTGCGGAGGGGAAGGAGTGGGGGTGGGGACAGTGAATGGAAGCGCCAATTTGCGGAGGGGAAGGAGTGGGGGTGGGGACAGTGAATGGAAGTGCCAATTTGCGGAGGGGAAGGAGTGGGGGTGGGGACAGTGAATGGAAGTGTCAATTTGCGGAGGGGAAGGACTGGGGGTGGTGACAGTGAATGGAAGTGCCAATTTGTGGAGGGGAAGGAGGAGTGGGGGTGGGGACAGTGAATGGAATTGCCAATTTGTGGAGGGGAAGGAGGAGTGGGGGTGGGGACAGTGAATGGAAGTGCAAATTTGCGGAGGGGAAGGAAGTGGGGGTGGGGACAGTGAATGTAAGTGCCAATTTGCGGAGGGGAAGGAGTGGGGGTGGGGACAGTGAATGGAAGTGCCAATTTGAGGAGGGGAAGGACTGGGGGTGGTGACAGTGAATGGAAGTGCCAATTTGTGGAGGGGAAGGAGGAGTGGGGGTGGGGACAGTGAATGGAATTGCCAATTTGTGGAGGGGAAGGAGGAGTGGGGGTGGGGACAGTGAATGGAAGTGCAAATTTGCGGAGGGGAAGGAGTGGGGGTGGGGACAGTGAATGTAAGTGCCAATTTGCGGAGGGGAAGGAGTGGGGGTGGGGACAGTGAATGGAAGTGCCAATTTGCAGAGGGGAAGGAGTGGGGGTGGTGACAGTGAATGGAAGTGCCAATTTGTGGAGGGGAAGGAGGAGTGGGGGTGGGGACAGTGAATGGAAGTGCAAATTTGCGGAGGGGAAGGAGTGGGGGTGGGGACAGTGAATGTAAGTGCCAATTTGCGGAGGGGAAGGAGTGGGGACAGTGAATGGAAGTGCCAATTTGCGGAGGGGAAGGAGTGGGGGTGGTGACAGTGAATGGAAGTGCCAATTTGCGGAGGGGAAGGAGTGGGGGTGGGGACAGTGAATGGAAGTGCCAATTTGCGGAGGGGAAGGAGTGGGGATGGGGACAGTGAATGGAAGTGCCAATTTGCGGAGGGGAAGGAGTGGGGGTGGGGACAGTGAATGGAAGTGCCAATTTGCGGAGGGGAAGGAGTGGGGGTGGGGACAGTGAATGGGAATGCCAATTTGCGGAGGGGAAGGAGTGAGGATGGGAACAGTGAATGGAAGCGCCAATTTTTCGGAGGGGAAGGAGTGGGGGTGGGGACGGTGAATGGAAGTGCCAATTTGCGGAGGGGAAGGAGTGGGGGTGGGGACAGTGAATGGAAGCGAACATGATTTCGCTGGTTATTGCCCTATCTAGTTTAATCCGAAATAACCTTCACACATATTTCGGTGCTTTTCTAGAATGTCGTGCTTATAAGATTAACATCCTGATCATACATATGCAACTTAGATTCTGTCGCTGTTCTTTCTACATAGAAACCACCGCATTACAATGCAAGGGCAGGACTTAGGAGAGGATCTTCCTCTGTATAAATATGTTGTCTTATTGCGAAAAAGAAAACCTGTCCTTGTCACTGTATTGCATGTCAAATATAAACGATGCTTTTAAAACTTGATCAATTAAAATGTGCAGAAAATATCAGTAAACCCTTATGAAAAGTGTGTGTAAACTCTGTATATCACTACCTTAATATACGAATATATTTACACAAATCGGAGGGTTGTAATTTATATCTCGAGTAAGTTATCTTATTTCTGTGCGATTGTATAAATACATCATGGTACAACGAGACAAACCTATGCTTATACTTGTTATAGACAACTATCTGAGGCGCTTCTCGGATTGAGCCCCTCTGTCATCTGCTCCGATATGCTCCGCTGACATGACAGTGTGGGTGATTGGATCGGCTCTTCACCTTCACTGGGATGCGCCAACAACAAGTTATGCCGCATAACACACAAATCCAGTCCTCACCCAACTGTTCTGGCTACCAGGAAGAATCCATGCCTATTAATTAAGCGCAAATCTTTTCGATTAAATGAAAAATGGTGGATGAAATTGCATTGAAGAAAACTAATTGATGAAATGCTACCCAGACATGCTGATTAGCAATGCAGCGTTCAGCCATTTCACTCTGGCCATACTGTCGCGGAAATAAATTAATCCAATTCGAAAATGGCTGAATTGACTTGGAAATGCTTGATTTTTGTCTTCTTCTTCACCGACGCTCTCTACAATCTCTCCATGAACTCACATGCCTCAACAGAACCCATAAACCACGCCCCTCTTCTTAATCAGTTATGTTGCACAAGCAGGCAGGCTCATCATTAATATCAAAGTGCCATGCAATCAGGTTTTTTTCCTCAGAAATGTCCCAGAATGAGATTGCAGTGTGACCTACCCCCTCCTCCACCTATCCTCTTAAAGCTGCATAGTCCGATGGTTTGGAGGTTCTGCCATTTTTCTGAGATAAATACAACAAGTCGCTTGATATTATCTACCTGACCACCTGACTGTAGTTTGAAGTAACTTTTATTTTAAATGGTTACATTTTGATATATTTGAAGTGCAAATATGTCAAATTAGTTCTCGCAAGCACACCAACACTCTCTGACACCATAGACTTCAGCAGTAACATACTCTAATATGAATAAGCAATGCTTAGGACCGACCCACCTATATAACTACAGCAAAGTATTTTATGATTTTTTTTTTTACTGCACTCGCGATGTTCGATTTGAAATTCTAACACCTCGGGTGATCCGAATACGGCCGTTCTTTCCGCGGAATAAACTATTAATATTGCATTTGTGCATCCATGTTTATGCCAGATTGTTCTTTATTTCTTTTAATTTTGAATAAAATCAAAGTTTTGAACTGTGCATATCGGCAAATTCTATGGCAGCGGGCATTTGTTTTGATATATTATTAACCAATCGCTGACCCCGAATACCTAAATTGGGCCTATGGACTTAATGCCTTGACAGCCATGCTGCAGAGTAGCACGGAGGAACACATACACTGGTCCCAGTGACGTCATCGCACCATATATGGAAGGTCTGTCATGAGGGACCAGTGTAATTGTTCTGCAACTTGGCTTGTGCTAGTCTGCGGTGGAACATCATTACGGCGTTAGGCCAATCGCTGTCATCCACCCTGCTTGCTGCGTACCCGAATACGGCCGTCGTTTCCGCGAAGTAAACTATTAATATTTCATTTGTGCGCCCATGTTTATGCCAAATTGTTATTTATTTCTTTTAATTTTGAATGAAATCGTTAAGGTGTTAAGCCAATCGCTGTCATCCACCCTGTTTGGTGCGTAGCTAAGCTCGACGAGCGATTTCCGTTTCCGTTTGCTGGATTTTGATTATATGGTTATTCAACACGAGTTTACAAATGGCGGCGCCCATAGAGGCCTATTTCCGTTTCCGGTTGTTGGATTTTGGCGAAATCATCTGTGGGTATTGTTTATGTATATTCAATTCAATTCAAATATCTATCTATACGCGTGTTAGTCATTAGCCTCCCCGTGGGTGGGTCGGTATTAAATTGACTCAGTGTTCCCTTCTATGTGGCATGAAATGCTTACTAAGTGGATCACTATCTAAGTTTGATATATATAATCAATTCTAGATGATTGCTTTGGGTTTGAAACTTTGATACTTCATCGGACTCTGCAGCTTTAATCCCCACCAGGAGCTCTGTGGGTTGCTCTGACACCACCATTACTTTTCTCGTGACTTGACCAGGTCTGGCTGAGCTTGCCCCGTCGTCTAGTCCTCAACGGGGCTGTTTGTGATAGATAGCCCCACCTCACACCGTTGGTTCTATTGGAGTGTGAGGCCATTGTCGGTAATCCCAATGTATAAGCTTATGAGGGGCTCTATATAGGCGGTATATAATGCATTATATGAATATAAACAAGCTGCTATACCATATTACGCATCACTGCTATATAATCCATGCATTACACACTGGGTATACTTACCTTAGCTCTCTCCTTACAAAATGGGTGACTAAGCAGACTGCTCTTCCCCGGTCGAGTCAAACCCAGGGTTCACAACATTGACATTTGCATCTATATTGATTGACATTCAGCATTACTAGGATAGGAAAGGATCAGGTGACTCAATCGGATATCAGGTTCCAATAGTAGCGGCTTGGTATCCCGGGGAATAACACTATAAACTCACTATGAGTGTGCATAGTCACGTGTCGGTACCTTAGGCGTTGCAAGGACGTAAGATCCCAACAAAAGAGGCCAAGCAACCCGGGTTCATTAGTTACACAGGATTGCAGTACCTACCAGTGAAAACAGAGGTTCACTGTTTGTATACCCCTCTAGGTTGATTGATTGCTCGTGGTTTAACACTCTCTCGGCAGCAAAAGACCATATGCACTGCGCAAAGTTAGTCGTATTTATTTCGTCAGTTTTGTTAATGTCACATGTGTATGCCTACATTGAAATTTGCAGGGCAATCTGAAATGGTCAGATTTGTGTCAAATGACAGATGATCTCAGATGCAATTTTGAAGTGGTTAAATTTGTGTCAAATGACAGTAAGATTTAGCTAAATAAATATAGTTAAAATTACAGGAAGCGCTGCAGTCAAAGTGTTACAGGAAACGACGCAGTCCAAGTCTTTTCCCTCTAGGAAACTGAAAATTGCCAGATGACAAGAATTAATTATGTACACTTTTTATTTGAAATTTAAAATTCTCCCTGGTGATTTCAATACATAAACGTATTGCCACCTAACTGTGCATTGCAATTGCCGAATTGCTCTCCACGTCATAGAATAGTAAATATATTATTACGCATATTTGTAGAACAGAACAGTATAAATATCTGCTAAAAAACATGTAGTTCACGTGAAGGTCTCGTAGCCTTCACGCGACTCCAGGCACAAGGAATGCAAAACTGACAGAAGACGACAACAGAGGAGGGGCAAAGACTCATGCCACCAGTCATCATCATCTGAGTAGGACACGTCACACCGTGGTTGATGCCTTGACACACTCCAACCGTGACAACAACGGCCAAAAGAAAAGAGGTAGGATTCAGTTACTCCCCCATTTATTTGTAATCAGGGACGATAGGAAGGGCAAGGTTGGTTTGCGGGAGAGAACGTGGATTGAATACTTTGCTACACTCAGTAACATGCAGGAGGACTCGGCAGTGCCACGGTCTTGGATTGAACCCATTATCGAGCACCAAGACCAGGTGGCCATTATGGCGCGAGATTGGTCATGGTACACGTTTCTGTGTTGGTCAGAGTGCATATTTACTATGATTGATGACGAGAGGTTGAGACATGGCTGGAAGGATAGCACGGCCATTAAAGACCTCCAACGTGACGCCTGCCTGACAGGTGTGAGAAAGGAAGACTAGAAGAGAGCCATAAGGGCCAAGTATAGCAGTAGAAGTCAGAACAGTAGGCCCGATGAGCAAGGCTCTGTATCACTTTTTTTAACAACTATGAACAGGCAGCTCAATAACTTGTAACTCACACAGCTCCAAGTTATTTATTTAATTTCAGTTAAATATCAGGCGTCCAAGTTGTAATATAATATTGAATATAAAATCGGAATCGGAACACGATTTGAATTCTTCTTGCATTTCCCAAATCCTAACACTTTAACCCATATAATATGCATAATTTCCAAGATAATTTTGTATTTTACCTCGGTACTACCCTCTGTCTACTCGTAGTCCAGGAAGAAGGAAGCACATCTGGGTCCAGCAATTAGCATAATTTACTCACAACGGGAGGACGTTTGTTGATTCGCTCAGGCAGTTTTTCTACTTTAACTACTAAGCCAACCAGGTTAGTATTATTTTGACTGGATAAGTTGGTGTAGTTCATGTTAGCATTCACATAATTCAAGGTTTAAAACTTTTCATGAAGAATTCACTGATTTACACTATAATGACGATGTGTCGTAACATCGATACAACAATGCAGCCATTGTTTCTGTATAATGCTGCCCATTGCCAAACGGAGAGATGTTTGGCAGGAGCCATTTACATCGATAGGATTTATTCCTGGGTTTCTGTGACTTCCCCAATTTGTTGCTTAGGTGTACCTCCAAGTTCTGTAGTATTTTCTCCAACTTGTTGGCCAAAAAAGCCACAGGTAGGAGAGGTTTATTGGACAGAGAGTCTGGGAGGGTACTGTTACACTGGTCTCTACCACTTGTTTGGTTTCGGTTGGTTGTCCATACCGTTTACCTACGATTGTAAATTAGCCACACGGCTGTGTTAAAAACGGTTTAATCACGGATTTAACACCACTAGACACATTTGGTATAATAATTGATTGCTCATTCCAGACCATTATTTTTGTATTCAAGTATTTATATATTTATTTATTCATGTATGTGCTCATTCATGTATTTATTTATTCAGGTACTTATTCAGGGATTCGGCAATCACACAAGTTGGTGAAGAAATGTTGCTATTGAGTAGGATAACTGGTATATGGTTGTAAGTACGCAAATACCACCATTATTCCCATGGGACTATTACTATTAGCACAGGCACAAGGTAGGTTTTTTTGGCAGGGAACAAAACATAGGGAGAAATACCCAAATGGGAATTGTTACCATTAACCCTAAAGCTGCTCAGTATAAACATCATGGCACTGCACCATCTATCATCATCATCATCATGCTGTCGGTCATGATGCGACAAAGACTGCTTTCATTACTTGACTGCCACTCTCCAGTTAGCTCTCTGCTGTGAGACTGATGTCCATGAGTCAGTTTTAATGTCTCTCAGCTTTAGGTTTCTCTTGATGGTATCCTTGAACCGGAGACGAGGGCGCCCTCTCTTTCTGTAACCAGAAGACAGTTGAGAATAGAGGATCTGCTTTGGTAGCCTGTCTGATGACATCCTCATGAGGTGTCCAGTCCACCGGAGATTCTTTTTGATCAGAAGATCTTCCATAGAGGGCAGCCCGTCCGTTTGAGTATTTCCTTATTTGTAACTTTGTCCTTCCAGGTTAGCCTCATGATTGAATGCAGATGTCGCATCATGAAGGCATGCAGCTTTTTCACCTGTCATCTGTACACTGTCCAGGCCTTGGCTCCATATAGTAGGGTGGATAGCACGATTGCACAGTAGATCTTGCCTTTGACCCGCATGGACACATGGTGGTTGTTCCAGAGTCTGTGGCATAGTCGGCCGAACGATGCACTAGCCTTGGCCATCCTCCTCTGTATTTCAGCATCAATGCGTCCATCACTTGATATAGTGCTTCCGAGGTAGGTGAATTCCGGAACAGAGTTTGGCTTGTTTCCGTCAACCATGATATCCTCCTCTCGGGTTCTTGTAAAGTTGGGTTGGTACAGCACCTCCGTCTTCTAGATGTTATCTATGCATTATAGAGACAACTAGCGAGGCTATCTACGGACACAGCGAGGCTATCTACGGACACACAACTCATTTAGCGGAAGTTGTCTGTGGCACCCTGATACCATAAATATGGGAGAAACACAGTGCTGTATTATACATACTACACTGGGATTATTGCACAAATTAATCAACATTAAATGCCGGCATTAATAAATGCTTAAATTCACCACAGCATCCACGATAGACTGCGTTCTTAATTAGCTGAATGTGATAGCAATAGTTAATGTCGTAAGATTGTTCTTGTAATTAAATAGTTTAAATGACTGAAGTTAAGCATGGCGGGAAAACCCATGCCTTGGTGCTGAAAAAAGTGTATTCAGATGAATTCAAAAATGTGTACCAAAATAAATGTTAAAACTTTAGCCTAATCCTTGTGACCTGAATATTTTGTGTGGCCTAGTTCCGGCTCCCATTTCTGCACAAAGGCGGCATCCATGGCGGCTGAGCCATTAATAAGAGGGGGTCCATGTCGCTGGCATGATTACAAAACACACGCTGGTCTGGGAAGATCTAAGGCGAGCTGCTCCTGTAAGAGGACACGTACACGCAGGGGGTCGCCGATCTAATCACCTTCAAGTAACTCGTGCGGAAATTACCGCTGGGGGCAAAAAGGTTACAGCCCTGTGTTATCAGATAGACTTAAAGCAACACCTGAATTACAGTTGAGCCTCATTAACAAAATATATATATAGCAAAATAAAAATTGACGGGTTTCATGAATAAGCGTTTTTTTTAAATATTAAAGCCCCATAGTCCGATGACAACATCAACTTTTCAAAAGCAAAATAATGATCTAGATTGGATTCTACATATGTAACTTAGATACTGGTGGGTTTATTAAACATTTGTCACCACATAGAAGGGACTACTGGTGCAATTTAATGGAATCTGTTACTGCAGAAGCCTATGGTGTCAGGGTTTTTGGCGTGCTTGCCAAAATTAATTTAGCATGTTTGCACTTCAAATATCTCAAAATGTTAGCCACTTAAAATCAAGGTTATTTCAAACCAAAGTAGGGTGAATTATATGGATCAATCTAATATATTTATCTCAGACAATGAGAGAAACTAAAAACCTTCGGACTATGCAAATTTAAATAATAATCAAGGTATAACTGTATTTTGGAGGACATTATCACGATAACCTAACCACTCCGTAACTAAATGATTTAATCAATCTACATAGATACACGGGCTGGTGTGCTCAGTGTCAGGATAATGTGACTGAGTGGGATACCAGGTCATGGTGCCGGTGGCCTGGTTTCCCATTGGGACAGCACTATAAATTCGCCATGAGTGCGCACTGTCACAAGTCGGTACTCGTCCTGATATGACCTTAGATGTTGCTAGGATGTAAAACAACAACAAACAAACAAACCTACATACACACAGAGTTTAGCCCACGCTTACCACCTCCCATGGTATGCAGGTATTGCAGGTATTGCAACACCTCAGGGAGTCTGACGCCCCTGCCCTGCAGAGTTGTAAACCACTGCCTTGTGGTACAGGTTCTTGACAGAACCGAAGGCTAAGGGAGCAAACCCTAAACAGAAAACCATGTCACTGTGGCAGCATTAAGGGCGGTTGATGTATGGAACTCCGAACATCTCCCGACCAGCCACTGCAGGGACAAATAGTTTTGTGCCTGTCTTGACATGTTCTTGCCAGTGTGAAACCTCTATTTGCTCCCCGAGAGAGTGCCGCTGGTAACTTGCAAAAGCCAGCAGCACTTCCAACACTTTTGCAGGCAGCTTTCATGAAATGTTGGAGAGCGGCGGTCAAGTAATGAAAGCAGTCTTTGTCGCATCGCGACTGACAGCATGATGATGATGATGACCACCTCCCACAACCCATGCTCAACATCACACACACTACACTTGTACACATGCCTATAACAGATTATGTCATTTATACGCCCCTATCATCACTTCAAACTATGTAATATGCCAGTCTTGAAATGGGTTATATTGGCATTTCAGTTGACTTGAGCTAGCTGCTGATGGCAATATCAGACTACATATACATATATTGTAAATAACTTCATGATCACATGGCCGAAATACCAGTGCCACATCGCTGACAAAGGAGTTTATTCAATGAATACACTATAACTACTACACTCATAGAAAAAAGACTAGACAATAGGTCTAAGATGAACTTATGTTAGGAAATTGACTAAAGCAAAACGGGAATATTTACACTATTTTAACAGATTGGCTATTTAGTTAATGCTATGACAAATATTAAATTATTCCAAGCTGAATAACAACATTGTATTTCGGGGATCCCTGATATTGGATTTAACCCCCCCCCCCCAACACACACACTGTGTAACAATGTGTGTGTGTGTTGGGGGAGGGGGCTTTGTATTACATGGGAATAGAATCAAATCAAATATGATGTGTGTGGCACTACCACTTTACGCGAACAAGGAGCCCATGTTATGAAATGTTTAATGAAACAAGTTGATATGATAGTGAGTACAGTAGAGAAGTGAATGTTCAGGAATGTTTGACTCAGGCCCTCAACCTCATGCATTTGAATGTTTGTTTGAAGGGTTGAGGGGGCGGCTGAGTTGAGTTGAGTTGTTGAGTTGCTCGTCTAGCTGCCAGGGTGGAAGTGAAGCTTGGATGTTCCCTGATTTGCGAGGAGGGGTTCGTGACATCAGAGTCTCGCGAGATGGGATCATGACGTCAGAGTCTCGTGAAGGTGGTTCTGGGTGAGACCGGTCGGGGGGGCCGTTTGGAGGATTCGAACCCAGGTGGCGCCACCATAGGGCTCCCTGTTCACATGCAAATTACCCATGTTGGCGAACCACCATGAACAATTACTTAAACTTAAAGTGGCATAGTCCGATGTTTTTGAGTTCCTATCATTTTCTGAGATAAATATATTATGTTGATCATTAGAATCTACCTTATATAAACTTGAAGTAACTTCGATTTAAAATGGCTAACTTTGAGGATATTTGAGGTGTAAATATGCTAAATTAATGTCTGAAACTCTCACTCCATAGACTTCGGCAGTAACATGTTCAATTAAATTGACTTGGTATTAGTCAACCAATACTTAGTAATCACACCAGTGTAATATATGCATAAAAGACATCCAGGCACGTGTGGAGAACAAAGGATATGTAAATGAGATGGCGTCATAGACAAAGGGTGCCGACGGCTCAGGACCCTAGATGGTGAATAAAGCATTTGGTATCCAGAAGTCAAAGTGTTCAGACGTCGTACTTTCACATGGTGTTAGATAGGAAGAATGCCGCCCGCTAACACACTGCCGGGTCTCAGGCCGCCAGGACAGCTCATCCTCTGCAACAACGCACGATCGAACTGGAAAACATGGATCAGGATATATGATATATATGCCACTGTGGCAGGTGTCATAATGAAGACAGAACGAGTGCAATGGTGTATCTTTCTTCACCTCACTGGTGAGGAAGCACAAAAGGTCTTTGCCAATATGTCCATCGTGCTTGCTGAGCGAGACAAGATCAGACCGCTCAACAATGCCTTTCAACCATACTGTACCGGTAAATGCAACTTAATAATAACACGCTACAGCTTTAATTCTCATAACCAAGCTACTGAGAACATATCCACGATTATTACTGCGTTAAGGGACAGAGTAAAAGATTGTGAGTATTGACTGGTGGAGGAATCGCTTTTGCGCGATCGGTTGGTGGTTGGCGTAAAAAACACTAATTTGAGAAACAAAATGGTACAGACGGCTGATCTAATGTTGGAAAAATGCATAAACATGTGTGAGCTCAGTGAGTTCAGTTCTGATCAGTTGGAGGACAAAAAATCAGACGTTGAAGTCAAGGAAATCGATTTTCTAGATAGATATGCAACTGCATGTACCGGTGCACTGGTGGTTCGTCCATCTGGGCCGCCATTTTGGAAGTCGCCATCTTGGAAAGCTGGCAGCACCGGTGCAGGCGAGTTCAAGATACACTGTCAAAACTGTGGCTACGAACACTGCTGGAGAGCCCGACCCTCACAATGCAGAGCAAGACCCGGATCTGGTGGAAGTCAATGTGTTGATGACGGATCTGTTTGTCGGTCCCATGGACCGCATCACAGGAGGTGATGAGGAACTCTGGTATGCGACCGTCTGAGTGAATGGTCATCCAGTCAAGTTCAAGCTTGACATGGGGTCAGAGGCGAAAGTGCTGCCAAGGAACATCTTCGACAGAGTTGCACCCAGAGAGCTGACGAACACCTGCTGTTCACTTTTGACTTTTTCGGGGCATCCGATCACCCTGGATGGTGAGGCAGTAATTGCGATCGATGGCAGAGACTTCACATTCCAAGTGGTGCGGAACTGTTAACCCATTCTGAGTAAGCAGGCTTGTGTTGTGTTGAACTTGTTGGCGTGCATCAACGAGGTGCAATCTAGTGTACCGTCGAACATTTCCACCCCAGGCGACAACAACAGTTTGCGAGCCGAACATCTGGTAATCAAATACAGAGATGTTTTTCAAGGTTTAGGTCTCATAAAATCAAATGCTGTCATTCATGTTGATAAATCTGTACAACCTGTTGTCGACCCACCGAGGAGGATTCCATATGCAATTCAGGACAAGATACACAACGAGCTTAAGCGTATGGTCAAAATGGGTGTAATTGTTGAGCAAGATGAACCCACTGAATGGGTTAATTCCATAACAATCGTAAAAAACAACTAATAAGATAAGAATCTGTCTGGATCCAACTAAGTTGAACAAAGCTATCAAGACAGGCCATTTCCGACCAAAACCATTGACGAAATTATAGCTAAGACAGCTATTGCACAGTATTTCTCAGTGTTTGACGGCATGACAGGGTATTGGCAGATAGAGTTAGACTATGAAAGTTCATTGTTCTGCACATTTAACACTCCATGGGACCAGTACAGGTATACCCATCTGCCTTTTGGCATCAAAACAGCCGGTGACATTTTTATTCAGGAGATGCACCGTGTCATGGGCGATCAAAAATGCTTAGACATGAAGACAGACTTTCAGTTAGCTTTGTTAAATTATAGGAACACTCCATTGCCCGTCTTGAATGCATCTCCAGCCCACCTGCTCATGAGCAGAAGGCTAAGGGGTAGGTTGCCGATTGCGGAAGGAAATTTGATACCCGAAATGGCAAACCCGAAGAAAGCACAAACGGCGAAACGACAGCAAAGTCAGAAAAGTTTTCATGACAAGAAATGCAGCAAGGCGCACAAACCAATGAGAACTAGCGATAGCGTCAAATATAAGAATCATGCAGGGGAGTGGAAGAAAGTGGAATTTTAGGGCAGACAGGGGTGTCGGGAAGAGAATATCAAATTTTGAACGTGTCAGGGAATATGTTGTACAAGAACAGGGTTCAGATTATAAGGGCGCCAGAAGGAAGGCAGCCCAAGCTGCTCGGGCAGGCACAAAGTGTGCCAATGGCGCATTCGAATGTAAACTAAGCGGTTAATCTAACTAGGTCAGGTCGGGCGATTAGAACAACAGACAGGCTATACTTGTAGATTAGTCAGTTGAAAGCTGTAGGTACACATAAACACATGTGCATGTTAGCTTAAGTTATATTGATATTGAGTGTTGTTATGCTCTCAAGACAAATGCTATGTCGTGTAGGAGGCTAAGCAGCCGGACATTTCAGGTACAGCAGTGTCATGTTGCACTCGGGCATTTGATAAACCTGTGGTTAAAGCTAAGTACCCGTAATATTTTTTGTGTATTGTTGTATTGCATTGTATTTTGAACATGTTAAACTTGCTGTGATGATGACAATTTTGAGACATTGCATGTCTCAGAAAAACTTTGAGGGGGGATGTAATATATGCATAAAAGACATCCAGGCACGTGTGGAGAACAAAGCATATGTAAATGAAATGATGTCAGAGACAAAGGGTGCCGCTGGCTCAGGACCCTGGATGGTGAATAAAGCATTCGGTATCCAGAAGTCAAAGTGTTCAGACATCATACTTTCACAACCAGTATCTAAGTTGGATATGTATGTTCAAATCTAGATCAATGTTCTGCTGTCGAAAATGTGATGTTTTTATCGGACTATGCAGCTTTACTCGATGTCATCCCACGTGGTAACTCAATCCAAAAGCCATTATGACTGTTATTTCACATTAAACCGTGTGAGTTATTTAAAAAAATAAATCATTAGCTTCAGTGTCAGAGGGCAGGGGAGAAGAGGGAAAAATAGAGAAAACTGGTTTCAGAGGCGTCCACGGTGTCCCAACGATCCTCGCGGTTAAGGGATTGATGATGATGATGATGATGATATTGAGGTTCAGTCAATTTCACCCCCCACAAACAAAATAATTAAAAACACATAACAAGACCCTGCACATAAACAACATAAAAACGCAGTTGATATATTTGCCGTCAATCTAATTCTGACGTGTAATAAAATGGACAATGTGGCGTAATTTACATAACTGGAATTAAACTGACATAGTTTTGTTGAAGTCAGCAAACCACATTATCTCAGTAGAAGGTCTGCTACAGTAATAATTACCATAAGGTGCAGCTTGACAGCGAGGCATAACACTGTCACAACCTACAAGGGCCCGATCAATCAAAACTTGTGCATGCGCACTGCCTCCTCCTAGTGGTAGAATGTGGCAATGTCTGCAACCTCGGTGATGGTGACGTGGTATATGAGCAAATAGAAGGCTGAAATCGAAGAAATAGGATTATGGGATATGGTCGCCATTTTGTTAGCGATATTGGACGTCAGGAAAGGAAAGAGGAAATGCTTGCGACTACTCCAGTCGATATTGGGGCATAATTCACAACACGACAAGGAACTATATAGTATGGAATTTTATTTAATCAATAAGTTCAATGTAGAACAGGGTTCAAGTCAATTAGTCAGTATCGGGAGGTTGCTGGTTCGACTCCGAAGACCTGGCATTCAACCCTAGCGGTCTTGGTAGCCGAGTGAGTGTAGGGCTGGGTGGGCAGGCAAGAAAAGGCGACACATGTTTTTTTGGTTGTTTTTTTTTGTCCATTTGTTGTTTAAGCAGGGGAAATGTCAGTCATAGACTACTGGTCTTCCTCATTCCACTGCTGGTCGATAGAAAGCCTGAGCCTACACTTTTACCGACCCAAGGGATTTTTAACCTCCCACACCACATAGACATGGTATGAGAGCAACCAGCCTTTGATGACGCTGTAAGTTATACACAGCGGTGGAAATCCAAATTGGCAGAGCTGGGGGCACGTCTGGTTGAGAAGTGCCCAAGGCATCGATTTCGCTACTGGAAATGACGTCAGGCTTGGGGTGCACAGAGTTTGTGTGAGTGGTGCCGCCGCAGTGGGGTGGTGGCAACACGTGGAGTTACATGTGGACTAGGCCTAGCCATCTACCGGAAGTGGAGGAGGGTTCAATGGGTACACTGTAGGAGGCGCACATGTAGCTCGTTAAACTCCAGGTGGTAGCATAATCTGTCCCTTGCTGGTTGCGAATTACCCATGTTGCCAAAGAAACATGACCAATTGCCATATATTGTTGACAAGTTGAGTGGTGTAAATAACAGTTCCATAGATACAGAAGTGAAACGTGGCTTGAGGTATGAGGTTTAGTTATATGCTGCGGTGCGTTCTGTAGGATGCCATGTGTATGGGACCAATGGACCCTGCATCAATCCTTATATGGAGTGATTTAATTTTCCACATAGGAAGAATTCCCGCATTTCAGAAATAGAACCAAGGTCGTCCTTTATACTAGCTATTATGTTTTTTTCTGCACGCCGCATTGCGCATATTTCTGCTATTTCCGCCGTAATTGACTCCTATCTTTAAAGCTTCATAATTCCATGAAAGCATAAACTTTTCTAACCAAAGTACTTAGCTAAATTTAGTTATTAGCACGCTCAGTAAATGTGGATTTACAGTATGCTGTGCTATTCAGCCATGCTCAAAAACAGGTGAACACAACCTATGGCCCGCATTTCGATATGCATGGCAAATTAAACCTTTGAAGTTTTCACGCCAAAAATCTTCAAAGTTAACACTTAAAAAATGAAAAATTACTTCCAAATGAAGAAAAGTAGGTTACACCGACCAAAGTAATATAGTTATCTACAAATAATATGGCCAAACCTCCAAACCATTGGATTATCCACCTTTAAGTATATGAATGTGTGATACCCCTGTCACACTACGACGTAACGAGCCAACGTGAGCCTAACGTGGGCATTTTTCGTCATGACGTTGGGTTACGTCATGATGACGTCAGAATGACGTTAGAATGACGTCGAGCTACGTCACATTACGTCGTGTTACGTCGAGTTGCGTCAAGGTTTTGGACATGTTCAAAACTTTCGACGTAGGTCGAACGTAAGGGTTTACGTTCGCCGTACGTTCTGTTCACGTTCAGTGAACGTCAATGACGTTAAATGGACGTTATTTCAACGCTGCTCACTACGTTCAACTACATTCCACTACGTTGACCCACATTAAACCAAGTGCAAAAGCCTACGAGGCTTAATGGGAATGTCAGGAGAACGTCACGAGAACGTCAGGAGAACGTCACGAGAACGTGCATTCAACGTACGTTCAACGTGTCACGACATAGCTAACGTCATGTAAAGTTCTTCTGGCGATGGAATAACGTTCATAACGTTCCGTGAATGTAGTGACGTTGTCCTCTCTCGGGGATTGACGGTATCACTACGCTTTACCAACGTTGCGCTCTCGTCCACTACGCTGCATCCACGTTCAACTTCTGCCCAAATTTGCATACTACGCCGAGAAGTTCAACGTTCTTCACGTTCTCCCTACGTTGACGTCGTTACGTCGTAGTGTGACAGCCCCATAACGGACAGCGTTTATCATTTCATTCACATGACTTTCTATTTTTACCCTCACTCTCGCAGAAAATGGATAGTCGCTTTCTGAAGCTATTGAGTTATTTGTGAAGCGAGAGGAATGGTGTATGGTTGTCCGCAAATAGAGTTTCATGTATAATTCACCCCCATTTAAGCTAAGCATGACCTTACATGTTGACAGGACGTAAAACTCCAACAACCAACCAACTATGAAATCGCGAGTGAATGGTAGTTGGAGTTTTACGTCCTGTCAACATCTAAGGTCATACCAGGTTGGGTACTGACTTGTGGACTCATAGCGACTTTACAGTGCTGCCCCACTCAGAGAACAGGCTGCGACCACCATGACCTGATATCCCACTCAGTCACATTATCCTGACACTGAGCCAACGAGGCCTTTCCCTATTCTAATAATGCCGAGTACTTGGGTAGGAAGTGACAAGTATCAATTTTTAAGTCATTGGTTTGACTCGAACAGGGTTTGCACCCGTGGGTTCAAATCCCATGATCTACCAAAATAGGAGACAGACGCTCAGTTCATCGTATATTGATGCATATATCTAGCATCGATGACAAACAAAATATAAGGAGGGTGTGATTGACTTGCTGTTCGTGAAGCTCGTTTCATAGCCGCTTAAGATCGCTTCTTCACTGACATTTTGGTATGAATAACCTTGGTACAATTTGGATTTATGGTATTCAGATTCAGAAGGGTAAAAAAGGCACTGTTTGTTGTGAACATCGCTAATGCCGGCTGTTGTTTGGTGAGCTTTAGGGAATGTGGGGACCTGAGTTTTTGTTAGCATCGATAACACTGGCTAATGCTGGGTATATTATGGTGAGTTTTAGGGACTGAGAGGACCAGAGTTGTTGTGAGCATCGCTAATGCCAGCTGTTGTATGGTGAGCTTTAGGGACTGCGAGGACCCGAGTTTATGGGAACATCGCTAATGCCGACTGTTGTATGGTGAGCTTTAGGGACCGTGACGACCTGAGTTTTTGTGAACATCGCTAATGCCGGCTGTTGTATGGTGAGCTTTAGGAACTGCGAGGACCCGAGTTGTTGTGAACATTGTTAATTCCAGCTGTTGTATGGTGAGCTTTAGGGACTGCGAGGACCCGAGTTTTTGTGAACATCGCTAATGCCGGCTGTTGTATGGTGAGCTTTAGGGACTACTTGTTTATTTAGCTTTTGGAATAGAGTAAGAGGGAGTGACCCCCGATTTTCTACACCAATATCATGCTTGAGTTTCTTTGTCGGCGTTTGGTGAATGCATGCGTGCAGATCTGAGCGAATAGCGGAAAATCCAGGATCAGGAGTCGATACTGAATTAGGGCGTCTGAAGATTCCAAGTTTGGAAGGAGACAGGGTTCAGGTGGACAGACATGCTACCGGTATTAGCGTTGAGCCGGGTCGATTTAGGTTCAGCTAGGGTGAGTGAGTGATGGCCTGGAGAGGTGTATGCATCCAAGGTGTAGTATCTATTATATATCATGTGATGTATAGCGTATTGTGCGAGTATAAAGGCGCCAAAAGGAATTATTGGAATATATTATATTGTACCGATTATTCCATATTCTGTCTCCTGTGCTCTCACTTGACCAGTAGCGCCGCCACCGGACTTTGCCGTCCCTACCGGACGTGCCAGTCCTCACTTGAGCAGGAGGAATTTGTTCTTCCCCTGTGTATATCTATTTGAAAGTGAAGCAGAGTGACAGTTGGCTCACGGGTATAGCAAGCGGGGGAGGAGAGAATGCCCGCTCCGCAGTGAATAACATGGGAGTTAAGGTGGTTAGAGAGAAACATTTAAAGGGCTGCCGTTATTTATATCCACAAAATAAATGATATAGTACAGATATATATGTGCATGTATATATATATATATATATATATATATATTATATATATAGTCAGTGAATGTCAGCTTCAGATGCTCTGATTTAAAAAAAAAACCAGCTCAGATATTGTTCAGTCACATTTGGTTCAGCGGCGACAGAAGAGGAGGTAACGCATAGACAATCTGAAATGAATATTTATATGCCATTAATATGATTGGATAGTCAAGGATAACCATTCAAATGTAGAAAAAGCTAGTCTAAAAGGCTGCAGACCTCAGTTTAATTCTTTACTAATTTCACCAAAAACCTAAAATGTCTCGAGTGGCTGAGGTATCTTTAAGTTTAAGAGAAAATGGGGACTATAAGGGCCTAGCTTGGAATGGAATGAAACCTCTATTGGAATAGAACGTCATGGAATAAAAAGCTATAAAACAGCATATATTTTTATATTTAAAAAAACTACTTATTTGTAGCTTCAACAGGTACGCTGTGGCATATCTGCGGTACCACTCCTAGAAAGACCATCCCAGATGCCTATCTGAATGATATTAATTAAGACACGAGACGGAACTACACAGTATGGGGAATGTATCAGCTCTAAATAAAGATTACAAGTCAAACAAACAATGAAGTAGGGATCAGTAATGAAACTATGTATTCAACTAACATTCTAAAGTAGGAACATCTATCGTTAAATACTGCAAATGTCAACTAAGTTTCATACAAATCTTCATGGAAGTCAGCCTCAAGTTAAACGTATGACAACTATTATGTCATATGCTGTTTGTCATTTGAAAGCAAAGTTACTTCAAGTTAAAATAAGATAGATTATAATGGCCAGCATAATATATTTATTTTAAAAAAGAAGACAGAAATTAATGGACTTCGATAAAAGAATCACCCCTACTCAGAGTAAATTATTAATCCCTCTCCACATTAACCAGTCAATACATCTGAATCCCGAGCATGCCACAACCCATTATCTTAATCGTGCGTGAAAGCAGGATTTCCACAGCCCACAATTCATAGGGATTCAATCACATTTTGGGCCACTCTCGTCTGACCAAAAAAAAAACACCAAAAAATCCCGCACCCAAAAAAAGACAATTAGATAGGTACTGTCAAATTAGTTGGTGTCATCTTCATTGCTTCTGGACCAGACGAATAAGTTGAGCGCTGGTCTCCTGTTTTTGGTAAATCGTGGGATTCGAACCCCTGGGTTCGAATCCTGGTCGAGCCTAACCAATGACTTAAAAAGTTGATACTTGTTGCTTCCCAGCCAGGACATCGGCATCATTAGGATAGGGCAAGGACTGGTTAGCTCAGTGTCAGGATAATTCGACTGAGTGGGATATCAGCTCATGGTACTGGCGGCCTTGTCTCCCAGTGGGGCAGCACTATAAAGTCGCCATGAATGCGCAGTATCACAAGTCGGTACACGTGCTGATATGACCTTAGATGTTGCCAGGACGTAAAACTGGAACAACCACGCAACCAACACCATTGGCTCTATGCCCTACATGTAGCCCCGGCCCGGCCCCGCCTATGTTGTCATGGCGCTGTCCGCCCCTACTCACCACCTGCTCTCATTGATTATATATACCACACTCTCTGCTTCAACACCGTGGCTATCCCAGCTCAGTAGAGCCCACAGTAACAACTGAAACTCAGGCGTTCTGGAACTTGGCTCAGTCCGAGCCTCAGCCTCAGCCTCAGCCTCAGCCTCAGCGAATTAGTGTACGTACTGTGTGTGTTTCATGCTGTACACGTATGCAACGGTTCACTTTTAATTCGTTGATTGGTTTAAAACGCGTTCTAGATTGCGAAGTTATGTACCATTGCCAGGTGCGCAATTTGAATTTCGATGCCCTATCACGAACGTTCGGGTGCGCATTTTGCCACAAAGAAAATCAAGCTCATTATCAAGGGATTAAATCCCATTAGTATGCCATGGGGATTAGGAGTGTATCCTAGTAATGCCAAACTCCAGGCTAAGTAGTGAAGAGCATCAATTTTTAAGTCATCGGGTTGGCTCAGCTAAGGTTCGAAAACAAGCAGTTTGAAACCCACAACCTGCCAAATGTGGCGTTCTCTGTGGCGGAGTGGTTAGATTGTCTGACATTTTTCTAGGTCAGACTCCTAATCTGAGGGTTGGCGGTTCGATTCCCCGTGCCCCCAGCTCTGCCAATTTGGCTGTGTATAACTTACAGCGTCATCAAAGGCCGGTTGCTCTCATACCATGTTTATGTGGTGTGGGAGGTTAAAAATCTCTTGGGTCGGTAAAAGTGTAGGCTCGGGCTTTCTATCGACCAGCAGTGGAATGAGGAAGACCAGTCATCTATGACTGAAATTTCCCCTTCTTAAACAACTAATGGACCAAAAAAAAAAAAAAAAAAGGTTTGAAAACAAGCAGTTTGAAACCCACAACCTGCCAAAGCGGAATGCAGGCGCTCAATCCAACGACCATCCCACCTTATTAACATAATTAAAAACAGAACGAGACAGTAGTATAAAGTGGCAATTTAATTCTTTCTAATTAGCTTGTTACATTACTCTTGATGATGACAATGACCTTAGATATTTCAAGGATTACAGGCACTTAACCCTATCGGTACATCATACTAGTTGGGTGGGTGGGAGGGAAATCTTGTCAGAAGAAGTACGTCCTCTCGGTTTGAAAAGTCTGGTCGAAGTGAAGATATCCAGTGCCACGTCATCGGCTTTGACTGGAAATCCCTACAGGTGGCGGGTCAATCGGCGACCATTTCTAGTTCTAAACTCGAATATAGGTGTCGCCACAGTCTGATATTAAACTAACTGCGTAATTAAGTTAACTGCGCAATAAGGAGTTCAAGAAGTATCATGTAGGTGGCGCGTCGATCAGCGGCCAAAGTTATTAGTTCGAAGAATAGAATATAGTCGGCGCCACAGTGCCTAATCTACTGAGATTCACAGTCTCGTTCATTCAATTACCCATGTTGCGAACATCATGGACAATGTATGCGTGTGTAGTGGTCTGCACTGACCTCTCAGGCAAGTAACCACATAGACAGGTAGGGGTGGGTCTTGTGTTGATATCAGGGAGCCTAGGTGGTGTAATGGTTAGCACACTGGCCCGGAATGCAAAGAGATGTGGGTTCGAGTCCCGCTCTAGGCGCAATATTTCCCATTTTCATCACCCCCCATGACACCTGTAATACAGTGACATCCCGATTTAATGCGCCCCGCTATAACCCGATGAGTCTTTGACCTCAGAATGATTTAACTCAAAGGTAATTCAGTAAACTGAACCCCGATTTAACGCGACAACGCTTTTTTCGCGATGACATTTTTATTGGACCACAGTAGTCGTGTTATAACTGGGTCACGCTGTACCGGTACTTACTACATGCATTATTTCAATCAATATGACAACTTGCTATGTGATAAACATTAGAAATGACAGGTTGTGTGAGCGTGCAAATAAAAATCAATATTATATTCAATATGCCACTGACAGAGCATGTACAGGGTATTGACAATATGCAGATATTTAGTTCATTTCTAATCGCGCAATATGGTTTTTAATCACTTGGCAGGGATACCATTACTGGCAGGGATACCATTACTGATATCAAACCTTGCAAGTTTCTTTTAATATCAACAGTGCTACTATACCTCCTCGTGCCCAAAACCCATATCGTGTAATAAATGTTAATTCTTGAATTTGAACATTAAGCATTACAACAATCAATGTTATGCATGCCTGCTTACATTCTGGCTGTCCTCCACAACTTATTTTGTAACTGCATTATAAATACCCTGCTGTTCGTGAGCAGCCACACAATTCATGCTCTCACTTTTACCGGTTAGACGAGACGGGATGGCCGAATGAGTTGAGCGTCCGTTTCCCGTTTTGGTAGATCGCCGGTTCGAACCCTGGTCATGTCAAACCAATGACTTACAAATTGATACTTGTCGCTTCCTAGCCAGGCACTCAGTATTATTAGAATGGGGCTAGGACTGGTTGGCTCGGGGTGCGGATAATGTGACTGAGTGGGATATCAGGTCATGGTGCTGGCTGCCTTGTCTCCCAGTGGGGCAGACCTATAAAGTCTCCATGAGTGTGCACTGTCACAACTTGGTACCAATCCTGATATGACCTTAGATGTTACCAGAATGTAAAACTCAAACAACCGTCCTGATATGATCTCAGATGTTGCTAGGAAGTAAAACAACAACAAACAAACAACCAAACCACCCATTTTTATCGGCTCCCCCAGCTATGCTGTGTTCAGCCTGCTATGAAATCCTATCGGCTCTTTCAGAAACCATGTATCAAGCTGGGAATACATAAATGTTATAGCATGTCTTTGACTGCTACATAATATATATCCCAACTGTTACCCTTAGCTGTCTAGCCACCCAAAACTCCATCCAAACACTTACAGTTAAACCTTGCTCTCACAAGTGCATTAGCTGACTGTCTCCAAACCCAACTGTATATGTAGCACACAAACTCCTAAACCCTACTAGGATCAGTGTAGTGCAACAGTCGACCTTTTACAGTTTATTCAAAGCATATTTAGTTTATTTAGCTTTTGGAATAGAGTAAGAGGGAATGACCCCCGATTTTCTACACCGATATCATGATTCAAAGCATATTTAGTTTATTTAGCTTTTCGAATAGAGTAAGAGGGAGTGACCCCCGATTTTCTACTCCGATATCATGATTCAAAGCATATTTTGTTTATTTAGCTTTTGAAAATAGAGTGAGAGTGACCCCCGATTTTCTACACCGATATCATGATTCAAGGCATATTTAGTTTATTTAGCTTTTCGAATAGAGTAAGAGGGAGTGACCCCCGATTTTCTACTCCGATATCATGATTCAAAGCATATTCAGTTTATTTAGCTTTTGAAAATAGAGTAAGAGGGAGTGACCACCGATTTTCTACACCGATATCATGCTTTCCTACACACCTGAATAAAAGCCATGATTTTCCCAACTCAGCTTCCAAGTCTTCTGTGCCAGAGAGCAATGACTATGAGAAGTCAACTTTAACAGATGTTCTTAGAATGAGGAACTAGTGTAGACATATAACCGTACAACCGACACAATATAGCAACGACGACGAGACTAACAATATCTGCATTGTTCATATATAATAAATATAGCCAGTGTTCTGTGCATTGTACTAATTCAATAGACCCGGGTCATTGGTACAAAGTAGTACCCACAGTACTAACAAACCATAGTGAAAATGTATGGGCTATTGTAGTTTAACTGCTTTTGAATAACTTGAATAACTTCTCAGCGACCAGTCGACGACCGATCACCGACCGGTCGGTGACAACTGCTCAAAATTCGACCCTACCTGTCATCGACCGATTGCCGAGCGGTCAGCAGCTGAGCGGTCGCCGACCGATCACCCACCATTGTTTTACCCACCTTATACCCCTGTCACACTACGACGTGACGAGCCAATGTGAGCCTAACGTGATCATTTTTCGTCATGACGTTGGGTTACGTCATGATGACGTCAAAATGACGTTAGAATGACGTCGAGCTACGTCACATTACGTCCTGTTACGTCGAGTTACGTCAAGGTTTTGGACATGTTCAAAACTTTGGACGTAGGTCGAACGTAAGGGTTTACGTTCGCCGTACGTTCTGTTCACGTTCAGTGAACGTCAATGACGTTAAACGGACGTTATTTCAACGCTGCTCACTACGTTCCACTACGTTCCACTACGTTGACCCACATTAAACCAAGTGCAAAAGCCTATGAGGCTTAATGGGAACGTCAGGAGAACGTCAGGAAAACGTCAGGAGAACGTCAGGAGAACGTCAGGAGAACGTGCATTCAACGTACGTTCAACGTCTCATTACATAGCTAACGTCATGTAACGTTCTTCTGGCGATGGAATAACGTTCATAACGTTCCGTGAGCGTAGTGACGTTGTCCTCTCTCGTGACTGACGGTATCACTACGCTTTACCAACGTTACGTTCTCGTCCACTACGCTGCATCCACGTTCAACTTGTGCCCAAATTTGCATACTACGCCGAAAAGTTCAACGTTCTTCACGTTCTCCCTACGTTGACGTCGTTACGTCGTAGTGTGACAGCCCCATAAGTGTTTGCTTTGGTCACAAGGATGTCACCAGCTTTTGGTCGCAAAGTGGTTGCAAAGTTGTCGCAAGTGGTTGCAAGCTGTTGTGTAACTGAGGCCTCAATTAGAGTGTACCAGCCTTAAGCCCCTGTCACACTACGACGTAATGACGTCAACGTAGGGAGAACGTGAAGAACGTTGAACTTCTCGGCGTAGTATGCAAATTTGGGCACAAGTTGAACGTGGATGCAGCGTAGTGGACGAGATCGTAACGTCGGTAAAGCGTAGTGATACCGTTATTCAATGAGAGAGGTCAACTTCATTACGTTCACAGAACGTTATGAACGTTATTCCATCGCCAGAACGACGTTACCTGATGGCGAAACGTTGAACGTACGTTCTCCTGACGTTCTCCTGACGTTATTATGACGTTATCCTGACGTTATCCTGACGTTATCCTGATGTTCCCATTACGCTGCGTGGACGTTTCCACCGGGTTTAATGTGGGTCAATGTAGTGCAACGTAGTGCAACGTAGTTGAACGTAGTGACTAACGTTTTAATAACGTCCGTTTAACGTCATTGACGTTCATTGAACGTGAACAGAACGTGCGGCGAACGTAAACCCTTACGTTCAAGCTACGTCGAAAGTTTTGAACATGTCCAAAACATTGATATAACTTGACGTACCACGACGTAATGTGACGTAAATCGACGTCATTCTAACGTCATTCTGACGTCATCATGCCGTAACCCAACGTACCTCAACGTAATGACAAAAAATTACCACGTTAGGCTCACGTTGGCTCGTTACGTCGTAGTGTGACAGGGGTATAAGATAATATCGGCATTCCAAGTGCTGCTTGTGTGCATTGTTCGACTTGTAAAACGTCAATCAACTAGACTATGTGAAGTATGGCTAGGCAGGACCAACACTGTGGGAAATGTACTAGTTGGTAAGCAGAGCTAGACTGACTGTAGATAAAAGATTCACCCGGTACTTGTAGTACACGGGTGAACGACAACGTAGTGTAAATACGAGCGAAAATAGCTTTGGTATGGGACAGGATTTAGAAACTGTGGTTCCAGGTTCAAATGGCTACATATATAGGCACAGAGTTGGTGAAATGGGCGAGAATGCAAAAAGACAGGATGGCGGCGCTAGAACGCCATAGATTTCACTTTTAAATCTTATTAAACTAGATATTTTATTATATTTGTCAACTCAAAGGTACCAGGTAAATATGAATATATCTACAAAGAATAAATGTTGCTTCTTAGATTGTGAAATTAGGCTCTCATTTCATTAACCCGCTTTTTCGACTGTTTTTATATAGTGCTGGTATTCACCCGTGTACTGCGAGTACCGGTGAATCGTTTATCTAGACTGACTGCTGATGTTGTTATTTATAAATGTCTCTACACATGCGCACATTGAATCATTTAGAATTGCTGCAGGTTGTCAGGTGAGATACACATGTGTATATACGAGAAACGTATTGCTAATCGAATCGGTGATTTATATATAGTCGCTCTTTGAAGCAGCCTTGGGTCCATTCTGTGAACACTTGTATCTGCAAATCCATTCGGGTCATTTATGTATGATTCTATTCTGTTATGAGCTTACGCTGCAAATGTACCAAACAATCATTTCTACCACATCAAAGGCCTTCTAAGTTAGTTCATGAAGTGTTGTTTACATGACTCTGACAGCACAGTACAAGTTACAGCTCGCACATTAATTTCCATGACTGATAACATCACCTACACTAATTTAAAAGGGAAATGCATTCCTTCCAATAAAAATAGAGGCTATATTTTATTGTCATTGCAGTGGCTTCCACAAGTTTGTTTGACAATGTATTCCATAGCGACTTCCTTGGCCACTTTCACAACGCCTTACATGGTGGTTTGCATAGCAGCATAGTAGGGTCCATAACGGCTGCTAAAGGGGCTTTAACAGACACAAAAGCATGATGGCACAGGTCATACGCAGAGCAACACTTTCAGAAATATTAGGCTAACGTGTATCGATGCATTACCGGATATATTTACAGTAAAACCTCTCTAAATCGACCGACCTTTGGACCAATTTAAAATGGTCCATTTAGGGAGGTGGTCGGTTTATGGAGTCAGAATATGGTTACAATGGTATTGTTGGGACCCAATTAAAGCGATCGATATAGGGGAGTGGTCGATATGTGGGGGTTGTCGGTTAGACAGGTTTTACTGTATGTACACACAAATATATATGTATTTCAATGGCCCCTATGAAAACCAAAGGTTAGGTATGGAACGTTAACAAAAAAAATGTAATGAATATCGTATATATGCATATATATATGGGTCGTACTCAGAAACGGTGTACCACTTTTGTGACATGGAAACCAAAAGTGAAAACATTTCAAACAATAGCAGAATCCACCTTCATAATATGTAGATTAACATTTTCTTCATATGTCAGAGTTGAACAAAATAGAGTTCAATCTTTGATTTAGATGTTATACAAATTGAGAAAGGCTGTTAAATTTAACTGTGTACCATTCATCCATAACATCATTTTAACACACATCTATAATATCATTTTAACTCATACAAGAAATTCAAACACACTTTTCTTGATTACAGTTAAATCAAAAGAATTGTTTCTTACAGGAAAATAGTTGAAAAAACATTTGGGTTGATGTATGGTGTCAAGATGCACATTTTCATATAGTCACTTTCACACAAAATCATATAAGGATATTTTGGAGACATTTTGTGGAACAGATTAAATACAATGTAGTATTTCTAACATATTTAATACACAGAGTCAACAATAACTATTTGAGTTACTGCCCCCCCCCCCCAAATGAAGGAACAGTAATAATGTGACATGGAAACCAAAAATATTGTACACTGTTTCTGATAATGACCCATGGACATATATCCAAGTATATGTGATGCATAGCACATTATAAAAGTGTAAATTCTGGGGGAACATATATTCATCGCTACTTCCTCCATCGGCCCATTGGTGGAGTGCCCCCCCCCCCGGCTGTCGGGGAGTTGTATACCGGTGGGCCCCCCTCCCCCTTGCATACATACATATATATACACATATACACATATATGTGTACAGCCAGGGGACTGTTGTCTTATCTGCATATGTGTGTACACACTTACATACACATATGCACATATATGTATATATATAATGCAGCCAGGGGAATTCTTTTCTTATATGCCCATATGCATACATACATATATACACATATGCAGATATATATAATACAGCCGGGGGAAGCGGGTTGAAGGAAAACACTTATAATACACGTATGCACAAATATGTATAGACTATATAATACAGCCTTGAGAATTCTTTTCTTATATGCATATATACATACATACTTATATCTGCAGTATAAGCATTATACAAATATTATTTAATATCGAACCCATCGTGTAGTAATTTAGTAATTGTCTCGGTTAGATTCGAACGCGACCCTCACGCCGGCACGCTGGTTATGTGGGTACAGCAGCTACAGCAGCCTGGCGTTTGGCCAGCTACTTAAGCCGGGGTGGGGGCATTTGGGGCGCTTTCCCCAGGGTCCAGCGGTTTTCCCCTCCAGTGGGCGCATTTGGTTCTGAACTCTAGCTTTAAAAATGTGTGTGTTTAATAAACGGTAGGTCTTTTGGGCCAACCAGAGTGTCTACTCAATCCAGCTACATATGTATATATATATTTATAAGAGTATGTACATGCGTATTCCTTCTATTGGGGCTACCGTACCCCTCGGGGCTAATTCTCATCGTGGAGGCAAATCGATCCAATTCTGAAGTGAGCAGAGCACAGAATAGCCCATTGCCAGATACCGATACCGGGACTCTGTAGGCCCCAAAGCAGGCCCCCGGTCCCACTAAGGTGGGTGGAGGACGCGCTGCCTGGATCTAGAAAACTGACGGCGTGCACACATCACACACAGGGGGCTCACACCACACACAGTCGGCAGTGAGTGTGTAGTGCACTGGTGGAGCTTCAGTCGACCCTGCTGCCTGCACACATGGTTTGTGCGGTTGCCATTGTTACTAATTAGGATGGTGTGTGGGTAACCTGAGTCAGCACTCTGGAGTTGGGGTATCAAAGCGTGGAGGAGTTGGTGAACATGCACGCAGGAAGCAATATGTTATCTGATTTTAAATATTTGCTAGGAGTATTTCACTGTAATTTACGTTAGAAATAAAATGTGTGACCCCAAGAAATCCTACCGGGTTTGATCATCAGGAAGTATGTGGGTTGAGGATTGAAGTTAGTTTAAAGTATATGATCTCTAATGAAGGCCCGGAGGGAGAACATCCCACCCTTTTCTTTTGGTACTTTAGTTGATTAAGCAGGTGAAAATTCAGCTGCAGAAAATTGGTCTTCCTCATTCCACTGCTCCTTGATGTATCCTACTAATGCCGAACGCCAGGCTAGGTAGTAACAAGAATCAATTCTTACGTCATTGGTTTGACTCGGCTAGGGTTCTAACCCGATGTCGCGGTTTCAGTTCTCCGCCAGTTTCAGTTCTCCGCATCGCTTCTGCGCATGCGTCAAAATCGAACAGCATCATCTGCGCATGTGTCAACATCGAACCAGATTCAAACCGTCACTGATCGCCACAAATCGCTGCACTCATACTGTCAATATAGTGTCAGTGTCACTAACCTTATAAATTTAAGATAATCTTCTTCGGTAAACATGTTTTCTATATGTGTACCAAGCGATTTGTTTCTAGGTTGTGTGGTTTTAGAGATATTTCACTTATTCTGTATGAAGATTGCTAATGACCATTGACGATGCTGTTCGATTTTGACGCATGCGCAGAAGTGATGTGGAGAACTGAAACTGGCGGAGAACTGACACCGCGACACCGGGTATTCGAATCCCAGAACCTGCCACATCTTCCGGTGTGTTAGCTGAAGCTGTGACCCGGCGTATTTATGTTCTAGGTCGCAGTTTCATTCCTTCCTGAAGGGCCAGCGGATACACACGTGGAACACCCATATTGTGGGTGGGGCGGTGTATGTGTGGGTATGTGTGTGAAGAGGGGAGGGGGAGGGATTCACCATTTTTATGCGCTTGCTGAATTCCTGCTCTTCACCATCAACTCGTCAGCAAATCACAGCTCGTCAGCAAGTCCAGCACAATTACCTCATGAATCAAAATGATCAATTGCTCAGCTAAACATTGTTATCACTAAAAACAGCACAAACAATACAAACATCCATGACCAAAACTTTGATGCCACCGTGCCATTTTGTTCCCCATGCTGGCCAACGAGTAGATTGATGGTTAGGAGAGCACTGGATGGAGTGTGCCTACTTCATGTTCTTGACAGAATTAAAAAAAACAAACACTGGTGGTGGTGTGGTGAAGTGGTGGAGGTGGTGGTGATGGAGTGGGGGAAGTGGTGGTGGGGGGTGGAATTGGTGGTGGGGGAGGGGTGAAAGTGGTGGTGATGGAGGTGGAGGTGGTGGAATGGTGGAGGTGGTGCAGATGGTGGAAGTGGTGGTGGTGGAGGTGATGGATTGGTGGAAGTGGTGGTGGGGGTTGGTAGTGATGGTGGTGGAAGTGGTGGTGGTGGAGATGATGGAGTGGTGGAAGTGGTGGTGGAGGTGGTGGAAGTTGTGTTGATGGAGGTAGTGGTGGTAAAGTGGTGAAGTGGTTGAAGTGGTGGTGGAGGTGGTCGCATAGTGCTGGAGTGGTCGTGGTAGTGGAGGTGATGGAGATGATGGAGTGGTGGAAGTTGTCGTCGAGGTGGTGGAAATGATGGTGGTCGAAGTGGTGGTGGTGAAGTGGTGGAGGTGGTTGTGGATGTGATGGAGTGGTGGAAGTGGTCGTCGAGGTGGTGGAAGTTGTGGAGATGGAGGTAGTGGTGGTGAAGTGGTGAAGTGGTTGAAGGGGTTGTGGTGGATGGGATGCAGTGGTGGAAGTTGTCGTGGAGTTGGTGGAAGTGATGGTGGTGGAAGTGGTGGTGAAGTGGTTTAAGTGGTGGTGGTGGAGGTGATGCCATAGTGCTGGAGTGGTGGTGGTAGTGGAGGTGGTGGAAGTGGTCGTGGTCGATGTGATGGAGTAGTGGAAGTTGTCGTGGAGGTGGTGGATGTGATGGAGTGGTGGAAGTGGTGGGGTGAAGTGATGGAGGTTGTGGTGGAGGTGGTGGAGTGCTGGTGCTGGATGTGATGGAGTGGTGGAAGTGGTGGTGGGGGTGGTGGAAGTGATGGTGATAGAAGTGATGGTAGTGAAGTGGTGCAGGTGGTGGTGGTGCAGGTGGTGGAGTGGTGGTGGCGGATGTGATGGAGTGGTGGAAGTGGTGGTGGAGGTGCTGGAAGTGATGGTGATGGAAGTGGTGGTGGTGGCGGTGGTGGAGGTAGTGGAGGTGGTGGAGTGGTGGTGGTGGATGTGATGGAATGGTGGATGTGGTGGTAGAGGTGGTGGAAGTGATGGTTATGGAAGTGGTGGAGGTGGTGGATGTGATGGAATGGTGGATGTGGTGGTGGAGGTGGTGGAAGTGATGGTGATGGAAGTGGTGGAGGTGGTGGAGTGGTGGTGGTGGATGTGATGGTGGTGGATATGATGGAGTGGTGGAACTGGTGGTGTAGGTGGTGGAAGTGGTGGTGATGGAGGTGGTGAAGTGGTGATGGTGGTGGTGGAAGTGATGGTGATGAAGGTGGCGGTGGTGAAGTAGTGGTGGTGGAGTGGTGGTGGTGGAGGTGGTGGTGATGGTGCAGTTTCGAAGAGGTAGTAGATGTGGAGGTGGTGGAGTGGTGGTGGTAGTGGAGGTGGTGGAGGTGGTAGAGTGGTGGTGGTGGAGGTTGTGGTGGTGGAGGTAGTGGAGGTGGTAGAGTGGTGGTGGTGGAGGTGGTCGTGGTGGTGCAGTTTCGCGGAGGTAGTAGACGTGGAGGTGGTGGTGGTGGTGGAGGTAGTGTAGGTGGTGGAGTAGTTGTGGTGGAGGTGGAGGTGGTGGTGGTGGTGGTGATGGATGTGGTGGTGGTGAAGTAGTGGTGGTGGAGGTGGTGATGGTGGTTGTGGAGGTGGTAGAGTGGTGGTGGTGGAGCTGGTGGTGGTGGTGGTGGTGGAGGTGGTGGAGTGGTGGTGGTGGAGGTGGTGGTGGTGGTGCAGTTTCGGGGAGGTAGTAGATGTAGAGGTGGTGGAGGTGGTGGAGGTAGTGGAGGTGGTGGTGGTGCCGTTTCGGGGAGGTAGTAGATGTGGAGGTGGTGAAGTGGTGGTGGAGCTAGTGGTGGTGGAGATAGTGGAGGTGGTGGACGTGGAGCTGGTGGTGGTGGTGCAGTTTCGGGGAGGTAGTAGATGTGGAGGTGGTGGAGGTGGTGTAGGTGGTGGTGGTGGTGGAGGAAGTGGAGGTGGTGGAGATGGTGGTGGTGCAGTTTCGGGGAGGTAGTAGATGTGGAGGTGATGGAGTGGTGCTGGAGGTAGTGGTGGTGGAGCTAGTGGAGGTGGTGGAGGTGGTGCAGTTTCGGGGAGGTAGTAGATGTGGAGGTGGTGGAGTGGTGGTGGAGGTAGTGGAGGTGGTGGTGGTTGGGGTGCAGTTTCGGGGAGGTAGTAGATGTGGAGGTAGTGGAGGTGGTGGTGGAGGTAGTGGTGGTGGAGCTAGTGGAGGTGGTGGAGGTGGTGCAGTTTCGGGGAGGTAGTAGATGTGGAGGTGGTGGAGTGGTGGTGGAGGTAGTGGAGGTGGTGGTGGTTGGGGTGCAGTTTCGGGGAGGTAGTAGATGTGGAGGTGGTGGAGTGGTGGTGGCGGTAGTGGTGGTGGAGCTAGTGGAGGTGGTGGAGGTGGTGCAGTTTCGGGGAGGTAGTAGATGTGGAGGTGGTGGAGTGGTGGTGGAGGTAGTGGAGGTGGTGGTAGTTGGGGTGCAGTTTCGGGGAGGTAGTAGATGTGGAGGTAGTGGAGGTGGTGGTGGAGTGGTGGGAGATTGTGCCGAATTGTTGGACGCAAAACACTGCTGTGAATAGGCTGAATTGTGGTTCATCATAGTCAATAGGGCACTTGGTGGTGATCATGGTACTTATTGGTGGTGTGCGTGTGTGTGTGTGAAGGGGGGGGGGGGTGCCTGAGATCCCCATGGCGTTAGTCTTCCCCATGCGCACACACCAGCCGGCAGCTACCAGTGGCTACGACCCATATCGTGGCTGTGATGACGGTCGTAGCGTTGCATAAGGTCAATAGTAACTTACAATTTGTGCAATATCTATGCCGGAAGTGGATTATTATGACAGTTCTATAACTAGATTAGTATCACATTCCGTTGCCATGTCTTTGAAATTTGTATGTTGTTAGCTATAAAAGGTGCATAGTGCGATGAAGCATGCGATTTTCAAAACCAAAACAATTATCTAGAATGGATTCTACATATGTGACTTAGATGCTGCTGAATTTATTAAGCATCTGTCGCCACATAGAAGGGAACACTGAGTCAATTTGAGATAACCTGTTACTGCAGTAGCCTATGCTGTCAGAGTTTTGGCGTGCTTTTTTTTTTTTTTTTTGTTCCATTAGTTGTTTAAGCAGGGGAAATTTCAGTCATAGACGACTGGTCTTCCTCATTCCACTGCTGGTCGATAGAAAGCCCGAGCCTACACTTTTACCGGCCCAAGGGATTTTTAACCTCCCACACCACATAGACATGGTATGAGAGCAACTGGCTTTTGATGATGCTGTAAGTTATACACAGCGGTGGAAATCCAAATTGGCAGAGCTGGGGGCATGGGGAATCGAACCGCTGACCCTCAGATTAGGAGTCTGACCTAGAAAAAAGTCAGACACTCTAACCACTCCGCCACACAGAACACCAAAACTAATTTACGACGTTTGCTCTTCAAATATATTAAAACTTAGACTTTTAAATTAAAAGTTACTTCAAACCTACGTACAGTAAATAATAACAATCAATTTGATTTATTGATCTCACAAAAATGACAGACACTCAAAACCATCTGACAAGTCCTTTATTGCGCGGCCAATGCCGAACATGGTTTTATAACAGCCCCATCACACCAAACAAGTTCTCAAAACGTCCGACCACATTCTAAAATGGGCTGTAATTGGGGTAGAACGTGCCTGCAAGAAAATTTTGGCCATGCTCAAAGTTCTGGAGCACCATTCGGTTCTAGCCCGTCCATTCAGTTCGTAAAATGACCGTCAAAAGTTGCTACTACATCCATTCCGTTTGCACACAGTTTGAGTCCATTCAGCAACATTTTCAAGAACGTAGTGATAACTAGTTTGGTGTGGTTGGGGTATTAACAATGTTTGTGCCTTTTGACCTCTATTACTTTTCTTTATTGCTTTAAATTTGATTTAAATCTTAGTAAATTGACTGACTGTTTTGTTGGGAATTGGATGTTTCTTAGGTCAAAATGCTTAATTTTATTTTAGGTTTTTTCTAATTTTTTTAGTGATGAATTCCATATGTTCACATATTTACGGAATCTGCATACAGCCGGCATGAGGCGCTATATAGTCTGAGAGGCATCCGTATCGCTGCGTACTGCTACCATAACGACGCAAAGACCAGATTAAAGCTAATTTCCCTTGCGACTCAAGCAATTTCCTATCGTCGCGTTGTCTCCGCACAGCGGCCCTGTCACAACTGTCAATGGAAGCCTTCACCCTAATCCCCCAGCCACTTCTTTCATCTGGCCTTATTACGGTTAATTCCTGAAACTTTTTCTAAAAAGCGCAAGACACGATTTTTTTTTGTTTTTAACCGGCCACGTTTTTCAAGTTTCTTCATGGGCGTATTCTATTAACAAACTCGGGTCACCCGAGTCACTTTGTGGCGCAGGAACACATCCCACAGACTCAGGTTGAATAAGTAAACATGCTTCTCCATGGTCGGTGTGGAAAAAAGGGTGGCTTAATACAACACTTGTTTTGCTTTAATAACCGACATAACTACAGCAAAATAGGATTTAAAGTATTTTATGATTGCATAGTTTAGTTATATTTCCATTCCATTAATGTTGGTTATTACCAAAAAAAGAAGCATTAAAACAACATGTAGGACTTGTACTGGTAGCTGTTATCCTACAGGTACCTGCACAAATATGACGTCATATGGGCCCCCCTGAGTAGCCCGGGTAGTGTTAATCGAATACGCCCCTAAAGCTAGCATTCCTTACTCGCGGTATGCGGCATGCGAATGCGGCACAAAATGGAAACATGTGTAAAGCGCGCATTCCTTACACACGGAATGCGGTATGCGAATGCGGTATGCGAATGCGGTATGCGAATGCGGCAAACAATTGAAAAGCATCTAAATCAATGGTGGGTGATTCCTTACACGCGGTATGCGGTATGTGGCATGCAGCATGCGAATAATGAATCGGTCCATGTAGCGATCGGTGCAGCATGTGAATGCGAATGCTGCTGCGTTTGCCATAGAGAACAGTGGTGAGGAAACCTGACACTGTGTGTGGGTGTGGGTGTGGGTGTGGGTGTGGGTGTGGGTGTGGGTGTGGGTGTGGGTGTGGGTGTTGGTGTGGGTGTGGGTGTGGGTGTGGGTGTGGGTGTGGGTGTGGGTGTGGGTGTGGGTGTGGGTGTGGGTGTGGGTGTGGGTGTGGGTGTGGGTGTGGGTGTGGGTGTGGGTGTGGGTGTGGGTGTGGGTGTGGGTGTGGGTGTGGGTGTGGGTGTGGGTGTGGGTGTGGGTGTGGGTGTGGGTGTGGGTGTGGGTGTGGGTGAAAGGACCCATCCCGTAAGCACGCCGCACGCCGCATGCCGCATGCCGCATGCCGCATACCGCGTGTAAGGAATCCTAGCTTAAGTGTGTGGGGGTGCTTCCATGCCTCCGAATGCGAATGCAAATGCGAATGCGAATGTGAATGCGAATGCGGCAACTGAATCGTTCCCTGTAGCCATCGGTGCGGCATGCGAATGCGAATGCTGCTGCGTTTGCCATAGAGAACAGTGGTGAGAAACCTGACACTATGTGTGGGTGTGGGTGTGGGTGTGGGTGAAGGGACCCAACCCGTTCGCATGCCGCATGCTGCATTCGCATTCGCATTTGCATTCGCATGCCGCATACCGCGTGTAAGGAATGCTAGCTTTATGGTCACTGTGTCAGTCATTCTCATCCTAGCACCTAAACACGCGTTGTGTGGATCCGATAACCAGCGCCACTTTGCCACCCACCCTCCCTCCCGAAACAGATAATACATCACGCATAGTCTTGAGTGCCAACCTGATAGCACCTCTCTTGCCACACCACTATCTAGCCTGGAGGTTGCTGTGTAACATTACACACAAATCCAGCCTATGCACTCTGAATTGGTGATGTTGTTTCGGCAACATGGGTAATTCACACACGACAAGACACAGCCATTTACCAATTCGTTATGGACAAAATACCTGTCCACAGTCAAATTAGAACGCGTTATGTTCTATGATATTCATTTTATATTACCTGAGACCAAAATAAATTGGCTGAGGATATTTTGTGCAGGTACTTAGGCAATTTCCGACTCGAGGTAGTCCAGAGGTGATGCAGTTGAACCATTTATTTGGAGTTAGAATGCCATGAAGGACTTTGGATGTGCCAACATCTCCGGGTAGTATTGGTTAATTTAAGGTTTTTCCCCCCACTGATGGTACTAACTAATTGAATAGTACTGCAAGAGGTGTACTGGGAATATGACTATGAGTCTCATGAGTAGGTGGTAGTGGTAGTTAGTAGAGCATAGGCGAGGTCGGTCAGGGAAATAGTTCAACATTAAAGCTGCATAGTCTGATGAAATATCAAATTTTCAAAACCAAACGAATTATCTAGATTTGATTTGACATATCTAACTTAGATACTAATGCACTAATTAAGCATTTGTTTCTCTGTAGAAGGCAATACTGAGTCAATTTAACAGAACCTGTTACTTCAGAAGTCTATGGTGTCAGAGTTTTGGCAAGCCTGCCAAAACTAATTTTCCATGTTTACACTCGAAATATCTCAAAAGTTTAACATTTAAAATAAAAGTAACTTTGAACTAATGTAAAGTAGATAATAGTGATCGATTTAATATATTTATCTCAGAATAAATACAGAAATTCAAAACCATCGGACTGTGCAACTTTAAATACTTATTCGCATTCATTTACCTGTACCATAAAGGAAAGCTACAGAGCCCGAAGATTGTTGAGTTTTGAGACAAATTGTTCGGTTAATCTGGATTATTTACCTCTGAAATAACTGATCATAACTAATCAAATTTGCAGATATTTGAAGTGAAAACATGCAAAATATATTTTGGCGTGCAGGTTAAAATGCTATACACCGCAGGTTTCAGCAGTTCACTTTGTATCTGCCTTTCTATGCAGCAATACACCTTTAATACATACAGATACAGAAGATCAAATCTGGGTAAGGGTTTTGGGTTCGAAAATGTTATGCCTTCAGCGGACTATTTTATTTATTTTTTGTGGTAAATATGTTTATTCTGCTGAAAAAGTCTTTTGTCAGTGCCGAAGCACTGGTCTTCCAGCCATTTTTCAATTGAGGGTTATGTACACAAACGGTATATAGAATAAGGTGTACAATACCTGTTGAATACACAATTTGCACCATGTACACAATGAAATTCTGAAACCCAAATGTTCCATAGCAATATGGTACAGTAATGTCATATAACCAGATCAATATTAGTCAGATCAATATGAGTATTTACATAGTATTTAGAATGTAAGCAGAAGTTATCTCCTGTATTCAGTTAGTAAACTTGTAGTAAGTTTTAATGTTCAGTTGCAGTTAGGCAAGCGGTATATAAATGCAGTTTTAAGTAAATGTATTTACATGTGTTTGCCTAGCGATTCATATGATATTTAAACATGTGTTGACATATATGTTTAACGATGCATAGTCTGATGGTTTTGAGTTTCTATAATTTCATAGATAAATATATTAGGTTGATCGTTATGATCTACCTTACATAAACTTGAATCAACCTTGATTTAAAATGACTAACTTAGGAGATATTTGAAATGTAAATGTGCCAAATTAATGTTGGCATGCCTGCCAAAATTCTGACTCGATATACTTCACCAGAAACAGGTTTGAACCAAATTGCTTTAATATTCCCTTATACAGTATAACCCCGTTAAATCAAGCTAGGTTAAACCAAACGATCGGTTAATCCAAACTTTTTTCGGCGGCCCGGCAAAATACTACCATCTATCATATAAAAAAAGTTGGTTAAACCAAAGTCGGTTAATCCAAATTATCGGTTGATCCAAACAGAATTGTCGGACCTCAGGCCACTTCCGGTATGGTTAAACCAAACTTTCATGTGGTTATAAGGTCATCTGAGACTCTCACGGACTTTTTGATATGATAAATGGTAGTATTTTGAAGGGATCTTAAACATTTATTTGGATCAACCGATCGTTTGGTTTAACCGAGCTCGGTTTAACAGGGTTTTACTGTATGTACATAACAAAAGAATAATCAAAGTGTCCACATACATTGTATAGTACATGTGCAATACACGCTTACTCAAAGTCAAAGCCAAAGCTTGGTTAAACCAATGATCGGTTAATCCAAACAAATTTCTAGGGTCCCTTCAAGTTTGGTTTAGCGGGGTTATACTGTATATAAAAACAAATACTTAATAAGTGCACAAATATCTAAGTTGGATATTTAGGTTCAAATCTAGATCAGTGTTTTGCTTTCGAAAATGTGATGCTTTACCAGACTATACACATTTTAATTTGTCTCAAGATGCTTATTTAGTCCCGATATCGAAGGCAATGATCGTAATGCGGGATACATATGGCACCTAGTATTCCCAAGTGGCCACCGAAATCAGTGCCGACGGTGTTCAACTTTGCTTGTCTCTGGTGATCGGTTGAGGCACGATGTTTCAACACGATGAAACTAATACAGTACAACCCCGTTAAACCAAGCTCGGTTAAACCAAACAATCGGTTAATCCAAACTTTTTTCGTCGGTCCGGCAAAATACTCCCATTTATCATATAAAAAAGTTGGTTAAACCAAAGTGGTTTAATCCAAATTATCGGTTAATGCAAACAGAATTTCAGGCCCCAGGCCACTTCCGGTACAGTTAAACCAAACGTTCCTGTGGTTATAAGGTCATCTGAGACACCACTGACTTTTTTATATGATAAATGGTAGTATTTTGAAGGGACCATATAATTTGTTTGGATTAACTGATCGTTTGGTTTAACCGAGCTTGGTTTAACTGGGTTATACTGTATGTACATCAAAAACAATAATCAAAGTGTCCACATACATTGCATAGTACATGTGCAATACACTCAAAGTCAAAGTCAAAGCCAAAGCTCGGTTAAACCAATGATCGGTTAATCCAAACAAATTTCTAGGGTCCCTTCAAGTTTGGTTTAACGGGGTTATACTGTAGATTTATTTCTTTTAGATGCATACTATTGATCGCAGAAGTTAATTTCCTGTTAATCAGACGTGAATATGCCCTGGTACCATGGACACCATTGTCATCATATATTAATTGGCATCACTCGCATCAGAGGACCACTTGAATTGAGGCCAACAGTTCTCGATCTGTGGTGCATCTAACTGGAAGCCAACTGGAAGTTTTTTTCCATGATGTTAATTTGTCAAATATAGCACAGCTGAGCCCGTGATGTCAACGCCTTGATGCATCCATTCATCTGAATACTGTACTTACAACACATGATATTCAGCTCTTTCAATGAGTCCAACTGCATTAAAATGTACATCTTAATCGTATATAGCTTATTTTCCTCTGATTTAGTTGTTGATATTGCCATATCAAGTTAGGCTACGCTCTGGAAACAAAAAACAAACATGAATATGGGTTGATCAGTTTAATACTAGTCTCTTGGCTAGGCTAACTGCCTAACCGGTTACAAAGCTTGAAAACCGGGTGCGCACTGGCCAAAACAGAGGGGCACAGGGCACGAACACACAGTGGCGCTGCAGTAGCAGGCAGCGGGATCGATCCCATCAGGCCGTATTAGGCCAAACCAACTTAATTTTCGTTACACACGCGAGTAACACTACTGGGCAGTAATTAATACAACCGATAATGAGGTATGAGCTGCTCCGCCTTTTTATATATTGATAAGTAATTATCCTATCTATTAATTGCTTCCGGAAATATAATTTTATTATTAAGCTCACGGAGCTGCAGGTAAATATATGTGGGTGGAATGTTCTAGTGGTATCATATTTTATATTATAATCGGATTGAATGGTTGGCTGTAACAAAACACACTACCCTCACCCCCTCCTCTAAATAAAAGCCCACACTAAAACACTATTACTGCCATTTTGTTGAAGGGCACTCATTCATGCCATTTCAAGTTCAACGTCATTTCACACGGTCCATTAAGGCTTCGATACGGCCTGCTTAAAACAACATTGCTGTTTTGTAACAGTTCCGTCATCAATTACTACCAAAATAAAACCACAATCCTGTCATTTAAGTCCCAACTAGTACAATAGGGATCTTTTACATGCCCCTAGGACGTAATGAATATATATATATATATATATGTATATATAGGTATCTATATGTGTACACATGTGTACATATAAAGTGTGTTTTATCTAACGACGCTTTAGAGCACATTGGTTTTTATCATCAGCTATTGGGCATCAAAGTACTTTTTTTTATATATGTATATATGTATGTATATGTACATATGTATGTGTATATATGTATATATGAAGAGTTTAGGCGCAAAACCACGTAAACGCCAATCCAAAAATGGAGATTAACATTGGAATCAAACCTACAACAAGTTTGCTGTTTTTATATTCTTACTTTTTTGTTCATTGCTCCATAACCATATGATCATATGAAAAGTGGAATTAGTGAGAATTAAGATTATTTTCATGTAAACATCTTTTATTTAAACTACATTTTTGGATTGGCGTTTACCCGGTTTGACGCCTGAACTGATCATATATATATATATATATATATATATATATATATATATATATATATGTATATATACGTATTTATGTATATATGTACACATATATTTATATATGTATATATACATTGAGCATGTTGGCGAGGCTAACATGGATAATTTGCGTACGAGGCCAGTTTCTTCTTTCCTGTTATCGCTCACTCCTTTTCACGCTCACTTGCTGACCTGGCACTGTCCTCTGCACTTCACTTTCCCACCCACCCTCCCTCTTACTTGGGGGGTGCGCGATGATGGGTCTACATGTCTCCCGCTCCGGTCTGCTCTGACCTGCTCATCCTTTGGTCCCAGTCGGCCGCTTGATCATGATTACCGAACATGAATTGGGTCACTGTCACCCGCTTGCCTGGCCTACCTGTAGGTTGATTTATTTTTATTAAATTTCTTAAATACTCTTTCTTTGTTTCCTCTTACTGTTCTGGGCCGAGTTAAGTGAATTATATATATATATATTTGTGTATATGTATATATATGTTTATATATGTATTTATTTATATATATATATATGCATACATTAGGTACATAGGCCTACATATAAATTATATGTGTATATATAATCCCACCACTTATGTATATTTATCATAATCATACATGGACTGACTACAACTTTATTCATAGCATGAACTGCCACATTTGTTGTAATTCATGACACGAGACGGAGCTATAGTATGGAATTTATTGGAGATCATAAGGATAGTGATAGAGGAGTGAACAATAGGTAATCAGTGTTGAACAATAGGTAATCAGTGTAGTATAGGTTGTGCAATTGTAGAACCGTAAGGTATAATGATAGGTGCATAATGAGTCCATGTGGGGCAGGTCAGTTAGGTTGGATCAGGGTATAGGTCTTGGGGGGGGGGGAGTCAATAGGGGCAATAGTCTGTTTGCCATAGGGTCAATAACGGGGGATCTAATAGAGCCTAGGGAACAAATAGGTGTGGAGTCTCTTTGTGACCGGTGCTTCAACCTTCAAGTGTTGTCTGCTGTGTAAGTGGGGTCAGGTGGGACGGTGAGAATAGGGTGGGGAGGGCGTGTCGGTCCGGTGTCTGGAGGTGAATGGCCGCAGGGTCGGTGGACAGAGGGGGGGGGGGAAGTGACGTCACGGGTGTCACTGGTTGCTGGCAACGGTCCGGCGCGCTCCGGTGGCGCCGCCTGTAGGGAGGCGGGGGAGGCCTATGAACTATAGGAGGGGAGGTTGGGGCGAGGTAGGGGATTGGGGGTATAGGGGTGGGTCAGCTCCGGCTCGTTCCCGAATTACCCATATTACCGGAGCAATATGGACAATGTGGCTAGACTTCTGAAGCAATGGCCCCCCTGAGTGACAGCAAATGATGATGCTGCCACAAACTATATGGGCGCGGACTGACGACGAACACGCGAGAGAATGAACATTGATTTAGAGGCGTGGGGTATGAGTCGATCGTGTCAAACAGTGCTAGAGTTACGCTAATGCGGAAGCCTGCTGAGCATGGTGAAAGAGGAAGAGGGGTTGGGCGGGGCGGGTTAAATTTGGAATGAAACCGGAAGTGCTCTGGTTCATCGCTTCTTTTGTCGCCACAATGGAGGTGATGTCGGAGTGGTTAGACAGCGATGAAAGATATCCGCGGTTTCGCGGATTTCCGTGATTATTGATATGTACCTTTTTACAAAATGTCAATATATTTATATATTATGCATATAATATATATATATATATATATATAATATCAGTCTGAATCCCATTCTTATATGACCTTAGATTGGTTGGTTGTTAGTGTCTTACGTCCTGGCAACATCTAGGGTCATATATCAGGACGAGTATGACCTTAGATGTTGCTAGAATGAAGAACCCAAACAAGAAGGTTGGCATTGGGGATAATACAGTCATACCAAGGACAGTTGAAACCTGACTTCCGTAATTTTCCAGCGATTCCCTGACAATGCTAATCCTATGCTGGAAAATCTACGTTTTCACAGAAATTCGCCGTTGGCGGCAATATCTCCGCTTGATTTCCACGTTGTTTGTCGGAGACCACTTCCATCCCTGGTTAGTGCATCTGCTCAGCACCACGGGGCAGGTCAAACAAACAATTCCCAAGTCAATTCTCGTATCAAAGAACAATTCTTGGGTCAATTCTCCTATCAAACCCAAAACAAGAACTTTTACAAAATTGTTCCTGTATAAGATTGCAAGGGAGTGACAATAGGTGGCATGAACGTCAACAATCTTAGATATGCCGATGACAGTGTAATACTAGCAGACAGTGAGAAAAACCTACAAGATATAGTGAATAGAATCAATAAAGCTGGAATACTATTCAACATGAAGATGAATGCCAGGAAGACCAAAACAATAGTTATAAGTAAAAAGACAGATAAACCAAACATCAATATAACCATAGATGGCACAAACATAGAACAAGTATCCGAATTCATATATCTCGGACAAAAGATTACAAATGATGGGAGATGTGAGGAAGAAATTAAAAGAAGGATAACAATAGCCCGAACAACATTCTCCAAAATGTATAGAGTGTTAACATCAAGGAAGATATTAATACAAACAAGGAAGCGTATTCTTCAGTGTTATGTGTGGTCTACTCTAATGTATGGGGCAGAGACATGGACAATCTCTAAGAAAATGTACAAACGTTTAGCAGCATTTGAGATGTGGACTTATCGAAGGATGATGAAAATATCATGGACAAAGAAGATCACCAACAAAGAAGTTCTCAGAAAAATTAAAAATAAGAAAAGCTTGTTTGCCACTATACAGACAAAGAAACTTATTTATTTTGGCCACATCATTCGTCAGAGTTCAATATACCATACATTGTTGGAAGGGAAGGTGAATGGCAGCAGAGGGAGAGGGAGACCAAGAACATCATGGTTTACAAATATTTCACAGTGGACAGGCTTGAATTATTCACAGTCTATCAGAACAGCACAACATCGGGACAAGTGGAGAACCATTGCATCCAACCCTCGACTAGAGGACGGAACTATTGATTGATTGATCAAACCGAAGACTTACACACTTGATATAACTCCTGAATGGTATTACTAGGATAGGGCAAGTAACTGATTGGCTCTGTGTTAGGATTCAACGAATGAGTTTAATAATTCCTTGTGATGTCAATCGGGCAGTATCACAGTCGGACAGTATCACAGTCGGGCAGCACTATAAAGACATGTGTGTGCTATCACAAAGCACATTATAAAGACATGATGAGTGTGCGCTATCACAAAACACATTATAAAGACATGATGACTGTGCGCTATCACAAAGCGCGCTATAAAGACATAATGGGTGTTCGCTATCGCAAAGCACACTATAAAGACATGATGAGTGTGCGCTATCATAAAGCACACTATAAAGACATGATGAGTGTGCGCTATCACAAGTGCACTATAAAGACATGATGAGTGTTCGCTATTACAAAGCGCACTATAAAGACATGATGATTGTTCGCTATTACAAAGCACACTATAAAGACATGATGAGTGTTCGCTATCACAAAGCGCACTGTAAAGACATGATGAGTGTGCGCTATCACAAAACACATTATAAAGACATGATGATTGTTCGCATCACAAAGTGCACTATAAAGACATGATGATTGTTCGCTATTACAAAGCGCACTATAAAGACATGATGAGTGTTCACTATCACAAAGCACACTATAAAGACATGATGAGTGTTCACTATCACAACACACATTATAAAGACATGATGATTGTTCGCTATTACAAAGTGCACTATAAAGACATGATGAGTGTTCGCTATCACAAAGCGCACTATAAAGACATGATGAGTGTTCACTATCACAACACACATTATAAAGACATGATGATTGTTCGCTATTACAAAGTGCACTATAAAGACATGATGAGTGTTCGCTATCACAAAGCGCACTATAAAGACATGATGAGTGTTCGCTATCACAAAGCACACTATAAAGACATGATGAGTGTGCACTATCACAACACACATTATAAAGACATGATGATTGTTCGCTATCACAAAGCGCACTATAAAGACATGATGAGTGTTCGCTATCACAAACCGCACTATAAAGACTAAGTGCACTATCACAAATCGTAGCTTCTCATGATACGATCTAACATGTCGCTAGGATGCAAAACCCCAATCAGTCATCTCTACAATTTGCACAAACTCAACAACGACAAAGCGACTTCGTGGATTCTGGGCACTGGGAACAGCTCTCTGGGTGGGTGGGGCTTGTAATATCAGAGTGTCGCTTGAGTTGAGTGATAGGCTCATGGGCTGAGTGCCTAATTGCGGTATTTATGTAATCACTTTTTATGGAGATATATGCCTGAGCTGGGGAGGGGGGGAGGGGGGAGGTCGCTTCAGCAGTTCAGGTGGACGAGCTAAGCAGTTGCAGTGTAGCGTGAGTGGACATGATGTAAGTGGCGATAGGAGATGTAGATGTAGACGCATGAGCAGTTCTGACACAGAGCGGGGAGTATTGACATCATACACTTTAGCTCAGTGAAACTCTGACTGATTCGGCGGGAAGCGGTAAGACCGTAAGCAGCTGCCCACCACCCTGCCTGTATTTTGTTGGGTGATTGATGGAGTTGTATTTTCCTAGAAACATCTAGGGTCATATCAGGATGGGTACCGACTTATGACAGTGCGCACTCATGGCGACTTTATAGTGCTGCCACACTGGGAGACCAGGCTGCCAGCAATATGAGCTGATGTCCCACTCAGTCACATTATTTCCCAGTGGCGCAGCACAATGAAGTCACCATAAGTGCGCACTGCCACAAGTCGCTACCCATCCTGATATAACCTTAAATGTTGCCAGGACGTAAAACTCCAAAACCAACTTTACGCCTCTTCCGCCATCACTACTGGCCGGCCGAACCAGCCCGACTCTCAGCTAGCTGAACTTTCACCCACCCAACACTCGACTACTGACCTCTCCACTGTTGCGCACTACACAGCCAATAAGGCTTGGCTCAGCTTCTCCCATTGTCCGCGCTACTAAGAAATCCATACCTTGATTTAGAGTAATAGTTGCGCTACTGATCCGTTGTCGATCCTTTCGCTGAATCAAAGTGAAGAATCCCATGCCCACATGATTTAATTCGGGGAAGAGCTGAAAGCAGCAAGTGGTGCAATGTTGTATACAATATCACATGATGCGTTTGGCCGAATTCAGACATTACCGAGCTGTTTAGCTGTACAGTAAAACCTCCCTAAATTGACCGATTTTTAATGGTCCATTTAGGGAGGTGGTCGGTATAGAGATTTTTTTAATATCGTTACTATGATATTGTATGGGAGATCTGTTGGGACCCAAATAAAGCGATCGATATAGGGGAGTGGTCGATCCATGGAAGTGGTCGGTCAGATAAGTTTTACTGTGTATACACAGGCATCTGCAGCTGGGTAGAGTAGTCTGCAGTATAACCAGTGACATATAGCAATCACTAGCACACGTGGCCAAAGGTTACTGCCTTAGTTTCCCCATAAAGTACAACACATTGCCTTGCACCTGGTTTAGTGCAAGTGCAAGTGTTTTGAAAGATCGTCAGGCATCAGGCCTCCCACCAAATCAACAATACCTAGAAACAGTAATGGCTCGGCCTGATAAACATGATCTCCCTGTTTGATTGACTGATTTGAGCCAGAGAGTCAGAACAATTCATTATAAACGAGCGACTTAAAGGCCCTATCACATTACGACGTTTGGTCCGGTGTACTGCCAACGCGCAAAATATTATCAACGCGTTGAGAAACTTCAAATTTTTCGGCGTTTCGGGGGGTAGTTGGACGGGCCGTAGCGTGTTGGGAGCGTGATAATAGCGTGTTAGTAGCGCACCGTCAACGGGTATCGGCGGGGTTCGACGTGCAGCGGAACAAAGTGTCAATGTCCCACCAGCGGGTTCCCAGCGTGCCATCAGCGTGTTATCGGCGCGTTGTTGGCGCGCCGACGGCATGGGGGTAGCGTGTCATTAAAGTTTCGCAGAATGCCGGGTAACGTTAGGCATGCAGCAGACGTGCCAGCAACACATCAAGATGCGCCAGCAACACGTCAAGACGCACCAGCAAAACGTCAAGACGCGCCAGCAACACGTCAAGACGCGCCAGCAACACGTCCAACGCAGTTTGGCGAAAAATCCCCAGCGTTGATGGACTTTGCTCAACGTGGTTCGAGCGGGCTGGCAACGCGCTGGTAATGTGGGTCCACGTCCTGCCAACGTGCCGGTAACACGCGATCCAACACGTTGGCGCGCATCGGCGCGCGTCGAAAGTTTTGTGCAAGCACAAAACCTCGACGCGGCCCGATGCGTGCCAATGTGTCGGTCCAAACGTTGCTTGCACTCAACGTGTACTGACATGTACCGACGCGCCATTAACACGCCGGTAACACGCGCATAACGCTTCCCGATGCGTGCCGACGTTTCGCCCAAAAAGGCAACACGTTGGCGCGCGTTGGTGAGAAACGTCGTAATGTGACAGGGCCTTTACATAACCTGTGCCCAATATTGGAATAGTATGCGCCTCATCGTTCTTCCTACCAAAACATCCTTCCCCTAGATAAAAGATTCCCCCCATATTTGCAGTAGGGGTGAATGACAATGTAGTCTAAATACAAAAATAGCTTTATTATAGAACAGGAAGTGGAATTGCTGGTTCCAGTACATAGTGGCTACTTATATTGGCACAGAGTTGGTGAAATGGGAGAGAATGCAAAAAGGCCAGTTGGCGACTACAGAATGCTATAAATTTAACTCTTAAAGTCGCATAACCTACATGTTTTATAATATTTTTCAACTCAAAAGTAGCGGGTGAATGTGAAGATGTATATGAAGAATATATTTTGATTCTTAAATTAGAAATTTATATGCTGATTTCATTTACCCAGCCCTTTGCCACTTTTTCTAATGTGTTGTTTTTTGTCCCTGCTGCAAGTATGGGGTGAATCTTTTATCTACATTCACCCTCACCCCCCCCCCCCCCCCCACACCCCACAATGATTTGTCGCTGATTATCCAGCAGTCTGGAGACTAACCAATTCATACCAATCTCCAATCAATCTCCTCCCAGGCACAAGTAAACCTGGTGATGGGGAGCGTAAACCGATGTGTAATTTGCGGTTATTAGTCAAAGAGTGGTGTTGTTCACGTTAGCTGTGTAGAGCACAGTGAATTACCTTTATATCATGCCCATTATGAATAGCCATAAGCTTTCGCATGAGCTGCGTCATCCAATTATACTATGGCGGCTAGCATACCTTAAGTGGAACATGGTGAATAGCATAAGGAAGGAGGGTAGGTGGGTGGGTGGGATAGCCCCAGAGCTGCTCGTTCATCTGGTCAACAGGAGCCACAAGAGCGATCTTTCAAAACCGGGGAAGGCTAGGTCTCTCAGCTAGCTGAACTCCTTGAAAATTGATCAGGATCATTTTGAAAATTATATCATCAGAAAGCTTAAATCTTCCTCTACCTAACCAGAACAATATTTGGTTGAGATTTATATCATGCGCATCAAGGTTGGTCTGAGAAGTGACTGCTGCAAGAATGTGGCTATTGTCAGCTCAGATGCCTAAAAGTGAATGTTGTCTTTCTTTCTCTGATCAGTTAGAAAATGATGTCATCATGTAGAGCTTTTAATTCTGGTTATTTTGGTATAAAGATTGCAGTGATAGGACAATTAGAACGGGAGTTATGCTATTTTTCTTAATTTTATTGTCAGCTTGTGATGTCTAAAGCCATGTTTACACGGCGAGTTAATTCGCTTCATATGAATCGCCTTGCCTAGTTCGCCTCACATTCGCCGTGTAAACGCGACTCTGAGGCGGATTAGGGCTGATTCGCTTCATATGATTCGCTTTATATAAACCACTTGTCGAGGTAGTTTATATGAATCGATTCAGCTGGTTCCCGGGCGGCGATAGTGTAAAATAGCGGTACTCGCCGGCTACAGGCTCAGCTGTAACTAATCGCTGGTGCCCGGCAGTGTTAGGGACCAATTAGGCCGAAATCTAGTGAATGCGATCATATTTAACAGAATTACATACTCAAATAATGAAATTTCATTAAATTAACCCTAAATTCCAAGCAATATTAACGTAGCAGCTACATCGGCGTCGTTATTCATATTGTCAAATCGCCGAATGTAAACTAAACAAATAGCAGTACTCGCCGGCTACAGGCTCACCATTAAGGCTGCTGGTTCCCGGTCGCCGACAGACTTTCAAACTCGCTCGTGTAAACGGGCCACTACTTCGCTTCATATAAATCGCTTTGTCTAATTCACTTTACAAATGCCCGTGTAAACACGGCTTAAAAGTGAATGTTGGTTTTCTTTCTCTGGTCAGTTAGAAAATTATGTCCTCGTGTAGAGCTTTTAATTCTGGTTATTTTGGTACAAAGATTGCTGTGATAGGACAATTAGAACTGGAGTTATGCTATTTTCCTTTATTTTACTGAATTTATTATTGGTGGTTGCTGGAAATTAAGGAATTTAGCAAGTTTGATATGGAATTTCAGAAAGAATACTAACAGTGATGGTCTGTAAAACATTGACCTTCTTATTTGTCCTATAGAGAATGAGATTCTTTAATATTGGACAGATCATATGCAAAATAGCTTCCAGGTGGGACCCTAAAAACCAAGATTTGGCTAATTTGGAAATGTGCACAAATCGGGGTAAAACAATCAATCTTTAAACACTCATAACTTTGCAGCCATTCAATCGATCTAAATGATTTTTATATCATTGAGATCCAATTTAAAAGATCTGTACAGATATGTAACTTGTAATACTGACCTGTTGAAAATAGAAATCACTTTGGAGTACCTAATAATAGAGACATAGATCTATACACGGTCTCTGAATATAGTCAGAGACTGTGAATATTTATATAATGACAGTTCAACACAATATTTATCTAGGGATAATGTGGAGTGTACCTTGAACCTGTGCGTAGCATTGATTCAAGCTAGGATCGAAGCTAAATCCATGAACATCAAGCCCTATCTCCAAGGATTCTTCGGGGCAATATTTGCAGTTTCTGGCTGTTCAATCTTGCACCATGATGCGCCAGTTACCCAATCACTAACCAGCTCCCCTCCAATATTCTAACCGGTCCAAGCTGTATACCTCCTCCAAACCCCACCAAGACCACCCACACTGCCTCGCCAATCGTCAGTTTCTAATGTATTGTCCCTCTTTAACCCATTTAATAGTAGCGGCAAGATTTGCAAATAAAATGACGCACTTCATTGTGTGAGCTGCTCAGGAGAAATATTACTCCTGACGCCATCAATCACTCGGTGCGTGGTGAGCAGGAGAAACTCAGGGGATTGTGAGATAGGCAGCAAGAATGTCTAGTCGTCTGGCACCAGCAAAATAGACCTGTAGGAGGACGCCGGCATCGGCGAGGACACCAAACCGGAAGTTCATTAGTGTCTATCCCCATATGGGGTTTGAAGGCCTGAGGCCGCTGGGAGAATGAATATGAACTGAGGTGAATAGGCACCTGAGAATGTGAGTATTAATGTTGGATAGACTAATAAAAGCAGACCATTTTCAAAACTGAAATATTTATATATATTTGAAGAGCTCTTTTCCAAAACGTGATAAGGACCGGCCCCAAAAATTAGTTTGCAATGTCAGTGCCGGGTTCGTGGATCATGTTTTGGAGAGGAGCTCTTTATGAAGAGCTCTTTATATATATATAACAGGCGAGTGGGGAACCCCACCCCAAGGAGGGGGGGGGGGGGAAGGCAGACCCACCTCCCCACCCAAGCCAAGGGGGGGGGGGGGGGGGGGGGCCACTACAGAGCTTATTACACACGATAAAGGGTTTATCACTATCCATATATATGAAGAGCTCTTTTCCGAAGTACGATCTATGAGCTTGACATTGGCATTGCAAGCTCATTTTCTTTTATTGGCGCTTATCGCGTTTTGGAAAAGACCCCTTCATTTGCTCTTTCATATCTAAGTTACTTCCTGGTCCTCTCGTTAATCATTTCTTTGGAGATTTGCCTCATTAGGAACGTCGAAACCTGATAACTTTGACCGGTTGTGATGAGACCTAATTAATCTAGCAACATCATTCTGCACTTGGCATCAACTGGTGTGCACACAGTTAATGGTGTGTCCAGATGACTCCTTGCTTGAGAGGTCGGTGCAGACCACTACAATATTTATTTAGAGCTGCGTAGTCCGATGAAGCATCAGATTTTCAAAACCAAAACAATTAAGTAGATTTGATTCTACATATTTACGTCAGATAATAATGCACTTATTTACCATACGTTGCCCCCTAGAAGGGAATACTGAGTACATTTAGTAGAACCTGTTCATGCAGAAGAAGCCTGTGGTGTCAGAGGTTTGGCGTGCAAGCCAAAACTAGTTTTACATGTTTCTTCTTCTCATTCATAATAATCTCAGTGTAATATAATAGTGTATATATCTCAGAAAAGTGACAGAAACTCAAAACCGTCAGACTATGCAACTTTAAGCAATTGCTACAAATTGACGACCGATGGATTATGCAACTTTAACAAATAAAATGCATTGTTGATAATCTCTGTCATATATATAATATATTTCTCCAGTACTAATTTTATTTTGCTTTAAGATCCATATCACTTCTAATATAGCTCTATATTTATTTGATCAATGCTGTTTTTTCTTTAGATTATAGATATAGTTTTAAACATCGATTGATTACAGAATGACATTTGTGTTATCTAAAGCTGCAACGCATGATATTTAGTCGATATTAATAAATTATTCCAGACAGGACATACCGCCGCTTAGTCAGTCATATACCAATGCGCGGGTGATCTTCAATTATCTCAGAAAAAATAAAACACTGATAATTTACTATTCGCTGAGCAAGTCGGAGGTGGTGGGATGGGATATTCTGTTAACAGAAACCCAAATCAAAATGGCGGGCGCGTTTATCCACAGTTTTATTGTCACAGTGGGTTCTACTGGGGAAATTACCTAGGGTTCATATGGAGTCTTGAAAAGGCTTGAATTTCATTTGCCCAATTTCAAGGTCTTGGAAAGCCTTGATTTTAACTTATTTTGGTAATTGTCGATGTTGATTGCAACATGGGTAATTGAACAAGGTGCAGTCGGATACTTATTCAAATGGCCGCTGGCACCACCTATACTCGAACCTTAACATTAAATACGTATATCGACCACGCCTAGCAGGTCTTTTGTAACTATGCCAAGTATCCATGCAGAGCTGGCGGACACGCATATGTAAATTAGATATGATGTCTAGACTAAATTGCTACAAAGTTACGAAAGTGTACATAGTCGTGACGTTTCGCAGCACCTAAGCTGCTATATAAAGTGAGCAAAAACGTGATATCGGCCACTACGACCTGGGCGTGGACGGCGACGGACTTTACTCTGCAATCCCGCCCACCCCACAATAAGATACTAGAACTATAAAGCTAAAGCATCTCGGGGCCTTCTCTCATTATACTCACACATGTACGATTACCATTCTAGTGCATTAAAAAGTCCAAATATATACCATTCATCCGAGTTCGCGTTGTTAATTAGTCTTGAAAAGCCTTGAATTCCATTAAACTGTCCTCACTGATCTAAATTAGTCCGAAATCACCATTCACCATTATTCTTTCTTCCTGAAATCTGAATGAAAATAGTCTTGAATTCCTTTCAAAAACAGCCTTGAAAAGCCTTAAAATAGCCTTGAATTTCATATCTTCACATGTGTACGGACCCTGAATTGAGCTGAACTCGGAAATGGCCAGAATATGGTAAAACTAAAAGTCCACACCCCGGTCCTCCTGTCACTCGCTGCCGCTGGCGTTTACTGAGAGTCTTTACTTCTCACTCGGCCGGCAGCGCCCTCGCTCGGCGATGACGTCACTGCGTCCAGTTCGCAGTCGACACACGGACCGCTAACTCTGGGCCAGGCGGACGCAGCCAACACCAGCCGGGGGGCAGTGTGCCGGTTAAACGGACGGACAAATGATGCGGGCACAGCGCCCCTGGCGGACAAATCCCGCACAATGATTCACAGAGTGGTGTCCCTTTGAGCTGGAGACCTGCCGCCATGATTGCCTCTCCACTGACAGCTGAGACCCCCCCTACACCCCCCACATCCCCACACCCCAACAACCTCAACACCCACGCACACAGCCCACACACACCCACCCCGGGAACTGCAGGCGAAATCAACACGACTGGAGCCTCTTTGTGGTGCTTCCTGCTGCACCACCACCACAAACCCGTATCCATTAGATCTTAAACCCCCGTCTGCTTATAGTTGCAAAGTCCTTTGGTTTTGAGTTTCAGCCATTTTTCTGAGATTAATATATATAAAATTGATTGTTATAATCTACCTCAATTTAGATTGTGATAATTTTGATTTTAAATGGCTAACTTTTGAGATATTTTATTTCTGAGATAAATGAATTAAATCGATCGTTATAATCTACCTTACTCTAGTTTGAAGTGAACTTTATTTTAAATGGTTAACTTTAAGATATTTGAAGCACAAACATGCAACAATGATTTTGGTCAGCAGGTCAAAACTCTGACACTATAGGCTTATGCTGTAACAGGTTAAATTGACTCAGTGTGTCCTTCTCTGTGGCAACAGATGCTAAATAAGTGCATCAGTATCTAAGTTAAATATGTAGACTCAAAACTAGGTGAGTGTTTTGGTGAACAACATTTGATGCTGAATCAGACTATGCAGCTTTAAGACTGTGTCTGGCACCTGCGTTCACATATAGCATACACTCATAGTAGTCTGTTTGATGTGATCGCTTTGTATGCCAACACTGCACTTTGGCCCCGACTTCATCTAGATGAGAGGTTGGACTGGCCCATTCCAATCAATCGGCTGGTCATTCCAAGCCCTAGTTAGATTAATGGAGAATGATGGCGGCAGGAGGTGGACGCTGATTATTGCGGATGCTGATTAATGCGAGAAACCAATGTTCTAAACTGTGCATAACACCCATATCTAGGTGGATCTTCCCCATTAACACACCAGGATACCATAGGATAAGTGATGATGATGATGATGATGATACAGGAAATACAAAATTGAAACTCGACCAGCACAAATATATATAATGGCAGGAATCTGTGACCTAACAGTAAAAGTAAGCCACCGAGATCTAAAGCCAGCCTTCAAAACCAAGGTGGCACTCATGGACCACATGGTAAGGAGTACTCACAAGCCCATGACACACTCAATAAATTTACTAAACTACCAGTGGTATGCAAGCTCATGGGCATGGACTTGGAAAACTACTGTGGCCACAGCCGAAACCAAGAATACCAAAGGCTGGTAGATGAGTGCATACCAGAAGTAAATGACTACATCCACCACCTAAGCAACAACCAAAATGGTGGTGTAGCCATGCCAAGATATGCAAACCACATCCACAAAACAAGGCATGGAAAGAGAGTGGCACGGTATGGCATTGGCATGATGGATGGTATACACTTCAATGAGGAATATGCCAGATACGTCAGTGCCAGGCTGTCAAAAAGCATCACGGAGAACTGGAAAGAGCACCAAGGTTCCAAAACATAAGTATCACAAACTTTTATAAATTTCACTAACCAAACCCTAAATTATAAGTAAAATCAGGAACAACTAATACACGCTGTAATGCTCATGCCTTCCTCCATGCACACAGGTAAAAGTAACGGTGGTATACATGACTATCTATCAAAAGGGGCCATATGTGCTGTATGCACCAGCACATATGCTCCAAATCCATCTATCACTAAACTAAGATAAATTCAAAACAAAATCAAAACTCGCAAAATCAAGCAACCACTATCCTAAAAATATTATTTAAAGAAATTAAGTAAAATAAATATGGGAGAAGAAATTGAATGCAAGCTGGGAAGGGGCACACACTTTGCCCACCTAAACTGCCAGAGCGCATCCAATAAAGCAGACATAATAAAAATGCATCTAAAAAAAGACAATCTAGATGTACTAACATTATCAGAGACATGGTTCACTGACAAACACCAAAACAACACCCTCCATATAGACGGATATAGGCTTGTACGTAATGGCAGACAACATATTGTAGTGGTCTGCAATGACCCCTCAGGCAAGTAACCATATAGACAGGTAGACGTGGGTAGTGTGGTGATATCAGGGAGCCTAGGTGGTGTAATGGTTAGCACACCGGCCCGGAATGCAAAGAGAGATGTTGGCGCAATATTTGCCATTTTCATCACCCCCCATGACACTGGTTGCCGTGATCATGATCCTGTACAAGCTTTGTGCTGTATGGTTGTTGAACCTACCCTGTCTATGCGTATGCTGTTAGTATGTGCGATGGTGTGCCCTGTGTATCTGTGCATGCGTAATTGTAAGCATTAAAAGACTTACAATTCCAGGGCGATGAGGACCCCTCAGGCAAGTAACCACATAGAGAGGTAGGCATGGGTAGTGTGGTGATATCAGGGAGCCTAGGTGGTGTATTGGTTTGAACACTTGCCTGGAATGCAAAGAGATGTGGGTTCGAGTCCCACTCTAGGCACAATATTTCCCATTTTCATCACCCCCCCACGACAATATTAATGCAATAAACCAAACACACTGAAACAATAAAAAATCACTTTGGAGTCCCTATTATTAAAGCTTCTGAGAGTTGTAGTCTTACATTTATAACATTAACAAGTATGCACCAGATGGAAACCGAGCCGCTGGTGTCTCTCCATCTTGGTCTGATGTGGTATTACGCTAGTGGTGTTAGATACGACACTACAGGCTGTAGCTGTTCATCTGACGCTGCATAAGACTGTAACTCTCTGTTCAATTTACATTCCTCTGAGCTCTGTTCTCACTTTACAATAACTGGATGCCCTTGTGGACCAGTCACCATCCCCATATTTACTTATGGGTGACTTTAATGGCCACACCCCATTATGGGGGGGCACAATGGGAATGCAAAAGGCAAGAGAATTGGAGACTTTGTGGCCGGTCATGCTCTGCGTGTATTGAACGATGGTTCAACCCTCAACCAAAAGGTTGAGGGTGCTGCGGCCGCAGTACCCTCAACCATTTGGTTCGCATGGAGACTTTCATAAGAGATGCTTTCCTTAAGAAGAAGCACCTTGTGGCTGTCTTTTTCGACCTCGAAAAAGCCTATGACACAACCTGGAAGATCTGCATGCGATTGGCCTTCGTGGCTACCTGCCAATCTTCATAAAGAACTTTCTAGCCCTCAGGCATTTCCACATCTGCGTCAAGACTACCTATTCCAGCCTATACTCACAGGAACTAGGAGTATCTCAAGGCAGCATACTGGCCGTGACCCTTTTCGATGTCAATGGTATTGCTGCTACTGTAAAGCAGGGGTGTAGTCTTTTTAGTGGACGGCTTTGTTTTATATTACAGCGGTGCTAACGTGAATGTCATTGAGAGACAGCTACAATTAAGCATAAATGGGATCCATCGATGATCAGTTCTGAACAGATTCAAATTTTCCAAGACCAAAGTAGTCTGAATGCACTTCTGCCTGCTACATAGAATGCATGCGGAACCAGAGCTGACCCTTGATGGGGATCCCATTAAAGTTGTTGAGGAAACAACCTTTTTGGGCTTCATTTTCGATGCAAAAACTGTCTTTCGTGCCACATATAAAGTACCTGAAAACACAATACCTGAAAGTGCTAGATATTCTGAGGATACTGTCCAGCTCAGAGTCGGGAGCGGACAGAGATGTTCTGCTCTCCATGTACCAAACCTTGGTTCAGTCACGAGTGGATTACGGCAGCATAGTATAACGGTTTCCGCAAGGAAATCGTATATTGGGCTGCTAGACACGGTCCACCACCATGGGCTGCGCCTGGCCCTTGGGGCCTTCTGAACCTCACCGGTCCAGAGCGTCCAAGTCGAACCCAATGAGCCATCACTTAACAACAGGAGAATCAAACTGGCCATGCAATTTGTAGTTAAGATAAAAAACCAGTGCATTGAATCCTGCACACAATTGTCTATCCCAGCCAAGTGACAAATCTTGCCACTGAGGCTCCAAATGAAACCTCATTTGGAGGCCAAATGAAACCTCATTAGGAGGCCTAAGGCGGGCTTTGGAATGTTGGAGGATGCCAAAGTCCCAGAACATCCCCCGTGGTCATTGAGGAAGCCATCGGTTATCCTCCGACTCACAGAACTGAGGAAGTCTGGGACACATACACTTGAATACCAAGGACTGCATGCAGAGCTTCAAGGCCAGTTTGCAGACCACCTCTCCAAATACACTGATGGTTCAAAAGACCAAAGCCGGGTAACTGTATGGCAGTCTGCTGATGGAAAGAAGTTGGCATACGCTTGCCCGATCAGAGCTTGATTTTCACTGCGGAAGCCCAAGCAGTCCTTCTCGCATTCTCCTGCCTCCTGGCTGTTGCTGGACTGAAAATGGACCACCCTATTCTAGCAACGGTCATTTATAAAATGATCCAACTGGCAACGGATGGGTATGACATCCACCTGTGCTGATCGGGCTGCGAAGAAGGCCCTGAACTGTGATCTTGAACTGTGTCTGATCTCTCACTCTGATCTGAAACCACTAATAGCCACCCTCATAAAATCCAAATGGCAACATGAGTGGGATGAAAACATTAATAAACTTCAAGAAATTGAACCATCTGTGGGAAAACCACCACAGACTCATGTGGGAGGTCGTCGGGACCAAGTGGTCCTTAGCCGCTGATGTATTGGCCACTCGTGGCTTACACATGCTTTTCTGCTCAAGGGGGAGCCTCCCCCTGAATGTACTGGGTGTCAGTCCCCACTGACACTCAAACACATTTGACTAAGTTGTGTTGATTTTTTGGACCTGTGCCAACAATTTTACACTGCAGATAGTATAGGTGACCTTTTTCCTAAAGTAAAACAAGAAAACATTTGAGCCTTTTTGAGGGCAGCTGGTCTGTACCACCTCATATAGTTTGCTAAATAAATTCTATCAATTAGTAATACAACTTTTTTTATGGGAATTTGTTTCCCTTGCCACAAATGTATAATTGTGAGCTTTTTAATTTATGGAGTGTCTATTGGCACATAATTGATTGGCTGCTTTTAAATGTAAAAGGGACGGTTTGAACAAAACCAAACATTTGTCGTCGTGAATATGGCCTATGCTGCCGACACGGCGTAAAGCAACCCCCAATCAATTAATGTCTAGGAGGGAAATGCATTACATATATCAGGGTGGGGGTGGTGGGGTTGCGGGGGGCCTCATACATATCTCTGTGTGTGATCTCTTTGTCTGGGTGTCTGCGTGACTTCTTTTATCTGTCGGGGATGAATGGTGAAACCTTCATCTTCGTAAACTCATGTTTAATGTGAGGTACGTCCATGAAGACACATTGAACCTTCCATGTAGTCTTTGGATGGAAGGATGACAATTCCGTTGATTACGTTGGTTTTTGACAACTTCAAAGCGATATAACAGGTCCACAGAACTTGTAGACGACGTCCACTCCAACTGAACCCGCCCCAACCACTCCCCACCCCCACACTGAATTCTGCAATGGGGACCTTTCAGTTTGCATCACTCTCTCGTCAGATGGCGCACCATGCCGGTCTCGTGTTTTATGGAGGTGTAAGGGTGTGGTGAGGATTTTGGTGTGTATGGTGGAGGTGTGTGGGGATTTAGGGGTGTGTGGTGGAGGTGTAGGGGTGTGTGGTGAGTGGGTATGGTGTGGTAGGTGTGGTTGGAGTGTAGGTGTGTATGGTGGGTGTGTGGTGGCAGCATATGTTTGTGTGGTGGGGGCGGTGTGGAGGTGTAGGGGTGTGGTGAGGATTTTGGTGTGTGTGGTGGCGGTGAATCGGGACTTAGGGGTATGTGGTGGGGGTGTAGGGGTGTTTCGTGAGTGGGTGTGGTGGGGTGGGTGTTTTTTGTTTTTTTACATCCTAGCAACATCTAAGGTCATATTAGGACCGGTACCGACTTGTGACAGTGTTCACTCATGGTGAGTTTATAGTGCTGCCCCACTGGAAGACCTGGCTGCCAGCCCCAAGACCTGATATCCCACTCAGTCACATTATCCTGACACTGAGCCAACCAGTCCTTGCCCTATCCTAATAATGCCGTGCGCCAGTATCAATTTTAAGTCTTTGGTTTGACTCGACCAGGGTTCGAACCCATGACCTCACGATCTACCAACATGGGAGACGGATGCTCTAACTCATTCGGCCATCCCGTCTGGTGGGGTGGGTGTGGTGGGGTGTAGGGGTGTGGTGAGGTCTTAGGGATGTGGTGGGGGTGTAGATGTGTGTGGTGGGGGTTGACGGTGTGTGTGGTGGGGGTGTAGGTGGTTTGTGGTGGAGGTGTAGGGGTGTCTTGCAGAGCAGCACCTCACAATCTTTAGCATCCCTAAACCCCCACCACACCCCTACACCCCCACCACAGCCCTAAACCCCCCACCACATACCCCACCACACACATATACCCCCTTCACCCCACCACACCCCACCACACACCACCCCACCACACACACCTATAACCCCAGTACCCCTTACACCCCCACCACACACCTAAACCCCCACCACACACCTACACCCCCACCATGCCTACACCTCCACACACACACCTACGCCCTCACCATACACACCTACACCCTCACCACACACACCTACACCTCAAACACATACACCTACACCTCAACCACATACACCTACACCCCCACCACACACCTACACCACACACACACCTACACCCCCACCACAAACATACCTACACCCCCACCACATCCCTAAACCCCCACCACCACCCCCACCACACACCTACACCACCAACACACACATGACCTTAGATGTTGCTAAGACATAAAACAACAACAAACAACCACACACCTACACCCTTCTATCCAAACATGATGGCCGACTTGGACCGGGAACGGGTGCTGCCACCAAGTGTATGGCGAGAGAAATGGCTCATGAAAGGTCCTCATTAGTGCAGCTAGCCCGCTTTTTGTTTATAGATGCCGCCACCTTTAACGTACAGACAGGCAGCCTGCCTACCAACATTCAAATCCTTCTCGTCATGTTCCATATTGTTGAGATTTCGTGTGGTTTCGAATGTTCTGCTAATACTAGCGAATATCCATGCAAGCAATATCTGTGTAGGGAGTGGATACATAATGAAATCGATGTGAATTAAAACAGTACAGCGCAGATTGGTAGAGTTCCCTCTGGTAAGTGGCGCCGCCGTGGCAGAAAAGGGAACTAGGCCCTTAGGGTATCGTTTATTACTATTAGGTTATGTGTAGGTCAGACGACATTGGAAACATTAGTGTCTGTGTTTATGCTCCCATAACTTCCTTTATAGAGCATACAAATGTAGCTATGCTGTTCTTCGACAATACCCCCCCCCCCCCCCCCCCCCCACCAAACATGCTGTATCATCAGAATGGTGGATCATTTCCAAATACTACCACTGTATACATATATATATATATATATATATATATGTACGTATAAATATGTATATAAAGTAAAACCTCTCTAAATAGACCGACCATGGGACCGCCTTTAAGTGGTCCATTTAGGGAGATGGTCGGTTTAGGGAGTTAGAATATGGTTATAATGGTATTGTTCGGACCCAAATAAAGCAATCGATATAGGTGAGTGGTCGATCTGTGGAGGTGGGAGGTTAGGGAGATTATACTGTATGTATATATATGTGTGTAAGATATGCATTAAGACAGAGGCTTGATGGATGATACAATCTTATTGTCACAGTCTTTATTATCACAATAATATAGGTACCTGGCTGGGCCTAAATGCCCTACCGAATCACAAAAGAAAAAATTTAATGGTACATAGAAAGTAAAGGGAAATGCACAGTGGTAAATAACAAAGGTCAAGGTAACCGAGTAATGAAAGGGCTCCCAGGAAGGAGCAGAGAGGCTCATAAGGAGCAGGAGAGAGTAAGGAAGTCCGGTTGTCAGGTTAATTGTCAGTGGAGTGAGGGGGTGCCGAGGAGCCCTCCACCAAATAGTAGGAGAGGGCTCGAGGCGCGCCCGAGGCGGGGGGCACGGGGCGCCCGAGGTGGGGGGCCGGGGATCTGGGTGAGAGGAGGGTCGTGAGGGCAGAGCCGTGAGGTCGGCGGCTGGACTGTCTGGAGAGGGTCCCTCGTGAGGCTGGGCTGTGTGGTCTGAGGTGCGCGGTGCGGGGTAGGTCGACAAGGGGCGGGCGGCCAAAAATAAGGGAGGCCCGCTCCTTGGAGGGATCGGGTGAGGAGGTCGGCCGGCGAACTCCTCAGGGCTGGGTGGGACGGGGGTCGGGGTCGGGTCGGGCGGGTTGATGACGGTGGTGTCGTGGTCGGCGGCTGTGCCATCGGAGGAGGGTTCTCCGTGAGGCTGGGCTGGGCTGTGGTCTGAGGGTTCCTCTTGAGGCTGGGCTGGGGCAGTGGTCTGAGGGTTCCTCGTGAAACTGGGCTGGGCTGTGGTCCGTGGTGGGCGACTGGCGCTGGGCGGCGATGAGAGCCTTGCTGAGGGGCGCTGGGGCCGACAGGGAGGTGGTTGCGATGAGGTCGGCGGTGCCGAGGCGGCGGTCAGGCCGCGCCTCGGGCAAGCTGGGCTGGGCTGGGTTGTGTTCCGTGATGGGCGAATGGCGCTGGGCGGCGATGAGAGCCTTACTGAGGGGGCGCTGGGGCCCGACTTGGAGGTGGTTGCCGATGAGGTCGGCAGTGCCGAGGCGGCGGTCGGGCCGCGCCTCGGGCAAGCTGGGCTGGGCTGGGCTGTGTTCCGTGGTGGGCGGGTGGCGCTGGGCGGCGATGAGAGCCTTGCTGAGGGGCCGCTGGGGCCCGACTGGGCGGTGGTTGCCGATGAGGTCGGTAGTGCCGAGGTGGTGGCCAGGGCGGGGGTCGGGGGAGGAGGTGCGGCGGGGGCGGGCTAGGGGGGCGGCGAAATCGCGGGCGGTGGGGGGGGGGTCGTGGGGCGGGTCGGTGGGGGGGTCGGTGGGGTCAGGTTGGCAGAGGAAGGCGGTGTCGCCTGGGTCGAGGTGGACGTCTGGGTCGAGGGTGACGGGCGACTGGCGCCGGGCGGCGATGGGAGCCTTACTGAGGGGGCGCTGGGGCCCGAGGCGGGGGTGGTTGCCGGAGGGAACGGCGGCGCCGAGGCGGCGGGCAGGCCGCGCCTCGGGCGGGTGGGCGGTGGTGTCCGGAGGGCTGGTAGCAGTGTGGTGGGCGGCTTTGATAGGGTGGGTGGGCCGGTCTGGGGCCTCCGTGCCGGGCTGGAGGTGCCGGCTCCTCAAAAATCCGGCGAGGCGGGAGCCGCTGCCCGGGCGCGCTTGGCCAGACAGGCGTCCTCGCTGTGCCTGGTTAATACCCTCCGGACATTGGCGCAGTATGCGCATGCGTGGAGCTGTTTGGACACCCCTGGCCGTGGACCTCCCCGGGGCTGCGTGGGTGCAGGAGTTGGGGTCCCGGTTCCAGGCATAACAGAGTGGGCCGTGGGTCTCCTTGCTGTAGGCCACGCGTGTGTCGGTGTGGCCGCGGGACTGGGGGCGGGGCATTGCAGGGTCGAGGGAGGGGAGTTGGGTGGTGGTGGAGTGGGGAGGCATGGCGAGGGACTCCAGTCTGAGGAGGTTTATAGCTACTGGGTCGTGCCAGCCGTGGGGGAGGGTACCGTCCGCGATCGCGGTAAAGACCGCCTCAGAATAGTGGCGGACGGTCGTCCAGGGATATAGGAGGTTATCACGACAGATAGATAGGATATGGTGGTGGAGTCCCGGGGCGGAGTGGGCGGGGAAGTCCGGGTGGTCGATGAGGGTGAGGAGGGCGAGGGCATATTCATCCTTGGTCGCCTCCCCCCTCTTCACTGGCTTCTTCTCGGGACCTCGCCTCACCAGATCGGAGGGGAAGATGTAATTGGATGGGATGCCTTGGCGTCTGGTTGAATGCCGCGCCTCGGCGGATGCCAGGATTTCCCTGACGGCGTCGGCCGTGGAGGCGGGGTTGTGGCGGGTCTCCTCCCCCTGGTAGGCCGGCGATGTGCAGGGCTGCAGTTGGGGCAGGAGGTGGCGGTACCTCCCGTATTCCGCGTGTGTCGTTCCGGGGAGGGCCGCCTGGGGCGGCGGCGGGGGTCGGGCCGCGGCGGTGGCAGGTGCCCGAGGCGTTGGTGCGGCCGGCGGGGGCGCCTCTGGCGCGGGCCGGGTCCCGTTGGCGCTGACGTGGTCGATCCGGGCGTGGAGGTCGGCAGTGGCCTGCCGGTGCTCGGTGTTGGCCTGCCGGTGCTCCTCGTTGGCCTGCGGTGCTCCAGCTGCATGCGCTGGATAGCCTCCAGCACTGAGGAGATCTCGGCGCCCGAGGAAAGGTCAATGTCAGAATGGTGTTATGGCAAATGATAGAGTGAGGCACCCGGCTCATGCCTGCTAGTGTATATAGGTTGCAGTTGTTCAGCTGGTGGATTAGCCGGCCACCTCCCACCCAGTTCACCGAACTGGCGGGAGCGGGCAGCACCATGCGTTACCTACATCACCATATACGTAGTATATACATTGGTGTAAGGGACACATTAAGACAGAGTCTTGATGGATGGTACAATCTTTATTATCACAATCTTTATTATCACAATAATATAAGTACCTGGGTGGGCCTAAATGCCAAGTCGCCAAGGATCCACCCAGACATAATTGACTTAACTCCCTCTAGGCTTGTGGCAACATTCATGTCAGACACAATCCGCTCTGAAAGCAGTCGGGCGATGTACCTGTACACCGCATCTGAAGACCAGTCACCTCTAACTTTTTGTTCATCAATACCGGCTCCCTGGAGGGGCAGGTAAGTACAACCGCCATGACGGAGCGAGTGGCAGGAGAAGTTATCTTTAGAAATATCCGACAGTGAGGCAAAGAATTTAATACTTGATTGTAAGGTCGCGTAATCAAGAGGTATATAGCCTCCCACCCAGGAAGGTACTTGGAATGCAGGCTCCGAAGAGGCCAACCTGACTTGAGAAAAATGTTTCTTAACCCAAGGGACTGCACAAAGTTTAAAATTTGGTGCACCTGTGACAGGAATGAGTAGTTCGTGTTTGGAAACTGTATTGTTTTTGAGCGACGTACGGTCACCACCATACCCCAGTTATGGAAAGTGAAATCGGATCGCAGTAACACTGTTTCTGATGCAGTGAGTTGGCACTTGCGTAATAGTGCCCTAAAGCCTAATAAGACCATGGCTCTGGTGCAGATATGACCTTCGCTTCCCGACATAAATGAGAACATTTGAATGGCACAACCCAGGGTGCGCTTAGCCCCGCCCATAATTTTGTGCATATTTGATGGGATGAAAAGTCAATAGGCTCACTCCCCTCCGATTTAGTTTGTGATGGATGAATACTTTAGAGTGCACGACAACCAGACCACATAAATTGCCACCTGAGGGGGGTGGGGGGGGGGGGGGAGGAGGGCAAGGCAAGGGTGACAATATGCCACTGAATTTATCGATGAAGGTGAGATACTTTTGGATCTGCATCGCTCTGGTTGAGCGAGAATTGGTCGAATAGTAACGGTCGCTCATAGCCTTAGCCGCCACCCTCAGCTGGTCCAAGCGTGAAATATACACAAAAAGGGGTCAAATCACAGGAACATGGACACACAGCACAATCATTCAAGTTGGTCAACACTACTGATACGGTTCTTACAGATTTTATTTTAAAATTAAAGATATGACAACCAGAATAGCTCTTTTACATATGACATAATGCGCTTGTTAATGCAAAGCGGCCCGAACTGTATTATTATCGGTAACACAAATGATGCAGAGATCACGCCATAAATAGCACCAACATCTGGACACTGCCACGATAGCCCACATCTCCTTCTTGTTAATATGGAAGCTGTCACCGCTGTGCACACTCTCGGCATAGTGAAGGCTTACCTGGACAGCCACTGCTGGCTCGCATGAAAAGCTACCCACCAACCAGTCATCCGAGTGGGTCGCTCCAAAGCCCCAGTTTAACGCGTCGCTATATACAGATAGTGGTGTGGACACCCAACAATTTTGCAAAGCCATTGAATGTATCCACATAATTCAGCCACCAATGTAATTCCGAACGGAATTCGCTATTAATTCTGAACTTGTAGTACGGATTCCTCAACTGGCATATAGCGCCATATACTCTGGTGGAGAAGGAGTGGCCACCCATGATGACCGTAGATTAGTGGGCCAGGTGTCCACCCAGCCGCTTGAGTTCCTTGCGGGACACCTTCCTGCGACCTAAAAACAGAGATAAAACATGTTTCAGATTAATAATTTTGTCAGGTGGTAATCTAAGCTGCAAGTCAATGGTGTCTATGTTAATGCCTAAGAATCTCATGCACTGGGCCGGGGGTGGCAATTTTGAATAGCTCAGGTAAAAGCCTAACCAATAAAGAATCTTCATTATCATCATTTCGCTTTTACGACAAGTGAGGTAGTCCCCGCCCAGTACAGTGAAATCAGCCAAGTAATTCACCATGTGGGTCATGCCCTCACTAATGGCACAGTGCACCTTCATGTCTATATGCCATTATAGCGAATGGTAGAGTGAGGCACCCGGCTCATGCCTGCTAGTGTATATAGATTGCGGTTGTTCGGCTGGTGGAATAGCCAGCCACCTCCCGCCCGGTTCACCGAACTGGCTGGAGGGGGCAGCACCATGCATTACCTACATCAGCATATACATAGTATATACGTTGGAATATATTTATATATATATTTTATATATAAAAATGATGTATATACATTTATATATGTATCTATATCTATTTATGTATATATGTATATATCTTTATATATGGATTATATATTATATTAACTCGACATGTGGTATGCATCCGCCTGACTTTTACATTTATTTCTCTACTTGAGTTATTGCTCAGTGTAGTCATGATGAATAGGACATTGTTTGACTACCTGTCTTGACAAAAATTCAGTCTATGGGGGAGAATAGGGAACAGTGATGTCAGTCCATGGACGGATGTAGATACCCATCGGATTTAAAGTGATTGGCATAAATCTGAAGGCCGTCAAACTTTATATGATATTCTTTCAAGAAACATGTGTGTCTGCTAGAGATGTTTATTCAGCTCAATACATTTTTTTCTCAACGCTGAGACACTGGCCTTCCAGCAAGATATGCACATATATAGTTTAAATAACTAGGTGGATCAATAGCCTCTTGCGAACATGATTAGAGTCTAGTACCGCACAGCAAACGCACCACTTACAATCACAAACAATCAGAATAATAATATAAATATATTGGGGTTTTTACGTTCTAGCAACCTGTAAAATCATCTCAAGACCGGTATCGAATTTATCCGAGTGCGCATGATTGGTGACTTTATAGCACTGCTTCACTCGGGTGCCTAGCTGCCAGCACCATGCTCCAATATGCCAGTCAATCAGATTAGCATGACAGTAAACAGACCAGTCGTTGCTCTATACCAGTCAGCCATGGGTGTATATGCTGGTCACTGGCAAACCCTGTGTGACTGCCCCCCCCCCCCCCCCAACCCAGACACACCCACCCTCACCCACCCCCACACCCTTTACACCCCTTCAAATGCAGTGGGCAGCTTCCTGGGTTTCCGGTTAGTTCAGAGAGGGAGTACAGTGAACATGCCAGATTATGTTTATTAGCTGTATTAGTAACTATATTTTTATCAATTATTATTATTGGCACTATTATTATTATCATCATTATAATTATTGTCATTATAATTTTAGTTATTTATAATATTCTGATTAATATCAGTATTAATGCAATTATTATCATTATTATTGTCATTATTATTATTGTTATTATTGACATTATAGTGTCAGTATTATTATTATAATAATTATTGTCATTATGATTGGCGTTATTTGTATCATTATTACCGTATTATTTGCATTATCATTGGCATACATATATACGTATATACATATACGTGCATATATAGGCATAGCCATACATGCATATATATATATATATATATATATATATATATATATATATATATATATAAACGCATAGTGATGAATCCTTTATCACATTAAAAGAGCCCTGTTGTGTCCTACCCACTCTCCCCTTGTGGTGTGGACGGGTGGATGCACCACGGTGTGTGAAAACCCGAGTCGCGCGAGGCTGAGGTGACGGTGTCAGAACCACCCCCCACCCACCCCCACCCAATCCCTCGAGGCGAATCAAATGCAACGCAAAACATTAGGACCCCCCCCCCCCCCCCACACACACACACACCGTGTGGGGGGCATAAAGCTAGAAACACACAGGACGTGGGCAGAAAGTACAAGTGGGCGGCATGCAGTACTTACATGGCTGACTGGAGGTAACCCCTCTGTGATGTGGTTTGGTTATAGCAACACAGTAACTAACACACGGAACCTGGTTCATGACCATTAAACACTAATATTTAAATGTTGTTTTACAAATTACTTCCCTAACTAAATTTCCTTACACTAATCAGTGATCTTAATATAATGTTTTCCTTTCCTGTGATATGTTCCAATAGTAAAACTAGCCCAAACTCATTGTGCCACAGTCATTTATGTCATTTCACTACATAATCTTATATCGAATACTAATTTTACTACATTCAAAACTAAAATGTGTATTTTTCAATTTTTCAATTGTACATCTGGATCTGAGTCGGCCTGCACAAAACGGACATTCAGCTGTGTAAATTGCAGTGTGTGAAAGCCAGTGGTAGAATCAATTACTCACACAAGCCACAACAGAACCATATAATCAACTCTGACAGTTAAAGCATGGCGCGGCGGCCGAATCGATAGAACGCATTCCTCCCGTGCGAAAGATCGGGAGTTCAATTCCAGGTCGAATCAAACCAATGTCTTACAAAATTGATGCTTGTCGCTTCCTAGCTTGGCGCTCGGCATTAATAGGATAGGGGCAAGGACTGATTAGCTGAGTGTCAGAATAATGTGACTGAGTCGGATATCGCGTTATAGTGCTGGCAGCCTGATTTTCCAGTGGGGCAGTACTATAAAGTCACCATACGCGCGCACTGTCACAAGACGGTACCCTTCCTGATATGACCTTAGATGTTGCCAGGACGTAAACCTCCAACAACCAACGAACCTGACAGTTAAACCATGACAATGCTTAGTGCAGAGCAATTGTTATCCTACACTTGGTTTTATCCTGCGGGTCAGATTCTATTACCCAATACTGGTACCCAATTCAATGACTCGAGCAAAAGACAAAAAAATTGTGTTCAAAATCAAAGAAAATTCCATGATTTGTCCAAGTCCCCTGACTGGCCAAAAATGGTAAATTTGACAAAGAAAGTCACACACGCTGATCCTGTGACATCATGGGGCTTTTATCGGATCCGCAACGGGACTCAACGACCAAAGGTCGGTCACAACAGAGCGAAACTACATCGCATTACAACTTTGTGAGGCTGCCTGTGAAAGTCAGATGACACTAGTAAAGAGTAATTGGAGTTGTGTCTCCTAGTATTAGTATTTAAAGGGACCAGATATAGGTCGCTGGCGACGGGAACGTACTCCGACAAATGCTCTCCAAGCACAACCTTGTTTAGTTTTTATGTTTAATTGAACCAAGTATGTGTGGGGAGAGTAGGGGACCAGGGCAGTGCTAATCTGAACTGCAAAGCCAGTTGGTTGTCTCCAAAATGGCCGCCCCCATAGGCGGCGGCCATTTGCAATGCAAAAGCTGCGCTGTGATTGGCTGAAATTGTGCCGGCAACAGGCTCACACAGTAACAAGATTCGCTGGTTCTCAGCTTGTGCCCGGCAGTGTTAGGGACCGATTACGCTGAAATCTATTGAATGCGATCATATTTAACAGAATTACATACTCAAATCGTGAAATTTAATTAAATTAACCCTAAATTCGAAGCGTTATTAAGGCTACCGCCGCATTGGCGGCGATATTAATAGTGTCGAATCGACGAATGTAAAGTAAACAACGTGCGAAAATCCGCGCATGCGCAGAAGCCACGACAGTGGCTCGAGTGACCCAAGTTGAATAATCGATTACGCCCGAATATACAAATCGCCGCTGTGATTGGCTGAAATTGTGCCGGCAACAGGCTCACACAGTACAAGATTCGCTGGTTCTCAGCAGTGTTAGGGACCGATTACGCCGAAATCTATTGAATGCGATCATATTTAACAGAATTACATACTCAAATCGTGAAATTTCATTAAATTAACCCTAAATTCGAAGCGTTATTAAGGCTACCGCCGCATTGGCGGCGATATTAATAGTGTCGAATCGACGAAAGTAAAGTAAACAAGGTGCAAAAATCCGCGCATGCGCAGAAGCCACGACAGTGGCTCGAGTGACCCGAGTTGAATAATCGATTACACCCCAATATACAAATCGCCTCCGCCGCCGGCGCATTAGGCCACCCTGTGGCACAAATCTGAACTATTCCGAGTTCGTTTGTTTTCCACGCGGCAGATAGATGGCCGCTTTAAGCAGCAGCTAAGGTCATATCAAGACGGGTACCAATTAGTAATACAATATGCACCTCCAGCCACCATTATATTGCTGTTCCATTGTTGCTGACACTATGCTATGATTATATCCGCCTAAGTAACAATATCTTCCGGAAATCATTACAGCGCTGTCTCACTGTTGTTATCACTATGCTATGATATCCGACATCAGTCATATTATCCTGATGTTGAGCCAAACAGTCATAAATCTACCCAAAACCTGCTGAGGTAGTGATAAGTGTTGGGTTTAAATCTTTGCTTTGACTCGGCCGGGATTTAAGCAATTGGAGGCAGGTGTCGCACTGCTAGTGCTAGGCCGTTCTATTTGAGTCGCGCTTATGGCTGGTTCTGATTGGTTACAGTGGAATTCATGGAGTGGGGGACAATAGCACTATCCTCACTTTTAAAGATTACTAGACAATCTAGCTGGCTCAGATGTCTTCCTGCCCATGCGGTATATCGTGGGAGTAGTCCAGAGAATAGGTCGTGGGTTCGATCATCAAGCAAATCAAACGAAAGATTTACCAAATGTATACATGCGGCGATATTGTCTGGAACTCAGGATTTGTAGAATATGACAAGGTTGGCTTAGTTTCGGTTTCGGTTGGTTTAGTTTCTCAGTGATTGAAATATTAGGTCCTGCCAGCAGTGGCTTACTGTTAATCAGTGCACGACCTGGTATGACCTTATATGTTGTCAGGGCGTGAAACTCCATTAATGCAGTACTCCATTAATGTGATAAATATCTCACTAGCTATTCAACACAGATTCAGCACACACACTGAACATGCTAAAGCCTAGTGAATCACTTACGGGTCTTTCGCAATTATCAGCATTTTTAACTATCCATTGAGGGCAGGGGCGTTCTAAGACTTATATTATTTATATCTTCCGGATAGACAAGTAAACACACATGTAGTTGGATGAGATAAACTCTGCCTGGTACCTTTAAAGGCCCCTCCGTTTAATAAAAGACAAGTCAATAAGAGAATCAAGAGTCAAAATCTTAACAAGTAAGCAAACAAATCAAATCAATCAAACAATAAAGTCAAATTTCCGACTGACTGGACGCAGATTAGAGGCAGTAGTGCTGAAGGTCGACACCTCTGGGGTCGCCCCTCGCCCTGATTGGCTGACGCGGGCACGAGGCTCCATCGGATGGGATAGCATAGGCAACACAGCGCTCCCTCCCCCCATACAGCCTAAATAATATTAGCATGACTGGTTATATCACACATTAGTTACATCTTCCAGATAGACAAGTAAACACACATGTATTTGGATGAGATAAACTCTAGAGGCTGAAACGCACCCAGACACAAATATTATCTCTGATGGTTCGATAGTGGAGCAGCCACACGCATGTCAGCTGCTAATCTCTGTTCAATTGGTGCTCTCAAGTACTCAAACACAGCGTCCGACTTTCAGTCGCCCCTCTCTTTTATCTCAAGGATCGAGGGTTCGCATAGTCTCAAGAAAGTGGCTCCCACCCTCCGGAGGCTGTGGGTAGTAAATTTTGCAGGCAGCAGGCCCGCTCGCGCATGCAAGCATTTTAAAGATGACAGGTAAAATGAGTAAGGCATAGATATCGACGCACCTAGGCTCGGTATTCAGAAGGCGTGCTTCTCGCGGGTGGGGGAGCACTACTTCTGCAAAGTGCCTACGTACCCAATAAACTGCGCACAAGGCTGGATTGGGTACGGTTGACACCGGTATTCAGTGAACTCGCTCACGGTAGTGTGATATATGCGTAATAGACATCTAGACGTCTAGATGTCTAGACACATCTGTAATATATGCAAATGAGATGACGTCATGGACAAGTTTGGCCGGCTATGGTTTGAGCCCTGGAGGGGAATAAATTCATTCAGTATCCAGAAGTCAAAGTGTTCAGACGTTGTACTTTCACATGGTGTCAGATGAGGAAGAATGCCGTCCGCTAACACACTGCTGGGCCTTAGGCCGCCAGGTCAACTTGTCCTCAGCAACAATGCAAGATCGAACTGGAAAACATGGATCAGAGCATATGACATATACACCATTGCTGCAGATGTCATATTGAAGGCAGAACGAGTGCAATGCTGCATCTTCCTTCACGTCGCTGGCAAGGAAGCGCAAAAGGTTTTCGCCAATATGTCCATCGCGCTCGATGTGGCTTCAGACAGGGCCTCAGCACCCTCGATCATTTGGTGCACATGGAGACCTTCATAAGAGATGCTTTCCTTAAGAAGGAGCACGTTGTGGCTGTCTTTTTCAACCTCGAAAAAGCCTATGACACAACTTGGCAACATGGCATCATGGAGGATCTTCATGCGATTGGCCTTCGTGGCCACTTGCCAATTTTCATCAGGAACTTTCTAGCCTTCAGGCATTTCCGCGTCCATTTCAAGACTACCTATTCCAGCCTACACTCACAGGAACTAGGAGTACCTCAAGGCAGCATACTGGCCGTGACCCTTTTCGGGGTCAAGGTCAATGGTATTGCTGCTTCTGTAAAGCGGGGGGTCTCCTGTAGTCTTTTCATGGATGACTTTGTTTTATATTACAGCGGTGCTAACATGAATGTCATAGAGAGACAGCTACAACCAAGCATAAATGGGATCCATCGATGGTCAGTTCTGAACGGTTTCAAATTTTCCAAGACCAAAACAGTCTGCATGCACTTCTGCCTGCTGCGTAGAATGCATGTGGAACCGGAGCGGACCCTGGATGGGTCATCCCATTAAAGCCGTTGAGAAAACCAAATTTCTGGGCCTCATTCTCGACGCAAAACTGTCTTTTGTGCCACATATAATGTACCTGAAAACAAGATGCCTGAAAGCGCTGGATATTCTGAGGGTGCTGTCCAGCTCAGAGTGGGGAGCAGACAGAGATGCTCTGCTCTCCCTGTACAGAACCTTGGTTCGGTCATGAGTGGATTACGGCAGCATAGTATACGGTACTGCAAGGAAATCATATATTGGGCTGCTAGACAAGATCCACCAACAGGGACTGCGCCTGGCCCTTGGGGCCTTCCGCACCTCACCGGTTCAGAGCCTTTACATCGAAGCCAATGAACCATCACTTAACAACAGGAGAATCAAACTGGCCATGCAATATGTAGTCAGGATAAAAACTAATGCATTGAATCCTGCACACAATTGTCTATTCGAGCAACATGACAAATCCAGGTATGAAGCCAGGCCGAATTACATTCGGCCACTGAGGCTCCGAATGAAACCTCATTTGGAGGCCTTGGGCGTGGATTTGGACGTGTTGGAGGATGCCAAAGTCCCAGAACATCCCCCGTGGTCATTGAGAAAGCCATCGGTTATCCTCCGACTCACGGAACTGAGGAAGTCTGGGACACATCCACTCGAGTACCAAGGACTGCATGCAGAGATTCAAGGCCAGTTTGCAGACCACCTCTCCATATACACAGATGGTTCGAAAGACCAAAGCCGGGTATCTGCTGCGGCAGTCTGCTGACGGGAAATATTTGGTGTACGTTTGCCCGATCAGAGCTCGATTTTCACTGCAGAAGCCCGAGCACTCCTTCTCGCGTTGGAGTGTATCGAGGTATCCAACCACACTAACTATGTTATATACAGTGATTCATTCTCTTGCCTCCTGGCTGTTGCTGGTCTGAAAACGAATCACCCTATTCTAGCAACGGTCATTTATAAAATGAACCAACTGACAACGGATGGGTATGACATCCACCTGTGCTGGGTGCCTGGCCATGCCGGCATACAAGGAAACGAACGAGCTGATCGGGCTGCGAAGAAGGCCCTGAACTGTGATCTTGATCCCTCACTCTGATCTGAAACCACTAATACTGAACCCACATAAAATCCAAAAGGCAACATGAGTGGGATGAAAACATTAATAAACTTAAAGAAATTGAACCATCTGTGGGAAAGCCACCACAGACTCATGCAGGAGGTCGGCGGGACCAAGCGGTCCATAGCCGCTGCCATATTGGCCACTCGTGGCTTACACATGCTTTCCTGCTCAAGGGGGAACCTCTCCCTGAATGTATTGGGTGTCAGTCCCCGCTGACACTCAAACACATTTGACTAAGTTGCGTTGATTTTTTGGCCCTGCGCCAACAGTTCTACACTGCAGACAGTATGCATGACCTTTTTACTAAGGTAAAACAGGAAAACATTTTAGCCTTTTTGAGGGCAGCTGGACTGTACCACCTCATATAGTTTACTAAATAGATTCTATCAATTATTAATAAAACTTTTCTTTTTCTATGGGAATTTGTTTCCCTTGACCACAAATATATGCTTTCTAATTTAATGAGTGTCTATTGGCACATCATTGATTGTCTGCTTTTACATGTAAAAGCGATGGTTTGAACAAAAAACAAACATTTCTCGCCGTAAATATGGCCTATGCTGCCGACACGGCGTAAAGCAACCACCAATCAATCAATCAACCATCGCGCTCGCTGACCGAGACAGGATCGGACCACTCACAGAAGCATTCCGGACATATTGTGTAGGCAATGGTGTTTTTAGGCCCATTGCTTCAGGCTACCAACAAAGACAGTGTCGGGTAGCTGTGGTTCACCAGGCAGCAACTCCTTGGTAACCATATGAAGCAGTCTCACCTAGTGATAGCTTCAACATCGCATCACCAACAATCACTGATGCCTAACTCCTCCTCCACAGCTTTCATCTTGATGGCTCTTCTAGCCACCTTAATCTTTATCACCCCTGTCTCTATCACAGACAAGCAAGCAGAATTCCATATCTGAATGGGCAGATTGATGACTGCACGGATGCCAAGAAGCACAGATGCGCAGATCGTCGACAGAGACGAAAGGCTGTAATGAAAACGGCCCGGATGAAGAAGTGCAGAACATCAGGCCAGCTAAGCAACAGGTGAGGCAGCGAGCAGTGAACATGGAGCACCGAGATGCAAGCATCGGATGCCAGGCCGCTGATATTGACATATAATTCCATCCTAATATTGCTATGGACTAGTTATTAGTGATGGTAATTGTTTTGTGGAGGCTAAGCAGCTGGACAGTTCAAAGGGCTTCAGTGCCATAGTGTGCTCGGACACTCGCTAAACCTGTGGGTTAAGTTAATTACTTACTTACTTACTTACGCCTACTGGCTTAAGTTAAGTGCTTGTATCTTTTATTGTATTACTGTATGATGAATGAGTAAACCTGGTAGGTTTCATGGGGATTTTGAAACATTTCATGTCTCAGAAATACTTTGAGGGGGGATGTGATATATGCATAATAGACGTCTAGACGTCTAGATGTCTAGACATGTCTGTAATATATGCAAATGAGATGACGCCATGGAAAGGTTTGGACGGCTATGGTTTGAGCCCTGGAGGGGAATAAATTCATTCAGTATCCAGAAGTAAAAGTGTTCAGACGTTGTACTTTCACAGGTACTGAATGTTCTTTGACAACCGCACCGGGATCATCATCCCTCACCTGAAGAAAGTGAAGTCCGACCGGAGCAGGGCTGACTCCGAATATGAAACATGACACTTTCTGAGCAAGGCCCTAAACGATAAGAGTATGGCCACCTGGAGCGCCGTATGTCCTGGTGTAAGAAACATAACTGCGAATAATCTTACTAGCTGGTATGGCAGCAGGAGAGGAGCCTGGTTAGCGGCATCTCCCAACGTCCTGCGTACCCGACATACACTTTATTATGCGATGATTAGTATAATCTATTGGCGCACCGCCCAAGTCTTTAAGATGGTTATTAAGTCTTATAAAACTGAAACACATCCTCCAAGTGAGGAATGAAATATACATACATACATCAGGTGGGCAGGGATATGGTTCAACATTGTCAGCGAAAATCCTACAGAACTCCAGGTAGGCTTTCACCTGGACTGACCATGTCTGTTTGGTCATAGTGGCATAATGGGCTTCCTTGAAGTACCCACATTCAGTCCGGAGTCAGTCGCAGTCTGGATTAACAATGAAATAGGTCATGACAGCACATGCCCCCTGTCACGTCTGCTTCTCTCACCCTTGCAATATTCTTAAATTCGCCAAGCCAGCTATAACACGCCAAGAGATTAGCACATCAAAGTTATTCTGGATCAACATCTAGAATATGAGTCGTAGCCATTTCAGGGTGTTTTTATTTCTGCTCCTACCTGAGTTAAGAGTGGCGTGGACCTGGGTGTTGTCTGTGGCAAACACCATGGTTCTATCTGACCATAGCTGGCCCCACCGGCGCACTGCCACCAAGATTGGCCATAGCTCAAGAACTTTAATGTTGTCGGTTCTGCAACCAACATCCCTAGCTTCCTCGAAGTGGTGCCCTAGCCACACCTCCAATGCCTTCGCATCTCTATATTCAAATACACCGGCTATCCAATCACTGAAGTGGATAGCACCAAACCCGAATAGCGATGAGTCACTATAGACGGAGATGCATTCATTGACCGAATGAATGATGTTGGCTTTTCCATTGAAAGTTGCCGCAACTTCCAGCCACCATTTCAAGTCTAGGCGGAATTCCTCATTCAAGCACACTTTGTAGTCCACGATGGCGTGGAAGTCATCATGCCCTTTTGACACACCGCCCATTGCGTAGATACATGCAAATGGCTCATTAACAACTTAAGCATTTTATTGTCAATTTCACATTGCAGTCGCCCCGACATAGTAACACCCACCTCATATTTTGTGATAGAACCATAGTTCTCTTTATGATAATGGCTATCACAGCCATCGTTAATCACCTTAAAACCAAAACATGCACCTCTTAGAACATATTCCCAATTGGGATCAATATCACCATTCAGAGTAGACGTGACAATGCTTAATCTGAGCTCGGACACCTTCTATAACGAAAACACAATTACAAAAACTGCGAATACAAGCGTCAGATATATCAATGTAGCGTTCACATCAGGTGTGCTGGCTGTTGTGGTCGACAACCCACAACGTACATAACAATCCATCATTATTATCACCCCATGATCACGGCCGATCACATGGAACCAGTCACTGTTCAGCTCTTTTAGCTCATGTATGGGCGCATCGAATCCTCCTGAGTTGCGGCCCTGTAATTTCTCTCCTGGAGACACCTCCCCACTCCTCCATCCCACCCCTGCATGGCATGACAGGGATGACTCCCCCGCCGATGTGGTTACAAGGGTTACGACACAAACTGGTGGCGGGGGCCAATGCCCTCCCCCTCACTCTCGGCGACATCACACACTTATGAAGCCCCCCCCCTAACTAAGCTCTCAGAAGCGACATCCTCATGGGCAACACGACCAGTGACGCAATCACTGTCATCACTCGCCCCGGATGCTAATCTCTCGGCATCATGACTCAGTCAAAACTTTTTGTTTGGACAAGCGTCGTCAACATGGTTTTTACTCTTACATTGCAAACAAAAATCGTTCCACTCACACTTTGTTCTGGGACAACCTTCTTTGTTATAATTATGCCCAAAGCTTACACCTTTTATCTTACTCGACCCCCCACTCGACACCTCTACAGAACTCTTAGTGATCGTCGATCTAGGTTTACTATTACTTTTGTAAGACTTAGAAGTGTCCATCTTGAAGTGCAATAAAGACAGCCCATTGTCCGCCATTCTGAATGCTCTCAGACCTTTGTCTCGGGCCTTTCTCGTGCACTGCATGGTCATACCCTCGGTATGCTTGGTCGGTGTAATTGTTTGTCGTTGCATGCATACACATATATGCACAGTGTCCCATATAGCCTAACAATGAATCCATGTCCATCTCTACCTTAACAGCCTGCTTCATGGCAGCATACAACAATTCACTAAAAGTCAGTCTATTTACACTCTTCCTCCCCTTAGTGAAGCGATCGAGCGCAAACTTACTTCTCTTCTTTCTCCTCCTCCTGTGGTGCTCTCTGCTCCCACTCCTCAACTCATTTGTGTCTGATGCCTCAGACGATGATGATGACGGTGGAGATGAATCCCCTGAGCTTGGGCTTGAATCCGTCTAGATTTCTTCTTTTCCCTCGACTTTCGGCTCGAGCTCTCCTTCTCGTTCGTTTTCTCCTCCGCCGCGATCTCTTTCTCCAGTGCTGCGTTCAGCTCCACTTTGCGGTGTGACAATACACGCGCCTCCAACAGCCTGCACAACTCAATCTCCCCCTCATCCAGAGGAATCTCACTAGCTGTGCATGCTAGCTTCCGTTTCACCTCAGAAGTCTCACCTAGTGATAGCTTCAACATCGCATCACCAACAATCACCGATGCCTAACTCCTCCTCCACAGCTTCCATCTTGATGGCTCTTCTAGCCACCTTAATCTTTATCACCTTGCATTTAGCACCGTTAGGTGGCTCATGCTCATCTCCACATGCCTGGCAGATGTCCAGGACCATGCTGATGTCAGACAGCAGACTTCGCAACACCAACAACAAATCACCCGCCCAACGGCGTACATATTTGTGGTATCTAGCTGCACCGAACAGCTAACATGTCTACACTCAAGTCAAATGTCTGACCGACTGGACGCATATTAGAGGTGGTGGCGCCAGAGGTTGACACCTGTGGGGTCGCCCCTCACCCTGATTAGCTGATGCGGGCACGAGGGTCCATCGGACGGGATAGCATAGGCGACACAGCGCCCACCCCCCAGCCGGTCGCTGCAAGATAGGCCCCTACAACCTAAATAATATTAGCATAACTAGTTATACCACACATAAATGGCGGCCAAATTAGACAGGATATGAACCTTCAACTCATGCCCTTCCGAGGCTACAATAATATCCAGATTTTTATTGTTCACTTTGCAGAACGGAGGAGGCGTGTATGTGTGTGTCATTAAACAGTGCATGTTTTGTACACTTGTGAAAATGATGGTAATTGGGAAGGGCCCCTTAGTGTGGTGGTTAAAGTAGGATTGAGGGGACCGTCCGGTGACAGCAGCACTGGACTGCCGACAGCTAAATCCCGTCAGGACAAGGCGGCGCGAGGCGGGGCGGGACCCATCTGCAGGGTGGGACCGTGCAGCTCCCACTGCCCTAATGAGCGAGACCTGCTGGTTGTTGGATCTTTACGTCCTGGCAACATCTAAGATGATATCAGGACGGGTACCGTCTTGTGACAGTGCACACTCATCGCAACTCTATAGTACTGACCCACTGGGAGAACAGGCTGTGAGAACCATGCCCTGATATCCCACTCAGTCACATTATCCTGGCACTGGACCAACCAGTCCCTGCCCTATCCTAATAATGCAGAGCGCCTGGCTCGGAAGGGACAAGTATAAATTTGGTGAGCCTTTGGTTTGACTCGACCAGGAATTGAACTCCCGACCTTCCGCACGGGTGCATGTGCTCTACCGATTCGGAAATCGCATCCTGAGCAAGATCTTGTGAGAATCCAGTCTCACAAATCTGAATAGAACCTTCCTCCAAGAAAGCTCGCTCCAATAGCGATAAAACCATCTACAAAATGTTACATGGACGACACTGGCGCCGAACCTGTCCTAGTTCCTGGACACGCGCGTGTTGCATGAAGGTCGCTGTGTGTCGGTTGTGATGGTCTGGTTTCTTGGCACCTGCACTTGGGATACCGGCACTGCATCCAGCTCCACCTCCCACCAACACCGATACCTAGCGGCAATGCAAACTGTGCTGCTAGTTCCCCTCTGGTGTTTCCGCCAGATCATTAGACCAGTCAATATTCAAAACACCAGACCCAATCTAAGTTCACTTCACACTAGTCGATAATTCGACATAAGAAAGAAGAGGAAAATACACCCACCACCTGATAACTCCCAACTCACCGACTCCCAAGATTCCTTCCTATACAGTGTGCCCAAGTAATACGGGCATTCCGGGTTTCAGCTGGTCCCTCAGAAAGGACTGAAGCTGAGACCCAGCATGCTTTTAGCTAACATACCGGAAGCTTAGTTGGGGTGTTTTTTGTTGTTCTTTTTTTTTCCCAATTTTTTTATTCCAGTTGAATAACCGAGGCACTGGTCTTCCAGCCTTAACAATTATAGTGCATATGAAGTATTTATGGATGAGATGAAGAGATGGTATGAACAATATAGACAATAGTAGGTTAAAATCAGGCATTACAAATATAGTGGGGATCATATTTTGCTCATGTAGACTGGAGAATAGCCATTTACCTTTAGACTATATCAGTGATTTGATGATTATACCGGTGAGGAGACATTAATACAATGGGCATGACTTGCTGATACAGGTAGTAGTGGATTTTGGAGTATGCAAATAATGGTTGCACGACTCATTTAAATTATCTTGGTCAACTACAGGGTTGTTTCCCCTCCCAGCCCTGTCCTTCACTCTGTCGCCCATACTTTAAACTTACTTTCCACATACTCCCCGATGAATAAACTTGCATATAATATCAATATGACATTGTATTCACTCACCCCAACACACACACAAACCAGACGGGATGGCCGAATGAGTTAGAGTGTCCGGCTCCCGTGTTGGTAGACCATGGTCGAGTCAAACCAATGGCGTAACAATTTATACTTGTCACTTCCTAGTCAGGCGCTCAGCAGTATTATGATACGGCAAGGATGGGTTGGCTCAGTGTCAGGATAATGTGAGTGAGTGGGATATCAGGTCATGGCGATGGCGACCTGGTCTTCCAGTAGGGCAGCACAATAAAGTCGCCATGAGTGCGCACTGTCACAAGTCGGTACACATTCTGGTATGACCTTAGATGTTGATAGGATGTAAAACTCCAACAACCAACCAACCAGGCATCATCACAATGTCAAGGTTGAATAATGGAATAATGCAGCATACAATGACTACCAAAACCAACACAGCACAATGCTCGTATCCAAACCAAAACACACAAGAGACGATGCAATCGCAATTGGCAATACCAACTACAGCCGTGTTTACACGGGGAATTGTGAAACGATCTAGACAAAGCGATTTATATGAAGCGATTTAGAGGCGTGTTTACACGGTGGAGTTTGAAAGTGTGTTGGCGCCGGGAACCAGCAGGCGCCTGTAGCCGGCAAGCACTGCTATTTGTTTAGTTTACACACGTCGATTCGACGCAGATGTAGCTGCTACATTAATATCGCTTGGAATTTAAGGTTAATTTAATTAAATTTCATTATTTGAGTCTGTAATTCTGTTAAATATGATCGCATTCACTAGATTTCGGCCTAATCGGTCCCTAACACTGCTGGGCACCAGTGAATAGACCTGAGCCTGTATCGGAGCACTGCTATTGTACACAATCGCCGCCTGGGAACCAGCTGAAACGTTTCCTGTAAACCATCTCCCGAGGTGGTATACATGGAACGTTCCAGCTGGAACGTTTCAGCCCTAAAACGCCTCAGCGGCGCGTTTACATGGGCAAATGTAAACCGATCTAGGCAACTGGTTCCAGCTGGGGCGTTTTAACTCGCCCGTGTAAACGCAGCTTACGATTCGGTAAAATGCAGCATTGTTCCGTTACGCTTGCAATTGACCACCACACTTTGCACTTCTCAACCTTTCATTTATCCGCACTATTAACATCACTTCACTAAGGTGGAGGCATGACTGGTATAAAGTGGTATTCATTGGGGAATCATTAAGGGTATTGTTTTATTTCGTTCTATTGTCTCTATTGTTTCATTGTTTGGAGTACAGGCCCCGAGCCCCGCCAGTCGGATGCCAGTTGGGTCTGCTGTGACTGAGTAGGTCGGAAAGCGGTCACGAGACCACTTTGGCGGGAAAGACCGGTGGCGCCAACTTGCATTTTCCACCCGAGGTTCGCTTAGTTCCTGCAAGGTGGCTCCACTGGAGCGAATCGGCCGCTGACGTTTCATTAATGTCGAGGAGCACCGTCAGTGTTGCTTTGCCTTTATTACCATGTTAGGGCTAATATGTCGAATTCCGTAGTAGTAAAAAGAGCTTCTGCAAATTGTCCACAAAAGTCTATGGACAGAAAGCCAATGCATCGTCACTAAAATGATAATTACTACACAGAATAACATTATTTCTTCTCTAAAAAAAGAAATCCCTTTGATTACATACAGTTCCTTGTTCGGTTTTCGAAATCGTTAGATAAACACACAACCACATGATTGACGTCGACTTAAGTATTAATGAATAACTCCCGCATTAACCAGATTGTACTAGATTATACTAGTGCAGATTACTCACATTTACCAGCTGACGTTCATTTCCCACCATTCTAACAACACCATTAGCACATTAGCAGAGTTGTGGCTGGCGGCGGGCAGATACATCAGCAGCTGTGTGTGGAAAGTGGCGTCCCCTGGTGCCAGACTGAGAGAATTCTCTGGTCAGGAAAGTAGGAGCTCACGGAATTATTCACAAACAAGCTAAGGTTGCTGGTGTTATTACAGGCATGTTGCAAGCATGCATTCCATTTGTATACATCTACCCAGCTTCGCCATCACTCGTGTTAATAATAAACAGTAAATCACCGCCATCAACAACACCACCAACATCTCCTCCACCACCATATCCACCACCACCATCTCCACCACCACCATCTCCACCACCACTACCAATTCCACCACTACCATGTCTACCACCAGCACCACGACCACATCCACCACCACATCCACCACCATTTCCACCAGCACGACCACATCCACCACCACCATATCCACCACCACCACCACCACCACCACCACCATATCCACCACGATCTCCACCACCACCATCTCCACCGCCACCATATCCTCCACCACCATATCCACACCACCATATCCATCACGAACATATCCACCAGCATCATATCCACCAGCACCTTATCCACCACCTCCACCACCACCACCACCATATCCACCACAATCTCCACCACCACCATCTCCACCACCACCATATCCTCCATCACCATATCCACACCACCATATCCATCACCAACATATCCACCAGCATCATATCCACCACCACCTTATCCACCACCTCCATATCCGGTGGGGGGTGGATCCACCACCGTACACGTCAACCACCGCCATATCCAGCACCACCATCTCCACTACTGGCATATCCACCACAACCATCTCCACCACCACCATATCCACCACCACCATATCCACCACCACCATCTCCACCACCACCATATCCACCATCACCATCTCCACCACCACCATCTCCACCACCACCATCTTCACCACCACCATATCCACCACCATATCCACCACAACCATATCTACCACCACATATCCACCAGCACCATATCCACCAGCACCAGCTCCACCTCCACCATATCCACAACAACGATATCCACCACCACCATATCCACCACCGTCATATCCATCACCACCACTACCCAAACCACCACCATCTCCACCAACACCACCATATCACCCAACTCCACCACCATCTCCTCCAACACCACCATATAACCCAACTCCACCACCACCATAACCACCACCACCCGGCCGCGTGTCACGTAGGCCACCCACCCCCATTGGGATAGCATCGACCTAAACAACAATTAAAGGATGCCGAATATAGGCTCAGCTGCGTACACAGCTGAGTGAAACATAGCTCGAAATAGTACCACGTGCTGTCAGGGAACTGAGCCGGAATGAACACACACTTAGATCAGCGGCGCACATACCAATTTCAACACGTGGGCTAAAAACGCAACACGACATGTGCATCCTACCACACGCAGTGACGCCTGTGTATTCTGCTGATATTAGAGTATAAGCATTGTTGTATTGGCATAAAGAGTCCATACGAATTGATATAATAATTAAATATGTTCCGTCATTATCTAACAACATCACACATAAGATGAACAATTGTCATAGCATCATCTGTAGACAACGGCAAGGAGTCGCCATATCGTCAAAGGACCCGTTAAATTGATTGAACTGTAATAATTGATGTTAATTAAGTTGTTTCTAGATTCACTATATATGTATAACTAACTCTAATAAAAAAAGGGGGATGTAAGATATGTGCATTTGATATCGTCGGTGGGTTAGTTAGTATCATGGTACGAGGCTAGCCGACTAATTCCACCACTACCATCTCTACCACCAGCACCATCTCCACCACCACCATCTCCACTACCACGACCACATCCACCACGACCACATCCACCACCACCATCTCCACCAGCACGACCACATCCACCACCATCATATCCACCACCACATTCACCACCACCATCTCCACCACCAACATCTCCACCACCACCATATCCTCCACCACCATATCCACACCACGATATCCATCACCAACATATCCACCACCATCATATCCACCACCACCTTATCCACCCCCCTCCATATCCGGTGGGGGGTGGATCCACCACCGTACACGTCAACCACCACCATATCCAGCACCACGATCTCCACTACCGGCATATCCACCACAACCATCTCCACCACCACCATATCCACCACCACCATTTCCACCACCACCATATCCACCACCACCATCACCACCACCATATCCACCATCACCATATCCACCACCACCATCTCCACCACCACCATCTTCACCACCACCATATCCACCATCATATCCATCACAACCATATCTACCACCACATATCCACCATCACCATATCCACCCCCACCAGCTCCACCTCCACCATATCCACAACAACGATATCCACCACCACCATATCCACCACCGTCATATCCATCACCACCACTACCCACACCACCACCATCTCCACCAACACCACCATATCACCCAACTCCACCACCATCTCCTCCAACACCACCATATAACCCAACTCCACCACCACCATAACCACCACCACATGGCCGTGTGTCACGTAGGCCACCCCGCCTTGGGATAGCATCGACCTAAACAACAATTAAAGGATGCCCAATATAGGCTCAGCTGCGTACACAGCTGAGTGAAACGTAGCTCGAAATAGCACCACATGCTGTCAGGGAACTGAGCCGGAATGAACACGCACTTAGATCAGTGGCGCACATACCAATTTCAACACATGGGCTAAAAACGCAACACGACATGTGCATCCTACCACACACAGTGACGCCTGCGTAATCTGCTGATATTAGAGTATAAGCATTGTTGTATTGGCATAAAGAGTCCATATGAATTGATATAATAATTAAATTTGTTCCGTCTAACAACATCACACATAAGATGAACAATTGTCATAGCATCATCTGTAGACAACGGCAAGGAGTCGTCATATCGTCAAAGGACCCATTAAATTGATTGAACTGTAATAATTGATGGGGTTTTTTTTTGTTTGTTTTTTTATTGAGGCTGTATTTACACTGTCCATAGCATATAAGCCCGGGTACCCAGGCTTGTTTTCAATGCTGGCCAGTTGTAGTGTTGGTGTTATCTTACAACACAGTGGCTGCTGATAAGGTATTTGATTGCCTGCATTTCAGTAGCAGATAGATAATTGGTTGGTATGGTTAATAGCCTATGTTAGTCTTTTTTGGATTTTCTTGGCATATATGTATTTATTTTTTCTACTCTTATTACTAGACTAGCCTACTCCTAATTTACATATCATAGGCTTGTACGTAGCTGTGTGGTGTGTTATCTGGCTACTTTTGGCATGGTTACCTTCCATTGGGCATCCCGCTGGTGGGCCGTGACATATCACATGCCCCTTTGCAGTGCAGCTTAGTGGGGGTTTCCTAGCCTTATTTTGCACAGATATTTTATGTAAGTTTTTATGTCAGGAATTTGTCGTTCCTTTACCGTTTGGGCATTCCAAACCTTGGCAGCCATTTCCAGCATGCTTCTCTCATGAGCTTTTATTTGGCTTCTGGTCTGCTTTAGTAGTGGCGCATTATTTGCTCTAGTAGCCCTTTGTGGTTTTGTTAGAAGTTTAATGTTTTGACTATAGCTAAATGCTAATGTTTTCAAAAGAATTATTCTCCTATTTTCTAGTAATTTCACTTTGGTTCTTTTGTGTATGTCATAGGTGGGGTGCAGCTTGTCTACTCTTAGACAGATTTTTAAGGTTCTGTTCTGCAGTGTTTGCAGTTTTTTTAGTAGTTCTTTTCTCGCACCCATGTAGTTTACATCTCCATAGTCAAAATAGGGGAGTACCATGCCTTTGAAGATTTTTATTGGCATTTCTTGTGTCATGTAGTCTCTTAGCTTTGCAAATAGCCACAGTTTGTGGTTTGCTTTTTGTATAATTTTATTTATACATAGGTTGTAGTTTAGTTGGCTGTCCAACTCAAGGCCTAGGTATTTGTAATGGTTTACATTTTCTAGTGTTTGGTTTCCTAACTTACAGTGTAGTTTTCTTTCTGGCATTTGCTTATGCGAGAAGAGTACTGTTTTTGATTTGCTTGTGTTGATGGTTATTTTGTTGGACTCATACCACTCATCTAGTTTTAGTAGGAGTTTATTTAGTTTAGTTATTACATCCTCTTCTGTGGTGCCATTTGCGTATATGACTGTGTCATCTGCATATAGTTGGAGGCATTCAGTTTGCAACCATTTTTTAGGATCGTTTATATAGATTATAAAGAGTAGTGGCCCTAACACTGACCCTTGGGGTACACCACATGTGACAGGTTGGTTGTCTGATAGTGTATTGTTTATTTTTGTTTTCTGTTGCCTGTTCTTCAGGTAGCATCTTATCCAATCCATAGTGTTGGATTTTATGCCAATGGTTTTTAGTTTTTCCAGTAGTATTTTGTGGTCTACTGTGTCAAATGCTTTGCTGAAGTCAATGAAGGAGGCTCCAACTAATTGTTTTTGGTTCATTGATGCCATTATGTCATTTGTTAGGTTAGCTATTGTTTTTGATGTGGAGTGCAGTTTCCTGAAGCCCCTTTGTCTTTCGTTTAGTATATCGTTTTTTTCCAGATGTTCATTGATGTGTCTATGTAACACTTTTTCAATGAGCTTGCCTGGGGTTTGAAGAATTGATATTGGCCTGTAGTTTCCCATGTTTTGTTTGTCTCCACCTTTGTGAATGGGGGTGATGGTTGCCATTTTCCAGGCTGAGATGAAACGCTCCTGCTCAAAGGAGATGTTGAATTGGTCTACTATGGTGGCCGGGATGGCTTGGATTGCCTCTTTCAGTATTTTGGTTGGTATTTCATCTATTCCACTTGGTTTATTCGTGTCTATGTCATTTATTAATATTTTTACTTCTATCATATCTTTTTTGCAGGTGGGGATTTCATTCTCCACAGTTCCTGATCTGTTTTCCCATCTTTTTTTGAATTTTTCTGACAGCTTTTGCCCTATTGTGGCAAAGTGTCTGTTCAGTTTGTTTGCTGCATCTTTGTCTGTGAGCATTGGCCCTTCGTTATCTTGGAAGTTTGTATGCTCTTCTTTGTTATTTTTTGGAAATAATAGGTTTACATTTTTCCAGAATTTGTTTGTGTTGCTTCCCCAGTCTTTGTCCTGCCTTATTATGTATTTCTTTTTTGCTGTTCTCACAGCTTTGAGAGAGTTGTTTCTGGCAATGCGGTAGGCCAGTTTGTCTTCTATTGTTTCTGTGCGTTTTGCTTTGTCACCCAGTTTACTTTTGGTTGTGATGAGTGTTAGCAGGTCTTTGTCTACCCAAGGGTCTTGGTTTTTTTGTATTTTTATTTTCTTCATGGGACACATCTCATCAGTTGATTTTCTTATTTCTGTGATGATGTTGTCCCAATAGATATCAACATCATCTCTGTTTTGTGTGATGTTGTTTATGTTTTGGTGCAGATGATTTTTTAATGTATCTTTTGAGCTTTTTCCTGGTTACATATACTAGTTTGTGGTCGCTTATACCCCAGCTTCTAGTGCCCCATTTTGTGGCATGGTTTGAGTTGGTTAGTATTAGGTCTATTGTTGAGCTATTGTTGCTTAGCCTTGTGCTTTCAGTGATGAACTGCTGCAGACCTAAGATCTTGATGGTGGTTTGCAGCATTAGTTTATTTTTTTCATTGCTGCTGTAATTCACATTGAAGTCCCCTGGCACAAAGATTTCTGCATTTGTTGATTTTTTTACAGTGTTTATGCTCTTTTCTAGTTCTTCAAGGAATACTTCAATTTCACCTGACGGTGGCCTATAGAGGCTCGCTATGGCTACATTTGCTTGCTTTTCGTTTTTTATTAGGCACCATAGTAGCTCTATGTGCTCATTTGAGAGATTTGTTGGTTTTAGCTTTTCAGTGTCTAGGTTTTTGGTGGCTTTGCAGTAAATGGCAACACCTCCACCTTTCTTTGTTTGGTTCATTGCATTAATGTGCTCTCTCTCATTACGTACAAGCCTAGATCCATCTATATTGAGGGTGTTGTTTTGGTGTTTGTCAGTGAACCATGTCTCTGATAACGTTAGTACATCTAGATTGTCTTTTTTTAGATGCATTTTTATTATGTCTATTTTATTGGATGCACTCTGGCTGTTTAGGTGGGCGAAGTGTGTGCCTCTTCCCAGTTTGCATTCAATCTCTTCTACCATATTTATTTTACTTTAAATAATATTTTTAGGATAGTGGTTGCTTGATTTCACGAGTTTTTGATTTTGTTTTGATTTTATTTTGGCTTAGTGATTGAGGGATTCGGGGTGTATGTGCTGGTGCATACAGCACACATGGCCCCTTTTGATAGATGGTCATGCATACCTCCATTACTTTTACTTTTACCTGTGTGCATAGAGGAAGACATGAACATTAAAGTGTGTATTAGTTGTACCTGTTTATACTTATGATTTAGGGTTTGGTTAGTGAAATTTATCAAAGTTTGTGATACTTATGTTTTGGGGCCCCGGTGCTCTTTCCAGTTCTCCGTGATGCTTTTTGACAGCCTGGCACTGACATATCTGTCATATTCCTCATTGTAGTGTATACCATCCATCATGCCAATGCCATATTGTGCTGCTCTCTTTCCATGCCTTGTTTTGTGGGTTGACGGTTTGTTGTTTTTTAATCTAGGTTGGGCGGAAGTGGAGCAAGCTGTGCGTTGCTATGTTTTTTGCACCTCCTCCTTACCTGCTGGGAGAGCTCTCATGCTTTCTCCTGCTCTTCATTTTCAGTTACTTCTTGTTTTCTTATGACATATTTGTTTTTGCTCATTTATTTATTTGTTTATTTATTTATTTATTTGTATTTGCTTCCTTGCACAGGCTTTCCTTTATTTTTTGGAGGATGTTCCCCATTTTATTTTTGTATCCTTGTTTTACTGTTTCACCTTCACTGGCACTGTCCAGGTACCGACCTGAGCCCCAGTACATGCATTTTGTGCATTCCCTGAATGCGTTTCCTCGAGCATTTATTAGTTTCTCCTTCAGGCTTTCGTTTTGTGTGAATTTTGGGTGGACGTTGTCCTCCAGCACGTTTTCATTGGTTTTGCACCACTCCTGTGTTCTCCATATCTTCTTTGCCATTGCCTTTATCGTATATGGATTTTCAGTGTTGTCTATCATTCTCATTATGTCATGTTTCTCATGATATTTTGCCATTATTGAGCTGTAGTATTGCTCCGCTGATGTATATTTGTTACCATCCTTTCCAGTGATTTCACACTTGTAGAGATTGCTGAAAGGGGAGTTGTGACCTTGGAAAGACACTCCCCATGTGTGTTCCCTAGTTGCTGCCTTCTCTGGCGTGATTTCTGCTATTTCTATTTGATCAAATTCGTTGGGATTATAGATTTTTCCATTTACCTCTATATTGCATCCTTTCATTTTGATTGACTTTATTTTTTCGTTTTCGTTCTCCATTGCAAGTGTATACATTTGTTCTCATTTAGCATTTCGGCTTCTGATCTGACTGGCCTCATTGTTACCTTGCTGTAGCTTTCTTTTGACTGGAGCATTTTCTTTTTCTGGAAGAGTTCTTTTTTGTGTGACTCCTTTTCCAGCTGGATTTTGATGCTCCTTGGTCTGCTTATGATTTTTTCGGTGTTTTGGGTTTCTGTATCTTTGGTTTCCTTGTCTTTCCATGATGTTAATTAAGTTGTTTCTAGATTCACTATATATGTATAACTAACTCTAATAAAAAAAAAAGGGGGATGTAATATATGTGCATTTGATATCGTCGATGGGTTAGTTAGTATCATGGTACGAGGCTAGCCGGCCGGAGTGACGTCATGGTAGTCAAGGTGGTAAAGCCCAGTTCTATTAATAAAACAGTTGTGAATGATATCCACCACCACCATCTCAACAACCGCCACCACCACCACCATATGATCCAACTCCACCACCATATCCACCACACCGATATCCACCACCACCATATCCACCACCATCAAATCCATCACCATCACTACCCACACCACCACCATATCCACCACCACCACTACCCACACCACCACCATATCCACCACCACATCTCCTCCAACACTGCCATATCACCCAACTCCACCACCGCCATATCCACCACCACCATATCCACCACCACCATATCTACCACCACCATCATCTCCACGACCAGCACCACCACCACCACCGTATCATCCAACTCCACCACCACCATCTCCACCACCACCATCTCTACCACCATCATTTCCACCCGTAAATATTACCAGGATGTAAAACCCCAACAAACAAAGAAACCATTTCCACCCTCACCAGCAATACCATCACCAACAAGCACCACATTGGTCGTAATGCGAAGCATTGCGTTTGATGCGAGGGAAGGAAGAGACCCTCTCCCGCCGCCTGTCGCGCAGCATTCGCCAGGCCTTTGACGCCTTCCTCGCCCTCACGGCTGCCCTCGGCCTCGACGTGGCGCCCGGTAAGTGCCATCCCCCCGCTGTCCGCCTCACCTGGCTCGGGTTCGCCCTCGACAGCGAGGCGATGATCATCTGGGTGGCCCCCGAAAAGATCCAGGCCCTCGTCGACGACTGCGACGCGCGCATCGCCCATCCCACCCTCGGGTAACAAGAGCTCCAGAGCCTGCTAGGCCGCCTCAACCATGTCAGCAGCTGCGTACTCCCCGGCCGTAAGTTCACGGCCCGGCTCCTCGGGGCTCTGCGCAGCTGCTTCAAGGCCGCCTCCCTCACCCTCGCGGAAGACGCCCTCCGGGACCTGAGGTGGTTTGCCGCCTACGGGCGGATCACAAACGGCCTCTACCTCCTCCGGGCCCCGGAGGGCCGACGCGTGGTGATCGAGTGCGACTCCTGCCTCACCGGCGGGGGTGCCTTCTCCCCCACGCACTACTACGCCCGAGGGTACTCCGCAGAGGTCCGGGCGCGCTTCCCTTCCATCCACAAACTCGAGGCGGTCAATCTCGTCGTCGCCCTCCGATACCTCCTCCCGGACGGCATCGCGGGGGCGACGGTCGTTATCAACACAGATAACATGGCATTCGCCACAGCCCTCGAGTCGGGACGCGCCCGAGACCCTACCCTCGGGACCTGCGCGAGGGAGCTCTGGCTGATGGCGGCCTCCGGCTCTTTCCAGCTCCGCATCGCCCACAAGCCCGGGGCGGACCTCCTCCTGGCCGACGCCCTCAGCCGCGCCCATCTACCCGGCCCCTGGGCCGACACGGCTCGCTCCGAGGTGGCCCGCCTCGGGCTCTCCCCCGTGCACGCCTCTCACGACTCCTTTCCCTTCTGCCCCGGCCTCTAGGGTACCCCTCCGCCGAGGTGGCCAACGTCGCGTGCCTCTGCCGTGCAGCGCTCGCCTCCGCGACCTGGAGGAACCGCCGCCGCCAGGCAGAAGACTTCGTCGCACACACGGTTGCCCGAGGAGTGGACCCCCTCGCGCCTTCGGCCTTCGACGTCGCCGCCTACACCGCCACCCTCTATGGCCGCGCCCTTGCCCCCGCCTCCGTCAAGAACGCCCTCTCCGGAGCGCGTTCCTGGGTCGAGGGGGCGGGGGGCCTCAACTCGGGCTTCGACGCTCGCCTCGCCAAGGATGTCTGTCGGGGGGGGGGGGGGAACGGGCCTCCACGCACGTGCCGTGCCAGGCCCCTCCCCTGACTCCGCCTCACCTCAGCCTCGTCTTCGCCCACCTCGCCCAGGCGAGCCCTGCCTCCCTCGTCCCTCGGGCCGCCCTCCTCCTCGGGTACTTCGGGATGGTCCGCCAGTCAAACCTGCTGTCCCCGAGCCCCGAGGGGTGGGGCAGCCCCCACACCCTCACCCGTGCAGACGTCCGCCCCGCGCCCGGAGGGCTACGCCTGATCATCAAGACCTCCAAGACCATCTCGGGCCCCACGGGCGCGGTCGCCCTCTTCATCCCTGCAATCCCCGGATCCTGCCTCTGCCCGGTCTCCGCCTGGCAGCACGCCCTCGCCCAGTTACGGCGCCCCCTGATGCGCCGGCCCTCCTCATGCCCTCCGGCCGGCCCCTCGACCCTCGCTCCCTCACCGCGCTCCTCAGGGGGGCCCTGCAGGCCCGAGGGGTGCCGGCTCCAGAGAGCTACACCCTCCACAGCCTCCGCCGAGGCGCCGCCCAGGCCTGCCAGCGCGCTGGGGTGCCCCTTCATGAGATCATGGCCCAAGGCACCTGGACGTCCGGGGCGGTGCACAGCTACGTGCCCCGTCTCGCCCCCTCGGGCACGCCTAGAGCCCTCTCCTCCGTCTTGGTGGAGGGCTCTTCGGTGCCCGCGCCCCTCTACTCGGACTCATAATCGAACTCCATATCCGCCCCTGGGCGCCACAACATTTCTCTGCTAGCCTGCTCCTCATGAGCACCTCTCTATTCCACTGTAAGATTTTCTTCCCTTGCTCCTCATGAGCCCCTGTATTGCATTGTTCTTGTATGTTACTCTGTTGTTTCCCTGTATGTTTCCCGAGGCGTTTTCCAATAAACGTCTCTTTTTCCACATCCGCCTTCCCTCTCTTCCTTTTCGCGCATCGGTCGTAATGCGAAGCATTGCGTTTGATGCGAGGGAAGGAAGAGACCCTCCCCCGCCGCCTGTCACGCAGCATTCGCGCCTCACCCGACGCCGCCCCCTCACTCTCTCCCTCGCCCTCCCCCGGCCTCGCCGCTTTCACACCTCCCCTGCCCTGAGCTGTGCCGCCTCCCTTATAAGGCCGCCCGCCGGCCTCCCTCAGTCACTCGCCCTCCACGCCTCGTCGCTGCTGTCCAATTTCCTCCACCCACCCACCCAACTCTACTTCTTCTTGTCCTCTCTCAGCGGTGGACATTATATCCTCCACCACCACACCGACCAGACGAGATGGTCGAATGAGTTGACAGTATGTCTCCCGTTTGCGTAGATCGCGGGATTCGAACCTGGTCGAGTCAAACCAATGCCATAACAATTTATACTTGTCGCTTATTAGAAGTGGCTCTGCATTATTAGGATAGGGCAATGGCTGGTTGGATCAGTGTCAGGATAATGTGACTGAGTTGGATATCATCTCATGGTGCTGGCGGTGTGGTCTCCCAGTGGGGCATCACTATAACGTCGCCATGGGTGTGTACTATGACAAGTCGGTATCCGTTGTGATATGACCTTAGATGTTGCCATGACGTAAAAGGCCGACAACCAACCAACCACCAACACCGCCATATCCACCACCAATAGCACCCCCAACCACAGCAACACAAATCACAAATACGCAGAGACTGGCATTCTGCCCTTTTTATGTGTACCCCCCCAAAGACCCTATAATATTAAGATGGCTCACTCAGCCTGTACTGTGTAATGAAAATGATCAAACCCACCACTTGGTACACTGGCTGTTCTCTTGGTTAAACAGGTGCTATATTATATGTATAATTGTATATATGAATGTGAAAGATGTGTGATGATGGCAATGCTGATGATGATGCTGATGATGATGTGTATTTGTTCATAGCAATTTCATATTAATGTGCATTCATACTGACCTATCTCATGTATAATATATTTGTATGTGTTTACATGTGAAACACCAACCAGCAGCTAGGCTGATCAAACCCACCACAAGGTGACACTGCAAAATTTACATTACCATGGGAGAGATAGGGAGTGAGCCGTCTTAGTATTATAGGGTCTTTGACCACCCCCACAGTAGCAACAATCTCTCTCGAGCAGGCCCTAGCTGTACCCAATACCAGATGGCCTACCTGGCGGTCACTTGTGGAACTAGGCGCAAATTCTACAAGATTCCTTCCTATACAGTGTGTACAATTCGCTGGGTAGTATGGTAATGTAGTGAGGTGCACTGACCTCTCTAGTTGAAATTCCCCATCAACAGGTGTGCGAGGGTAGCTTCATTGCACCAGGGAGCCTAGCTAGTCTAAGATTAGCTTAGGACGCTAACCCCAGGATTGTAGGTGTCGAGCCATCGAGAACCCCATCTCCCCCCCGCCGCCCAAGTGACAATAAGGAAAGTGAGAAAGCAGCTAAAGTGATTCATGTGGTTGCCTTTTCAATGCTATTGTAGTCGTCTGCACTGACCTCTCAGGCAAGGATCCGCCTAGATAGGTAGGCGTGAGAGGTGTGGTGACATCAGGGAGCCTAGGAGGTGTAATGGTTAGCACACTGACCCGGAATGCAAGAGATGTGAGTTCGATTCCCACTCTGGGGACAGTATTTCCCATTTTCATCTTCCCCATGACACTAGTAATCTCAATATCATTTACAAGGTTTATTCAGTAGTGAACTGTATCAAATTCAGAGCACGGACGATTCGGACGATCAGCTAAAAACACACACAACAATCGCAACAAAAGCATTCGCACACCAATGGAATCCCACCATCCTTACGATCTGGAGGGGGGATGTATCTGGTCGCCAGCAGAATCCAGGCATGATTGCACAGCTACTGCTGACTCAGCAAAACTGGCCAGTTAAAAAGGTATACACCGCCAGGTGGCCTCATTGTAATGAAGATAAACACTTTATAAATCGATCAAACATTGCATAGCAGAATTCGGGAACCAGTTAGTTTTTGGCATTTGTGCCAACATTAGTTCCCCAGCTGGAAACTTTGTATTTGTAGAGTTGCTTCACAATCTTCACACTTGCTATCCGGACTGCACCCTGTCCACACCTCTCTCTATCTCCTCTCCGCTGGCCTTGCTCCTCCTTGATATGTCTAAAAAGAGTTCCAGGAGGGGAAGCCCACCGGCATTTCACTTTCTACTCTTACTCTGTCCATGTCTATGGCTCGCTGGTTGGTCACCATAGAGCAAATAGACACGCTCCTTTGACTCAACTCTCCTCATTTCTCTTTTCTATACTCTACCCTTTTTTTTCCTCCCATGTATACTCCTCCCCCTGACCAGGGGAGTTGTGTGCTTGGGTGGGGCCCTGTACCTTTACGTTTTCTCTCGCTTTGTTCTCGTTGCTGGAACCACTTTACCCGCTGGAACCACTGCACCCATCTTTACCCGCCCTTCTTCGAAACCCTTGCTGCTGTCGACTGGATACAAGTGCCCAACTACCGCTCAACTACCGCCTGACCAAAGAGATTCAGGGCCGCCTCAACGCTTCACCGTTACAATGTTGTAAAGATGTTCCCAGCTTCTACAACACTCCCTACTGAAGTTTAATCTTCAAGCAAAGATTGGGCCGATTTATCGGAGCCTCTCTATAAATGTTGCAGTTCTGCAACCAGTAACCGTCGTAAGGTTATAAACCACCCCCAAAGTAAGTTCACTATCTTGACATTTGCATCTGTGTATGCACCAGGCCACTGAATCTATTCAATAAACGCATGAATATATCACGTCCGGCAGGTCGTGGGGGTCTAAGCCCGGCTGGGTCAAATCAGTAACTTCAAGTTAAAGAATACTTGTTGCTACCTAGCCTGGCGCTTGGTGTTACTAGGATAGGGCGAGGATCATTGGACTGAGGAGGAGCAATTATCTGTGATTGAAGTGTCAACTTATTAATCAACGAATCTAATGTATTGTGTGTTCAATTTGATTTTATCTATGCTTTGGATATGGCGGTTCTGCGCAGATTGGACTGCTAGTTACCACATTACTCAATCATCCCTGCCCACACCTCCTCTAAGCACGCCGACAACAGGCAAGCTCCGAAAATACACAATAACTTCCTTATTAATTCAATGTGATGAGACTATTCATACCAACTAGATGTGTATGACAAAAGTACGTGCCAGTATTGGTGAGGCACAATAAATCCTGGTTGGATGTCAGTAATAGAGTTGTGAGCAATTTATATACACATAATTAATCAGCCATGGTTTTCTCACCTTGGTTGCCCATCGGTGATGATGATGACAGCTACTCATCATTTGTTGTCAACTTGTCGATGATGGATGAGTACAATTTGTGCTCGGAATGTGTGGTGGCACATTGGATATGTGTGTGCAGCTTTAATTGGAGAGCCTGGTGGGTGAAGGAGATGATCTTTCCTCTGCTGGTGCTTTTATTTAACTTGAGATATATGATCAGTTTCAAACTGTGCTGTGCCTTTGTGAATAGAAGCACACCATTAACTCCTGTCCTTGGTCACTCTTTCCCCATGATTCAGTGTTGAGATTACATTTCTTCCGGTTGTGTTAATAATACCCATAAAGTGGTAGGTATAGGATGTCATTGTGTGCATTCATCATTCATGGTGATTACTGTCCATGTGTATGCATGTTGGGTGGACTGGCCAAATAACAAATAAGTATAGTCTGAACAGTGACCTGGAAGAGAAGACCATAGAGGTGACGTAGAAGGATGGCGGAATAGTCACGTGAGTGCCATAGGATTTTTTGATTGATCATTGGAGCCCTCCGCTACCGGAGATGGTAGCTGGCTGTGGATACAGAAATCTGTGTACCGAGGCCTTGGTATTGTAAGCAGTCACGTAATATGCACAGTCTACTCTCATGCCTTACCAAGAGAGGGGCCCTACATATATTCACGCTTGTTTAAAGTTTACTCCGGATATGGCTTTATATTATGATCAGTGGTGGTACCAGTAGAAATTTGTGCTGATTTGCAACACATGCAGTAAGGCTGAGGATCCATAGCATTATACTTAAGGGAGAAGTGAGAATTCAAATTGTGCTTCCTATATATTGTTATTATTGCAGACTATATCCATCAATGTGAAATGTGATTACATATCATTACCATACACACACGGGGAAAGCAAGTTGGTCCTGCTGTTGGTGCTGTGTAGAGACATCATTTCTGGTTTTAAAAAAAGAGTCTTTTACAGTTTGCAACCAATTTAAGTAAATCTAATGCAACATCTCATCTTTCATTCACAACCACAACTTGGCAGGTCATTGCAAATTTTCGGTGTGTTGGCTGAACTATCATGGCTTTTCAACCTTAATTATAAATCCCAGATTCTGGTGAATTGTTAAAGGTACATAGTCTGATGAAAGCAGTTCATTTCGAAATCAAAATACTCAGCTAGATTTTCTCTTACTTATCTAGTGTCCTAGTTAACTTATTAAGATTGTGTTGCTGCGTAGAAGCGAATTCTAAGTCAATTTAATAGAACTAGTTGCTGCTGAAGTACAGGGTGTCCGGCATTGCATTGTGCATGTATATCTTCACTTCAAATTTCTTCAAGGTTCGGCATTTATAATAAAACCTACTTCAAACATAAGGCAGATTGTAATGATTTACCTTATATATTAATTTTAAATTATGGCAGAAGCAAAAACTCATCAGACGGCACAAACTTTATCTGATGAACAAAATCGGGTCGGTGCGACATCGAAGCCGAATTTCGGACAGAAGCAGGTTCTGAAGTCGCAATAATATTGAAATGACATCACACTGCGAGCTGATTAGTTTCTCTACACAGAGAGAGCAGATCAGCCATTAATTTTGATTTCCTGATTAATAGTGAGTTTGTTAAATATTCGCCGAAAATAGTCATGGAGTATCCTGGGTTTCAAATATCAATTGGTCTGACTTTCACTTATATCATTGAAGTTGAAACTACCCATGTACAGCTCACAATAACTATCACAGTTCACAATAAATGCTGTTTTAATCGCCCAATGCCGGCATGGTTTGTATGATAATGTGAGGGGTGGGTTGAGATCGCACTTATTATTCAATCCTAAATAATGGTCCCAGAATGCACACAACCATTATATCAACACGATGCCGACCAATTAAAGCAAATTCTGTTCATCCGCCAAAGTAATTATAGCAATTCAGGAATTCAGGTTATTGTATTTCCTTAAATTCCTCCTTAAATTCCTCCTGTGGTTCCACGTTGACTTCAATCATCTTTTGAATGTTGCTTACACACCCCGCCCCCCGCCCCCCGCCCCCCGCCCCCAGCCTGCTTCCAACGCTTACAAAGTGATTTTCCTTCTCTGCAAGCGACGAGACATTCAGGTCATCAAATGGGGGCGTTTCCAATTTTACGCTTCAAGTGTTCGAACAAAGCCAAGAGCAGGTGTAATCCATAGCCGATGAAGACGATATGTAAGCACCATCGTGGCCCAGGCCACTGCCTTCTAAAGGCTCCCGTGTTGGGATTAGCAGAGACAGAACTGGTAGCGATTAGGCTGACACATTGATGCTGCCTGTCGTATTGGATGTCGCCCTTTTCTTTACTGATAACGCTACGGGGAGATATGTAGGTCAACGTGAGCAGTTATTAATCACTCTGAGCATTAACAGCGCCATCAGCTGCGGTTCCTAGATACCACATACGGAGGAGTGATGCTATCACTGTATGGAAGCACAATGGTTCCCCAATAAACCAGTTGTCTGCATGGTGGTTTTGTTCATCGAATATTTCTAACGAACCATTTTCACCGCCATCTCACCCTCTGATGCCGGTGCAACAAAGTATTTTGTCGGTGTGTCGGGTCACTGTTCAGGAAGTTCTGTGGAAAAGGTCTCCACTACCGAAACGTCCCTCTGCTGGCAGTGGCAAGAACTAATGTTGATGTAGCAGCGCACTGTGCGCATGTCCTTATTCATTCGAATACATATTACTTCTGGGCATTGAGGCGCTCACCTTCCATGACGTATCAAAGATTTACAGGTCATTTGAATAAACATTTTTGCTTTTGCTAAGTACTGGTGTTGCGGTTATGGAAATATTTAAGGAATATGACAGGATAGGAGTGCCATACTTAAAGTTGCATGGTCCGATGGTTTTGAATTTCTGTCATTTTCTGAGATAAATATATTAGGTTGGCTGTTATAATCTACCTTACGATAACTTGACGTATCTTTTATTTTAAATGGCTAACTTTTGAGATATTTGAAGCACAACCATGGAACAATATCTGTTGGCAAGCATGCCAAAACTCTGACACCATAGTCTTTAGCAGTAACAGGTTCTATTCAATTGCCTCAGTATTCCCTTCTGTGTATTGACAAATATTTAATAAGTGCCCCAGTATCTAAGTTAAATATATATAATCCAATTTAGATAATTGTTTTGGTTTTGAAAATAATTGATGTTTTAATCAGACTATGCAGCTTTAAACTGGGGTTGCCTAAGCTGTTAGAAAGTCCTTGCGACTATTATTGCAGGTAGTAGTGCAATGTGTGATGTGTTATCTGATTCCAGGGTTATCTCTGGGGTAGGTTGGTGTTGCGCAATGATTACAGGCAACAACTCCGGTAAACTGGGCCATTTTGCAATCAGATCAATAGAATTAATTCTAGTGAATATATTATGTCCCCAGCACATGATGGAGGTAGTCATTTGGGGTGTGAGGGGTGGGGGGGGGAAATAAGGGTTGAAGACCCGTTAGAGGTCATGGCCAACTACTGCCCTTCAGGCTACCCTCCCTCCCCCCCCCCCCCTCCCCCACCTGAATTACTTTACATTCTCCACAACAGAAAGCTGTCATTGGGTAACTTCTAAGGCTAAGATTGCAAAATAGATATGAAAATGCCTACAACATGCAATTGTCAGTTATGTGTAAACAATAGACCAACACATGGAGAAGGAAATGACGTGTATAATGATATTTCCATTGAAGCAAAACAGTGTCGAATGTGTTAATACTGACTGACATATTGGGAGCTGAGCTTGCAGAAATATGCTATGTTATGTGGGCAATCATCAATCAATCAATAGTTCCGTCCTCTAGTCGAGGGTTGGATGCAATGGTTCTCCACTTGTCCCGATGGTGTGCTGTTCTGATAGACTGTGAATAATTCAAGCCTGTCCACCTTAAAATATTTGTAAACCATGATGTTCTTGGTCTCCCTCTCCCTCTGCTGCCATTAACCTTCCCTTCCAACAATGTATGGTATATTGAACTCTGACGAATGATGTGGCCAAAATAAATAAGTTTCTTTGTCTGTATAGTGGCAAACAAGCTTTTCTTAGTTTTAATTTTTCTAAGAACTTCTTTGTTGGTGATCTTCTTTGTCCATGATATTTTCATCATCCTTCGATAAGTCCACATCTCAAATGCTGCTAAACGTTTGTACATTTTCTTAGAGATTGTCCATGTCTCAGCCCCATACATTAGAGTAGACCACACATAACACTGAAGAATACGCTTCCTTGTTTGTATTAATATCTTACTTGATGTTAACACTCTATACATTTTGGAGAATGTTGTTCGGGCTATTGTTATCCTTCTTTTAATTTCTTCTTCTTCTTCTTCTTCTTCTTCTATATATATATATTTATGTATATGGTCATTGATCCCCCAAGGCTAGCTATACACAGGTTACATACAGGAAGTAATAGTAATACATACAACAGCATAATTGCACTGGGTGAGTATATCGACATAACCGACCACAAGTTGTCAACACGCGTCTACCTAATGACAGGTAACTCAAGCCATGCCATAGTGTAATACACAATGTACAATTGACATCAACCGAACAGGATGACCTAGTGGGTATGGTGCCTGCTTCCCGGACATGATCAATCCCCGATCGGGTCAAACAAAAGACTCACTAAATTGACGCTTGTCACTTGATACATGGTGCTTGGCATTATTAGCAGAGGACAAAGAGCAGTGGAATAAAGAAGGGCGATTGTCTGCAAAGTAAAGTGTCTCCTTCCTTTAATTAGAGATTGTAATCAAGAAATATCGCAATGAAGGAAATAAGAAATGGCACTACTGCGGTGGTGGGCGGGATGGCCTAGTGAGTAGAGCACTCGCTTCCCGTGGGTTCAAATCCCGGTCGCTGCTTGTTTGGTGCCATCGTTACATCCTGGCAACATATGTTGGCACTATGACCCGATTTCCTACTCAGTCACATTATCCTGATACTCAACTAACCAGTCCTTGCTCTATCCTATTACTGCCAAGAACCAGGCTAGGAAGCGACAAGTTTCAATTTTATAAGTCATTCGTTTGACTCGACTGCGAACCAATTTCTCGACCTCGCACACGCGAGGCCCGCGCTCTACCGATTCGCCCATCGCACCCGGCGCCATAATCAGATAATAGCTAACCACGAAATTGCTTCGGTGCAGTGTCTGCATCTCCCAGACGACCATCTCCATCCGCCACCCCAATCCACCCCTCACATTCTGATAGTACCTTTATTTCTAACCCCAATTAGCTGCGATATGATGAAAGAGGATATTGCTACTGCGCATGTCAAAGTGCTCCACCACAAAAGAGGAGCTTGGCACACCGGCGGAAATTTACTGGCACCTATTTATCTATCTATCCATATATATATGTATCTATATATCTATATGTCTTTCTATATATGTATCTATGTACCTATATGTCTATCTGTGCATCTAGATATCTATATGTATGTCTATCTATGTGTCTATCTATCTCTCTATCTCATCATCATCATGCTGTCAGTCACAATGTGACAAAGACTGCTTTCATTACTTAACCGCCACTCTCAATTTAGCTCTCTGCTGTGAGAGTGATGTCCATGAGTCAGTTCTACATTTCATAAAAGCTGCTTGCAAAGTGTTGAAGTGCTGCTGGCTTTTGGCAAGTTACTAGTGGCACTCTCTCGGGGAGCAAATAGAGGTCTCACACTGTCAAGAACACGTCCAGACAGGCGCAAACTATTTGTCCCTGCAGTGGCTGGTCAGGAGGTGTTGGGAGTTCCATTCATCACTGCCCTTAATGCTGCCATGGTAACATGGTTTTCTGTTAGGCCTTTGGTTCTATCAAGAACCTGCACCACAAGGCAGTGCTTTACAACTTTCCAAGGCAGGGGCGTCAAACTCCCTGAGGTATTTTAGCACCTAAGGTACTATCTAATCTATCTATCTATCTATCTGTATATCTATGTATGTACGTATGTATCTATCTTTGTATCTATTTACCTGTATGTCTGTCTATCTATGTATGTAGCTATATATCCATCTTATCTGTCTGGTAAACTTGCATCATTTTTGCAATGATAAGATGGCTGGCCGACAGGGGGCAGTCCCAATTTAGGAGCAGATGAGTGCAGAAGCTAAATAAATGCCTGCCAAATGCGATAAATCTCATATCAGCACGGAAAGAGTTTATCTCTTGGCCTGGAATTAAAGCCAATCTCATATTCATAGGATGGACAACCAGCAGCAACAAAACCTCACCAAACAGATCTTTTCCATTTCCACGGAGCATGCGCAACAAGATTAGTTCTCACCACTGCTAACAGAAGGCGGGTTGTTGGTGGAAATGGTCTACGCGGAGAATTTGGTGGAAATAGAAGATATCCAGGCTGAATCTATGATATAGTGAACTAGGTGGCCAATTCAATACGGCAATTGTTGTTTATGATGCTATTTTGTTGTTGAATTGAGTTTGCACACACAAAAATAGAACCGCAGGGCTGGAAACATAAACTAAGTTGAGTCTTCGTATGTCCTTTTCAATTAAAGCAGACACACATTCCATAGACCTCACTCCAGACATCTTGATTGATTCAATGGGTGTCTCGAAATTTTGGATGTTGTACATGCGATATGAGTAACATCCAGCTGATTTACGACTATTCCGACATGTCCACCGGGCGTGGTACCCGAATCGGTAGAGCTCAGGCCTCCCGTGCGGGAGATCGGGAGTTTAATTCCCGGTCGAGTCAAACCAATGAGTTACAAAAATATCAGGTCATGGTGCTGGCAGCCTGGTCTTCCAGTGTGGCAGCACTATAAAGTCGCCATGAGTGCGCACTGTCACAAGTCGGTACCCGTCCTGACATGACCTGAGATGTTGCTAGGACGTAAAACAACAACAAACAAACCGTCAACCTGCGCGTCTATGTGCCCTCTTGTACAAGTTGTAGAGTCACGTCAGAGGAGATTACAACTACAATACACTCAGTAGCTGTTGTCTGGAATGAGCGGGTGCGATCATTCGGGTTCATTGCTGGGCACAGGGTCATGGGGAGGCTGACACCTGCCCCCCCACCCCGCCCCGCCCCCACGGTGGGGGGGGGGGGGGGGGGGGGGTGAGCACCAGCATGCCAGGCTCAGACTGACACTTCACTCAGCTTCTCCCAGGGGGGGGGGGGCAGGGAGGGGGGTGAGCACCAGAAGGCCAGGTCCACAGACTGACACTTCACTCAACTCCTCCCAACCAATCAAAAACCAGCAGGTGAGCACCAGCAGGCCAGCCTGACACACCAGTCAACTCCTCCCAACCAATATAAAGCCAATACCCAGCTACCAATTCCATCACACTACCATCCGCAGCCATCCAGGCTGCCCATCCAAACGTCAGTCCGCAACAGCGCCTCTGACTGACAACTACTACACCTACCTCTTTTACCCACCCACCCACACCTGCCGATTAATTGGCGAGCCAATCAAACGAACTAGTAAATTAAACATTAAAAATTGAACTAGAACTCAATTAACAGAGTTAATTAACCACATCATTAATAATAGCCAATTGACAACCGAGCAAATGGCAGATCACCTTTACTTGATTAAATGTAGACCATACACTCATTTTTACCATGTACAAATTCATTTCTGCTTATTACCTTGTTGTTCATCATTGTTGTACCACCATGATCCATGTGTTGCACTTACCATCTCATGCCCATATGTCATCACCTTACATGACCTTAGGTCGGCCGCGGCTTCCCTGCTAAACAATAACATGTACCATGACTTGCTGCAGAGGGGACGCGCCCGAATAAATGCCATGTTTTCCCAACTCAGCCTCCTTGTCTTCTGTGCCCGTGAGCAATGATTGTTCGCATTATCATATGGCGCATGGGCAATACCGGCGGTGAAGTGGAGGTACCTGGAGGATTGGTTGATTGCTTGTTGGAGCTTTACATCCTGGCAACATCAAAGGTCATATCAGGACAGGTAATGATTTGTGACAGTGCGCCCTCATGGCGAATTCATAGTGCTGCCCCACTGGCAGATCAGGTCACCAGCACAATGACCTGATATCCCACTCAGTCACATTATCCTGACACTGAGCCAACCAGTCCTTATCCTATCCTAATAATGCCGAGTGTCTGGCTAGGAAGCAACACGTGTCAATTTTTAAGTCGTTGGTTTGACTCGACCACGATCTACCAAAGCGAGAGATGGAAGCTTAACTCATTCGGCTATCTCGTCTGGTTGGTTCATCGAGGACAACATATGGACTGAGCTATGTGGCAAAGACCTGTGTATTTACGTGATATTGTCAGACGTCAGGTAATGTGCAGCAGCTCGTATAGAGGTGCTGTGACGTCATTGTGGATTCATTTTTGTCTGCACGTAGAAATAATACATGGTAGGAAGATGTGACGAGGTGTGAATAAAGCAGGCTTCAACAAGGGTCAATATGCATATAGCCATGCGAACACTCCGAAATAAGAATAACACCTTTTAGCTCCCGGCAGTTGGCACTGAGAAAGGGCCCAATCCACGAAAATCCTGCCACTCGTGTCCCATTCAAACGTTTTGAACAGTTTGTATATCTTTTTATATATCCCTTATCTACTTCTGCTATCCTGGTGGGCTCAGTGTCTGAAACATCCACAAGAAGACAACATTGTACTCACATGGTGTTTTAATTCCAACATAGTTGCTACAGGCACATGTACATAGTCTGGACTGGCTGGTGTCCATGGTGAAAGAGAGAGAGCATGTGACCAGCGCCCTTATTTATAGGTCTTTATCCGGGTATCAGTCAGGTGACCCTAGCTTATAACCAGCAGGCCCTTGGCTGCAGAGTACCAATGCAGCCGGCACCAGTCAGGTGACCTAGTTAGCTGGTACCCAACAATCTACAAATGCAGCCGGCTGCAATCTACCAATGCAGCCATCACCTGATTGGTTGTATGGCGCTAAATAAAAATCACCCCAAAATTCCCAAATATGTTACACTAGGTATACTGAATAGAGTAAATTTATATCAAGCACACATAGCTTCAGTGGTTTTTCTTATGACTTGTTTAACACCCCACCTCAGAAAGGGAAAGCCACCACAGACTCATGCGGGAGGTCGGCGGGACCAAGTGGTCCTTCGCTGCTGCCGTATTGGCCACTCGTGGCTTAGACATGCTTTTCTGCTCAAGGGGGAACCTCCCCCTGAATGTATTGGGTGTCAGTCCCCGCTGACACTCAAACACATTTTACTAAGTTGCGTAGATTTGTTGGCCCTGCGCCAACAGTTCTACACTGCATACAGTATGCATGACCTTTTTACTAAGGTAAAACAGGAAAACATTTTAGCCTTTTTGAGGGCAGCTGGACTGTACCACCTCATGTAGTTTACTAAATAGATTCTATCAATTATTAATAAAACTTTTCTTTTTCTATGGGAATTTGTTTCCCTTGACCACAAATATATGATTGTGAGCTTTCTAATTTAATGAGTGTCTATTGGCACATAATTGATTGTCTGCTTTTACATGTGAAAGCCATGGTTTGAACAAAAAACAAACATTTCTCGCCGTGAATATGGCCTATGCTGCCGACACGGCGTAAAACAACCACCAATCAATCAATCAAACACCCCACCTCTCTCTCCCCCTGCCCTATCCTTGCTACCGATACATTTCCTTCACAGATGGAAATAAGCAAGCTCACAATCAAAGCTATTTATATTTGATTGCAGTCAGGCAGCCTGCACATTCCGATTACACAATGTATCATGTATCGGGATAAGGGAGGGGGGGGGGGGGGGTCTAATGGTCGATAAAGCTTGTACGGGTAGTTCCCGAAAGGATATGCCTTTTAGAATGGATTAGAAAGGAAAAGCAAAATGAATGTCATGGAAGCAATATGCCCCTAGCTGGTAATAATATTATAACATTAATAATAATATTAATTTAATTTAATATTCAATGGATGCATAGTAGATATACTGCCAATGAATTTTGACGCAAACTTACACACACACATATATATATACATATATATTTAGATATTCACATATATATACATATTTATTTATGTGTGTATATGTATATTCCAGCACGCATCGCAGCAGAAAAGCAGATAGGGCATTTCTATACTGACTTCATTTGGTGTGAATCAAACACATTGTTGACGAATTCATGTGTACGCTTAAATGACTCTCCACCAAGTACATAAAGATATAATGGATAAATCCGGGATTCAGCGCTTCCTGGGCATGGTGGGATATGTCAGTAAATTTATCCCGAAATTTTCTGAGATAACTAAACCGCTAAGAATTGTATTAGGTAAAGAGACAGCCTGGCATTGGCAGCACGATCTACTTAAACAATTGTTATTTACAGCAACGGTATTGCAATATTATGATGTTAATGAAAGTGTTACAATCCAAGTGGATGCTTCAAAATCTGGCCTGGGCGCCACATTATTTCAAAAAGGTAAACCGGTTGCAATGGCTTCCAAAGCGCTTGACGATACCCAGTCCAATTATGCTGTCATTGAGAAAGAACTACTTGCCATTTGTTTTGGGTGTGTAAAGTTTCACAAATACGTATATGGTAAACAAATAACTGTCGAAATGGACCATAAGCCATTGGTGAACATTATGTCAAAACCATTACATATGTTGTCCGCACGCATGCAATGTATGAGAATGCGGTTACCGAATTACAGCATATCTGTCATACATATTAGTGGTTGCAACATGTATTTTGCAGATGCACTGTCCCGTGCACACACAACTAACACCGCACCACATGATCTCTTCGACAGCGAAATATCAGTAGCGGCCATTGATATGGTGCGTGACATGCAGCAACGCATACAAAGTGAAACAATGACTGATCCCACACTGCAAGAGGTAACACGATTAGTGCAGGCAGAATGGCCATCAAACAATAAAGGCATTCCTTTAAATGTAAAAAATGTCTTCAAATTCAAAGATGAAATAACCATTGAAAATGATATATTGCTTAGAGGTAGTCAAATGATTGTACCCAAAGCATTACAACATGAAATGTTGCAGCTCATACATGAAACACATATGGGAATCCTAAAATGCAAACAGCTAACCTCGTACCGTGATACTAACTAACCCACCGACGATATCATATGCACATATATTACAACTGCTGCTAGGACCGCAGGTTTTTGCCAGTACTGTGAGGTAAATGCCCTATGCTGTTCATGCAATAAACGATTTCCACCAACATGTGCTCTGTTGCTAGGATGTAAACCTCCAACAAACAAACAACAAACAAACTTTCCCCCTGATGTCCATGAAATAACCATTGTTGTGGGTAGAGTCACTGTGCAGCATGCTCTGTGAGAAAATGTCTTAAAGAGGATTTCCACCACCAACCTGCCCTCAGCTAGCAAAGGTAAGAAATAATGTGGGTAGCACCTCATTGCGCATGCTCTGTGGAAATGGTTTTACAAGGATTTCCACCGACCTGGCCTCTACTGGCAGTGGTATAAACTAATGTTGGTAGTAACTCATTACGCATGCTCTGTGGAAATGGTCTTATGGGGGATTTCGACCAACCCGCACTCTACTGATACTGACAGTGGCATCAACTATTGCCGTGTGTGGAAACTCATCACGCATGCTCTGTGGTCATGCTCAATTGTGGTGACCTCTCATGCACATATTTGCGGCTATGCGCATGCGCACCCGGTATCAATACGTCAAAGCAGCGCCTCCAAGCGGGTGCATGCTCACTAAATGTAGTGCATGCACCATTTGTAAGCGGATGTGACATTCTACTACCGAAACGATGCATGACGGGATGGCTTTTAACAAAGCATCAAGAGCTGCATTTATAACAGGAAGTAGAATCTGGATTCACTGTTTAGCCAAAGAAAAAAAGCCCAGCATATTAAAGGCATCCACTTAGTTGAGCACTGGCAATAGACACACTAATACGCTTAGTTCAGCTTCGTATAACACCGTCTACAATAGGGCAATGCCATCATTCTCAGCGCACTGCGATAATCCTCCCCATCTACAGGACTTACGCTGCACACTACGCGACAATCTGACTTGAACCCTCATCGGGACTCATTCTTCTGATGCCGGTGTAAAGATTTCAAATTCCCCCCTGATTCAAGTTCCCACCTGGGAACTTGAAAACGTTTTCAAATTCATCCCAGGGGAATTTGAAAACGTTTTCAAGTTCCCTCCCTCGTTTTAACTTTCCCTCCCCCCATTTTTTGGGGAATTGTCTTTATTTTTGTTATTTTTTGTTACTTTTTGTTATTTTTCCGTTATTTTTTGTTATTTTTCATGACAAATATAATAATACACAGAGAATAGCATAATAGAAATTATTACTAGTACAACAAAACATATTTCACCCCAAATGACACAAAAAGTCTCCAAGATGGCTAAGAACAAAATATTATAGGTCTGAATTTTAAAACGTTTTTAAAAGTTTTTTAAACAATTTTAAATTCCCGGAGAGGGGAATTTGAAAATAGGGGGAGGAATCTGAAAACTGTTTTTAATTTCCCTCCTGGGAATCTGAAAACGTTTTTAATTTGCCTCCGGGGAATCTGAACAAGTTTTTAATTTCCCTCTGGGGAAATTATCAACTTTTCAGATTCCCGGGGGAACTTGAAAAGGGGGGACATTGAAATCATTACACTGGGGATACAGTAGTTAATAATATACATTTGGTAATGTACAGGGTCTTATGAATATGACGCCTCCAATGCTGATTATGGCGGATTATATGTAAGGCAGTGGCAGCAGGCTACAACAGTTTGCGTCCCCAGTTGGTCTTCCATTCAATTACTGATAAATACTGTTTAACTTTGATAGTCGAAGGACATATCCAGACATAGTATTTACATAGATAATTATGCTGGACATAGAACATACAAATATGTATAGATAGAGCATACGCATACATGTACTTGGGTATACAAATCAATGCGTTGCAATAAGACATCACTGTGGACCAACAGGCCATAGCAAAGCTGTTGGTTGGTTGTTGATTTTTACATCCGCGCAACATCTATGGTCATAGGAGGATGGAGAGAAAATGTGTATATATAATAATTCATCAGTATAAAAGCGCTAGCCTAGCTAAGGAAATATAATTTCCGGCAAAGTGCTAACTACTTTGGGGGGTGGGGGTGGGGGGTGGGGGGGGGGAGGCACCTGCCAGCCACAAAGGGCAGTAATCAGCAAATTACAGGACGAGTCAGCGACCTGATTCAGCGTCAAGGTCACACATTACCTGGTATTGATGTTAAGGGACCAGGAGGCTCATTGAAGGTTGAAATGTCGCCTCTGCTGTGGTTCAGGTGCAGAAGGGAATGCGCAGGTACAGTGCTTGGGCTATGCTGTCCGAAATGTCCGACACACGGTGCTTGTTCGGTCTTATTTGGGGAAAAACATATATTGAGCGGATTAATTTGGGTTTTTTTTCGGTGCCGAAGTACGGTACTGAAATTCCGGCCATATGAATGTATATATATATATATATATATATACGTATTGCTATGTGTATATAAATATACATATGACCGATGACCATTCATTTTAAGATATATGCTACGTGATACGTGATACATGATAAGTAATACGTGATATATGATATATATACAATATATACAATATATGCAATATGTATAATATGTAATATGTAGTATGTAGTGTGTAGTGTATAATATGTACTAATATCGTATATAGTATATATTATATGCGGAATATGTAATATGTATATTATAATATATGTATGACAGGAAGACCAACATATATATATACATGTATACACACAGAAAAGAGGATTGTTTAATTAGACTCTTGCCTCAATTCCACAAAACAATTACAGCAATATATTGCAATATTAGGTTGCTCCTTGTTGTAGCAAGGATTCATTTATGATATGTTGAGTCTGCTATAGACTTGCCATCCGGACAGCACCTCATCCACACCTATCTCTATCTCCTCTCTGCTGGCCATGCTCCTCCTTGATAATGTCTGAAAAGAGTTCCGGGGAGGGGGAGCCTGCCAGCATTTCACTTTCTACTCTTACTCCGTCCGTGTCTTTGGCTCACCGGCTGGTCACCATAGAGCAAATAGACACGGTCTGTTGACTCAACTCTCCTCATTTCTCTTTCCTATACCCTACCCTTTTTGTTTTCTCCCAGGCTTACTTCTCACCCTGATCAAGGGGGGTGTTTGCTTGGGTGGAGCCATTTACCTTATAGTTTCTCTCGCTTTGTTCTTGTTGCTGGAACCGCTGGACCCACCTTTGTCCATCCCATCCTCCTAATCCCTTGCTGCTGTCGACTGGATATGAGTGCTGCACTACCGCTGTACCGGAGTGATTCTGGCTGGACCGGAGTGATTCTGGGCTGCCCCCAAAGATTCATCATGTTAATTGTTGTAAAGACATCACCAGCTTCTACAACCATCCTACCTGAAGATTAATCGTCAACCAAAGATTGGACCGATTTATCTGTGCCTCTCTATATTGCTGCAGTTCTGCAGTCGGTAACCGTTGTAAGGTTACAAACCCCTCCAGAAGTCAAGTTCTGCTATATAGTACAATCATGTATGATATAATCAATGGTTTTCGAAGTGTTTATTGAATACTTAAATTGATATATGATTGCGTCCTTAAGCTAGGTGCAGTGGTTTGGTTAATAGTGTAGCGGGAGAGTGAAAAGTAGTGTACAGGTATCGTGGTTAATCGTCAGGGAGCTGGGTGGTGACGATACTCCTGATGTAAATAGGAGGATAGTGCTTACGGGGGAATGTGAGGAATGCATGTGAAGATATGGAATGCCTAGCTATTTCAAGGCCTTTCAAGGTTGTTTGTTGTTCATATGAATTCAAGACTATTTTCTTTTGGATTTCAGGAAGAAACAACAATGGCAAATGACGATTTCGGACTAATTTAGATCAGTGGGGACAGTTTAATCGAAGTCAAGGCTTTTCAAGACTAATTACCCAAAATAGGTTAAATTTGAGACTTTCCGAGGCCTTGAATTCAGGCAAATGAAGTTCAATACTTTTCAAGACTTGCCAGGCTCCATATGGACCCTGGGAATGGTGAACAGCAGAACCTCCAACAGGGTCGAGAGTTAGTAAGGTGCAGCCTGAGCAAGGACATCTTTTCTTGGTTAACATTTGTTTCAAAGAAATATACACTTCCAGTCATATGCATTGCAAATATTTACACTACAAGTATGAATGTTGGGACAGGGGTCGCCACCACCCACAACCCCTACCACTACCAGTGCCGCGAATATATGTGTAATCTATATATGTATATATGTGTAGCCTATATATGTATATGTATATATATACATGCATTGCTCACGGACACAGCTGACTCAGAGGCATGAGTGGGTTAATCAAGGCTTTTATTCGGGTGCTGCCCGCCCGGTGTCATGTACATTGACTGTGTATCATCGGGCAAGAAGCGAACGAGCGAAGGCCCCGATATATTGGGAAAATGAAATGTGATGAGGCCATATGAGTCATGTGAACGATTTAACAAACAAGTAATCAATTACGTTAAAGTACAATAGCAATAGTTAATGATAAAAATATGAGATAACAGTAGAGGGTAAATTATCAGAAATGTGGCATTTAAGTAGGTGTGTTCTGTCAACTGCGCGGGTGTCAGTCGCTCATTAGATGGTATTCTTTTTATTTTTTAGTTTAAATGCTTGATTGGTTTTTGGTTTTGTTGATTTTGTGGGCACAATCAACTGCAGGTGTGGGTGGGTGGGTAAAATTGGAGGTGGGAAGTGGTCAGTGCGGGCGTTTGGAGAAGACTGACCAGCTTTGGTTATATCGGCTGGAGGGGGGAAGATGGCTTCCCGCCTCTCCCCCCCTCATCACTCACTCCCCCCCCCAACCACCACCACAGTAGTGGCAGGGGGGGAGGGCTTCGGCCTTGAGCCTGCCATGTCCAGCAATGACACCAAATGAGCAACCTCGTTCATTCAAGACTATATATGTATATATATATGTATACACATATATGTTTGTATATACGTATATATGTATATATGTGTGTGCGTCTGCATGTGTATATATGAACTTCAGCAATGTGTTGACAATTCCAGGAATTTACATTCAACCCATCATTAAGAAAACAAATATTCAATTTTTTAAAGTGTGAGTATCATACCTGGTTATGTAGCGCACACAGAATGACAGAAATAGTTGTTCTAAATCGTGTTATATGCACGATGTTCTCTGTTTGCAACGCTGCCAGAACAATGCCAACATCCTACCGTTATGACGTCATTACGTACTTATGAATAGGCATGGAATTAATCTCTCCTATAGTTAGATGAGCCTTATTTGATCTATTACTAGAAAAGACAACTTATCGATATTCCATCATCCAATTTGTTTACAGTGAAGATCAAACAAAGGAACATGCATTATTATTCACATATACCAATATTCTAATACCAAGATTTAAAAAGAAATTACGATGACATGAATAGGAGAGAGAGAAAAGAGCAGCCAGCGGGGTTTCAAATGGTTTTAAATTACCAGCAGTAAATGAGCAGAATGAATCCGGTTCCGATTTAATGGAGACATTTAGTATTTAGGATTTTCGAAGGAATGAGCTCGGCTTCCAATTTCTGTGGGCCAACCTAAGCTAAAGAGCATGGACAGTCAGAGAATCCACCTAATGTAACTATTGAATGTGGTTGCTTATACTTAAAGCTGCATAGTCCGATGAAGCAACAACATTTTCAAAAACAAGAAAACTTATCTAGATTTGATTTAGATAAAAGATTCACCCCATACTTACAGTACAGGGGTGAATGACAACGTAGTCTAAATACGGGTGAAAATAGCTTTAGTATGGAACAGGAAGTGGAATGCCTGGCACCAGTGTCAAATGGTTACTTATATCGGCACAGAGTTGGTGAAATGAGAGAGAATGCAAAAAGACAAGATGGCGGCCATAGAACGCCATCGATTTCACTTCTAAGTCTTATTAAACTAAATGTTTTATTATATTATTCAACTCAAAGGTAGCGGGGACATATGAAGACATATACAAAGAATAAATGTTGCTTCTTACATTGTGAAATTAGGCTCTGATTTTATTTCCCCGCTTTTTCGACCGTTTTTATATAGGCCTGGTATTCACCCCTGTACTACAAGTATGGGGTGGATCTTTTATCTAGATTTGATTCTGCATATCTAACTTAAATACTGATGCACTTACTCAGCATTCCTTCCTGCATAGAAGGGAATATTGAGTCAATTTAATAGAACATATTACTGCATAAGCCTATTTGTGACGGAGTTTTGGCATGCTTACCAAAACTAATATTTACAGATTTACACTTCAAATATCTCCAAAGTTAGCAATTTGAAATAAAAGTTACATCAAAAGTGAAATAAGGTAATTATACCAATCAATTTAATCTCTCAGAAAAATTACAGAACCCCCAAAACCATCGGATTATAGAAGTTTAACAATGGCATAAATTCCCGAATGGCGTAGATTACTGAGGTTTGAAAACTTCTAATTGATAAGAAATTCTGCTGCCCTTCAAACTTGTGTAAACTTGAAATGTAACAATTCAGCTCTTGTGAAATACTCGGGAAATATACATGGACAACTTGGCAAATTGTTATGGCTTTAAACTTCGCAATCATGGTACGTGGGTGCCAGCTCCAGATCTACCCACTACATAATTATATACTGCTACTGCTAGTGGCGAGGAGACATTCCAATGGAGAGCATGCGCAATGCCTCCTCTAAGTTGGGGGTGCAGCAGCTGCGTTAGATGTGCCGCAGGGAGGCTTGGTGTAAGTAGCTTGGCATGCGGTGGATCGGATCGCGCGTGAACTGGACTCGATGTGTCCCGACGCGATTTCTATCTAAGTAACCCACGCGATGGCTCGACTGGCCATAGCTAGAGATATGCAGACTGATGCTCTTTAGTACTTGCTATATAGCGGGCAGCGCGGGTTTGTCATCGGAGAGGAAGCAACAGCTTAATGGCCTCCCACCCACATGTGAAGTGGATGCATCACGCGTTTTAGCTTGGGCTGACATTGTATACCGAGTCAACTTCCTTATGAAATGCCACTATATTGCTGGTTCGCGTTGTAGATATTATAACTTAGGAGGTGTCACATGTCACGTGCCAGTGCACAGTGCCAGAGCACATGTCAGGTCGAGTTCACAGTGCCGGTGTACAGTGCAGTGCACAGTGCCACATTGTCACTGTGTCACAGAGCCACATTGTCACGGTGTCAGAGTTCCACAGTGCCACGGTGTCACAGTGCCACAGTGTCACATTTCCATATTGGCACATTGTCAGAGTGGCACAGTGTCACAGTTCCACAGAGCTACAGTTCCACAAAGTCACATTGACACAGTTCCACAGTATCTCGGTGCCACAGTGTCACATTCCAACATTGTCACAGTGTCACATTGACAAAGTGTCACAGTGTCACAGTTACACGGTGCCACAGTGAAACATTGTCACAGTGTCACATTTCCATATTGTCACAGTGTCACATTTCCACAGTTCCAGAGCGTCACAGTTCCACGGTGTCATGTCAGAAGTGTCCAGTCCATGTGTCATCAGTGCATGATGCATGTCACAGTCAGGTGCAGTTGCACGAGTCACAGTGTCACATCACAGTGACACAGTGACACGTGTTACAGCGGATGCCGAAGAGTAGGCTCCGTCACCGGTAGATCGTGGGTTGGCGATCGTCGTCAAACATGCGTTTCGCCATGGTGGGCAGGATGTGTGCCAGTCGGACTGATGGGTACAGTCATGTGTGGCCCAGTCAGCACATAGTCGCAGGTGGCACTGTCACAGTGACCCCTGTATACCTAGTTGCTAGGTCCACACACGACACGTGTTACAGAGTTACAGTTCCACAGTGTCACTTCCGTTTCCGGTTCTGGCACACGCGTCTGCATACAGTTGTGAAACACTGTGAGAGTTCAGTACAAGGCCATATGTCAGCAATATAGGCTGACACCTCACTCGTCCACGTTATCCTCATGCTTACCCAACCAGCCCATTCCCTATTCTAGTATTGCCAACCGCCAGCCAGACAGCAACAACTTCTCCATTTCATAATTTCCTTGTTTGACACGGCCGGAGATTCAACCCACGACCTCCTGCTTGGGAAACAATGCACCTATCCATTTTTAGTAATTTCCGCTCCGGTCGAGACTGCGGATCTAGTGACCGATATCGCGAGGAAGTCGACATGCTTTGTATGAATCGGCGATAGGAAACCGGAAGTGTGCGAGACTGAGGCAGTCGGCGTTTCGCTGCTCAATTCAGGCTTATCCCAAAATCCATCGTATAAGACTTCCCTACGAAATGAGACCAACGAGACCAGCAGATTGGGTTGGTTCGTTTATTCAACTCCGGGTTGAGCGATAAATGCCCTACCCAATTCAAAAGCAAAAAAACGAGAGGGAACTGACAATTCAAATAGTTCGAGAAGCATCGAACGCCGCTGGGCCCGGTATGTCCGCCTCAAAGCAGCTGGACGACAGTGGTTCACTAATATTAACTCGAGTAGAATCGACTAATAAATAATTAAATAATTCTCCGAGCTTTTATATGTATATAATAGATTATATATAATATCAACCATTCAGATTTTAATCAAGTTTATTAGGTGCAGAAGCAAGACCGAGCTGGCTTTAGGGACATTTATATATATTTTGTGTCAGCAGGCTGTAACCTCTCATGGTGACCAGGGGCCGTATGCACCAATCGGGGTTAGGCTTAGCCGGAGTTAAGGCAGTAGCCGCGGATAGCTACCTGAGGGTAGCGGGGGGTTTGAATAGGTATGCACCAATGTTTTAGCCGCTGCGGATAGCTAACCGTGAGTTTATTTATAGATTTGGGAATTCCCTCTGCGTTTGTACTCATATATTAGGCTCAAATCTATTGAATGGGATCATATTTAACAGAATTACATACGCAATAAGTCAAATTTTATCAATTTAACCCTAAATTCGAACCATTATTAAGGCTACCGCCACATTGGCGGCGATATTAATAGTTATATTTTCGAATCGACGAACGTAACGTAAACAAATCGCCGCCGCCGCCGCATCGACATCGCTTTCCATACTGGCGGCGGCGACGGTTTGTTTACTTTACGTTCGTCGATTCGAAAATATATGTATTAATATCGCCGCCAATGCGGCTGTAGGCTTAATAAGGCTTCCAATTTAGGGTTAAATTGATAAAATTTCACTTCTTGTGTATGTAATTCTGTTAAATTTGATCGCATTCAATAGATTGAGAGCCACACACGCACACTAACCGCCCCGGCTAGAGGTAAAACCTGATTTGAAAATGGTTTAGCTTAGCCGAGGCTACGGTCGGCGGTTAGCCCTAACTCCGATTGGTGCATACCAAATTTTCACATTTAGCCCTGTGTGGATACCTTAGCCGCGGTTACGGCACTAACCCCGATTCGTGCATACGGCCCCTGGAGTTTAATAGTCTCTCCAATGTTGGTGTCTCTTAACTGGGGCTATTGATTTCCTGCTGTAAGGACTTTTTAAATTGGTGAATTATATGAGTTCATGAAGACTCAGACTTGACTCTGGAAACGTCTGTTTTTAATGGAATCGGAATGAGGCAATCTGTAAAAGGACCTGATTATCTTTTATTTTATTTTACTAGTGTATGAAGCATTCCCACCACAGCCAAACCACATGTATTCTCCATGATATAGCTCGAACTGCACTATGTACAATATGCGCTATTGTTACATCTATGTGACATGCAATTTATTATGCAAATATAAATAACGAATAATAGTCCTCCTCTTATTTCCTCCGCGACTGCTTTGTCATCTCTGCAGACGATATTGGCGCCACCACCGCTTTACCGCTTCTTTAAGACACTACACATTACAGCACAGCGCTCTCACTCGCAGCTATGCATTAACATATGCATATGAAACAACAGTTTGGGTCTTTAATATTGGCTAATTTGCATAGCATTCATAAACATACGATTATTTTAATTACAAACCTATCGAACAATTTTGATTCGTCAAAGCTCGTAACTGCGCTAATAGCCTATCAAGTAACCAGTTGGTTCGTTGGTTGTTGGAGTTTTACGTTCTGGCAAAATCTAAGGTCATATCAGGGCGTTTACCGACGTGTGACAGTGCACACTCATGACGACTTTATAGTGATGCCCCACTGAGAGACCAGGCTGCAAGCACCATGACCTGATATCCCACTCAGTCACATTATCCTGACACTGAGCCAACCAGTCCTTGTGCTATCATAATAATGCCAAGCACCTAGCTAGTATATATTTTAAGTCCTTGATTTGACTCGACCAAGGTTTGAACCTGTGGGTTAGCGGGAGTCAAGGTGATCCAATTGTAGGACGTTCAGTTAGGAATGAGAAATAAGGTGAGTTCGAGTCTGGCTGTGTGCATGGTGTCCTGTGTACTTTCGAAGCGTGTTGCAAGGTGTTTGTTGGGCGATCTGCTGACTCAGCAATCCTATCTAAGCCACCTCCCATGCTCAGTGATGTAGCCCTGTCAACTAAACTTCATTACCTGGACACCTGAGGAGATTGCACTACCTTGATAGGTTCCGGTCGTTCTTGGAATAGAAAAAGTATATATATATCACCCTCCCTTGATCACTATGAATACACCTGACTAATATGGCACCTTGTGAATTGTGCATTCACTAATTCAGTGTGACAGGAAATGATGCCACTCCCCATCCCCTCTCCATCACATAACCGTTAAAATGAGCAGCTCGTTGAAAAATGGCAAAACATGGAATCAAAGGCTGCAAGGTATTGTTCATGGCTATTTTAATTAGCGTTCTATAAAAGAACAATCCACACAGAGTTGTAAACTATTTGGGAATTTCTGGGTGATTTTCATTTAGTGCTATGCAGCCAAGAGGCTGCCGGGTACCAGCTAAATAAGTCATCTGACTGGTATCCAGCTGCATTGGTACTCTGCAGCCAACAGGCTGCCGGGTACAAGCTAGGATCACCTGACTGATACCCGGATAAAAACCTATAATTAAGGGTGCAAGTCACATGAGCTCTCTCTTTCACCACCACCACCAGCCAGTCCCGACTATGTACATGTGCCTGTAGCGACTATGTTGAGATTAAAACAACCAAGTGAGTACATTCTTGTCTTCCTATGGATGTTTCAGACACTGAGCCTACCAGGATAGCAGAAGTAAATAAGGGATATAGAAAAAAAGATAGACAAACTTGTCAATGTTTTGGAACTTAGCTATTCATATTGTCAGCAGGGAACCCAACAAGTCAGGTCTCCAGCATGATGATGATGATTGGGGGTGTTTGTAACCTTACGACGGTAACCGGTTGCAGGACTGCAACATTGGGTAGAGAGGCTCCGATAAATCGGCCCAATCTTTGGTTGAAGACTTAACTTCACTAGGGAGTGTTATAGAAGCTGGGAACATCTTCACAACGTTGTAACGGCGAGGCGTTGGGGTGGCAGCGACAGGAACTGGAGGAACATGTGGGCAAGGTAATGAATTGTAGCGAGGGTTTAGTACGAGTTCATCATACATGAACAATTAATGAACTACCAATGGTTATATTAAAGCTGCATAGTCCGATGAAGCATCACATTTTCAAAACCAAATCACTTGCCTAGATTTGATTCTACATATCTAACTTAGATACTGATGCAATTATTCAGCATTTGTTTTCACATATAATGGTCTACTGAGTCAATGTTACTACTACTAACATGCCTATGGTGTCAGAGTTAAATTTGCATATTAGCCTTTCAAATTTCTCAAAAGTTAGCCATTTAAAATAAAAGTTACTTCAAGCTAAAGTAGGGTAGATTATAACAATCAATTTAATATCTTTATCTCAGAAAATGACAGAAACTCAAAACCATTGGACTATGCCATTTTAATATAAATGGTAGAACTTCCCAGTTTTATTGGTGTAAATTGAAACATTTATGCAGCAAGGAATGGACATTGACAGCACCGAAGCACTAGGAATTACATTGCAGAGAGGTACCTATGTAGGACCATTGAGAGGAGAATTTAATTAGTGTGCTATGAAGGTAGGTTGGTGGGTTAGCCCTGATGATAAGTTCAGTGTTATGAGCTAAGGCAGTGAAGTGTTGTGTAAGCTGTCTTGTCGACAGAAGTGAGGTGTGCGTTATGGCCCTGTCAGACTACAACATAATGACGTCAACGTAGGGAGAACGTGAAGAACGTTGAACTTCTCGGCGTAGTATGCAAATTTGGGCACAAGTTGAACGTGGATGCAGCGCAGTGGACGAGAGAGTAACAGCGGTAAAGCGTAGTGATACCGTCATTCAACGAGAGAGGACAACGTCACTACGCTCACGGAACGTTATGAACGTTATTCCATCGCCAGAAGAACGTTACATGACGTTACCTACGGCATGAGACGTTGAACGTACGTTGAATGCACGTTCTCCTGACGTTCTCCTGACGTTCTCCTGACGTTCTCCTGACGTTCTTCTGACGTTCTCCTGACGTTCTCCTGACGTTCTCCTGACGTTCTCCTGACGTTCTCCTGACGTTCCCATTACGCCCCGTGGGCATTTGCACTCGGTTTAATGTGGGTCAACATAGTGGAACGTAGTTGAACGTACTGAGCAGCGTTGGAAAAACGTCCGTTTAACGTCATTGACGTTCACTGAACGTGAACAGAATGTACGGCAAACGTAAACCCTTACGTTCGAGCTACGTCAAAATTGTTTAACATGTCCAAAACCTTGACATAACTCGACGTAACACGACGTAATGTGACGTAGCTCGACGTCAGTCTAACGTCAGTATGACGTCATCATAACGTAATCCAACGTACATCAATGTAATGACGAAAAATCGCCACGTTAGGCTCACGTTCGCTTGTTACGTCGTAGTGTGACAGGGGTATAAGGGGAAGCTATCCTTATAAATTGCTATTCTCAATTTGGCCTAATCTGGTGCCTAAGTTATCTAGGAGAGAAGTGTTCTTTGTTGTTGCCTTGTTGATCGTGAAGGAAAGGTGGGTTCTGGTAAATTCAGTTCTCTGGTAACTCTTATCTTGAGTTATACCTCACGTGTGTGCTATGTCACATGATGCCTCACGTTAAATATGTCCACGTAAAAATGTTATGAGGTCAAAATCGCTAAAGCCAAACAAATTTCATGTACAGGAAGATAACATGTAACTAGAATCTATTTTGGAGGAGGAAATTTGGATAAATGTAAGGAATAATAATTTGTAAATCCATTTGTAAAGCTGCAGAGTTACAGCGATCAATAGCTTTATGAATACCCTCGTGACATTTACAAATCATCAAATATTAATTAGCCCTTGGATGGATTAATTAATCAACTTTTTTCTAGCATTTCCGTGCAGCCTTTGGAGGTGACTAAACTAGGGGGAACTACTATTAGGCTTACAGAAGTACTTTGAAATAGATGCTGCTTTGCATCTGCTACTTGACTATTTATCGTCATCGCCAAGTCGGCCTCTCTGCCAATGGTCACTGGTAGATGAACAAAGAAACTGTCACAACCTTTCATTGTTAAAATTGGGGAAAATAGCTGATACAAATCTGATGTCAGCAACGAAAGATGGTTTTCTTAATCCAGTCAGGACCTGCACCCTCATTCATGCACTCTTACAGCAGTACACTGCCCGTAATTAATTATGTATTTATGTATGTAGGTTGGACATGCATTCTATCGCACATGCATCGTAGTCAGAAATTAAAGGCAGATCAGGAGATCAGGAAAATTACATAAATGTGCCATTAAAGTTGCATAGTCCGATGATTTTGAGTTTCTGTGATTGTCTGAGATAAATAGGGTTGATCGCTAAAATGTACCTTAATTTTATTCGAAGAAACTTTACTTTAAAATGACTAACTTGTGAAGTGTAAACATGGCAAATTAAAGTTTGGCATGCTTCTCACAAATCTGATCCCATAGGCTTCAGTAGCAACAGGTTCTACGAAATGTACTTCTTGTATGTAGCAACAAATACTGAATAAGTGCACCAGTGTCTAAATTAGATATGTAGGATCACATGTAGATGGGTCATTCTCTATAGCCGTGTTTACACGGGCGAGTTAAAAACCCTCAAATAATGCGCCTTGCCTAGTTCGCCTTACATTCGCCGTGTAAACGCGACTCTGAGGCGGATTAGGGCTGAATCGATTCATATTATTCACTTTATATAAACCGCCTTGTGAGGTAGTTTATATGAAGCGAACTAGCTTAAGCACCTCACACGCATGCGCAGTCGAGACCTTAGTTTGTTGACTTTCCGGTCGATCAAAAGCGCATATTATATCATTTGGTCTATGAACCGGCTAGAGGTACACATATATTTTGTTCAGCATTTATTTTTAGGGTTTCACTACCCAGCAGAAGTTTTGACCGTTCCAAAACAATACGATTCAATCAATACATATTTAGGTCGAACCCACACTCTCTCGTGGTGACGTCGATGATCCCAAACTGGTGCTGGTTAGTCTGGACTTGCTCATGAGCAGATATCGATTTCCGCCTTAAACCGCTCCATGTGTAAACGCGCCAGTACTTCACTTCATATAAATCGCTTTGTCTAATTCGCTTAACAATTCCCCATGTAAACACGGCTTAAAACTGGCCACAAAAGTGTGACATGGAAACCAAAAGTGAAAAACTTCCAAATAATAGCATAAATCCTTCAAAAAAATAGCCTAATCCAATGTCCTATGAAGGTTTGCATGTTGCACGTATGGCAGAGTTGAAAAACATTAGTTTCACTTTTTGAATTAGATCTCATACAAATTGAGCAATACATTAATATCACTCGTGTAACATGAAAATCAAAGACACATCCAGAACCTCATTTTAACAAATACAACATGGTCAAACAAGATTATATTGATTACTGTTAAGCAGACAAGGTTATGACTCAAAAGAAAAAAGTTGAAAAATAAGTTGAAAAAAAAGTGGCTACATGTATGGAGTTAATGTGTAAATTTTCACATTTTCACTCTAGCGCAAAATCATACAATTATAATTTTGATATCTTTTGTGGGATAAATTCAATAGATGTAGACCTGCTAACATACCTAATAGACAGAGGCTACAGTAAATATTTGACTTGCTATCAATAAAACAAAGACTTAATTATCAGCATCGTAACGTGGAAACCAAATATGTGGTGCCCAGTTTTGGAGAATAACCCAGATACGTGTTTTGATCTTGAAAGTGCTATCCCTTTATCGGACTAAGCAACTTAAAGCTCAGACATTAATTAATCTGTAACTATGACAACAGAAACTCAAGTCACTGTGTGCTTCCATATAATTGAGTCCGCTAGATACAAGCTTGCTTACTGGAGACCCGACTTGTTGGGCCACCCCGCACCCCCCACCCCCTGATGTTATAAGTAGTTAAGCACTGACACACTTGTGTGGATTGTTCTTTTATGGAACATTAATAAGAATAGCTATAGAGATGGACAATACCTTATTGCCTTTAATTCTATTTTCTGACGGAGAGAGGATGTGCGGTGGGAAAATTGCCTGTCACACTGAATGACTGAATATACTATTAAGCGATGTATTCATATTTATTCAGGTGGGAGGGTGATATATCATATTTAGGGAACACTCTCACTAGTTATGAAACGAAAGGTGGCCTTCTGAATATGCTCAATTTCGGCACTTGTCACATGACTGAAAGATTCACCCTGACAATGCATGAGCAAGCTTTCGTTTTGTGGGTCACTTGCCTTTATGCCTACATTTTCTATCTAGTTTCAGTGTTGGAAAAGTGCATTTATTCTGTATTTTCCTAACTCTGCCGAAGATGGTTTCCATGCCAATGTACGGATATGAAATGGTTCTCCCTTAGGCAATCCACATCCCACATCCTGTCTGAATACCAAGTGGAAGCCCTGTCATGGTGCAAGGAGCCTGGTCTCCCAGTGGGGAAGTACTATACATTTGCATTGAGTGCGCACTGTCGCAAGTCGGTACCCATCCTGATATGAACTTAGATGTTTCCAGGATGGAAAACTCCAAGAAACAAGGATCAACAGTTGCTAACTCCCAGGCTGGCTTTGCCCTGTAGCGGAGTGATATAGTCAGACTTTCTGTCTGTTTGACTTCCAAGTTGCTTCAGCTTGCTTTTGGCTCTTTCATTTAATACTCCACCCTCCCGCTTCCAGGCTGAGCCTCTTGATCCCGCTAAGGAACACAGAGCAACATCTGTTGCACGCCCTCAGGCGTAGACTTACTCATACTGCACAAGGACTCCCAGTTCAGATAGTTTTGGCTTTTGTCTTACCAGGTACTAAGATGCACAACTTAAAGCAGCATAGTCCGATGAAGTGTCATATTTCCAAAAGTAAAGCACTCATATAGGTTTGATTCTACAAATCTAACTTAGATACTGGTGTGCTTATTATTTATTAAGCATTTGTTTAGACATGCTTGCCAAATTGTGCATGTTGTCACTTCAAATATCTCCAAAGTTAGCCATTTAAGCTCAAGGTTATTTAGACCTAAAGTAAAGTAGATTATAATGATCAATATAATGTATTTATCTCAGAAAATTTCGGAAATTCAAAAGTATTGGACTATGCAACTTTAAGCTAAAAGACTGCGATTGAGCAAGACCGGCGATCCTAAGTGAAGATGGCTGCAAGGATCCACGTGATGTAGCTCTGTCAGAAGCATTAATGTAGAGATAGATGTGTTAACGTGACTAAGGCGACTTTGTGTTTAGGTATATGATGATTCATTATGACTGTACGTAGCTTAAAGGTCAAGTCTATAGTTGCCTATAAATAATGGTGCATTTTGAAAGGAAGACAAGACAATAGAGTAGGTTGAAGATAATATAATCTCTGGCAAGAGGTTATCAGGCCCTTGCCTAAAACTAACACTCTTTATTCACAGGCGTAGTTTAACGGTTAGTGAGGCGAGCACACCCATGAGGTCCCACCAGTTGAGCTAGTAGAGTAGCGAAGCAGTCGATGACTGCGCGTGGGAGGTTTACTCCCTTCCGATATTTATACTTGTATAACTCTTATACAGTGCATAGTTCTACTAGTATTTAATGCATAATGATGATACTACTTAGGATAGAAGCTGCGGTTCTCATAGCATAGGTGATGTATGATTAAGAACATTTATATATAGATTCATACTTGAATATAACCTGATAACACGGAGAGTTAAGAAATGACACAATGATCAGGTGTGGCGAGTGGATTATTGATATATATATATATATATATATATATATGAAGTGGGCAAGACTATAATCGAGCTGTGGCCGGTGCGGGCTTGGGTCAACCAACCCACATATGGAAATGCGGGCTGCTCGCCAAGACAAACCCGCATTGGCCATCAAATGCGGGGAAGGGTTCGCTGCTGTAACTCGTTGCTATGAGACGCACCACGGCGTGCCGCGTTACTCTCCTAGCAATATAGAGGGTTCGAGCCATCGGGCCCAGACCCATCAGACGTGTTGAATTAGCTCTCTGATGTTTCAGACGATAATATGGCTTTAAATACAGTAATGGGAAGTACCTTGACTATAAAGGAAATGGAGAGTAAGTATTTATTCATACGATTGACAATGGAAGATATTAGATCAAAGACCCTATAATACTAAGACGGCTCACTCCCTATCTCTCCCATGGTAATGTAAATTTCGCAGTGCCACCTTGTGGTGGTTTTGATCAGCCCGGCTGCTGGTTGGTGTTTCACATTTAAACACATACAATTATATTATACATGAGATAGGTAAGTATGAATACACATCAATAAGAAATTGCTATGAACAAATACACATCGTCATCAGCATCATCATCATCACACATCTTTCACATTCATATATACATTTATACATATAATATAGCAACTGTTTAACCAAGAGAGCAGCCAGCCCACCAAGTGGTGGGTTTGATCATTTTGATTACACAGTACAGGCTGAGTGAGCCGTCTTAGTAGTATAGGGTCTTTGATTAGATGGTGTTGGTAGGAACAGAAATAAAGTTGTGAGCTCTTAAAATGTGATTGAGGCATTCCTTGCATTCCTTACCCTTTACGAAGAGGTCCCTTATTACAATAACCGGCATGGCCAACCCCCTAATGATGGTTCATTATTATATCTATTACTATTGGCCTTCTGCACATGATGAGGGAGTAACGTAGACATCACAGTATGTAGCCCGACACTCTCCTCGGGGCTAGTAACCACCTTATTAATACAGACAACAACAATAATAGGAAATATCTTGGGTGTTTATAAGCGACAGCAGCAGTGGAGTACACCGTAGACATTAGCAATGGAAGCATAGGAGTAAGGGTAATTAATACACAAACGATATGCGGGGGTAGAGCCCATGAACATGTAGTACAATAGATAAAAGATTCACCCCATACTTCCAGAACAGGGGTGAAAATCAACCCATTAGAAAAGCTGGCGAAGAAGTTTGACATGCTGGGTTAATGAACTGAGCTGGTAAATTCTTAATTTAAGAAGCACAATATATTCTTTATGTACGTCTTCATATTTACCCGCTACTTTTGAGTTGGAAAATATAATAAAACATATACTTTAATGCAATTTAAAAGTGAAATCGGCGTCGTTCTCTGGCCGCCATCTTGTCTATTTGCATTCTCTCCCATTTCACCAACTCTGTGTTGATATAAGTAACCGTTTGACACTGGTGCCAGGCATACTACTTCCCATTCCATACTAAAGCTATTTTCGCCCGTATTTAGACTACGTTGTCATTCAGCCCTGTACTGTAAGTACAGGGTGAATCTTTTATCTAGTAGTACATATGCTGTTGGCACTCAAAACGTGAAATGGCTACGAGAAGGAGAGACGGCAGTGGCCAGCAGCAGGAGCGGGGAATCAATGGTATATTAAAAGAGCGAGAGAAGTAGAACGGTTAAATATATATATAAATATTACTAACTGTTTTGCATTCTTGAAGATTTATACTGCCTATCATGGATAAGTCTGAATAGACTTGTGTTCACCATTAGACAGTTTGTCGATAGAAAGCCCGAGTCTACACTTTTACCGACCCAAGGGATTTTTAAGCTCCCACACCACATAGACATGGTATGAGAGCAACTGGCCTTTGAAGACGCTGTAACTTATACCCAGCGGTGGAAATCCAAATTGGCAGAGATGGGGGGCACGGGGAATTGAACCACCAACCTTCAGATTAGGAGTCTGACCTGGAAAAACGTCAGACACTCTAACCACTGCGCCACAGAGAACACCACATGGTATGACTTAAACATTGGTACTTCTTGCTATCTAGCCTGGCACTTGACATTTCTAGAATAGTACAAGTAATGGCAGACTGACGAAGAGAGCAATCATTTATTGTCCGTGATGCAAATTTCCTTTGCTTTATCAATAACTGCAACAATAATAATAATAACAACAACATAACTTTAACCACACTCTGCTATGTGTGTCAACATTCCACGACATGACTGGCCTGGTCACTGATCGGGTCCATAGTTGTGTAGCAATTTTGTGGTAAATCACCTGATAATGAAGGCCTCTGGGTATAGGCTGCCGGCTTCTATTCTCATTAGTGTCTGGCCTGTGGATCAGTATGATACACACCACTCACCAGGTATACCCGCCGGGGTCTAGCCTACAGGAAAACCCGATAGGTTTAGGTGAACAGCCATACAACCCTGAGTCCGCAGCTATTGGGCGTTCCTAATTATGAAGTTTGGCAATATTTGTTCCTTTTTTTAGTGATCGTTTGTTTGTTCTGTACATTGTTTTCGCCAATGTGCAGTCGGAGTCATAATCCATACGGGTTGGTTTCCTTCATCAATCATTTCTGTAAACTTATTTGTTGTGTAAAATCGGGGAGTTCCCAAATTAAAATATTTATTTGGTTTTCGTCTATATTTTGTACATAGTCAACATTTGTAATACCATGTACCAATGCGATTAGTGTTTTAAACTAGAAACACTATGTTAGTTGTTGTCACTCCTTTGAAGATTAGGTTTGCACATAATTTTACGGATTTCACTAACTCCATCTTCTTTGGTGTTTTCAGCCCATTTTGCTTTAGAAATACCTCCCATTATTTCAACTGCACATCTTCTCTAATATTACTTTATAGCCTGGCATGTTTGTATAGTAAACCCAATCAGAATGCCGCAGATAATCTTGCTTGGTCCCAGTTACAAGTTAGCTATGGTTATGCTCAGTAATGTAAAAGGTGTATGAGTATGACCCTCCCCCCTCCTCCCCCCTTTAAAAGATTATGACAGTCCAGCAAAACATGACACACATACTTGACAACACAGCATCCTGATACTGGTTTAATAATAATAATCACTAGTTTTGTCATATATACTGGTACAACAATATCTGCGTGGAGAGCAGATATTGTTGACTTGTTGTCTTGACTAGCTGCTCTACGATTGGTCGCAGAGGTCCATGAATGAATAGATGACCGTATTGGTCCACCCCTATGTTCTCCTGTGTGGTGTAGTCACAGGGCATGGAGGATGACCCTGGCTTGACTGAAGTTGTTTTATTTATGAGAACGATGCCGTTCACTCGTAACTGCAAATGGGTGACTAAAATCGCCATTTCTGCTAAGAGAAGATGCTAAGAGGCCCGCCCCCTGGTGGCGATCCCATCAACTATCATCAAAACGGAGAATGGTAGGTCAGGGTTAATGGCGACATCTTGTTTACGGCTACTTAATAGTGTTAAGTTGATGTGTTTTGGGAACACCAAAGGTCCTATGTGGCCACATGTGTATATATACTCTGCTATGATGTAGTAATAGAATATAAACACGGACATTACAACCATCAGTACATCGTGTCCTAATAACCGTACTATACACTGCATTATATATATCGGACCTGGTTTCCGTTCCCATTATAGCGGCGCCATCTTTATGTAACTATTGTCCGTAATGCTTAAACCATTGCGGGTAATGGGATGCGCAAACTCAGACCTATCTGCGGGCCAGTAACTAAGGACGCATTGACATTGCTGCTGACTAGCGGATCCTGATCACACTAATTTAAATATGCGTGCCTCATGCTGACTAGGGGGTTTTCTGGCACTAAGCCAGCCACTGCCCTGTAAACAAGGGCAGCGAGGCTCCTCCACCTGTCATAACTTTATCAAACTAAACCTATACTCTCTCTTTCGGCTAAGAGAAAATTCTCTATAAAAGCGACTGCATGCTGTAGACTAGATCACTTTGAACCGGCGGCATCTCAGCTACTAAAATTGCCATCCCACCCACCCCACAATAATGATACATAAGAAGGGTCATAAGCATCTAGCCTCAATCTACACTCAACTAAAAATACTTTGTAAGAGAGAAGAAGACGCTGAAATAAAAAGTCATAATTATATTTACTGTGTTCGCATTGTTCCAATTGTCACCATTGACCTGAATTTAAGGCAATGCTTAATGAAAATACAGACGGAAATATGTATGTATATGGGCAAATATATATAGTACATATGCATATATAGTATATATATACTTTATATATATAGTACATATGCATATGTGTGTGTGTATATATATATATATATATATATTTATATATATATATACACTCACATATATGCATATGTACACATGCATACCGAAACAGAGACCGTTAAAACAGGGAAATATATATTGACCTATGTGAGGCCTAGATTAATAGCTCCAAAGCTTAATCAGGTAATTCAGTATTTTAATTTTATTAATACATGAAAACTGCGTGACAAAGCAACAGACTATTTCTCTGTGTGCTCCGACGTGGTAATATTTCGATGTTCTTGGCTTTCTGTTGTGACTCTATATATGTGGAATCATAGGGCTATGGTTGGGCTATGGTTGGGTGGTAAGTAAGCTATAAGTAATTTGCTTTAAATGAGTGTTAATGCGCCAGCAAACTTTAACACTGAGGCGGAGTCAACGCTCCTGCGCAACGTCACTGCACACACTTGCTGGCAAGTAATATGTGCGCACTGCTTGAAACTGGGGGCACTAATGGTTGATGGGTGGTGACAGACAGTCACTGATGTGCCATGGGGGTCTAGTGGAGAGACATCGGGCTTCAACGTTGTTTGCTGATGGGGTTTGGGTTTGGGTTGGGGGGTTGGGCGTGGGGGGGGGGGGTGAATTCACTATGGTATTCGCACATCTGGTGTATGTGTGCAAGATCCATAGAATGTGTGTGCGCATGTGTGTGTGTGTGTACCGAGGCGGTGGCCGAATCGGGATATAGGACACCATTAGTGCCGCCAGTTTCAATCAGTGCGCACATATTACTTGCCAGCCCAGAGAGACACGCTGACACATTATCTTCATTTACTCAACATTGTTTTACCATTTGGTATTATCTCTAATCTGTTGCACGTGCTCCAATTGTGCTGTTATATCCCAGTTGTGTTTGTTTTAGGCCATTTACCATCTAACGCTAATTCTTCTATGTCTGATTAGCACATTACCCTAATCATCACATAACCATTTATCATGGCACGCACATGACCATTTATCTTAATTAAACCCCTTGTATTCGTGTTTAATAAGGGTATTAAGGTAATATTTAAAATTATATTAATTTGGGTATAAATTCATGATTCGCTAATATTGCATCATTGTCTTCCTACTACATCGCTTTGATTATAAGCGGTGTTCGAATCGCTTTGAGTTAGAGCACAGGTTTTTTTGTGTGGAAGATCATGGTTTCCAACACGGGTCCGAGTCAAACTAATGACGTACAAAATGTATACTTGTCGCTACCTAGCCTGGTGCTTGACATTGCTACGAAAGGGCAAGGACTGGATAATGTGACTGAGTGGGAAATCAGGTCATGGTGCCAGTGTCCTGGTACCCCAGTTGGACAGCACTATACAAGTAGTCATGTGTGCGCACTGCCACACGTCGGTGCCCATCCCGATATTACCTTAGATGTTGCCAGGATGTAAAGCCTCAACAAACAAGCAATGCTGTCAGGTCACAAGACAATTCTCCTAGGAGTACCTCCTATAAGCTTTAAGGCCCTGTCACATTATGGCGTATGGCGGGAGCGTATTGAAAACCTACGTAAGTCGTGCGGGTGCCGGCCTATGATGACCTGCGGTGAACTTTCGGTTGGGTTTGAGCGTATGTGGAACATATGGGGAGCGTACGAGGAACGTATGAGGAGCGTACCAGGAGCGTATGTGAGCATACTGTGAGATGTTTTGACGGCTTTGATTGGCATGTGGAGCGTATGCGTAGTGTATGCGTAGCGTATGCATAGCGTATGCATAGCGGATGAGCGTATGAGTAGCGTATGCGTAACCTAAGCGGAACCTCAATGTCGAGACCTATGGCATATGCTTTGAATACGCTGTGCATACACTGTGCATACGCTAGGAGTACGCTCCCATACGTAGCTCGTAGGTTATGCGTACGCGAGATACGCTAGAGATACGCTGGTGACGCAAGTTGAGCGTATGAAAAACCTATGCCGGCGTACCCCTAGCGTACGAGGAGCGTACGCCGGCGTATGAGGAGCGTATGCCGGCGTATGAGCAGCGTATGGGCCATACACCTTCATAGGTTGAGATTTTTTTAGCATGCACAAACAAATTTGGACGGACGGATTTATGAAAGCTTATGGTGGCGTATGCCTCATACGCTTCACATAAGCCGTCACCTGGCGGCGTATGAGTAGTGTATGAGTAGCGTATGCGTAGCGTATGAGTAGCGTATACGGCATATGCCGATGTATATGACGTAACGCGCCTACGCCGCCATACGCTCCCACAAAAAACCCTAATGTGACAGCCCCTTAAAAGCCTAAAATGACCCGTCCTTTTGAGTGACTTAGAAGTAGAAATCTAGCCTCGAACACGGGTAGTCCCTAGTGAACTGTATGTGTATCGGCTTCAAAGGATGATGGGTTGGGGCTGAGAAGGTTGAGTACGAAGGATTCACATCTACTGAGATAAATCTTGGCTCCCTTAGGATGGGACCACTTAGTGCACATCCTTTGCTGATGCTGAAATGTCTAGTATCAGAGATGGGAATGATGGTGCTTAAATTGTTATAAATACCCAGCATATCACGCATATAAACCGACATAAATCTCCCTACGTGAAATTTAATTGACCACCCCTCACCTTCTTATGCGACTAGCATCGACAACCTCTTACGCAATTTGTTCATTAAATATGCAGTCAGTTTTGAGTTTCAGCTATTTTGTGAGATAAATACATTAGGTTAATCGTTATGATCTACTTCACTTTAGTTTGATGTAACTTTAAAGTTCCATGGTCCGATGAAATATTTATTTGTCAAAACCAAAACATATGTTTTTATCTGATTATATTTATCCACTTAGATATTGGTGTATTAACTTGTGATTTGGGACAGCATATATAGAATAATCAGTGAATTTACTACATTAGGTGACCGGGCTATTTTTGATTTAGCTCATTCCACATCATGTGGTCATCTCGAGATCTATGTCAATACCAGTCATAGCAAGATGACTTTTGGAAAGCTTGTCGAAAGTATCTGGGTTCTTACAGCTCGAACTGCTTTAAATTTGTTTCATCAAAATGATTCCGGACTAATGATTTTGTTGTTGTTGTAAATATAGTTTATTAATTGAATAAAGTCTTTTGTCAGCGCAGTGGCACTGGTCTTCCAGCCATGTGACAATACAGTTATATACAATATATGCATATGTAGTCTGATATTGTCATCAGCAGCTAGCTCAAATCAGCTGAAATAACAATATTAATCATTCAAAGACTTACATATGGTATAGTTTGACAATTCACATATAAAAATAGTAGTTATATTGTGTATACATACATACTTAGATACATACATGTGTGTTGATTAGACCTTTACATTACGGAGTGGTTAGGTGCATAGTTTCCCTTCATAGGTTTGTATACCTACCGTATGTAAAGACTTTTCGTGTCCAACAAGTCAGCGCACTGTGTACTCTATAGTAAGGATGTTGCCTCGGTCAGGACTTAACAACAAAAAATGTGTATAGTGTGGTGTCAGCACAATTGAAATGTGTGGGTGGTGGAAGTTGAACAATTTATAAAGTCAAGGGTTTGTGGTACTGTTGTTATCTTAATGTTCAATCATTGAACACACACCTAAGAATTTCAAAAGTGCCACTTACAAATAAGTCTTTGTATAATTATAATATTTCATATATCCAGCATCTACTCAAACATGATCATCTTTTGACAAGCTATATTGTTGAAGAAGAATTATTGTGCACTGTACTTAGATAATTTAAATATCAGCCTGGTTATGAATGGTGGGGTACAATCGAACAATTAAAATGGGGGTGATGGAGTTGTGGACAAATAATAAAATGTGGGGGGTGGGGGTGAACAAAGAAAAACTACATTCCACCCATGCACGATAATTTCTGGAATAGTCTTTAACTGTTTTTATGCAGCCACAAAAATAAAATACCTTGAACTCAGTCGATACCGGATTCGCACATGCCATAGCTATGGCATGCGATATGTGACATATATTTTATTGACACAATACCCGGTTTCAAACCCTTCTTGCATGCGCTACTTACTCGAATTCATGCAAGGAAACATCACAATTGATTCTTTATGTTCATCCTGCACCATATTCAAATTCAAATCTATAGAATGGCCGTCATAACCCAACAATAATTGTCTTTATGTCCCGCGTTTCGCATATCGGACATTTTGTGTAAAATCTAAATTGTGGTTATTGATTGTCAGCTTTAGTTTAATTCACACCACTTGTACAAAGGACAAACAAACAAGTTTATAATCATAATTTATTGATTATGACATCAAATTCAAGAAAAGCTCAATCAGACACTGCCTCGGGGGCGCACAGGAGGCAAGCTCCGACACTGTCACAAGGTGACGAACAGCAGGCACTGGGACCTGGCGACTGGAAGCCTGGCTTCCGTGACAGTGCACCGTGGGTACACGACATGAGTAAGCATACAACTGACATTCTTCAAGGACCTACATATATATCAATCAGGGTAATCACAATCAACGGAACAGTACACACCCTCAGCACTTAACCCCTACTGCTGTTACCATCTAAGTAGAGGGTTGGGTGGGCGGGGAAGTCAATGTTGCTCGCAGTACCGCCGGTGGAGAAGTGATGAACAGGCAAGCTTCAAGTCACGTGATCAGCCCAAGCCAAACTTTGTGCGCTTTGTCCGAATATCGCGAATTACATATGTTGCCTCACCAACTTATCCAATCTTGAATAAACCTTCCCACAATGCATGAGCAGCAGCCATTATTCCTTGGAACTGCAGTAGTAGAAATCCTCCTTGAGACCTTTTCCTCAGAGCATGATGTAACCTACAAACCGGAACACTACTTCCGCCACTGCTGTAGGTCGGTAGTGGAAATCGTTTATGTTTGTGTTTTGGGGATATCAGTGTTTGTGGTTCACTGACCTTGAACTCCGAATTCATCGATTGAATGGATTCTGGGAAGACTGCACTGTAACAGGCAATAACTACTATGTCACCTCTGCGTCAGCACTATATGTATGCAGATACTGCCTCTCCTCCTCCTCCACCTCCTCCACCTTCTCCTCCTCCTCCTTCTCCTCCACCAAAGTGACCAGACTGGATGGCCGAATGAGTTGAACATCCGTCTCCCCTTTGGTAGATCGTGGGATAATGTGACTGAATGGGATATCAGGTCAAAGTGCTGGCGGCCTGGTCTCCCAGTGGGACAACACTATGAAGTCAACATGAGTGCGCACTGTCACAAGTCAGTGATATGAGCTTAGATGTTGCCAGGACGTAAAACTCCAACAACCAATCCATCAAAGTACTGTCTTGAGCATTGGAAGGCAATCCCATAAACCTAGTCCCCTGAGATGTTAGTTTCTTTTCGTTTTTTTAAATCTTTAATTTTTTTTTGGTGAAACCTCTGAAGATTAGGTTTGGGGATAATCTGTATGGGTTTCAGATACTCCATTTTATTTTTATTTTTTTCAGCTCAATTCCCCTTGCTCTAGTCTGGTGCAGGAGCCTGAGTAGTTGCATGCTGGGTCCCAACAAAAGTATATCCGACTAATCCTGTTGCACCACGTCATATCGATTCACTACTGGAGGATAAAGTCCTATATTTAGGTTATGTCTGAACAACACTTGGAACTAAAGGGCAGTTGCCATATAGGTCGTTCTCAAAATCTGTGTACCACATATTTGCTTTCCACGTTGCATTGCTAATGATTAAGCCTTTGTTAGTGTTTTTGTATTTGTGTGTTTGTTTTTATGGGGTGGGGGGGGGGGGGGTAGCAAGTCAAATAGTTATGGATGCCACTGTGTGTTAAGCATGTTAGCAATTCTACATGCATTAATCTATCACATGAAATGTATCCAATATGATTTTGTGCTAATGTGAAAATGTGAAAAATTGCATATTGACTCCATGCATTAATCCAAACTTTTAACAACTTTGTTCTTGTAAGGCAATATTTTTAGCTTAACTGTAATCGCTGAAATATTTTTGAATTTGTTGTGTGTGTTAAAATAATGTCGTGAATGTGTGCTAAAATGATGTTATGAATGGATGTTACATGGTAAATGTTAACATGTTCTAAATTTAGGCCCCCTCCCCTATTTAAGATACAAATAAAAAAGTGAAAGTATTTTTTTTCCAACTCTGATTTACGCACACCATGTAAACCTTCAAATGAACATGGATTCTGCTAATTGGTTCCTTTTTACTCAGCTAGATTACTGCATATCATTAGCAGGTTCACGAATTATTCATTAAATGTTATTTGATGTGTTACTTCATCAGTGATCCTACAATTCACTACAAGTGAATTATCTCATATTAACACCGAGCACTTAATAAATGTATACAGTTACTATTACAACTAGTAGTTAATTTATATTATGTATAATACTTTTATTATCGAACAGGATTTGCATGTGGTTATTATTGCAACTTATAGTTTCATTTATATACTAACAAATTGTACTCAACTGTCAAAAGACCTGTTCTCTGGCGCTGACAAAGGGCATTATTCACTGAATAAACTACATTTTAGTATATAAAAAACAATATTTATAAAAAAAACACCACATGTCAAGTAATGTCCCTCACACCCCCACACCCCTCCCAAGTAAAACAACCATGCCTTCAACTTCTGGCAACCTGGAGCAGCATGGATGTCAAGGTTAATTCTGGGTAAATAAGATAATAGAAATCTCTTTTCCTGGAAAATCCAATTCGATTCATGTCAAAAGATGATGCTCTCAGATAACGACCTGTCTCCTGCGGCCGTCCTATTTCGGTGATAATTACATCTGTGCAACCTCGTTCTTCAATGTGCCTAATTAACACACACCTCTCAGAGAAGCACACTGCTCGCCCACACTCCACTTCCTTCACTGAAAGGCTGCCACAGTTCACAACCACCTCTTTGTAGGGGTGTCCTTCTCTGTTTCTTTGTTACTGATCAGACAATTTCATTTTGTTTGAATAGAATTATTCACATACAAATCTTCATTTTCTCCCTACCAGATTGCAATGTCTTTTAGCTGTACGATAACAGGTGTTGAACATCAATCCAAGGGGCCCCATTCTGATATGACCTTAGATGTTGCCAGGATGTAAGACTCCAACAACCAACCAATCAATACAAGGTCGTCGTTCTATAAAGGGCGTGTGATACGCGATGAGGGAAAAAGACGCAGGCGAGCTGGGAGTGAAAAGTGTGTATTGCAGTGAATAGGCAGTGAGCCCCGAAGAGCTCTCCACCCTGTGAAGAGTAACAAGTAAGAAAAAGAAAAAGAAAACGAAAAAAGAAATCGATCGTAGGGTGTGTGGGTGGAAAAAGCTGGAGGTGTCTTTTTTTCTTTGTGTTGTTGTTGTTGATGCTGTGTTTATGCTGCCCATTGCATGTAAGCTCGAGTGCTAGGGCTTGTTTTCAATGCTGGCCAGCTGTATTGGTGGTTTAATCTCATCACACAGTAGGAGGTGATAATATGTTTTTGTTTCTCACACAGTAGCAGGTGCATGGTGGTTATTTAGTATCAGGTGTTCTGATAGGTATAATGTTTTTATTCTCTCATGACCCTTGTCATCATCATCATCATCATCATGCTGTCGGTCACGATGCGACAAAGACTGCTTTCATTACTTGACTGCCGCTCTCCATTTAGCTCTCTGCTGTGAGAGTTAATGTCTCTCAGCTTCAGGTTTCTCTTGATGGTATCCTTAAACCGGAGATGAGGGCACCCTCTCTTTCTGTAACTAGAAGACAGTTGAGAATAGAGGATCTGCTTTGGTAGCCTGTCTGATGACATCCTCATGAGGTGTCCAGTCCACCAGAGATTCTTTTTGAATCTATTCGCACCCTTGTAGTGGGTGTGAATAGTATTTTAGTTTTTTGGTTTTTGGTTTTTGTTGTACTACTACTTATGAACTAGCCTACTCTACATTTATAGGCTTGTACATAGTTTGTAGCTGTTTTTTATGTACTGAGGGCGGTCCAGATTACCCCCTTGGGGCAAACCAGTTTGTGAGCCGGGATAGCGGAGGAGTGACTCCAGAGAGGATAGCAGACGACGAGGAATAGGGTAGGACAGGGAGCGGCACAGGCATAATCCTGAGATGCGGGAGTTGCGAGGGAGGAGTCCAGGAGGGGGAGAGAGTAGGGGGGGGGGGACTCTTCCTCTGCCGCAAATCAAACGCAATGCGAGGATTACAACCAATTTGTGTTCCTTGTACAACAGGCAGGAGAAGCTTGTGTGGCACCTTTTGTAGTCTGTTGTAGCAGCCATCTTGTATTGTTCTACAAATAGTGATGGCTAGCCTACATATGCAGAATACTAGTAAAGTGTAGACTACTCGATTTGAATGTTATTAATTATATATTTGAAGAGTTCAGGCGCAAACTCACGTAAACACCACTTCAAAAATGTACTTTAAACTTTGTTTAATTACCTGAAAATAATTTTAATTCTCACTAATTCCACTTTTCTTATGATCATATGGTTATGGAGCAATGAACACAAAAGTAGGAATATATCCTTTTGAAGGTTTGATTCCAATGTTTATCTCCATTTTTTTGATTGGCGTTTACGTGGTTTTGCGCCTGAAGTCTTCATTTATTAATGCAAGAAATGGAATTATACCCTTCGTGAGCCCCGTCCTGAAATGACCTTAGATGTTGCTAGGACGTGCAACCTCAACATATACTAATCCATGACGTTCTGGTGGTTGATTCCTTTTTTTGTTGCCCATTATTTGGTGTTATCCTGTCATGGCCGTGACCCCCCCACCAGAGTAAAGCCTGTAGAGGCCAGGATTAAGGCTCAATCCGTCACGTGACGAAACGCTGCTTCACTGAAGGCTTCCATCGCGCCTAACGAGGTGGTAGGCGCGGGCCCGGAAGGCAGCGGCTCCGACAGCGGATGGAAATGAAGTTGAGAATAATAAAAGACATCTCAGAGGATATGAGAGAAAGGTGGTGGGTGACTGGGGTCACCATATCCAGAGGCAGGGAGGTGGTGACTTGCACTACAGTGCCAGCAGGTCAAACAAATATATGTGGTCATCACACAGACTCCCACGCAATATATATCCAGTGAAACCTCTCTAACCGACAAACTCCACAGACCAATCACTCTCCTATATCGATCGCTTTATTTGGGTCCCAACAATACCATTGTAAGGATATTCTAACTCCCTAGACTGACCACCTCCCTAAATGGACCACATAATGTCGGTCCCATGGCCGGTCGATTTAGAGCGGTTTTACTGTATATATATTTTTTCAGCGATACAGTGAGTGGCGGTTACAGTGTGAAAGGGTGGTGGCGCCACCATCGGACCTGATGTGGGGAGGCTGGACCAGTGGATGACTATGAGAGACTCCCACATGCCATGAAGCTGAGTGAGTGATGAGGGAGAGCAGAGAAAGTTGGTGTAGGTCCTTGATGGATGGTGGTGGCAGTAGAAATGAGACCGTGGAGGGCGGGTTGGGTTTAAATCCGCAGTCATGTGTCTTTTTGGCGGGAACGGTGTAGCGGCTCCAGTGTCCGGGTAACATGATTCTGGGTAAAGCCGGTAGGTAGCTCCCCGTCAGCGAGCCTAGAGGTGGCGCCACCGGGCCGGTTAAGTCAGGGCAGTGGGGTTCCGTACCTCCGCCCATAAAGTACCAATGTTACGAATAACATGCACAATTTACTTTTCTTCAAGCATATAGATCAAGAACAGAGCAATAGTGACCACCCTCTTTTCCTCAGCATTCAGAGTCTCTTGAGTGACGGGTTCGAACCCTCAACCAAGCAGGTAGCGACGGTTTGTGGGCCGGTGCGGACCTGGTCCTTGGGGACGTAGGCATGGGCAGCTCGGGAGGATCACACCCCCAGCTCCATGATCTCATGGTCCGCAGCGGTGAGGGAATCCCTAAGTGCTGCAGTCAGAGGTGCTGCCTGGAGGGGGGGGGGGGGCTCCTCCTGTCAGAATGAAGGCGGGGCCGAGGGAGTGTGGCCCTGCAAGGCCCGTGTATCGGAGCCAGGCCGCCAGGGGGCAGAGGGGGGGGGGGGGAGCCAGGGATAACTGGCTTGAGCACTCTGTATGCTTGGCCGGCCTTCCAGAGCTTCTTGCTGGTCCAGACCGTTATGGAGAGGGCTGTTGGTGTTGTGGCGATGCCTTGTGTTCTGAGGCCGTGGCCCGGGTCATGCACAATTGGATTAGCACTTGTTTGAGAGAGAGTACTTAGTATTATGGGGCGTAATTGATTAATCGACTCTGGTCACCCGAGGCACTTTTTGGCGCATGCGCACATCCTGCAGACTCGGGTCGAATAATCGAATACCCTTCTCCATGCTCGGGGTGACAGAAATGGTGGCCCTTTTATTTGTTATAATAAATATAATTACAGCAAAATATGATTTAAATATTTTATGATGGCATAGTTTAGTGATATTTCCATTTCATTAATCGATGTTATTATAAAAAGAAAATATGTATGACTGGTACCGGTGGCTGTTATCCTGCAGGATGGTACCAGCGCAAATGTGACTTCATCACTCCTTGCAAACCCCAGCCAAGAGGTGGGTTACTGGAGTCGGGTTGTTTTGCACACGGCACATGTATTTGTCGACTCCACTCGCGGTGTTGTATTTGAAATTCTGACGACTTGGGTGACCCGAGTCGCCCGGGTCGTGTTAATCTATTATGACCATAAGGACCCGCAATGACCCCCACTACTATACGGTGCTGACTATTCTAGCATGAACAGTCCATATGGTGGACTGTTCCAGCTATTGCTAGCAGCCACCCCACCAGAGCGGTTTTATGGTACCTGGCTGCGGAGTGACAGGTCATTCCTATTCTGACCTTGATGGACTAAACGGGAATGCTCTGGGGTTTGAAGCAATCTCGCTGTCCCTCTTATATTCCTCGAGCGGAGCAGGACACAGTCCATCACAGTGTTTTTTAAACACACCACGACTTATCTAGATAGGCGTCTATTCAGAATAAGTGCCTTGATAGCAGAAGGAAAGGTGAATTTTATTGATCATTGATTAAATGGTTGAACGGAGATGAGTCTCTTTCTTCATCGCCACTATTGCGACTGCATTGAGATGCTTTGCGAAATGAGATTTGAACCCATATCTCTGCCATTCCATTGCGAGCATCCTAATGAGTCTACCATCTAGGCTCCTTGCTGAAATTAAAGCTGCATAGTCCGATGAATATATCCAATTTTCAAAACCAAAACAATTATCTAAATGTGATTCTACATATCTAACTTAGATACTGGTGCACTTATTAAACATTTGTCACCACACAGAAAGGGATACCAAGGCAATTGAATAGACCCTGTTACTGCAGAAGCCTATGGGGTCAGAGTTTTGGCATGCTTTCCAAAATTAATTATGCATGGTTCCACTTCAAATATCTCAAAAGTTAGCCACTTAAAATATAAGTTACTTCAAGATAAAGTAAGGTACATAATAATGATCAACCTAATGTATTTATCTCAGAAAACTTCAGAAACTCAAAACCATCGGACTATGCAACTTTGAGCTATTCATAATTACTTACGCCTTCATACTTTGCATACGCATATCCATCCTGATAATTGGATATGACCAACAAACAAACAAATTTACGCATATGATTTTTTACCTAATGAAGTCATTTCAAGAAAACCACTGCAACATAACCGCACCGTACTATAAAGTCCAATGGAGATTGCTGTCAGAGTGCTAAAGGTTAATAGTACAGTGACTATTCAGTAACTACTCAACAATTACACATGAGCGTCTCCAGCTTCAAGGGACAAACAAACCCACCTAACAAAGCAAACCTCATTGGGCAAGCCTTGTTAGGGGCAAGGCCAACGATTCTTTCTAAAGGCCCAGTCACACCTTACCGGGCTGGGGAACCGGACGAGAACCGGACACTGTTCGGTACTGTACGGCGATGTCCGGTACCCATCCGGCGGTGTCTGGTTGTGTCCGGCATTGTCCGATACTATTTTTGAACATGCACAAAACTTCTACTGGACACCGCCGGACTGAGGTGTCCGGTTGGTGTCCGGTTTGTCCGGTACATGTCCAGTACATGTCCGGTACCCATCCGTACATGTCCGGTACCCATCCGTTGGTGTCCGGTTTGTCCGTTTTGTCCGGTACATGTCCGGTACCCATCCATTACGTGTCCGGTTCTCGTACCGTACATGTAAGGTAAATGTACGGTACTTATCCGGTTGTCTGGCGGCAATTGACCCAATTACACTCCATTTCGATACATGTCGATACATTTTGTGTACCCGTAGAACACCGGACTAGACAATTCTTTGTCCGTTAGTGTCCAGTACTCAGTCCAGTAAGGTGTGACAGGTGCATAAGGCATAGATAATTGAATTTAAGAATGACAGAAAACACGTGGTTAAAATATAAATAAAGATAGCTAATTAAAAGTAAGAAATATCTTCTTATACTTGCAAACTGTTATTTTCATATCTCGTGTATTGGCACTATTGCTCTCAGGGCACAATTTAAAAAGGAACACTGGGAGGGGGGGGGGGGGCAGTACCATTTATTCTGCCATTTCTCTACAGTAATAAATAATTATGCTTGTCTGGAATTATTCAATTATGTCTATGTGTAGGTGCTTTTCATTGTTGGCAAAATTAGGTTGCAGTCAGTGCAAACCATTCCTAAGATATAAGACGATAACACATAGAACAAGAGTGTTAGCGTAGCATTGTTTTGGCGGGGGCGCCCCTCCTAGCAACATATCAGGTAATCTCTTATTAGCAATCCATTGATGTATTTGCTGTTTCATTCGGGAAGCCAAAAATATGTTAACAAAAACTGTAGTGTTGTGCGGTCACAATACCAGTGCCTCGGTGCTGACAAAATAAGTTGCTCACTGAATAAACACGTTTAGAAGAAACCTTTAAAAAAACATATCAGGACAGCTATTGAGTTGTAATAGTATTCACTGACGACGACTTTATAGTGTTACCCAAGTGGCAAACCGTTCTACCAACACGATGTATTACCCGCAAAAAGTGCTAACCAATCGTTACCGTATCCTAATAATACCCAGTGTCAGTAAGGTAGCGGCAAGCATACATTTTTAAAGTGTTCGACTTGACTCGGCTGGGGATTGATCCCACAATCTGCTGCATGTGAATTGGGCGCTCTACCCACGGTGTAACCCAGTCCAGTGTAAGTGCGGCACCTGGTGAGGAAATTTGTGTGTCGCCTGTATTCTGTATGCTGCGTCACGTGACTCTTTACGACGTAGCGACTGGCTAATGTCACCCTCAAGCCATGTCTGAGCGGGAGGAACCAGTCTGAGGCAGGGACAGCGACGCGTAGACTGGTTCCTCACTTACTGATGGCCCATTAGACCATTGATGATAACTCATGCTTAAACTTATAGCTGCATAGTCCCATGAAAACATGACATTTTCAAGACCAAAGCAATTATCTAGATTTGATTCTACATATCTAACTTAGATACTGGTACAGTTATTAAACATTTGCCGGCACATAGACAGCTGAGAGAAGGGAACACTGAGGCAGTTTAATAGAATTTGTTATTGCAGAGGCCTACATAAGTTGTGTATGGTTACAGTTAAAATATCTCCAACGTTAGCCAATTAAAATAAAAGTTACTTCAATCTAAAGTAAGATAGGCCATAATGACCAACCTAATATATTTATCTAGAAAAATGACAGAAACTAAAAAAACATCGGACTATGCAACGTTAAACACAAACAACAGAACCCACTTCATTATTCATATTGTGTTCATATCACAACAACATTCTATTGGACCTACACACCGCCTATTGTCAAGTTGTTCAATTCTGTTTTAGTCATTGTTCACTAAGTTGTACATTTCTGCTACCTTTGTTCACCAACCACATACCACCTTTTTCTTCCTATGATGGATGAATTTGTACATTTCTCCTGATGTCATTCACTACACACGCACCGCCATTTTTTGGTTTCAATTTGAACATTTCTTCTCCTACCTCAAATTACCCCGCGCACATCACCTTTTTCCCCTTTACTTAAGAAAATAAATTTGTCTATTTTCCCCCCTAAGAATCACCCCTCAATTTGTACATTTCTGCACATTTCTCCTGCCGGCCTTCACCCTCCCCTCCCCCCCTCTTTTTGACCAAGTTGTACATTTCTCCTCCTGCCATTATTCACGAGTCTCACAGCACCCTTAAAAAAAAGGAAGTCGTGGATTTCACCTCTTAAGATGATTCACCGCCTTCACACCACACTTTAAAATAGATGATCATAAATTTGTACATTCTCCTCCTCTCATTAGGCGCCGCTTTCACGCCATCAAGTTGTGTTTTTCTCTTATCATCCTTCACCACCGACACATCCTTTTTTTCTCCCTTCAAATGTTTCTCGCTCAGCTTTATTCATAGTCTCATTCCTGAGCCCACCCATCCACTACTCGACCATGACACCCACTCACGTGGGCACACGCTGAGATTGGCCATCTGAGGATCTCTTCTGCCGGTGAGGGATACATCATAATGTATTAAATTGGGATACAAACATGCACATCTGATGGGCACTGGTAGGATACGGAAAGAAATAGTGAGATGAGCAGGACCCATTGTCCACACTTGAAATTCTCCCGGTGTAACGATTTCAACTTCCCCCCTTCCCAAGTTTCCCCCCCGGGAATCTGAAAACGTTTTTAACTTCCCTCCAGGGAAATTAAAAACGTTTTCAGATTCCTAGGGCGGAACTTAAAAACAGTTTTCAGATTCCTCCCCCTATTTTCAAATTCCCCCCTCTGGGAATTTTAAATTGTTTAAAAAACTTTAAAAAACATTTTAAATTTCAGACCTATACTATTTTTTTCTTAGCCATCTTGGAGACATTTTGTGTCATTTGTGGTTAAATATGTTTTATTGTACTAGTAATAATTTCCATTATGTTATTCTCTGTATATTATAATATTTGTCATGACAAATATAACAAAATAACAAAAAATAACAAAAATAAAGAAAATTCCCCAAAAATGGGGGGGGAAGTTAAAACGTTTTCAAATTCCCCTGTGAGGAATTTGAAAACGTTTTCAAGTTCCCGGGGGGTGGGGGGGAACTTGAATATGGGGGGAATTTGAAAGCTTTACACTGGGTCTAATCAATTACGGCAAAAGGAAAGAATGCAAAAACAACAAAGATATTGGCATTGAATTAATAAGTTGATATTTTCAACATTTTCTCTGAATTCACACTCCCTTCTAGTATTATCGACATTCTTATTCTAAACTGAATTAAAAGTGTCCAACTGGTTGTATTATGTATCCAAATTATCACTGAATTAACCGGACTCAATCAGTTGTCGCTTTCACATAATCAAGTTGCACGCATATATTATCACTGAATTCACAGGAATTTTAGTTGTCGCTTTCACATAATCAAGTTGCACATATATATTATCACTGAATTCACAGGAATAAATAAGTTGTCGCTTTCACATAATCAAGTTGCACATATATATATTATAACTGAATTCACAGGAATAAATCAGTTGTCTCTTTCACATAATCAAGTTGCACATATATATTATCACTGAATTCACAGGAATAAATCAGTTGTCGCTTTCACATAATCAAGTTGCACATATATATTATCACTGAATTCACAGGAATCAATCACTTGTCTCTTTCACATAATCAAGTTGCACATATATATTATCAGTGAATTAACTGGAATTAATCACCTGTAGCATTTTCATAATCAAGTTGCACATGTACAGGTAATATCACTTCTCCTACTTGACACATGTTGGTATCCGATGCTTGCATCTCGGTGCTCCATGTTCACTGCTTGCTGCCTCACCTGTTGCTTAGCTGGCCTGATGTTCTGCGCGTCTTCATCCTGGCCGTTTTCATTACAGCCATTCATCTCTGTCGATGATCTGTGCATCTGTTGTGCTTCTTGGCATCTGTGCAGTTGTGTCTGTGCCTCTAGGCATCCGTGCATTTGTGGGCCATCACTTAGGGCCCTGTCCTCCAATCTGTCCATTCAGATATGGCTTTCTGCTTGCTTGTCTGTGAGTGGTCCGATCCTGTCTCGGTCAGCGAGCGCAATGGACATATTGGTGAAAACCTTTTGCGCTTCTTCGCCAGCGATGTGAAGAAAGATGCAGCATTGCACTCGTTCTGTCTTCAACATGACACCTGCAGCGGTGGCGTATATGTCATATGCTCTGATCCATGTTTTCCAGTTTGATCTTGCATTGTTGCTGAGGACAAGCTGACCAGGCGGCCACAAGCCCGGCAGTGTATTAGCGGACGGCATTGTTCCTCATCTGACACCATGTGAAAGTACGACGTCTGAACACTTTGACTTCTGGATACTGAATGCTTTATTCCCCGTCCAGGGGTCTAGACCTCCAGCACACATAGTCATGTGATGTCATCTCATTTGTATATATTACAGACGTGTCTAGACGTCTAGACGTCTATTACGCATATATCACAATATATGGTGGTGCTCGGTCGGTCAGGATGCGTTCGTCCTATCAGGAATATTCATGAGTGTTTGTCGCCAGCGTTCGCGAATCCCAGCATGTTGACTTTGTACAGACATCCTTCTTATGCGAGTGAGCTGTCTCACACTGTCAACTTATTGAGTTCGAGGTCATCCTCTACCTCTACCTCCAAGTCATTTTGGTTTTCTGCATACTGCCATCCTCCTTTACAGCTGCGCGCATATCGCAAAATACTAAAACAGAGCAAGTGTATCCTAGCAACCTGAACTAACAGGCACCATTGCTACCGATCTTCATTCCTACCGATCCTTTTGCATCATTTCAACACCAATATCCAACGAAGCACTCCTTTTTTTATAAATTTTTCATATGTATTAAATGTACAATTACCAAGAATAACCTTGGGATGCTCGTCCCTGCATGCTTTGTGGCTTCCATCTAAACTGTTTGTGCATATTATGTTACATTAAGCATAACAGAGCTAAATGGAGTCACACAGGCAATAAGATCCTGCTATTTCAAGATGCAAAAAAAGGAACTTATGACATGGACTTTTATTTTCAGGCAGACGTCAAATAGCTCAAAGAGTTAAGGTAAAATGTCAAATCGGGCCATCAGTCAGTATTTCAGTCTCTCAACCTTACTCGTTAAGTGTTCATTCTGATTGTAGGGCTGGGTGGGCGGGTGAGTAAAGCTGGTAGTTGTGGTTGGTCCGACGTCTGGAGGTGTAGTGGTGGAGGCAGGCCTGGTGGGTTCATCGTCGACCAGAAGTGACGTCACTGACCTTGTGGCGCAAAATTGGTTTGCCTTCAGTCTGGCAGGGGGCGTGGAGAGCAGCGGGGATCGAACCCAGGTGGCACTGCCGCAACGGTTCATCATTCGCATGCAAATTACCCATGTTGACGAACCAACATGAACAATGGGCCTGTCATTCACTGTTAATGTTATTCAAATAGGTTATTTGATACGTTTCATCAATCTACTCTTCTACACTTTTCATCAATGTACTCTTATTGTTCTCATATTGTTATTTACGTCTATAATTAGTTCCTTATTGGCCAAAAATATGTTCAATGGTGGGCGTGTTATGATGGTTAATTCTGAAGATTCAAAACGTGCAAATTTTGAAAGCTGCATAGTCCGATGAAAAAACCAAATTTTCAAAACCTAAACACTTATCTAGATCTTATTTTACATATCTAATTTAGATACTGGTGCACTTATTAAGTATTTGTTGCCACATAGAAGGGAAAACGGAGTCAATTTAATAGAGCATGTTACTGCAGAAGCCTATGGTGTCAGAGAGTGTTGGCAAGCTTGCCGAAACTAATTTAGCATAGTTGCACTTCAGATATATCAAAAGTTAACCACTTTAGATCAAAGTTACCTCAAGCTAATGTAGAGTATATTATACCCATCAACCTAATATATTTATTTCACAAAATGATAAAGCTCAAAACGATCGGACTCTGCTCTTTTAATAACCATATTCGAGCATTCTGTTTGTGAATATGTGAAGCTAGTTTCGTGATGCTAGTGCATCTTTAAGGCTATGTTCTATTCAGTCTCAAGATTCTGGAAGGATATAATTTTTCTTAAAGACAAGCTTGCGCATCTAGTGAGATTGCAGAGAGATATTGTTGGCTGGGACCTATTAATCCCATCATCAGACTTATCCCCCTACTACATACAGGATAAGATGGCATACACGATACATTCCTCATCATTTAGACTTTTATTTAGCTATTATGATTGTGAGTTTACAAAATTCATGAGTGTCCATTGACACAAAATTGATTGTATGCTTTTACATGTAAAAGCGATGGTTTGAACAAAAACAAACATTTCTCGCCGTGAATATGGCCTATGCTGCTGACACGGCGTAAAGCAATCACCAATCAATAAATCCTCATCTTGTCAGAAAAAAAAGGAGAACAATTGCTCGATGCTAGGGTTGCATGGGCGTTGGCTATGTATTCGAAATAACACTGCCAAGGTACCATCATTTGTGCATGGGCCTATTTAAGCTGATATGCACTGCGTTATGTTACCTGGACATTTCTCATATTTTGAAATCTCGAATTTATTTTAGCCATATGTGGAGGAGCAGATCATTTTTGTTCAGCTAAGCTTTCATTGGAAATTCATGATGGAGATAGATACATCAACTCTGAACTAATTTATGGGGTGTACATTTCAAATTAAGTTGGATCAAGATCAGATCGCTTTCTATATAAAAATAGAAAAGTTGTGAGCAGGGTGTGGCCAGACAAGTTACCTTCCATTACAGACAGGGGGCGGCACAATCGGGCCAGTTGCATAGTCAATGAATAATTAATAGTAAGAGCAGTACAATACATGAGTTAGGATACTATTGAGTGAAATCTTCCGATTAATTATACTTGTGTAATGCTTATACATCACATAATAGGTATACATATATATATATATTAGTTACTGGTGAATGAGGCAAGATGCCAGCCGCAGTTAGTGTAGTGAGGACCCGTTGGAGGCGCCACCGGTCATGATTCACAGAATTAAGAAGGCGGTATTGCAGGTAGACAGGTAATTTAATTAAAAGTATGGGTGAAGCCAAAGGCAAGTCCTATGGCAACTAACAATTCATAGGAAAAATAAGAGAAGGCCAGCTACAAATAATAGCCAAAATAGATGTGTGTGGGGAATTTCTCTTCTTGGAAGTGAGGCAGCGGAGGCTCGGTGTTCGGGGGGTGGGGGGGGGGGGGGAGGAGAGAGAGGGGTTCCGACAGTGTCGGAAGTGCGACAACCAAGCAGGATGCAGTGGTCTAGATGACCGATGCGGAGGGATGGAAACTGGACCCAGTTTGTCGTTCCTTGCCGAATCAAGTGTAATTTGAATATTGCAACCAATCAGTATACAGTTCGCTTTGTGGACACAAATATGGGAAGAACTGTTGTTGATTTATACTGATATCATTCTTATAGATCACACACGTATGAAGCTTGGCAATTATTGTTCAATTCATTTAATAAAACCCAATCTAAGTCCTTGAGCCAACCAGTCCTTGTCCTATCCTATTCTAATAAAGCCGAGCGCAGGCTAGGAAGCGACAAGTATCCATTTTTAAGTCATTGCTTTGACTCGACAAGGGTTCGAACCCACGACCCCACGATCTACCAACACGGGAGACGGACGCTCTAACTCATTCGGCCATCCCTTCTGATCAGCGATTGTGTTGTGTAGCATGTTATTTTCTGGTTTGCCTTGGGGTAGATTTGCAGGGGGCAGGAGTGCACTTTTTAGTGCATAATGACTACCCTGGATGCCATGGCATAGTGTTCTAGGATTGGTTGGTTGGTTGTCGGAGTTTTACATCCTGGCAACATCTAAGGTCATATCAGGATGGGTAGCAAGTGGCGACTTTATAGTGCTGCCCCACTGGGAGACAAGGCCGCCATCACCATGACCTGATATCCCACTCAGTCACATTATCCTGGCACTGAGTCATTGACCTATCCTAATAAGAATACATGTGACAGGGATGATGCATGTGGTACTGGTGATGCATCTGGTGCTGGCGATGTATGTAGCACCGGTGATTCGTGTGGTGAAGATGCATGTTGAACTGGTGATGCATATCCCAGTGGTGATTCATGTCGCAGTGGTGACACATGTAGTGCCGGTGATGCATATGGCAGTGGTGATGCATGTGGAACTGGTGATGCATGCGTCAGTGGGGAGGGGGGGGGCGGTTTCCAACTGGAGGGAGGGGGTGGGCAACTAGATGGAAGGGTTCCATATGCATAGAGATGGATTCCAAAATGATCTAAGAACCATTTTACCACCTGAGTTGCTGGAGTTTGCACTTACCTGATATTATTTCCAGTCTGCTCTTTTCAACGCTGATCATGCCTAAGGGTTGTGTGTTTGGGTGGATTTTACTACTCTTTGACAATTCAAGAAGGAAAATTCATATTTGAATGCACAAATCAAGTTGGGTCTTTAGTTGAGAACCTTTTAGAAACTTGTAATACATTGCATGGATTCTGTCTTTCCGACTAAGCCAGGAGTTGCTAGGGCATGAAACCCAATCATGCATTCTCACTTTGTATTCATCAGCCTGCATTATTAATATAGGATATATTGCTTTTAAGATTATTATGACTCACACTACATAGTGAGAGAGCTGCTATTCGCAGATGACAGTGCGCTGGTTGTCCACTCTGCTGAAGAGATCCAGAAAATAGTGGACGCTTTCTCCGATGCATCAAAGAAGTTCGGCCTGAAGATTAACATCAAGAAGATGAAGGTTCTGTACCAACCCACCTCTACAAGAACCCGAGAGGAGGATATCATGGTTGAAGGAAACAAGCTGAACTCTGTTTCGGAATTCACCTACCTCGGAAGCACTATATCAAGTGATGGATGCATTGATGCTGAAATACAGAGGAGGATGGCCAGAGACTCTGGCAGAGACTCTGGACCAACCACCATGTGTCCATGCGGGTTTAAGGCAAGACCTACTGTGCAATTGTTCTATCCACCCTACTATACGGAGCCGAGGCCTGGACAGTGTACAGATGACAGGTGAAAAAGTTGCATGCCTTCATGATGGGACATCTGGGTTCGATCATGAGGCTAACCTGGAAGGACAAAGTGACAAATAAGGAAAGACTCGAATGACTGGGCTTCCCTCTATGGAAGATCTTCTGATCAAAAAGAATCTCTGATGGACTGGACACCTCATGAGGATATCATCAGACAGGCTACCAAAGCATATCCTCTATTCTCAACTGTCTTCTGGTTACAGAAAGAGAGGGCACCCTCATCTCCGGTTCAAGGATACCATCAAGAGAAACCTGAAGCTGAGAGACATTAAGACCGAACATGGATATCACTCTCACAGCAGAGAGCTAAATGGAGAGCGACAGTCAGGTAATGAAAGCAGTCTTTGTCGCATCACGGCCAACAGCGTCATGATGATGACTCACACTTCAGAGTAATTATAATATCCCATAATTTTAATTACCCATGGGTTAGCAAAGTCAAGTAATATACTAATTAATACTGTTAAACTTTCCACATGGAGCGTTTAACTATTATTAAACTTGTGTCCGGGTGAAACTAACTCGGCGAGCGTAAAGTCGCGTGCACTAACCCCATGCGAAAGGAGGGTTAAAGGTGGGGTTAGGCGCGAATTATGGCGAAATCTATTGAATGCGATCATATTTAACAGAATTACATATGCAATAAGTGAAATTTTATCAATTTAACCATAAATTCGAACCGTTATTAAGGCTACCGGCGCATTGGCGGCGATATTAATAGTGTCGAATCGACGAATGTAAAGTAAACAAATCGCCGCCGCTGCATGGACGTCGATATCCATACTGTCCGCCGCCGCCGCCGCCGAATCGGCGGCTATATATTAGGCCCAAATCTATTCAATGCGACCATATTTAACAGAATTACATACTCAAATCGTGAAATTTAATTAAATTAACCCTAAATTCGAAGCAATATTAACGCTGCCGCCGCACAGGCGGCGATATTAATAGTGTCGAATCGACGAATGTAAATATGGACACAGGGATTTCCCAAATCTATAAATAATGCATTGGTTAGCTAACCCGGGCACGCTTTGGACCCATACATCCCCCGTGACACATTTGGAACTCCGGGGTTAGCTAACCCGGGACCCTCCTTTAACCCAGGTGCGGTTAAAAATTGGCTCATCCATATGGGCCCTGGTCAATAGAAAGCCCGAGCCTACACTTTTAACGACCCAAGGGATTTTTAACCTCCCACACCACATAGACATGGTATGAGAGCAAGTTATACACAGCGGTGGAAATCCAAATTGGCAGAGCTGGGGGCACGGGGAATCGAACCGCCGACCCTCAGATTAAGAGTCTGACCTAGAAAAAAGTCAGACAATCTAACCACTCCGCCACAGAGAATGGCTTTGTATCAGGGAAATTCTTTATGACGTACCATTCATCCTTTTTTATAATCACTCTGCTTCGATATAATTAAATTCTCGTTATGAAATATTTAGCTTCATTAATGGTTCAGCAAATGAAATCATCCCATTAGAGAGTCTCATAGACATCCGCTTTTGTCTAACAAATTCTATTTTGATGTGATCTTATTTTACTGAGTTGAATGTGGACAAAAACAATGCCAATGGGTTAATGCCTTTCCTGGAACACCCAGTCTCGAGTTAGTTAATTAGTTAATTAGTTAACTCTTCTTGTTTTCCACTCGATTAGTTATAATTTGCTGAAACCGTTCAGCCCTCACCATATCTGCCCCTGAGCTCCACTGCCGATACTCTTTAAAAAAGAAATGTATTATATTATTACAATATTCCATATGACAGGTCTATGATCGCGTGCCTGACATCCTTGGGGTCAGTTGTATTTCAGAATTTAGAACTTTTCGGGAATATGACATGACAGAGTTAATGCACATAGAAAAGGGCTTGTACGTGTTATGCAAGAACATGAATAGAGTAAAACTTCTCTAAATCGACCGACTTTAACTGGTCCATTTAGGGAGGTGGATGATTATGTGAGTTTTTAATTTCATTGCAATGGTATTGTACATTCGATCGTTTGAGACCTAAATAAAGCGATGGATATAGGGGAGTGGTCGCTCTGTAGAGGTGGTCGGTTAGAGAGGTTTTACTGTAATTCGCAAAATAGTGACCAAACCCACAGTGAATTTACTCACTCAATAACTGTAGCAACGTGGGTAACTGAACATTAAAACCTGCATTGATAATTGTTCATGTTGCGGTGGCAACATGGGTAATTTGGCGCGTGGGACCGAATCGCCCCTTAACCTTGAACTCTATGGCAGCCGACACTGGCGCCACCTACATTCTTTCCCCGTAACTACACGCACCGCCTCTGCCACCTAGTGGTTCGGGCCTGCACTGCCGACTTGAGCACTGAGTAGCTCACTTTCGCCAGTGAGCCCGAACCTACCGTGTGGTTACTGCAAAGCCAGTCTTCTTTTCTTTCTCAGCCGTCCCACCCACCATCTATAAGAACGCAAGGTTGAGCGCTGGGAACAGGCAACCGAGACATTGCAATTAAGAACTGACATAACGGAACAAGAATACCATCTGAAGATAAATAGTAACCAATAAAAACCCACCTTATACCGGTTTGTGTCCTGCGTTGATAATTAAAACTTACTACAACTTTACCAACTGAATACAGAAGATAACTTCTGGTTACATTCTAAATACTATGGAAATACTCACATTGATCTGACTAATATTGATCTAGTTATATGACACTACTGTTACCATATTGCTATGGAACTTTTCGGTTACAGAATTTCATTGTGTTGCATGCTGAAAATTGTGTATTCAACAGTTATTGTATACCTTATTCTATATACCTTTTGTGTAAATAACCCTGAATTGAAAAATGGCTGGAAGACCAGTGCTTCGGCACTGACAAAGACTTATTCAGCAGAATAAATATAGTTACCACCAAAAAAAAACACAAAAAAAACCCAGTTTTCAAGAACACTGTAATATAAAGCGTAACTTGTATCCTTGGTTAAGTCCAAATCCAAATTTGTTGTCTTTGTGTTGCTCCATAAATATAACAAGGGAACCTAAATATCGTCGGGAACGCTGCAGATGTAACTTGTTGTCGATATTGTAATCCAGTTCCCTGCCAATTTCACTCTCACCCCAGCTACCACAAAGGTAACCAGACAACAGCTACAGAGGTCAGTCATCAGCTACCATCCCACCCTCCCTACATGCAGTACCTGAGTAAAGCCAAGCATCATCGCCGAAGCTATGACACACACCAAATTGATTTTCAATGGCGACCATTTTGAATTTAAAAATGTTTTCCTCAAATAAATAACCCAATGCCATTAATACTATTTTTATTGATTTCTTTGGCTCCAAAACATTGGTATAAACACCCGAATCAAGATTCTACGAGGCTCACAGAGCGAGATATGGGGAAAAGCTATTTTGATTGGTGGCCATTTTGAAAAATCGCTTTAAAAAATGTTCTCCAACAGCCTCAGCGTGAGCCTCCTAATATATTAATCTGCATATGATATGGCATCAGTAAGCCAAAAATCGGCTTCGGTATATTTTTTGGAAGGTCAAATCTTATCTAGCCCACACTAATAGGGCCCTGAAAATCTGCCTGAAAGTAGACAAACTACACCCCACTTATGACCTACACAAAAGAACTAAAGTAAAGCTACTAGAAAACAGAAGAATAATCCACCTAAAAACATTAGCATATGGATATAGCCAAGACATTAAGCGTCTAACCCAACCACTAAGGGACACCAGAGCAAGCAAGGCACCACTACTAAGGCAGACCAGAAGCCAGATCAAAGCCCATGAAAGGAGCACACTGGAAATGGCCGCCAAGGCATGGAATGCTCAAACGGTGAAAGAAAGACAAATCCCTGAACTAAAAACATACAAAAAATATCTGTGCAAAATAAAAACTGGAAGCCCCAACTGAATTGCACCACAAGGGGGCAGGTGATATGTCACGGCCCACCAAGTGGACAGCCCAGGGCGGGACAACCGGAAATATAAAAGCCAGATAACATATCCAACAACAATATAAATCAAATCAAATTCAAACAAACATAACTCAACTGCCTATTACGTACAGGCCTATGGACATGTAAATAAAATAGGCTAGTATAGAATTAAGTAGAAAAAAGCGGAAAACTCTTCCAAAGAAAACCCCAAAACACTAACCTAAAACCTTAAGAAAACAACTAACATAGTAATAAGAATAGAACAAAAATACAATGCCAAGAGGGCCCAAAAAAAACAACTAACATAGACTACTAAACATACCAACAGACTATCTATCTGCTACTGAAATGCAGACAATCAAATAACTTATCAGCAGCTACTGCTTGGTAAGACAACACCAAAACTACAGCTGGCCAGCATTGAAAACAAGCATGGGTACCCAGGCTTACATGCTATGGACAGTATAAATACAGCCTCAATACAATTTTTTTTTTTTTTAAATAGGCACATTTGGATGTCCATGTTAAGTCTCTGTATCTAATTATGAACTTCTGTGCCGGTTGAACTTGTGATCCAGCCCTTAGAGACAGGTCCTCCTCGAATCCAGGACTAGAACCTGCTCCCTAAAGAGGTCACCCTGATGGCTAAAGTTGGTAGTTTCTTTATCCTCACTTAATAGGCCAATCAGTCTAACATCTGTAGTGTGTAGGTTGCTGGAATCAATAATAACAGATTCTATCATGGCTCATCTTGTCGAAAACAGCCTCCTATCAACACAGCAGCATGGCTTGGTGCAAGGAAAATCTTGTATGACCCAACTATTAGCATGTATGGATGACTGGACCCGCGTTATTGATGACTTTGAAGATCTGGATGCTATTTATCTAGATTTCCAAAAAGCAATCGACACTGTTCCACACCAGTGACTGCTAAAATAATTGCATGGCTATGGCATAAGAGGAGATGTTCTACACTGGATAAAGGATTTTCTGAGTCACAGAAGACAGCGAGTCATTGTAAATGGCAAACCATCAGGATGGTGCTCGGTGAAAAGCAGAATACCTCAGGGCAGCGTGCTTGGACCAGTCTTATTTGTGATATATACCAATCACTTACCAGAAGTTATACATTCAATGGTCCAAATGTTTGCTGACAATACCAAAGTATTCTGCCGTATGGAGAAAGGTAGTGACTCAGGGGACTTGCAGAAGGACCTCAACAACATGCAGAAGTGGTCAAGTGATTGGCAGCTGAAGTTTAATGCTTCAAAATGCAAAGTGATGCATTTAGGGGGCAAAAACAGCAAGCACATCTATGCAATGAACGATGGTGTGAATAATGTTCTGCTCTCCGAAACAATGATAGAAAAGGACTTGGGTGTCAAGGTGGACAACAAACTGACATTCAGCGACCACATCCAGGAAGCCGCCAACAGAGCCAATGGAATACTGGCCATCATTCGAAGATCGTACACATACCTAGACGAGGATGTTGTGCACAGATTGTACACATCCCTTGCATGTCCACTTCTGGAATATGGAAATGTTGTGTGGTCACCACTCTACAGGAAGGATACTGAGTCAATTGAGAAGATCCAAAGAAGGGCAACAAAGCTTGTACATGGATTCAATGAAATACCCTATGAACAACAATTGCGTCATTTGAAGATCCCAAGCATGTACTACAGATGAGCCCTGGGGGATATGATTGAAGTATTAAAATATCTCCATGGTATTTACAAGACAGGCAGCCCCCTTATCAGAGACTCCAACACCAGGACCAGAGGGCACTCCCTGAAGCTGAGGAAGCGGTACTCCAGACTGGACCTGCGACACAACTTTTTTGGCTTTAGGGTGGTTGACCTGTGGAATGACCTGCCGGAGAGTGTCGTAGCAGCAGAGTTGGTGAAATGTTTCAAGTCCTGACTGGATGCATACTGGTCAAGCATTACATATATCTTGGAGCCAGTGACAGTTGCTACGATCCACCACATCTGAAGAACTGTCTCCATTTCTATTAATTAAGAGTGGCTAACAGGTCCAAGGCCTATTATAGATGTATCCTATTGATTGATTCATTGATTGAATAGAGAGAATTATTTATTATGCGCTCATATCAGTATCTCCAGTACTTAACTAACCAAAGAACTTTAGCGACTTGATTTATTCACTATTGGTAAATGTGAGCATACATATAATATATATATAACATATCTATTTTCAAGTATAGTGACACTACTCCTTCATTAGCGATTTGTGATGTTAGAATAGCTTAAAGCTTTAAGATTATTGAATTGTCGGAAACTACGCCGGTAATACTTGACCATATTCTATCTTCCCACAATCATGATGTTCAATTCTGTTGGCATTGTTTTCGGTCGTCGTGCTGTGAATTGTTCTGTGATTAGAATATATATGCAGACATGTGCAGATATACAACACATCTGAAAGGAACACTTAAATGATAAAATCAGGCAAACGATAAACGTCTGGAATGAGCGGCGACGCTCATTTGGGTTCATTGCTGGGCACGGGGACCGTGAAGATGCTGGGGCCTCCCCCCCCATGACACTGAAAGGGGGGGGGGCTTCCGGGGGGGGGGGCTTCCGAGTCAGGGGAAGCACTCTGAGTGGGAGAGGGGTGAGCTGCCACTGAGGGGTGGGGGTGTGGCGGGGTGGAGGACCGGTGTGTGCCATGCTGCCCCCTCCCCCAGCTCTCAGCCAATGTCAAACCAACATAACCAACCAATCAAATCACAACACTACCCGGAGACCACCTCTCCCACACTTGGATGGTCAGTCTCCACCACTCCTCCGGACGGACCACTACTACTACCTTTCTTCACCCACCCACCCACCCACACCTGCCGATTGATTAGCACAGCCAATCAGACGAAAAAAGAAAAAATGACTAAAAACAATCAAAGAAGAAAAAATTACAATCACCAATTGAGACCCGAGCAATTGGCTTATCACCTTCAACTCATTTATTGTGGATTTAACCTGTTAATTAATATGCTATATTATTTATGTATCTGCTATCATGTCATTATGTAAATGTTGATTATCTCATTGCTAATTGTTCATATGTCACATCTACCATCTCAGACTCATATAATATCATCGGTGCATGACCTTATGTTGGCTGGGACTTCCCAGCCTCCACAAAGAATCACATGTAATGCCGCCAGCTTCCACGTCTTTTGTGCCAAAGAGCAATGTTATAATAAATGATTTGATTTAAGTGAATGTCCGAGATAGTGGTAGTCCCCTCCCCTTCTTACGAATCCAGCTTCACATCAGTTCTGTGTGTGGGAGGCTAGATGGCATGATGTACTATTCAAAATCTCTTCCTGGTAAACTTTATCTCCTCTCACATCTTGTCAGGTAGTGGCCACATGCCATCTGCCTAACAGGGAGATTCTACTATGGCTGCCACACACATATATACACATGTATATACATATGTATGCAGATATGAATACATATATGCATATATACATATATACATATGTGTATTATAATAATATAAAGAAACGGAGCAATTCCACTATTGCTATTATATTTTATTGTACAATTAATTGTATGTATTCGAAGTCACGCATGCACCCCTCTACGGGGCGCTCGATTGGGCGCCAACTGTTTGGTGCGGAATTGATGCAAACCACTCTCACTTCGCTCACAATTTTCTTTTTGGTAGGGCATATTTAGTCCCAGCCAGAGAACTAATATAGAACTCAGCCCAACTCTGCTTTGTCTAACCTTATTGCCTAGTGGTTTATATACATATATATACATATATACATATATACATATGTACATATATACATATATATATATATATACATATATACACATATATACACATATATATATATATACATATATATACATACTGTATATGTCCCAATTGAAACATGCTACCGAATAGAAGCACATACCCCATTTCAAAATTGAAAGCGCGCAAGAATTTACAATCATATTCAGACTGAAATCACATAAAGTAAGACAATCCCACTTTTTTTCTGAGGCACGACAAAAACAAATAAAAATTTGCGATTATATTCAGACTGAATGCACATAAAATAAGACAATCTCACTTTATTTCAGAGGCCCGACAAAAACAAATCCATGAAATTCTTTAAAACTTTGAATAGATGCGCATTCACTGACCCGCGTCAACAATTGGAGATAATACATTGAGAAGTAATAATAAATAATTATTATTATTATCAGGCTAGAACTCCGCCCCTTTTATATATGCATAATATATTATACATCCTATATACACATATATATGGACAGTGATAAAGCCTTTATCACGTGTAATAAACTCTGTAGTGGTCCTCCCCTCCCCCTTCCGGCTGGGGTGGGGGGCGGGGACCAGCTTGCACTCGCCGCCCCCCCGCTGCGCTGGGCGGGACTCGCCACTCGCTACATACATATACATATACATTTATATATATATACACACATATATATATAACATAGTCGAGGTTTATCCAATTATTCGATTGAATATATATATAGGCTTTTAATATTAAAAATCCCCAAAGAGGTTTCCGAAATTTGTCCGAAAACAATTGTGCACAACTCGTTTTCTTGTATGAACAAACAATCTTTACACAACGATCCCTTCTTAGTTAACATGCATCACACTGTTCCATTCCCAAAGGATCACAGAGTGCCAACATAAACCAACTGTCATAAAATCAACACAAGAAAATCTATGTGAAATCAATTTCCACAAGTACCCCTACTTTGCAAGAATCTCATGTTTAATGCAAAAGCTTTTTTTTCTTTTTTTCCCCACAAAAATCCATAGATTTATATATATATATTTTTAAATGTCATCCGTAGGCCTGCATCTGCAGAAATTTGCGCATACTTGTCTTATATTTGACCTGACCACTATCATATATTCTTAATTTTAAATCAACCATATATAATTGTCATTTGGAAATATGTCAACCTACACATTTTCAACACTGTTGACTTGAGCTCTAAAATTAAGTTGACAGAAATATCGATGTTATCATTACCCATTGATTCTACATTAACCAACACCTGAATTGACATGTTTGAAAGGTTTCAGAAGGCTAATGGTGCCAATCTATTATGTTGTTGTATTGTCTAGCACAGGGCAATGACTGGTTGACTCAATATCAGAATAATGTGACCCAGTGGCATATAGGGTCATGGTAGGCATCCCAGAGGGTAGTGCGATACATCTTCCATTTAAAGTCTCAATGTATATCTGTATGTGGTATACAAATATGGAATTCACTTGACGATAATATCAAATGTTAAAAAAAGATCTATATGTTTCAATGAATGTATAAAAAGAAAATATTTAAGCTTCATCACAGGGAAAACACATAGTGTAGTACATAAATATTGAGATGTAATTTACAGTATTGAGGGTAATGTTGATATGCTTTTAACTTTTCTTTTCTTTTTCTTTTTCTTATTTCTATGGTACAAGCAATGTATCTGTGTTATTTTTAAATTGGGAAAGCACCTCATAAGTATTGTACTTCTGCTTTCTCCTTTTTCATGTGAAAAAATTACTGATATAAATATCAACTTGTGTGTACATTGATCATGTGGAAATAAATATTTTATTATTATTATTATTATAATGTGAACTGTCACAAGTCAGGGCTAATCTTAGATAACTTTTGATGTAGCAATGACAACACTTGTCATCAATCAAGCAATCAATCGATCACTCAATCAAACCACACTAGCATACATATATGATACATGGAAATGAATCAGGAAAATGTGTATTGTATACAGTCCAAAAGCCTTCAAGTCCCACTCCAATGTCTTGGCTGCGAGGCATTACTTAGCCATCAACAGTAGAGGCGTTTTACAAAACACAAGTACCCACTCTCAGGTCTACACCTACCGGACACCAATTCAGACAATCCTAGCCAAAAAGCCAACCTCAAAAACCCTTTAAGCCAAGTACATACTATCTGGCACTGTTGATAGCAGTCAGAACCAAGTGATCCCTATCACCAGATGCATCCGCACTAAATCCCTCTTTTCCGCCTCAGGCAACGCCTGCTATTCCCCCCCCCCCCCCAAATGCACCATAATACCCCCCCCCCCCTCCATGCATTCCGAAAGCTTCTTATTCCAAGTGCGGCGCCATCCCGCTGCTCTTCGCCGCGTGTCATATGCCATTTGTATTTGCGGGTGGCCAGATCTGAGAGGACCCTTCCTGTATCGATCCATCACAGACATCATCACGGCCACCATCATCACATACTTCCAACGTCACCTCAGCACAGTCACCACAAACTGGGTATGATGCTACTGTATATATAGCCAGTCGTGATATATACACGAATATGTGTACATAAGGAGTTGTGATATGTAGATGAATATGTGTACATAAGCAGTTGTGATATATACATGAATATATATATGTTTAAACATCCAGTCGTGATATATACATAAATATGTGTATATATTCATTTCTGATATATACTTACAAATGTGTATATATCCAGTCGTGATATATACGGTAAAGTGTGGATGTAACCAGTCGTGATATATCCATAAATATGCATATATAACCAGTCGTGTCATATACATAAATATGTATATATAACCGGTTATGATATATACATGAATATGTATATATAACCAGTTGTGATATATACAGAAATATGTGTATATATCCAGTCGTGACATATACATCAATATGTCTATATATCCAGTCGTGATATATACATCAATATGTATATATAACCAGTTGTGATATATGCATGAATCAAGTAGTGATATATCAAAAAGTATTGTATATAACCAGTCGTGATATATACATACATATATATATATATAACCACTTGTGATATATACATGAATATTTATACATAGCCGCTCGTGATATACATATAAATAATTATGCATATATCACCATCCGTGATATATACATAAATATGTGTATATAACCAATCGTGATATATATAAATATTTATATATCACGATTGGACTAAATGTCAGCAGCTGCACATCAATTGCATCAATCCCTGCCGTATAATTACTGCCCCCCCCCCCTTAGCACAATGTGCATATGACATACAATCCATCTCACACTGCTACCTCAGATTCTCACATTCTATCAATATCAACTAACTATCCACGAATGTTTTACTTGCCGGTGTTGCGGTTTCCCAGGGACACCAGTTTGCCAGGGACACATTGCTTCTGCGCATGCGTCAAAATCGAACAGCATCATCACTAACCTTATAAATTTAATATAATGTTTTTGGGAAAGATGTTTTCTATATGTGTACCAAACGATTTGTTTCTAGGTGGTGTCGTTTTAGAGATATTTAACTTTTCCTGTATTTTCTGTATGAAGATTGCTCACGGCCATTGACAATGCCTTGAGTTGGATGGTACGCGCAGTGAAAAACATTAATTTTATTCAAAATTAATAGAAATCAAGAACCCTAACCTTATCTATTTAATATAATCTTAATGGCAAAGATGTTTTCTATATGTGTACGAAGCGATTTGTTTCTAGGTGGTGTAATTTTAGAGATATTTGATTTTTTTCTGTATGAAGATTTGCTCACGGCCGTTGACAATGCATTTGAATGGAAGTGTCCCTGGCAAACTGGTGTGCCTCGGAATCCGCAACACCGGCTCATATGCCACCGTTCCATTAACCCCCCAAACCTCAATGTTTTAAGCCTGCGAAAGGCTATTACCAGATGAACAAGAATTCACCCTCTAATGCCACTCTTTCTTGCCCTGCATGTTTGTCTGAGCCAGCTAGAAAACTGGCTGGCCACCAGCCAGCGCCACTACCTCTGAAGCAGTAGATGGTCAATAGATCAATAGGCTGAGATTAAGGCAAGACTGTATTAGAGATGTAAAATATTCTGATATTCGGCATAGGGGGGAATGCAAATGTTCTATTACTGATCGGTGTACGTGACCAGGCGCATGTATGTATATGTGATGTATAACGCATTATGCGAGTATAAAGGCGTGGAAGGGAATTAACTCCTTGTTATTATTATCATGTGCTACCCGGTACCTGCCTACCCTAAATACATCACTCGCGTCGGGGAATTTGAAGCGAACGGTCCTGCCTCCTGCCTCCTGCCTCCTGCCTCCAGCCTCCTCTACCATTGCCGCCACACCCGGATGCCTCTCTGCTATTGTGGTCTGTGCAGTTTTGAGCACGGTGAAGGTGACTATCGGTTGGTGGTGCCTGAATGGGATGCAAATAGACATAGTGGTGCTAGCAGGTCTGGGTGTGATTGCACTCAGTGCGCACCCCATCTGCTGGGATAGGGATCACCATACTCAAAGGTCAAGGTTGGTGGTGGCCTTGGGGGTCATACAGCTTGTGGTGGTGGGCAGACCACTGGTATCCATGGGGACCAGGAATGCTGGATCCATATTGCTAGGGCCATGAATGGGTGGGGTGATACTCTACAATGAACCCATGTAACCATATACATAATAAACCAGAGGGCTGGACTCTCTCTCCTTCTTTAAACTTTATACTCTTCCTTTATCTTTGTCTGTATTGACCTCACCATAGCCTGCCTACACAGCCACAGATTTGAGCCTGAGCCGTTACAGAGAGAAAGACACATCAGAGGAATGACTAGCTCATCACGGTCCGGTAGAAATCTTGATCAAAAACAATAAAGGATTTCTTTTCATAGATAAGGACCAACTAGCTATCTATCTATACTTATTTGTAGACATGTAAATAGCTAGATAGATATTTGGCCCTTGTATATGAAATATACATATGAATATATAAAAAAATATATATAGCGCATAGCAACATCGATGTGTATATATAGTACCGACTTGTGAAGGTGTGCATTCATGGCAACTTTTATAGTGCTGCCCCATTGGAAGCGACAGTAATCAAGTCTTAAGTCATCAATTGGTTTGACTCGACCAGGGTTTGAACCCGTGGGTTCGAATCACACGATTTTAGGCGACGAGACGTGATTGAGGCCATGAACTACCACCATCACGCATATATCCTAGGTGGCGTCCACGTCGGGTGCGCCGCTGCGATTTGTGTTGTCCTGAGTTCGATGCCCACATTGTTAAAAGACACTGCGGTGCTCACATGATCTAGATAAATGCAATCAGCGATAGGGCGTACACTCACAGCTCGAGAGGTCATGGGTGCGATGATACTCAGCGGAACCAATCAAACCACTAAGATGGTACATAGAAATTGGTATGTGTAGGTGGCCCCCTTGTGGCGCTTTCTTTGTTTGTTTACCGAGACCCCAGCACAACAAGTAAACATCAGCTATTGCTGGTCATATCATAATTAATAGGATAACGCAATGACTGTTTGGCTCAGTACCAGGATAATGCGATTGAGATAGGTGTTGTGTCACGGTGCTGGTAGTACAATGCCTCAGCAAGACAGTGTAATCAATCCAAATCGGCCCACATATGGATATGGCCGTAGGTGTTGCGACAACGTAAAACCCCAACCAACCAATGCGCTAAGCGACACAGACTTATTTGGATACATGCATAGATTCAAACTGATGTTGGTTAGACAACAGTGCAGTGAGGAGGGCAGCAAATGTAGCGAGAGGGAGAGTTAGCGGGGAGTCAAGGGAAGTAGAAGGGGCTGTCACATTATGACGCATCGCGCCAACGTATGATGATGTATGTGATTTTTGGCCAATACATCAGGATACGTCGCTATGCATTACGGGTCCATTAAGTGTTCATTAGTATATGTCAATGTACATTGACATTTGTTGAGATACAGCATCGCGCGTAAGGGGGTCGGCAAAGTTTTGTGCAACCACAAAACTTTTGATGTATGACTATGTTCGACAACGTGTAGATTTTACATTGGCCGTACATTATGTATACGTTAGGGATATGTCAATATGTTAGACGTACATTAGACAAACATTGTTCACTACATTGCACTACTTTGACCTACGTTAAAGGCAGTGGGAACGTACAGTCCGCATACTGACAACATATGGATAATGTATGTCTAACATATGTCTAACGTATGTTTAGGGTTTCTCCAGCATGTCTTGACGTATGTAACGTATTAGGCATAGTTCTGGCGATCGAATAACGTATATAACATTCACCGGGATTCTGTGAACGTACCATGAGGTAATTTGAGCGCACCCCCCCGCTGATGCTTCTCGACGTAAAAAAGTGATTTTACACGTTGGCCGCACGCTTGCGAGATGCGTCGTAATGTGACAGGGCCTTAAAATATAAAAGTCTGCCGAAGATATAAAAGAGAATAGCAGTAAGAATCACGTAGCACAGCGCGAAGCCGTGAGGAGAGTGCTATCGAAAATTGGCGTGAAAAATATCCAATAACAACCACCTCCACCAGACATCGCCACCCACCACTCCATTCGTCTGCGCATGTCGAGAGATTCTTCGACCGGAAGTCATTTCTGAGGCCGCAGCGTTCCACCAGCCTCGAGACGCCAGCTTGTAATATGGCGAAGCGATATCTAATCCTGTGAGTGGATTCAGGACGTGATGAGACCTGTATATATAAGGAATAACTGTATATAATATAATGGGTAACTAAATAGTAATTGTTAGGTAGGATTGAGGAGATGATGAGAACTGTATATATAATGAATTTACTGCGTACATAATGACAAATTAAATATTAATTGTTAGGTAGGATTCTGGAGATGATCAGATATGAATATATAATCAATACCTGTATATATAATGAGGAACTGAACATGAAGCTTTGGGTAGGATTCATGGCATGATGAGACATGAATATATAATGAATACCTGTATATATAATGAGGAACTAAACATGAGTTGTTAGATATGATTCAGGGCATGATGAGACATGAATATATATTGAATACCTGTATATATAATGAGGAACTAAACATGAATTGTTAGGTAGGATTCAGGGCATGATGAGACATGAATATATGATGCGCGAGAAGGAAGAACAGAGGCGGATGTGGGAAAACTGAGGCGTTTATTGTGACGCCTCGGGCAATATACAGAGAACAGTGAAGGAACAAAACATATGAGACAATGTAAGGTAACGGTACAAGCAGGGCGACAGAGGAGGTAACAGAGGCTGAGGAGGCAGGGAGCAATAAGAGGGGCTCATGAGGAGCAACAGGCTCGTGAGGAGCAATACAGTAAGGGGCTCATGAGGAGCAGAGGATAAATAGAGGAGGGGCTCAGAAGGAGCAGTGTCAGAGTTGGTAGAGGGGGGGCCGAGGAGCCCTCCGCCAAAGAGTAAGGAGAGGGCTCGAGGCGCGCCCGAGGCGGGGGCGCGGGGCGCCCGAGGCGGGGCCCGGAGAGGCAGGCCTGGTTGAGAGGAGGGTCCGGGGCCTACGTGGAAGGGGAGCGGGCGGCCAAAAAAAGGGAGGCCCGCTCCTGAGGCCTGGGGGGAGGAGGTCCGGCGAGGGTCGAGCAGGGGGGCCGCGAACTCCTCAGGGCTGGGCTGGGTGGGTCTCTCGTGAGGCTGGGCTGAGTCGTCTGAGGTGTGAGGTGAGGTGGGAGTCGGGGTCGGGTCGGGCGGCCTCAGGAAGGCGCTGTCGTGAAGGTCGGTGCCGTGAGGGTCGGTGGCTGGGCTGTCTGGGGAGGGCCTCTCGTGAAGCTGGGCTGAGTCGTCTGAGGTGTGAGGTGCGAGGTGATGATCCTCGGCTTCGTCGTGTTGTCTGGCAGAGGGTTCCTCGTGAGGCTGGCTGGGCTGGGCTGGGCTGGGCTGGGCTGGGCTGGGCTGGGCTGGGCTGTGGTCTGAGGTGTGAGGCCCGAGGTGATGATCCCCGGCTGTGACTGGGCGGCGCTGCGATCGGTGTTCGCTGGGAGGTTGTCGGTGGTCGTGACGGTCGGCGGCTGTGGTATCGGCAGAGGGTTCCTCGTGAGGCTGGGCTGGGCTGTGGTCTGAGGCGTGAGGCCCGAGGTGATGAACCCCGGCTCTGACTGGGCGTCGCTGCGATCGGTGTTCGCTGGGAGGTTGTCGGTGGTCGTGACGGTCGGCGGCCGTGGTATCGGCAGAGGGTTCCTCGTGAGGCTGGGCTGGGCTGTGGTCTGAGGCGTGAGGCCCGAGGTGATGAACCCCGGCTCTGACTGGGCGTCGCTTCGATCGGTGATCTCTGGGGGCGTTGTCGGTGGTCGTGACGGTCGGCGGCTGTGGTATCGGCAGGGGGCTCCTCGTGAGGCTGGGCTGGGCTGTGTTCTGAGGCGTGAGGCCCGAGGTGATGAACCCCGGCTCTGACTGGGCGTCGCTTCGATCGGTGATCTCTGGGGGGTTGTCGGTAGTGGTGAGGAGGTTGTCGGCATCGAGGTGGCGGTGCTCCCCGGGGCGGTGCTGGGGCCGAGGAGGGTGAGGTGCCTCCCGGCACGCCCGAGGAGGGTCCCGGCGTGGCTAGGGCGGTAGGCCGGGCGCTGTGGCGGCCCGTGCCCCTACCGTGTCTGGGCATCCTGGAGCGGTCCGAGGGGGCGCAGCAGTCCGAGGTGAAGAAATGCCAAAAAAGAAGAAAGGGCAGAGAGGTGGAAGGCGGCTGGAGGCTGAGTGCCTGAGGAAGGCCGGCGGGCGGCCTTATAAGGGGGAAGGTGAGCAGTGGCAGGAGAGGCGTGAGTCGCTCAGGGCCGGGGGAGGGGGAGGGTGAGCAGCGGGGGGGTGAGTCGCTCAGGGCCGGGGGAGGGCGAGGGTGAGCAGCGGCTGTCGCGCGAGGCGCGAGTGCTGGGTGGAAGCCCGGGTAGGGGGGGGGGTGAGTCGCTCTCCCTTCCCTTGCATCAAACGAAATGCTTCGCATTACGACCAATGAATAACTGTATATATAATGAGGAACTAAATATTAATTGTTAGGTAGGATGCAGGAGATGACGAGACATGAATATATAATGAATACCTGTATATATATGATGAGGAACTACATATTAATTGTTAGATAGGATTCAGGAGATGATGAAACATGAATATATAAGGAATACCTGTATATATAATGAGGAACTAAACATGAATTGTTAGGTAGGATTCAGGGCATGATGAAATATGAATATATAATGAATAACTCTATATATAATGAGGAACTAAATATTAATTATTATGTAGGATTCGGGACATGATGAGACATCTATATATAATGAATAACTATATATATAATGAGTAACTATATAATATATTGTTAGGTAAGATTCAAGTTTTTGATTTATTGATTGGTGGTTGCTTTACACCGTGTCGCCAGCAAAGGCCATATTCACGGCGAGATTCGAGACATAGTGAGACATGTATATACTGAATAACTGTATATATAATGTATATGTAATATTAATTGTCAGGTCCACCGAACCATTAATGCCTGCCAGACACCCACCGAGGCTGCATATAGTCGGCAGTGTGATGGCCGTGTACTCGCGAGATTCGGCATATTTGATGAACCCAATAGACTTCCTGGTGAAGAAGTCACAGTTTACTGATTTCTAGCATTATTGAAATTCCTGGCAGCTGACTGTCAAAGTTCGCAACATTTTTAGCGTAGGAGTCTGAGGTGTATTCCCCAAACAAAGAACAACGTAGTGTAAATATGCGCGAAAATAGCTTTAATATGGAATGGGAACTAGAAACTGTAGTTCCAGGATCAAATGGCTACCTATATTGGCACAGAGTTGGTGAAATGGCAGAGAATGCAAAAAGACAAGATGGTGGCCATAGAACGTGGCCAATTTAAATTCTATTAAATTAAATGTTTTATTATATTTTTCAACTCAAAGGTAGCGGGGAAATATGAAGACATATAAAAAGAATTCTTAGATTGTGAAATTAGGCTCTCATTTCATTTCCCCGCTTTTTCGACAGCTTTTATATAGGGTTGGTATTCACCCATGTACTGCGAGTACAGGTTGAATCCTTTATCTAGTGTGGTCCATGACTAGACATTGCCCTGAACCGGATGGCCTACTGGATAGAGTGCACGCTTTCCATGCAGCCGGTTGCCTTAGGACTTAGAAATTTGATACCTGGCACAACCCTTTGGCTGGTGGTTGGCATTCCTGGATAGGGCAGGACAAGGACTGGTTGGTTTAGTGTCAGGATAATATGACTGGGTGGGATATCAGGCCAATGGAATGCTATCGGTGGACACGCTATCACTAGCCTGTGGTGATAATGACCTTAGATGTTGCTAGGGCGCAAAACCTCACTAAATAAATGTGTGCTCATTGGGTGTTCGAGACGGGGTCTTTGATTGGTAGTTAGTGGTTGTCGGTGGGTTGTCAGTGAGTAAGGAGGTACCAGTGTTGTTGGCTTGTTGGTTGGTTGGTTGTTCGAGTTTTATCTCCAGGCAAAATCTTAGGTCATATAAGGTTGGATACTGACTTGTGACAGTGCGCACTCATGGCGACTTCATAGTGCTGCCTCACTGGGAAATCAGGTCACCAGTATAATGACCCAATATCCCACTCAGTCACATTATCCTGAAACTGAGCTAACCAGTCCTTGTCCTATCCTATTAATGCCGAGCACCAAACTAGGAAGCGACAAATATCAATTTTGTACTGCATTGGTTTGACTCGACTGAGAATTGAACTCTCAATCTCTGTTCACTCTAGTGATTCGGCCACCGCGTCCGGCGCCAGTGTTGTTGTTCTGGTTCCAGTAATATTAGTAACCAATGAACAATCTGCCAGCAACTCCCGTAATGTGGAAACTGTACCCTTTGTGTGGAAATAGGTTGTCCGGAAGGATAAAGAAGGGAAAATGTGATGTGTAAGATTGTGTTTGTTTTCTGGGAAATGAAAGGTCTAGATACTTGGCCATGTTTAACCAGGTTGTAAGTCTCTAGATAAATGATTCACCCATATCCAGAGTAGGGGTGCATGAGAGCCCAACCTACATCCGAGCAAAACCTGTCTTAGTATAAATCAACTATAAACAAGCTGTGGAGATTATTGTCCCAGTACTCAGTGTTGATCTGTTTATAATGGAGGAACTCATAGAAAACTATAAATAAAAGACCCAAGATAACGGTCCTGGATACTTTTCATTTGACTGGTAAGGTCGATTAACCTACATGAATTACTGAATTTAGTACTTCTAACCTAGTGGGACATGACATAGAAGTATCTGAGCAATATATTTAGCTGTTCAGATTGGGAAATCATGTGGATAGATGCATAACCCAGCCTCCCGAAACAGTTGTATGAGGTTGTTTAGTAGCCCTGTCATGGGGACAATGCTGTGGGAGTAATTAGTAAGTGTTCTCTTGTGGTTCTTTATTGTACAATCCCTTAGATTGGCTCCTGCTAGTAATGACACTTTACTAAGTCCACATTGTTTATTTATTCAGCTCTATTCCAAACAAGTCGCAAAGTTGCATGCTATACGTGGTCTGTAGGAACTGAAGATTATCGCAAACGCTAGTTGGTATACGATGGTCATAACTGTGATAGTACAACGTCTGAACACTTTGACTTCTGGATACTGAATGGTTTATTCACGGCCCAGGGCTCGCTGAACCTGCTGGCTAAACTTTCCATGACATCATCTCATTTACATAATCCTTTGTCCAAACCTTTGCATCTCATTATCATATATTAGCCACATGCCTATACTTCTATTACACATATGCCTATACTTCTATTACACATGATATATGTGTAATAGAAGCAATAACAACCAGTAAGGCCAACACAAATGTGTTTCCAGTTTCTTGACAAACACTATAAAGAGTTTGGTGACAGTAATTTATTTTGATTCAATGAAAATCTGACAAATTACATGCTTTATGTCAAATTCCATCACGGTGAAGGGATTCATGATTTAAAAATAATCTTTACGTAACCTACTTTTTGGCTTAAGGCATAGGGTTTCTGCTGACTGTGCATTCAAATTCAACGTGTCTACGCCTGACACTCCTCCCGTCTTACCGTTGGTTGGTTGTTCGGGTTTTTCATCCTGGCAACATCTAGGGTCATATCAGGACAGGTAGGCCTACTGACTTGTGACAGTGCGCACTCATGGTGACTTTATAGTGCTGCACTCTGGGCGACAAGGCTGCCAGCACCTGGACCTGATATCCCACTCAGTCACATTATCCTGACACTGGCCCAACAATTCTTTGCCCTATCCTAATAATGGCGAGCATCTGGCTAGGAAGCGACAAGTATTGATTATTAAGTCATTGGTTTGACTCGACCAGGGTTTGTGGTTTCGAATCGCACGATGTACCAAAAAGGGAGACGGACACTCAACTCACTCGGCTATCCTCTGCCTTACATTTTAACTATCACATCCCTGATCAATTCTACACACCCGGAACATGCCAGACTATCTCCTTTTTGATTTGGTAAATAGACCCTGATAGGCTATTTAAATTTTGTATCATTACATTTATTGATTAAGCAGGAGAAATTTTAATCACGGACAATTGGTCTTCCTCAACCTACTGCTCCTTGCCGTATTCTCTTTATGCCAAGCGCCAGCGTAGGTTGCAACAAGTAACCATTTTTATGCCATTGGTTTAACTCTTCCAAATTAGAATCACATGGGAAGCAGATGCCCAACTCAGTGGGGCCATCCCATCTGTTACTTATCGGCTGCTGACCTCTTTGGTGAAAAGCCTGCATTGGAGTTTCCACATTCCCATTTGGTGACCAGCCTATGTGCTGATGAGGCTAAACATTGCCTCACCCCAGTGATCAGACGGGAACTGGTGTTTCTGATTGGGCTGCTGTGCTGCTGGGCATAATGTCTGAACCGGTCAGCGATTGCCAACACCCAGAGCGAATTTACCATGTCTTCAGTGCTTGAGAGTTTTTCTTTATTTTTTTTCCTTGAATATTTATACTGCCTATCATGGATAAGTCTGAATAGACTTGTTTTCACCATTAGACAGTCTGTCGATAGAATGCCCGAGCCTACACTTTTACCGACCCAAGGGATTTTTAACCTCCCACACCACATAGACATGGTAAGAGAGCAACTGGCCTTTGATGACGCTGTAAGTTACACACAGCGGTGGAAATCCAAATTGGCAGAGGTGGGGTCACAGGGAATAGAACCACTGACCTTCAGATTAGGAGTCCGACCTAGAAAAAAGTCAGACACTCTAACCACTCCGCCACAGAGAACACCACATAGATGTTAGAATTCAGTCATAGATCGGGAGTTCATTCTCATTTACAACAACAAATATTATCCTACTCTCTTCTTACTTCATCATCATCATTATCATCAATCGCTTAACTGCGAAGGGTCATTTGGAGACCACATATGACTTTACAACTAGTGTTCTCCAGTTTTCCCTTTTCTCCATTGCCCGCTGAACTCCAGGCCTGTTGATTCCCTGATGTCGTCTTCCCACCTCTTCCTTTGTCGGCCTTGTTGTCTTCCGTCTTTCACTGTGCCTTGCAAGATGGGTTTGGCCAGATTTGATGAACTTGTTGATTGATTGATTGATTGGTGGATGCTTTACGCCGTGTCGGCAGCATAGGCCATATTCACGGCGAGAAATGTTTGTTTTTTGTTCAAACCATTGCTTTTACATGTAAAAGCAGACAATCAATTATGTGCCAATAGACACTCATTAAATTAGAAAGCTCACAATCATATATTTGTGGTCAAGGGAAACAAATTCCCATAGAAAAAGAAAAGTTTTATTAATAATTGATAGAATCCATTTAGTAAACTATATAAGGTGGTACAGTCCAGCTGCCCTCAAAAAGGCTAAAATGTTTTGAACTGGAAATAGGTCCATTAGACTGCAGTTTGGTCTCTTTATGAAACTTCAATTGCCGGCTGGATCTTGGCACAAACTTCCTCGTTGGTAACATGGTATTTGTGTGAGATGTGAATATGCCTTTTGCTTCTGACACCACATAAACCCATCATTAATAAATCACTCATACTTATAGCTTCCAGCAAATATTGGCAACAATCGTCTTGATCACGTGGGTCAGCAACAAGAGAGAGAAATGCAGATAAGTGAGGAAGGTATGCTTACATCCCTATGAGCAGCAGTCAAAGATAATATTACACCCAGGACCCCATCACTCACTCACTCGCTCACTCACTCACTCACTCACTCACTCACTCGCTCACCCACTCACTTAAAGCTGCATAGTCCGATGAAGCATCAGATTTTCAAAATCAAAACAATTATCTAGATTTGTTTCTACATATCTAACTTAGATACTGATGGACTTATTAAGTATTTGTTGCCACATAGAAGGGAACACTGAGTCGATTGAATAGAACCTGTTACTGCAGAAGCCTATGGTATCAGAGTTTTGGCATGCTTGCCAACATTATTTTCACATGTTTGAATTTCAAATATCTCAAAAGGTAGCCATTTCAATTAAAAGTTACTTAAAAATAAAGTAAGGTAGATTATAATGATCAGAAATTCAAAACCATCGGACTATGCAACTTTAACTAATTCACACACTCACTCAATATTTCAAATACACTCACTTGTTAACTCACACACGTCGACTCGTTCACACACACTCAGTCATTCACTCACTCAGGCACTCACTCACGCACTCACTCACACGCCCACACACTATCTCAAACATACTCACTCACTCACTCACTCACAAACTTGCTCACGCATAAGGTTAATTTGACTTAGAAAGGCATAGTCCGATGAAGCATCAACATTTCAAAACCCAAACAATTATTTAGATTTTATTCTACGTATTCATCTTAGATACTGTTGCACTTATTATGCATTGATTTCTGCATAGAAGGTAGGATTAAGTCAATTTAACGGAACCTGTTACTGCTGAAGCCTATGATGTCAGAGATTTCACTTGCGTGCCAAAACTAATCTGACATGTTTGCACTTCAAATATCTATTAAAAAAATTAGCCATTTAAAATAAAAGTTACTTCAAACTAAGGTAAAGTAGATTTTAATGATCAATCTAATATATTTATCACAGAAATATGACAGAAACTCAAAACCATCGGACGATGCAACTTTATGATCCCATAGCGAGGACTCTCGCTTTGAGTGGCACAGTTGTTAGGTGTCTGTGTGACATTAGACAACAACAAAACCTGGGTAATCGTCCTTTTGATCACATAAATGAGGGTCGGGCCGGCGGTTTTTATTTTTATTTTCTATTTGTCTGCCATATGACATAGACCTACTATGCAACCAGACGTGATGGCCAAATGAGTTGAGCGTCCACCTCCCAATCTGGTAGGTCATGGGATTCAACCTCCTGGGTTCGAACCCTGGCCGAGTCAAACCAATGACTTAAAAATTAATACAAACATTGAATTGCTGCTAGCCCGACGAATTTTTAACAGTTAAAAACAAAGAATAATCAGGGCCCGTATGCATGGAGCGGTGTTAGCGGCGTGTGGTGTTATCCCTCTAACTCCGGGTACCTGTCTCCGGTTATCGGCGGCATCGAGAACTATGTCACGCCGTATGCATGGAGGCCTACACGGGTTGAGTTAGCTAAACGTGAATCTATTTATACATTTGGGAAATCCCTCGATTTGACAATATGAATAACGCCGCCAATGCTGCGGCTACATTAATACCGGTTCGAATTTAGGGTTAAATTGATAAGATTTCACTTATTGCGTATGTAATTCTGTTAAATATGACAGCATTTCATAGATTTGGGCGTAAGAAATTCCCGCCGATTCGGCGGCCATTTTTACTTGACGTCGACAGTATGGATATCGACGTCGCTGCGGCGGTGGCGATTTGTTTACTTTACATTCGTCGATTCGAAAATATTAATATCGCCGCTGCTACGGCAGCAGCGTTAATATCGCTTCGCATTTAGGGTTAAACTGATAAGATTTCACTTATTGCGTATGTAATTCTGTTAAATATGATAGCATTGAGTAGATTTGGGTTCCATCCTGACACTAACCTAACACTAACACCGCTGTAAACCTGCTATGAGCAGAGTTAGAATTTCCGAGTTTAAATGATCGGTGTTAGACCTAACACTGCTCCATGCATACCAACTTTTCAGCGCTAAACCAGAAATCCTGCCATAAACGCGTTTTGGGTCTCTAACACCGCTCCATGCATACGGGCCCAGGGGAGGGCGATTTTTCAGACAAGGGCGGGGATGATCACCATTTTTATTAGCCAGTCGAATCGGCGGCGTTCCATCACCATCTGCGGCTACCGCCCTTCTCCACCAGATGGCCCTGTGCCGGCTATGGGTGAGCCCCGGTAAGCCGGTGCTAATGGCCTCCACCACCAGCACATTGAACTCTTCACGACCGCCTGCCCCGCTACACCATTATGCTGCTATACCAGAAATTCACCGACCACGTCCGCTGTATGGTTGGTTGTTGTTGTAAATATAGTTTATTCATTGAATAAAGTCTTTTGTCACTGGTCTTCCAGCCATGTGACAATACAGTTATTTACAATATGTGTATATGTAATCTAATATTGTCATCAGCAGATAGCTCAAGTCAGCTGAAATAACAATATTAATCATTCCAAGACTTATATATGGTATAGTTTGACAATTAACATATAAAATAGTAGTTATACGTTGTATACATCATCATGCTGTCGGTCGCGATGCGACAAAGACTGCTTTCATTACTTGACTGCCGCTCTCCATTTAGCTCTCTGCTGTGAGAGTTGTGTCCATGAGTCGGTCTTAATGTCTCTCAGCTTCAGGTTTCTCTTGATGGTATCTTTGAACCGGAGACGGGGGCGCCCTCTCTTTCTGTAGCCAAAAGACAGTTGAGAATAGAGGATCTGCTTTGGTAGCCTGTCTGATGACATCCTCATGAGGTGTCCAGTCCACTGGAGATTCTTTTTGATCAGAAGATCTTCCATAGAGGGCAGCCCCATCCGTTCGAGTATTTCCTTATTCGTCACTTTGTCCTTCCAGGTTAGCCTCATGATTGAACGCAGATGTCGCATCATGAAGGCATGCAGCATTTTCACCTGCTGTCTGTACGCTGTCCAGGCCTCGGCTCCGTATAGTAGGGTGGATAGCACGATTGCGCGGTAGATCTTACCTTTGACCCGAATGGACACATGGTGGTTGTTCCAGAGTCTCTGGCGTAGTCGGCCGAAAGATGCGCTAGCCTTGGCCATCCTCCTCTGTATCTCAGCATCAATGCGTCCATCACTTGATATTGTGCATCCGAGATAGGTGAATTCCGGAACAGAGTTCAGCTTGTTTCCGTCAACCATGATCTCCTCCTCTCGGGTTCTTGTAGAGTTGGGTTGGTACAGCACCTCCGTCTTCTTGATGTTAATTTTCAGGCCAAACTTCTTTGATGCATCGGAGAAAGCGTCCACTATTTTCTGGGTCTCTTCAGCAGAGTGGGCAACCAGTGCACTGTATACATACATACTTAGATACATACATGTGCATTGATTAGACCTTTACATTACGGAGTGGTTAGGTGCATAGTTTCCCTTCACAGGTTTGTATGCCTACTATGTTGTGAATTGCAAAATGATCATGTTGTTGGAGATGGGATTTTGAGATGGAGTGTTAGTAGAATGGTTTTTTTTTCTATTAGATAGATTCTGGTTAGCTTGTAGGGTTATGCTTAAAAGGTGAATACCTCGGGTGTGTTTTTGACTGCATGAAGTAGTTTGAGTAAGTAGGTTGGTAGTAATGATGGGATAAACTATGCTTGGAGTATTGTACATTTGAGTCATTTAGTAGTCTAGTACAGTCTTTATTACTGTCTATGTTTATAGGAATACTACCAGACTGATATACATTTTCTGAATTTGCTGGGAAAATAATTTGTACGGTGGATAACTTGGTTTGTTGGAAGCAGGTAAAGGAGCGCATGGGATGGTGTGGGGGGGCTGGCCATAGGTGCTTATAATAGATAGATAATTAAATATGGCAACCTCATCACTAGGCCTGTAGAAGGGTCTGATTGGCTTGGTCCTTGAATCTTACCATGTCCTTGAATTCTAGTTGTGTTTGTGCATGTCTAATTCTGACTGGGAGTTCATTCATTAATTTGCTGCCTTAGTCTATTTGTGAGTGGTTTAGGAACTTTGAGGACTGTAGCATCCCCCTGCCTGGTAACTCTGGTAGTACGGTCTATGTATTTTTAATCCTTGGCTCTGATAAACATAAGAGATAGCAGATGTCTATCTCTCCTTTGGCAGGATTTTGTGGTCACTTGTATCAAAAGCTTTCTTGAAATCAAGAAAAACAGCTATTGTAAGCTCACCTCTGTCTGTGTTAATCAACAATTCATCCATTAATGAGGCAAGTGCCTTAGTTGTTAACCTTTCTTTTCTGAAGTCATTTTGTTGGGTGGCTAAATAGTTAGTGTATTCAAAAAATGTTTGTATTTGGTCCTGAATTATCTGTTCAATTATTCTGCCAGGGAGAGGTAGTATGGATATTGATTGCAATTCAATACAGGACTTTGGGTTACCTAACTTGGGTATAGGGGTAACTGTTGCTCTCTTCCATTTTCCAGTAATTATGAGGTTGTATAGGTATGTACATTCATCTATTAAAGCCTTGATGGTGTCCTTGATAAAGGTTGAACTGATGTCCTTCATGCCTGAAGGTTGGAATGGTGATAGGTTTTGTACTTTGGAAAGGATTTTCTCTTTTGTTCTTTCTATAAGATCATATCTTAGGGGGGAATCACTAGATACTATATACTTAGATTTCATGAAGGCATTTGATACTGTCCCCCACCAGAGGCTAGCTACCAAGTTACAAAACTATGGCATTGAAGGAAATACTCTGAGATGGATCCAAAGTCTTTTGACTGGAAGGAAACAGCAAGCCGTAGTAAATGGCAGTAAATCTTCCTTCAAAGAGGTTCTCAGTGGGATACCTCAAGGGAGCGTCCTGGGTCCTATTCTGTTCGTCAGTTTCATCAATGACCTGCCTGAGATTGTATCATGTGGGATAAAATTATTTGCAGATGACGCAAAGATCTACAGAACTGTGAATTCCACGGAAGACTGTGCTGATCTGCAAAAGGACCTCCTGGAAATGGAGAATTGGGCCAAGCAGTGGCAGATGAAGTTCCATCCGAATAAATGCCAGGTCATGCGAATAGGGAGACACCACCCAGACTATACATATTTTATGCGTGAAAAGTCTACTGGCCAGCCACTAAATCTCGAAGAGAGTGAGGTAGAGAAAGATTTATGAGTATTTGTAGACAATAGGCTAAGTTTCTCCCAGCACATACAACAAACCGTATCCAAAGCTAATAAGATTGTGGGAATGATTCGCAGAACCTTCAAATACTTGGACGAAAAGATGCTGATCACATTGTACCAGAGCCAAGTATGGCCAATACTAGAGTATGGAGTCACTATATGGCACCCAATGTTGAAGAAGGATATTAAATCCATTGAAGCTGTTCAGAGAAGGTTAACTAAGCTAGTGCCACATCTGAAGGACCTTAGTTATCCAGACAGACTCAGGAGACTCAAGTTACCAAGCCTCACATACAGAACATTTCGTGGGGACATGATCAACACATGGAAGTTCCTGAATGCTGAGTATAATGTGGATGAGGCCTTGCTATTCAGACGCATAAAGGGAAGCAATACCAGAGGTCACTCCAAGAAGCTTTTCAAGCCAAGGTACAACAGCTCACTCAGAGGGGCCTTCTTTTCACAGCGAGTGATAAACATGTGGAATGAGCTACCGGAAGAAGCGGTGGAAGCAGCTACCATGAATCAATTCAAGAATGCGCTGGACAGGGCCTGGGACCAGAGAAACATTCCTGTACGATGTTGAGGCTGCATACCATTAGAGCAAAGAGCTACAAGCTTTGTATAGGCTACCACAAGCCTGCATCAAAGAAGAGGATAATAATAATAATAATAATAATATCTATGTTGGTTAACTACAACCATATAGTTGTCCTGGGCCTCAGCTTTTGGCTGAAATGTTTGGTCTAGGTTAGCTCCTATATCAACACAGTATTTGTTGATCTCTTCTGCTAGTTGAATATCAGAGATTGTTTCACCAGTGTTGTCGCTTATTAGATTACTGATTTTTGGCTAGAGATCAAGCTCTATTTGATCTAGTTCATACCAACATTTCTTGGGGTTTTGGTTGTGTATGATGGCTTGGTCAAGATAGTACCTTGATTTTGCCTTTCGAACCTCAGTCCTGGCCTTTCTAGTTTTGTATTTGGCTATGAATGTATCCCCTGGGTCTTTGGTTAATTCAGCCTTTTGCCAAAAGTAGTACAGATCTCGTTGTAGTTCTTGTAATTCATCATTTTAGTAATTTAACTGTGTTTTTTTCTTATTCTCAGTTCAATCATTGGGCAAAATTTGTCAGCAACTCTAATATGTATAGCTTCTAACATGTCCCAGCACTTGTTCGGATCTTGCTCATAAAATATTCTATTGGTAGCAAATCCCTGTAATCTGGTTGAGAGGTCCTCATAGGTGCAGTTTCTATATGTGCGGCCCCAGTGTGATGTGGTTTGTTTGTTATTCCTTGTTTTTTTCCTTGATTATATAAATAGGTTTGTGATCACTTATGTTGTAGTTAAGGACACTGGCTCTAGTACAATATTTTATATTTGTAAAAGCCATGTCAATTGTTGTATTTGAGGTTTGCGTGCTTCTAGTAGTTTTGTTAATCATCTTTTGCAGTTCATGTTCTGTGGCAAATTGTCTCATGATGTTGGCTGATGGTTGATTTTTTGCATTGTAATCTGCATTGTAATCATGAATGAGAAGAGTTTCATATTTCTTAATGTCTATAATTTGTTTCATGGCTGAGCTTAGGAGGTCAAAAGCTTCTGACATATTCCCATTTGGTGGCCTATATTACCTATTAGCATTTTCTTTGTGTGTGGTCTGGTGATGACGGCCGACTGTAATTCTAGAGTTCCATTGAAATATTGTGATCGGTATATTTGTCAGTGTCTATTTGCAGTGTGTCTTTGCAGTAGAATCCTAGGCCTCCACCAGCTTTGACTTGGCCATTTGGAAGCTTTGTTTGCCTGTCAAATCTTAGGAACATGTACCTTGAATTGATGTAAGCTTTTCCTCAATGTGGCTGTTGTGCCATGTTTCTGATACTGTATAAATATCATGTTCTGACTCTGGCAGGTCCATTCTTAGATGTTCAATTTTATGATTTAGACTACATACATTAAGGTGTCCTATTTTAAAGCCTGGCAGACCCTTCAGGTCGTTTAGAGGAAGCCTGGCCAGTTATTGCCCCCAGTTGTGGTCCCAGCACACTCAAACCTAAAAACCATTGTCTCCCCAGTAAATATTGTTATTGCCCTGTCTGTTGCCAGCATAAGATTAGTTATAAAAGTTCAAGTTGTTATCCCACCTGCAATGGAATAAAGTAATAATGTCATCTCGATGACTATTTTCCAAGTAATTGACTGTTGCATAGGGTGAGTATAAGTTGTATTGGTTGATGGGAGTGAGTTAGTGATTTGGAGATCCATTGCTGGAGTGTCAGTTGATATCAAGGCAGTCTTCGTCATGGGTTAGGAGATGTAATATTATCTGATAGGTTAGTGACTGTGTAGCATGCTCACAAGGATTAGTAACCAAATATCACCCGTAATAGTTGTTAGGATGATATCATGCATCATTAGGTAGTGCAGTGTAGAGTAATTATAAGCATAAGCATCAACATGCTGTTTACAGTACCAGCATGCCTTTTTTACTACAATATGCAGCGTGACACTAAGTGCATTACTCACATCCCTGCAATTCACACGTTCAACAATATTTAGTTGACAACAGAAACAAAATAATGACAACTCATTACCTTTTTGTGTGGTGATTAACTAGGGATCACACCTAGCAACCAATCTTTGGACATATTAGTCAATGCTAGAATTCAGCATTATGCCTATTAATCAACGCCCGTGTGGGTCACATCAGTCAACAATGAATAGCCGAACATATCCAGATATTATTTACAAGCTTGCAGGGTCATGTCAAACTACTGCAATTGGAATGTTCTAGGATATATACTTCTGTCAATGTAGTTGACCGCAGAAACAACACAATGACAACTTATTTAATGTTTGTGTAGCAATTAATGACAGGTCATACATAGTGACTTAACAGGCATATCAATAATGCATAGCCGAACATATCAGTCAAACCAACCAGGAGTTGGAATGCTGCTGGCTGTATACATATGCTGCTGCCCGGGAGTTTGGTGCTGTCGGCCGCGCAGTGCTTCCGTATTAGTGGAAAGACGAGGGGCCCGCGCCAGGGGGGTTGCCCTGAGGCGGTGGGGCTTGTGGGGAGGTGCCCCGCCTGGCCACTGCCGCCGCCGGTCGCCTCCCCTCGCCTGCTCCTGCGCAGTGCTCGGTTGTGGGTTACCACGTCGGTCGCCCCACCAGGGTGGCTGTGATCTCCTCTTTGATGTCGGGGGGCGGGTGCCGCTCTGCTGCTTTCGCTGTGCTCAGTGTGATGAGGTTTGTCCATGGGTGGTGCCGTGTCGCGTCTACCGATGGTGTTGTTTCGATGTGCGGCGCATTTTGTGGGGGTTGCTTGTGGGCCATGGGCCCTTCCTGCTTCCCCCCTCTCTATTTTTTTGCCATGTTGTACCTAGTCTTCCTCTGGCAATTTTGTTTGGCATGGTCGTAGAACGCCTGTGTTACCCTGTAGCAGTATGCGCATGCATGGACCACATCGTTCATTCCTTCCTGATGGTGTTGTTTTTGGTTACAGTGCTTTGTCGAGTTGAATGTGGTGAACGGATGCTCATGTGATTGCGCCTCTATGTGCCCGTTATTGGTCTTGTCGGCCGCGCTGCCGGTGTTCGCCCGGTCATCTCTGGAGTGGGTGGGGTTATGGGTGTGTGTGGGGGCGAAGTTGGCCCTGTCGTTTTGTATTTCCTGGCGGTCATGTCAGGATATGGTCTACTTCTCGACCATGTCGAAAATGTTTTGGGACCACTCCCTAAAGTCTGCCCATGGCTTCCTCATACAATCATCCATGATACATTTTAGGTGGGCAAACATGTGTGGGAAGTCACGTCTATCCTACGCCCGATGGTCATCTAGCAGTGCCATAAATGCCCTCATGTATTCCCTCTCGGTCATGGAGCAGCTAGCTTCTGCGCGACCAAGTTGCATTCGGGCCGTTTGATGTACATATATGGTTTTGATATGGGGTTGGTTATGAACATGTCGTGGAGAATTGCCTTCCTACCTTCAATCCTCCTGTATCTTGCCTGGTGGCTGTCGAGCTCGTCCTCCGATCCGGTGTCATGGTCGCCGTTCTTCCTGCGTCGTTGCCACTCAGCCCTGCTGGGGGAGCAGTGACGGCCACTGTTGCTGTTGCGCCTCGGGCGCTGCGGGTGCATGTGCCGCCTTTGCTCGCCCTTGCGCCTGTCTGGTGCGCTTCCCATGAGGAGGAGGAGGAGTCCCTCCTGCGTCTCCCGTTATCCTCCCGGTCGCGGTCCTCCCACCTGTGTGGCTGTTCTCTCCCGGCCTCACGCTTAGTCCGCTGCCTGGGTGGTGTCGGTGTGCAGTGGTTGTGTGGCCGTGAGGCCCACTCCTCCGGGAGTCTGTCAGCTATCTGCCTGTCAGCTATCTGCATAGCATCCATCTGGGCTGTAATTCGCTCCTGTATGCACTCCTCCATCTGCTGGATCCGTTGGTCCTCCTGAGCGGTGCGCTGCCTGTCGGGTGTCCGTTGCCTGGTCGGCCGCTGGCCCGGGTTGGGGTAGGAATCGTCCGAGTCCGGGTCTGTGCCGCTTAATGAGTGCAGGTTTCGGGGCGTCTTGGTGCCTGCGCGTGGCGTGCTACTGCTGCCTGCGTGACTGTCCATGGGCTCAGTGTCCCATGGGTGAAGCTGTATCGGCAGTGTCGTAGAGGCTCCCTCCTGGGAGCGCAGCTTTGCTGGCCAGCCTCGGCCCCTCTTCTTGTTGGATGATCCCTGATGTGGCATGTTGCGTGTGGCATCGTGGCTTGTGTAGAAAAGGAGATGGGAAGTGGTCAGTGCGGGCATTGGGAGAAGACTGACCAGCTTCGGTGGCTCCAGAAGACTCCAGGATAGTGCCTGGCCATGATGGCTGGCAGGAGTTGTTATATAGGCTGGAGGGGGGAAGATGGCTTCCCCCCTCCCCCCCCCCTTCCACCCCCCCTCCCCCCCCCACACCACAGTAGTGGCAGGGGGGGAGAGGGCTTCGGCCTTGAGCCTGCCATGTCCAGCAATGACACCGAATGAGCGACCTCGCTTATTCAAGACAATTTACAAATTTACAAAAGGCACAATAAAAAAAAGATAACAGTTACACAATAAAAACAAGTCATAAAAATAAATACAGGAACAATAATAACAAATATATACATATGTACAGACACACAAACTAAATACTGTCACTAGTGTCAGTCCACTTCTCCCAGGCCTTTTGGAGAGAGTCCAGGTGCCTTTTGGGGGGTGCCCAGGTTCCCAGGCGCAAAGAGCTCCTGCGCCTCAATGTTCAGGTTGCAGATTTTTTATATCCCCGACAGCCTGGACAAATTCAACAAAGAGGCTAGCAGGAGTGGAGCTGAAGATCTTCTTCGCCGGCATGCTGGAAGAGTTGTGAGGAGAGAGCCAGACTGCGGCGTGGGTGGGTCGGGTGCTTCCACACATGTTGGCCTACTTTAGGATCAAGTCAAGCCCATTGAGCACTCACTGTACTTATGCTGAGCACGCTGGACTATTATTAGACTGGCGCTGATTACTCGCTGGCCTGACGGCGACTCACGTTACAAATTTTGTCAAAGTTACATATAGCTACATTAGGGCGGGCATAATTACGCGAGTCCTACGCTAAGCCGATGATAAGGTTTCGCTGGCTAATGCTCGTTAGCCTTACGTTGGGCCTTTTTTTTTATGTTCTAACTCGTTGACACACGTTACAACTATGTTGGACCGATGTGTCACCTACATCCACTACGTTGCACTGACGTCCAAATTGGCCGTGCAACGCTGAGAATTTCGACGTATCTGAACCTAAATAAGTGATTTCTACGTTCCCCACTTGCTGGCCCATTATGTCATAGTGTTACAGGGGTATAACTGGTTCCTTCATTCCATGTACGTCACATCTACAGGTTGGTCACACGACTCGTAATACACTGATCTGATCTGCGTGGCTATGACCATAAATACATTACAGAGGTAGCGACAAGTATAACTTGTGTGTATTTAAACAAGAGTAAAAACCGGGAACTGAACCATGAAGTTCTACATTGTTCACCCAATCCGCGTTGAAGTCACAGAACCTCTGGAATGCTTAGAAACCCAGGGAGAATGGGAGTCCATACACAATGTAGCGCACTCAAACACAATGTTTGGGGGATAAAGTGCACATTAAAGGATCGTAACTTTCAAAGCATAGTCAGGTTGAAACCAATCGGAGCTGAAAAGTGAATTTATGTATTAACAAACAACCATGGCAAAATAACAAGTCGTGATGTCAGACTGCAAATGTCGGTATCATGTCTTTATTGGGCAAGTCACCACGCATTTCAATTTATGTCACCATAGATGTTATGCTATTAAAACCATTTAGACATTTATGATTTACCAAGTATATATATTCATATATGATATATGAATTGTATATTCAATATTATATATATAATATATTATATATAATATATATAGTATATATAATATATATAATATACATAATATATATAATTTATATAATATATATAAGTATATATAGTATATATAATATATATTATATATTACATATATTGTGTTATGTATTGTATAGATTATATGTATTATTTTATATATATATTATTATACATTCTATAAATATAATATATGATATATCGTGTATATTATATATATCTATATGATATATTGTATAATATATTACATATTATATATGACATAAATTATGTATTATATTTTATACATATTATATATATATATATATATTGTACAACTATGACAACTCCACATGCGTATGAAAATTATATGTATGACAATTTCAAATACCCATGACAATTTCATATAATCATCAACATTTCATATAACTATTAAAATGTCATGTAACTATGCAAATTCTCTATACCTCTGACTGGTGGTAACTTTAACCCCTGCTCGCTGCTGGCCGGCGGTGATATTACTGTTAGTGAAGTAGTGCCAACTGCGTGCCTCATGCTGATTCTCTTGGCCATAAAGCGCCCGGCGCCCCGCGGCTTCCTGTACCCGTGGTCGGGCCCCGCGGGTGTCCACCCCGAATAGGCCCCCGCGCCCCGCCCCCTGCCGCCCGCACACATATATGCCTACTACTTCCTGGTGGCGGGCGCTACTCCGCCTCGTTTGTGTGAATATTGGCCTCCTGATAGAGTCAGTGGACATGCCGATGCGCAACGGCAGTCGGTAGTGAGAGTACACATATGAGGATTGGTTGGTTGGTTGTTGGAGGTTTAAGTCCTGGCAACATCTAAGGTCATAGCAGGACCGGTACTGACTTGTGACAGTTCACACTCATGGTGACTTTATGTCCTACTGGGAGAGCAGGCTGCCAGCACCATGACCTGAAATCCCAGTCAGTCACGTTATCCTGATACTGACCCAACCTGTCCTTGCCCTATCCTAATAATGTCAAGCACCAGTCTATGAAGCGACACATATCAATTTGTAAGTCGTTGGTTTATATATATATATATCTATATATACTACCAGACGTGATGGCCAAATGAGTTGAGCGTCCGTCTCCTGTTTTGGGAGATCTGGGGATCCAAAGTCATGGGTTCATGGGTTCGAACCCTGGTCGAGTCGAACCAATGACTTAAAAATTGATACTTGTCGCTTCCTAGCCAGGCACTCGGCATTATTAGGATAGAGCAAGGACTGGTTGGCTCAGTGTCAGGATAATGTGATTGAGTAGGATATCAGATCATGGCGCTGGTGGCCTGGTCTCCCAGTGGCGCAGCACTATAAAGTTGCAACGAGTGCACACAGTCAGAAGTCGGTACCCATCCTTATATGACCTTTGATGTTGCTAGGATTTAAAGGAACAACAAACAATCAAACAATCTATATATACCGGATGTGGCAGGCTTCCTGTGTGGAAGGGTGGTAGTTCGATTCCCGGTCGAGTAGAACGAATGACTTACAAAGTTGGTACTTGTCACTCCATAGTCTGGCACTCGACCATTACTTCCCATGCCTTTATACTCGCATAGTACGCTAGACATCACATATGTATACCTACATATCCTCCCTATATATAGGATGACAATGGTATTCTATATATATATATATATATAGATATATATGTAGCCTCCCCGTATACATTATGAGAATGGCACCCCTATATCACATATATGTGATATATAACGAATTATGCGAGTATAAAAACACAAGGGAATTGTTTCCATTATATATTATATTATAGTTATTCCCATTGATATTCTAAGTAAGACTCCACACTTGACTGGTGGCGCCACCTGCGGCCCACCTCCCCGAGAATCAAATCGATTAAAAAAAATCGGTTTTAGTGCCTGGAAAAACCTGGTGGAAAGGACACCTACTGGAAAACCACGGGCGGTCCGAATCAATATCACCATGTAGGTAGAGTGGGGTTACCTTGGCGACTCGTAATGGATCACATACGTTTTACTAGGTACCAGCAGTACTTAAATAACACCGGAAGAAAGTATGAAAATCATGAACAATTGCTAGTTTTTAAACACTGCTATTTGGGTGTATGTTTAAATTAAAGATACCCAGAAAGTACTTTGAATGAACTAAATCTTTACTCTTTATTTTAATTCCAAAGCTACTTGGGCTGTATATTAAGACAGCACATCAAAAGGCACTTCCCGACAGGCACTTTTGCTAATTAGCACATATGTTTTGCATCACATTAATCAGAACATTTAATTACCAGAGTATCCAGTTTGTTTCTCTCAGCGTTGAATCACCGTTGGGTATACAAGCTCTTAATAGATCCTATCAGAAAGACCACTGAATGAGTTTTAAGGTTGTATATGATAGACATATATTTAAAACAAAATCAAATTATGCCAAACAAAAAAGCCCACCTCATGTTATTTTATTCGGAAATCTGATATAACAAGAGACCCTGGGGATCAATTTATAGCTGAATGTATGGTCAGGAAGGCCAGAAACGAGGTGCGAAAAGCCAAGTCTGGGCACTGTTTAGACCAGATAAATAAGTATAAGCAAAATCCAAAGAGACTATTGCATGAACTGCAACAAATTAACCCAGAAGCAAAATCCATTATCAGCAACCTCAGTAATGAAGACAATGGGGAGAGAATACTAGATAGCCTCCTGGCAGAAGAGATTAACAACTACTTCATTGAAGATGGGGAGAATCTTGCCAGAAAGTTTGACCAGGCTGTAGAAAAGTGTAGGCTCGGGCTTTCTATCGACAAACTGTCTAATGGTGAAAACAAGTCTATTCAGACTTATCCATGATAGGCAGTATAAATCTTCAAGAGATAGTCAGAACATCTACACGGTCAGCACTAATGATCAGACGTATGATTTGACTGAGATAACACAGTAGCAAATCCTCAGAAAGGTCAATGCTGCATCAACATATAAGTCATCTGGCATGAAAGACATCAGCTCAGTCCTAATGAAGGTTTCAATTACTGCACTTATAAATGAATTCACTCACCTGTATAACCTAGTGGTCAACACTGGTATTTTTCTGGAAAGCTGGAAACTCGCTACAATTTCACCCATCCCAAAGGCCAATAACCCAAGATACTGTAGTGAACTCTGTCCAATATATATTCTCCCTCTTCCTGGCAGAATCATAGAGCAAATAATACATGATGAGATAAAAACATTTTTAGAGTCCTAGAGAATTACCTAACCACCCAACAAAATGGATTTAGAAAAGACAGATCAACAACTAGGGCAGTGGCCTCTCTTTTGGATGAATTATTGACCATAGACAAAGGTGAACTTACAATTGCAGTATACCTCGACTTCAAAAAAGCTTTCGATACAATTGACCATAGAATACTATTGCAGAAAATCCAGAAAGCAGGACTGGGGAAGAAAACCTGTACATTCATGACCAACTACTTAACTAATAGGAAACAATGCACAAAACTTAATGACGCTGAGTCAACCATCAGGACTATTAAAACTGGAGTTCCGCAGGGTTCAACCCTGGACCCCCTCCTGTTTTTATTCTTTATAAATGATCTACCCCAAGTATCAGAGGATGCAGCATTCACATTATTTGCAGACGATGCAGCACTCACAGTACATAATAAAGATTTCCAAATAGCAACGGATCAGGTTCGGACAGTGCTGACCAGGGTTAACCTGTGGTGTAGTGAAAATAAAATATCCCTTAACACCAAATAAACTGAGTTTGTCATTTATGGCACCAAAGCAAGGAAGGCAAGAGCACAACCCATTACACTGCATATTGGCGGAAACCAAATTAAGGAGGCAAGTGCATACAAGTACTTAGGAACAATGATTGATTCTACCTTAAATGGGAATCAACAGCTGGCTAGACTAACTCAATCATTGGCACTAAAAATGACTAAAATCAGGAAGATGTGGAGCTTCATAAGCGAAAACACTGCCCTACTGCTATATAAATCAACAGTTCTACCAATAATAGACTATAATGATATAATTCATGGATTGCTCATGAAGCAGCAACTGACTAAGCTACAAAGGATTCACAATTGGGCATTAAGAACAATTTATTGGGGCAAAACACTAAGTGTAAAGGAAATGCATGACAAAGCAAACCTAGATTACCTAATGGTTAGAAGAGATTCACATCTCCTATCACTTATGTACAGAAGAGCCAGAGAGACCCAATATATAGACAACACAAAAAGGAATACTAGATAGGCTGATTCCACTCTACTCAAAGTCCCCAAGCCTTCCACAAAGAAACTAATTAAAGCACCAATTTACATAGGCAGCATAATGTGGAATAACCTACCAGCCAGAACCAGGGCAGCGTCCTCTTACCTAGAATTTAAAAACTCACTAAGAGTACATCGGATTGGGCAAGCCCTTATGCAGTTAGAGTAAAGTATGTTCATGGCTTCACCATACCGGAAGTGGCAGACCACCGAACCCTCAGCCTCGGTTCTCCCCCCCCCCCTTTTTATTTGTTGCTGTTCCTCTGTTCTTTTTCCAGTCAACCATATACAGTGACAGAGACAGTCCAAATAAAAGCATAAAAGTTAAGACCTAAATGCACTGGTCACAGCTGGTCCAGTGTATTATTAACAACTCCACCACAACAAGATAATTCATTAACTCACATAACTAACTACACTAGAGTTACACTAGAATATTTCTAACAAAGTGACATTTATATTGCCTAACTGCAACTGAACATTAAAACTTGCTACAACTTTACCAACTGAATACAGAAGATATCTTCTGCTTACATTCTAAATACTGCTTGCTATCTTGCCTGCTTCTACACCAAATATTGTCATAAAGATTGACATGTACTGCTTGCTATCTTGTCTGGTTCTACACCAAAGATTGTTATAAAGATTGACATGTACTGCTTGCTATCTTGTCTGGTTCTACACCAAAGATCGTTATAAAGATTGACATGTACTGCTTGCTATCTTGTCTGGTTCTACACCATAGATTGTTATAAAGTAAAACCCACACATACACAAAACAAAGAAACTCGCATTCACACAAAACCCAAACTATACAAACATTTCAGATTCATTTATACAAATTTCTTTCTTGACTAAAATGAAGAAAAACAATTGCTTCCTGGTATGTGGTAACCGATTCACATGGCTACACTTGACCATTCAAATGTGCATAAAGACTTCCCGAATGAACTTCACTATGCGTGGAAGCTGATCTATGAGTCGCATTGAACATGAAGCATTCATTACCAAATTCACAGCCCGCCTTTGTCACGGTTCAGTGCATGCGCGACATCATTGATGCGTGAAACGGTGCCGGGCAGGACTCCCTGGCCATAATCGATTAACACGACCTGGGCGACTCGGGTCACCCAAGTCGTCTGAATTGCAAATCGAACACCGCGAGTGGAGTCGACAAAAACATGTGCCGTGTGCAAAACGACCCGACGCCAGTAACCCACCTCTTGGCTGGGGTTTGCTAGGAACGATGACGTCACACCTGAGCTGGTACCTGTAGCTACCACTACAAGTCCTATTCGTTGTTTTAATGCTTTTTTTAAAATAACCCAGATTGTCAGCATATACGATCCTAAAATACTTTAAATCCTATTTTGCTGTACTTATATTGGTTATTAAAACAAATAATTAGGTTTTAGATTAAGCCACCATTTTTTCCGCCCCGAGCGTGCAGAAGCTTATTCGGTTATTCGACCCAAGTCTGCAGGATGTGCGCATGCGCCAAAAAGTGGCTCGGGTGACCAGAGTCGATTAATCGATTACGCCCTCTGTGTGACTGGGTAAATGGGAGCTGGTGGCACGCCCTGGTGACAATGCGCTTCATGCATGTTTCAGCCGTGCTTTCCGCCCATTCCGCTGGGCGCGTGCCTTCCGCCGTGCGGTGGGGCTGCAACATAGGTGATGTATTAAGTTGGCCACGCTACAGCAGAATAACGCATCGGTTTAACACATGTGGAGATATGGAATTCAAGGCTATTTCAAGGCTTTATAAAGATGGCTTTGATAGGAATTCAAGACTATTTTCACTTGGATATCAAGGAAAAAACAACGAGGGCAAATGGCCATTTTTGGACAAATTTACATCAGTGGGAACAGGTTAATGGAATCGAAGGCTTTTCAAGACTAATAACCCAAAATAGGTTCAATTCTAGAGTTTTCATTTTCAGTCTAACTTCAGTTCCCTCTACTAGATTATACTCTCTACATACTATCTACTAATCCGGTATGTAGTTACAGTTTTGGCCACATCGGCGCCACCTGTGAGGGGCTCTGACCATTTTTATGACAGCTATATCTGGTCCTTCGCGTCTACAGACACGCCCAGATTTGATCAACGACATCGAATATATATATATATATATATATATATATATATGTATATATATATATGACGTATATATTATGTACATGCAGGTGTAGGTGCAGCACGTTTCGAACCCCCCCCCCCCCCCCCCCCCCACATAAGCAAGCAAGTTTGCGCCCCACTGCCCTGCTCACCCGCCCTGTGTGAACTTGTGGACTTGTGAACCGTGTTTTTTTAAATACATATATATATATAGTATAGATATACGAGTCTTACCTGGGTATAGATGATGGATAACTGTTGTTTTCCCGAGGTACAAGCCTCGGTTAGATGTTGGCTAGGGAGAAGGAAGCACGACCGGTACCAGCAATCTTTACCTACTTATTCAGGATAAAAATGATCTTAAACTCAAATGGATACTTTAATGTTTTCGTCTTGGCACAAGCAACCATGATAGATGTGGCAGGGTGTGGAGGGTGGGCCCTAGCCAACATCTAACCGAGGCTTGTACCTCGGGAAAACAACAGTTATCCATCATCTATACCCAGGTAAGACTCGTATAACTATACTATTTTACCTCGGTACTATGCCTCAGGCTAGCTTCAGGCTAGGGAGAATTTTACATAACTTCATTTTTATCCTTAATTCATTCATATTCAAAACCATATACATTTATAGTTTTTTACATTTCATACAGTATTCATTAGTATTAATACTTTTAACTTTTCTCACCTGTCTTGTTAACTAGTGAGTAAGCGTGTGGCGAGGCCGCTAGACTTTTCTAGTCGTTTGTTGTAATGTTTTGCAAACGATCTAGCAGTCTTCCAGCCTGTGTGTGCCAGGATTCTCTTCACGGAGATCCCTAGCAGTCATGCTTTATTGACCCCGTGTTGAATGGGAAGCATAGCATCCCGTATCCACTCCTGCTGCCTTCAGAACTGTAATGGTCCATCGTGCAAGAGTGTCTCTTGAAATGCCCTTGTGTGGTTTAATCAAACTCACCAACAGTTGTCTTGAATTCCTAATGTCTTTTGTCTTGGATAAATATACCCGTATGGCAGATGCTACACAAAGTTGTCGGTCATGCAGGAGACTGTTCAAATGCACTGTGGATAATGGATCCCAAGTGCGGTTTGATTTCAATAATTTCTGTAAATCAAACGTCGCTTCCTTGCGATCTATTTCTAAACCGTCCAGGGACAATGCTACAAAAGTTTGTCCCCTGTGTCCAGTGACTAACAGTAACAATACTGCTAGCTAAAATCCTAGCTGTTTTATATTCAAAAGAATATTACTAGGCCATTTCTTAAATAATTCGAATACCATTGACCCATCCCAAAACCTATTATATTTTGGCTGATCTCAAAACCACTGAATAACTTGGTGTTTACCAACTGTCTGTCCATCTGCTCAGGGAAGTATTACAGATAAGCATCTTGCAGCTTTACTCGCTCCAAACCATAAACCTTGATTTTCTAGCATCCTTAAAAATCTAACAACTATTGGCTCCTAAGGCTACTCCTGCCATACATGGCTGCGTGTCCCAATCGGGAACTATCAAAATTCTATGTGTTTTGTCCATTCTAATCTTCCATGCTACTCTGCTGATTAGGCTGAATGTTAGGAAAAAGTAATAAAATTGATTGATTTCCCCACATCAAAGAGAAAGCATCCACTTCCCAAACATTAGGCTCTGGATGCCACAAAACCAATTTTTATAATTTGTTATTATTTCTTGATGCAAACAAATGTAAATGTGTCCAATTCCCAAATTAATTTCGCTATTTTATTATATGGCTTGGACGTTGTCCCACCCATGTTGCAAATGTAAGCCATTGCTATAGTACCATCTGTCAAAATAAAATAGCTGGGCATAGGCTATTCTAATACCTATTAGAACAGCAACTTGCCTTATCTCTGGCCTGGTTAACTGTAATACCTCACATGCTGCAACAGTCATGAATAAAATATTTCTAACTTAGTAAATGTTGTACCTTAAATCATTTACTGCATTTTGACAAGCTGCCCCCACTAAATAAATCATCAATATAAGGGAACATAATCATGTCCTTCACGCCCCATGAGCGAAAAGAACTTAGTAAATAAGCAAGGCACAAGCTAACCATTTGGTAAACAAGTAATCTCATATAGTTGTTCTTTCCAAGTAAACATTCAAGTTTTTCAATCTGCTTCGTACATTGGAACTATGTAACCTGCATCTCTAAGATCGACACTTGCCAACCAAACACCTTTGGAAAACAAGTCTCTTGCCGTCTCCAAAGAAAACATTTAAAAGATGCTAATCTTCGACTCACTTATCAAGTGTTGTTAAATCTAAAATCATTCTCACCTCTCCATTGGGCTTAAGTCGAGAAAAAATATTTGAAAATATATTCTCCTTGAATAATTGATTTTAAATAAAAAATTCCCACTCGTTATCTATTATCTAATGCTTCTCTCTCATCTTTATCAAATCGATAAGGAAAAAGAAATTACATCCTGTACTGGCAAAGACATAAAAAGGGAGTAAGTTTTCCGTCGTTCTTACCAAATTAACCCCAGTTTCCATTTCCTTAAAGAGTTACTGGAGCTAACCCCCAACATAACTGGGGAGGCTTAAACTGTCCCCACCGGTGACCAGTCCTTATCATCAGACATGGGAGCCTCGGGCTTACTACTTTTCGTAGCCAACTACGCCTCAATGATCCTTCATGATCAAACAATTGTTTGTTTGTTTGTTGTTTTACGTCCTAGAAACATGTAAGGTCATATCAGGACGGTTACCTACTTGTGACAGTGCACACTCATGGCAACTTAATAGTGCTGAAACCCAAGCACGACCCCATGATCTACCCACATGGGGGACAGACGGTCTAACTCATTCGGCCATCCCGTCTGGTCTCAACCAAATGTCCCAACAGGTTAAGAAACCTCAGTTTGTGCATTCACTGGTGTTGGAGAACATATTTATACCATTCCAAACAGACATGAGAACAACAATCTTTCTCTTGTGAGTGTCATAGGATTATGGTTCAAAACCAAACCCAACGAGGGGTAGGGACCAGTAAATCGGTAGCCTCCCACACTCTCCATCCCATACCCTTCTCCCGCCTGTGGCTAATATGCCAACAAGTTGGAGAAAATGCTACAAAATTCGGAGGTACGCCTTAATAAAACCACATGGGGAATCTCTGTCAGAAACCCAGGAACAAGTCCCAACGAGGTGTGGCTCCAACCACACCTCTCTCCGTTCGGCAACGGGTGGCAATTACTGGTGTTGGAGAACGTATTTACACCGTTCCAACACAGGCGTGTAAGCTAATGTGTAATGTCGTAGGGTAACGGTATGGAAGCCGAAACCAAACGAGGGGTAGGGACCAGTAAACCAGTACCCTCCCACACTCTCTGTTCCGTACACTTCTCCCCCCTGCGGCTACTGCGCCAGCAAGTTGGAGAAAATGCTACGAAACTTGGAGCGTACGCCTAACTATGGGGAGTCTATAAAAGAAACCCAAGATTATTTCCAACGCGAATCCATAAAAGAGACCGCGGAAATAATCCCAAAAATTCGAGATGAGGCTCCAGCCAACATCGCTCTCCGTTCGGCAACGGGCAGCTTGTTGAAAAAGTCTTACCTGTGATGTGGCAATCACCAACATCAACATACACAACAGAGACGCAACTATCTTTATAGGCTATGTGGAGTAAAGTATCAATTTCATAAGTCATTGGTTTGACTCGGCTGGGAATCGAACTCCGAACGTTCTGTGCGGGAAGCATGTACGGGTCCCAAATAAATAAATAAATGAATAAATAAATCAAATAAAATGCCGACAGGAGCCTAACCTAGAATCTGGTTCCAAACACCCCTTACACCAGTTACGGGTATCCCTCCAACGCGAACCGTCGAACTACGCCGTAAGTGCATGTGTAATTTATAAAATAATTCCATAAAACCAAAAACACCCCTCTAGATGCACAAATAATTCGATTTATTAACAAATAAGAAGCATATATACACAAGAAATACGTATCCTCCTGTATTCTTGGGTTTAAACTTCCAGGGCGATAATGGAACCAGTAAGGTTCGGCAAAAAGTAAATAAAATGGCGAATGCCAAAACTAGCGTACCGGAATTTTCTGCCGGTTTAACACCAATAATTCCATTAATATGTTCGCCAAAATAACAAGATTCGCACAGAATCTCCTCAATATCCTAATAAAGCATCCTATGAAAAATGTCCTACAACTTACTGCGAATTCTGTAGTTATTGTCGATAAAGACCGCTGTCAACTCACACACATCTTGCCTGTGCGAGAACCTTATGCTAATTGCTGGTACCGGTCGTGCTTCCTTCTCCCTAGCCTGAAGCTAGCCTGAGGCGTAGTACCGAGGTAAAATATATATATGTGATGTATAAGCATTATGCGAGTATAAAGGCACGAAATGGATTATATGTTTATTTCCCACATTTTTACTGATGGGATGGCTTACTTGATGTATGCCCCCACCTCCCCACTCCAACCACGTGACCGGAGGCTGCACCGCCGGCACGCTTCTATACTGGACGCTGCACTGTCACTTGCACTGGAGAATTTTTTTTGTTAAGGCTAGTGCATCACATTCCCTATGCCAGAGAATATATATATCTTGGGTGCCGTTGATATCATCCTCTAATCTGACACGCCATGATGGTGTTTCATGCCAAATACTCTTAATTAAACGTCGGGTGAAGAATGTCCATTGCCGTGTGACTTTAATTAGGATAATAGGAGGCATGGCTGCCCATAACTAGGATAATAGGAGCCATGGCTGCCCATATCGCACTACGCAGTAAAATCGTCACTTACTTTAATGGGCGAATTTACGAGTCGGCGGGCGTGCTAACTCCAGTTTCCCGCCTCCTTAAAATGAAAAATCAATGGTGCTTATGTTTTGAGCATGCTCACTCTAGTGTCAGGGACTTAGAACGTGGTACACGTTGGTACCTGAGCTGCTGACAGCTCCCTACGCAAGTCTATGGGAAACCATGCACTACACTTACTCACACACACAGTCACCCACATGTAGGCATGGTTAATGTTTGTTGTTTGTTTGTTGTTGTTTTACGTCCTAGCAACATCTAAGGTCATATCAGGACGGGGCATGGTTAATCACACCTCGACACACTTATGCGCGATGACGCACTTATTTCACATGTTTGCACTTCAAACATTTCATAACTTAGCCATTTAAAACAAACAGTACTTGAAACCAAAGTAAGGTAGATAGATTATAACAATCGGATTAATATATTTATCTCAGAAAAAATTACATAAACCCAAAACCACGCAGTACGCAACATTAATTCGTGCTATTAAGGATCTGAAGTCAAATAAGTCAAATTGACAAATAAAAACAGTGTGTGGAAGAAAATGGCTACGGATGGTTAAGTCATGAACCATTTTGAGCAGTTTCATGTGCGACTTACCATCACTAAAGGGCGCATTCCTTACATGTGGTATGTGGTGTGCGAATGCGAATGCGAATGCGAGAAAAAATCAAAACGCCTTGAAGCCTATGGGCTACATTCCTTACATGCGGTATGTGGTATGCGGTATGCGAATGCGAATGCGAATGCATTTTCCGATCGGTCCCTGTAGCGATCGGTGCGGCATGCGGTATGCGGCACGCAGGGTGCGAATAGAAACCTGAGTCTGATGTGTCCATTAGTTTAACACTAGGAGAGGCGACTGAGCATTATGGAACGGTCTCACACAGGGGTGCTGAGTGGAAACATATGGTAGTGGTGGTGGTGGGGTTCAGTCAGTCGCATGCCGCGTCTAAGGAATGCTGCCATTCGCATACCGCATGCCGCATGCCGCATACCGCATACCGCGTGTAAGGAATGCCCGCTTAAGTTGCCTGCACTGCCCTGAAAGCTTATCCCTCATTCATCCCAGCGGGATTGGCGCATCATGAGCTGACACACGCTCTCATTGTGCACTTATCCATCTCCAGTATATGTCAGCATACATCAGCATACGTCAGCATTAAGCAGAAAACACTTTTTTTTGGTGTGTTTTGTTGTTGGTACATTAGTTGTTTAAGCAAGGGAAATTTCAGTCTCAGACGATTGGTCTTCCTCATTCCACTGCGCCTTTCCTTATCCTAGTAATGCCGAGCGTCTGGCTAAGAAGTGACAAGTATAATTTGTTAAGTCATTGGTTTGACTCGACCAGGATTCGAACCCACGATCTACCAACATGGGAGATGGAGGGTCTAACTCATTTGGCCATCCCGTCTGGTTATATTCATCAATTCGGTACTGTCACTGGTTGGATGGCCACATGTTCTATAGTATTAGTACACTCATATTTATTTGTTGGGGGTGGGGTGGGGTGGGGCGTGGGGAGTGACTTCTGTTCACTTAAATGATACTATGTGTAGTACCATCCACACTATAACATAGACCTTCCGTATTTTGGTGGTTGTTTACTTTTAGGTTGGTTGGTTTTTTGAGTTTTACGTCCTGCCAGCATCTAAGGACGGCTACCGACTTGTGAGAGTGCACACCTATGGCGACTTTATAGTGCTGTGTCACTCGGAAATCAGGCCGCCGGCGCTATGACCCGATATCCCACTCAGTCACATTATACTGACACTGAGCTAACCAGACCTTGCCCTGTCCCATTAATGCCGAGCACCATGCTAGGAAGGGACAAGTATGAATTGTTTCGTGCTGCCCCACTGGGAGACCAGGCGGCCGGCACCATGACCCAATATCCCACATAGTCACACTAACATGATACTGTGCTAAAAGGTCCTCGCTCTAAATATCCTATTAATGCAGAGTGCCACGTTAGGTAGCAACAAACCGTTGACAATCACTATTTCCTATTTTATTATAACAAAATGTACGCGGTTTTCTCTCGCACATCTGTCATTGCTTGTATTGTGCATACAATTAACAAATGTAGGTTAATCTTGATGTAACCTGAGCTGTGTTCAATCACTTAGGCAACTGCAATACTGTTTTACAACTGAAAATGCGGCGGTCCTATATATCGACCCATATATATATATATATATATAGACCCATATATATATATATATGGGTCGATATATTGCTCCACACCAAAGGGACATTTAACCGTTCATACGATGATCAATTCTATAAGTAATTGATTTGACTCGGCTGGGATTCGAACTCCCGCCTTTCCGCATGGGAAGTCTGCGCTCTACCAATTCGGCCACCACGTCCGGTAGGGCGGACTTGGTGAGCACACTCTTCACAATGCAGTTCTTATGGGATGTTGTCGTATAGTGTCTTTCAGTACAGTCAACCAGTGAACGGGTGATAAGTAAGAGTAGATGTGGACATGAAAAGTGTGAGGTTCCTGTATGTCCCACGAACTGTATCTGAGAACTGAATATGTATGACAATGTCTCCCTATTATCTCACCATTTGAAGACGAGTAGGGCCTATGCAAGGTGCTGTGAGGATTGGTTGGTTGTTGGAGTTTTATATCCTGGCAACAATTAAGGTCACATCAGGATGGGTACCGACTTGTGACAGTGCACAATCATGGTGACTTTGCAGCGCGGCCCGACTGGGAAATCAGTCCACCGGCACCATGACCCCATATCCCACTCTGTCACATTATCCTGACACTGAGCTAACCAGTCCTGTCCCTATCCCATTAATGCAGAACACCAGGACAGGAAGCTACAAGTATCAATATTAAATCTTTTGGTTTGACTCGACCGGGAACCGAACTCCTGACCTTCAGCACCCGAGGACCGCACTCTACCGATTAGGCCACTGCGCCTGTCTGGCTGAAAGTGGACAGAAGCATTGGACTGGGGAAAAGTGAAAAAAGGCATCAGTCTGGAGGAAGATGATAAAAACATGAAATGTTCCTCCAAGCACTTCCAAAAGAAGCACCAGTCAATTGATTGTGCCTGTAGCTAGTAGTAGCCATACAACTACAAGCAAACTCTACATTTCCCACCGGGACCACACTTCGAATTTGTTCAGAGTCCAATGTTGTATGGATGCAAATCAATAAGCTTTGGTTATAGGCAGCGTTTCTTAGTATGGCTTCGGGTATGTGATTGATTGATTAATGATAGAGACATGTCAGCAGCATGGGGGAAAGGTTAGTAGGTTTATCAGTTTATTCTGTCAGTTCAGTTTCATGACAAAGGAAAGTGTTAATCACATTTATATATTTGCATTGACATTTGCACAATAATCTGAATTGGTCAGAGTTGTGTTAGATGACAGCAAAGAAATGACTTCTGATGCGATTTTGAAGTGATTATATTTGTGTCGAATTTAATTCACAAAACATAGCTAGAATCAGGGTCGTTAATCGATCAATTTGGTGGTATTTTTTAAAATGGATATCGATATTCTTGGTTTATTTGCATGCACTGATTGTTATTTAAACTCGTACATTTGTGTATTTGCTGATTGCTGGTTTTGCGTCCTAGCAACATCTCGATAACATCAGGACGGATATCAACTTGTGATCATGCACACTTATAGTGGCTTTAATGTGCTGCCGCACTTGGATGCCACTCTGCCGGAACCATGACCCGATATCCCACTCAGTCACATTATTCAGATACTGAGCAAAGCAGTACTAGCCTTATCCTCGCATTGCCAAACACGAAACCTAGTCAGTGACAAGTATCAAGTCTGTATGTCATTGGTTTGACTCAATCTGCATGATCTGGATTTGAACCCACGACTCCTCGGACAAAACAACCACCGAGAGTAGTCGCACGCTTAGTCATTTACGTTACGCATGTGCCTCAGTCTTATCAATGATTGAGGCAGGAATGCATGCATGGCATATGTGAGAAAACTATCTTCGCAATAACCATAGTTTGACATTATAAGTGTTCGTTGAAGAAGAAACACAATTTCTGGATTAAGAAATATTAATAACATGGATTATAAAAAACTAATATTAATACAATTTTAATAGTATGACTAAATGTTTTCCCTATTTGAAATGTGCCGTGCTTTAGCAGAAAGAAAAATCCGCCCGCACACACCACACATGTCAGAATGGCAATTATGCAATAAGCCAATAAACAATTTTTGCAATAAATGATCAGTATTATTAATTGATCTCACTGGTCTGTCACTGTAATTGTCTCCCTTTCTGGTTATTAACAATTATGCGGATGAAGCACACTGGGGGGGGGGGGGGGGGGGGGGAATTCGCTTCACTCGGTTAAGTAAATTCATTAAACAAATTAATCTCTAACCTTCGAGGATGTTGAGCCTTAATGAATCTTCACAAGGTTATCTGACGGTGACCGGGGAAAGTAATCAAAATTGTCACCAACGGCAACATGAAAACAAGATCAGGAAAACTTATCATGAGAGTGATGAGCAACAAGAATACAACAGCAAAGAAAGTATGTGAATACTAGTTCTAGCAGCGGTCAGAGCTGGGCAACAGGATTCAGAATCAGTTCAGGTCATCATCAGCCGGAGCAGGAGGAGACCGTAAATGTTCAACTCTGAGGGTGAGTGGGTGGGTGGGAGAAATTAACTTACTTCTTCTGTCGTTAGGTGTGAAGTGTGTGGGAGCGGCGCAGGGGGGAGGGGGCGTGGAGGGGGACCGAACCGGAAACACGCAGGACACTTCGTTCGCAAATTAAGTCAATGCCCAACAGATGTGTGGTGTAAAAGTAAACTGAGCTGCTCTGACAGTTCCACTCGTAGCTTTTCAGAGAAGATACTGCTTGCATGTGGCGCTACGTGTCCGGTTACTTCCCGCTGAATGTGAGAGGTGTAAGAGAAGTTCCCCCGGCAGGTGGCAATAAATGTGGACACTCCGAGCAGGTGGCCATACTATATTATTTAGAACATGTTTGTTTCTTTCTTCTTCTTCTTCTTCTTCTTCTTCTTCTTCTTCTTCTTCTTAAAGACGCTGCTGGTTATGGATGTAGCTCAGGAAGTAGGACATGAATAGCCTGGTGGAAATCCACACTCACGGGAATATGTATATATATTGGTAGATATATTGCACCACGCCAAAGGGATATATCAATAGCAATATAATAACAGTACTACTAATAATAATCTCCATTCCGCGCCTTTATTCTCCCATAATCACATATATATATATATATATATATTTAACGGTTCATACGATGGTCAATAATATTACTAATAACCAGAAGTGATCCATGACACTTGGTTGGTTGGAGTTTTATATCCTGGCAACATCTAAGGTCATATCAGGACGGATACCGAATCACGATAGTGCGCACTCATGTCGACTTTATAGTGCTGCCTCATTGGGAGACCAGGCTGCCAGCATCATGACATGATATCCCACTTAGTCACGTTATCCTGACACTGAGCCAACCCTATCCTAATAATGAAGAGTGTCTGGCTAGGAAACGACAAGTATCGATCTTTAAGTCATCGATTTGACTCGACCATGGTTCCAACCCGTGGGTTCGAATCCCACGATCTACCAAAACGGAAGACAGACGCTCAACTCATTCGGCCATCCCGTCTGGTCCAAGACACTTAATGTTACCGATAGATGAACTAGGAGCTAAGAGAGACATCCCCATTGTTTGCTCATCGTGCTAGAGAGGAAACAGAAGATGAAGAAGAAAAAAATAAAATAGTTCATAGTGCCTAATTGGGAGAACTTCTTCGTATGGCTGTTAGAAACACAAAGGTGCTGGAATTACCTCCTGACGCGAATTAACTGACGACATGCACTTGTAGTATTATGCAGGGACTGGTCGACCATCGCTAATGACGATACCTGCTGAGAGAAGTGCGTCTGGACAATCTCCAATAACACGAGGGGGTGCTTTTTATATTTCAGCTGCCAGAGTCCTCTGTTGAGTTTTTCCGAGCTAGCTACTCACGGCGAATTTATAGTACTACCCCCCCCTCCCCCATGATCCCAGCAACATGACTCGATACCACACTGAGTCATATTATCCTGATACTGAGGAAACAATTCCCTGGCCTCTCTTATTAATGCAGAGCACCAGGCTGGGCTGCAGCATGTATCAATTGAAAGTCATCAGTTTGACTCCGTCGGGGATCGAACCCAGGTGTGTAGTGAGACAGAGGGCATAGTCGTTTTGTAGGATGAGCCGAGTAGTAAAGGCACGGAATTGATGGAAATTACCTTAGACACTAATTAATAAACAATTAAATAATTGATGTTTTTGCATTGACCCACGTTAATATAACACTGGCAGGATGGCATGTCGTGTTGGTGATACAATATTGCGACTAGAGCAAGATTCGAACCCACAACATTTGCATTCCAGGCCAGTGTGCTAACCATTACACTACCTAAGCTCCCTAATATCATCACCCACCCATCCACACCTATCTGTCTATGCGGCTCCTTTGACTGAGATGTCAGTGCAGAGCTCTACACTTGTCCCCCTGGAATTGTAGATGATTTACGTCCAATGCGTTAATGCTTAAAATTGCATGCATACAACCAATACACTTACATAACCATACACAGGGTAGGTTCAACAACCATTCAATGTATATCTTGCACAGGACCCCGGTGTTGGCAACCAGTCTTGTGGGGGTGATAAACTGATATGTTTCAGAAATATTACACTTAGAGCAGGATTTGAACCCACACATCTTGCATTCTCTGATAGTTGTTTGTTTGTTGTTTGTTTGTTGTTGTTTTACGTCCTAGCAACATCTATATATATATCTATAACTATACATAGATATAAATAGATATTCCCAATTATATATCTATATATATCTGGTCAACACTAGTCAACATCCGGGGAGTCGAGGTGGGCGAGATGGCGCCACCGGTACAGTGTTGTATCTTACGGAGGATAACAATAATAATAATAATAATAAGTAATATTACCTTGCAAATCTTTATACTCGCATAATACATTATACATCACATATAGAGAGAGAAAATTCTTGCAATGCTCAACAGATGCCATGTTTGCTGACAGAAGTGATCTATTGCGTGATGGGTGTTACTATTACACAGTTATCGTAAAAGATTGCTCATGAGTGTTGCACGCCCAGTGTCATGTAGTGTCCACAAATGGCTGTATCTATTGTCCTGATGACAGATGCTGGTCACTGCACCATCCATCAAGTCCTCTAACTATGTGACCTACCAGCAAAATGGCTTCAGGAAAAATAGGTCCACCACTGGGGCACTGGCGTATTTACTGGATGAACTTTTGTCAAACTTAGACATGGGTGATCTTACTATCGCAGTCTTCCTTGATTTCAAGAAGGCATTTGATACGATCGATCACAAAATCCTCATGCATAAAATAGAACGAGCTGGGCTAGGCAATAGAGCACATAGCTTCCTCACAAATTACCTCAGCAATAGGAAACAATACATAAAACTAAGTGACACCAACTCGACCACTCGAGAAATAAAAAGAGGAATTCCACAGGGCTCCACTCTGGGACCCCTACTGTTTCTAATATTTATAAATGACCTACCTCTAGTTTCCAACAAAGCATCTTTCACATTATTTGCCGATGATGCAGGACTAACAATACATAACAATGACCTTGCCATAGCCGCAACCGAGGCTGGAATGGCGCTGGATGGAGTGAACACATGGTGCCATGAGAATAAACTAACACTAAATGGCACTAAAACTGAGTACATAATCTATGGAACCAAAGCCAGAAAGGCGAGGGCCCGGCCAATACAACTGCAGATGGGTGGCTTAGTGCTCCGTGAAGTGAACTCCTATAAGTACCTAGGCACAACTCTCGATGTGACTCTAAGTTGTACCCAACAGCTGGCAAGACTTCACCAAACACTGGCACTTCCACTATGTACAGATTAAATGCGACCACTCCAACGGCTGGAAGACCAGTGCCCAGTGCTGACAAAATATGTATTCAGATGAATAAAAATATTTACCAAAATAAAGAAGAAAAGTGTGGCATCATTTAGTGCCAACATCCAGCTTCCATATATATATACTTCCTCCGCTGCGACTGACACAGGTCTAATGCAGAGGGAGGAAAGGTGGGCGGATGGAGGCGTCACCGGTAGAGGTAGGTAGAAATGGGTATTGATGATGATGATAAATTACCTTCCATGCAGTTATCCTCGCATAATACACTTTACATCACATATATACATGTCTGCACTGTGGATGGGTCTTTCTCAATATAAGCTCTCTAGGAATGGTTGCTTGTCTAAATGTGATTAGCCGGTGGTAAATGTATATACTTGCAATCTAGATGTAATTGTAGATACTACTGTGGATATGCAGGTAGGTAACCTACACCATGACTCACTTTACAAAACACAGGCGTTGGCGTCATTATGTATGCGTCTGAAATTGCTATGAAAGCACTTCATTAAAACAAAAATTAAATACTCGATTATTGTATTTTCTCAAGTTTGTTTCTCTCATATTTGACTCACTAATAGAATGAGGCAGAATAAATTTGCCAACAGTTCACTGGTAAATTAAAATGAGCCTGAATCTAAAGTATTCATCCCACCGTTCTGCCCCACTACACTACTACGCCCACACATATCGATTGTTTCGCTAACCGTGTCAACCAGGATTAAAGATTAAGGATCACAGAACATCAAAACATTGATTTCAGGGTTTGGAGGGGCAATAGATCATTATCTAAGGATGAACTTGCCCAACTAAATTGCATGGGTTCGAACCCTGGTCGAATCAAACCGATGACATTAAAATTGATTCTTATCGCTTCCTAGCCAGGCGCTCAGCATTATTAGGATAGGACAAGGAGCAGTGGAATGAGGAAGACCAATCGTCCGTGATTGGAATTTCCCCTGCTTAATCAACTAATGTGGAATGAGGAAGAGCAGTCGTCTATGACTGAAAGTTCCCCTGCTTAAACAACTAATGGACAAAAAAAAAATATATATATATATATATACAACAAAATAAATCAATAGCTTGGTGCTGTTCAGTACCGGTGAAGGTACAGCGTTCGGGCAGTCACCCAGGGTGCCACACACCAGGAGGCGCGACATATAATTTCTAGAAAGATGTGTTCAAAAATATATATACTTGTATTTGTAGGGTGCCAAAGATCAGCATGCAAGAGCGCCAACAGCACTAGTGCCGGTTATGGGGCTATTTTCAATATTATAAAGATATGTGATGTTCATTTAATGAAACTACAGCTATAGCAACTGTTGCCCATGTGGGCCCCGTTTTCTGGTCAGGTTAATTCAGCCTACTGTGGTATATATACGTTATGTATAAGAATAATATGAGTATAAATCACGTAAGTTGCCTGTGTTATCATGCACCACTTATTCCCAAATATGATTGCCGGTGCCGCCACCTCATGTCAACCACTGCTGCCGACTGCCCTCGTGTGTATATATAGGAATATATATATATATATGTATATATATATTATATGTATATATATATATATTATATATATATATTTATTATATATATATTATATATATATATTATATATTATATATATATTATATATATATTATATATATATATATATATATATATATATATATATGTACATATATAAAGGACGGCGACAGTAAAAAGAAAGGAGGAACACAAGAAGGGGGTTAAAATAATGTATTCTCTGTCATGGGGAATATTAAGCTCTAGCCTAATAAAAAGAATTCTCAGGCACGAATGACAGAGTTGAGCGTCCATAGTCAGGATCGGTGGTAGTGCTGGCGCCACTGGTCACATGGGGTGGGGATTATCCACACCAAATAGATATAGTAATAGCAATATAATAACAATAATAATAATAATCTCCCTTCCATGCCTTTATACTCGCATAATGCTTATCCATGATATATATTATGTATAATACTATTTCGACAGTTAACCCAATTAGTTGGTTCAATAATCGGTCTTTGTTCTTTTTTAAATGCTTATTTTCCGGTGGGCTATCTGCAGAAGACAATTATATCAACTGTAGCACAAATGCGACTCCTCTTGTCATAAAGCTTACTTTACTTCAAAGAGGTATCCCATTGTGACACCCCCACCCGTCCAGTAATGATTTCATCACTCCTACTACATCACCATCACTGCCACCCACGTACACTATTAGTTACAGTTGTTGAGTCAGCTCTCTCTAAGGAGCTCTCCTGTGAGGAACATGTCATGCTGAATCATCTAGCGCAATAAGGCTTACACCTTCACCAACATACTGAACAGTCTTTGGCAAAGTTGTGCGTTGTGTACTTTAAACAAGAACACAACATTTTCCGTGAATATGTCATTTGTTGCTGACACGGCGTTAAATCGCCATCCACCATGACATCTTATAACTGGCATACGAATAGGGAGCGGACGTGGTGACCGAATTGGTAGAGCGCAGGCTTCTCGTTCAGAAGGCCGGAAGTTCGAATCCCAGCCGAGTTAAACTAATGACTTACAAAATTGATGCATGTCGCTACCTAGTATGGCGCTCGGCATTAATAGGATAGGACAAGGACTGGTTAGCACAGCATCGGGATAATGTGACTGTGTGGGATATCGGGTCATGGTGCAGGTGGCATGGTCTCTCAGTGGGGCAGCACTATTAAATCAACATGAGTGCGCACTGTCACAAGTCGGTACCTATCCTGATATGACCTTAGATGTTTATAGGACATAAAACAGCAAACATAAGCATGGTTTAAAGCTCTCGTCACTTGATTTTAATGTGTATTTCTTTGTCGTGGACAAAATATTCAAATGACATAAATATTAACTGCATTGCACTTAGAACTAACTACTAAGAGTAAGAATAGCTATGGGATAGTCAAAGTAATGATTCGGAACAAATCAATCGCTACCGCCAAGGTTGCATCTCAATTAGCCGAATCTGTGACGTCATCCAAGTGAGGAATATGTGGAATTATATGGGTTATGTGGCGTAGTCACGGGGCATCAAATTCACTATTAGTCAATGTAGACTTTGAGGTACTCTCCTTCGGGAACTCCATTGCAGTGAACTGCAAAAAAATGATAGTTAAAATGAATTATAACTATCTCTATAACTCGGGATCCATCTGAATACATTTGGGATCTGGTTCATAGAGTGCCCGGCAATGCGGTTGGGAAACAAGGAATCCATTAGCATTTTAAGGGGGGATGAACGTGAGACCTATATGGTTGATAACAGATTATGTATGGGTCTGTCCTCAAGCCCCTTTATATTTAATAAGATATCGGATTTTGTGGTCCGGTCCGGGGTCGACCGGGTGGTTAATTATTTAGATGATTTGTGTATTCTAGGCAGGAGCGTGAGGAAGCCACACTGAATCAGTCTAAACTCTTAACTATACTGAAACGGTTAGGGTTGTATTTGAGTTATTAAAAGTTAATATCCCCACCTACAAAGATAAGGTTCTGAGGCATTAATATAGATTCTTCAAACCTTGAGCTCAGCCTCCTGGCTGATAAACTAGACAGGCTGCAAACTGTATTAGCATGGTTCCTTAATAGGCGTAAAGCAACCAAGAAGCAGCTCAAGTGCCTGGGTGGAATTTTAGCACATTGTGCAAAGGTCATACCTGGTGGGCACACATTTTGCTGCCGGATATATGACCTGATGGCCACAGTAAAGAAACCATGCTATACGATGCGCCTGTCTGGGAGTTTCAGGGAGGACATAACCTGTTGGAAGACATTTTTGGAAATATTTAATGGGAAAGGTGGGATGATTGGTGGATTATCTCCGGTCCTACCGGTCTACAGCGATTCCTCGAATTGGGGTTTCGGGGCGACGCACCTGAACGACTGGGTAGTCGGTTCTTTTAAGAGCTGGACGACAGGACCCTCGTCATCTACGTCGGTCATCACCACATCAGTCCAAACAAGGGTTTGGGGGTTTCAAATATCAATATAAAGGAGATGTGGGCAGTGTTCGCAGCTGCGGTCAGATGGCCGGGCGGCTGGGGGACTCGGCGGTCATCGGGTCAGCACTAAATTCTGGTCGATGAAAGTCGTCAGAAATTATGGGCTTGCTACGTAAACTATTCTAGCTGTCGGTCGTACATAATTTTGTGTTCGTGTCGACATATATAAACACTCTGAGCCGCCTAGATAGGCACAATAGTGTCTCGAGAATAATGAACATTGATACGGTTGGGGCAATGTGCTGCAATCATGTGTTTCAGGCCCCGTTTCTGGTCTCTTCCAGGGAGGGAGGACCTACAGAGGGAGCAGCAGGTGTTTCAAGTGGGGTATTACTCCAAGAACTCCTGGGCTACAAGAGGAGTGCAGATTAGGCGGTATTTAGACTTTATTGATAGATTTGCACCGGGCCGTTCACCTTTCCCTTGTTCAACCGAAAGGGTTACACTTTATGCCACATGGCTAGCAAGCACGCGGGCATACTGATCAGTATTGAACTATTTAAGCATGCTGAGCTTCTTCCTGCGCCAGAACTCTAAACCGCCGATAATGTATGATCCTTACATAATCGCAGCTGCCCTTAAAGGGATAAGGAGGGAGAAGGGGAATGTACCTCCAAGGAAGAGCCTCTGTGCGGTGTACTGGACTGAGCTCCATTTCTCGCAGCTGGCTGCTGCACCCTCTGACTTTGCATTCCGGTTACCAGCTCCAGGGGGGCGTCCGACCCCTCTAACCTATCAAATTTATCAAGAAACGCTACGTATCTTCACTGGTAGGGCAGGTCTGGGTGACCAAGATTTCTCATTCCACTCCCTTCGTCATGGGGGTTGCACATATTTGTCAATGTGTGGCGCCACGATAGAGGACCTCCGGGTGAGGGGGGATTGGGCATCTGATATGATTTTCGAGTATTTGAAAAACCCCCTGCAGGGCCGGATTGTGAACGATATCAAGGTGGGGACTGCTCTTGCAGCCGCAGATATCGAGGGCCAGGGGGACTAGTCTGTTGGTCAGGTGCCTGTGGGCAGGCCCTGTTGGCTTTTTTGCTTGGCTATAGCCCGAGAAAATAAATGAGGGTCTTACCGCCCCACTAGTCCTCTGCTTATGTCTATATTTATAGAGCTTTACAGCTAGACATGTTTATGTTGAATATAAGAATTATATATATATATATAAATTGGCGGCGCTGCATTTGATTTATTTATTATCTCCTCTATACTAATACTATACGATTTGTTTTGGGACTATTAGCACCACCGTCATTTCCGGTGCCTATACGCCCCCAAATTGCCATTCACCTGAAAGTTTTTAGCTTTATATGATGTACCATCCTGGTCGAGTCAAACCGATGACTTAAAAATGGATACGTGTCACTCACTAGTCAGGCGCTCGACATTATTAGGGTAGAGCAAGGACTTGTTGGCTCAGTGCCAGGATAATGTGACTGAGTGGGATATCAAATCATGGTGCTGGCAGCCTGGTCTCCCAGTGGAGCAGCACTATAAAGTCGCCATGAGCGTGAACTGTCAAAAGTCAGTACCCGTCCTGATATGATCTTACATGTTGCCAGGACGTAAAACTCCAACAACCAACCAATCTTACGTTTCAAACAACCCTGGCTAAATCCATACTACTTTTGTTAGTTGGACGCAATATCTGATAACGGAGATTTACAGATAAACACTTGTTATTATAAGAGTGATAAAACAACTGGGAAATCGGGTCATGTTGCTGGTGATCTGGTTTTCCAGTGAGGCAGCACTTTAAAGTCACCATCAGTGCAGACTGTCACAAGTCAGTAGCCATCTTGATATGACCTCAGAATTTGGCAGGATTTAAAAACCCAAGCAAGCAAACAAGGATTACAGCACATGCACTCAATGTATTCCCATTTGATCTGCACTCCTTTTGCTGTGCGAATACAACGTCGTACTTTCAACTGTTCGGTTTTACTGATGCAATAAAGATAGTAAGCTCCATTCCGGGTCGATACTTCCTATAGATAAACCTAAAGTGAAAAATAAAACCACCCATGATTCACATCGCTCTCGATGACTCATGAATGAGGAGAGCGCTCAATCCCTGTGTGGCACCTAGGATCGTGGGGTTGAACCTCGGCGTGGGGAAACCAGGAAATTGGAAATTGATACCTGTTGCTACGCAGCCGAATGTTTCATATTAAACGTACAGTGCAATGGCACAAACATAGAACAAGTATCCGAATTCATATATCTCGGACAAAAGATTACAAATGATGGGAGATGTGAGGAAGAAATTAAAAGAAGGATAACAATAGCCCGAACAACATTCTCCAAAATGTATAGAGTGTTAACATCAAGTAAGATATTAATACAAACAAGGAAGCGTATTCTTCAGTGTTATGCGTGGTCTACTCTAATGTATGGGGCTGAGACATGGACAATCTCTAAGAAAATGTACAAACATTTAGCAGCATTTGAGATGTGGACTTATCGAAGGATGATGAAAATATCATGGACAAAGATCACCAACAAAGAAGTTCTCAGAAAAATTAAAAATAAGAAAAGCTTGTTTGCCACTATACAGACAAAGAAACTTATTTATTTTGGCCACATCATTCGTCAGAATTCAATATACCGTACATTGTTGGAAGGGAAGGTGAATGGCAGCAGAGGGAGAGGGAGACCAAGAACATCATGGTTTACAAATATTTCACAGTGGACAGGCTTGAATTATTCACAGTCTATCAGAACAGCACACCATTGGGACAAGTGGAGAACCATTGCATCCAACCCTCGACTAGAGGACGGAACTATTGATTGATTGATTGCAATGGGAAGGGGACTGAAGAAGACCAAGTTATCCACTGTTGAAATATCCCACTTAGTCACATTATCCTGATACTGATCTAACCAGTCCTTCTCCTATCCTAATAATGCTAAGCACCATACTAGGTAGCACCAAGTATCTAATTTGTAAGTGATTGGTTTGACTCGGCTGGGAATCAAATTCCCAACCTTCCGCACGGGAAGCCAGCGCTCTTACCGATTAACCACCGCGGCCGGTTAAGCATAGAAGAGGCTAATTCAATTCCAATTCAATTCTTTTATTTTAACTCTCTGCAAGGTATGTTTACAATAAACTGAGATGATACAATAAATGCATAAAAATTCCTTACAGACAGAAAGGATCCCAGAAAAGCGATGCTTATCTAGCTGGTCTCCATGATGTGAATGAACAAGCCGGTGGGTGGGTGAGTGACATGTGGAACGGTCGGAACGCCGTCAGACAATCAAAAAGCGCGTAGAGTCGACCCGAGGAGAGTGGCAGCCACCAGTATCAAGAAAAGTACTTGTTGTTCCGCGCCGAAGCAGACCCACTTAAACAAAAATGTCAAGCAATTCAAATAGTCAGAGTTTCACTTTGTTAGAGAGGGTTAGCAGAGGATTGGCAGACGAATTAGACTGATTGACTTTCATAGAAGGTTCAATAAATTATAATGATCTGTGTCTGGCTCCCTCTGTCCGAATAGGCGCATAATTTCGCATTTTGGTTGATTCGGCGGTGGGCACCAACGCGCCACCCTGGTGGAGGCGTTTGGAACTGCTTATGCCACATTGGCACAGATAACCCATAGACAGTCACTCGGCGGAGCAGCTCGGGACGAATAGCAGCAAAGGTTACCACGCCCACCTACCCTTTTAAAGACTATGCTGGCTCGGCTCGGAGGTCCTCGTCGGCAGACTACTTGGTCCCTCGAGAGTCGGCTTCCCTGTATTTACAAAAAAATTAGACTGATTCACTTTCATATAAGGTTAAATAAATCATAATAATATAAATAATAACCTTCCCAAAACTAATACTGTGTCTCCCCCCCCACCCACCTCTCCGAATCAAATTTGGCGCATCCAACACGCTGTATTAGAATTTATTTAATTGGGTATCAGATAGAGATTGCCTGAAGTAGACCGCAGGCACTGAGCCTAACTGTCAAAATGACCATCCATTAGAGATGAGAAGAGGGATAGTGCAAGCATATTGAACATTGCTTTTACCACGGGTCAGGTCAGAAGGGTAAGTTAGGACCTACAGCTGTTGATAGCCTAGACAGCGGTGTGTGCATTATGCCCATGGCTTGAGGCTCTTAACATCAAAGCTCAGCGCGGGAAATATATATATATATATATATATCCCTGCCTGCAAACAGCACTTAGTAGAAGTGGGCGTTGTGCGTGCTTGCTTCCTGTGAGGGAAGTCTTACTGTGACCACGGAATTTGTTTTTCATGTTCCTGAAAGCGCACCTTATTGATCGGTAACAAATACGGCCTATCCCACCTAATTTGGGGAGCAATTACCTCTCACTACTTTTCTTGTGTGGAGGGAGAGCCCTTATATTTGGTTGTGGTAGTTTTAGGTGTTGGCAACATCTAATGTCATATAAAGACGGGCACCAACTTGTGACAGTACACACTCATGACTACTTTACTGTGCTGCCCCACTGGGAGACCAGGCTGCCAGCACCATGACCTAATATCCCACTCAGTCACATTATCCTGGAAGTGATCGGTTCGACTCGACAATAAATCACTATAGGCAAGGAAGGAAGGTAGATAATGAGTGAAAGGTAGGAGAGTGAGACTCCCTGATTTATTGTATATATAGTTTCAAGAAACAAGATGGTGGTGATCACATGATCCAGTCTTCCAATATATAACAGGCATTCCTCTATCCACCAATGAGGGTTCAATATCCTTGTAACCAAGCCATGGTTAGGTCTGGCTACAGTGCCCTGTTCTGTCTGGTGTGCAGTGATTCATAAATAACACTTGGGGGGGAGGGGGTATGTGAGGAGACTCCCCAAAGACTGTCCCACATGTCAAGAAATGACCCTCTCTCAGGTCAAGAAGTGACCCGCTCTCGCTATCTATATTGATATACAATTTCTATCTTTAATTAGTAATGGATCACCAACTCCACATATACCTCATATGCCTTTGGTTTTATATACCATCTACCATAATATAGACTAGTTTGCAATTTATTATAGAGTAGTTCTCTATAGCCCATATCTCAAATATCGGAAAATTTTACACCACGATCTACCAATACTGGAGGCGGATACTCGACTCATTCGGCCATCCGGTCTGGTCGGGAGAGCCTTTATATTGTAGCCTGAGTGGTGTGGTGGAACTCTCCCTATTTAGTGCCTTTAGACTTAGTAGAGCAGGGCGATATGAATTACTTGTAGCACGTAGTAATAAAACACACTCGTGTAGTCTACAAATGGCTGAATATGCGGCAGGTTTGGGTATGCCAGCTACAAAGTAATCGGTAGAGGTTGTAGCTGTAGCCATAGCAACTGCACAACTGCAGCACTCATTTCTGAACCACCATCGCAAGCGCTGTATGTATATGTGATGTATAGTGAATTATACGATTAGAAAGAGACATAAGGGAATTATTATCATTATTGTTATACTCTGTAAGAGCCAACACTGTACTGGTGGCGCCACCTGCAACCTCCTCGCCTCCACCAGATGTAGACCACTGTCAGTCGCACCGGAGGCCATATATATATATTTTATCTCAGTACTATGCCTCTGGCTACTCGTAGCCCAGGGAGAAGGAAGCACATCCGGGTCCAGCAATGAGCATAATCAGCTCACAGCGGGAGGACGTTTGTGAGCAGCTCCGGCAGTTTTTCTACATTAACTACAAAACCAACAAGGTTAGTATCTTTCACAATTGATACATTGGTTCGGTTCATGTTAGCATTCACATACACAGTTTTTAAAAGCTTTTCATCAAGTTTTTGCTCTTTTACAGCTCAATTGCAATCGTGTTACATATGATTGTTAGAACAATGCATCCATTGTTCGGTTATTAATCAAGCCGCCCAATGCCGAATGGAGAGATTTTTGGCATGAGCCATTTACATCGCTAGGATTTATTCCTGGGTTTCGTTAAGATTCACCAATTGCTATTCTCCTTAAGGCGTACCTCTGAGTCCCATAGTATTTTCTACAACTTGTTGGCGAAGAAAGCCACAGGTGGGAGAGGTTTATAGGTTCTTAGAGTGTGGAAGGGCACTGCTACACTGGTCCCTACCCCTCGTTTGGATCGGTTGGTTTACCAACTATCATCCTGCGACTGTCTATTAGCCATACACCTGCGTTAAATACTGTTTTAATGCCATAATACATACCGAGTATGATTATACTCTAATTATCAGTGTGAGATTCAGCCCTAAACAATGCCTGACTATTGGTTTTTGTTTTTACTCAGTCTCCAGGCCATGGCTACGAAGCGGAGTAAGGCAGAGGCATCTCATGCGCTCAGTGAAGATGAAGACTGCTCACCGCCGGCACCGGTACAAAGGTCGCCCTCGCCTGAACAAACAGATTCAGATGAGGTAGGGGGGTATGATACCGGCCCCGGCCCAGCTGATCTGGATGAACAAGTCGTGAGATTCGTTCAGCAGAAGATGGAGGAGATGTTGCCCTACGGACTGGCAGCCATTAAGAAAAAGAGATCAAAGGTGACGCTTGATTCGGATGAATTGGAGTGGAAGGATCTCTCCGAAGATCAGGCCTCACCTAACGATGAGTCAGAGGAGGAAGTGGTTGTGTCTACGCGCAAAAGCAAACACTAAAAGAAGAAGCACTTATCAGAAGGGGCCGAGTACACAAGGGCCCGTAAAAAGAAGCCTCCTTTGAAAAAGAGCAAAAGGAAGACAAAGAAAAGGAGGAATCACAAATCCTCTTCCTCTGACTCTTCATCAGACTCATCTTCAATGAGCTCTGACTCAGACATCAAGCACGCAGGGAAATATGCAAAGTACTGTGGCAAGTAGATGAAAAGTGCAGGGTGCAACGGAGAAAGAAAGTCCATATAACTATGCTATGAGGAAGACTATTCAGGGGCACTTCAACACATTTAAGCCGGCCAAGTGATTATCAAAATGGCCTAGAAATTCAAAGGCATCAAAGGGATCCCGGAATCCAGCATTAAGGAAATGGATTCAGAAGTCAGGCTCAGCGAGGAGCGTAAAAAGTTTGAGATGGTCCTGCATGGAGTACACAAAGGTGGTACTCTCAGCCCTCACGGTCATCACGCCTATAGCCAATAGGATGATGGCAGAGAACAAGTTCTCATCGCTGTGCGATGCAATGAATGGGGGGATAGCTTTGCTGAAAGCGACAATCAACTTCCTCTCATACAGATGTTTTGAGAACATGTTTAAGGCTGTCTGCACGGATGCAAGCAAGGAGTTAGCCAGGTCAAAGAAGGTCACTGACAATAACGGGAAGGAATATACATTATTCCTTACCCCCAAGCCCATTAACGGGAAACCACTGGACAAGACGAAGATGTTCGGTGGGCAACTGCAGCACTTGTTTAAACAAGTGGAGATGGGATCGAAGTGTGGCAAACATATGGAAACGGACAAGAAGAAGTCCACAGACATGAATCCTAACTGCTTCAAGAAGATGAGGTAGGATTTTCTAAACCGGCGAACTGGCCAACAATGAGGCCAGTTCGGGATGAACTTCAGCTTCCAGGCTAGGGAAGGGGCCAGAAGCAGTCATTCGGCTGGAATGACAGGAACAGGCCCTTCAAGAGGGAGTTCAATGCCCAGAAGCTGTTCCCCCACCCAGGGAACAAATAGAAGTGGCAATGCAAGCATTTTTCAAGCTGGTAACCTCAACAACATGGCCTCCGCGGCCTCCCTCGAGTCAGGCCGGGCCCAGGACACCACTCTCGGCACATGCGCCCATGAGCTATGGCTCATGCCGGTCGAGGGCTCCTTCGCCCTCGCCATCGTCCACAAGCCGGGGGCGGACCTCATCCTTGCCGATGCCCTCAGCCGCGCCCACCTCCTCGGGCCTTGGGCCGAGGTGGCCCGGGGAGAGGTTGCCCGCATCGGCCTGACTCACGTTCACCCGAGCCACAACGCTTTCCCCTACAACCCTGGCCTGCGATTTCAGGCTACACGGCGCAGGAGGTCGCAGCCGTCGACGGCCTCAGGATCGCCACCCTCGCCCCCACGACTTGGAGGAATCGCCACCACCAGGCCTCGGGCTACGTCTCCTTCACCTTGGGCCATGGCCTTGACCCTCTGGCCCCGACAGCCTTCGATGTCGCGGCCTACACTGTCGCCCTGTACGCCCGCTCCATCGCCCTGGCATCCGTCCGCAATGCCCTCTCGGGGGCACGCTATTGGGTTGAGGCGGCCGGGGGCGACCCCTCGGCGTTCGGCTCACGCCTCACCAGAGACATCTGTTGGGGCGGGGAGCGGGCTCAGCTCCCTCACCTTGCCCCCTCTGGCACCCCTCGTGCCCTCTCCTCCCTTTTGGCAGAGGGCTCTTCGGGGCCCCTCCCCTAACATGACACTGACATTTTATCCTACCTTCCATTCACTTTATTATATCATTACCTTGAACATTGCTTATAACCTCATACTCTCATTGTACATCGCCCTCCACTTTATATATAATAAAGTGCTTTTACTTCCACTTCCTGCCTTGACTTCCTCCTTCGCTGTGTATCGGTCATAATGCTTGCATTGCGTTTGATTCGCAGTGGAGGAGGAGTGCCCCCCCCCCCGACCTTCTCCAGCCCGCCATCGACTGTTGGGCGTACATAATGCCCCCACCCCTCTTCCTCGGCCTTAAAAGCGGCTCCCCTGCCTCCTCCACTCACTCCACCTCCTCGCCCAGCCAGACGCACTCCCCGATTATTTTCTCCACCCACTCACCCTTACTTTCTGCTCTTACCTTAGAAGGCGGAGGGCTCTTCGGGGCCCCTCCCCTAACATGACACTGACATTTTATCCTACCTTCCATTCACTTTATTATATCATTACCTTGTACATTGCTTATAACCTCATACTCTCATTGTACATTGCCCTCCACTTTCTCTATAATAAAGTGCTTTTCCTTCCACTTCCTGCCTTGACTTCCTCCTTCACTGCGTATCAGATAATCAAGTCCTTAAATTCTGTGAAAAGGGCATCATAGAACCAGCACTACATGTGGCTGGGGAATTCATATCTAATATTTTCTTGCGACCCAAACCAAATGGAGATGTAAGACTAATTTTAGATCTAACATTATTCAACAAATTCATAGAATACATTTTAAGATGTTTTCCTTAGACACAGCAAGAGACTTAGTAATGCAATGCACCTGTCTAGCCAGTGTAGATCTTAAAGATGCATACTATACAGTACCTATCTATAAACTGGATGGGAAATATCTCCAATTTTGTTGGAATGGCAAACTTTATGAGTTCAAATGCATGCCAAATGGACTGGCTTGCTGTCCACGCATTTTCACAAGGTTACTTAAACCAATTTTTTCCCAGATGGCTAGGGAAGGACATATTATGTTTCCTTATATTGATGGTTCATTTATTGTTGCACAAACACAACACCAATGCCAGACAGCAGTAGACAAATTATGTGAAAAATTTACAAAATTAGGGTTCTACAAACATGAAACTAATTCCACGTGTCAGTACTAATACCAACAAAGAATTTAAAGTTTCTGGGATTCTTTATTGACACCACAGAAATGACCATTTCATTAACAGCCAAAAAGTTGATAAATTTACAACAGCAAATCAATTAATACAATTGAAAAAACCAAAGATACAACAAGTTGCAATATTGAAAGGAATTATGATAGCATATGCTCCGGCTATTAAATCACTAGAAATAGATAAGAACTTGGTGTTGGCATGCACAAAAGGAAACTTTGAGCAGCCCATGACAATTTCTCCAGGAGGCCAAAATGATATTATTTGGGGGCTGTCACACATTAACAATTTTCCCAACCCCATTAGGATGGGAGAGCCTAACACTACAATTACAACAGATGCTTCATGAGAAGGCTGGGGGGCTCATAGAGACCAACAGGCAACAGTTGGTCGTTGGATGGAAGATGAAATCTCCGATCACATAGATGTGTTAGAACTTACAGCTATTTATCTAGGACTCCTTAGTCTAATTCATCTTCCTAAAAATCATGTGAGAGTTTTAACAAACAATACGACAGCTATGGCTTACATATGTAATATGGGACGTATGAAATCCCATACCTTGTTAGAGTTGTGGGCCCCCGACTTATATGCGGGCGTTTGAATGCTATTGATGGCCGATCCACTTAGGGGGTACCCGAGGGTTATGGTTATCTCTCATTATGTGCATTCATGTTATTCGCTGTACTACTCAATAATGCTAAACTGCCCTAATATCCTGCATAAGGCATACTATCCTGCATAAGGCATATTATCCTGCATACTGCATACTAGTCTGCATAAGGCATATGATCCTGCATAAGGCATACGGTTCTGCATAAGGCATACGGTTCAAAGTTCCGCCTTTTCAGATCTGTATTAGGTCAATTACATGACAGAGCTTACCCCATAGTAGAGATACACACATGACACAACACACGATCTGAGTCCAGAACCAGTAGAAGAGTAGATGATTAAAGGCTGCTTAGTTTTATTCACTTTATATATGTTTTTAGATACATACAACAGTGGATGTTATAGACATTCTTATTGGCTCTGACACTCATGCACACCAGTCACTCCTAGCCCGCATGATCACTCCCTAACAGAGCTCACCATTGGCTGCCTTTATGACTCACCCCCCTCCCACCCAGCTCTGGCCACCACCTAGCTTGTCTGGGATTACATAACCCGTGGTGACCGTGTGGCTGGGCGAGATAAGGGGTAGGGATTGTGCTTAAAGGGGCATTGCTTCCCTCCCCTGGTGTGAGCATTATAAAGGGAGTACTGTTTCTTATTTAGCCATCTCGATATTCAATATACACTTAATTTTACAGAGGCACTCGTCCAAACCATGTAATTCTATGGCTAAACTCATTCGGGACTGGGCAGAGGAATGCAAGATATGGCTAACAGTAACACATACTGTCAAAATACTTTAGCTGAAAAGAAAAGTCAACATTTCGACGACCATTTAGAATGGTCACTAACTCAGAGTATTTATGACCACATTTGTCACAAATGGGGCATATTGCCGTAAGGTATGCCATGTTATTGCATTATTGGTCGTTCTATTTTTCTGTGTCAATTAGGGACTATTTGAAAATATCATTCCATTGCTGCTTGCCCGTGGGGGACACAGGTTGTTAGAGCAACGTACAGTAATAGCTCAAATAAATGTTCGGTATATGTCTGGTGATGCCTTCATGAAACACTGCGCCCTGTGGCATCAACAGGTATCACGGGGTTCATGTGTGGTGGGGAGTGGGCGATGACAATGGGTTGGGGTGGGGCGAGGGTTATAGGCGCAGGGCATGGAACAAGAACACTGACAGCTCTGGTGATGCCTTCAAGAAACAAGGCGCCCTGTGGCATCAACAGGTATCACGTGGTTCAGGTGTGGTGGGGAGTGGGCGATGGCAATGGGTGGGGGTGGGGCGGGGGTTATAGGATCAGGGCATGGAACAAGAACACTGACAGCTCGGTGACAGTTCACTGTCAGCATTAATAAAGGCTGGCACATGCAACATTGTCAACTAGTTCATGGAAGTACTGCCAGGACAGCATTTTTTTTTTTTGGTCCATTAGTTGTTTAAGCAGGGGAAATTTCAGTCATAGACGACTGGTCTTCCTCATTCCACTGCTGGTCGATAGAAAGCCCGAGCCTACACTTTTACCGACCCAAGGGATTTTTAACCTCCCACACCACATAGACATGGTATGAGAGCAACCGGCCTTTGATGACGCTGTAAGTTATACACAGCGGTGGAAATCCAATTTGGCAGAGCTGGGGGCATGGGAAAGCAAACCGCCGACACTCAGATGAGGATTCTGACCTAGAAAAATGTCAGACACTCTAACCACACTCTAACCACTCCGCCACAGAGAACGCCTCGGTTGTGATTATGTATGATACCTTTGCAAATCACATATATATATATATATATATATATAAATATATATATATATATATATATATATATATATATATATATATGTCAGTTTGTCCATTAATCTAGCCATAGATCAGCCTATCTACGATGACTGGTGGCAATTTGTTTTTCATTGAGGTCGGCAATAACAGTTTGATGCTCGATTATACCCAATTGCTATATAATGCCTATATAATAATCTAGACGCGTGGCCAAATGAGTTGCGCAACATCCTCCCGTTTTAATAGGTCGTCGGATTCAAACCCCTGTCCAAGCCGATTACCTAACAGATTGATACTTGTCACTGACTGATCTGGCCATCGGCAGTACTAGCACATGGCATGGAGCAGTGGAATGAGGAAGACCAGTAGACCAGTGTCAGTCTGGACTCGACCAGGGTTCGAACATTTTTTTATTTTGTTTATTGACGAGGTATTTACTCTGCCCATAATGTATAAGCTCCTGTCAGGGTGCTTGTTTTCAACGCTGAACAGCTGTGGTGCTGTCTTAATCTGTTCCTTTGCCCAGGAGTGTTTACCTGTGTCTGCTCGGGTTTGGTTGTTAGTAATAGCCTATGTTAGTTTTTTTGTAATTTTCCAGTTTTTTTGTCTAGTCTGAGTAATGATACCTTAGCCTACTAGGTACATCTACTTGGGTGACATCCAGGCTTGCGGGAGAGGATCCCGTTCCATTAAGATTTTTTGTTATTTGTTGCAGCATCCTTTCACCTAAACCCTGTCCTTAGATAGTGCACTTGTGTGCTAGAACACACTCGGACCCTTTAGGACTGCGGCCAGGTGGGATGGCTGTCTTGTTTGCCTAGCCATTTTGTATTTCAGGGTGGATCAGTTGCATGAGGGTTTGAATCCCACGATCTACCAATACTGGAGACGGATACTCAACTCATTCGGCCATCCAGTCTGGTCGGGAGAGCCTTTATATTGTAGACTGAGTGGTGTAGACCTACTGGTTGTCTGCGATTGAAATGAAGTCTAGTCAGGGCCTTTTTAATCAGGGGAATGTACTTGTAACGGATTGCGCGGGACTGACGTATGCGGTTATTATCCGTTACCGTCCGTTCCCGTCCGTTATCCGTCAATTCCCGTCCCTTTCCGTCCATTATCGTCCGTTCCCGTCCGTTACATATCCATTACACGTCCGTTGCCATTCGTCTATACTGAATTGTCCGTTGACCGTTAGGTAGTTAGATACATTATCAACCGTTACCGTCCGTTACCGTCTGTTACCCGTCCAGTTCCGTCCGTTAAGGCCCTGTCACACTATGACGTAACGACGTCAACGTAGGGAGAACGTGAAAATCATTGAAGTTCTCGGCGTAGTATGCAAATTTGGGCACAAGTTGAACATGGATGCAGCATAGTGGACGAGAGTGTAAAGTCGGTAAAGCATAGTGATACCGTCATTCAACGAGAGAGGACAACGTCTTTACGCTCACGGAACGTTATGAACGTTATTCCATCGCCAGAAGAACATTGAACGTACGTGGTGAAACGTTGAACGTACGTTGAACGTACGTTCTCCTGACGTTCTCCTGACGTTCTCCTGATGTTCCCATTACGCCGCATGGACATTTCCACCCCGTTTAATGTGGGTCAACGTAGTGGAACGTAGTGAGCAGCATTTGACTAACGTCCGTTTAACGTCATTGATGTTCACTGAACGTGTACAGAACGTACGGCGAACGTAAACCCTTACGTTCGAGGTAAGTCAAAAGTTTTGAACATGTCCAAAACCTCGACATAACTCGACGTAACACGACGTAATGTGATCTAGCTCGACGTCAGTCTAACGTCATTCTGACATCATCATAACGTAACCCAACGTACGTCAGTGTAATGACGAAAAATGACCACGTTAGGCTCATGTTTGCTCGTTACGTCGTAGTGTGACAGGGGTATTACATAATCGATACATTTCACGTCCGAATCACACCAGACTAGAATATTTGTGTCCGGCTCTATCCGTTTCATCAATCCGCCATAGTGTGACAGGCACTTTAGCGATAACGTTACAGCTGATACTCGCTGAAAGTTTTATGGGTGTCTTTTTGCATTGCTTCGCCTCCCCCCTAAATGTTATGTTCATGTTTATTACATTTGTGTGAAGGTTGGTATGAGATTCCCATATTGATTATGGAATTACCGGACGTGGTGGCCGAAAAGGTAGAACGCAGGCTTCCCATGCGGAAGGTCGGGAGTTCGAATCCCGGTCGAATGCCCGTCGAGTCAGACCACTGACTTATAAAATTGATGCTTGTCACTTACTAGCCTTGTGCTCTGCATTAATAGGATAGGACAGGGACGGGTTAGCACAACATCGGGATAATGTGACTGGGTGGGATACCAGGCCATGGTGCCGGCGGCCTGTTCTTATAGTGGGACAGCACTATAAAGTCACCATGAGTGCGCACTGTCACAAGTCGGTACCCGGCCGAATATGTCCTTAGATGTTGCTAGGACGTAAAACCCCCAACAAATAAACAAACATATCATGGAATCAGTGTGGGTGGTCGATTACAGGGATGGAAAGTCACTTTGTTTGTTGGGGATTTATATTCTAGTAATGTTCCAGTGAAAGACTGTCACATTATCATGATGCTGAGCAATCCCCAGTTCTTGCCCTCTTCTAGTAAAGCCGAACACCAGGCTAGGTAGTGACGAGTAGCAATTATGTAACTCTTTGGTTCGACAAAGCCGTGTTCCGAACCCACGATGTACCGCCCGGGAAGGCAGTGAGCGTTCTTCCCGATTAAGCCATCCCTCCTCTCTCTCTCTCTCTATATATATATCTAAATATATATATATATATATATAAATATTTATATATGAAGAGTTCAGTCGTAAATCCTCTGAACGCCAATCAAAAGATCTAATTAAAATAAAAGATGTATATCTGAAAGTAATTTTAATTCTCACAATTACACTTTTCATGTGATCAAATGCTTGCGGAGCATTCAACAAAAAATAGGAATGTACAAATTGAACCTTTTGAAGGTCAATCTCAAAGGTTTATCTCAATTTTTGTATTTGCGTTTACGAGGATTTGCGCCTGAACTCTTCATATGTAGTCGATAACAGTGATGGAAGGTTTCGTTTCTCTGTCTATAATATATGCTATATAATAAATATCCGATGTTGGATTGCGTAGCGCACGCCATCAACAGACACATATGTTGTGCAAGTCTTTGCTTCCACTCGGCCGTGAATCGAACCCACGACCTCCCGCGAGGATAGTAGAAGCCCTTCCAACACTTGGCCATGTTGTAAGGCGTAACATGATGTAGGGTTGCGTGTTCGAGTCTGTGGCTATGTAGGTAGGCTAAGGTGAAAAACAATACAGACGGAGAGAAAGAGAGAAAGTAAAGCAAAGTAAGAGTGTACGAAGAGAGAGTCCAAGCCCCTCTGGTTTATTATATATAGTACATGGGTTCATTGTAGAGTATCAGCCCACCCTTTTCCCCAAATGGGAAACAAGCATTCTTGGCCCTACCAACATTCCTGGTGTCTATGGCTACCAGTGGTCTACCCATCACCACCAAGCTGTGGTGGCTGGCCACCACCAACCTAGACCCTGAGTGTGGTGATCCTATCCAGAGGGGGAAGGGGTAGGCCCTGAGTGCCCCTTACACACAGCCCTGCCAGCACCACTATGTCTATTTATATTCCACTCAGGCACCACCAGCACTTACATATATATACATACATGCGCTTGGTAACGTATACCTGTTTAGTAATCGAACATTTGCATTCCCCCAACGCCGTAAATCGGAATATTTTACAATGATATCAAAGACTACCAACAGCCAACACGCCTTCTTTAAAAAAAATCAATCAGACTGCAGTGATATGGTTTTTTGTTGTTGTAAAGTACTTTGTTCCCCGCTTCCTTTTTAAAGGGGAGGTTTCGAAGTGTGTTTGCTTTGCGTTGTTGACTCGGTGATTTACAAGGTACCCCACCACACACACACACACACCTGCTTGCTATGTGTGTTTACCCTGGTAATTTAAAAGCAAATCCCCCCCCACACACACACAGGTCTGCTTTATATGTGTGTTTAACCTGGTAATTTACAAGCGAACACCTCACACACACACACATGCTTGCTATGTGCGTTTACCCCGGTCATTTACAGGCGAACACCCACCCACCCTCCACACCGCCATACACTCTTCCCTCCTCTGAGTGCATGTCCACCTTAACAGGGCCTTTAGATCTCCGCCCGTGTGCTGCGTTGATTGCCGGGCACGGTGACTCCTCGCCGCGAGGCAGTGTCTTGTCGAGCACTGTTGACATGGCGAGAGATGAAGGCATCGGGCGGGGTTGGACGTGGTGGCGTGCCACTTCCGCTCCGCCCAATTTGTTGGTGATCCCTTCAAGTAAAAGCACCCCGTGCTTGACGCGCGTGCTGCACGCGTGTGAGGCGGGCCAGGACTGACGTTGGGATCAATTACGTGCTCGGAGAGCAATGAAATAACAGGCCGCTGCATCGAGTACAAGCCAGAGACTGTGTGCTTGGAACCCGATGCAACGCATTCCGACAGCGAAGCTCTTTAGGTATGCTTTAAAAAAAAAACAGACGGTATGGCCAAATAAGTTGAGCACCCCCCTCCACCCCCCATTTTGGTAGGTTGTAGGGTTCGAATGCGCAGTTTCGAAAACTGGGCGAGTTAAACCAATGACTTCAGAATTTATACTTGATATTAATATGTAGGGGATGGAACAGTGGATGAGCACAACGTATTGTCTGTGGTTGACATTTCCCCTGCTTAATCAACTAATCCGTAGCAACTCTACACGGTGGACAGCTTCTGTTGATAGAAGTCCAAATCCGCACCCCCCCCCCCGCCCCCACCCCCGCCCACAAACGGAGAAAAATCCCGGTAACACTGCTTATGTCTTTATAGACAAGGAGTGCTTCCCGGTGTGGCGGTTTCAGCGCCCGGTCAGTTTCAGCACCCGGTCGTGGCTTCTACGCATGCACGGATATTAAGAGCGTCAAAACACCTGTGGCCTCGCCGGCTACAAGCTCAGCTGTAACTATCAGCAGGTTAGGGACCGATTAGGCTGAAATCTATTGAATGCGATCATATTTAACAGAATTACATACTCAAATAATGAAATTTAATTAAATTAACCTTAAATTCCAAGCGATATTAATGTAGCAGCTAGATCGGCGTCGAATCGCTGAGTGTAAACTAAACAAATAGCAGTGCTCGCCGGCGACATGCTGCAGTTTGCACGGCCTCAGAAAATCTGCGCATGCGCAGAAGCCACGGCAGGGCGCTGAAACTGACCGGGCACTGAAACCGCCACACCGGCTTCCAACCTGAGACTGTAGTGTGAAATTCAGCCGACGGGGGGCGCCAGTAGTAAATGGGTCGGTCTATTATGAGCGATAATAGGAAATTATTCCAACGCTACCAGTGCCGGTTAATTACATCGAAGTGTGCTATTTATAGCTCAATGCTGGGAAGACGTTACCTACAAAGCGGGCGCAGTCTATTGTCAGCGAGATTAGTCGTGTCTCCATGTAAAGCCAAAGCGGGAAGGACAGAGGAACTTAGCTTGGTCCCACACCACGAACAAGCAGTCCTTGGGCTTGGCACAAAGCATTAATACGGAAGATCTGTAGGGAGGGACCAGTTTAATTGTTCCTCCGCGCGTCGTGCGCTACTCTGCGGCGAAGGCGTCAAGGGGTTAAACGCATAGGCCATCAGTTTATTAAGCTTATTATTTAACTCCTCCAAGACAAGAGCCGGTTTGGATGAGAAGTTCTCAGGCTGGCACCTACAAAAAGGCCCTACCCATTTATTATAAAGTCAAAATTTGAACGACAAATAGTGAGCAGCAGCGCAAAACTGGTGTGTGCATGTGTTGCACTCCCTGGGGCCGAATGGATGCAGTCAAGCAGTGGACCGGCTGATGTTATGTAATGCATTACTCCACCAGCCAAGGTGGTAGGGAGAAAAAGAAGACAGCAGAAGATAACATAGATGTGAAGGGTGTGCATTGAGCACTACCCCAGACCAGTTGTCTGACCTACAAAATTTATGATGACAGTTGCTGACAAGTACCGATGTAGCAGGAAATCGCAAACCCCTGGACATCGCACACCCCGTGGGTTTTTTTCTTGACGATTTATACGGCCTATCATGGATAAGTCTGAATAGACTTGTTTTCACCATTAGACAATTTATTGATAGAAAGCCCGAGCCTACACTTTTACCAACCCAAGGAATTTTTAACCTCCCACACACCACATAGAAATGGTATGAGAGCAACCGGCCTTTGATGACGCTGTAAGTTATACAGAGCAGTGGAAATCCAAAATGGCAGAGGTGGGGGAGTAGCATGGGGAATTGAACAACCTACCTTCACATTAGGAGTCCGACCTAGAAAAAAGTCAGACACTCTAACCACTCTGTCACAGAGAACACCACAATCTACCAAAACAGGAGACGGACGCTCACTCATTCGGCCATCCCGTCTGGTCACGTTTGTTTCTACTTTTACAATGAGAACTACTTCATCTCATCAACTGTGCCACAGCAATATTTAGTCAGGGAGGATAACCTAGTGTCGAATTCGCTAAAACCTCATCCATTATCAACCTTCTGTACACCTGCACTAGAGCTGTTTCCGGCTGACATCCTGCTAAGAACTGCCGACCGACTATAGCCAGCAAATATACTTACATGCCATTAGTGTGAATAGAAAATGTAAGCCTTAGGCATTGTGTTCTACAAATCCCCAGTCGTGTAATTGGGGACAGGAACAGAGGGCGATGACAGACTATTGTGTCAGCCTCATAACGTGATGGACAACCACGCCTCTGTCTGAAGAAAGGATTACCGTGAGGTGGGTGCAACTCGCACTAAGCTTCCCCATTTAGATATTATACATGTCAATGCTCTCTCTATAGATACAGAAAGACGTATAGTTAAAATAAGACATATAGTTGAAGTAAGACATAGAGTAAGACATTTAGTTAAGGTAAGACATATAGTTAGAGTAAGACACAGAGTTAAAGTAAGACATATAGTTAAAGTAAGACATATAGTTAAACTAAGACATAGTTAAAGTAAGACATTTAGTTAAAGTAAGACATGTAGTTAAAGTAAGACATAAGACAACCGTAAGGCAGGGACAAAATGAATTACTCAGCAAACTAGTGTCAACGCTAAGTCTATGGACAGCTAATATCAAAATCATCCCCAGCTTGCCTAGTTTACGCATAGCAATTTAACCTAATAAATATCGCTAAAATACAGCATTAGTGTTAAGCCTAAGAGCACTCATTTTGTATATTAATAATTAGCTCCGGATGAAAAGCAAATATTTAGTTCGCTATTTTACTTATCGCTATTAGTCAATTATTTAGGATTTTTGGGCCCTGCAATGGGGCATAGGAAAGACAATTTAACAAACGTGTGTTGGTATAAGTCTAATTGTGGCGAGTTGAGATTCAGTATTCAATTAAAGTCTCTAAATATTAGCTCACCCACCACACCACCAGACCCATGCAGGCACACATGATTCAGCGAAGAACTGACAAGCACACAGCAGTCTAGATAAATATAAAGTTTATTCACACAACACGGGAGAGCCCGAGCCGAGCTTCAGAAGGGTGATTGGGTGGGTAAAAGTTTTCGCGGGTCATCAGCGAGCCAGGGAGTGAGGCGGGGTATGGAGGGGGTAGCAGCGATGGGCGGAACAGCTGGAAAGTCGGCGACCAATCAGCAGACGCGGGAGCAAGCCGCTGTCATGGTATACAACCCCTGCCTGATCGCAGCCCCTGTCGTGGCTTCTGCGCATGCGCAGAGGTTGTAAACAAGCTCAGCTCGGCTGCAGAACGACTACACACTGCCAGTGTCTATTAAAGATTAATAGAAATGCACAACCCTAACCATATAAATTTAATATAATCTGTTCGTTGGATATGTTTTCTATATATGTTCCAGGGGATTTGTTTCTAGGTGGTGTATAGTTTCATAGATATTTCACTTTTTCTGTATGAAGATTGCACTGACACTCAGAATATCCCAACTTTCACTATTTAGTCTATTATCTCTGTTTTTAATACTTTCAGCATAAATTGCTCTTAGGTTACATTAAATACTTCAGATCTTCCTCTTCAATCGCGCATTAAGATATTTTTAATCGATCCACTGAAAGTTTTTAAATTTATTTTACAAAAATAAATGCTTAGTCAACTGTCTTCACGACAGGGGCTGCGATCAGGCAGGGGTTGTATACCATGACACCGCCCCCAGGAAGGGGTGACGACAACGAAAGTCATTCCTCACTGAATGAAATGCAATTCGAGAATTGTGAGCAATTCCATCACTTGATCTTATTGTATACAATTTTTTATTTTTTTTGGTAAATATTTTTATTCATCTGAATACATATTTTGTCAGCGCCGGAGTTGGAGTGGTCGCATTTCATCTGTACATAGTGGAAGGTGGAATGTGTTGCATTGTGTGCACAGCACAACCCATTCTGAACATAACAGAAAGTGGGGGAGCAGGCTATGCTGCATAGTGTACAGCATAGGTATTCAACATAGTGCAAGGTATATGTATCAAGATAGAGTGTACAGTAATGTACACTAGTGGTTAAATCATATGCTGTGTTTGTATATCAGTTAGATTTGGTTTTAATAACGGTTAGTCTTTAAATAGTGCCATGTTGTGCATGTATAGTGGTTTATATTGTGTGTATTGCTGGTTGAAGATGTAGTTATTCAGTGGTGGTAATGGGTCTAAAGTAGGGGTAGTGGGTCTCGAGTCATTGAGTTATAATAGTTGTTTGTCAAATGTGGATGGGGGTGAGGGGTCCATGGGCAGATATTTGAGTTTGTCCACTAAATATTCAACCACCACCCCGACCCCCGGATATACAAGCATAGGAGGGCGTGGACATCTGGGTACTTAGCGAATCATGCCCTAGCAAATGTTTGAGGTGGTGAAAACAATAGCAGTCACAGCATTGAAGCGAATGTAAATAAAACAAAAAGCACAAATCTATTCACTGCTACAATCTATTTCTGTTATTTAGAACCATAAATATTTACTCAGGACTTGAAATAATGTTATTTAGGAGTATAACCTACCCAATAAGTGAAATTTGGTCAAAGTAAACCCAAAATCTGAGCGATATTAAGGCTGCCACCGATGCAATTAAAACCAAAAGCACAAATCTATTCACTGCTACGATCTAAGTCTTTTGAAATAATGTTATTTAGGAGCATAACTTACTCAATAAGTGAAATTTGGTGTTATTGCGAATGTAAATAAAACGAAAAGCTGGTTTGTTTTCACCGCGTCAACTGGAAGTGACGTGACCGTGCGCCCTCCTATTCGTTGTTCATCATATATCACGCTTTGTAAACACACCAACAAGAAGACGTTCTAAAAATAGAATCTGGGGCTGGGGTAGGGGGTGGGGGTGGGGGGGTGAGGGAAGGGGGGGGGGTCCCAGCAGTAATTCACCCATGTCAGATGTACAGGGACGCCCAGCTTGGTCTCTAAGACTTGGTGACGTCACAGGAAACAGGGCGTCAGCATCCTCGCACAGCCAGGCAAAGTTCCATGTCTGGTGTCTAAGAATTGTTGACGTCACAGGAAGATGGTAGTCACCTGGTGCAGCCAAGCATAGCTGTCCAGGAAACTGACAGTACCAGGGACACATCACCACACCCGGCCGTCCTATACGTCATGCAAGCAAAGAATATAAAATTGTATTTATGTATTTAACACAAATCCATGTACTCCTCCCTCCATCACCATCGTCTATATTCATGGAAACAAACTAAAACAAAATGGCTATGTTGAATGACCTAGTTCAAAGCGGGGGAAATTTATGCTTGTCTTCAATGTTTGTTTATAAATAATTCAATGGTTATTATCAAATTATCAAGATACAATCTTGCGGTAAGGTTAAATATATGCCATGTCAGTATTGATTTGATGGCATATTTATTAGCGTATATCATCGTGTATGTCAACTTACTATTTCAGTGCATGATACATTGGATGGGAATATTTAATAGACATACTCAATTTGGTTATTAATAGATCAAAGCTACTAAAGTAAAACCTCTCTATACCGACCCCGCCACAGATCGACCACTCCCCTGTATCGATCGCTTAATTTGGGTCCCAGCAATACCATTATAAGGATATGCTAACTCTCTAAACCGACCACCAACCTAAATGGACCACTTAAAGTCGGTCCCATGGTCACTCGATTTAGAGCGGTTTTACGCTATATGTGTACTAAAAGAAGGAAGGGTCAATGGTATTGTAATCGAAATCTTCAAAGGTGCATCACATTCTATCTCATCTAATTCTAAACTTAGAAAAACTCACAAAATCTTATTGGTTGTGACGGGGCTATAAAAAATAGGTTTAATAAATGAGTGGAGTTTAAGTCTTCAGAAAGTCTCCAAGAAATTCTTCACTGTAGCCCATGTCAAAAGTAGCGTCATTCACTTTACACACATTTACGCGGGCACATAGGTCGAACCTAGACTCCTTTACATCAGGAAGATGTCTGTCTCTCTCTGATAATTTCACCATCATGGTTTATTAGCTCACAACGATGGTCCTTGATGTCCGTCTAATTAGATATGATCTTGTCGCTATACCCTCGCCAGAATCTCTCGCTATCGGAGCTTATACGCTATCTGATTAATTACTTCATAGCAATCGCAATAACCACTGTCAGCGCGATTATGTAACTGTGCGCCATTACACCCACTTACGTCACGCATTCAAATGGCATCTGTTTGGCCGATATATCCGAGTCTGCGCAGACAGGTATTAGTAATGGTCACACCCCCCTAGCGGCAAGATAAGGAGGACCAAGATTGTCGTCCACTCCTAGAAATCTAGGATCCACGTTTGGCTTTGAAAGCTCAATTATCTTCGAGTTCCCTTATATTGACTGGTTGGTTGGTTGTTGGAGTTTAGGTCCTAGCAACATCAAGGGTCATATCAGGACGACTGAGAACCGAACTCCCGATCTCCCGCACGCGAGGCCCGCGCTCTACCGATTCGGTCACCGCGCCCGGTAGTTCCCTGAACCACGGTTAAGAGTTAGTGAAATATAGTCAACCCCAATGGGAATAGAACCAGCATTTATATATTAACCATTTACTGTACTACATGAATATAAATGACTGGAATAATAATATATTTTGTTATTCTATTTCTCTATTTCGCCTTACCCATTCCGTCATGTATATACATACTTCTGGCGTCATCAAGTTACTACTACTGATTCTCAGGCCAGTAATTTTATCTAACGGGGGTGTTTATTCTAGTAAATAATGGCAGAACATGTGTGTAAATCTGCTAATTGGACCTCTTGAGAATCTCGTTAGGTCAAAGATTATCCTTGGAGAAAGAAAACATTATTCAAATGAGTATATTTTTAGATGCTTGCAACCAGCTATTTTGAGACCTGTCACCAATGTCTCGGTGCAATGGGCCATAAATCAGAATCATAATACAATGTTGTATCAGGCGTTTGCATGTAACCCACCAATAACCGGCCTGTTTGGGGAAGGGGCAATAACTGTCAGAATAAGAAAGTGGCATTAGATAATAATTTGGGACCTTGACGTGATGCCAGGCGCCAGTTATTATGGCTGTGATGTCAGTGTTAGAACATTCTAGGTTAGACTTCTGATGCCTGGTTTGTGTCTGTTGGAGGCTTATGGTTCAGGTGCATTCTATATATTCCCATTAGTTTATATACAATATCAGATGCATATATGTGGTTTTCATTATCCGTTACTCCCGTTGTGGATGTTGATTTCAAAATTGGTAATTTAACCCGCAAGAAAAAGTACATACTAAACATTGAGGCACTGGTGGCGCCATCTATAGTGTCCTGCTTAATAATAAATGCTCCGACTGTGGCGCCATCTTCTGTAAATTTGCACAATGAGATGTGACGCATTTTCTCTATAGTCACTTCGACCAGAGCCTTTCGATCGGCAGGACGTGTTCTCTCCTTTGGATTTGCCGTCCCACCCAGCCCAACTATAACTGACATTCATAGGGCTACGTGCCTGACATCCTCGAAATCCTAATAAATCAAACATCTCATGGCTTAAATGTAACAACGAAATAGTAAGAATAAATGCCACTTTATACTGTACTTGTCTTGCATTGGTTTAATTAGTACACATACAAGATCGGATGCATATATGTATATTTATTATCTGTTATTCCCATTAATACACATACAAGATCAGATGCATATATGTATATTCATTATCCATTATTCCCATTAGTACACATACAAGATCAGATGCATATATGTATATTCATTATCCGTTATTCCCATTAGTACACATACAATATCAGATGCATATATGTATATTCATTATCCGTTATTCCCATTAGTACACATACAATATCAGATGCATATATGTATATTCATTATCCGTTATTCCCATTAGTACACATACAATATCAGATGCATATATGTATATTCATTATCCGTTATTCCCATTAGTACATTCATTACAATGATAGATGCATATATGTATATTCATTATCCGTTATATCCCATGTAGTACACATACAATATCAGATGCATATATGTATATTCATTATCCGTTATTTCACTAGTATACATACAAGATCAGATGCATTCGATGTATATTCATTACCTTTATTTTCATTATTACATACATGATTAGATTTACCCATTATTGTATTGAGACACATAATCATATGCGCTCTATGTATATTCATTATCTGTTGTTGTCAGATGCATTCTATATGTATTCATTACCGTTAATTTCACTAGTATACATACACGATCAGACCCATTCGAGGTATATTCATTTCCATTTATTTTCATTATTACATACATGATTAGATTTACCCATTATTTGTATTAGAAGACAAACATAATCAGATGCGTTCTATATATATTCACTACCCATTATGCACATACATGATCAGACACATTCTATGTATCCCAAATACTGTTCGTTCTCATTATTACACATACATGATCAGAACCGCCTTTATTGGCATTAGTACAGTACATGGCCAGACCCATTCTAATTTCTATGTGTATTCATCACCCTTTATTGTCATTAGTACAATACATAATCAGACCCATTCTATGTGTATTCATCACCCTTTATTGTCATTAGTACAATACATAATCAGACCCATTCTATGTGTATTCATCACCTTTATTGTCATTAGTACAATACATAATCAGACCCATTCTATGTGTATTCATCACCTTTATTGTCATTAGTAATACATGATCAGACCCATTCTATGTGTATTCATCACCCTTTATTGTCATTAGTACAATACATAATCAGACCCATTCTATGTGTATTCATCACCCTTTATTGTCATTAGTACAATACATAATCAGACCCATTCTATGTGTATTCATCACCCTTTATTGTCATTAGTACAATACATGATCAGACCCATTCTATGTGTATTCATCACCCTTTATTGTCATTAGTACAATACATAATCAGACCCATTCTATGTGTATTCATCACCCTTTATTGTCATTAGTACAATACATGATCAGACCCATTCTATGTGTATTCATCACCCTTTATTGTCATTAGTACAATACATAATCAGACCCATTCTATGTGTATTCATCACCCTTTATTGTCATTAGTACAATACATAATCAGACCCATTCTATGTGTATTCATCACCCTTTATTGTCATTAGTACAATACATAATCAGACCCATTCTATGTGTATTCATCACCCTTTATTGTCATTAGTACAATACATAATCAGACCCATTCTATGTGTATTCATCACCCTTTATTGTCATTAGTACAATACATAATCAGACCCATTCTATGTGTATTCATCACCCTTTATTGTCATTAGTACAATACATAATCAGACCCATTCTATGTGTATTCATCACCCTTTATTGTCATTAGTACAATACATAATCAGACCCATTCTATGTGTATTCATCACCCTTTATTGTCATTAGTACAATACATAATCAGACCCATTCTATGTGTATTCATCACCCTTTATTGTCATTAGTACAATACATAATCAGACCCATTCTATGTGTATTCATCACCCTTTATTGTCATTAGTACAATACATAATCAGACCCATTCTATGTGTATTCATCACCCTTTATTGTCATTAGTACAATACATAATCAGACCCATTATATGTGTATTCATCACCCTTTATTGTCATTAGTACAATACATAATCAGACCCATTATATGTGTATTCATCACCCTTTATTGTCATTAGTACAATACATAATCAGACCCATTCTATGTGTATTCATCACCCTTTATTGTCATTAGTACAATACATAATCAGACCCATTCTATGTCTATTCATCCTCCTTTATTGTCATTAGTACAATGAAAGGGTATGCAGGTATTGCAATACCTCAGGGAGTTTGACGCCCCTGCCTTGCAGAGTTATAAACCACTGCTTTGTGGTACAGGTTCTTGACAGAACCGAAGGCTAAGGGAGCAAACCCTAAACAGAAAACCATGTCACTGCGGCAGCATTAAGGGCAGTTGATGTATGTAACTCCCAACATCTCCCGACCAGCCACTGCAGAGACAAATAGTTTTGCGCCTGTCTTGACATGTTCTTGCCAGTGTAAAACTTCTATTTGCTCCCCGAGAGAGTGCCACTGGTAACTTGCAAAAGCCAGCAGCACTTCAACACTTTTGCAGGCAGCTTTCATGAAATGTACAACCGCACAAAACTGGGAGAGCGGCAGTCAAGTGATGAAAGCAGTCTTTGTCACATCGTGACCGACAGCATGATGATGATGATGATATTGTCATTAGTACAATACATGATCAGACCCATTCTATGTGTATCCATCCTCCTTTATTGTCATTAGTACAATACATGATCAGACCCACTGTAACAATAATGTGACTGAGTGGGATATCAGGTCATGGTGCTGGTGGCCTGTTCTCCCAGTGGGGCAACACTATAAAGTCGCCATGAGTGCGCACTGTCACAAGTCGCTACCCGTCCTGGTATGACCTTAGATGTTGCTAGGACGTGAAACAACAAGAAATAAACTCCCCCACCACCCACTCCAATGGGCCCCCCCCCCCTTGCCACCACCCTTAACCATCATGAACAAACCATCAACACACCGAACATCCTACACAACTAACAACCTGTGTAAACACATTGAACATTATATAAGACAGACAAAATGTCTTGTCAACTATAAACTTACATTGTTTTATAAGAGAAAAAATGTAACCCTGAACAATTGTTTGCGCTGCCGCGAGTATATATTTTCTACTCAGTGCTGCTCCCCATTTTTGCATGAACTACAGTGACTGGTGCTGTACATTATACAGCAGGAGCCACTCCCTTAATTCTACAGGATTGGTGCTGTAACTAATACAGCACTGATCAAACTTAGATGATATAGACTGTCAATTCCAATAGTAAGATGGCCGGAAGACCAGTGCTCCAGCGGTGACAAATGTCATATTCAGATGAATAAATACTTTAACCCAAAAAAAGATAAGGCATAAGTTGCAGAACTGCAAGGCATATTTTGGGATGTAATTGTTTATAAAGATAACCGAAGTGACAGATTGTATAGAGGCTATATATAGCGTATTGCTGATTTTGTGGCACGTTGATCGATTTTGTCTGTATCTCCGTCAACCTCCTCCCCCCCCCCCTATCCCCGTATTCCCCGCCCGGCCTTTTGGGAATACAGTTTGGCCGCTACATTTTTATCGGAATATCAGGAGAATATAGTGCTTATACCCTTAATGCCGCCTCACACGGCATGAACAGTTCACTTGGAAGTGCTTAATCTGGGATCGCACACAGTTCCCAGTCGCCATATCGATTTTGTTGCCATAGAAAAAGCAATCCACACGGAGGGATTGTATAGGTGATGAATGACCAAGTCACGCTTCAAAATAGATACAAGTACAATACTAAGCTCACTGGACCCATACTGATTCCCCGGCAATTTTGAACATTAAACAAAGACTGAAAGCGAGAAGCTTTAAGACAAGTGTGAATAAACCAAACACATCCACATTCTATACATATCCAAATAAAGCTTCTTTTTTGGGGGGTACATTAGTTGTTTAAGCAGGGAAAATTTCAATCATGGATGATTGGTCTTCCTCATTCCACTGGTCCTTGCCCTATCCTAATAATGCCAAGCGCCTGGCTAGGAAGCAATAAGTTTCAATTTTTAAGTCATTGGTTTGACTCGACCAGCTTTCGAACCCACGACCCACGGTCTACCATCACAGGAGACGGAGGCTCTAACAGGCTAACTCATTCGATCTGTACTTTCTTGCTATATTCTAGCAACGCCGGCTGGAATGTTATTGTGCTGTCACATTACGATGCTTCTCGCCAGCGCGACGCCAACGTGCAAAATCACTTTTAATCATCGAGAGACTCAAACTTTTTGGCGTCAGCGCAACGTATTGGTAGTGCGCTGCCGACATTGTGGTAAAAGTTTGGTAGGACGTAAAACAAGAAAAAGCAACCATTTAGCGCAACGTGTGGGAACGACCCTCATACGCGCGGGGCGTGTACCCAGCGCTCGCATAACTTTATTCCAGCGATGTCGACGTGCTTCTGACATCGCCATAATGTTGGCACGCACGCGTTATCGCGCGTTGGCGGTCATCCAAAGTTTTGTGCAAGCACAAAACTTTGCCGATCCCCTGACGCGTGCCGCCGACCGTCGCCGTAGATGAACGAATACCAATGCGCGCCTAACGCGCGCATAACGCTTCCTGACGTATCCCGACGTTGCACCAAAAAATCACATATGTCGACTCGCGTTGGCGAGAAGCATCATAATGTGACAGCACCATTAAAGTGGGGACAGCACCTGTTTCCTGAGATACAAAAAAAAAGAAGGAATTGGCCCCTATATGAAAACTCTCTTTAAATAGGACTAGACGGGATGGCCGAATGAGTTGAGCATCCGTCTCCTGTTTTGGGATATCGAGGTATCCGAACCCATGGGATCGTTGGTTCGAACCCTACTCAAGTCAAACCAAATATTAAAAATTGATACTTGTCGCTTCCTAGGCAGGTGCTCGGCATTATTAGGACAGGGTATATGGTTCATGGATTCAGTGTAGAGTATCACCCCACCCTACTCTCCCAATGAGAAACAAGCATTCTTAGCTCTAACAATAGGGATCCAGCATTCCTGGTCCCCATGGTTACCAGTGATTTGCCCACCACCACCAAGCTCTGTGGCTCCCCTGGCCACCACCTGCCTTGAGCCTGAGTGTGGTGATCCTGACTAGCAGAAGGAGGAGGGGGTAGGCTCTGAGGGCCCCTTACACACAGTCCTGCCAGCACCACTATGTCTATTTATCTCTCAATCAAGCAGCGCCAGCACCTACATATACACATACATGCACCTGGTCACGTATACCCGATCAATAATAGAACATTTGCATTCCCCCACCAATGCATTAAATTGCAATATTTCACAAGATGTTGCTCTGACTTAAATCTCCAACCACACCCTCACTCAATTAACTGCAACACTGATATTTTATATGACGTCAGACCGTATGCGTCGTGTACTTGGAAATTATATAGCATAATGGCCGAATGAGTTGAGCGTCCACTTCCCATTCTGGTAGGTCGTGGGATTCGAATTCGCGGGTTTGAACCCTGACCGAGTCAAACCGATGACTTAAAAATTGATACTTGTCGCTACCTAGCCTGGCGTTCGGCATTAATAGAATAGGGCAAGGAGCATTGAAATGAGGAATTGTCCGTGATTGAAATTTCCCATGCTTAATCAACTAATGTACAAAAAGGTAGCCTAACACACTCCTCTGTTTTCTAGGGTTTCTTTTGTATTATAATTGCATTTACCCATTTAATACGGTAGACTGGGTTTGGTCAGCATCCTCATTGGGAGTGATAATTAACAATAACCAACTGACAAATATATTTAAGCAATTTAGCAGTTTAGCAAATAACATGTTATGCATATATATGCTATGGGGTATTTACCCATTTAATATGGTAGAGTAAGTTTAATCAACATCCTCATTGGGAGTGATAATTGAACAATGCGAACACTGATAAATGGTAAACATTTGGACTTTTTTAATGAACAAAAATGCCAATCATACATGCTTGAGTATAATTAGAGAAGGCCCCGAGATGCTTTAACCCTACAGTTCTAGTCTCTTATTGTGGGGTGGTTGGGATGGCAGAGTAAAAGGTCCGTCACCATCTGCTGCCAAGTCGTAGTGGCAGAGTTCTCAGTTTTGCGTGCCTTATATAGTGGGTGGCCAGGCCAGAAATGTCACAACTACGTCAAGTTTTCATAACTTCGTAACAGATTTTGGCTGCTGATATCATATCTAATTTACATATGCAAATCCGCCATCTCTCGGTGGTTACTCGGCGTAGTTTAATGTTAAGGTTCAAGTACGGGTGGAGCCAGCGGCCGTTGAATAGGTATCCGACTCCACCTTGTTTGATTGCCCATGTTGCGAGCAACATAGACAATTAACAATAACCAACTGACAAATATATTTAAACAATTTAGCAGTTTAGCAACTAACATGTTATGCATACAGATATGCTACGGGATATAATTGAACATTTAAAAGAGAATAATGGTGGCGGATAGTGCAACGGTTCCAACTAGGGACCTGGCACACGTGAAAGGAAGGTGGTAAAACCAAAAGTCAGGGACAATGCCGTTAGAACTATGGTTAACAATTTAACACTGCAGCCAACACACCTGGTCACAGTCCCGAAAAGTATGGATGTGTTCTGGCACTTCTAGGCACTAACTAGGGACTGGGCACAAGTGAAAGGAAAGCTGCAACAAAACAAACAAACAAATTCTGGGAACACATCCTCATCCACAAGCCTATTAGTATTACCATCTCACTAGATGTACATACTAGGCTACGATATTAGTTATATGATAGGAAGTTATACCCCTCCCCCAAAATAAAAAATAACATAGATACTAACGACTTAAATAAATGTTGGTGGATGTCCCGGATACCAACCTGGAACCGGAACACAGGCATACACCATAACATTCCTCACAGCTGTCCAGAGTTGAAAACAAGCACCCTCTATGGGCAGAATAAATACCGTATCAATCAAAGACAATTTTTTTAAAGTGTCTATCAACATTGAGATACATAGAAATGTATAGAATTCATATTATACTATTTATAGTATACCTACTAATGATTTAATACATGTCGCTACTATCCCCACCAACCGGAAACTAGCGTCTATGACCCGGGAACCAGCAGCAAACTGGTCAACTCGGTCGTGAAGACATAGCGGGAGAAATCAGAGGTATGTTGCTGGCTTCAGTATCGGTATGTTGCTGGCTTCAGACTCAAGACACGTGGTCTGGGGACTAGCGGGGGAGTTGAGGTGATGGATAATGTTCGAGATAAGATGGCATATTTCAGGTATATTCTAAGTTCTTGTAATTCTCTTTCAATTGCTTTTTTTCTGGATCTATTCGATCGAAATAGGACTGTTTCAGGATTCTCCGTATCTGTTGAAGGCGGAGTGTGGTGTATTGTGGGGCAGGCAGGCATTGACATTGAGAGAATCTTCTTCGCATTGATGGGAACCGACTGCATTCTCGGTCATGTGACGGGATATCAGTAGCATATCTTGGGGTTGGGTTGGTGGTGATTGAATAGTATAGTGAATCAATAGTGGTACCGTTAGAGTGCACCCCACCCCTTTTAAGCCGTTCCCCTCAAGATGGATTACTGCTTAGTAGAGGCGCGCAGTGAACGCATTGGCAGGGTCGTGACATGTGTCATCTATCTGATATTGGACATGAGTCTCAGCATGTATCCATTGTGTGCATGGCCACCTGTCAGTACACAAATGCACACATATATATATTATATATATATTCATATTTATCTGAGTTTGTAGAATGGTGTTTACGGGGATTTGCATCTAAACTCTACATATTATATATATATATATATATATATATATATATATATATATATGTAATATGAAGAGCTACATATATATATATGTAATATGAAGAGTTTAGATGCCTATCCACATAAACACCATTAAAAAAATTCAGATAAACATCGGAATTAAGCTTTCAACAATTTCTTTTTTTCCTTTCCTATTTTTTTCCATTGCTGCATAATCATTTCTTCAAAAGCAAAGTGGAATTAATGAGAATTAAAATTAGTTTTAGGTAAACATATTTTATTTTAATTCAATATATATAGTTATATATATATTTATCTATTTATTAAGTTTCAGTGGTACAGTGAGTGAAAGCAACGGCCACTGAGGCATGAGCGAGCAGGTGGTGCCACATACTCACGTCATGAGGCACTAGTAGATGACCTAATGAGTAGATGACCAGCCGATGACTTAGTGGCTGGAGAGTAGATGAATCTTCCGGCTTATTATACTCATATAATGGCTTATACAGCATATATATATGGTATAATGTATCATACATATATCATTTTCAATGCAGTCTGTATGTGAAAGTGCTAAATTCAATGCTCGAGCACTCGAGCAGCCAGGTTAACACTATTTGCTATACAGTTGCATGTGTTATAATATATATAATGAATTATTATATAGATATAAAATACGGAGAAGGGATATGGAGATGGTCGGGCCTCCGACTTAGTTATTTATTTAGCGGCATATGACCCTGTCCGCATCGCCGTTGCTCGGAGTCGTACTGCGGACCTTAGGGGCCTGTAGCGCCACCTGGTGTCGGTTATATAAGCGGCGGATCGGCCGGAAAACCTGCCCTTCTGTTCCATTTCAAGTTCATACAACATATATCATTTTCAATGCAGGCTGTATGCTAAGCTGCTACCTCCAATGCTCAAGCACTGGAGCAGCCTGGTCAACACTATATAATATGTTATACAGTTGTATACTCAAATGGAATGGCACAGCCTGCGCTTTGCACCGAATCACGGCACTAGATGGGAGATTGGGCCAGGATTTAAAATATGTCATTCTTAGTTCACATATTAAGGCTAGTTAAGTGGTTTTAATGAGCTATTTCTTAGTTCTTACTCAATAAAGTCGGTGCGCCTGATTGAGGACTCACTGGCACCCATACTTATTTTTGTACCGAATGTTTAATAATATATATAAGAACAATTCTCTGGCGGGAGTAAGGGTTGCCGCATCTGTTCTGGACGGCGAAGGCCGGTAGCGGCGCCACCAGTCACTGAGTGAGGTAGATCATCATCATCATGCTGTCGGTCACGATGCAACAAAGACTGCTTTCATTGCTGCTCTCCATTTAGCTCTCTGCTGTGAGAGTTGCGTCCATGAGTCGGTCTTAATGTCTCTCAGCTTCAGGTTTCTCTTGATGGTATCCTTGAACCGGAGACGAGGGCCCCCTCTCTTTCTGTAGCCAGAAGACAGTTGAGAATAGAGGATCTGCTTTGGTAGCCTGTCTGATGACATCCTCATGAGGTGTCCAGTCCACCTGAGATTCTTTTTGTTCAGAAGATCTTCCATAGAGGGCAGCCCTGTTCGTTTGAGTATTTCTTTATTTGTCACTTTGTCCTTCAGATTAGCCTCATGATTGAACGCAAATGTCGCATCATGAAGGCATACAGCTTTTTCACCTGTCATCTGTACACTGTCTAGGCCTCGGCTCCGTATAGTAGGGTGGATAGCATGATTGCACGGTAGATCTTACCTATGACCCGAATGGACACATGGCGGTTGTTCCAGAGTATCTGGCATAGTCAGACTATCTGGCATAGTCGGCCGAAAGATGCGCTCGCCTTGGCCATCCTTCTCTGTATTTCAGCATCAATGCGTCCATCAATGCGTCCAGTGAGGTACAAGTGGCACAACATAGAATAATATGTACAATATATATATTTATGCTCACATAATACATGTGTATGTGTACATGGGTACATGTGTCTCACTGTGATCATGTGTATGTGTGTACATGTGTACGTGTGTACATGTGCACGTGTGTACATGTATACATATATATATGTATATATGACTTGTATATCTACATACATATATATACACTATATGGATATATATACACATATACACATATATAATACAATATATATTATTTATACATATCTACATATACACATACATATATTACTGTTATCAAGGCTTTGCAAAGATATTGCCAGCGCGGCACCACAATAGCCCACTCAGTCATGTTATCCTTGCACTGAGGGAATCCCCATTTCCCGCCCCATCCTAGAAATGCCTAGTGCCAGGTAAGGGTGTAAAAGTTATATATATTGGATATGTATACTGCCTATCATGGATAAGTCTGAATAGACTTGTTTTCACCATTAGACAGTTGATTGATAAGAAAGCCTGAGCCTACACTTTTACCGCCCCAAGGGATTTTTAATCCCCCACACCACATAGACATGGTAGGAGAGCAATTGGCCTTTGATGACATGTCAATTTATACACAGTGGTGGAAATCCAAAATGGCAGAGGTGACGACGTGATGAAGTATAAATTGTGTAAGGCTTTATCACCCACCACCCGCAACGCAAAAGAAAAGAGGCACCCTACCGACTGGACCATCCCATCCAATGGCCCCCTTGTGGTCAATCTGGCAACCAGTTCATATTTTAAGCTTTTCAGTCTGCCTTCAACACATACGCATTTAGTTATGGCCGTCTGGGGCCGACCCTGTGTGACCAGCACTACCGCTGCAGTGCCCAGGTGCCTGCCCACCCAGCTGCCACCAACACCTCCGCCATGGCAGGCCCGGTCCTTTATCCTTCTTCATGGCCGGCCCGGTCCATTATCCTTCCTCCTGACGGCTCCTAGAGTGGTTCGTGAAAGGTTGAAGTTGACAATCACGATTTTAATGATTTACCCCCATGCCGATGCTGAGCGATAATACAGTTGGCCGACAAGCCATAGAAAACACTAGAGCGCTTGCGCAGATTGCTCCGCCGTGTTCACAAATAGCGACCAATCAGGGCGCCGCACTATGTCCGTATCCGGATGGTAGTTTTAGAGCTTCGCCAGTGGGTTGGTTTGTTGTTCTCTTTTTTTGTTTGTTTATGTCCTAGCAACATCTAACATCATATCAGGACGGGTACCGACTTGTGACAGTGTGCACTCATGGTGACTTTATAGTGATGTCCCACTTGGAAATCAGGCCACCGGCACCATGACCTAGTATCCCACTCAGTCACATTATCCTGACACTGAGCACACCAGTCCTTGCCCTGTCCTAATAATGCCGAGCGCCTGGCTAGGAAGCGACAAGTATCAATTTTTAAGTCAGTGGTTTGACTCGACCAGGGTTCAAACCCACGACCCCACGATCTACCACCAGCACGGGAGATGGACGCTCTAACTCATTCGGCCATCCCGTCCGGTCTGTTTTGGCCAGTGGGAGACATGCTTAGCAACTCCTCGCAAAATGGTGACTTTCTTTGTGGTTATATCTCGAAATTTCAAATATTTCAGAATGGTCTTCTAAAGTTTGTGACATCGAGATGGTTGTTTTAGAGCTTGGCCAATGAGAGATATGCTTAGCGACTCCTCGCAAAATGGCAACCTTCTTTGTGTTAATATGTCTAGTTTTCATGCATTTCAGACTGGTTATGTGAAGTTTATGACATCAAGATGGTAGTTTTAGAGGTTGGTCAATGAGAGATATGCTTAGCGACTCCTGGCAAAATTCGTGACCTTCTTCATGTTAATATCCCGAGATTTCAAGTATGTCAGACTGGTTATCTGAATTTTCGGGACGAAAATGGCTTGCCCATTTGCTTAAACACCTAACGGTTAGTCGTTGATTTGGTTCTTGGGCCGGACAGAGTTCCTCGTGAGTAGGTGATAGCACAGGCAATGACTCCAGCCAGCGCAGTAGTGTGGTTAACCATAACGGGTAGTGAATGAAATAGTCATGTAGGCCTATATAAAACATGCGATCACTTTCGTTATTTATATTCACATAATAAATTATATAAATCATATATGTACCACATCCTAAGACTTTGAGCTAAAGGTGGCATGCCATTGGGAATCTATACTGCATTATGAAGCCCAGCCATTTGCATTCAGCCAAGTGTTGTATGTAACAGATACTCTGATTGGCTGCTGTTAGCTGATTGTATAGGTTCTTTGTCCGATGTCTGATGACTGCGGACTGTTTCGGTAAGTCTAGTGTCGACATGTCTACAGGATATGTGACGTCATAGGAAACATCGGACTTGAGCAGCTTAAATCAAGAGTAAATGGCGCATTCTCTGAAACTGGATACCACATATTTGGTTTCCACATAAACATTGGTGATAAGTAATTCTGCTTTTCTTCAGGATAGCAAGTCAGAAAGTTATTGTTGCCTCTGTGTGGTTAATATGTTAGTAATACTACACGCATTTAATCTATCCCACAAAATGTATCAACTGTGTGCTTGTACTACCGTATGTATGCAGGTATTGCAATACCTCATGTAGGTTGTATGCAGGTATTGCAATACCTCAGGGAGTTTGATGCCCCTGCCCTGCAGACTTGTAAACCACTGACTTGTGGTACAGGTTCTTGACAGAACCGAAGGCTAAGGGAGCAAACCCTAAACAGAAAACCATGTCACTGTGGCAGCATTAAGGGCAGTTGATGTATGGAACTCCCATCTCCCGACCAGCCACTGCAGGGACACATAGTTTTGCGGCTGTCTGGACATGTTCTTGCTGGTGTGAAACCTCTATTTGCTCCCCAAGAGAGTGCTGCTGGTAACTTGCAAAAGCCAGCAGCACTTCAACACTTTTGCAGGCAGCTTTCATGAAATGTACATCACTCTCACAGCAGAGAGCTAAATGGGGAGCGGCAGTCAAGTAATGAAAGCAGTCTTTGTCACATCGCGACCGACAGCATGATGATGATGATGACTACCATATGCTAAAGTAAAACTATGAAAATTTGCACATGGACACCATGGATTTACCTGAACTCTTTAAACTAATTTCTTGTAGGACATAATCTGTGTTGCTTGACACTAATCAATCAAATGTTGTTTGAATCTGTTGTGTGTGTTAAAATGACGTTCTGAATGTGTGTTTGCTTTGTATGGTATGCCATATATTTTTGCGTTTTGCCTAATTTGGGCAAAGATACAAAATAAAAAAGTGAAATTGCCATTTTTTCCAACTCTGACATATGCACAACATGCAAGCCTTCATATGAACATCGATTTGGCTATTATTTGGAATGCTTTCTGCTATTTCTTTTTTTTTTTCACTTTTGGTACCGAGTTTCAGAGAACAACCCGGATGCACATTCTTCATATCCATCACAGTCTCGGTCACGATTGCCTTGCAATACAGTATTAGGGCAAAAACTAAATCTCATATCATCGCATATCAACCATATATCACCCGTGATATATGGTTTCAGTCAACTAAAAACAGGGGGGTCATATATATGGGTGAGTATTTTAAAGAGGTACAATGTGTGGTGGGGTGTGTATATCCAGCATTCACTCTATGTTAAAGTATTTGATTCTATATCAAGAACATGACCAAAATATTGTGCTATTTTCTGTTTCAACTACATCCTAATCCAAATATCGCCAGCCTGAGACTGACTTATGATTATAATCTATATGGCAGAGTACTGGTACTATGGTTAAATGTATACCCATGTTGTTCAGAGACTATTTTAGGATAGTCCATGTATGTCGGTTAGTTTTTTTTTCTTCGAATTTTACGTCCTGACAACATCTAAGGTCCTATCACGACTCCCATGCATATCAGACAGCATATGTTTAATATATTACCTTAGATTATGATGCAGAATTAATTGTTTCATCAGTGCTGCAAATTGATTTGTGGTTTTATTATTTTCATTTCTGTGATGATGATAACAACATATAACCTGATCTCTCCCTGCGTGTCCGCCCCCCTGCCCATGGACCCCTTCCCCCCCACCCCCCATCCACATTTGACAAACAACTATTATAACTCAATGACTCGAGACCCACTACCACTACTCGAGACACATTACCACCACTGAATAACTACATCTTCAACTGCAATGCACACAATATAAACCACTATACATGCACAACATGGCACTATTAAAAGACTAACCGTTATTAAAACCAAATCTAACTGATATACAAACACAGCATATGATTTAACCACTAGTGTAAATTACTGCACACTCTATATTGATGCATATACCTTGCACTATAATGAGTACTATGATGTACACTATGCAGCATAGGCTGCTCCCCCACTTTCTTTTTATGTTCAGAATGGGTTGTGCTGCACACAATGCAACACATTCCACTTCCACTATGTACAGATTAAATGCGATCACTCCAATGGCTGTAAGACCAGTGACCCTCAAAACCAACAAAATATGTATTCAGATGAATAAAATATTTACCCAAAAAAAAAAAAAGAAATAGCCATAACCAAGGTACGGTTGAGATAGACCGGTCTATATTTATTTTGTCAGAAACCTTCGCTAAAGTAACAGTATTAAGTCTATAACAAATGCGATAGAGACCACGGTGTCCAGGGAATAAATGGATAGAATCACCAACGCCTCCAGGGGTGGGAAGTAGAGCTTGCCCGCCATCTGAAAGCTGAGGCTTTAGTGGCTTAACCATTATGACGTCATTGTCAGCTGAGCATGGGGATGTTACACATAATAGGTTCATACTCCCAGCCATAAACCACTAAAGGAGTAACTGGACTTGAGTAGTCATTACCATAAAACACGGTGTTTATGTGCACTATATGAGCAGTGGTGCTTTTATGGAAAGCTTGATTGGAAATACCAATTGTAGATTTTATGTTAATAATTTCTTTTGTATATAGAAAATTATATTTTAAAAGATTTTACATGATTATAACATCTAAGGTCACAATACAGCGCATTAATGGTGAACCTACACTGCTGCCCCAGTAAAGGTGTTTTTTTCCCATGCTACAATTTCTCACTCATTCACATTATCCTGACAGTGAGTCAAACGGTCACAACATCTATCCTAGCAAGGGAGATGTTAAAATCAATTTTGTGAGTCTTTGATTTGATTCAGTCGAGAATTAACCCCATGATTTCTGTACCACGCTCCTCTGGTGTTATATGACCTCAGATGTGGCTCGGACATAAATCACCAATCACTTAATATGGGCTTCCAAGCCAGTGCCATTTCTATATGATATTTACGCGATCATCAGGTTGGAAATATTGGTGGTAGCTTGTAAACAGATGCAGGCTTCAACACTACTCCTTCACACGCAGCTGCCGTCCTGTTATGACCTTAGATGTTGCCAGGACGTAAAGCTCCAAGAAGCACCCAAGCCACACAGCTGCTTAATATAGCTCTTTACAGACAGTTAACTACCTCCATATGCCCTTGAAGAACAAAGTCACCCGTTGCCTCTTTGCAATTGAACCAGTGCTACCTGTGAGGAGTTCCATGTCCTTACAATTAGTCTCTACTCTCAATCACTATTATTCCCTTTTTGGAAAATCTTGGTAAATCTTGCAAAACCTTGCTAGCTTGTTGTGGGGTGTTTCTTTTTGTTGTTTCTGTTTTGTTTTGGGTTCTTATGTTCCTTGAAGTCACAGTCATATAGAACAGTCAAGGTCTTGCAGTGAGCGCCCAGCTGGTCTGTCTCCTTATCGTAGGAACCTCTAAGCGTTTGTTTGTTGTTGTTTTACCTCCTTGCAACATCTAAGGTCATATCAGTACGGGAACCGACTTGTGACAGAGTGCACTCATGGTGACTTTATAGTGTTGCCCCACTGAGAGACCAGGCTGCCAGCACCATGACCTGATATCCCACTCAGTCACATTATCCTGATACTGAGCCAACCAGTCCTTACCCTATCCTAATAATGCCGAGCACCTGGCTAGGAAGCGACAAGTATCAATTTTTATGACATTGGTTTGTCTCGACCAGGGTTTGAACCCACAAATCCATCCGTTCGGATCCCCCTGATCTCCCAAAACAGGGGACTGACGCTCAACTCATTCGGCCATCCCGCCTAGTCCTTCCAATCGTAAAGCCCACAGGCAACTTGTTGTTGTGTGGAAGGATGGGAGTGTTTTTTGTGGGCTGTGTTTTTGCTCTTGTTCTGTCCCTCATCACACTAAAACTAGTAAAAGCCTCATTGAGTCCGTTTGCGGGTTCGTTTAGTTTTCTTCACATTCTATCTCACAAATACATTCTCAGTGAGCGATTGGAGGTTTTCCCGATCCTTGCGCGCTCACCCAGGGCCGCCTTCAAATAGCAAGCCATAATAAACATCTTGCTTGTTAGCGGATATTCTAAGCTTAATAATATTTGTTTATTTTTATTTATTTATCTCGACCTGAAAAGTAACACACTTTACAATATCCCGATTTGATGGCCGAACTTCTCGTGTGCAAATCATGAGGTTTAAGTCTGTGTTTGTTTATGGCAGACACCTTCGATAAAGTAACAGCATTAAGTCTATAACAAACCCCAGAAGAGACCGCGGTCACCAGGGAATAACTGGATAGAACCTCCAACTTCCAACATGTAGAGAGGCGGGATGTAGACCTTGCCCGCCATCTGAAAGCTCAGCCTTTAGTGGCTTAACTACTATGACGTCATTGTCAGCTGAGCCAGAGGACTTTGAAATGTATTCTTGTTGCTACCTAGCCTGTTACTCACAATTACTAATAGCCCTCTCACACTACGACATATCTCGCCGGCGCACCGCCAGAACGCAAAATCATTTTTAATTGTCGAGAGACGTCAAACTTTTCGGCGTCAGCACAACTAATTAGTAGCGTGTGGCCGACGTTGTGGTAAAAGTTTGGCACGCCATCCTGATATGACCGTAGATGTTGGTAGGATGTAAAACAACAAAAAGCAACCGTTTGGCGCAACGTGTGGTAACGAGCCTCATGTGCATGCGGCGTGTCCTTACCGTTCGCATAACCATCTTCCAGCGCGTTTAACGTATCTCAACGCGCCCCTAACGTTGCCATAACGTTGGCACCTGCGCGTTGTCACATGTTGAAAGTTTTGTGCAAGCATAAAACTTTGCCAATTCCCTGACGCGCGCTGCCAACCATCGCCGATGATGAACAAATACCAATGCGCGCCTAACACGTGCATAACGCTTCCAGACGTCTCCCAACATTTCGCCAAAAAATTACACACGTTGACGCGCGTTGGTGAGAAACATCATAATGTGACACCACCATAAGATAGGGAAAGGAGCAGGGGAATGAGGATGACGAATTGTCTGCGATTGGAATTTCCCCTGCTTATTCAATGAATGCAAACAAATTTGTTAAAAACAAAGCAAAGGTTCTGTGTGACTTTTCGTACAAAAGCCTGAGATGATTTGCTTCCTTCATCAACTATAGTTTAGCAATGTTTGTATCAACGGATTTGTTAGTATACTGACGCAACACTGGTTCTCACAGATGGTCGACTTAAGATAAATCTAATTAAATCTGCTCACTTAGCATGACTGCCAAATTACATTCCGTCTAAGATTCCAGATATAAAAATAGCAAGAGAATCTCTGTTGACAGACAGACAAATGAGAATGCTTCTGGCATTAATCCAATTCACTCAATACACTAAATTCAGTAACCATCCAGTCGTACTTGAATTTTACCTGAACTCCTATATCATGTCTGACTCTTTTACGTTGCCATGCCAGTGATCACGTGACTACCTTGAATGGCTTCACAGACAGAATCTCTAAATGTGGATTCCTCCACTAATAATCTCTGTAAGGTAATTTCCTAGGACATTGATATTGACCCTACAGATTGTTATTTGTGGCATCAGTAGAATGGTAGTCATGATACCATGGTGACCATTCACAACTATTAACACCATGGTGACATGGGGCAGGTAGTACCATATTGGCATACACTGATGGTGCCATGGGGCAGGTAGTACTATATTGGCATACACTGATGGTGCCATGGGGCAGGTAGTACTATATTGGCATACACTGATTGTGCTATGGGGCAGGTAGTACAGTATTGGCATACACTCATAGCACTGTGGGGAAGGCAGTACAATATTGGCATACACTGATGGTGCCATGGGGCAGGTAGTACCATATTGGCATACACTGATGGTGCCATGGGGCCGGTAGTATCTTATTGGCATCCACTGATAGCGCTATGGGGCAGGCAGTACAGTATTGGCATATACTGAAAATACTATGGGGCAGGCAGTACAGTATTGGCATACACTGAGAGTGCTGTGGTACAAGCAGTACAGTATTGGCATCCACTGACAATGCTATTGGGCTGGCAGTACTATTCTAGCACACACTGATAGTGCCGTGGTCAGGTGTTGTACATCACACTTCCAGCTCAAACATGAACTTGAGAAGGATTCTCATTCAACTCCATCCCTGAGCTATATCAGAATAAAAAATATATTTATCCAGCGCTAGTAATTGATACTTAAAGTCTTCAGCTGCATTGGAAGTATGCTCTTCCAGGTCCCCAAGGAGCTCTTCCTGGTGAGGTGGAGGAGGGGCGTCAGTCATACTCCACAATGCTTCTTAGAAACAGTGGGGAGTGGGCAATCAGCGAAGAAAGCCTTACGAGTTTGTTCCCCATTACGTCTCTCACTAACCAAAGTGCTGACCACGCACTATTGTGACATTCTAGACTGGTCAGCTTTGAACGGGATGGTCAAGCTGTTATGTACATTCTGGTGTTCTCTGTGGCAGAGTGGTTAGAGTGTCTGACGTTTTTCTAGGTCGGACTCCTAATCTGAAGGTCAGTGGTTCGATTCCCTGTGCCCCCACCTCTGCCAATTTGGATTTCCACCACTGTGTATAACTTACAGCATCATCAAAGGCCAGTTGCTCTCATACCATGTCTATGTGGTGTGGGAGGTTACAAATCCCTTGCATCGGTAAAAGTGTAGGCTCAGGCTTTCTATCGACAAACTGTCAAATGGTGAAAACAAGGCTATTCAGACTTATCCATGATAGGCAGTGTAAATCTTCAAGAAGAAAAAAATGTACAACGTTTGCTTTCCACCTGATAGGTCGTGGATTGAATCCCCAGCTACGTCAAACCAAACATTTAACAACACTGACAGCTGCCCTTCCATTGGCCATTAATAGTATATATAATAGTATATATAGTTGGTATGCAGGTATTGCAGGTATAGCAATACCTCAGGGAGTTTGACGCCCCTGCCCTGCAGAGTTGTAAACCATTGCCTTGTGGTACAGGTTCTTGACAGAACCAAAGGCTAAGGGAGCAAACCCTAAACAGAAAACCATGTCACTGGGCAGCATTAAGGCCGGTTGATGTATGGAACTCCCAACATCTCCTGACCAGCCACTGCAGGGACAAATAGTTTTGCGCCTGTCCTGACATGTTCTTGCCAGTGTGAAACCTCTATTTGCTCCCTGAGAGAGTGCCTCTGGTAACTTGCAAAAGCCAACAGCACTTCAACACTTTTGCAGGCAGCTTTCATGAAATGCTGGTTACAGAAAGAGAGGGCGCCCTCGTCTCCGGTTCAAGGTGAGAGACATTAAGCCTGACTCATGGACGCAACTCTCACAGCAGAGAGCTAAATGGGGAGCGGCAGTCAAGTAATGAAAGCAGTCTTTATCGCATCGCAACCGACAGCATGATGATGATGATGATGATGAGTAATCAGTGAAGACATGAAGAGATTTGAAAACAACATCAAGGAAAGGAGCACTTAGAGCTTGGCAATCCCAGAGGGCAATGTAGAACAGGACAAAATGGAGAAAACTGGTTGTAAAGTCATCGTGGTTCCCCAATTCCGTTCTTAAGGGATTCATGAACACCACGGCCTCGGGACGGTTACAGACCAGTGGACAGACACACAAATGAGAATGCTTCTGGCATTAATCCAATTCACTAAGTACACTAAGTTCAGTAACAATCCAGTCTTACTGGAGTAATTGCAGAGTAAATTGGGGAGACATACCATTCGCCTCATGACAAACCATCTTTGTGAATCCACACCCTGTATTCATCACCCATGTCCCTAACTGCCCTTTTATTTAAGGCGTGGCCACACATTTCAATGAGGCCCACATTCAATTACAACATACTGGCCAACATGCGACTCCACGGCTGTGCAAATTCACCTAGAGTTGTCCCAGCTAAAATAACAAATTCACAAGAATTGACACCAAATCACAAGAATTTATATAAAATCTTTGATAAAATAGTATTCACATAAATATGTCCCCGAAGCCATTTTTGTTTTCTCGATGGAATAACACTAAGTAGATGTTGTAGAAAGTAGAAAGTAGGAAGGGTTAATTGTGATTTATTTGGTAAGTTCCCACCAGGGTAGGATCGATGACCCCCACCCTCGGACCAGACGGGATGGCCGAATGAGTTGAGCGTCAGTCTCCCGTTTTGGTAGATCGCGGGGTTCGAACCTTGGTCGAGTCATGACAATGATTTTAAAATGTATACTTGCTGCTTCCTAGCCAGGCGCTTGGCATTATTAGGATAAGGCAAGGACTGGTTGGCTCAGTGTCAGGATAATTAAACCACACAAACACGACATCAGTTTAAGAGTTGGTATTTATTTTCCCTTGGGATGTGGGACGCTAGTAACATGTGGGGTGGGTGGGACAGCAAATCAAAGTGTCAAGCTGGTCCTGTCCTTAGTGTGTCCTCCCTGCTCCTTGTTGAAGTGAGAATGTCTGTAGATGGCGGCCTTATATAGGCCAGGAGTGGACTTTGGGCACGGGTCATTTTAGTTCCAAAGGCACAAGGGTGGTGCTAGTGGTACGAACTATGCAGTTGGAAATGGAATTTAAGAAGGCAGTTGCTTGGTTACAGCGCCATAACAATAAACGGTAGGTGGTGGCATGCATACAATCACAGAGTTTCGGGTAGATGGCAGCACCAGTGTCAATAAGAAAGAACAAAGAGTTACAGAAAGGAGATAAACCAAGGTCAGAATACATCAGTCAGTGAGAACAATTTACAGACTAGCAAATATCAGTGGCAGCACTAGTTAGCTTTCAGTGTTCGAAGGGATATGTAGTATATAGAAAGAGTCCTAGCGTCACCGCAGGGGATACAAGTCCTAGTGGCCAATTACCCATGCTCCAGCCAACATGCCCAATGTGACTAAGTGGGATATCAGATCATGGTGCTGGTGGCCTGGTCTCCTAGTGAGGCAGCACTATACAGTCGTCATATCTGTGCGCTGACCCATCCTGATATGACCTTAGATGTTGCCCAGGACATAAAACTCCACAACCAACCAACCAAACGACCCCCCCCCCCCCAGCCTCAGCCCGCCCAGAATGCAGCTGGGGGTGCAGGTAATGTAATGTTCAAGTCTACGGGTGTGAGACAACGTGACTTCATTAGTAATGGGCGCATCTGAGTAGTGTGTGGAAACGAGGCTCAGTCAGGGCCGCCATGTAGGCCTCAGTGAACAGGCTTCAACTCTCACAAACAAGCCAGTCGGATATTGTGTTTGAAGGGAGAGATAGCGCACCGTGTGACGCCCCTCTTGGTCTACTTTAAAATATAATGTTGGGGTATTCTGCGATCGTTAGTGCTGTTTCACTCACTACAGATAGACGGCATGCTGCTATAACAGGGGATTGCTAGCACATACTAATAATAATACGATTAATACTAATAATACTAATAATACTAATAATACTGATAATGGTAAGGTGATAATACTAATAATAATGGCGGTGAGGGTAATAATAATGATGATGATAATACTAATAATAATAATGGTCTTGAATTAGCGAGGTTGCTCATTCGGTGTCATTGCTGGACATGGCAGGCTCAAGGCCGAAGCCCCCCCCCCCCCTGCCACTACTGTGGTGGTGGGGGTGGGGGCAGTGATGTGGGGGGAGAGGGGGGGAAGCCATCTTCCCCCCTCCAGCCTATATAACAACTCCTACCAGCCATCATGGCCAGGCACTATCCTGGGGTCTTCCGGAGCCACCGAAGCTGGTCAGTCTTCTCCAAACGCCCGTACTGACCACTTCCAACCTCCAAGATGATGGTGGTGGTGATGGTGGTGATGATATTTTAGTTTGATGTCGATGATGATGATATTAATACTACTAATAATAATGGTGGCGATGGTGATGATAATGGTGATAATGGAACTAATAATACTAATAATACTAATAATAATGACGACGACGATAATGATGATGATGGTGGTGATAATACTGATGCTACTGATAATAATAATAACGATGAAAAAAAAGATTTGATGTGAGAATTGTGACCAGACTCGTAATCAAAATGGTGGCGGCACACACGCAATGCCTGCCCAGATATTAGAATGATAAGTTAGAATACATGTAAACAGGTTTCATGGAACCAGATAACATCGCTTCATACATACCAACGTGTAACTATTCCAGAGAGTATCTATATAACATAGAGGTATGAATTTATATGTAGCCTGGCAACCCAACTCTGATTCTAATATTCGAACACCTTATAATGCTGAAATGTGCATTGCAGTGTGGCCTTTGTGGAACTTCTTACTAAGGAGAGAGTTTGATGAGAGTCTTGTGTCTTGAGAAAGGTGAGGACAACATATATTTTTCACCCAACATGGATAATGGTATCATCGCATAGTATTTCTGTTATTGGGCAAGAAATTCAAATACAACTTAAAATGGCCAGGTACCAATTGACCACGTACACTGTGCTTACTTCTGGGTTTCAAATTAAGTCAATGGAGACATTTAGAAGACAAAGACAACATTCCCGAGAATGGAAGGACGGTCCCAGAGTATAATCAGGGATGAAAGTGGTCTCCGGCAAAAAAAAACGCGGAAATCAAGCGGACATTATTACACCAATGTCGAATTTCCGCGAAAACACGGACTTTTCCCCATAGGATTAGCACTGTCAGGGAATCGCAGGAAAAATACCAGAAGTCAAATATTAACTATTCTCGTTGTGGCTATATTATCGCCCATACCTAACACTTTCTTGTTTGGTTTTATGTCAAACTGGCCAGTTGTCATATACATCCTGATTCCTTGGGATTTATCATTAATCGGTAAAAAAAATTGTTAAGCGGAAAACCCCGAAATCGCTGAGATCTTTCATCCCTGTATAATAATAATCAAAAGAGAACCGAATTCATGAAATGGTGACCCTGCGCGCGATGTTCCGTGGCTTGTCCTATTTGTCACCCTGGTGAGGTTGTGCAGAGTAACAACTCCTCGTGCTGAATAACATTCGCTCAGGACTCGCTGCAGTCAATTACAAGTTTGACAAATGTTGGCAGATATTATTGCCAATGTTCCTAGCGCCGACTACTGTGAGACTCGGGGTCAAGACAGGGTAACTGAATGTAAAGGCCCTGTCACATTACGACGTTTCTCACCAACGCATGCCGACGTGTTGCTTTTTTAGGCAAAACGTCGGCACGCGTCGGGAAGTGTTACGCGCATGTTACCGGTGCGTTAATGGCGCGTCGGTACACATTGGTACACGTCGGCGCGCATCAGCACGTGTCGGCGCGCGTTGGCGCGCGTTGGCGCGCGTTGGGTCGCGCCGATCATTTTGTGCTTGCACAAAACTTTCGGCGCGCCCCGATGCATGCCGACGGGTTGGAGGGGGCGTTACGGACGCGCCACCAACATGCCACTAGCACGCTGCAACCCGTCAAACTTTCTCCCACAACGCCGAAAAGTTGGACGTGTCTCGAGCCCTAGCAAATATCTTGCGCGTTAGCGGCGCGCCAGGGGAAACGTCGTAGTGTGACAGGGCCTTAATATTCCAGTCAAACATGGACATACCATCCCAGTGTGGCAGTACTATAAAACTACCAGATGTATGTACTGGCACTATATCGGTACCCTTAAATAGGTCAATCCATTGGGAATGACCGCCTGAGGAGTCTAAGATAATTAAAGCTGCACTGTCCAATGAAAGCATAACATATTTGAAACTGATATACTTAGATCTTCCATATCCAACTTAGATACTGGTTGTACTTGGTGTCCTCTGTGGTGGAGTGGTTAGAGTGTCTGACTTTTTTCTAGGTCAGACTCCTAATCTGAGGGTCGGTGGTTCGATTCCCTGTGCCCCCATCTCTGCCAATTTGGATTTCCACTGCTGTGTATAACTTAAAGTGTCATCAAAGGCGAGTTGCTCTCATACCATGTGTATGTGGTCTGGGAGGTTAAAAATCCCTTGGGTCAGTAAAAGTGTAGGCTAGGGCTTTCTATCGACAAACTGTCTAATGGTGAAAACAAGTCTATTCAGACTTATCCATGATAGGCAGTATAAATCTTCAAGAAAAAAAAAGAAAAAAACTTATTAAGCATGTGTTGCTGCATAGAAGAAATAGCAAGGCAATGTAATAGAACCTGCCACTGCTGAAGCCTATGATATCCAGCATGTTGACGTGCTCATTAAAATTAATTTGACATGTTATCACTTTTAATATCTATAAATATCTAAAAGTAAAAGTTATTTCAAACTAGAATAAATCAGATTATGATGATCATCCTACTATATTTATCTGAAACAAAGTATGACAAAAACAAAAAGAATCATCAAATTACACAACTTTATCAAAACCGGAAGAAGGCTTATAATTGTAGTCTATGCAGTCAGTAATGGTTAAGTAGGTTTCAAAACTGTAGGGAAACTAGCCATTTGGGGACATTCTAACCGTGCAGTCATGTTGTCTCTTATTAGTCTGCAGGAGTTTCATACAATATCACGCCTGTCAATATTTTATTTCAAGAAAATAACGATAGACTGCATGGAAATCATAATAGTTCATATCGTATCTGTATCAGCTTTTATTTCATTAACAATTTCTTGTGGCAAGCTGGTCAGTCTGAAGTAGAATTACTGAGGAGAGTAATGATGCAGTTATTAATCACGTGTTGCTGCACAGAAGGGGACACTGAGTCATTTTAATAACAATAATTGCTGCGGCCCCTGATGTCAGAGTTTTGACGTGTTTTCCTAAATTAATGTTGCATGTTTGCAAATATCTCTAAAGGCAGTCATCTAAAATAAAAGTTACTTGAATATATCAGGTATTATCAGGTAGATTATAACTTCTGTGACATCCTTGTCAAACTACAATCCGGCTGATAGTCATCGGCTGGTTACAGTACTGGAGAAATGGATCGAAAATAAAAGATAATCAATCTCTCAGCACATCGGGATGTTTGGAAATCGGTATCAGTACAATGGCATTAAATCTACTCTGCTCAGACTAAGAGTTAGTCCGATCGCTATGCTAGCTGGGTATAAACCTCAACAAGAACAATTTTCTCATTCTATTTAAGTCTCTTGTTAGGCCAATTTTGGAATACTGTCCACAAATTTGGAGCCCAATTTTTCGGAAAGATATTCTGGAGATCGAAAAGGTTCAGAGACGTGCAACGAAACTAGTTGCAGTTATAAAGGACTTACCCTATGAACAAAGGCCCAGGAAATTGAAACTTCCTACCCTTTCCTACAGAAGGAAAAGAAGTGACATAATTGATGTATTTAAAATTATGAAAGGTTTTGATAAAATAGATATGAACCAATTTTTCACCTTGAATAAAAGAGAAGGCAGCCGGGCCATACTCTCAAACTAGTAAAACCCAGAGCCGTTTCAAAATTAAGGCAACACAGTTTCTCAAACAGGATCATAAATATATGGAATAGTCTCCCACAAAATGTCATAGATGCCGGCTCAATAAATTGATTCAAGAACAGATTAGAAAAAGCATGGGCTGATGATCCAGGGAAATTTGACCACTTATTCACCACATGCTACTAATTTATTCCTTGTGTTGCTAATTACTTGCACTCAAGGAAAAATGAGAGACAAATAAGTGTTCACACTTCCTGTCTACCAATCGCTATATCGCTATATCGCTATAAATCACACTGCAGCAATCCAGACTATTAATGCAGTGTTGCAGTTGGACAGCTGAGAAGGGTCCACAGCGACGAAAGGAGCAAAAACGGGTCATATTGAGCATACCCTTGCAGGATGAGTTTCCCATTCAGTAAGTAGTGATATTGTGTGATTTAAACAGAAATCAATGTAGATAAATTTAGAATATACTTCAAACAATTTAATCTGTGCAAAATAAACATATATATGTGTAACAATGTCTGAACAAGAAAGTACTAAAGAAATAATGGGATCTTTCCATAATTTGAGCCAATCAGAGCTGTTCGTTTCGATTGCAAATGGCCGCCCCTTATGGGGGCTGCCATTTGCAATAAAAAAAGAACACAACACATGATTATGATAAGTGAAATAAATAACATTTTATAGTTATAACAAAGTTAAGGTTTATTGTCAAGTATTTCTCTTCTATAATCTATCAATAATGCGGAAAACTAATCTACTTCACTGAATTCTCGTGAAGACGAGAATAGGAGAGTCTATTTCAGGCAAGTTCAAACGGGCTCAAATGAGTTCAACCGTGGCTGGTTGGGTCACACCGTGGCTGGTTGGGTCGCTCCATATAGCGCTGAATATGCTTATGGGACAGCTGCTACTATTCCCATTTGCAAAGCCTGTTCAGTTGACACCACCCCCAAGCAGTAATACAAAATACAAAGGACTGTGTGACGTCAGCATGCCCGCTGTACTTATTTGGGACACAATGAGTCGTAGGCGATTTGGGTGTTACTATGGTTACTTGCATCAGTTTGCAGACCTAGAAAATGCTGATGGCTATTTTGAAATTAGCTTTATCCTTGAAGATACATGGGACTTTATTAGTTAGGATGCGAGAGATGACCGATGTGATTCTATCAGACATGGCTGTGATTCTATCAGACATGGCTGTGATTCTATCACACATGGCTGTGATTCTATCACACATGGCTGGGATTCTATCAGACATGGTTGTGATTCTATCAGTCATGGCTGTGGTTCTATCAGACATGGCTGTGATTCTATCAGACATGGTTGTGATTATATCAGACATGGCTGTGATTCCATCAGACATGGTTGTGATTCTATCAGACATGGCTGGGATTCTATCACATGTGGCTGTGATTCTATCAGACATGGCTGGGATTCTATCAGACATGGTTGTGATTTTACCAGACATGGTTGTGATTCTCTGACACATGGTTGTGATTCTATCAGACATGGCTGTGATTCTATCACACATGGATGTGATTCTATCAGACATGGTTGTGATTCTATCAGACACGGCTGTGATTCTATCACACATGGTTGTCATTCTATCAGACATGGCTGGGATTCTATCAGACATGGCTGTGATTCTATCGGACATGGTTGTGAATCTATCAGACATGGCTGTGATTCTATTAGACAAGGCTGGGATTCTATCAGACATGGTTGTGATTCTATCAGACATGGCTGGGATTCTATCAGACATGGTTGTGATTCCATCAAACATGGATGTGACCCAGCTAACACATAACATTAACTAATGCCAGGCTAACGTTATTATTTGGTTAGAGTACATTATAATGTTACTGTAATAGTGTAATGCTATACTGACATTGTAACAGGTTTAGATAAATAAGACGTTTTTCTAAAACATTAGAATCTATACTTCCTATTAATGATGAGAATGCTACACTAGTTTGTGCACATAGGGCCTATAGATTCTATCAGACATGGTTGTGACTCTATCGGACATGGCTGTAATTCTGTCAGACATGGTTGTGATTCTATCAGACATGGTTGTGATTCTATCAGACATGACTGTGATTCTATCAGGCATGGTTGTGATTCTATCAGACATGACTGTGATTGTATCAGACATGGTTGTGATTATATCACACATGGCTGGGATTCTATCAGACATGGTTGTGATTCTATCAGACATGACTGTGATTCTATCAGGCATGGTTGTGATTCTATCAGACATGACTGTGATTTTATCAGACATGGTTGTGATTATATCACACATGGCTGTGATTCTATCAGACATGGTTGTGATGCTATCAGACATGACTGTGATTCTATCAGACATGGTTGTGATGCTATCAGACATGGTTGTGATGCTATGAGAGATGACTGTGATTCTATCAGACATGGTCGTGATGCTATCAGACATGGTTGTGATGCTATCAGAGATGGCTGTGATTCTATCAGACATGGTTGTGATGCTATCAGAGTTCAATGCCATTTTGTAGAATGAATCAGATGTTGACAAGGCTAAGAAACATTGATCCTAACCTGGACTTGGATGGGTGCCCACATGGTGATAACAGGTGCCATACATGCTTCTAGCTAATGAAATAACAGTACATGAATGTAATATTTCACAACATCTGTAACACGACCCACAGAATTGACCATATGGCCCCTTTCAGCACTTGGCGGGTGGCTCTCACACAACGGCTTCCGGTTAGAAGTCGAGGAAGCACTACCCCTCACGTGCTCGCTATTGCAATCATAAGCTAGTTATTTTCAATTTTTATTTTTAGTTTGCAGGGTTTCAGATTATAATTGTGTATTTGCCAGGAATGTCAAAGGGACACTAGCAACTGAGTGGAGGCTACGCCCCTAGCAGGAGGCGGAGCGGTGCATGATGGGGGGGTCCCACCCCCCAGCCGGACAGAGGGGGGGTGGCAATACACTACAGGCGATAAAGGGTTTATCACTACCCATATATATATGTATAAATATATATATATATATATATATATATATATATATATATATATATATATATGAGTCAGCCTCACGAAAACAGGCCAATCGGCGGTCAAGTGAAGATGTCGGCCTTGCAATTCTTAAAAGTGTAATGCAGTTCATTGTTTCGTATTAAATTATCCTAGAAACAAATAAAGCTGTTGTATTTTCTCGACCTTTACATTCAGTATAAATTTAAGGACTTTCCAACATCTCTGTCAATGCCAAACTATAATTATACCAATCGGCGCCGACATCCAATGATCGACCCTGACAACTTTAACATATGTCAGCATTGCAATTCTTAAAGTCTTGTGCATTTCTTTGTTTTATATTAAATTATCCTAGAAACAAATAAGGTTGTTGTATTTTCTCGACCTTTACATTCAGGATAAATTTAAAGACTTTCCAACACCTCTGTCAATGCTAAATTATAATATATCAGTATTATATATATTAGTATATCAGTATTATATATATAAATACATATATATATATATTCGCATAATGTATTACGATTTATATATATATATATATTCGTATAATGCATTATGATTTGGCTATATATATTATATATAAATATATATATATAGGCAATTCCTACTTGGAAGGTTTCGATGAGTCTTGCATAATTAGATCTTCCTGACCTTGAAGCTACATTCAATGTACGTTTACAATGTCTAAGTGTATATATATACATGTAAGTATACCCGTCCAGAAAGCTTGGATAAAGCAGGCTAATCAGTGAGATCTGGTTATTTTGGTCGTATAGTGAATGAAAGGAGAGCATACATGTGTAGTTGGAAATTTGACACACAAGAAGAGAAAAGGCAATCTATTTGTTTTGCAATAGACCGACTAAGTTTTGTGTAAGGAAGTTTTTGAACAATTGCAGAGGCGTGGTATTTCCATGGGAAGTCTGTCATTTTAATGATAATTTGCTAATTTCAGGCAAGCATGAAAAAAGCAGTGCATAACAGTATGCACATGTTATATTAGTCTAGTATCTTATCCCTACTGGCTCTGATATTCAACGGAAGCAGTTAATTGTCCACTCATGTCATCTGGGTCAGACATCTCTTTCTTTAAAGGTCGTGTATTGGCAAACTTTTCAGACAAGGCGCACTGCTTATAGGGATCATAGTCTCACTGGGAGGATATTTCATACATGTAAGCTGGTTCTCCTTATATACGTGCAATATAATTCATTATGTGAATATGAATATTGATGGTACTCACATGTTTTACCACAAAATATGCTATTTCACTCACTACCCTATGGTGTTAATCAGACCACTGGCACAGTCTGGAGTCACTTTCATGTACCACAATCGGCCCTAAGACTATATATATATGAATGCATAAACATATTCATAAAGACTACTTTATATATTATACATATATTTATAATGCCTTGATATATGTGTATTATAATGTATTATAAGAATATAAAGGAATGGAGCAATTCCAATATTGATATCATATTCATTGTACGATTATTTGCGTGTATTCGGGATTCGCGCACCCACCCCTTTATATGCGCGCGATTGGGGCGACAAATGTTTGGTGCGGAAATGATTCAAACCACTGTCACTTCGCTCGCATTTTTCTTTTTGGTAGGGCATATTAGTCCCAGCCAGAGAACTAATAAAGAACTCAGCCCAACTCTGCTTTGTCTAACCTTATTGCCTAGTGGTTTATATATATATATATATCATTCTTCCGTTAGTGGAGGTAAGTATATATAACATAGGAGATAATATATAACAAGATGCAAAAAAACTTCCGAGCGAGTGGAGTGTCAAGCCCCGTGCAGAAGCTGAGTGGTGCATGCCGCCCCCCCCCCCCACCTGGGTGGGGGAAGGGCGAAGCACTCCAGATATTAGTACATGCGATAAGGGTCTTATCACTATCCATATATATATATATTTATATACCCACCACCTCCCTTATTAACGTTGTGGTTATGTTCCTGAAAACTATGGCGTTAACTGAAACAATGTTAAGTGAAAGCTATTAAAAATAGGCCTTGAATGTTGAAGTAACCACCTCATGCATTGGCACATCTTTTTGTTGTTGTATATCTCCAACGAGGGTATAACGAACTGACCTTGAATGAAATGTCGTTATCGGGGGAGTTGATGTATATGCAGTAGTACTTGACAACATCAATCTCTCAGACCTCAACTTACTACCCCCTCGGTGACAAGATAGCAGCTATAACTTAGAACAGCATTGGTATGGATGCAGAGTTGGCATTCACAGACATGCACTACTGTATATGGAAATATACAAAGATCTGTGTATATATAGATAAATACCAATATAGATCACCTTCACAAATATAGAAGCTATGACAACCTTATTGTGGAGATTATTGCTGGCACTTGTGGGTGTTTAAAAAATTACATATATATTATATATTATGTTTGATTAATTGCAACATTATGTTTGATTAATTTCTGATGGGTTAAAGCCATGTCGGCAACAAGGGCCATATTCATGGCAAAATGTTAGTGGTATCTATTCTGTCAGTTTTGTCTGACGAGAGTGACGGTGAGGGTAGAGCTTGCGCCTGCTCGGCAGCCGCTCGCCACGGGTTTGCCTACCTGAGTGCAAACCCGAGTCGCCTAGGCCGCTGCGTTTGCCAGCGGGCGGGGCGACTGAGCATTTCCGGACGAAAGCTATAGGCACCTCCATTAAATAATATTTATCTAATGTCTTTATATACCACATAACTCAAACATTATGTTTGATTAATTGCTGATAGGTTAAAGCCATGTCGGCAACAAGGGCCATATTCATGGCAAAACGTTAGTGGTATCTATTCCGTCAGGTTTGTCAATTACATTCACATGCCGACCTTGAAATGTACACAAATTCCGAACTCGTCAGATCCATGTCAAATAATAGCAACTGATGCAATTCCGAAGTGGGTTAGACTTGTATCAACTGACAGCAAAATTTACATGAACAGCATTATGTAATACATGGCTAATCTCTACCCGGTCTGGGTCTTCTCTCTTCCACAGCTGCTGTCGTGGTCGCCTTCTTCATCTGCTGGGCTCCCTTCCACACACAGCGACTGATGGTGGTGTACTTACAGAAGAAGGACTGGACTTCGCAGCTGAACGTGCTCTTCAACGTGCTCTTCTACCTGTCCGGCGTCCTCTACTACATCAGCTCCACCATCAACCCCATCCTCTATAACATCATGTCGCTCAAGTTCAGACAGGCCTTCAAGAACACCATATTCAGGCGGTGTCGGCGCGCCAGGAAGCGGCCCAAGGTGGTCACCTATAAGTTCTATAGCAAACCGCTGAACAGCGACTCCTGTCTGACAATGGTCGCCGTGCAGGCCAACGGGAAGGGCCCGCCGACGCACCGGCCACAGCGGCGGACAGGCGCGACTGGGCAGAGCCAATCAAGTTCGGCCAGTCAGGGCAGTAGTGCGAAGATGCTGAACGACGACCCCTTTGAGGCCATGGAACTTGATCACATGCTGGCCGATTCTAAGTCATACTCCTACACCTCCCCACGGACTTGTGTCAGCAACGCTAACTACAGACCCTACCACAGTTATGCTTAGCACTAGGATTGATTAGCACTCAGAAGGGGTGCGTGTATAGCCGGAGAGAGATAGAGGGATGCACATTTTCTTTTGTGCGCCTTTCCCAGGAATTATATTGTTATATTTTGTCGCATTACACAAAGTACTACTAACAATGCATGGTTAAATATAAGTATCTGTGTATGGGTGCCATATAATGAAACATCGTTATTGATGATTGCATTTAATATTAACAGTCAATGGGGTAAAGATAAATCTATGTGTATTGATCTATTTATTTTAGTATGTTGTTGACTATTACATAGTATATCACGTGTTATTAAGCCTCCAACCCGGTAACAGCAGTATTGAGATTTATGAGTGATATTGTTGACATTTATTGATAATTGACGACGAAACAGAAGTGGTATAAGGTGCCTTTATTTGTCAGGTCATCTGGCCAGTAATTAAGTGACCTTCAGGTTAAGAATCAACAATGATCAAGAATACTATCAGAACAATGCAGAGTACAAATGAGAACAATAGGGCAATTAAGGATCAAGACACCAAGCCTTCAGACTACGGATCGATACAATCAGGAGCAATTAAAGTCAAACATTAAGATCACTACTAGAACAATGAAGAGCACAATCGGGCATTAAGACAACTAAGACAATAGAACAATAGAGGACAATGTAGACCAGCCAATTAACCGATGGACAATCAGCGCTCTCAATCCCAGCTTAAGTGTCTTTGATTAGTTGAGGGGTGGGAGGCAGCAAATTACGGGCGATCAACCTGACTTTGCGGGCTCATGTCCAGGCGGCAAGTGACCGAGTGAGCAGTTTGTGTGATGTCAGCTTGGGGTGGGGCCCGTAAGTGGCAAAACAACGACGGGCTAGTTCCAGGCTTAAATGGTAGTTGGCACTACCGTAACACCAGTAGTCTCAGTGGCCACGTTGAATCAATGGGAAATCGCGGGCATTTGACGGAAGGGGGCGCCACCATAGGCGCAAGCTAGTTTGCTCGGAGTGGGATCTATAACGGGGGAGGGGGGGGGGGGGGGACACAACGACGGGCCAGTTCCAGGCCACCGTAGGCGCTAGCTAGTTCTCTCGGGTTCTGCCAGCTGGCGACAAAGGTGGATCCCTACCACTTCCCGTTCCGTCAAGAATTACCCATGTTCGCGCTAACCTGACCAATTATATTGCATTGCGATTTTGTTAAAATAATTAAATAAGGTATTTGTTCTCTATTGATTCATATTGTTTTGTGATTGAACTTTGTGAAGTGTTGGGACTTATGCTTGTTATATAGTGACGCTTCAATGACTAAGACAGACCCCCAACCCCCACCCGCATGTGCAGGCTCGGGACGCCAGGATAATATGTACATAACCTTAATATTACGTGGACGTTCTGGACCTACACTACTCGTCGTATGTGGCGTCCAGTGTCAATAAAAGTTATAATGATAGTCACTTTTATTATTTAACTGTTTAAAATATCACATAGGAAGCACCGGTTGTCTGCCGATTCCTAAAGTTATGGTTGCATAGTCCGATAAAAGCATCACATTTTTTGTAACCCAAACAATTACCTAGATTTGATCCTACATATCTAACTTAGATACTGATGCACTTATTAATCATTTGTTGCCACATAGAAGGAAAGGCTGAGTCGATTTAATAGAACCTGTCACTGCTGAAGCCTATTCTAATATTTCTGGATGTCCGGCCGTCTGAGCACCAGATAATACCACAAAACTCTTCCCAGATGCGTTCTGACAACTATCTGTCAGTTCCCATCTGATGCCCCTCTCAAACAAACTCATAAGGAAGAAAGGGAAGACAAGTCACGCAAGATTGATAATGAAGAAGTTGTGCTTTATTGGCATCAACTCCTGTTCACCTACTAGTACTAGTGACCTATCACCCTGACCCCTTACCTTCTGTCCACACAGAGTCTCATTACCTCTTTAGTATGTCTAGGAATCAGTGCCTACAGCCCATTTAACAGGAGTCACCTGGTTGTTGCACACAGCTCAGTTTGTATAAATGAAAGGTGGAGCATCAGACAGAGTGTCTGGGTCCCTCAAGAGAGAGTGTGTCTCACTCAAGAGGCAGGAGTAAAGGGTCCTGCCCAGTATCTAGAATAATTAATTTCAAAGTGAGGCTAGTGTGGTCAGGTGGGCAAGGGGGTGCAGGGGACTGGGCCTCCCACAGCACAGCCAGCCAATCAAGCACCCTCTACAGCCCGGGAGGCGAACCCCCCCATCTGGGGAGCTGTCACTCAACCCAGCTGTAGGTGGTGTCCATAATGTATGCAATATGACTGGCATGCTTGCCCATCGGCCCTGTGGTACCAGATAGTTGCAGACAGTTACAATAAATATATATATATATTAAAAATGTCATTGTCCTCCACTTGCACCCTTACTGGTGCATAGAGGGAACATTCTACCAAACATTCACTTATATAGGAACATCTCATCACAATCTCGGTCCCTATGTATGAACATTTATTTCCCATAGCTTAATGTCACACAGCGAGTGGGCACGCATTGCTTTTAGATTACATAACCTTGGTCCCCAATCCATCGCCTGAGGATAATAATGCTCTCTGCCAATATATAATTCTGAACCGAAAATCCGTATATTTTTACACTATGGTGTCAGAGTTTTGGTATGCTTGCCTAAATTAATGTTGAATATTTGCACTTCAAATATGTTCAAAGGTAGCTCATATCCATCAACCTAATATATTTCTCTCAGAAAATGACAGAAACTCAAAACCATCGGAATGCAACTTTAACGAGCAATGAGCATCATCAGTCGTTGAATAGCTGACCACGTAGTTACTGGGATGTCGACATCTTGATACAGGCTTATAGGCTATGACATCAATAACGGAATGATAACCAGGGGATTGTCTTCTTCTCGGTGCAAGTTCTTTTTTTTATTTTAACACAATTCAATAATTAAGGACACGACACGCGATTACATAGTATGGACATTTGATTTAATCTAAGTTCAATAAGAGCATCAGGTCAAGTTTCAATGCCAGGTAGTCAGTTCGAGTCTCTCTACGACCCGACACTAACCCTTGCAATTCAAAATGCGTTATAGTAGGGTTGGGTGGGGCAATGAGAAAAGGCGGGTGGTGCTGTCGGTTCCTCGTGTGGTGGATGAGTGCCGTTGTCGGGTTGGTTGGGTGGAAGTGACATCAGAGGTCAGTGGGTACAAGCGGTGGCCACCGGCGCATGGACACAGTGTTGCCACCTGGAGTTATTTCAGTTTGGGCCACCTATATTTAAAAGGGGGAAGTAGATATCAATAGGTTTAGCTGAATCAAAGGCGGCATCACTACGTGTCCCGGCTCGGTCCCGAATTACCCACCTTGCCGAAGCAACATGACCAATTTATGATATCAGTTGGTTTCGTAAATCCATTCCATTCTATTGTCAAACCATGATAGAAAAGTTCACTTTGGCCAGTGGTGCAGCTTAACAACGTAGTTCAGCCTTAATTGAAACCAACATCAAAGCCTCAGAATATGATGGCTCTAATACCTGGCAGCAAACACAAAAGTGCAAGAAAATACTTGTGTAGTATTGGCTTAATTAGGAATTGACACAGATATGAGCTTGGCCAGTATATATGAAGGAAAATATTTAAATTATAACCGATTAAAATTTAGTGTATGCTTTAAAAAAAATGTATTTATAACATTTTGAAATCCATCCAGTAATCTATTTGGGAATTGTCTCTGAAGACAGCAGTAGCATGGCTAGAGATGTCGCAAAGATCATACTAGAAATCCTTGGTAGAAATCCACTCATGGTGTTCACAAACAGGTGAAAAGAAACATAGCACAGCTACATAGTGACGACCCGGACATCATCCAGATGTCATCACCACTGACATCAGTGGCAGTGATTAGACACAATGTCTTAATTAAAACCCTGTCTTCTTTTTGCTGTGCATAATAAAGGTGTTGTTTCTGCTGGAATGAGTTGGGTTTTTTTCAGCAACAGGACACTCGTTTTCTGGCATCTGGCTTTCTCTTGGAAATGTCATTATTGGTACTTTCAATGTAAAAAGCATGATTTAATGTAATATGGTATGCTGCATTTCCCTAAGCAGCGTTGTTACAGTCGCACCTGATTAGAAGGTTGTGCTGATGGCTGTATAGCACAAAACATGGTAAGATTGGTGTCATGTGTGGAACCATTGCTTCTTTTCTTACTACTCTCAGATAAAGTCCCTTCCCTTCACCGAAATAGCATTTGTGCCGGATATTCACTTTTACAGGTGCAAACAGTAGTTTCGTTTCCGAGCAGCTTTGGTAATGGCTTCCAAAGTGGCTTCTAAAGTAGTTTCGTTTCTACTTAGATCCCTTCAGCATCTAGAATTAATGACGCTAATATCACATTATCAAAATGTGTGGCCTTCACTTTGGCTTTAGATGTAGTATCAGTTTCATATTAGAATTGTTTCCGGATGCGGGGGCTGAATCGGTGGAGCACGGGCCTCACGTGCGGGAGATCGGGAGTTTGGTTCCCGGTCGAGTCAAACCAATGACTTATAAAATTGATACTTGTCACTTCCTAGCCTGGACCTCGGCATTAATAGGATAGGGCAAGGACTGGTTAGCACAGTGTCAGGATAATGTGACTGAGTGGGATATCGGGTCATGGTCTGATTTACCAGTGGGGCAGCACTATAAACTCACCATGAGTGTGTACTGTCACAAGTCGGACCCGTCCTGATATGACCTTAGATGTTGCCAGGACGTAAACCTTCAACAACCAACCTATTAGAATTGGTAAAAGACCTTTCTTTGAGCACCTTCTTTCAAAATGAATGCCCATGTTGGTGGGCAGGATATAAAATGGATGTACTGTTCCAGATACAAAAAGAATTGTCCTTATATCAAAATATGTATACCTTGTTCGCCGTTGCGTCATAACAACTCATCTGGATTTCAGTCTTATGAGCATGTTTTAAAACTACAGGATATTTCCAAGTGATCATTACATCACGCTTATATAAGGCTTACTGAGAACCAAAACTAATTTGCACTGCATCCTCCAAATATTTTGACAAATTGATCCCGAAAGAAAGGTGGACTATGTCGTTAACTCTGCCACGCACAGTGTTAAGCTGCACTTCAACATCTTAGCTTAATGAAAACAAAAACCAATTTGTACTGCATCCTCCAAATATTTTGACAAATTGATCCACAGGGGAAAAATGAACCATGTCATTAACTCTCCTACTAACACAGTCTTAAAGCTGCATAGTCCGATGGAGCATCCAAATTTCAATACCAAAGCAATGAACTAGATTTGAGTATACATATCTAATTGACATACTGATGCACTTATGAAGCATGTGTTGCCACATAGAAGGGAATACTGAGTCAATTTAATAGAACCTGTGACTACAGAAGCCTATTGTATGAGAGTTTTGGCATGCTTGTTAAAACTGATTTGACATGTTTACACTTCAAATATCTCAAAATGTAGGCATTTAAAATAAAAGTTTCATCAGCCTAAATTAAGGTAGAGTACACTTATCAGGTTACTATGGTTATCTATTGGCTGACTTCACTAGTACCTCTTACATAATCAACAGGTGGCAACGAAAATAGTTTTAGTTCATGGCTAAATGTCTTAATTAATTCATTATGACAATTTCCAATGTGATACCTATTCATTGGAAGTAAATGGTTGCTGCAAGTGTGCAAATAAAGACAATTATTAAGCATATGTACAATATGACACTGACAGCATACACAAGGTACTGTCAGTGCATTTAAAGAACAGGAAATATACAAACAGTTGGTCAATTGTTTATCGCAGAATATGCGTCTCAGCCTTTGATATCGACACAACTATGCTCCAGTGCCCCCTTCCCCCCCCCCCCACCTCTTGCCTGAAGAAATCTATTTTGTGCAATTGCATTGTACGGGCTACCTTTGCATCTATTAGAAGCTGACACATAAGGACGGAAGAAGATTGATCGAATGCGACAAACTAAATTGTTTAATTGTTTTGTTGCCCAACCAAAATGGAACAAACCTTGGGTTGATGCCTCATTCATCCACTGAGTTAACCTGCACATCTGTTCAAATATCTTCATCATCATCATGCTGTGAGTTACAATACGAGAAAGACTGTTTTCATTACTTAACTGCTGCTCGTGCAGTTGTACATTTCATAAAAGCTGCTTGCAAAGCGTTGAAGTGCTGCTGGCTTTTACATGTTACTAGTGGCACTCTCTCAGGGAGCAAATAGAGGTCTCACATTGGCAAGAACACATCAAGACAGGTGCAAACTATTTGTCCCTGGAGTAGCTGGTCAGGAGATGTTGGGAGTTCCATTCATCACCACCCTTAATGCTGCCACGGTGACATGGTTTCTGTTAGGGTTTGCTCCCTTAGCCTTTGCTTCTATCAAGAACCTGTACCACAAGGCAGTGGTTTACAACTTTGCAAGGCAGGGGCGTCAAACTCCCTGAGGTATTTTAGCACCTAAGATATAAGAGGTACTGCAATACCCGCATACCATCAAAGATCCTACTTATCCATCAATTTAGTTAACACCATGCAAGTGCCACCAGATATTATAGTTTGTTATCATCGCATTTGCTCCTGCTAGAACAGGACTTGCCATTTAGCTATATATATATACATGTATATAAATACATATATAAATCCCTCCTAATGAGATTAATTAGTCTGAATTAACCCACTGTGATAGTATGTCCAGAAAGGTCATACGCACCAAATTTAGGAGAGACACTAGAAGATAAGGGGAAGTCAATAAAAGGGAAACTCGTCAGTATTTGGACCGGGGAATACAAGGTCCTGAAGCCATCCTGATAGAGGTTGTAGCAAGTAAGCAATGTGTTATTTCCTACGAAACTTATGTTGCTTTCATCAGGTTATCTATCTGAAAGAGGCTGAACATCTTGGCAGTCCGTGCCACCCTTTTAAGATACCTCCAACCGTCAGTGAAGGAATGATGGATTATGCTCTCAGTAGGTGAAGGAAGCAACTCACTGTGCGCTGTGTGGATGTGTGGGTTTTTGTTTATATTTACATATTCATACTAGATGGGGGAGACCTTCATAAGAGATGCTTTCCTTAAGAAGGAGCACATTGTGGCTGTCTTTTTCGACCTCGAAAAAGCCTATGACACAACGTGGCAGCATGGCATCATGGAGGATCTTCATGCGATTGGCCTTCGTGGCCACTTGCCAATTTTCATCAGGAACTTTCTAGCCTTCAGGCATTTCCGCGTCCGTGTCAAGACTACCTATTCCCGTCTACACTCACAGGAATTAAGAGTACCTCAAGGCAGCATACTGGCCGTGACCCTTTTCGGGGTCAAGGTCAATGGTATTGCTGCGGTGGTAAAGCGGGGGGTCTCCTGTAGTCTTTTCGTGGACGACTTTGTTTTATATTACATGAATGTCATAGAGAGACAGCTACAACCAAGCATAAATGGGATCCATCGATGGTCAGTTCTGAACGGTTTCAAATTTTCTAAGACCAAAACAGTCTGCATGCACTTCTGCCTGCTGCGTAGAATACATGCGCAACCGGAGCTGACCCTGGATGGGGATCCCATTAAAGTCGTTGAGAAAACCAAATTTCTGGGCCTCATTCTCGACGCAAAACTGTCTTTTGTGCCACATATAAAGTACCTGAAAACAAGACGCCTGAAAGCACTGGATATTCTGAGGGTGCTGTCCAGCTCAGAGTGGGGAGCGGACAGAGATGTTCTGCTCTCCGTGTACAGAACCTTGGTTCGTTCACGAGTGGGTTATGGCAGCATAGTATACGGTTCCGCAAGGAAATCATATATTGGGCTGCTAGACACAATCCACCACCAGGGACTGTGCCTGGCACTTGGGGCCTTCCGCACCTCACCAGTTCAGAGCCTTTATGTCGAAGCCAATGATCCATCACTTAACAACAGGAGAATCAAACTGGCCATGCAATATGTAGTCAAGATAAAAACTAATGCATTGAATCCTGCACACAATTGTCTATTCGAGCAACATGACAAATCCAGGTATGAAGCCAGGCCAAAATACATCCGGCCACTGAGGCTCCGAATGAAACGTCATTTGGAGGCCTTGGGCGTGGATTTGGACATGTTGGAGGATGCCAAACTCCCAGAACATCCCCCGTGGATGTTGAGAAAGCCATCGGTTATCCTCCGACTCACAGAACTGAGGAAGTCTGGGACACATCCACTCGAGTACCAAGGACTGCATGCAGAGATTCAAGGCCAGTTTGCAGACCACCTCTCCATATACACTGATGGTTCGAAAGACCAAAGCCGGGTAGCTGCTGCGGCATTTTGCCAACGGTAAAAATTTGGTGTATGTTTGCCCGATCAGAGCTCAATTTTCACTGCAGAAGCCCGAGCACTCCTTCTCGCTTTGGAGTGTATCGAGGTATCCAACCACACTAACTATGTTATATACAGTGATTTGTTCTCTTGCCTCCTGGCTGTTGCTGGACTGAAAACGAATCACCCTATTCTAGCAACAGTCATTTATAAAATGAACCAACTGACAACGGATGGGTATGATATCCACCTGTGCTGGGTGCCTGGCCATGCTGGCATACAAGGAAACGAATGAGCTGATCGGGCTGCGAAGAAGGCCCTGAACTGTGATCTTGAACCATGTCTGATCCCTCACTCTGATCTGAAACCACTAATAGCCACCCGCATAAAATCCAAATGGCAACATGAGTGGGATGAAAACAGACTCATGCGGGAGGTCGGCGGGACCAAGTGGTCCTTAGCCGCTGCCGTATTGGCCACTTGTGGCTTACACATGCTTTTCTGCTCAAGGGGGAACCTCCCCCTGAATGTATTGGGTGTCAGTCCCCACTGACACTCAAACACATTTGACTAAGTTGTGTTGATTTTTTGGCCCTGCGCCAACAGTTCTACACTGCAGACAGTATGCATGACCTTTTTACTAAAGTAAAACAGGAAAACATTTTAGCCTTTTTGAGGGCAGCTGGACTGTACCACCTTATATAGTTTAGTAAATGGATTCTATCAATTATTAATAAAACTTTTCTTTTTCTATGGGAATTTGTTTCCCTTGACCACAAATATATGATTGTGAGCTTTCTAATTTAATTAGTGTGTATTGGCACATAATTGATTGTCTGCTTTTTACATGTTAAAGCGATGGTTTGAACAAAAAACTAACATTTCTCGCCGTGAATATGGCCTATGCTGCCGACACGGCGTAAAGTAACCACCAATCAATCAATCAATCAACTAGATGGGGTGCTGTGTTTCTCTTGCTGGTAATATAGGTTGTGCTAGGTAATATAGGTTGTGCTATTTTTCACAAGGCTGAGACTTGACCTGGGTAAACAACTGAAATTGTTTTATCTTCGTGGGGCCGCACAATATCAATATATATTTAATGTTAGCAAGCGAAGGCAGTAATGATGAAAAGGTAAGGGCGATATCAGTTTATTCCAATGCACAAGCATAATGAAGTCATGATAACCAATCGTCATTAATGAATAGCAGAGATGCACAAGCATCAATATCGATCATAATAATGATATAACATGAGTCAAACCAATGTAAATAATCAATCATTGTAACAAATAATCAAATGAGTTAATGAATATCAAAACTGACATCTGGCTGGACCACTGCCCTACCAGAGAAAAAAAAAAAACGTTGTTGTGTGTGGTGCGTCTGGAGTCCGAGTGAGCGCACCTTGGTCGGCGACAAGCAGACTGCACATGCAGCGCCATAAGCACCCCTGGTTTCAAACCCGGGAACTAAAATAGTATCAACAATGGAAAAGTAGTACAGCCGGAGTCTTCTTGCCTTAATGCCGCATACAGTTTGTATACGAGTTATATATAAGATATAAAATACATATATGTCAAATCTAAATAATCTATGTATAATATATATAATATATAAAATAGATGTTATACCTATGGATACAATAGATATGATAGATTCCATAGATAATATCGATAATATATATAATACATATAATATATAATACATATAATATATATAATACATATAATATATACAATACATATAATATATATATATATACATGTATATATTCATCCAACCCTGTTTGAATAAATAGATGGCGATAGAATTGCGTTAATAAAATCGTGAACTGCCAGGGTGTGCCTCTAAGGTTTTAATACCGATCCCACCTTGTTTAATCAGGCTGAAGGAGGAGTCATTAAAGCGACATAAAGTAAAGTATCAAGAAAGGTTGACGCAAGAACCATATATAAAGGTGTTCCCCTAAGTGGCATTAGTGTAAGTAGCCTTGTTTGCAATTCACTGGGGCCAGGCTCAAAGTCTCATGTATTGGGTCATCCCGGGTCTATTTCAGACACTTAGACCCAGTTCAGGGTTAATGCACCCAAAGTACCCCCAACCCCACCCCCCTCCCACCTACCCTCTCCTCCATGGCCCCCTCCCACCGCCCCACCTCCCACTTCACCTGCTTCCCACTTCCGACGTCCCCACCCCAGGTCACTCTCCCTCCACACCTCTACGAGTCCTCCCCTATGACACACTCCTCACCAGTACCCGCTTGCTTGTTGGGGTTTTACGTCTTGGCAACATCTAAGGTCATATCAGGATGGGGTGATGACTTGTGACAGTGCGAATTCATGGCAACTTTATAGTGCTGCCTCACTGGGAGGCCAGGCCACTGCCACCATGACCCGATTTCCCAGTCACATTATCCTGATGCTGAGCAAACCAGTCCTTGGCCTACCCTACTACGGGGGTGGTCCGGGGTCATTTTGAGCCACGGTTTGACCCGGACCATCCCCGGACTATCCAGGACTACCCCCGGCCTAGCCACGGACCACTCCCAGACTGCCCCCATAGTCCGGGGGTTGTCCGGGGGTGATCCGGGATAGTCCGGGGTGGTCTGGGATAGTTTGGGGGTGGTCCGGGGGTGGTCCGGGGCAGTCCGGGGGTGGTCCGGCCTCATCTGGGTTAGTCAGGGACCGGTCTGGCCCAGTCTGCACTCGTCTGGGGCTGTTCCGGGGGCAGTCCGGGGGTGGTACGGGGCGGTCCGGAGTGGTCCGGGGTGGTGCGGCCTTTGGTCCGGGGCTCGTCCGGGAAAGTGTGACTGCGAGGCAAAAATCGACGAAAACAGTGATTTTATCCGTGGCGGTCCGGGACAGTCTGGGCCGTTGGTCCATGGGTGGTCCAGCTCAAAATCCGGGGCTCGTCTGGCTATGTGTGACTGGGGCTTTATCCCAAGTGCCGGGATAAGTAGCGACAAGCATCAATTGTATAAGCCATTAGCAATTAGGGGCTAGATCAGCCAGAAGAGGATCTGTAAGTTAATCTCTAAGTTAACTCGGCCAGGTTTCGAACACCTGACCTTCTGCACAGGAAACCTGTGATAATACTGATTCGGCCAATTAAGTTCATTTTAATTAAGGCCATTTGTGTTTAGCTCATCGAAAGCAACTTCCATTAATTCAGAAAGGCTGCCATTGTGAGTTGTGAGTCTTTTGTCCATTTCGATAGCCACTGGTACTTCTAATTCCCACCAGTCAACCCCCACCCCTACACACACACACACCTTCAGTTCCCTGACTCAGTTCCTGCCGTCCTCATCCACCCATACACACACGTTCTCAACCACATCGACGAACCCTTACAAATGTCGGTTCTCTTTGTCCACCACCCCAGACCAGTGGTCTCTTTCCCGCTGCACCTGAAGGTAGCACTTGAATTACTTAGTATCAACCAAGCTTTACTTCTGATTGGTATCAACACACTACATCTGTCATATCCTGTATGTTATTTATTATGCGAATACAAATAAGAGTGGTAACCATATTTGTATTATTTTATTTTATTGTTACGCGTGTAAGCATGTATTTGACCTTTTTCTATTTCATTACAGTTGTTCCGTTCCGACTACCTGTACCACTACCACCACCACCTGGGTGGTATCCTGTCAACAATCAGCTCCCAGACGCACGTAGTTCGGTTTAAACAAATCTTAATCTAAATGAGGAGCTCAGGCACCGTACCCCGTAATATTATAAACGCCAATCCAAAAATTAAATTAAAATAAAAGAGTTTTGCCTGATGACAATTTTAATTCTCATTCATTTTACTTTATTTGTTATGAAATGGTTATGGAGCAATGAACAAAAATATGAATGTAAGAAATGAATCTTTTAAAAGTTTGACTGCCATTGCTCATGGACACAGCAGACGCAGAGGCTGAGATGAGTAAAAAAAAGATTTGTATTCGGGCGTAGCCCACCCGTCGGCATGTACAGTGATTATGAGTGGCTGTCGGGTGAGGAGTGGTTGAGCGAAGGTCCTGCTATTAAAGGGAGGGGGAATGAGGGGTGATGGAATATATGAACGAGGTAACATTGAATGAGCAAAAGAGACTTAGCATATATACAGTAGATAAGTAGAACTGTACAATAAATGTTAAGTCAGATAAGAGTTAAGTATATAAATAAATGATTATGGTCAACTGCTGGGGTGTCAGTTGGTAATTATTTGAAAGGAATTTGATGTGTTTTAAGTTAAAGGATTTGATTTGTTGATTGTTTGTTGGTTGGCATAGTGCCAATCTAAGGCAGGTGTGGGTGGGTGGGTAAAATTGGAGCTTGGAAATTGGTCAGTTCGGCAGGTTGAGGGGGACTGACCAGCTGAGGTGTGGTGTCAGGGCACCGGTATTGTGCTGTGTTTTGATTGTCTGAGGAGTGGCAGCCAGTGATTGTTGGAGGGAGAGAGAGGTGAGGGAGGGCAGCCCAGGTCCGATGGCCTGGGTGGTGGCTTCCTCCCCCACCCCCTGACCTGGGGTCGGGTTCGGGTGGGGGGGGGGGGAGGCAGCCCCGAGTCTTCCGTGTCCAGCAATGAACCCAAATGAGGACTCCCGCTCATTCACGATAATGTTTACCTAGATTTTTGGATTGGTCTTTCAGTGGTTTAGCGCCTGAACTCCTCAAATATATATAAATGTATGTAATATATATAATATATTTTATATAATATATTTATAAATGTGGGTCTATATAGGCATAATGTGTGATATATGGTAAGCCAGTGCTACTTACATCTGATTATATTATAAAGTTCTAGTCCGTACAAATAATTGACTATTCAGTAAAGATGAGAAACAGTCATTTCTTTGCACGAATATATATATAGGATGTATAATCAATTATGCAGATATAAAACAGGCGGAGTTTCATTATTATTTATTATTTCGTATACCTTGTTAGTTATATTATTGTCCAATCGTTGACCTGCCCGGGATTTGCCGCGGCAAGCCGGGTGCGAGCGCCACCACCGGGCGATCTCTGCCCCGGGCAGTCACTCTGCCTCCGGATTTCAAACTTAGTATTCAAGCTACTTTGACTACTATTGGATTATAGAATGCCAGGCACTGGTTACTGCTGATTCGAAAGCGGACCTTAGTATGCAAGCTACTTTGACTACTATTGGATTATAATGCCAGGCACTGGTTACTGCTCTGACTGCGGACATCCCCATGACAAACAGGATCGAGTCGATTGCGCGCGAAAAAGCGTCGACACACTGGCCGAACCTACCATGTCGACGCACAGCGGCAAAGCTTCTGCGAAGAACACAAAATCTTCAGCCAACCATTACGAAAGTGTCGACATGGATTCGACCACCTCCTTGATGGCAACCCTCACACTGGACGACCGCGAAAGAAACGCACATGAGGCGATCGACAAGATTACGGCTGAAATGCGCGTCGCCAACATTGAAGACGAACTGGACGAGTTGAAGGAAGAGCGTGACAGACGACGGAGTCGATGCCGGACGACTACGACAGCGGAGGAAGGACGACGAGGCGGCGATCACACTTCCTACCGGCAGTCGACATTAGACGACAAGAGGCACACGGACGACCGCAGAAGGACGACGGAAGCGGCACTGCCACCACCATCTTGGACTCAAGGATGTGACCGAGACGACGGGCACTCGTCCTATGGGCGATCTCGTCGACATTCACGAGGTCCCAGTAGAAGGAGAAGACGTTTGTCTAGGTCGAGCAGCGGGAGCTCTTCACGTCATAGACGAAGTAAGTGGTCATTGTGGAAGTACGGGCAAGGGAAAGACGTTCGGAAGATGAACGCCCACAAACTGTTAAAAGCGTCTTGTAAATGGTGCTTGGACACCCCAGGCTTGACGATAACGGACTACAGGGCGTTCATCGAGCACGTAAGTTTTGTCTCCGCAGGAGCTATGGATGACCATTATAAGGACATCGCGCACGTTGACCACGTCCTTGCTATACGCAAGCTCGGCGAGACCATCGGCTTTGCTGCATTTTCAAAATCGCATCAGGACGAGAGCATAGAACACTATGGCCCTCATAACATGAAGCCAAAGAAGGGCGGAACCTGGCAACGTAGTGTCGGGAAGCATTCTCCTGGCCGGGGGGTGCGTAGGTCGTGCTACGCCTGGAACGGTGACACGGGATGCACTCGCTCGGGCTGCCGATTTTCACACACCTGCTCCGTGTGTGGATCTAAGGCACACACACGCCAAAAGTGTAAGGAATGACTTGGGAAGCCGGAGGTTTCGAGAACCTCTAATTGCCAGACACCGGAGCTGGGCACTGCTGCGGCTGACTCTGGTGATGATATGCTCTCCGTCACTGATCATGGCCCTTTGGGCGCCATGCCTGGCCATGCGAAAAAAGACTCTGTTGGCACTATGTCCCCCGTTGACAGTTCTGTGATTAAGCCTTACCTCACCAATACTGACATTGTCGATCCTTTTCCCGATAACAATGTTCACCATATTGTTGTTAATTCTGATATTACAGCTGGGGTCGATGCAGTTGGTCTGGGTGAGATTAGGGAAAGCCGGACTCAGGGTGAATCACTTGGTGCTGGATTGCTCTGGTTGGGTCCAGCAGGTTCCAGTCGTAATGACCGCTTGTTCATTGAGCAGGGCGATATGGACAGCCTCCTAGTTTGTATTAGGGAACCTGAAGGGGGTACGTCGGTGACAATTAAGGTCACCATAGAGTGTGTCGGGGGTGCTTGTGATTGTGTTTACAAGATTGCCGGTGTCACTACTCAGCTCAGACCATGTAGAGTCTTTGCTGAGTTATTTTTGCATGGTGACACCAACCCCGACTGGTTATACATCATGATCGGAGTTACTTTCGGTTTCCGGGTCATCAATCCCGGTTGTTCTGCTACCTACGTCCCTACTAAGACTCGCAGGAAGTCAGCCTGGGAGGGTGACATCATTGACAGGAAGTTCAGGGAGGAGGAACGAGATGGTCTCATCTCCGTCATCACTGCCCCCGCTTCCTGTACTCACGATGCATTCGTCGTCCCCAAGGATGACGGTGGCGGGCGCGTGGTCATCAACTGTAGTGTTCCCTCTGATGGTTCTGTCAATGATTTCACTGACCAGGTATGTCAAAAGTTCTCATACAAAAGCCTTGATGACGTGACAGACATGCTTGAACAGGGTGACGCTCTTGGTACTGTCGATATCAAGGACGCTTACAGGGCTGTCTCGATCCACCCCGAGGACCGTCATCGCCAAGGTCTCCGATACAAGAGACCTGGTGACCAAGGTTTTTCTTACTATCTTGACAACCACCTCTGCATGGGCCTCTCTTCGAGCCCGTACATTTTTTCCAAAATCTCCGACTTTATCGTGAGATGCTGTGTCGAGAGGGACTCGACCGAGTAGTGAACTACGTAGACGACTTTTGTGTCGTGGGCGGAACTAGGCTCGAGGTCGAGAGGGCTCAGAGGAAGCTGATAGCGATCCTTAGACGGATCGGTTTCTTTGTGAGTTTCAGGAAAGTGAGTAAAGCTGACACCAAGGACCAGTTCCTCGGGATTGACGTAGACTCCTTGAGCCTTGAGCTCAGTCTTCCCCAGGACAAACTTTCAAAGACAATAAAAGTCCTGCACGGTCTTCAGGGATGTAGGAAAGCGTCCAAGAAGGAACTCGAGCAGGTGGGGGGCCTACTGGCCCACTGCTCTAAGGTCATTAGAGGTGGTAGAACATTCACGAGGTGCATATATGACTTGATGGCCAGGCTTAAACAACCTCATCATAGAGCCCGACTAGGCAAGGGGATAAGGGAGGACATAGACTGGTGGTTACGCTTTGTGAGGCGATTTAACGGCAAGGCCAGGATCTTGGGGAAGTTCGCTCCAGTAATAGCAACTTACAGCGATGCCTCTAAGTGGGGATTCGGAGCCCTCCATGGTCACGACTGGTTAGTTGGCTCTTTTATCGACGGAGCCAACAGACCTCTCGGTTCCTATGCCGGCCACCACCACATCCTCCCTCCATCTGACATAGGCTTGTCCCACATCAAAATTCAGGAAATGTGGGCGGTCTATGCAGCCTGCCTTCGTTGGGGTACAGGCTGGGCCAACAGCACAGTCATGATAGTGACCGATAGTGAGGTTGTTCGGGCAGCGCTGAACATGGGCAGGTCCAGATGTAAGGGGATCATGTTTTTCTTCCGCAAACTATTCTGGCTGTCTGTCGAAAATAACTTCTCGTTCAGCTCTGTCTATATCCGTAGTAGTGTAAACGTGATCTGTGACTCCCTAAGTAGGCTAAATGAGGCGGATAGCGCGGATAGGATCAGGGCTGTGGATGTCACTGGCTCGCTCTGCTGTAGCCACGCATTTGATGCCTCGTTTGTTTCTTGCAGTGATATTGGCGCTAAAGGTAGAGCAGCAGGAATACCAGCGCCAGGCCTACGCAAAAAACTCGGCCATCACAAGGGGGGTGCAGATCCGGAAATATTTAGAATATGCTAACTTGTTCCACTCCTCAAGGGCGCCTATCCCTTGCTCCGTGGAGTAGGTGGCCCTCTATGCTACCTGGCTGGCCCGCTCATTGAAATATCGTTCGATTCTCAACTATCTAAGCGGCCTAAGCGATTTCTTAAGGATGAACGACGAGCCGCCAATAGACTACAAGGGTTTTGTTCTTGCTGCTACCCTGAAGGGGATCCGTAGGGCCAAGGGCGACGCACCCCGCCAGGCGATGCCTCTGCTTCCACATATGTTGCGAAAGATTTTTTCACTACTTTCAAACAACCCTGGCCACGTAGCATGGAGTCGGCGGTCCTCTGTTCCTTTAGGGGCTTACTACGCAAATCTCAGGTGACCATGTCAGACTCCACTCTCCTCAGATCTGACTTCACATTTTATGACCGGGGGATGCTCCTGACTGTGCGCCATTCAAAGACAATTCAATTTACCGAACGGGTGCTTGAGATCCCGATCGGCAGGTGCTACGACACCAGTCTCTGTGCGGTCCATTGGACCGAAATGCATTTCAACCAAATCATGGCGGGCCCATCTGACCCTGCCTTCCGCATCCCATGTTTGGGGGGGGGGTCTCCTCTCCACTCATATTCCGTTTACCAGGAGACCCTTAAGAGATTCTCCACCAGGGCTGGCTTCGACGCGTCCACCCTCTCGTCCCACTCCTTGAGGAGGGGAGGCTGCACCATCTTGTCTATGTGCGGGGCCACAATTGAAGAATTGAAGGTCAGGGGTGACTGGGCCTCTGAGACAGTCTACAGTTACTTGAAGACTCCCCTCGGGGTTAGGATAGGGAATGACTTGAGGGTGGTCGCGGCACTATGCTCGGAGGATGCGAGTGTTGGGTTTGGGGGAGACGCTTAGGCGTTCTCCTTTGGCCTTTTTATTGTGCATGCCCTAGACGCTCAATAAAGTGTCCGACCCAACACTCGTCATTTCCTTCCTCTATTACATAGCCTAACTTTATAGGATGTATAATGAATTATGCAGATATAAAACAGGCGGAGTTTCATTATTATTTATTATTTCGTATACTTTGTTAGTTATATTATTGTCCAATCATTGACCTGCCCGGGATTGGCCACGGCAAGCCGGGTGCGAGCGCCACCACCGGGCGATCTCTGCCCCGGGCAGTCACTCTGCCTCCGGATTTCAAACTTTTACCGGTATGCCTTTTTATTGTGCATGACCTAGACGCTCAATAAAGTGTCCGACCCAACACTCGTCTCTTCCTTCCTCTATTACATAGCCTAACTTTATACATATATATATATCACATATTGCATTTTCTGCTTCATTTCAGGTTACATACTCAGGTGGGCTAGCTGACTCGGAAAGGTGGGGGTAGGGAGGTGGTGTTCTTAGTCATTCTGTTCCGAATCACACTAATTAAATCAATTGTGACCAATGTGGCAGACAATCTTAACAGACAATCTGATAGAAAACTGACACCCAGCTGTACATGTGGATTACAGTAAAGGTTCCTAATGCTTAGCTTCCGTCTATAAATTTCAAAAGAGGCGTACACTATATCGATCTAAACCGACGACCATGGGACCAACATTAAATGGTCCATTTAGGGACATGGCTGGTTTGGGGAATTGTGTTATCATTACAATGGGCGATCGTTTGGGACCCAAATAAAGCGATCGATTTAGGGGAGTGGTCGATCTGTGGAGGTGGTCAGTTAGAGAGGTTTTACTGTATGCTTAATGCGTCATATGTGGGCAATACACCATTATAAAACGGACAATACGAGGAGTGTGTCAGGAGCAACCCACACACATGCAAAGACGACACACACCAAAACGGGGAGCGGGACGTAGCTCAGGCAGTAGCGTGTCCACCTGGGAAGGTTTGGGTCCTCCGATCGAATCCTGCTCAGTGGAAACATTTGCAGTCTGGGCTATTTTCCGTTCCAACCAGTGACCCACAACTGGTTCATCAAAGGCTGTGGTGTGTGCTGTCCTGCCTGTGGGAAAGTGCATATAAAAGACCTCTTGCTACTTATCGGAAAGAGTAGCCTATGTGGCAGCAGCAGGTTTCCTCTAAAGAAATGTGTCAGAATGACCAAATGTTTGATGGCCAATAGCCAATGATAAAAATCAATGTGCTCAAGAGGCGTCGTTAAATAAAACACCCACCCATGTTCAAGGTCTACTCTTCTATGCTACTCCGCGTCCGTGTCAAGACTACCTATTCCCGCCTACACTCACAGGAACTAGGAGTACCTCAAGGCAGCATACTGGCCGTGACCCTTTTCGGGGTCAAGGTCAATGGTATTGCTGCTGCTGTAAAGCAGGGGGTCTCCTGTAGTCTTTTCGTGGACGACTTTGTTTTATATTACAGCGGTGCTAACATGAATGTCATAGAGAGACAGCTACAACCAAGCATAAATGGGATCCATCGATGGTCAGTTCTGAACGGTTTCAAATTTTCCAAGACCAAAACAGTCTGCATGCACTTCTGCCTGCTGCGTAGAATACATGCGGAACCGGAGCTGACCCTGGATGGGGATCCCATTAAAGTCGTTGAGAAAACCAAATTTCTGGGCCTCATTCTCGATGCAAAACTGTCTTTTGAGCCACATATAAAGTACCTGAAAACAAGATGCCTGAAAGCGCTGGATATTCTGAGGGTGCTGTCCAGCTCAGAGTGGGGAGCGGACAGAGATGTTCTGCTCTCCGTGTACAGAACCTTGGTTCGTTCACGAGTGGATTACGGCAGCATAGTATATGGTTCCGCAAGGAAATCATATATTGGGCTGCTAGACACGATCCACCACCAGGGACTGCGCTTGGCCCTTGGGGCCTTCCGCACCTCACCAGTTCAGAGCCTTTATGTCGAAGCCAATGAACCATCACTTAATAACAGGAGAATCAAACTGGCCATGCAATATGTAGTCAAGATAAAAACTAATGCATTGAATCCTGCACACAATTGCCTATTCGAGCAACATGACGAATCCAGGTATGAAGCCAGGCCAAATGACATCCGGCCACTGAGGCTCCGAATGAAACCTCATTTGGAGGCCTTAGGCGTGGATTTGGACGTGTTGGAGGATGCCAAAGTCCCAGAACATCCCCCGTGGTCGTTGAGAAAGCCATCGGTTATCCTCTGACTCACGGAACTGAGGAAATCTGGGACACATCCACTCGAGTAAAAAGGACTGCATGCAGAGATTCAAGGCCAGTTTGCAGACCACCTCTCCATATACACTGATGGTTCGAAAGACCAAAGCCGGGTAGCTGCTGCGGCAGTCTGCCGACGGGAAAAATTTGGTGTACGTTTGCCCGATCAGAGCTCGATTTTCACTGCAGAGGCCCGAGCACTCCTTCTCGCTTTGGAGTGTATCGAGGTATCCAACCACACTAACTATGTTATATACAGTGATTCCTTCTCTTGCCTCCTGGCTGTTGCTGGACTGAAAACGAATCACCCTATTCTAGCAACGGTCATTTATAAAATGAACCAACTGACAACAGATGGGTATGATATCCACCTGTGCTGGGTGCCTGGCCATGCTGGCATACAAGGAAACGAACGAGCTGATCGGGCTGCGAAGAAGGCCCTGAACTGTGATCTTGAACCGTGTCTGATCCCTCACTCTGATCTGAAACCACTAATAGCCACCCACATAAAATCCAAATGGCAACATGAGTGGGATGAAAACATCAATAAACTTCAAGAAATTGAACCATCTGTGGGAAAGCCACCACAGCCTCATGCGGGAGGTCGGCGGGACCAAGTGGAAGGTGGCACGCTGCTCGAGGACTAGCTATTTTGCAACCCTCCACACCGCCCTGCCCACCCTGCCAGCCCTGCCAGCCAGCCCTGCCAATCTCGCACTCCCCGCCCCGCCCCGCACCGCCCCGACCGCCTTGCCCGTCCTGCCCGCCATTCCCGCCTGACCACCCTGCCCGGATCGCCCTGCTCGCACTACCAGTGGTCCTTAGTCGCTGCCGTGTTGGCCACTCGTGGCTTACACATGCTTTTCTGCTCAAGGGGGAACCTCCCCCTGAATGTATTGGGTGTCAGTCCCCACTGACACTCAAACACATGTTACTAAGTTGCGTTGATTTTTTGGCCCTGCGCCAACGGTTCTACACTGCAGGCAGTATGCATGACCTTTTTACTAAGGTAAAACAGGAAAACATTTTAGCCTTTTTGAGGGCAGCTGGACTGTACCACCTTATATAGTTTACTAAATGGATTCTATTAATTATTAATGAAACTTTTCTTTTTCTATGGGAATTTGTTTCCCTTGACCACAGATATATGATTGTGAGCTTTCTAATTTAATTAGTGTCTATTGGCACATAATTGATTGTCTGCTTTTACATGTAAAAGCGATGGTTTGAACAAAAAACAAACATTTCTCGCCGTGAATATGGCCTATGCTGCCGACATGGCGTAAAGCAACCACCAATCAATCAATCTATGCTACTTCCTTGTATTCATGTCGGAAATAGCAGTGACTCACTGATTCGATTTTACCTATAACGTAACGTAGACTCCCCACAGGACCACCCACATTGTCCCACAGGCATTTAGATTTAATCCTCATATCGCGTGACACATGAGCACGGCTCATGTGCATGACACATGAGCTTGACGCATGAGCACGACACATGACGGGCATGGCGGGAAGGATGAGTGGGGCGGTCAGGTGGGAGGGGGGAGAAGGCGGGTAGTGCGGGCAGGGCGGGTAGAGCTGGCAGGGCGGACAAATAGTGCAGGGCGGGCTGGGCAGGGCGGGAATGGCGGCCAGGGCAGGGTGGGGCGGGCCGGGCAGGGTGGGGAAGGCGGGTAGGGTGGAAAGGGAAGGCAGGGCTGGTAGTGCGAGCAGGGCGATCCGGGCAGGGTGGTCAGGGCGGGAATGGCGGGCAGGACGGGCAAGGCGGTCGGGGCGGTGCGGTGCGGGGCGGTGCGGTGCGGGGCTGGGCGGGGCTGGGCGGGACGGGGCGGGGAGTGCGAGATTGGCAGGGCTGGCTGGCAGGGCTGGCAGGGTGGGCAGGGCAGTGTGGAGGGTTGCAAAATAGCTAGTCCTCGAGCAGCGTGCCACCTTCCTGTCTAACCACAGGGGTAACGCAACGTGACCATCCATCACCCCACAATATATGTGAGCTGAATCAGTAATGAGCATTCCCTGGACCTGTCGAGTCAAAATATCAAGTGTGAGTCCACTGTAGGCTCTACCCGTGCCACAACTTGAGATGAAGGCAGTGTCTGTGCCGGGGTGTGTGTGTGTGTGGGGGGGGGGGGGGGGTAATTTCGAAAGGATTTCCTGGTAGAGGTTTCCCTTGTCAGGAGAGTTTAGTCAAGTATCGAGGCATTGAATATAATAATATACTCACCTCTGAGGTGCCAGTGGTCTAGGCATTTTTTTAAATGAATGTTACTTCCACAAATCAAAACTTTAATTAAATCCCAACATTTGTAAATCCAACATTCCTAATACGCAGGTATTCCGTCCTTTTCTTTTATACCGTTTATGTATAGATCTGCTTCAATTTACAGAGTATGTGTAATGTGAAGAAAAGTGATGTCAAACATAGTCGCTGAGTGAGAAAGTAAATATGGACATTCAAGTTAATTGCTACTATTTTCACATTTTAATTATAATAGAATCTTATAGGATATAACGCCGGGCGAGTCATGGGATTAGGCTTTAATCCTGCTGGTAACACTGAACTGCTACGTATTTAATAACATCCAGACACAAAATTCATGCTCTATTCCATTTCCACATGTACACATACAAACCCATATATATAAAGTCAGCCTCACGAAAATGGGCCAATTGGTGGTTTATTTAAGATGTCGGCATCACAATTCTTAAAGTGTAGTGCATTCCTTTGTTTTATATTAAATTATCCTAGAAACAAATAAGGTTGTTGTATTTTCTCTACCTTTACATTCAGGATAAATTTAAGGACTTTGCAACACCTCTGTCAATGCTAAACTATAAGTATGCCGATCGACGCCGACATCCAATGATTGACGCCGACAACTTCCCCCAATTGGCCTATTTTTGTGATCCTGACTCATATATATATATATATATATATATATATATATATATATCCCTTCTCGATCCCAAGGAAATATGGATCCTTGCAGCGTGGGCATCCTCTGCAACGAGCATTCATAATGCACTCGTGCTCTATATACCTAGTATACCACGACCACAGCGTAGCGCTATATCCCAGAATGCCATCTCAAGGCCCCTAATTCTCCTCTGCGGGTTAAAAGCTAACTTTGACCCCTATTTAGTGGCAAATTTCAGAGGACTTATTGTCCATCACATAGGTTATATGGACAGATTCACAACTTAAAACTCCCACATGTGGGCACCTCCATTGCAGATACATAACTTTACATGGTTGCTCGAGGGGAGATCAGTTCAGATGGTTCCTATGCACGGCAATGACATGCAAACACCAGTTTCTCCACCCAGCCACCCACAACCCTCTAGATCTTGGCGCAAATAACACACCGATCAAATCAAAACAACATTAAGTTAACAACAGGTCTTGTTCATATATATATATATATATATACCGAAGCAATATAAACTATATTGCATGTCCTTGTATAATTTGCATGGCTTTGTCTACTTTGTAATATTGTTAATAAAGATCGTCCGATTGTAATCTCATCTTCCGCATATTACGCATTCAAAACTATTCATTTTCAGCTAAAATATCCTTGCACTGAATAAGCACTGGTCTGCGCAATGATGAGCCTGCCTATCATGTGAATAAAGTTATGTTCTTCCCACCTATCCTTTCTCGTTCTCTGATGACCAATATCCTTACAGTTAGCTAACCAGCCAATGGTCATACCAGGCAAGTTTCAATTTTGTAAGTCTTCGGTTAATTGTTTAGTTAAAAGTTGCATAGTCCGATGGTTTTGAGTTTCTGTAATTTTTCTTAGATAAATATATTAAATTGATTGTTATAATCTACCTTACATTAGTTTGAAATAACTTTTATTTTAAATGGCTAACCCTTGAGATACTTAAAGTGCAAACATGCTAAATTAATTTTTGCAGGCATGCCAAAACTCTGACACCATAAGCATCAGGGCGTGTGTAGTAACAGGTTCTATTAAATCGACTCAGTATTCCCTTCTGTGTGGCAACAAATGCTTAGTAAGTGCATCAGTATCTAAGCTAAATATGTAGAATCAAATCTAAGTCAGTGCTTTGGTTTTGGAAATTTATCCCAGCTTGCATTGCCCTCCTTACAGCCTTCCGGTCTCATTGGCCGGGAGGTACGAGCTGATAAGTGCAGGTCAATCACTGTACCCGCCATTAACTGTCTGGTACCCAGGCCTCCCGTCCTCCAGGGCCCACTGTGCTGTCGTCACCTACATCCTCCCGAGCCTACATTACTCACCACTGCAGCCACCATCAATGATCCTACCCCCAACGTAAATGTTCCTTTGTCTTTCCCACCACACTGCTTACTTCAACTGGGGCGCCTATACCCTGCAGTCCATTCAAACCAGGCTGGCATCAGTGTGTAGGGGTCACGGCAGTCGCCTTTCACTTTCTTTCCTATCTTTCAGCCTCCTGGTACCGAGGTGACACCCTAACCTTCCACTCACTACTCCTCCTGGTACCGAGGCTCTCACATACCACTCACTACTCGTTCTAGGTTCGAGGTGAATCCCTCACTCACCACTCACTACTCATGCTGGTATCAATGTGATGCCATCACTTACCACTCACTACTCATTCTGGTACTGAGGTGATGCTATCACTCACCACTAACTACTCATTCTGGTACCGAGGTGATGCCCTCACTCATCACTCACTATTCATTCTGGTACCGAGGTGATGCCCTCACTCATCATTCACTACTCATTCTGGTACCGAGGTGATGCCCTCTCTCACCACTCACAACTTATTCTGGTACCGAGGTGATTCCCTCACTCGCCACTCACTACTCATTCTGGTACCAAGGTGATGCCCTCACTCACCGCTCACAACTCATTCTGGTACCGAGGTGATTCCCTCACTCGCCACTCACTACTCTTCTGGTACTGAGGTGATGCCCCCCACAACTTTCTAGCATTCAGGCATTTCCGTGTCCGTGTCAAGACTACCTATTCCAGCCTACACTCACAGGAACTAGGAGTACCTCAATGCAGCATACTGGCCATGACCCTTATCGGGGTCAAGGTCAATGGTATTGCTGCTGCTGTAAAGCGGGGGGGGTCTCCTTTAGTCTTTTCGTGGATGACTTTGTTTTATATTACAGCAGTGCTAACATGAATGTCATAGAGAGACAGTTACAACCAAGCATAAATGGGATCCATCGATGATCAGTTCTAAACGGTTTCAAATTTTCCAAGACCAAAACAGTCTGCATGCATTTCTGCCTGCTGCGGAGCTGACCCTGGATGGGGATCCCATTAAAGTCATTGAGAAAACCAAATTTCTGGGCCTCATTCTCGACGCAAAACTGTCTTTTGTGCCACATAAAAAGTACCTGAAAACAAGATGCCTGAAAGCGCTAGATATTCTGAGGGTGCTGTCCAGCTCAGAGTGGGGAGCGGACAGAGATGTTCTGCTCTCTGTGTACAGAACCTTGGTTCGGTCATGAGTGGATTACGGCAGCATAGTATACGGTTCCGCAAGGAAATCATATATTGGGCTGCTAGACACGATCCACCACCAGGGACTGCGCCTGGCCCTTGGGTCCTTCCGCACCTCAGCGGTTCAGAGCCTTTATGTCGGAGCCAATGAACCATCACTTAACAACAGGAGAATCAAACTGGCAATGCAATATGTAGTCAAGATAAAAACTAATGCCTTGAATCCTTCACACAATTGTCTATTCGAGCAACATGACGAATCCAGGTATGAATCCAGGCCGAATTACATCCGGCCACTGAGGCTCCGAATGAAACCTCATTTGGAGGCCTTGGGCATGGATTTGGACGTGTTGGAGATGCCAAAGTCTCAGAACATTTTCCGTGGTCATTGAGAAAGCCATCGGTTATCCTCCGACTCATGGAACTGAGGAAGTCTGGGACACATCCACTCGAGTACAAAGGACTGCATGCAGAGATTTAAGGCCAGTTTGCAGACCACCTCTCCATATACACTGACGGTTCGAAAGACCAAAGCCGGATAGCTGCTGCGGCAGTCTGCCGACGGGAAAAATTTGATGTACGTTTGCCCGATCAGAGCTCGATTTTCACTGCAGAAGCCCAAGCACTCCTTCTCACGTTGGAGTGTATCGAGGTATCCACCACACTAACTATGTTATATATGTTGCTGGACTGAAAACGAATCACCCTATTCTAGCAACGGTTATTTATAAATGAACCAACTGACAACGGATGGGTATGACATGCACATGTGCTGGGTGCCTGGCCATGCCGGCATACAAGGAAACGAACGAGCTGATCGGGCTGTGAAGAAGGCCCTGAACTGTGATCTTGAACCGTGTCTGATCCCTCACTCTGATCTGAAACCACTAATAGCCACCCACATAAAATCCAAATGGCAACATGAGTGGGATGAAAACATTAATAAACTTAAAGAAATTGAACCATCTGTGGGAAAGCCACCACAGACTCATGTGGGAGGTCGGCGGGACCAAGTGGTCCTTAGCCGATGCCGTATTGGCCACTCGTGGCTTACACATGCTTTTCTGCTCAAGGGGGAACCTCCCCCTGAATGTATTGGGTGTCAGTCCCCGCTGACCCTCAAACACATTTGACTAAGTTGCGTTGATTTTTTGGCCCTGCGCCAACAGTTCTACACTGCAGACAGTATGCATGACCTTTTTACTAAGGTAAAACAGGAAAACATTTTAGCCTTTTTGAGGGCAGCTCATAGTTTAGTAAATAGATTCTATCAATTATTAATAAAACTTTTCTTTTTCTTTGGGAATTTGTTTCCCTTGACCACAAATATATGATTGTAACCTTTCTAATTTAATGAGTGTCTATTGGCACATAATTGATTGTCTGCTTTTAGATGTAAGAGCGATGGTTTGAACAAAAAACAAAACAAAAACATTTCTCGGCGTCAATATGGCCTATGCTGCCGACACGGCGTAAAGCAACCACCAATCAATCAATCAATCAAACTCATCCTGGTACCGAGGTGATGCCCTCATTCACCACTTAACACTCATTCTGGTACCGATGTGACTCCCTCACTTACCACTCACTACTCATTCTGGTATCGAGGTTATGCCCTCACTCACCACTCACTACTCATTCTGGTACCGAGGTGATGCCCTCACTCACTACTCATTCTGGTACCGAGGTGATGCCCTCACTCAGCACTCACTACTCATCCTGATATCGAGGTGATGCCCTCACTCACCACTCACTGCTCATTCTGGTATCGAGGTGAATCCCTCACTCACTACTCATTCTGGTACTGAGGTGATGCCCTCACTTACTACTCACTGCTCATCCTGTTATCGAGGTGATGCCCTCACTCACCACTCACTGCTCATTCTGGTATCGAGGTGAATCCCTCACTCACTACTCATTCTGGTACTGAGGTGATGCCCTCACTCACCACTCACTGCTCATTCTGCTATCGAGGTGAATCCCTCACTCACTACTCATTCTGGTACTGAGGTGATGCCCTCACTTACTACTCACTACTCATTCTGGTATCGAGGTGATGCCCTAATTCACCACTCACTACTCATCCTGGTATCGAGGTGATGCCCTCACTTAGCACTCACTACTCACCCTGTATCAAGGCGATGCACTCACTCAGCACTCACTGCTAATTCTGGTATCGAGGTGAATCCCTCACTCACCACACACTACTCATTCTGGTATCGATGTGATGCCATCACTTACTCCTCACTACTCATCCTGGTACCGAGGTGATACCCTCAATTACTACTCACTACTCATTCTGGTATCGAGGTGACTCCCTCCCTTACCACTCACTACTCACTCTGGTATTGAGGTGATGCCCTCACTTACCACTCATCCTGGTACCGAGGTGATGCCCTCACTTACCACTCACTACTCATCCTGGTATCGATGTGATGCCATCACTTACCACTCACTACTCATCCTGGTATCGATGTGATGCCATCACTTACCACTCACTACTCATCCTGGTATCGATGTGATGCCATCACTTACCACTCACTACTCATCCTGGTATCGATGTGATGCCATCACTTACCACTCACTATTCATCCTGGTCTCGAGGTGATGCCATCACTTACCACTCACTACTTATCCTGGTATCGATGTGATGCCATCACTTACCACTCACTACTTATCCTGGTATCGATGTGATGCCATCACTTACCACTCACTATTCATCCTGGTATTGAGGTGATGCCATCACTTACCACTCACTAATCATCCTGGTATCGATGTGATGCCATCACTTACCACTCACTACTTATCCTGGTATTGATGTGATGCCATCACTTACCACTCAATATTCATCCTGGTATTGAGGTGATACCATCACTTACCACTCACTATTCATCATGGCATCGATGTGATGCCATCCCTTACCACTCACTACTCATCCTGGTATCGATGTGATGCCATCACTTACCACTCACTACTCATCCTGGTATCGATGTGATGCCATCACTTACCACTCACTACTCATCCTGGTATCGATGTGATGCCATCACTTATCACTCACTATTCATCCTGGTATCGATGTGATGCCATCACGTTGTGGCATGCTTGACCAAATTTATTTGTCATGTTTGCACTTCAAATATCGGAAAGGTAGGCTTCACCTGATTCTTAATGACATTACATATCTAAGCTCGCTGACACCATAGGCATGTGTAGTATCAGGTTCTATTAAATCGACTCAGTGTTCCCTACTACTCCCTCCTACCTAGTTGGTAGGATATAAACCTGTATCAATCAACACCTCTTATTGCCAGGCCGGCAGTCATTTCCGTACTGATGAGGCTCACTGTTCCCTCAATTCTGTTGTCAAGCATGATGCTGACATAGTGCGATGAAGGCAAGTTAAACTCAAATGCAGAGGTGCTAAATAGGTAAGAGTGTGAGTAGGGAGATCTCCCTGATACACAAAGTGTGAACATGGGGAGAATTAGCATGGGCAAAACGGGAAGTGTACAGTAAGTGGGGTCGGCTGCTCCCACAGTGGGGATTCGGGGACTTCCACTGAAGATTTTGAGAGAAAAAAGTACTACAAGTGCATGCATTCTTTCTTTTTTAACCCAACCTTTTTTTTATCCAACCTCAGTCACCCTCATATCAGTTAGTGATGGAGTTTTAATGAAATCACATCAATACTTAAGAATAAGCTAAAATGATTCTTTGGCGGGAGATTACAAATTAAAGGGGGGAAAATTGAGAGATTAGGGTTATTTTGATATATTTTAGGGAGATCTTCAGCCAAATTTGGAGACTTGTCCCCTCTGCATATGGCATATACTTACACAACTCCAAACTGCGCACATTAAAATCCAGAATGCTGAGAAGAATACAATATTTTAAAATCTTCGATGCTGGGAAATAAAACTTTGGGAATTGTTGTGCAAGCATGCCTGTTTACAAATGCTGGTTGTACGAGTCCCGGTATCGGTATATTAGATCCTCATTGCTCTCGGGCACAGAAGACATGGAAGCTGAGTTGGGAAAACATGGCTTTTATTTCGGTGCAGCCACCACCCCCCACCCCCCAGCCCGGCGGCATTACATGTCACATAGTATCAGGGTGGAGCAGTCACGACCGACATAATGGCATGGGCAAATGATAACATATGAGTATGAAATAAGAGAGATGCGGCATATGGAAACATATCAATAATAATAATAATGATAGTTCAATATCAAGTAATAGACGTCAAGAGGTGAATATACATAGTAATAAGAAGTTAATGTCAGGTGAAATTTAATGGTGATCTGTTAATTACTCGGGTGTCAATTGGCTAATATGTTTTTTTCTATGGTATTTTATTAAATGTCTTTTAGTATCAATGTTGATCCTTTTTTAGTTTCTAGTGCATTGTTCGTTTGACTGGCTCAGCAGGTGTGGGTGGGTCGGTGAACAAGGGTTTGTTATACTGGTCAGTTCAATGCATTCTTGTGGTATTCTTGCGGACTGATCATGAGTGGGGGTGGGGGGGGGGGGGGAGTGGTAGGCTCCAGTTTGTGTTGTGATTTGATTGGCCATTTGATGTGAGCCTATGAGATGAGGCTTATGTTTTTGATTGGTTGTGATTGGGGGAGGGGAATGTGGCACGCGCCCCTCCCGCATCCGCCCCCCTCCAGCGTGAGCGGGGGGGGGTACATCTTTGTGGCCCCCGCACTCAGCAATGAACCCGAATGAGCGCACCGACTCATTCGAGACAATTTGAATGTTCAATTTACTGTAATATCATTTGCCAAATCGAAACCTGAGCCAGATTGTCGCTGTCAGTTTGTGCGGGTATATCGATCCCATCAGGGAGCCATACGAGGTCCCATCAGGGAGCCCCATGAGGTCCCATCATGGAGTCCCATGAGGTCCCATCACGGAGCCCTACGTGGCCCCAAAACAAATCCAAAAGCTAAAATAAACGAGAGGCAACTAACCCCAACCCACCCACCAACCCTGCCTCACACCCAGCCAGGGTTCAACACAACACACCCCCAGGCCGAGAGCCCCATGAGGTCCCAACCACAAAAACAATAAAAAACCACACATAAAAAAAACGAAACACACAACCCACTAACAACCGCACACACTGAGAGCACCATGAGGTGCCGGACACTGAACCTACACCTGGAGCCCTGTGCGGTCCCAGATACACTGGGTGTGACAGCCTCGACCCCCGCGCCCACAACGTCGGTTCCCGCTTCGATCACTGATGGAGTGGGTGCTGGGGCCGCGGACGGTAAGTCACACCCACCAACCACACCCCGGTCCAGGAGCTCTGTTGGCCCTGGATCACCGAGCCTGCGATGGGGACCTGGTGGACCAACGCGCCACCAATGGCCCTTTTGCCAACGACACTGGATCCCGCTTTGCTCTCCGGTCGAGGTACAGGACCGTGGGCCCCAAGACACCACCGCACCACGCCACCACCGCACTGACACCATGAAGAGCCCCCCACGCTCCCCCTTCCACTCCACAAGTAGAAGAGCTGCAAAAAAGAAGGAGGGAAAAAACCCACATAAAACAATAACTACCAAAAACGGGTCATTTTAACGGCGCCGTTTAACAATGCTGCAGTCCTGCAGCCAGTGACCACTAGGTCACGAACCCCCCATAGCTAACTAAGGAAGCAATCTCCATATATTCACTGCTATGTTACAGTGTTCAGACCTGAACAGACTGATTAAGGTTTCTGTTATCACATAAATTATATAAAAAATAAACAACCAAGAAAACCATCCCTTTGCTGTACCATAAAAATTCAAATGGGATATTTGCTTGATATGCTAATTAATATGCAAATTACCTAATTAATATTCATAAATAACCTAATCACACACAGGTTATTAGGTGTACCATACCTGATAAAATAGATGCATTATACATGTCAATATTTTGAATATATTTGTTATAAAGAAGCATAACATTGGTCGGTACACCTACACTAATTAATTAGTCTAATTATCTTTAATTATGTCATTTTTTTAACTGATGGTCAACAAGTGTTACTCTACTTAACATTATTCATGTGTGGAACATTTATTTAATATATTGCAATAACTGAACGACATATCCTCTCGCAAACCTGCATATTAGATACTATCTTATCACCAATATGTAAATTAATATGCAAATTACCACATTGATATTTACAAAATGTCAAAATAAATAACACCATCAGTTTTATCATGTCTAAATGCCCCTATATGCCAAACAGCATATGTGTATGTGGCTATATAATCTTAAATATTCCATTTTTTTGTCTGAAATCATGATATTCCTGGTCCATTGAGACCCATTCTTTCCTATACTTAAAGACATTTTCTCAATTCTAATGTAGAAAAGTATCACATTTCCTAACATAGCTCTGGATATTATTGGTCTTTTTTCATGATTCAAAAAACATGGGATACTCTCACTGGGCCCGTGCTAACAGATGCTATTTGAACATAAGGAGACGAATCCTTCTTTTTCCATTCCTGTTGCTATTTTAGTGTCGCTGGATCAGAGCCTCCCATACCGTTAGCATGTCAACGCCCTATTACTCTGTCTGACACTCACACCCCTATACCAAGATCTAAACCTATCACCCATGGGCGTGTCAGTGGGAATCTATGGAAGTTGCGTTTGCACCTCGCCTTATACCCCTGTCACACTACGACGTAATGAGCGAACGTGACCCTAACGTGGTGATATTTCGTCATTACGTTGATGTACGTTGGATTACGTTATGATGACGTCATAATGACGTTAGACTGACGTCGAGCTACGTCATGTTACGTCGTGTTACGTCGGCGCGCGTCGAGGTTTTGAACCTGTTCAAAACTTTCAACGTATCTCAACGTGAAGCCGTTACGTTGGGATGACGTGACAATGACGTTAGGTTGACGTTCCGCGATCGTTATAGCAGCGTAAATGACGTTAGAGTCACGTTATGTCACGTCAGACCGACGGCCCGGGTGGGAGCAACGTGTGGGCAGCGTTTTGCACGTTACGGTCACGTTACGGTCACGTTACGGTCACGTTACGGTCACGTTACGGTCACGTTACGGTCACGTTACGGTCACGTTACGGTCACGTTACGGTCACGTTACGGTCACGTTACGGTCACGTTACGGTCAAGTTACGGTCACGTTACGTTCACGTCACACCCGTTACGGCGACGTTACGCTCACGTTACACTAACGCCCGGTCACGTCGCCAATTACCCCTCCCCCCTAACGTTGTCACATTACAGCTAACGTCACGACGTACACCCACGTTACTTTCACGTTACGCTCACGTCAACTACGTTGCATTCACGTCCACAATTTGCATATTACGCCGATAACTTCGACGTGATATCATTATTTTCACGTTGTGGTTACGCTGACGTAGTCACGTCGTAGTGTGACAGGGCCATTACCCATAAATTGGTCGTAAAGCTGCGAAGGCAATGGCGGTTCTGTGGTCTAATGAGGTGCGGTGTAGTCTCTGTCAATACAAACACAACTGATTGCGTTTGGCGGATGGTCCCAACATACGCAATGAACAATAATGCATTAAATATAATGGGAAGAATTCTCCATCGATTTCCACCAGACATTGTTAAATACAAGGATTAATTTAGCAATACCTTACACAAGGTCCGTACACATGTGAAGATATGGAATTCATGGCTTTTCAGGGATGTTTTTGATAGGAATTCAAGACTATTTTCATTTGGATTTCATGAAAAAAAGAAAACAATAGTCAATGCCGACTTCGGACTAATTTGGATCATTGATGACAGTTTAATGGAATTCAAGGCTTTCCAAGACTAATTATCCAAAATAGGTTAAATTCAAGGCTTTTCAATGCCTTGAAATGGTGAAAATGAAGTCTAAGACTTTCCAGGCCCTGTATGGACCTTGCTTGTATAAGTAGACTATCCTCAAACATCCGTATATTGGCTCATCGTGAGCTAGGATGCTGCTGTTAATTTCTATTTCAATTCCCATCTCCCCCACCAGGGGTCCATGGAAGTTATGGATGCAGTATTAAAGGAATACTTAATGAGCATTAATCATCTCAGCTGATGTTTGGGGTTTACCCATTTTGCAACCATTGCAGTGTAGCACAAGAGCACCAAACTGCAATGCATATTTAATGAGTGTACCAGCATCTTCTAAGACCATATGTAGGACCAAATCTAGCCAACCGCATTGGTTAAGAAAAGTGTATGCTTTCATGTGATTATGAAGCTTTAAGAAGAACCACCGATATATAACAACTTCCTCATTTGGTGAATTTTCAGACTCTTTGGGCAATGGAATAAAACTCTATTGGAATAAAATGGCGATGGAATAAAATGCTATAAAAAATCATATATTTTAATAACAATAAATATTTGTAATCTCAGGTGATACGCAGCTGCGTACCTGCGTATGTGGAAGCTAGCGTAACACCAAAGACCCTATAATACTAAGACGGCTCACTCCCTATCTCTCCAATGGTAATGTAAATTTCGCAGTGCCACCTTGTGGTGGGTTTGATCAGCTGGCTGCTGGTTGGTGTTTCACATGTAAACACATACAATTTTATTATACATGAGATAGGTAAGTATGAATACACATCAGAATCGCCATCATCACACATCTTTCACATTCATATATACATTTATACATATAATATAGCACCTGTTTAACCAAGAGAACAGCCAGCGAACCAAGTGTTGGGTTTGATCATTGTGATTACACACTACAGGTTGAGTGAGCCTTCTTAGTATTATAGGGTCTTTGGTAACAGAAAGAATTGTTACATGTTGTGTGTTGACCCCATTAACAGATCTCACCTTATTACCCTGAGACTCCCATCGTTGGAGCCTGCCAGGACTCCGGTGGTGATTGCGCACATCTCGTGTGGTCCAAGGAGATGTCTGGAATGACGTGGATTAACATATTCCATGCACCATAATTCACAACGGCAACAAAGAGCTACATGATATGGAACTCTATTCAGAGCATGTACGGTATGTGGTTAAAGTTGCATAGTCCGATGGTTTTACCTTTCTATCACTTTTATTTTAGATAAATGCATTAAACTGGTTGCTATAATCTTCCCTCTCTTTAGTTTAAAGTAACTTTTATTCTAAATGGATACCTTTTGAGATATTTGAAGTATAAACATGTTAAATTAGTTTTTGGAAAGCATGCCAACAACTCTGAGACCATAGGCTTCTGCAATAACATGTTCTATTAAATTGACTTAGTCTTTCCTTCTATCTGGCTGTCGCTTGATGCTTGATTGGACTCTGCACCTTTAAGGGCTTGGGGTTCGAATCATCAACTCAGGCACTCAACCCTACCGAGAGAGTAATTTTTTGTTGGTGTAGAGTTGGGTGGGTGGCAAAATTGAAGACTGAGGAGTTGTCGGTTCGGCGACTAGAGTTAAGAGTGCTCGGCATGGGCTGGAGGCGACCGGAAGTGACGTCATTCTCAAGCCACAAGCTGTGAAATCCTTAAATTGAAGGCTAGGGGTTAGGGTTGGGTAATTTGTTTGTATTAGTTATGTAGCACCCATGAATTCCATCACAATGATGCATGCCGCTCTCCATTTAGCTCTCTGCTGTGAGAGTTGTGTCCATGAGTCGGTCTTAATGTCTCTCAGCTTCAGGTTTCTCTTGATGTTATCCTTGAACTGGAGACGAGGGCGCCCTCTCTTTCTGTAACCAGAAGACAGTTGAGAATAGAGGATCTGCTTTGGTAGCCTGTCTGATGACATCCTCATGAGGTGTGCAGTCCACCGGAGATTCTTTTTGATCAGAAGATCTTCTATAGAGGGCAGATTTGCTGGTATATAATATACATTACATGTGCATATTGTTGGAGGGAGCTGATGAAAATGGGAAATATTGCGCCTAGAACAGGACTTGAACCCACACCTCTTGCAGTCCAGCTTAGCGTGCTAATCATTAAACCACCTAGGTTGCCAACGTCACCGCCCTATCCACATCCATCTATCTACATGGCTCCTTGCCTGAGATGTCAGTGAAGACCACTACACTCATCCCCCTAGAATTGTAAGTGTTTTAAATGCCTACATATATACAGGCAATGCATTTACATACACATACACAGGTTAGGTTCAACAACGATACAGCGCATAACTTGTACAGGATCCTGGTCAAGGAAACAAATGCTAACATAGTAAACATTGTGAAGGCAACACATGATGTCGTGGAGGGGGATTAAAAAGGAATGTATCGCACCTAGAGCACCGGGCTAGTGTGCTAACCATTACACCACCTAGGCTCCCTGATGTCTGTGTGGCTCCTCGCCTGATAGGTCAGTGTAGACTACTACAATATTATTAATTAAGCCTTTGCCGTTCAGCCTTGCCTATTAGATTAGTGGCATTAATCTGAAGTGGTCTGTCTGAACCCAAGTTGTCAAGATCGGAGATGCCGCAGAGTCCCTTTCGGATGACGCCTTTGTTGCAGTCTATTTTTAACTTTAAATTGATCAAGTTCGGTAGAGGAGACGAGAGAATCAGCGAGAGAATCAAACACTGACCGTTTCAAGCTGAAGAGCTACAAATAAAAGCTATGGCTTATCGTGCCGTTGCTTGGTATTCACTATTACCGGGATAGGACAAGGATTGGGTAGCTCAGTTCAGGACAATGTGACTGAATGGGCGATCGGGCCAGTATCCCAGTAACGATACATTCTAAGTCCACCATGAGTGAGAATTGTCAGAAGTCTGTACCTATCGTGATATGACCTTAGATGTTGCTAAACCAAAGTAAAGCTAGATAATAACGATCTACCTAAAGGCCCTGTCACACTACGACGTTTCCTACCAACGCGCGTCGACGTGTTGCCTTTTTGGTCGAAACGTCGGTACACGTCCGGAACATTACCGGCGCGTTAACGGCGCGTTACGGGCGCGTTAGGGCGCGTTACGGGCGCGTCGGTACATAGCAACGTGTGAATGGAAACGTCGGCGCGCGTCGGTGCGCGGCGCGGCGCGTCGAGGTTTTGTGCATGCACAAAACTTTGGACGCGCGGCGACGCGCGCCAACGGGTTGGAGGGCGCGTTACGGACGCGTTAGCAACACGTCGACATGCGTTGGCGGCGCGCCGGCGGAACGCTGGCAGGACGTTGATCAATGTTGGTTAACGTTGGCTCTTTTTCCCCAAAAATGGGAGCGTTCCGTCGGCGCGTCGGGAACGTCCCATCGACGTGTTGTGGGCATGCCATTGGCGTTGCTCCAGCGTTTCTCGGCGCGTTGGACATGTTGCCGGCGCGCCCAGATGCGTTGGCCGCGCGCTGTGGACGCGCTGTGGACGCGCTGCGGGCGCGTCCTAACGTGTTGCTGGCGGGTATGTACGGGTTGACGCAATACTAACACGATACCAACGCGCTCCCTCCACGCTGTAAACGCGCCGATAGCGCGCCACCAGGGCGCCGACAACGCGCCAATAACACGCTACTAACGCGCCAATAACGCGCCAATAACGCCCCAATAACGCGCCAATAACGCGCCTCCAACACGCCACTAACACGCTGCGCCGTGTCAAGCTTTCTCCCAAAGCGCCGAAAAGTTCGACGTTTCTCGACGGGTTGCAAATATTTTGCGCGTTGCCGGCGCGCCGGCAGAAGCGTCGTAATGTGACAGGGCCTTAATATATTTATCTAAGACATATGGCAGAAACCGTAAACCGTCGGACCTACAACTTTAATATAACCGGTCACTGGTGAATCTACTGATGTTCAGCATTTCAACATCTGCATCTGATGACTTGAGCACCTGATTTTACTTGTAGAAAACATAGTTTATCTCTACTTTCGCCTCGTCGCTCCATCTGTCCCAATAAAAATGCACATTCTTTGTCTCTCACGGCCCTCCCTATTTAGTCCAGAGGCTGAGATATGATGTTGTCCAAAGGTTAAGATAGTCCAGGTTTTCTATTTCTACGTTTCCCAAACAGGAAATGAAATACCTTCAGCTGGGACCGGACGCGGTGGCTGAATCAGTAGAGCGCAGGCCTCACGTACGGGATATCGGGAGTTCGATTCCCGGTAAAGACAAACCAATGACTTACAAAATTGATACTTGCCGCTTCCTAGCCTGGTGCTCAGCATTGATAGGATATGGTAAGGACTGGTTAGCTCAATGTGAGGATAATGTGAAGAAGTGGGATATTGGGTCATGGTGCCAGCGCCCTGATTTCCCAGTGGGGCAGCACTATGAAGTCATCATGAGTATGCACTGTCACAAGTCGATACCTGTCCTGATATGACCTTAGATGTTGCCAGGACGTAAAATTCCAACAACCAACCAATCTCCATCTGCTACTACTTGTTTATTTGTTTATCTACCCCCACCAGTACCATTGAAGAGAGCAGAAAAGACCGCAGTATCAAAGCAACCCTTGTTTTTTTAATATAATTAGTTGGCTGTTGGACATACAGAATCAAAATGAGCAGCTCGGCCTCCAGCATCATGTGGCTTAGGAAGTCGCTAATCATCAATTAGCATTTTACTCAAGTTTCCATCAGGGTTGACAACTAATCGATTAATTGTTATTATTATTGATCATGTGCTGCTGGTTACGACTGAAACCCTGACCCATCAATCCTAGTATTAATCATTGGCACTGCAGCTGAAAAAAACTAGTACCAATTTCCCCACTACGTTCCTTCAATGTGTCATTCCCGAAGGCAATATGACTAAGTGAACAGTACGTTAGCCTCAATTAGTATTTCTTGCGTTTCATCAATGCACCACCCGACTTACAGGTGCAACTTTATTTGTATGAACTGTGAGCTAAAAATGGACTATCTATGACAAAGGCATGAACCACAATGACGGTTGTGCTGCATCTCCTATCTGAATCACTTAGACGCAGACTGATGCTCTCCATGGTGCTCGAGATTACAGTTACATAATCTGATGAAAGCATCAAATTCTCGAAACCAACCACTTGCCTAGATTTCAAGGGAACACTAAGTCAATTTAATATAACTTGGTCCTGCTAGTGCTAAAACCTATAGTGATGACAATTTTTGGTGGGGAACACTACTGAAATAAGATTAGGTACACAGGTGGCTAATTATAGAGAAGGGTTATACATAAACCTTAGCCATATAAGCATGCCATCACCCCCCCCCCCCCCTCCCCCCAATGCTCTCGTCCAGCTACACCGACAAATCACGTGACCTTGTATGCGTCAGCCCCTGGCGGACTTTAATTAGTCAGCCCCACCTGAATCCACCCTCCGACTGCAAACCCAGGTGCAAACCCAGGTGCACTGCATTCAAGAGTATTGCCATGGAAACCGGCTAAATAGTGGCGAGTCTATGGCAAAATGGAACACAAAATGAAATCACTCGAACTAAATTAAGTATGCGCATACATATAGAAATAATCATGTATTTTGATTAATTACATATCAATCTGGATGAATCAATTTGTGCGTGCTGATTGATTTGAGTTTCACCTCGCAACAAGTGGAGGTAAAAAGAAAGTTTATTCGCGGCCCCTGACGCCTCGGCTGCTGGAGGAGGAGGAGTGGTGAATGCAGCGGCAGTGCACCAGCTAGTTCTGGTGGGAGGCAACAGGTGGCGCCGTGGGCGAGCAAGGCGCAATGCGAGGGTCCGATGGGAGAGAACAGATGTGGTGGTTCCTCCCCTTGCAGCAAATCAATCTCAATGCTCTGCATTGTGTATGTTGGCTCTAACATACCTAATTCCCAAAGAAGGCAAGCTGAGCTGTTTGTGGCCCACATGACATACACACGCCCTCCCCTCACTTCCACCCACGCTTCCGTCACTTCGCTTCCCCACCCACCCGCCCTCCCAAGTATGGGGGGGGGGGGGGGGGGGAGGGCTAAGCGCCTCAGCTCTCCCACCCTTCCCATGAGTTTCATGAACTGCCTGCTCTGATCATCCCCCAGTCGGCTTCTGAACTGATATTTCGGGATGTGTCTCCCACCAGCTCTTGTACCTAACACGTGCACTGATTTACTGTTAAGCTCATTATGACAGGTCTTGGTCTAGGTCACCATTGTTAAGTTGCTATAATCCAATTAATATCAAGCCCAAGCCACACCTACCATCGTGCAGCGGGTGTGTATGTAAACATGTTATATGGTTTCTGCGTCATGTGGAATTATGGCTTGTACTGCGTTCTCCTGGTTATTCTGCTTTGGGTTGATACTTTGGCGTTGCAGCACTATACGGCTCCTGCACTGAAACTGCTGATGCCGACAATGCAACCAACAGCCCGACGCTGGATCCATTTGATCCACTGTCGCTCTTCGTGAATGCATAGTTATGTCTGTTGTTATCCACTGTCGCTCTTCGTGAATGGATAGTTATGTCTCTTGCTGGCTGTAGTATACAGAGTAATGGTTCATCGCGTGGACACATTGGGTGTCCACGCGATGAGCCGTACATTAGCTGATGCCGACAATGCAACCAACAGCCCGACGCTGGATCCATTTGATCCACTGTCGCTCTTCGTGAATGCATAGTTATGTCTGTTGTTATCCACTGTCGCTCTTCGTGAATGGATAGTTATGTCTCTTGCTGGCTGTAGTATACAGAGTAATGGTTCATCGCGTGGACACATTGGGTGTCCACGCGATGAGCCGTACATTACAGGGAGGTGCCAGAGGCTCCCACGATGTTAGGGGCCCCAAAATCTAATTTAAAAAATAAAAGGTTCATATTATTAAATACAGTCCTGCGACTGATGTTAAACTCACCCGGGCATGTCAGTGGGTTAGGTAGTCCCTGCCTAACTCCCATAACATGCTACACTTCTTAACCTTTACATTTAACTGGCAAATGCTGTTGGTGCCATTAAAGGGAGCGAGTTCTCGGGATTTGAGGATTTAGGGAGAAATCGTTTGAGAGGCAGTGACATGGGTAGCTTTCTATAGGTGGAGGTGAAGTCTAACTTCTCGAATGGTTATGATTGCTAGTGTAACTAAATAGAATATTTATATGGATTTGAAAAAATGTTTGGTTACATAAGCCATTCATCAAATGATTGTGTGTGAAGAAAGACTCCACTACCTATGCCCAATGAGAAATAAACATGACTGGACTACTATGAATGCTGACAACAAACAGTGGCATTAATGTGAAGTTGGGGCCTACTTATATGCAAAATAAATGTCAGATCTAGGCCATAACATCCATTAGTTGGGGGGGGGGGGGGTGAAGGTGGATTAGGGGCCCCAGTACATTGTTTTGCCTGGGGGCCTCAAATATTCATAAGACGGCCCTGAGTATGCATAATGATGAACATATTGAGGCTGAACCACCAATGCAATGATTTTCATTTACTTTCAAATCTCATTAAATTCTCATATATATCTCACGACTCTAGCACGTGGCGCCACCTATCTGACCACCACAGAACTTCAGTGAGAACTGTACATGCTATCTATAATAATAATAATAGAACATGTCCACTGTGGCTGTGGTAAATATTACATGTCATGCGTTTCCAGTGCTGCAGTATGTTCTAGCGCAAGTCCCACAATATCTCCCCCCGACACGCCTGCCATTGTCCCTGCAATTAGTCTGACGTGTGCACAGCGTGACGAACAATGAGCAATGATGGGGAACACGTGATCTTAATAGTTCCACTTCCTTCTCCGTGCCTTATCTGGTAATGCAGTAGAAGCTACTGGTCTTACTACACAAAAGTCCCACCAGATGGGATGGCTGAATGAGTTGAGCGTCCGCCTCCCGTGTTGGTAGATCTTTGGATTTGAACCCGCGTGTAAAATATTCTGATAATGATGCATTGGTGGGGAAATGTAAATGTTCTATTTGTGAAACAGGTATACATGGCCAGGTGCATAGATGTGCTTATGTAGTTGCTGGTGGTGCTTGATTGATTGGTAAATAGACATTGTGGCGCTAATAAGATAGTGTGTAAGGGGCACTCAGAGCCCTACACACTACCCCGTCTGCTAGTCAGGTTCACCACATGCATGCTCAAGGCAGGTGGTGGCCAGGGGAGCCACACAGCTTGGTGGTGGTGGGCAGATCACTGTAACCATGGGGACTGGGAATGCTTGTTTCTCATTGGTGGAGCTAGAAATGCTTGTTTCTCATTGGGAGAATGGGGTAGGGTGATAAACTATACTGGATCCATGTACCATATAAATAATAAACCTGAGGGCTTGACTCTCTCTCTTCTTTCAGTCTTTATACTCTTTCTTTCTCTTTGCCTGTATTGATTTCACTATAGCCTCCCTATAAAACCACAGATTGGAGCCATGGACTTTACACACGGGTTCGAACCTTGGTTAGGTCAAACCAATGACTTAAAAATTGATACTTGTTGCTTCCTAGCCAGGTGCTCGGCATTATTAGGATAGGGCAAGGACCGGTTGGCTCAGTATCAGGATAATCTGACTGAGTGGGATATCAGGTCATGATGTTAGTGGCCTGGTCGCCCAGTGGGGCACACTATAAATTCACCATGAGTGTGCACTGTCACAAGTTGGTACCCATCCTGATATTACCATATATGTTGCCAGGACGTAAAACTCCAACAACCAACCCAAAAGTCTAAATAGTATCGATAACACATTCTCTATGGTGATATCCATGGTAATGCCTAGTACCTTTCTGGTCTGATTATGCAGTAGGAAGTACCAGTGCCACTACTAAAATGTTCATAATTATTGATAACACATTCTCTATGCTAATATCCATGGTTATGGCTAGTACCTTTCTGGTCTGATTATGCAGTAGAAACTACGAGTGCCACTACTAACATGTTCAATAGTATTGATAACACATTCGCAGTAGGAATTACTAGTGCCATTACTAAAATTGTCATTAGTATTGATAACAAATTCTCTATGCTGATATCCATTGTGATGCCTGGTACCTTTCTGGTCTGATAATGCAGTAGGAGCTACTACTAAAAGTATAGATAGTGTTGATAAAAATATACGTGGTACTATCCGTTGAAAATCCTAATGGCCTCGATCCCCATATCAGGCAAGTGGTCATTATTAAATGTCCATATAGCGCTTACAAGTTACAGCATATCCAGTCTGATCAGATTAATGCTAAACTGCTTTCAGTCGGATATCAATCAATCAATCAATAGGATACAGGCCTTGGACCTGTTAGCCGCTCTTAATTAATAGAAATGGAGACAGTTCTTCAGATGTGGTCGATCGTAGCAACTGTCACTGGCTCCAAGATATATGTAATGCTTGACCAGTATGCATCCAGTCGGGACTTGAAACAGTTCACCGACACTGCTGCTACGACACTGCTTGGCTATGGACAGTTATTAGTTCAAATTACCCTTGAGACTCAAGCGCTATAGCGTCCAGGAATTGTATATGCCCATTCAGTGCATTACAACATGTTCACTTTATCTGGAATAGAAGGGAGTGGCCATTGCATATATACCTTCGAGCTTCAATGGCAATAGCGGGCAATAATTGTCTATGCCCACTCAGTACATTACAATATTTCCCCTCTATCTGGCATAGAAAGGAGTGGCTATGGTATATCAAGGGATTGAATATTATATATCAAGGGAGCGGGTAATTGCATATCAAGGAAGTGGCCATTCCGTATCAAGGGAGTGAATATTACATATCAAGGGAGCGGGTAATTGCATATCAAGGAAGTGGCCATTCCGTATCAAGGGAGTGAATATTACATATCAAGGGAGTGACCATTGCATATCAAGGTACATATCAAGGTAGTGGCTATTGCATATCAAGGGAGTGGCTATTTCATATCACGGGAGTTGTTATTTCATATCAAAGGAGCAGCTATTGCATATCAAATGAGCTACGATTGCATATCAAGGGAGTGGCCCTTACATATCAAGGGAGAGGCCATTTCGTATCAAGCGAGTGGCTATTGCAGATTCAAGGAGTCGCTATTGCATATCAAGAGAGTTGCTATTGTTTATCAAGGGAGTGGCTATTGCATATCAAAGTAGTGGCTATTGCATATCATGTGGGTGGCTATTACATATCAAGGGAGTGGTTATTGAATATCAGGGTAGTGATTATTTCATGTCAATGGAGTGGCTATTGCGTATCGAGGGAGTGGCTATTGCGTATCAATGGCGTGGCTATTGCGTATCAAGGGAGTGGATATTGCACATCAAAGGAATGGCTATTGCATTTCAAGAACATTGAACCTTTGTAGGATTCAATCATAATTTGCACTACATACATCGATACTCACCAGCGCAGAGCACATCATTAGCACGCTGTCACAAAATGTAAAAGAAAACACAATTTTTTTAAACACACAAAAAAGCATATGCGACTGCACTGCATACGTAATTGACATTTCAGCAAGATGAATTAATGAAGCTGTCATTACTCAATGCTACTCTTTCATGGACCTGACGGGCTGCCTTTTTGTGTGGAGTCCTGCGTCCGAATGATATGTTAGCCTATTTAAGAAAACATGCACAAAGAGAAGTGACAATGAGAAGGAACGAAGTCTTGGTTATTTGTGAATTTGATGGTTTTGCAGTTATCTTCAGAATTGACCAAATCGGGAATTGTGAGTGTACAGAACATGGTCAGGCAACTAGTAGTGGCAAAATTGGAACGATAGTGTTTGCCACACAGACGGGAAAATTCTCGGAATGATGGGCCATGTGAATAATGGTATTTCTTTTCACCTGTCACCACTGCAAATCCATATCCAAAGCAAGTATATATATATATATATATATATATATATATATATATATATATATCAATCAATCAATAGTTCCATCCTCTAGTCGAGGGTTGGATGCAATGGTTCTCCACTTGTCCCGATGTTGTGCTGTTCTGATAGACTGTGAATAATTCAAGCCTGTCCACTGTGAAATATTTGTAAACCATGATGTTCTTGGTCTCCCTCTCCCTCTGCTGCCATTCACCTTCCCTTCCAACAATGTACGGTATATTGAACTCTGACGAATGATGTGGCCAAAATAAATAAGTTTCTTTGTCTGTATAGTGGCAAACAAGCTTTTCGAGAATAAAACCTCTCTAAGTCGACCGACCATGGGACCGAATTTAAGAGGTCCATTTAGTGAGGTGGTCGGTTTAGAGAGTTAGAATATCCTTACAATGGTATTTTTGGAACCGAAATAAAGAGATCGATATATGGGAGTGGTCGATCTGTAGAGGGGTCGGTATAGAGAGGTTTTACTGTAAATAATATATATAATATACATATAATATATATATAATATATATAATATACATAATATACATAATATATATAATATATATAATATATATATATATAATATATAGCTTTAGGCTTCGTGCTTTTTGAGGGCGGTATGTTCTTATGTTTTTCCATAATCAAATCCTACTCTATAATTAGACATCTCCAGGTGCATAACCCACCTAGAGAGTGGAGGAAGAGATATTAGTCCAAAAGGAGCAGCCATTAGGGAAGGACAATTAAATACTTCTGAGCTTCCCTTCTGTAAGAGTTAATTGGCAAATTTTCTATGGTGATATCCATGGTAATGCCTAGTACCTTTCTGGTCTGATTATGCAGTAGAAATTACGAGTGCCACTACTAAAATGTCCAATAGTAGTGATAACAAATTCTCTATGCTAATATCCATGGTAATGACTAGTACCTTTATGGTCTGATTATGCAGTAGGAACTACGAGTGCCACTACTAACATGTTCAATAGTATTGATAACACATTCGCTATGGTGATATCCATGGTAATTCCTAGTACCTTTCTGGTCTGATTATGCAGTAGAAACTACAAGTGCCACTACTAACATGTTCAATAGTATTGATAACATTGACCAATCACAATCTGTGCAATGAGGTCAAGCCCATATGGTGATGCCACTGCAGCGCCAACGGGGTGATGGCGTAAGCATGCTCGATCATGCGCAGAAGGCGACCGAGAACGGTGACGGCAGAATGCTTTTACACCTTAACCACATTGCCCATCCACCTTGAACCGGAAGTTGAAGGTGGTGGCAACACGTTATTAAGATTTAAGCCGTGTTCACATGGGAAAAGTTTAAATCGATTTAGACAAGGCGAATTATATAAATCGATTTAGACGCGTGTTCACACAGGCAGTACTTGTGCCGGAAATCGATATCAGCGCATGAGCAAGTCCAGACTAACCAGCACCAGTTTCGGTTAGTCGACGTCAGCACGAGAGAGTGTGGGTTCGACCTAGATATGTATAGACTGAATCATATTGTTTTGGAAGGGTCAAAACTTCTGCTGGGCAGTGAAAACCTAAAAATAAATGATGAACAAAATATATGTCCACATCTAGCAGGTTCATAGACCAAATTATATTATATAGTGTGACGTGCTTAATCCGCCTCAAGTAAGTCGGTTGCGTTCACACCGGCGATATAAGTCGAATCATAAAATTTAGTTCATATAAACCACCTACTTAGGTGGTTTATAAAATCCGAATTATATTATTCCATTCAGGCTTAAACCGCCTCAGCCGCACGTTCATATGCCAAATGTGAGCTGAACTATACAAGTCGATTTTTATGATTCGAATTAACTGCCCCGTGTGAACACGGCTTTAGACGACCTACATTGTTTAAACGACCTGCGAATTACAGAGGCACACTGTGTGTTTATGTGTGTATGTGTGTTCGAAGGTATGAATACGGCACTTGATCCAGACTAGAATATTCTGATTGGTAATGTATCCAAACTGATGTATCTCTCACACCTTGTACATGAATGATGCCTATGTAAACCCTCGCATAATATTACAGCCGCTTATTAAATCAGACATTAAATCAAAATGTTCGGTAGGAACAAAAACGAGGGTGCAGCCTAAGTCAGACGGAAGCGGGATTATTTCTTCTTTCTTCTTTCATTTTGTTACACAAAATGTAGGATTGCTGAGGATGTGTATAGCCCATCAGATATGACGTACAGGATAAAAATGTATATACATAAAAAAGACATTGCCACTTCGTTGCTAGATAACATATTCACCGGAATGACAACTATGTCTAAATCCAAGGAAAATTGTTTTGGTGTGAATATACTGTATATATAAGAGGGAGAGCTCCTGGTGCTAGCACCTAGTGTTTATCTATGTTGAAGTAGAGTTGATGAAATGGGAGAGAATGGAGGGAAATGAAGATGGCTGCCACTGAATGCTCTCGGTTTTACTTATAAAGTATATTAGTATATTAGTCTGACCGAAGTTAAGCATGGCCGGAAGACCGGTGCTTCGGTGCTGAAAAAAAAAGTATTCAGATGAATAACAATATTTACCAACAAAAATATGATTTCATAATTTATTCACCCCAAAAGTAGTAGGCTATGATAGATTAGCATTTGAACCATATATTTAGCACCTTATGGGCCTGTCACACTACAACGCTTCTCTTGGCGACCCGTCAGCGTTGAAAGTACTATCTTGCGCGTCGAGAAACGTCAAACTTTTCGGCGGTTTGGGGGAAAAGATCGGCGTCAGCACGGTGCGTTATGCGCGCGCGGCCAACGTGTGTCGACGCGCTGGGGAAAAAAAAAAAAAGTTTGGCGCGACGTCTTCATTTAACCTTAAATGTTGCTAGGGCATAAAACAAAAACGGCCCAGTTTGCGCAACGCGTGAGCAACGACCCTCCCGCGCGCGCACCGTCTTCCTAGCGTTCCCATAACGTTATTCCGGCGCGTCCAACGCAGCGCGACGCGCGCCTAACGTCCTTACCCATATATTTGCGCGCGCTGGCGGTCGTTGGGTTGTTTTTGACATGTTGAAAACCTTGGGCGATAAGCAACACGCGATGGCGTTTCGCGCCGACCATCAACGTCAAAGATAATGTACCGACGTGTACCGACGCGCGCATAACGCGCCCCCAGCGCGTCTCGATATTTCACTAATTATCGCCCAAAAACACCACACGTTGACGGGTCGCCGGCGAGAAGCGTCGTAGTGTGACAGCCCCATTAGATTGCAAATCCGTGCGGTTGTGTCGATAACCCAGCTTCCCGACACTTTGTTTTATGTTATGTAGCAGCCCTGTCATCATGGTTGACGGAAACAAGCTGAACTCTGTTCTGGAATTCACCTACCTCGGAAGCACTATATCAAGTGATGGACGCATTGATTTTTGCCTCGCAGTCACACTTTCCCGGATGAGCCCCGGACGATCCCCGGACCGCCCCCGGACTGGGCCGGACCGGCCCCGGACGAGGCTGGACCACCCCCAGACTGCCCCAGACCACCCCCGGAGTATCCCGGATCACCCCCGGACTATCCCGGATCACCCCGGTCTTACGGGGGCAGTCCGGGAGTGGTCCGTGGCTAGGCCGGGGGTACTCCTGGATAGTCCGGGGATGGTCCGGGTCAAACCATGGCTCAAAATGACCCTGGACCACCCCCGGACAGGCCCAGTCCACCCCCGAAATACCCGGACCACCCCCGGACCACCCCCGGATCAGGCCAGATCAGGCCAGATTGAGCCCGGATCGCAAAATCCCCTGGACCACCCCGGATGTTTTAAACATTTTAAAACATCCGGGGCTGACCTAATCAGGCCGGATCAGGGGGCGTCGGCACGGACGAGCCACGGACGAGCCACGGATCACCCCGGACCACCCCGGATGGCAGTCCGGGGCTCGTCCGGCCCCTGATCCGGGTATGTGTGACTGGGGCTTTAAGCAGGGACCGGACCCGGTGGCCGAATCGGTAGAGCTTTCACAAAATTAATACTTGCCACTTCCAAGCCTGGCGCGTGCCATTATTAGGATAGGGCAAGGACTGGGTAGCTCAGTGTCAGGATAATGTTACTGAGTGGGATATCAAGTCATGCTGGCCTGGTGTCCCAGTGGAGCAGCACTATAAATAAAGTCACCATGAGTGTGCACCGCCACAAGTCAGTCCCTGTCCTGATCTGACTTTATATGTTGCCAGGATGTAAAACTCCAAGAATCAAACGAAACAGAAAAAGCAGGATTGTAGGTGTGAACCAACGTTGAATAGTAGAATCTATCACTTCCCTGTGAAGGTTCAGTATAATTACATGGAGTAAGCAGTAAGCCCTACGTCAGAAATAAACATGTACACAGCGCGTTACATAGTAAATCGGGACTTCAACCAAATATATAATATATTCTGCTCTAGAAAGTGTGCACATTGTTTGGCGAATTAAGAAACCGCGAAGGAGTTAATTTAATCAAAGATAATAGAGTTAATTTAATCAAAGATAATAGACAACCGATTTGTAAAGATTTTTTTTTTGTTAAAGCTTACCGCAGATGTTAAATGGAGGAATATAAAATAAAGTACAGCTGCAGATACATCGTCGTTGAAAGCAATAGATGGACACTAATGAAAATCGATGACGAGATTGAGAACAGTGAGAGAGACAAGACAATCGGACATTAAGGGAAACTCTGCGTCGTGAGATTGTAGTTTATATATATATATATATATATATATATATATATAGGTATATATATATATATATATATATATATACATATATATATATATATATATATATATTGTGTGTGTTGTCCTTTTATGTCCTAGCAACATCTAAGGTCATATCGGGATGGGCACCTACTCGTGACAGTACACACTCATGGTCGCTTTATAGTGCTACCCCACTGGCACCATGACCCAATTTTCAGTCACATTATCCTGATACTGAGCTAACTAGGTAGTGACAATTATCAATTGTATAAGTTATTTGCTTGACTCGGCTGGAATTCGAACTCCCGACCTTCCCCACGAAAGGACTGTGTTCTACTGATTCGGCCACCGCGTCCGGTATATATATATATATATATATATATAGTTATACTATACAAGCAGTCAACAGTATAGATAATCACTGCTGAACAAATTACCAAGCAAGCCTGTAGGCTATTGCCTGGTGGTTTCAATGTTAAAACTGCATAGTCCGATGAAGCATCAAATTTTCAGAATGAAAACAATTATCTAGATTTGATTTTACATATCTAACTCAGATAATGATTCACTTATTAGGTATTTGTTGGCACATAGAATGAAACACTGAGCCAATTTAATCGAACCTTTTACTGCAGAAGCCTATGGTGTCAGATTTGTGGTGTGCTTGCCAAAACTAATTTTATATTCTTACAATTCAAATATCTCAAAAAGTTAGTCTTTTAAAATAAAAGTTATTTAAAGCTCAATTAAGGTAGATTACGACAACCAATTTAATATATTTATCTAAGAAAAATTACAGAAACTCAAAATCATCGGACTATGCAACGTTAATACAAAGCATATCATCTGGTAGATAAAAGAGTGAGCCCTATACAGAGTAGGGTTGAATGTTTAGCCTGACTAAATTCGAGCAGAAAAAAGCTTCAGTAGGAACTACAGTAAAGCCTCTCTAAATCGACCGATCATGGAACCGACTTTAAGTGGTCCATTTAGGGAGGTGATCAGTTTAGCGAGTTAGAATATCCTTACAATGGTATTTTTGGGACCCAAATAAAGCGATCGATATAGGGCATGTGGGGATCGCCGGCTAGAGAGGCTTTACTCTACTTATAAATAGGGTGTGTAGGTATTGGTTATAGCATCTCATGTTTATCTATGTTGGTGTAAATTTGAGAAATTGGGAGAATGGGGAGGGGGGAAACAAAACAAAATCCAAGACGGCTGACACAGAAAGTCCTTGAATCAACTTTTAAAGTCTATAAATCGACATTATTTCTTAGATTATTCACCGCAGACATAGCTGGCTATGCTAGGTAAGTATCCTAACAATATATCTAGCAGATTATATTAGAACCATATATTTATTTCCATAACCCAGCCTTCCAACATGTTTTCTAAAGCGATATTTAGCAGCTCTGACACAGAGACTGCATGAGTACCTAATGCTGGGGTGATTAAATTGTGTTCAGTCTTAGCTCCTTTTATTTCCTTTTCTGAGGAAAGAACAATCGATTAAAGCAAGTTTCTGTAACGAATAGCCTAATTATTTCCTGCTCAGAGAGGGACACGGGCACAAGCCATTATTGGAATTACATTATTTTTATATATTTCTTTGTACAGTAGTTGTTTAAGCAGAGGGAATTTCAGTCGCAAACGACTGGTCTTCCTCATTCCACTGTTCCTTGCCCTATCCTAGTAATGCCGAGCGTCTAGCTAGAAAGCGACAAGTATCAATTTTCAAGTCATTGGTTTGACTCGACCAGGATTCGAACCCACGATCCCATGATCTACCACCCCGGGAGATGGACGCTCTAACTCATTCGGCCATCCCGTCTGGTCAAATTGTATGCAATCGGCGTAGTTCAAGAGCATGTGCAGCCTAGTTGCTATTTCTACCAGTTCGCTTTTCCAAGCTCCTTGCAAGCGAACCAACAATTAATGCAAAACTAATGGATCTGATTTGATTCAAGACACCCGGTGGAACGTGGAACGTATATATTATATACCGATATTCCTCTAGATAACAATATACATGCAGCATAAGCATTATATGAATATAATAAGGCCGAAAGCCTCCACCTGTTCCTCAGTCTCTGCTCTTTCCTCAGTCATTGGCTGGAGGAGCCTGTACTAAGTCATTGACTGGTGTGACCTACCCCAACCTCAGGTCTGCTGGTGGCGCCATCTGTCCACTCACATGTCAAACAGTCGCTTAACTTGCACTCACTGTACTGCTTACAATTTGTTTATTTCAGGCAATGGGCATTAGTTCCTCTAGCCAGAGAATATATCTCATACCCACTACCATGTCTTTCTTCTTTATTTACTGCAGATCATTATTATTTACATGAATATATATATATATAAAAGGTGGGCTACGCCCTAGTAAGGAACAACAGAACGAGGAGTGGTGGGAAGCCTAGTTTATTTAACCGAGGCCCTTGGCCGAGCAATAGATAGCCCTACCCGTAAAAGTTTTCAAATCAAGCTCATGTGACACCTGCGCAGGCCGAATGGCATATGACCCGGTGTGGGGTGAAGGAAAACTATCCTGGAATGCACCGGAACGCAGTAAATGACAGGACGGTCCGGAATTTGCAGAAATAAAAGCATAATGAATAAATAATATAATAAATATATAATAAATAGCACAAGCCTACTCCGCCCATTTTATACTCATATAATTATTTATATATCACATAAAAGGTGGGCTATGCTCTCTAGTAAGGAACAACAGAACGAGGAGTGGTGGGAAGCCTAGTTTATTTAACCGAGGCCCTTGGTCGAGCAATAGATAGCCAAGACCGCAGCCGGCTATACCGGCCCTGGCCCCCAACACTCCTCCGAACTATTCCGAATAGCAGATAGGGTCGCAGCAACCCGCAGATCGTTCACGATCCGGGTTTGTAGCAGGGTCTTCAGATATGCATAGACCGTCTCTGAAGCCCAATCGCCCCTGGCCTTGATCTCCTCGATAGTCGCACCAGCCATTGACAAGTAAGTGCAACCCCCCCTCCTGAGTGAGTGAGAAGTAAAATAATATTCCCCCAATCCCGCCTGCTCGGAAAATAACCTTAGCATAGTCTGATAAGCCTTGTAAGACAACGGCTGGGAAGCGTGTCCTGGCCCGGGAATCCGAAAAGCAAGATCCCCCATCCCCGCAACCATCTCCTCGAAATGCCGCTCTGTCCAGTAGACCGCGCATAAGGCCTTATCTGCACAGCACGCAACCGGTATCTCGAGGACACGCTCCGCAAACTGAATTGTCTTGGAACGTCTAACCTTAATTAACATGCCCCAGTCGAAGAAGGCGAAATCTCCACGGCGAAGAGCCGAGTCCGACTCCGTTACTTGCGACTTCCGCAGCGACGCCCTAAATGAGCATAACATAGCTGCTCACCAAGACACGTGGCCAGGGTTTAGTGTGAGCAAAGAGAATATTCTAAGCAACATAGAAGGCAGCATCGGTGGAGCCTGCCGTGGAGCATCACCCTTTTGGTGCTTAATCCCCTTTAGTGTCGCCTGTATCACAAAATCATCGTACTTAATTCCTAAAGCACCATTTTGGCGGAGAAAAAAGCTTAGGCCAGATAGATAGTTAATCACTGAACGATAAGTAAGTGTTCTTGCCAACCATGAGGCATATAGTGCCACCCGTTCGGGAGAGCAAGGGAAAGGCGCGCGGTTCTCCGCAAACTGTTTGACAAATTCAAGATATCTACGTATCTGCACAGTCCTGGTGGTGATGGAATTTGCGGCGTAATACTGCCTCTCATAGCCCCTTTGCTCCTCCCTCAGTCTCTCTAGCTCTGAAATGACATGATAGAGGATAATCAAAAAGATGTGCGCAGCACATTGCCCTACCAACATCCACAGCTCTAATTCTAGCCGCCACATCCAACCTACTCAGAGCATCACATACTACATTAACAGTTGTATTTATATAGGTCGAAACAAAGGTGAAGTTATTCTCCACCGCGAGCCAAAACAGCTGGCTGAGCATAGCCATAATCCCCGATGACCTAGACCTCTCTGTGTTTAGAGCTGCCTGGACTACGGCGCTGTCTGTAATGAAGATGATCTCTGAATCTCCCCAACTTGGAGCCCATCTAATCGCTCCTTCCAGCACTCCCCGCATCTCCTTCACATTAATGTGCTCCACTTGCACCCCCACTGGAAGCCTTACATGGTGGTGGCCCATCTCCGACTCCAGCACCCGATCAGCCTCGCCTTCAAAAGCGGCGATGAGCCAATCATTCCCATGAGTTGCCCCAAGTCCCCAATTAGACGCATCACTGTAAACAGATGCGATCGCAGCGAACTTCCCAAGCATTCCAGCTTTCCCATTAAACTTAGATGCGAACTTCGCCCACCAAGTAATATCACTCCTGAACCCGGCGTTTAAATGCGCCTTATAAAAAGGTTTTTGTAAAGTGCATATGAGATCATAGACGCGCGTACTAAAAGTTTGGCCGCCTCTCATGACCTTAGCCTCTCCAACTCCCTGTGAGTAGCTTTCTTCCGAGAAATCTTATCTTCTTTGAAGGGGAGATGAGTTTCTTAAAACTAATAAAAAGCCTGAGTCTTCTCAAAATTGCTAAGAGGCGCTGCTGAAAACAGGTGGTTTCATCCTCCGTTCTACCAATAATACAAAAATTGTCTAGGTAGTTGATGACTCTACTAACCCCGTCCCTTCCAGCACATCGAACAATAAAATTTGATAGTCTAGTAAATATATAAGGACTAGATGAGAGGCCCATACAGAGTCTACCATCCATTAGATAAGTCTCGCTTGTGTTCCCGTTAAACAACCAGCAGAGCCCTTGACGAGTCCTGTGATCTGGATGGATTTGCACTGCTCGGTAAGCATCTTTACCAAGTAGTCGTTTTTTTCTAACAAATCCACCACATCATCTATCCCAAGATACTTAAACTTTGAAGTGACCCCGGCTGTATAATTGTTAATGCTCCCTGACTCTGGTTTGCTGCAATCAATTACAGTCCTCCCTCCCCCACTGTCCTTCGGTACGACGAATATTCCATGCACACAGGCGGGAGGTTTATCGACCTCAATTAAAAGTCCATTATGAAGCTCTGCTTGCAACCTACTCTCTATTATCTCATTCTCCCCTGCCGAACTACTCCTTTGTCTCTTTATGTTGTATGTGACATTACAGTTTTCATCGATAACTCGAAAACCGAAGACAATACCCTGAAAAATAAACATTGCGTCGACATCAATGTTCTCTGAAAAGAAACGGCAAGGTTTTAATAGACAGGGCATTCCACTTAGCACATATACACACACACAAGTGCCGCGCAAGCAGCTACTGTCCACAGTGAAAGTCTGGCATGTTATTTTGCTACCCCCCTTCACCGCAACTTTCAATCATCCGTTGCCATCCTGGCGGACAGTACGGCTATCCCCATAGCCGGCATGCGCCACAGCCTCGCATACCTCTGTCCACTGTCCTTGTCCGTCCAGTTGACATGTACTCCTTATATTCTCAGAGTCACCTCCACTTGCTCCATCGCCACTACGCACTCCCACCTTAGGCATTCCTTTGGAGCGTGTTTGGTCCAGTTTCCTATCCGACTCCCTAGTCATGCGCAACAACCTCCCAGCGTCTCCATGTGTGTTTTGGTACGCGCCTCCCCGCATAGTCACATAGTTGTCGGTCCCGGGTGAATACCTCCAATCACCCGAATCACAGCACGCTGCTCCATCGCATGCACCGTCATTACTCACAGCTGTTCCCAGTATTGCCTGACAAGGCTCCTTATCCCATACTGGGTCTCCACTCGCCTCCGCCTCCATCGCGGATCGTTTCCCAGTATGTCACTCCTTGCATGTCACTCGTTTATGTCCCTTACCTCCACACTTAGAGCACTTATGATCATAACGGCACTCCTCCTCCTTCCTACCACACCCCCGCTCACTATTCCAGGCGTAGCAAGCCGTATTCGGTCGCCCTCCTCTCATGCCGCGTTTTTTCTCATTAAATGTGGGATTCGCAGACTTCTTCTGCCGACTACCCTCATGTCCGTAGTGCAACACACTTTTCCCCGTGTGTTCGCTTGAAAAAGCTTCAAATCCCCTTTTCTCCGCAATTTTCCTAATACACAAGTCGTACTCGGCATGGGCACTATCTCAGATATCCAGATACTCATTATGTCTGGCTCTGTGTGAGATAAAATAAATATGTTCAAGTAGAGCCCTGTGGTCCATCAGAGACATTGTATTAATTTCCAATGCCCAAGCAGCTGTCGCACACACAATTTCATGACAGTTCAGCTTCCTAGGATCTTTTTTTGTTTCAAGATGTCGTTATAAAGACCACTTACTTCGAACGGCACTGGTACTGGACGTGCTACTAGATGAACGACGTCGCCTCCGGCTATGGCCGTCTCGTGACCGCGGGCGGGACCTTCCGTATGTAGAGTATCCCGACTCTGTGGTGGCCGCTGGTTCACACCGCTCCCGATCAGATCGTCTTGCCAGTTCCACCTTGCCGGTCTCGTCTTGTATTACCTTCCGTTCCTTTATTCTTGTCGGTTCACACTTCTTTCGCTTCTCGCGCATGGCTAATAGCCTGTCCCGTTCCTCCCATAGTTCGGCCAATTCGTCCTCTAGCTTCAGTTCCTCTATTTCTCTTAATGTCTCCCTCCGTTGGTCGGCCAGAGACATCTGTCTTACACACGTGTCCATCTCTGAACCGCTGTCCAACACCGGTGCCTTTGCCATTTTAGCCGTGCTGCTCCTTGTTGTTCGACCTGTCGCTTCTGTTACCTGCCGTTTTTTAGTGCACGTTTCCAAATCTGACGTGTCGTGGCTTGCTCCACACGCTCCACAAAAATCAATTGGCATCGTCTATATGTAAAAATGTCAAACTAAAACTGGCATCAACCGACGACTACACCAGCATTAATGCCACAGAGGGACATAATCGATGTCACCGGCCTCACAGTTTTTGACACCTCAATATGTGTAAAAACTAAATTACAGTTAGTTACAACAATCTCCAGCCATGCAGATGTAGTGATAAGTAATGTTGAAGCCTATATATATAAAGTCGTCCGTTGGCCCGAGTCCGAGATAAATTCGAGCGGAAATAATGAAAAACGACCGTTAAATTCATAACACGTCGTCCATTGGCCTGACTTGGCTTCCGTCGTCCATTGGCCCTAGGACAAAGTTCAGTAATGGCAGTGACGTCGTCCTGAGGCCGTCTATAGCCGCTGATTGACAGATATAACCGTGTTATCGTACGCTAGAGCGATAAATTGCTATAGTCGACCGAAGTCGTCACTTGGCCCTGTTACATGTTAGCAGTGTCCGATTGATCTATTGTTATTCTCGACGGAGCTAGCAATGTCAACAGCGATCAGTAAATATGTCGAAACCGACACAATGAAAACATATTGCGTCAGTCGTCCGCTGTCCCTAGAAAGCAAGAATATCATCTAGTTTCACGATACCATCAATCCGTCATTCCGGAGCGATCGGGCTTGTTGTTGATGATCAATTCATCGTTGAATGGAATCAGTGGTGAAGTCGTCCGCTGGCCCAGGTGAAACAACAGGTAGAAACGGTAGAGAGAGGAACCATAGGTAGCAGGTAGACTGTGGTCCTTTCAAATCAAGCCCATGTGACACCTGCGCAGGCCGAATGGCATATGACCCGGTGTGGGGTGAAGGAAAACTATCCTGGAACGCACCGGAACGTAGTAAATGACAGGACGGTCCGGAATTTGCAGAAATAAAAGCATAATGAATAAATAATATAATAAATATATAATAAATATATAATAAATAGCACACGCCTACTCCACCCATTTTATACTCATATAATTATTTATATATCACATATACATATATATATATATATATATATATATACAAAGACCATATAATACTAAGACGGCTCACTCCCTATCTCTCCCATGGTAATGTAAATTTCGCAGTGCCACATTGTGGTGGCTTTGATCAGCTGGCTGCTGGTTGGTGTTTCACATGTAATGCTGTTGTCGCATTACGACGCTTCTTGCCAACGCGCATCATTTTTTTGCGAATTGTCAGGAGACGTCTGGAAGCATTACGCGCGCATTAGGCGCATGTTGGTATTCGTTGATGGACGCCGACGGTCGATGAGGGTCGGCGGCGCGTGTCAGGGCATCGGCAAAGTTTTGTGCATGCGCAAAACTTTCGTCATGCGACGACGCGCGGGTGCCAACGATATGGCAACATTAGGGGGTCGTCGAGATACGTTAAACGTGCTGGAAGATCGTTATGTGAATGGTAAGCACACGCCGTGCGCGCATGAGGCTCGTTCACACATGTTGCGCCAAACGGTTGCTTTTTGTTGTTTTATGTCCTACCAACATCTAAGGTCATATCAAGATGGCATGCCAAACTTTTACCACAACCAATACATTGTGCTGACGCTGAAAAGTTTGACGTCTCTCGACGATTAAAAGTGATTTTGCGTGTTGGCGGCGCGTCGGCGAGAACCGTCGTAATGTGACAGGGCAATTAACAGATTAACACATACAATTATATTATACATGAGATAGGTAAGTATGAATACACATCAATATGAAATTGCTATGAACAAATACCCATCATCATCAGCATCATCATCAGCATCGCCATCATCACACATCTTTCACATTCATATATACATTTATAAATATAATATAGCACCTGTTTAACCGAGAGAACAGCCAGCGCACCAAGTGGTGGGTTTGATCATTTTGATTACACAGTACAGGCTGAGTGAGCCATCTTAGTATTATAGGGTCTTTGATATATATATATATATATATAGTTCCGGTGCACAACGATGGAAATAACTGGTAAGTTATTACCCGCATGTGGCGACCCGTGTTAGAGATAGGAACTAGAATCCTATTTAATAGACTTAATGATATGATGTTAATTTCCCTGGCTTAATCAACAAATGTAATCAACAAACGACTTCTTTAAGAATAATAACACGAGTATGCACACCGGGTCTTTTCGCAGCAAGTGATCTATACAAGGACTGAGGAATAAGTACAAAGAACTGCTGGTGGCGGCGTCACCTTAGGCGAATGTGCCGCAGCAAATAAATCTGAGTCCGTCAATGGACTATAACGGATCATAATAATAATAGGAAATACCTCATACCGATGATTTATACACGTATATACATATACTAACTATATATATATATATGAGTATGTGCTTTCTATCATAGTAATCTACAAATATTTGAAGAGGAACACATTTTAAAAGCATGGAAAATCCCTATACAAAACGACATGCACTTTTAATATTATATGGCTCCATTTTAATGTTGTATTGCTTAAGCCATCACTTAATTACAGGGCATACATAAAAAGAGGTGGGACAATTCGTTAGTAAAACAGGCCGCAGGCTGGCTTGCCTCGGTGAGCAAGAAATGGAGATTGTGATGGTGTGTCGCATAATTCCCTACTGGGACGACATGGTGGCTGGGTCATGTGCTAAATCACCCTGCACTCTGCATCCGACACCCATTGCCCACCTCCACAGGGGCAAAGACCCTATAATACTAAGACGGCTCACTCCCTATCTCTCAGAGTGGGGAGCGGACAGAGATGTTCTGCTCTCCGTGTACAGAACCTTGGTTCAGTCACGAGTGGATTACGGCAGCATAGTATACGGTTCCGCAAGGAAATCAGATATTGGGCTGCTAGACACGATCCACCACCAGGGACTGCACCTGGCCCTTGGGGCCTTCCGCACCTCACTGGTTCAGAGCCTCTACATCGAAACCAATGAACCATCACTTAACAACAGGAGAATCAAACTGGCCATGCAATATGTAGTCAAGATAAAAACTAATGCATTGAATCCTGCACACAATTGTCCATTCGAACAACATGACGAATCCAGGTATGAAGCCCAGGCGAATTACATCCGGCAACTGAGACTCCGAAGGAAACCTCATTTGGAGGCCTTGGGCGTGGATTTGGATGTGTTGGAGGATGCCAAAGTCCCAGAACATCCCCCATGGTCATTGAGGAAGCCATCGGTTATCCTCCGACTCATGGAACTGAGGAAGTCTGGGACACATCAACTCGAGTATCAAGGACTGCATGCAGAGATTCAAGACCAGTTTGCAGACAACCTCTCCATATACACTGATGATTCGAAAGACCAAAGCCGGGTAGCTGCTGCGGCAGTCTGCCGACGGGAAAAATTTGGCATACGCTTGCACGATCAGAGCTCGATTTTCACTGCGGAGGCCCGAGCACTCCTTCTCCCATTTGAGTGTATCGAGGTATCCAACCACACTAACTATGTTATATACAGTGATTCGTTCTCTTGCCTCCTGGCTGTTGCTGGACGGAAAACAATTCACCCTATTCTGGCAACAGTCATTTATAAAATGAACCAACTGGCAACGGATGGGTATGACATCCACCTGTGCTGGGTGCCTGGCCATGCTGGCATACAAGGAAACGAACAAGATGATCGGGCTGCGAAGAAGGCCCTGAACTGTGATCTTGAACCGTGTCTGATCCCTCACTCTGATCTGAAACCACTAATAGCCACCCACATAAAATCCAAATGGCAACATGAGTGGGATGAAAACATTAATAAACTTAAAGAAATTGAACCATCTGTGGGAAAACCACCACAGACTCATGTGGGAGGTCGGCGGGACCAAGTGGTCCTTAACCGCTGCCGTATTGGCCACTCGTGGCTTACACATTCTTTTCTGCTCAAGGGGGAACCTCCCCCTGAATGTATTGGGTGGCAGTCCCCACTGACACTCAAACATGTTTTACTAAGTTGCGTTGATATGTTGGCCCTGCGCCAACAATTCTACACTGCAGACAGTATGCATGACCTTTTTACTAAAGTAAAACAAGAAAACATGTTAGCCTTTTTGAGGGCAGCTGGACTGTACCACCTCATATAGTTTACTAAATAAATTCTATCAATTATTAATAAAACTTTTCGTTTTCTATGGGAATTTGCTTCCCTTGACCACAAATATATGATTGTGAGCTTTCTAATTTAATGAGTGTCTATTGGCACATAATTGATTGTCTGCTTTTACATGTAAAGGCGATGGTTTGAACAAAAAACAAACATTTCTTGCCATCAATATGGCCTATGCTGCTGACACGGCGTAAAGCAACCACCAATCAATCAAAAAACCCTATCTCTCCCATGGTAATGTAAATTTTGCAGTGCCACCTTGTGGTGGGTTTGATCAGCCCGGCTGCTGGTTGGTGTTTCACATGTAAACACATACAATCATATTATAGATGAGATAGGCAAGTATGAATACACATCACTATGAAATTGCTATGAACAAATACACATCAACATCAGCATCATCAGCATCATCACACAACTTTCACATTCATATAAAAATGTATACATATAATATAGCACCTGTTTTACCAAGATAACAGCCAGCGCACCAAGTGGTAGGTTTGATCATTTTGATTACACAGTACAGGCTGAGTGAGCCGTCTTAGTATTATAGGGTCTTTGACAGGGGCCAGCACTTCAAGACCGCCTTGGTCTATGGCAGTGCTGCTGGCCCCGGCTTTCAATCTAGCTCCCCTGTCCCCTCCCAATATACTATTTGTTTGTACGTCATGGGGATGAGAGTATACAAAATATGATGATAGCTATGGTTGGTTGGTTGATGGAGTTTTACATCCTGCCAACAGCTAAGGTCATATCAGGACAGGCACCGACTTGTCACCGTGTGCACTTATGGCAAGGTTATAGCGCTGCTCCACTTGGAGACCAGCCTGCTAGAACAATGACCTAATATCCCACTTAGTCATATTATCCTGACGTCGAGCCAACTAGTCCTTGCCTTATTCTAATAATTCCGAGCGCCTGGCTAGGAAGCAACAAGTATTAATTTTGTAAGTCATTGGTTTGACTCGACCGGGAATTGAACTTCCGACCTGCACTCTGCCGATTCGGCCACAGCGTCCGGTCATTTAGATATGTGCTGACGAGATTATTATATATATTGTACTGCAGCTGAACGATGTGGCAAACTAGTTTATTTATATCTTACTTAGACTAGACTTACCTGAACGTTGTAGTGTTAGTTGGATTATTCCATATCTTATGAACATGGAACCTGTGATCAGGTGAGATGTTATCGATATCACTGACTAGCCTGAAACAGATCAGCATTTGTAGCATATTGTAGAATTTGTAAATTTGTCCACTTTTCCCACATTCAGCCTTGTCGAATTCACTGAACGTATGTGTCAAGTCTAGATGAGTCAGTGGCCAACATGTTCAAGTTGAACAGCACTTGAACAACACTTCAATACCATTTGTTTCTTTGAATATTTTGTTATTATTCCCTAAGGCCACCATTGGAACATCCAGTCCTGGTGAGGGTTAAATACTCTGCCTAGGCAGTGGCAGCTGTAGATAGGCGTAGCACCTAAATCCAGAGTTCTGAATTAGTGCTTTTTATATCTCAGTAAATAATTATCATAATTTTATTTTATTTGAAATGGGAAATCAAAGCCATATTCTGTATATATCAATGCGCAAAAATACAAGTTCCCCTTCCTTACCTTTGCCATTTAAAACCAACTCAACTGTGGTCATCGTGAGATTGTCCTGTCTGACTGCCATCTCACAACTGATCCAATTCAGGTTGGCAAGTATTATCCGTAATCTCTCTCATGAGTACTGGTTACCGGTGTTAGAAAGATGAGGTGGGAATGAGAGTGAAATAGATAAGATCGCGCTAATAAACTGAAATAGTATTGTATCAGGTTGGGGAAACACCTGAATTGAGAGTCCGTTGGTACAATCGGGTCCGTTGATGTAATCTAGTATGTTAATTGGTAGGCTTTACTATAGGAAAATGTGTTTTTGGCTATGTCCAGTGAACCTGTATTATGGGGTGATAAATATTTATATTAATAGAAAGAGCCAAATCTGCTCCACTAATTAAATAAATATTAGCCACATTTGGTGTTTCATTTAAGAGTAATTAAGGATTGAATTTACATTAAAACAGAAGGATTTTAATGTATTACTATCACATCTCATATCATGGTGGTTTTATTCAACTGGCAAATAATATTCATATCATTAAAGAAAACATCTGCTGGTTTTATATTTATCTGACCAGCGAGATCTGGTGATCATGTCCTAGCAAAATATGCCTTATAAGTTATATATGGCAGAATGAGTGTGTGCACACTGTGTGTTGTTTGTCTGCCACTGAGCATGCTCCCCCCCCCCACACACACACACATAGTGCATGGGTGAGCAACAGAGGCCGCCCTCCTCTGCATGCAAAGAAGGGTGGGAGCGGGTTACCATGGTTACTAATTAAGAGAGGGTGTGGTTGAGAAGCACACTGACATCAACACCAGCATCTCACCCCCCCTACACACATTCCCCTCCTTACACCCATGCCTCACCCATTATCCTCCTCCCCTTACAAATCGCACATCTCACAGGGTGGGGGTGGAGGGGGGGGGGGTCCGGCATGCACCTCGCCAGCCCCCTGTGCAGGGCGCGACCCACCACTCGCTCGTATAGTCTGATGGTTTTGAGTTTCTGAAATTTTCTGAGATAAGGGGGGGGGGGGGTAAAGTATACCGTACTGGAAGACATGAGAGCAGTCTAGGTGGTTGCGGTGGGGATAGGAGATAACGGCGATTGTAATTGAGTGTGTATTACAAGGAGGGCCTACTATAGGCCCTCCTTATATCCTAGTTGTTGTTTGTTTGTTGTTGTTTTACGTCCTAGCAACATCTAAGGTCATATCAGGACGGGTACCGACTTGTGACAGTGCACACTCATGGCAACTTTATAGTGCTGTCCCACTGGGAAACCAGGCCGCCGGCACCATGACCTGGTATCCCACTCAGTCACATTATCCTGACACTGAGCACACCAGTCCTTGCCCTATCCTAATAATGCCGAACACCTGGCTAGGAAGCAACAAGTATCAATTTTAAAGTCATTGGTTTGACTCGACCAGGACTCGAACCCACGACCCCACGATCTACCAGCACGGGAGACGGACGCTCTAACTCATTCGGCCATCCCGTCTGGTATTTATATACTAGTAGTCCGCAGTCTGTGTTAAATAAATGACTATGGGGCTGCTTCAGTATTGGTACACTAGATACCGTGCGTTTAATAAAAGAGTTGCTTGGGTTGTGAGATGGTGAGTGACAGTCTGTGTATGAGTTCCCTCCTGCTCCTACTCTACACCCACCTCCACCCCCACCCCCACCCCCACATACGCTTACAGACCCAGCTGGATGAACCTGATTTCATCTTAGCACTTGCTGACCAGTATCAGGAAAGCGCAGGAGGTGGGGGGTGGGTGGTGGGGAGGGTAGAAAATGGGTTGGTTGTTGGTGAGGGGGGTGGGGGGGTTAGGGGGGACCATAAAATGTGTCTCTGCATACAGAAGAAGTATTGTATCTATTTATCATCAAACATGATGCACCAATTAAATGACTATCAGCCACATTTGGTGTTTCATTTAAGAGTAATTAAGGATTGAATTTACATTAAGACAGAAGGATTTTTAGGTATTGCACCTCATATCATGGTGGTGTTGTTAAACTGGCAAAATACATCTGGAGATTGTGTGTGGTCTGGATAGCAAATGAGTGTGTGATGGGGAGGGGATGAAATGTCATATATGCATACACCTATACATGCATACATGTATAGATATATATATGGGACCGATTTTAAATGGCCCATTTAGAGAGGTGGTCATGTAGGGGTTTCTTTTTTATTATTACAATTGTATTGTATGTGCGATCGTTTGGGACCATGGTTACTGATTTGGACATGGTGTGAGTGACCAAGGTTAGCACAGAACACACATTGTTGGAAGTGGTATTTTATTTAATTAGAATATTTGTTTGGACAATTTGGTGGTGAATGATGGGATTGAGGTGTGCATGTATGCATACATACATATACATATACATACATATACATACATATACATACATATACATACATATACATACATATACATACATATACATATATATATACATATATACATCAATATATATACATATACATACATATACATACATATACATAAATATTTTAATTATGATATTATACATGCATATATATATATATACATATATACATATATAAATCCAAATTGCAAACAATCTTAGTAATTTTGTCATTGAAATAATTCCTTGAGACTTGGAATTCATCTATAGTTCTAGTTGAGAAGTGGGAGCTAGAAACATCAACACTGGAGGATGACCCAATGACCACTTCTGATAACCCTCCCTCTCTACCCCCCCCCCCCCCCCCCACACACACACAAGTCAAGTCTCAGACTGGCTAGCTCCCCTTAGTTCTTGAACCTCCACACACACACAGCCTCCTGCCAGGGTGGGTGTTGGATAGTTGAGGGCATGCAGACTTAGATGTAAACACCCGCTAAGAGCAAAAATAAATACATATATACACATATACATAAATATGCGCGAAAATACATACATATACATAAATATAGACGTTTGCATGTATGAATGTATATATATATGTACGTATGTATGTATGTATGTGTGGATGTATGTATGTATGGATGTATGTATGCATGCATGCCTTCATCATTCACTTGCAAATTGTCCTAACAAATATTGTAATTAAATAAAATATCACTTCCTACATGTGTGTTTTTCAACCCCCTCATCTGTGCTAACTTAGGTCACCCACACCCTGTCTTAATTAGTAACCATGGTAGCCCCCTGGGGGAGAGGTGGTGGTGGGGGTGGGGATGGGGAGAGGAGGATGCACTCAGGGCTTACCAAGTGCTGACCAAGGGTTCAGTGACAGACACACAGCACACATTTAATGTAAATTCAATCCTTAGTTACTCTTAAATAAAACACCAAATGTAGCTGATAGTCACTTAATTGGTGAAGCAGGTTTGTCTCTTTCTAGTGATATCAATATTTATTACCCCAACAAACAGGTTCACTGGATATAGGTCTTAACACATTTTCCTATAGTAAAGCCTACCAATTAACATACTAGATTACATCAACGGACCCGATTGTACCAACAGACTGTCAATTCAGGTGTTTCCCCAACCTGTTGTATATGAATGATGGTGTTTGATATGCTGACTGGTTCAGGTAAAAGTCAGAGGGATAATTTTCTGGAATAGTTGAGACCTACAATATTCGATGCGATTTTTACATTTGACCAGCTAGCCGACTCAACTGTCTCATGAAAATATGATGAGCTATCTATCTCGTTTCCCTCTCGCCTTATTTAGGGCACTTTGAATTGACGCAACCATCTGCAGTATAATGGACAGGAAGTAGTTAACACATCAAAACGAAATGGCAAAATGAGTGGAGGCTCATGTCCCATGTGGCATGTCACGGATCAATCTGTAGGCAGAGTCAAACCAAAGACTTTTAACAGAAGTTAATACTTGTCACTACCTTGCCTGGCACTCGGCATTACTAGGAACAGACAAAGAGGAGTGGAATGAGGAAGACAAATTGAGCGCAAGTAAAATAAACGACAAATTCCTTACCTAAAAACTTACAAAAAATATCTGTGCAAAATAAGGCTAGGAAACCCCCACTAAGCTGCACTGCAAAGGGCCATGTGATATGTCACGGCCCACCAGTAGGACGCCCAATGGAAGGTAACCATGCCAAAAGTAGCAAGATAACACACCACACAGCTACATACAAGCCTATGATATGTAAATAGGCATAGGCTAGTATAGTAATAAGTGTAGAACAAAATAAAATAATACATATATGCCAAGAAAATACAAAAAAACTAACATAGGCTACTAACCATACCAACCAATTATCCATCTGCTACTGAAATGCAGGCAATCAAAAAGCTTATCAGCAGCTACTGTGCAGTAAGATAACATCAACACTACATCTGGCCAGCATTGAAAACAAGCCTGGGTATGCGGGCTTACATGCTACGGACAGTATAAATACAGCCTCAATAAAAAAAATTAAAAACCTTGCTGAGCCAACAAATGTAAAAATAACAGACGAAACGCACTTTATTTGATTCGATTTAGATTATCTTAAGAAGTTCGGAATAGGAAGGCACAAATAATAAAATATGAGTTCTAATGCTCCATTTTTCTACTAGATTTGGTTTACATACATTTGCAATATGGGGAGAGGAAAACGAAAAGTAAAATAAAATATACATCTAATAGATCAACATAAACACAACGTAAATGTACAGTTAATGATACCTAAACACGACATGAAACAATCAAGCATAAACCATTTTTAATCAAAGCACTGACCTAGATTTGATCCGACGTGGATATTGATCTATTTATTAAGCATTTGCTGCTGCATAGAAGTAGGTATTAAGCAAATTTAATATTTTTTCAAAGTTATTGCTGTGTGAGAATTCCTATGTGATTGCCACCATTAATTTTACATGTATTTCCTTCAAATTTCTAAAATAAATATAGCCATTTAACATCAAAGTTACTTCAGATCAAAGTAAAGTAGATTATAACTAGCAACTAATGCATTTATTTGAGAAATTGGCAGTAACACAAAAACCATCACACCATGCAACTTTAACACATCAATAAAGATTAGAATAGAAGAACATTAAAATGTTCTTACATAGATTGGTTACCACGTATATGAATTACCAACATCTTAATTCTGAAACAAAAAAGGGTGGAATTTAATCAAGAATAGTCGCAGTTAACCCGTAATGAAGTGAAATGAAAAACCAGAAACGAAATCACTGACAAATTCTAGGGTGAGTTGGTTGGTTGTTGGTTGTTGGCAACATCTAAGGCCATGTCAGGATGGGCACTGACTTGTGACATTGCACAATAATAGCGATTTTGTGGTGTTCTCTGTGGCGGAGTGGTTAGACTGTCTGACTTTTTTATAGGCCAGACTCCTAATCTGAAGGTTGTGGTTCAATTCCCCATTTGGATTTCCACCACTGTGTCTAACTTACAGCATCATCAAAGGCCAGTTGCTCTCATACCATGTATATGTGGTGTGGGAGCTTAAAAATCCCTTGGGTCGGTAAAAGTGTAGGCTCGCACTTTCTATCAACAAACTGTCTAATGGTGAAAACAAGTCTATTCAGACTTATCCATAATAGGCAGTATAAATCTTCAAGAAAAGATAATGCTGCCCCACTCGCAAATCAGGCAGCTGGCTCTATGACCAAATATCCCACTCGGTCAAATTATCCTGACATTGAGCTAATCAGACCTTGCCCTATGCTATTAATGCTGAGCACCAAACTAGGAAGAGACAAGTATCAATTTTGCAAGTTATTGGTTTGACTGGACCGGGAATCGAACTCCCAACCTTCCGCACGGGAAGCCTGCGCTCTCCCGATTCGGCCACCGCGTGCGGTCTTGGGAGAGAGAACAAAAAGCATAATTACCGTCATACCTCATTAGTTGGCAGCTCTTATATAAACACTGTGAAAGCCATCAGGAAACCAAAACCTTTCAGGTCTTGCAGAACCTAAGTTTAATTCATCTACATTAAGGTACTGTGCGCGGTGGCCGAATCGGTAGAGCGCGGGCCTCACGTGCGGAAGGTCAGGAATTCAGTTCCCAGTCGAGTCAAAGCAATGACTTATAAAACTGATACTTGTGGCTTCCTAGCCTGCCACTTAGCATTAATAGGATAGGGCAAGGACTGTTGCATGTCGGGATGGTTATGCGGCTTGCGGGGGTAGGGGTTGGGTTATATGGAAGTATACTAAACTAGTGATCAGAAGTGGGATTTAAATTTCCTTTTACTACCAGCTACAGTATTACCATGTATAGAAAACAGCTTTGAGTGCCAAGGACTATGGACATTACTGCATGAGAGCACCATGCACACACACAAAACAAGTATGCACACAATAGGAGATACAAGAGCATAAATATAATCTAAAAAGTAAAGATACAAATTCTCAGCCCAGATCAACACTCAACACTCACTAAGAATAAGATAAACAAATAAATATGTCAATACAACAGTCACCAATATTTACACACATGGGGGTTGGCGGGTCCTTGGGTGTGGGGGGGGGGGGGTTGCGTGCACGGGAGAGCGATTGCGAGGACCCAGGTCTGGTGGTTGATGGGCCACCTACTTTTACTGCACTTCCTCTGACAGAACTGAAGGGCCAACCAGGCTTCAAGATTGGCCATCTAAACATACGAAGTCTCCCCAACAAGATTGACCAACTAAGGATAGACCTGCCTGAGTCAGGATTTGATGTCTTCACAATATCGGAAACATGGCTCAACAGTCACATGGAAGACAGACTAGCCAGCGTACCAGGCTACCAATTCATGAGAGCCGACAGAAAAACAAAACGGCCAGATGGTCAAACCAAACAAGGAGGTGGACTGGGAATTTATTCAAAAAATGAGCTACATACTGATACATCGAAATATGAGGACCTTAACCTCTCCAACTGCAACATCGAACTACAATGGGCAATTGTAATAAGACCTCACACCAAAAGTATACTCATCGGCAACATATATAGGCCGCCAGATGGCAATCTAAACGAAGGAATTGACCTTCTAAACGAATCCATGAGACAAATAACCGACATGGACAAATATGAGATACTCATACTAGGAGACTTTAATGTGGATTACAATGAAAAGAAACAGACTCTGTGGGGAACAATGAAACAATTTGCAGCAGATCATGAGCTCCAGCAAATGATACACAAACCAACCAGGATAACCAGAACCTCTGACAAAACAATAGACCTAGCATTCACCAATATTAAGCACTGCACAAATGCAGGAGTTATCAACTATAATATAAGTGACCATAAACCAATATACATACTAAAAAAGAAAATGAGGAATGACAAGAGATCTGCCACCTACTGGGGACGCTCATACCGAAACTGTGATCAGAGAGAATTGGAAAACTCACTGCAGGAATTCAACCAAAGAGAGCTCCTAGTGGAACAAGACCCAAACAAATGCTGGGAAATGCTTAACACAACAATAACAAAAGTGGCTGACATGCATTGTCCCCTAGTAGAGCTCACTATTAGAACTAACACAGCTGGGTACCTTAATGAAGAACTAACAGAACTACAACAAGACAGAGACTACCTTAGACACAAATTTGAAATATCAAAAGACCCTGGTGATGAGTTCATAGCCAAATGCATGACCAGGAAAACAAGAAATGAAGTCAGAAAGGCCAAAGCAAGATTCCTCCAAGACCAACTATACAAACATCGAAACAATGCCAAAAAATGCTGGCATGTACTCAAACAGATTGAACCAGAAAGCCAGACCAAAATTAGTAGCCTTTCCAATGAAGAATCTGGCAACGTAATACCGGATAACCTACTTCCTGAAGAAATGAATAATTATTTCAACGAGATAGGAGAAAGGCTAGCCAGTAAATTTAACCAAGGAACAGCCCAACAAAAATGTTACCAAGCCAAACTAAATAACCACAACTATGATCTCCAAGAAACATCATGTGATGAAATCCTAGACAGAACAAATCAAATATCACCCTATAAATCGTCTGGTATAAAAGACATCAGTACTGCCTTGATAAAGATGGCAATAACAACACTAATTAGGGAATTCACACATATGTACAACTTAATAATTAAAACAGGCATCTTCCCCGATGCATGGAAAGTAGCTACAGTCACCCCAATCCCCAAGACCAATAACCCAAGATACTGCAGTGAACTGCGACCAATTTCAATCCTCCCACTTCCAGGAAAAATTATTGAACAGATTATACATGACCAAGTTAAAGCATTCCTTGAATCATCCAACTATCTGACCTACCAGCAAAACGGATTTAGGAAAAACAAATCCACAACAGGGGCTCTGGCATCTCTACTGGATGAACTTTTGGGCAACATGGATAAAGGGGAACTAACAATCACTGTCTTCCTTGACTTCAAGAAGGCATTTGATACAATTGACCACGAGATCCTGATGCAGAAAGTAGTAAGAGCTGGATTAGGCAACAAAGCACATCAGTTCTTCACAAATTACCTCAAGAACAGGATGCAGTGCACAAAACTAAACAACAATGAGTCCACCACCCGCAGGGTCAAGACCGGTGTGCCACAGGGCTCCACCCTAGGACCCCTGCTATTCCTAATCTTTATTAATGACCTACCACTAGTATCTGATAGAGCAACATTTACATTATTTGCTGATGATGCAGCACTCACAGTACACAATAGAGATATTATGGCAGCGGCAGCCCAGACAGACATGGTGTTAGATAAGGTGAATACATGGTGCTATGAAAATAAACTAACAGTAAATAGTGCCAAGACAGAGTATGTGATCTATGGGACGAAAACGAGAAAATCAAGAGCCCCTCGAATCCAACTACATATGGGTGGAACCTTACTTCGTGAAGTGGACTCCTACAAATACCTGGGCACAACTCTTGACTCCACTCTAAATGGGAATCGACAAATGGCGAGACTGAATCAAATGCTGGCACTAAAACTGACAACTTTTAGGAAATTAAGGAAATTCATAAGTGAAAACACTGCACTACTCCTGTACAAGACTACAATATTGCCTGTTATAGATTACAATGACATCATATATGAGCTCTTAACAAAACAACAAAAGATCAAACTGCAAAGAATTCAGAACAGAGCACTGAGAACAGTTTACCAAGGCAAGACACTCAGTGTGGCTGAACTGCACAAGAAAGCAAAATTGGATACTCTCTCAGAACGAAGGGACCTACACCTGATGGCACTAATGCACAAACGCGCAAAAGACGAAAAATTCATTGACCGCACAAATAGAATAACAAGAAGAGGAGCCTCTACTCTGCTCAATGTACCACACCCCTCAACAAATAAATATATCGGAGCACCAATCTACAAAGGTAGTGTCATGTGGAATGACCTCCCTATCAGAGTCAGAGAAACGCAAACAATACTTGCCTTCAAAAATGCATATAGAGCCCACCTGGTTATTCAGGCCCTTAAATGACTACTGCAGTAATTACTAGCAAAGCCCTGAGCTGCTGCCACCCCGGATCCTCGCTTGCTCTCCGGTGGGTTTTCCCCCCGTACCACCCACCCCAATGGGCCCCCCTCCCCTGCCACCACCCTTAACCATCATGAACAAACCATCAACACACCGAAAATCCTACACAACTATCAATCTGTTTAAACACATCGAACATTATATGAGACAGACAAAATGTCTTGTCAACTCTGAACTTAACTTGTTTTATAAGAGAAAAAATGTAACCCACAACAATTATTTGAGTTGCCCCGAGTATACACCTTCTACTCGGTGCTGCTCCTCATTTTTGCATGAACTACAGTGACTGTTGCTGTACATTATACAGCAGGAGCCACTCCCTTAATTCTACAGGATCGGTGCTGTAACTAATACAGCACTGATCAAACTTATTCTAATAGTAAGATGGCTGGAAGACCAGTGCCCCGGCGCTGACAAATGTCATGTTCAGATGAATAAATACTTTACCAAAAAAAAATATTTAAAAAAAGTGTCAGGATAAAGTGACTGAGTGGGATATCAGGTCATGGTGCTGGTGGCCTGGTTTCCCAGTGGGACAGCACTATGAAGTCGCCATGAGTGTGCACTGTCACAATTTGGTACCCGTCCTGATGTGACCTTAGATGTTGCTAGGACGTAAATCAACAACACACAAACAAAACCTCACACCTTCAACATGCTCTGTGACGGGAGGCGGGATCGAGCTAAGCTTACTACAGACCTGCCTTTAGATAATTGAGCATCACGGGTTGTTGGTTTTATGAATAGAAGATAACACCACCAATCTGTCTAGCGAATGAATAATTCCCCAGCCATGTGACAGAATTGCGCGGCACGTAGGTTCTCAGAATAAACAAAGCGTATTCCATTGTATTTATGTAGAATTGGTTTGATATGTTGAATCACATTCACATTGTGTGCTTCCCTTGTTCAATTATATAGATCTCAATTTAGAAAATAATGAACATGGAGAGATTGATTCCTTGCTTATGGTTGTGTCAAGCTTATATCTGATTGTTTGGCTACAATCTCATGCACCCACACAGGCTATTACTGTAATACTATTACTATTTTATTAGCTCATTTAACCTGTATGTGAAAGTTGACGCAGTCAGAAGAACTCATCACATAATGCTGTTCTGTATTTGGGGCAATTCTCGGAGACATGGGGAAACTGGGTCCGAGGTGGTCTTGGCGACAATATATATTTCTTTTCTTGTAAATATAGTTTATTCATAGAATAAAGTCTTTTATCAGCGCCATGGACTGATCTTCTGGCCATGTGAGAATAGTATTTACAATATATGTATATGTATTCATCAGCAGCGGCTAGCTCAAGTCAGCTGAAATAAGAATATTAATCAGTTGGTTGGTTGTTCGAGTTTACGTCCTGGCAGCATTTAAGGTCATTTCAATGATTAGGATAGGTACCGACTTGTGACAGTGTGCACTCATGACAAATTCATAGTGCTGCCCCACTGGGAGACCAGATCACCAGCACCATGACTAATCAGTCACATTATCCCAACACTGAGTAAACCAGTCCTTGCCCTATCCTAATAATGCTTAGCGCCTGGCTAAGAAATGACAAGTATCACTTTTTAAGTCATTGGTTTGACTCAACCATGGGTTGACTCGACACCTGGATTCGAATACCACAATCTACCCAGATGGGAGACGGACGCACAACTCATTCGGGAATATGTATGTATATAAAATCCTCAGGTGTAACTGACACTGGTCTACATCCGGTGGAGGCAAGGACGCTGCAGGTGGCGCCACTGGTACTGTACCAGTGGGTCTTATGGAGTATAACAATAATAATAATTCCCTTACATATCTTTATACTTGCATAATGCGTTATGCATCACATATATATATATGTATATATATATATATGTGTATGCATATGTGAATATATATGTATACATGTATATATATGTATATCTCTATATATTAGCATATAAGCTAGCTTATTTATGTAGGTTGCATCTGAGTGTGAGATGGCTAGTTGGGATAGAGGCTGGCTTTGGTCGGTGAGAGATTAGCATAGGGTCTATATCAGGGTGTGATGAATTTGGATGTTCGGTTGACTTGCTTAATGATGATTTGATGGATGATACAGAGTCTGCATAGCAAGACTGATAGGGTGATCATGGGGTCGCTGTAAGAGGGACTGGACTGTCACCACTAATAGTAATTGCACCGTCCGGTTGAGTCCGAGCGGTGTGGGCAAGATGGCCTGATGGCGCGTGGGCGGAGAAGATCCGTAGTATCTGACGCGCACTACAGGTGGCGCTTCCGGCGTAAATCCTACAGATCCCACTTAGAGTTTCTGGGATAATTGATCGATGGCGGTTTTATGTCCTCACTGCAATCCGAGGTGATCTCAAGACGGGCGTGGACTTGTCGCAATATGCGTGGTGGCTTTATAGCACTGACCCACGGGGATAATGTGGTTCCGACACTAGTAGTCATACTATCATTAACACTGGGACATCCAGCCATAGAAATGCTGAGTGCATTGCAAGGTAGTGATAAATAGTGTGTAAAGGTAGTGATAAATAGTCTGTAAAGGTATGGTCTGTCTCGGCTCGGCATATGATCAATCTCCTACTAGCCTGGAAATAGCTTCCTTAGCTTAGCTATTCTATCCGGTAAGTAGTAATTTAATAATGCTGTGCCGGTTGTATTAAATTGCACCAACATAGTAGATTATATAAACATATATATATATGTAATACTAGTCTGAAGCCTGTCTCTAACTAATTACAGGGATGCCAGTTGGGGTTGATGAAATTAGTGGGAAACACAAAAAGTGTTGCGGGCAGTACCCGCTAGGTGCCGCCACCATACTTCGGCTGCCACTGACTGGGTAGGCTCAGTATTGACGGCAGTGTTCTTGTAATGTGACAGGAGACGCCACCGGTGGTGTCAGTGCTTAGTCTTATGAGAAAGTTATCGTTGGATATTGACCAATCACAGCGCACCAAATTCTTGATATTTTGCAGGTTCCATTAAACATTTTCCAGTAGAAATCTCTACTGGAAATTAGTGGAATTGTACATGTTATAATTAACATGCGTAATTCTCGGCGGAGACTGGACGAAATGATGCCGCCACCTGGAGGAATATAATTTAGTTCCTGACTAACTCGATAGGTGGCGCCATTGACCTGAACTCTGCCGGCGAGATGTGTATGTTATCTGCCTCACCCGTGCAAAACCCCTAGAACCATTGCAGCTGCCGTCCGCCTAACTTCGACCCGACTTGACTTTGATAGAGACAGCTAAGTAATATTTCTTTAGGTTCACAATATTAACAGAGGCATTGAACAAGAATATCTACATTGGTTCAGCCGACCCGTGCACGTAAAAACGTTTCATGCTCGGCGATAATAGAGGCATTCTCAACGACACTACAAACCTGCTGCTAGAACTGTGCTGTGTGATTGACAGTTGATGTACTGCCAGTGCCGATGTCACGTTGAAGCAAGACTCCATTGGGATTGACATTTATCCTAGCCCTATGTAGCATAGCATAGCTTCTTATCTGTAGAACGAGTACTTATCCACGCCAGCTACAATAATACATTGAATAAGAACACCTACATGTACTCCCGGTGCCGGTGTCACGTTGAAGCAAGGCTCTATTGGGATTGACAGCATATTGTCTGAATGTCATATGAACTAACTGAGTGGAGCACTGGCATTCTACAGTCGCACGTGTGACTAATTACTGTATGGCAGCGAGATAGCTATGTATTTCTCTATTTTATATAACCTTCTACATCATTACCGGCGGCACCGGTACGGCGCCATTACGGCGCGACCGATACGGCGGCCATTACATATTCAATGTCAAAGAAAATTCTCGGTCACATTAATGCTGGACAATATGCTATATATTGATTTACACTGACTTTATAATTTTATTACTACAACTGAAACGTGACGCCCTACCGGTGGTCATATATACATATTCATACATATGTCTCAGGATTGATCTAATACACTCACGACAGAATTTAACCACCGAGGAAACCTACATCGGTGTATACGTTTTTCAGGAATATACGTTGTGCCTGAATGTCTTATGAACTTACTGAGTCGAGTCCCGACATTCTACACTCGCACTTTTGACTAATTACTGTAATGGCAGCGAGATAGCTACGTATTTCTCTGTTGTTTATGTACTAACGGTGCCGGTGTCACATGAAGCAAGGCTGCATTCGGATTGACGGCTTTCTTTCGTAGAACCACTTCACTACATAGAACGATCTAGTCATACAACCATCGCACCTTCAGCCAGCATATATATGTGTCAAAAACCTTTTACGCCAGTATCATCTTTACGTTCCTTTACTCATTCATTTCTATACGGCGGCCATTACATATTCAATGTCAAAGAAATTTCTCGGTCACACTATGCTGGACAATATGTCATATATTGATTTACACTGATTTTATTACTACAACTTGAAAGTGACGGCCTACCGGTGGTCATATATATATATTCATACATATGTATCGAAAAACTTTACGCCTCGCAAACCACTGAAACAGACTGGACAAAAGGATTGACGGGAGGCGGAATCTAACGGCAATACAAATATTACCTAATTATTGTGTTTTCTGCTGCTAGAAGGTTCTGTGGTGTGTGATTGACATTTGATGTACTGCCGGTACTGCTGTCACGTTGAAGCAAGGCTCCATTGGGATTGACACCATATATATGTGTCAAAAAACCTTTTACGCCAGTATCATTTTTACTTTCCCTTACTCATTTAATTTCTCTGTGCCATAGTCTTCATTGGCCTCAATTTTATCAGACATTTTACATGACGCCATTTATACTACACCACTGGACTCCGGCATTTTAGAACACAAGATATATTTTTTCATTCATTTATTCTTCCCAAAACTCCTTTATACCGGAGTACTATAATTATTATACATTATTCATTACATTATATACATTATTCTTTGCCAGGCTAATCTTCACTTGACGCCATTTATCTGACATTTTATCTCACGCCATTTATCTTACGTCAGTCTACTCAATTACCGGCTTTTATAAATTGTGCTACCTATTTTAGGAGCCGACAAAACCTACAGATTCACAGTGACAACGACGATAAACCATTACAGGAACCAACGCACCTGCCGTCCCTAATATCACCAGCTTTCCTGTCAACATGCCTACAGCTAGGAAGACGACTAAAAAGACAGGCAACAACAAGCAGAACAAGGCGCCCAAAAATCGCGGACGTCCAAAGCTCATAAATGAGAGCAAAATATTCAGTGAGATGACACTGACGATACTTATCAGTCAACCATGAAAGAAACACCGTCTATGCCTGAAAATGCATCGGCCACCTCACAGCCAATAAGCAACAACGATGAGCTCATCAAAGCCATGCAAGCTGCGATGGCAGAACAGATGCACAACTTCGAAGCAAAGATGGTCGCCAGAATGGAGGCACTGGAGACTGGCAGGCATAAGAAAAAACACACGGTCACCCATGTCGAGACATCGGATAGTGACAGCGACAGTGACTGTGCCGGCGCTTGTGCACCGATGGTGAGCCGGCACCAACCACCGCACCAACAGGAGATACCAACCTTCAAACCCATACCAGCACCAAGGAGGAAACCACGCATCCCCACACATGCCGAAAAACACCAAATATACGATGACACACAGTATGATGACTGCTGCCAAGAAGCCGAAGCGGCACGCACTCAGTCAGCTAGGCTCAACAGGGACGCATCAAGCAACGAACACACCGATGCCATCAATGAACTCTTAGCTGCCGCTGGCTCCGCCATTGGAAAGAAAAAAGGTAAATCCGCATTACTGCCACATTTATTTGTAACTCGCGGGATTAAGAGGGAGAAAGTCGCAGTGGGTGAAGCCACGTTCGCAGAGTACATGGGCTCCCTGTGTAAAATGATGAAGGTGGTTGAAGTGCCCGTCTCCTGGAAAGACCCCCTGCTTGAACACCTCCACCAGCTGACGATCATGGCATGTGACTGGGAGTGGCAAACTTGCTGCTCCTGGTCAGAACAGGTCTTCGCCATGATTGATGACGGACAACTCCCCGATGGCTGGAATGACCAATACGCCATTAAAGATCTACAGCAGGACACCTATGCTGTTGGCTTTCGCCTACCGGCCCGCAATCAACACCGATCAACAAAATACAATTTCAATCAGTCGCGCATGGCCGGGAACACTGCCAACAACCAGCCTAGTTCCAGTGGGAACCCATACAATGTCACAAGGAATGATTTCAACCGTGACACCGATGGAAAGCCCTGCCACCAATGGAACTGGGGGTCGACTGCGGGTTCAACTCTAACCATGGGGAGCACCCTGACAAGAAGATGCATTTTCCAGTAGAAATCTCTACTGGAAATTAGTGGAATTATGGAAAATTGTCCATCTCTTTGTCTATCTCCAAAACAAATAAAAATGAAAAAGAAATCAAACGTCCCAAATTATCTAGAACGTATAGAAAATTCGAATGTAAAAAAATCGGTAGTAATGGATATGCATGGAAAATGGAAAATTCAACAAATCTAAGTCATCCCAAATTGTCTAAAACATTAATAACAAGTTGTTAAATGAAAAAAAGGAGAAATTTGGAAATGATTGGAATTCCATTAATTAGTGGAAGACTGGAATCCCTGCTAATTAGCAATAATCAGTACACGCTGCATGTTGGTCGAGATGTGATAGAATTACACGTGCTGTGTGGCTGGTCATTAAGGGGGGGAAATTGAGAATTAGCCTGCATTTCAGCTCAACCAGACGGGATGGTCGAATGAGTTAGAGCGTCCGTCTCCCGTGTTGGTAGACCATGGGATCGTGGGTTCGAACCCTGGTCGAGTCAAACCAATGACTTAAGAATTGATACTTGTCGCTTCCTAGCCAGGCGCTCGGCATTATTAGGGCAGGGCAAGGACTGGTTCGCTCAGTGTCAGGATAATGTGACTGAGTGGGATACCAGGTAATGGTGCCAATGGCCTGGTTTCCCAGTGGGACAGCACTATAAAGTCGCCATGAGTGTGCACTGTCACAAGTCGGTACCCGTCCTGATATGACCTTAGATGTTGCTGGGACGTAAAGCAATAACAAACAAACAAAACAACCAAATCATTTCAGCTCATTGCTCTGACATGTGGTAGCAAGTGTCACCATACATCAAACCCACCCACGCGCACACATCTACAGTCAATAGTAGTAACACTTTTGCCGTGCTTTTAACAAACTGCTAATTGATTCACGGATTAGAATTGTTCATCACCCCAACCGACACCTACATAAAATATTATGCAAAGACATTCAACTGTTGAAATATATCTAAATTTAAATCCAATTAAGTTCAATATTAATTTACTACAAACTATTATATTTATCAGGATCATTTTAAGACACCTTCCAAATTTGAAGAATGACAAACATTAAAATCACACTTTCTTCCAGGCTTTCGTCCAACCACCCACCTGCTGCTGTTTCGCACCGGGTTGAGTAATGCCGATGGCTCTTCATAATAACCAGTAGGTTCATATGGTTACTCACCTCCGCTGTGTGACGCCAAACACCATAGGTCTTTCTGAAGAGCCGCGGTAATTTGGACGGTGTTTTGGGGCGAGTCAATTCTTGGAAGGACTGTATGATTACATGAACATTGTCTAGTCACATGAATAGCGTCATTGGTTAGGTGGCCGTCAGTACAGTCAATGAATAGAAGGGGGCAATTAAGCATACACATAGTGAGCTGCTCACATACAGTAGAGGTCCTGCTTCATCATCAGATTGCCAACTACCCCGCTGGATCCAGATATAGCCCATCCCAGACACCAGACAATCCAATCTAATACCCCTGTCACACTACGACGTAACGAGCAAACGTAAGCCTGACGTGATCACGTTTCGTCATTATGTTGAAGTACATTGGGTTACGTTATGATGATGTCAGAATGATGTTAGACTGACTTCGAGCTATGTCATGTTACGTCGTGTTACGTCGGCACGCATCAAAGATTTGAACCTGTTCAAAACTTTCAACGTAACTAGAACATAAGGGTTTACATTCGGAGTACGTTCTGTACATGTTCGGCGAACGTCAATGATGTTAAACGGACATTAGTCAAACACTGGTCACTACGTTGCACTATGTTGCACTACATTGCACTACGTTGCATTACGTTGCATTACGTTGACCCACATTAAAGGTGGTGGGAACGTGCAGTCCATGTAGTGGAAACGTCGGGATGACGGATGCCTAACGGACGTCCACGTACGTTTACCGTTTTGCCACTGTTTCATGACGTAAGTAACATAAGGTAATGTAAAGCAACGTAGTTCTGGCGATCGAATAACATTAATAACGTCCCATCAGCGTAATTACATTGTCCTCTCTCATTGAATGATGCTATCACTATGCTTTACCGATGTTACGCTCTCGTCAACTACGCTGCATCCACGTTCAACTTGTGCCAAAATTTGCATACTACGCCGAGAAGTTCAACGTTTTTCACGTTCTCCCTACGCTGACATCATTACATCATAGTGTGACAGGGCCTTAAGTAGAGACGGTTAAGAGTGAGATGACATGAATATGCTAGGGAAAACCCATTTAGCCAACAGACTTGTTAAGTCTATTGGAAATCATGTAAATAAAACTTAGCAATGGCAATGAAGCATCTAACTTTACAGATGAAGTAAACGTTCTCCTATATTATGACTGCAAGTATCACATATAGCTGTTACAATGAGAATGCTTCTTCACATGCGAGTACGACATTAGGGTGACGTTAACGCGAATGCTGCATTACAACACAGCGCCTATATATCTATCCGTGGGCAGGCTCCAAACTGACATATTTTCTATATTCGGCTTGCGTGTTCAGGTGCATTAACTTGAGACAGAGAAAACAACGTAACAGAGTGTTGAATACGGTGCCAAACAGTAACTAAAACAAAACTGTACCAGACTGATCATGTTTGTTTTGTTTGTTGTTGTTTTACGTCCTAGCAACATCTAAGGCCATATCAGGACGGGTACCGACTTGTGTCAGTGCGCACTCATGGCGACTTTATAGTGCTGCCCCACTGGAAGACCAGGCCACCAGCACCATGACCTGATATCCCACTCAGTCACATTATCCTGACACTGAGCCAACCAGTCCTTTATCCTAATAATGGCGAGTGGCAGGCCAGGAAGCGACAAGTATAAATTTTTAAGTCATTGGTTTGACTCGACTAGGGTTCGAACCCACGACCCCATGATCTACCAACACGGGAGACGGACACTCTAACTCATTCGGCCATCCCGTCTGGTCCCCAGACTGATCAGTCACAATAAGTGAAGTCACAACCACAATAAGTGAAATCAAATTAGAATTCACATTAGAAATAGAACCTTTATTGTCCTTGTTAACGTAGCAAGAATAATTGAAAAATAGAAATTCATCTCGACGTTCTGTCTGTTAACTTAGCCTTACTACTTTGTCTTACTCCTACTGGATGTATTTGATATTGGCGAATTCCAGGGTAACCGTAACCGGCCTGCTGAATCAACAGGATAATAAACGTCACTCAAATTCCCCGTTTGTTTATGTAGCAATTGCGTAACCACAGTTTCCCTACCCTAACTGGATGACTCCCCATAGAAACGTAGTCTCCTGTCAGCATCGCACCAGCTCTTAAAGCCAGTTGTCCTCTGCATCTCGGACCAACAAAGCTCATTTCACCCACACACCCACCCTCTGCTGTCCTATCAATTATTGTGGGTAGGGCTGAGTGCCAGTTATGCTGATCTGGTTGTAGGTTCATGGAAGTCTTGAGATCTACTGTACATTGTTACTGGTAAGACAGGACGCATTGTTCCCCGATCAGGATTGAGTAATCTTCTGTGTAATTAAATGTAAAATTGTCCACACGCATGAATTTCTGTTTTCAATTATGAATTAATGATGCATGTAATAGTGTTTGTTAAAACTTCCCTTTTGACAAATCCCCAAAAAAGTAATACAGTACAACCCCGTTAAACCAACCTCGTTTAAACCAAACGATCGGTTAATCCAAACTTTTTTCGGTGGCCTGGCAAAATACTACCATTTATCATGTAAAAAAGTTGGTTAAACCAAAGTTGTTTAATCCAAATTATCGGTTAATCCAAACAGAATTTCAGGCCCCAGGCCACTTCCGGTACAGTTAAACCAAACTTTCATGTGGTTATAAGGTCATCTCAGACCCCACCAACTTTTTTATAGCATAAATGGCAGTATTTTGAAGGGACCCTAGAAATTTGTTTGGATTAACCGATCATTTGGTTTAACCAAGTTTGGTTTAACGGGGTTATACTGTATGTAGACAAAAAACAATAATCAAAGTGTCCACATACATTGTATATTACATGTGCAATACACTCTTACTCAAAGTCAAAGTTGAAGCAAAAGCTTGGTCAAACAAATGATCGGTTAATCCAAACAAATTTCTAGGGTCCCTTCAGGGTTATACTGTATTCTGCATGATAGCGGTGCCATGATTGTTGTTCCGAACCCTGCCTTCCAAAACCGATGCATCACCTTATGTCAATGATACTCATGATTTCCACAGGCAAGAGGGTGATGGAGGGGGGGGGGGGAGTTGGTGGGGGGCGCCGTCATTAATATAGCAATCTCTGCCTCACTTCAAGCTATATTGACGTAATCTGCATAATCAGAACTTCATCAGAAGTCACCAGGAAAACCCTGCTGGCTTTTGGTGTCTGGATAGTCGGTAGAGCGTATTAGCCACTAATATGGACAGTCTAGTGGTTAAGCCCCAGTCACACATAGCCGGACGAGCCCCGGATTTTGAGCCGGACCACCCACGGACCAACAGCCCAGACTGTCCCGGACCGCCCCGGATAAAATCACTGTTTTTGTCGATTTTTGCCTCGCAGTCACACATTCCCGGACGAGCCCCAGACGAGCCACGGACCAAAGGCCAGACCGCCCCGGACCACCCCGGACCGCCCCGTACCACCCCCGGAATGGCACCGGACGAGCCTGGATGAGCCCGGACTGGCCCCTGACTAACCCGGACGAGGCCGGACCACCCCCGGACTGGCCCGGACCACCCCCGGACTGCCCGGACCACCCCCGGACCACCCCCGGACTGCCCTGGACCACCCCTGAACCACCCTCGGACTATCCCGGACAACCCCCGGACTACTACCGGTCTGCCGTGAGTATATAAGAGCCTGCGGCTCTGCAGAGCTCACTTCCAAATCCAGCAGCACTGAGCACACATCTACACCATGAAACCTACAGGAAAGAAAATAGCCTCCAAAAGGATAGCCATGAAGCAGCCTGCAGGACCCAAGGTCGCCACAAAAGTTCGGAGGAAGCCTGCACCATCACCCTCAACTTCCGGATTGTCTTCCGACGAGGAATCTGTCTGGGACATGTCGCCACCTCCTCGTCCTGTGATGCCACCTCCTCGTCCTGTGACACCACCTACTACAACAGTGCCGTTGTCACAAGGCACTGCGACAGTGCGCCGGAAGAAGGTGGAAGCTCTTCAGCTGACAAGTGAGCAGCACTTGGACATGTCGGAGTGGCTAGGGACGCACGACTACATCTATGTGAAGGGACATGGCGACTACAAGAACACCACATAAAAGAGACATGTGTGGGAGGAGAAGGCCAAGGAGATGGGCATGGACGACCCCAAACCACTTATCACATGGTATGAGTCCATACGCACAAAGGTGGGGAAATTGAGTGACATGAAGTCAGGTGCCGCAGCCAGGGAGTTGTCTGAGCGCGAGTTGTACATTCAGGAAAACTTCTTGTTCCTGCGAACGCATATCGTGCGGCAGCCATCCAGATCGGGGGTGACGTTGCAGTCCCGGTTGCAACCCGTCCACGCAATCTCGATCGATGTGGACGATGAAAGTGTCGCGCCACGTGACCAGGCTCCACTACCGTCCAGTGTATCACCTGCACCAGCAACGCAACCCCCAACTCCACGCCTGGCAGCCAAGGGGAAGGGCGGCGCCTGAACACCCACCATCAACACCGACCTCGACCAGTTGAAGTCCCAAGTGCAGGACCAGCAACTGGAGGCTGGCATCATCAAATGCCACCTGAGGGGGTTGATGCAACCGCCCAAAGTATCGCCGGCGATGCAGTGGGGAACATGGCTGGGGGCAGTAGCGTAAGACATTGACGACTCGCTTCTCGGCAAATTCTACTCGGAGAGTTTCGCCTTGGTGATGCGGTTACGCTCCCAGTCACTACAGCTGGCCCACGAGAAGGAGGCACACCGTCCACAACCATGTCATCCAGACCCTCATCCAGCAGCTCCGTTGCCCGCTTTCCCCATCCAGGCGGTGGGATTACCACCGGCCCCCTGTGAAGGGGAATGGACGAGTCCCCGACTGGGCCCTTCCAGCACCACTGCACGCCCATCCAGCACCCCAGGAAGTGGGGTGAACATTATGGGTCTGTCGGATCTCAGCTTTACCACACTAATGGCTGGGATGGGACAAGACCCGGAAAACCCGGAAAACCCTTTGTGAACATTGTGAACATTGTGAAATGAACAGTTTTTACATACTATTTATTATGGACGTATTATGGATGAGTGAATGTGATCATGACAAGAGTACTGATTTTGTACATTATATATACTATTATGACTAGTTGAAAATAAATATATAAATATACATACATCGTTAACTACCTTGTGTTTGTTAGAATCTGTATGCTATATCCATTTAGTTGATAGTCACTTTTAATAAATTAAGTAATAACTATTTAACAAATAATTAACAAATAAATTTCCCCCCTTTTCCCTCCCCAAAAAACACCTTTTCGATAAATACCACATTAAATAAGTTAAGCTCTTATAGCAACAATATAGAAGAACAGATCATTAAATAAGTTAAGCTCTTATACCAACAATATTGGAGAAAAGATCATTAAATTTAGTATTAAGACCCCTTTTCGATAAATAGCACATTAACTAAGTTAAGCTCTTACACCAACAATAAAGTACAAATAAAGAAACCATTATTGAGTTTAAGATTTTGGTATTAACTGTAGCATAAAAATTAGAAAAGTATAGACTAAAAAGCAATAATACAGAAATGTTTTTTTTATTACTGTCACATTTTATTAGGAGCTATTTCATTTTAATAAGATTATAACTTAAAGCTGTTATAGCTACACAACAAAAACAACAAATAACAAACAAATTAAATTAAGTTAAGATATTTTTATTATTACTGAGGTTTCTTTTCAGTTCACATTCACAATAATGACATTTATTTCATTTTTAGGCACAGACATAACAATAGCACATTAAATACAATTCTCATGGCACAATTGGTAATAGTTCACACTTCACAATAGTTCATCTCATAGCATCTTGCCAAGGCACCACTCCAGCCTCGGACACCTAATAGGCACTGAGATATTGTCTCTGGTATTTCGCTGCGAGTGTCAGTCTGTTCCCATGGATGCCGTCGATGTCGGCTAGAGGATTGTTGAGTCTCCAGGCTCCAGGAACGATGTTGTGATTGCTGTCCTCCTGGTCCATCTCTGCATTGTGACGAGCTGCATACCGCATCCACGTCAGATTATGTAGGCAGACACAAGCCAACACTATCGACACAACTGTTGCTGGCTTCTGTCGCATTGTTGTTAGGAGGCACTGGTACCGGTGACCTAGAATCCCGAATGCATTTTCCATGATGTGGCATGCCCTGGAGAGTCGGTAGTTGAACAGTCTTTCCGGGATTGTTAGATGACGTTTGGAGAATGGTTTCATCAACCACGTTCTCAGCACGAACGCATCATCAGCAACTATGAAGAAAGGCATGTCACGCTCAGCATGCGGTAGTGGTTCGGCACCGGGAATACCAAGTCGTCCTTCTTCAATGTACTTTTTCAGTTCAGAACGTTTGAAGACTTGAGCATCGCCTGCAGAGCCATTACTCCCAACGTCGACCCAGGAGAATTTGTAGTCACCATCCACTAGAGCCATCAATATGACTGAGTGGAATCCCTTGTAGTTGTAGTACTCCGACCCTCCATGGGCTGGGCATTGGATGGGGATATGTTTCCCATCAAGGGCTCCCAGGCGATACCTCTCCATTGCTCTTCTGTAGTTGGAGCTTGAATCACCTCCTCAGCATACTCTGCAATTATAGCTTCACACACCTCATGAATGGCAAGCAAGATGGTGTTGTGTGGAACTCGGAAACCGTACATCAGAGAATGATAGTTGTCACCAGAGGCTAGGTAGCGGAGAGTGAACGACAGTTTCAATCCCGGTGTTAGTGCCTTTCTGTACCATGTGTCCTTTTTCTTGATTCTTGGAACGATGCGAAGGAGAATCTCTTCGAACATAGCTGGATCCATGCGTAGAAAGTTTCTGTATGCTCGCACATCTTCGATACGTAACTCTTGCATAAGATTTGCAAACTGCCCGAACTGCATTCTCCTCTCCAACCAAGGTCGAACCCACACACTTCTTTTCACTTTTCTTGTACGTCTTCTCTTGATTTGCATAACTTGCAACATAATCATGTTGCTAACATTCTGTTGTTGATGTAGCTGCAATTGCCAGTTCACCAGCTGAAGATGATTCATGCGCTGCCGCAAGCAGTAATCCATGATGTGCACCCTTTGAGAGTCAGGCAGCAAGTGATACGTGAAGAGCTTTTGCGCCTGCTTATATATATACAAAATGCCCATCCGGGAGTTGTCCGGGAGTGTTCCAGGACTGCTCCGGGAGTGGTCTGGGTTGAACCGGGGTGATCCGGGGTGATCCGGGGTAAGTTGGGTGTAACGGGGGCTGTCCGGGAGTGGTCCGTGGCTATGCCGGGGGTAGTCCGGGACAGTCCGGGGATGGTCCGGGTATGGTCCGGGTCAAACCGTGGCTCAAAATGACCCCGTACCACCCCCGGACAGGCCCGGACCACCACCCAGAATAGCCGGATCACCCCCGGACCACCCCCGGATCAGGCCGGACCAGGCCGGATTGAGCCCGAATCGCAAAATCCTCCGGACCACCCCGGATGTTTTTAACATTTAAAACATCCGGGGCCGAGGCTGGATGGCACCGGACGAGCCACGGATCATGCCGGATCAGGGGGTGTTGGCACAGATGAGCCACAGACGAGCCACGGATCACCGAGGATCGCCCCGGACCACCCTGGATGGCAGTCCGGGGCTCGTCCGGCCTCTGATCCGGGTATGTGTGACTGGGGCTTTACTAGTGGCTACCATGCATCTTAATGGTTCCCATGCACCTTAGTGGTTCCCATACATCATAGTGGTACGAGGTACCCTTGTGGTGGCCGTGCATCTTAGCGGTTGTCAGGCATCCTAGTGGCTACAATGCATTTTAGTGGTTACCATATATTCTAGTGGTTACCATTCATTTGAGTGGTTAACACACCCCTAGTGGTTACCAGACACCCTAGTGGTTACCATACACCATAGTGGTTACCAGTACCCTAGTGGTTATATGGTAATATGTGAAAGCCAGATAATGCTGAGCTATTCGATGTATATGTTGGTCCATGATAAGTAAGGGGGGGGGGGGGGATATCGCTTAATCCCTTTGTTTTACTGACTCTCGCGGACAGAGGCTTCTTAGTCAGACAGAGAGGCCTGTCATGGTTAATCTAAGAACAGAACAGATCCAATATTGCCATTAATTCTACTTTTTAGTGTCAAAATAAGAATCAAATCAGTCAACCTCTGCAGAGTTATCTGATCTTGGATCTATGGCCTAATGAATGTCGCAGCTTAGACGGGCTTTGTCTGAGTACAATGTTGGGCTGGGGCTTCATTGCTGTCAGTATTTGCCAGCTTGGCAGCTGACAGTTATCTATATGTAAGCTGTTTAGTGACGGATGACATACATTCATTCTCCCCAGAACCACATTGGTACATCTATATGTACACCCACAGTTGGTACGTCATCTGCTTAAAACATAGTGTAAGTCAGGAGTTGAGATCATTATCGTTGAAGTTAAGTCAGAAGTGCAAGTTTATCATTCCCTTCCCACTATCGTACACTGGTCAGGTGGATGGGGAAGTGGCAGAAAGCATCTTCATACCACCTCCGAACACTCCCAATAGCACCACCAGCCGATTAGTTAGTCAAATCGCATTCTGCATATCCACGCTACTCACACATTGGGTAACACGCTGCTTCGCAGGGCTCATGTGGTGATCTGACAACTTACGACTATATCACATTACCTGTTAAGTTTTGAGCTTTGAAATTGTGTGTTTACTTTTGAAGAGAATGTTGGTTAATTGTTGGAGTTGTACGTCCTACCAACATCTAAGGTCACATCAGGACGGGTACCGACTTGTGACCGTGCACACTCATGGTGACTTGATAGTGCTGCCCCACTGGGAGACCAGGCCACCAACACCATGACCCAATATCATAATCAGTCATATTATCCTGACACTGATCCAACCAGTCCTTGGCCTGTCCGAATAATGCCGAGCGCCTGGCTAGGAAATGACAAGTATCAATTTTTATGTCATTGGTTTCACTCGACCCGGATTCCAACCCGTGGATTCGAATCCCACGATCTACCAAAACGGAAAACGAACGCTGAACTCATTCGGCCATCCCGTTAACAATTAAAAAAGGGAGAGAGGTGTGAAGAGATGACATCACGCAGATAGAGTTAACATCCGGCACCTGTCTACTGACTCCCCTTCCACCACCCCTCCTCTCCATTCACACCCATCAGTAGAGGTGCAACAGCAGGGAGGGGGTGTTACCGGAGGGTGTGAGGATAATGGGTGCCATGCCATTAACACCACTCTTTGATAGCAGTACTGACATTGTCACGATATAACAACTAAGCAATGTTATACTTGTACAGTCTAATGCTCGGATCTGTGGCTGTGTACGTAGGCTGCAATACAGACAAAGAGGAAGGAAGAGAGTAAAGTGTAAGAGAAGAGAGTCCAGCCCTCTGGTTTATTGCTTATGTAGTTACATGGGTTCATTGTGGAGTATCACACCACCTCCTGGTCTGCACACAATCAGTAGCTGTATTGCCCCATTCCACCACCAACCTTGACCTTTTGAGTGTGGTGACCCCTAACCCAGCAGAAGGGGTAGGCCCTGAGTGCAATCACACCCAGACCTTCCTGCACCACTATGTCTGTTTACATCCCACTTAGGCACCACCAACACATCTACATATATATAGTATAGTTATACGAATCTTACCTGGATGTTTTCCCGAGGTACAAGCCTCGGATAGTCGTGGGCTAGGGAGAAGGAAGCACATCCGGGTCCAGCAATCTGTACCTACTTATTCAGGATAAAAATGATCTTAAACTTATATGGATACTTCAATGTTTTCGTCTTGGCACAAGCAAATCATGACAGTTGTGGCAAGGTGTGGTGGGCGGGCCCTATCCCACGACTATCTGAGGTTTGTACCTCGGGAAAACAACAGTTATCCATCATCTGTACCCAGGTAAGATTCGCATAACTATACTATTTTACCTCGGTACTAAGCCTCAGGCTACTCATTGCCGAGGGAGACTTTTACGTAACTTCATTTTTATCCTTAGTACATTTCAAATCAATACATTAGTATCACATTTAAAATTCATTTCAATTTAGTATACATTAGTATTTAACACAAAGTATACTTGTAACTTTCTCACCTATCTTGTTTAGTTGGTGAGTAAGCGTGTCGCCAGGCCGCTTGACTTTTCTAGTCGTTTGTTGTAATGTTTTGCAAATGATCTAGCAGTCTTCCAGCCTGCGTGTGCAAGGATTCTCTTGACAGAGATCCCTAGCAGTCATGCTTTCGAGACCATGGTTCCTCTTGTTGAATGGGAGGCGTATCGTCCCGTATCCACTCCTGCTGCCTTCAGGACTTTACTGGTCCATCGTGTGAGTGTGTCTCTCGAGATGCCCTTGTGTGCTTTAATAAAGCTTACCAAAAGCTGTCTTGATTTCCTTATGTCTTTCCTCTTGGATATATAAGTCCATATGGCTCCAACTACACACAATCATCGATCCTCTGGGAGGCTATTTACATGCACTGTTGACAAAGGGTCTCCTGTGCAGTTTGATATCAATAATTGTGTCAAATCAAAAGTTGCTTCCTTTTTGTCTATCTCCAGTCCATCTAGAGATAATGCTATAATTGTCTGTCCTCTATGGCCTGTGATCAGCAGCAAAAGTACTGCTAGCTTAAATCCTAGCTGTTTAATGTCTAAATTATTGCTGGGCCAGAATTTAAATAATTTAAATAGTACTGATACATGCCAAAACTGACAAGATTTGGGCTTTGGAGGTTCCTTTCATACACCGATCTTAAGAACCAGTGTATCACTTGGTGTTTACCAACTGTTTGTCCATCTATTCTTGGTAAGACAATCGATAACGCACATCTTGCTGCGTTTATAGCCCCAAAACCTAATCCCTCATCTTCTAACATTCGAAGAAATCTAACAACCTGGGCGTTAAAGGTTTAACCATTTTAATCAAACAATGAATACCCCATTTCTTTAAATAACTGATATATAGTTTTACTGTTCCTTTTCGCCATGCATGTGACACCAGCCTTTGTTGGGTAATTTTATTAAGTCCAAATTGTTCTAGATGTTTATTTAAAAAAGGAATGTCAGGAGGGGTGTTGTCGACACATCTTCATGAGTGGTCAGCGGACCTTGGTGTTTTAGGTTGCCGCGTGCTCTTGTGAATCTGAGGCAGTCTTTCGCTCTCAATGCTACTGCTGCTAGCCATGGCTGTGGGTCCCAATCGGGTACTATCAGAATCGTATGTGCTTGGTCCATTCTGATCTTCCTGGCCACTCTGCTGATAATGCTAAATGGCGGGAAAACATAATAAAATGTGTTATTCCAAACCAATGAAAATGCATCCACTTGCCAAGCATTAGGCTCTGGATGCCCTGAAACATATTTAGGTAATTTACAGTTGTTTCATGAAGCAAACAAGTCTACTTGTGGACGTACCCATTTTTGACAAATTTGTTCAAAAATGTTGTTGTTTAACACCCATTCCAAATGATCATGAAATGTGCGACTTTTTCTGTCTGCCAATGTGTTCTGGCTGCCTGGTATGTGTGCTACTGTTAGCCATATGTCATTGTCTTGAGCCCAATTCCAAATTAGTTTTGCCAATCTATTACATGGTTTAGACTTAGTCCCTCCTATGTTATGAATGTAGGCCATGGCTGTTGTGTTATCTGTCAAAATTCTGATGTGGTGTTTTGGTATCCATACCAAACTACATAACCCTAAATAAACTGCTCTCAGTTCTAACACATTAATGTGGTCTGAACTTTCATCTTCTATCCATTGGCCTCCTGTTGCCTGATGGTCCCTATGAACTCCCCACCCTTCTAGTGATGCATCTGTCGTAACCACTGTGTTGGGTTCACCCATTCGAATTGGGTTTGAGGAAGAATGAATGAATGTTCTTCAACCACTGATGAATGTCTGCTAGGCTTTCCTGTGAAAAAAGTCATCTTTCTTTCAAAATTACCTTTCGTGCGGGCTATCGCTAAATTCTTATCTATCTCTAGCGATTTAATATGAGCTCTCCCGTATATTATTGCCGGTGCATAAGCTATCATAATACCAATAAGGACAGCGACTTGTCTAAATTTTTGGTTGGTTATTTTTAATAACTGATTAGCCGTCTGAATAAATTTATCTAATTTTTGGTCAGTTAGAGCTACCGTCATATTGTTTGTGTTTAATAAAAAACCCAAACATTTTAATTCTCTTGTTGGCATGAGAACCAATTTCTTATCATGGATGTAAAATCCTAATTTGGTGAATGTCTGACAAAGATCATTGACCGCTTCCTGACAATGTGTTTTCGACTGTGCCACAATAATTGAGTCGTCAATATATGGAAACATGACATGTCCTTTCCTTGCCATTAAGGACAAAATTGGGTAACGCAACTTTGTAAACAAGCGAGGTGCACAAGCTAACCCATTTGGCATACAGGTGAATTCATCAAGTTTGTCATTCCAAATAAACCTTAAGAATTTTCTATCCAATTTATAAATTGGAATCGTGTAGTAGGCAACTTTAAGATCCACACTAGCTAACCAGGAATTCTTCGTTATCAAATCTCTGGCTGTTTCGAGAGAGAACATTTTAAAATGTTTATATTCAACTAATTTGTTGAGGATTATAAGATCTAGAATCATTCTAACATCTCCATTTGGCTTGGGTCTAAAAAGAATGTTGGATACAAATTGGCCTCGGTCATGATTCACAGGTTCTATAATCCCTTTATCACAAAATTCTTGCACTAGTGCCCCCCGCTCATTTAAATCAAATCGATAGGGAAAAGGAATGTTTTCGTGCACAGGTATTTGTGTGAATGGAATACGTATTCCTTCCACAATTCCTAAAACTGTTAAATTATCAGTAATTAAGTTCCATCCCTCTACACACTTTTTAATATTGCCCGCATTAAAATCTCTTATGGGTATTTCCATGGCCTCTTGAGTTTGCGTTGTAACCTCTACTTGTTCCCTGGTCGGGGGAACAGCTTGCTGGGAGCATACGCCCGCTTGAATGGATGGTTTCCGTCATTCCAGCTGTATGGTTGGCGCTGTCCCCGCCTTCTGGGTTGGAAGCCGTAGGTCGGGCCAGACGGTCCACCTCTGGCGGTCTGATGGTTTTGAAAATCCCCTCTGGTTTTGGGGAACCGGGAATTCGTGTCTGTTGCCTTCTTTTTGGCATCCATGTGCTTCCCACACTTCGTGCCTGTTTCCACCTCTTTAAAGAAGTACTGGAGCTGCCCACCAAAGATTTTGGTCTTGTCCAGGTTCTTGCCTTTCACTGGCCTTGGTGGGAAGAAAAGAGTATACTCTTTCCCATCATTATCCACGATCTTCTTGGATCTAGCCACTTCCTTTCCAGCATCCATACAGATGCCTTTGTCCATTGTTCTGGCCAGAGATGAGAACTTATTCTCAGTCTGCATTCGATTGGCCACTGGCGCAATCGCTGTCAGGTCCCCTAGGACCGCTTTGTGTACAGTGTGAAGTACACCTTCAAACTTCTTCCTGTCGTCATTGAGATGAACATCACAGTCCATATGGTGGGAGGCGCTGGTGCACCTCCTTTGGCATATAATTGCTAGCCAGACAAGCAATTAAGATTGTCCATCCCATCTCCGCTTGTTTCTCCTTTTGATGTAGGCACATTTATAAGGAGCATAATATATATTATGCGTATATAAATGCCGAGTTAAAGTACTTTATTAATATTATCGTTCTCTGTAATATTATTATTCCAAATATTGTCCAATCAATGCTTTACTTGTTAGCCCGGACCTGCCCTGCAGGTGCGCCAAAACGGCGGGTTCGGACACCGGCCCTCCATATTGGTCAGTCTTCGGCCAGCTTTCAAATTTTAACCGGTAGGCATATAATTGCTAGCCAGACAAGCAATAAAGATTGTCCATCCCATCTCCGCTTGTTTCTCCTTTTGATGTAGGCACATTTATATATATATATATATATATATATACACACACACATGCACTTGGTCACGTACACCGATCAGTAATAGAACATTTGCATTCCCCCCTGGCCGAATATCGGAATATTTTACTTACTGTTAGTAACCACACTGTAGTCGTCTGGTTGGCTACCGGTATAACCGCGGTGACTTGCAAATATCTGTCACGTCGAAATTACAGTGATTTGTCATCCGGGAACCTTTTGCAAATTCGTCACTTCGCTGCACTAGACGAGCGGATTCACTGCATGCGCTCCTCTATCGTTGGAGGGGGGAGGTGGGCGCGGATATCTCATCTTATTTTCTTGACTTGCTGCAAATTGTGTCAGTTCACTTTTTATTGGGTGCGAGGGATGATGAGTATGTTTAGGACGTGGAAGGTGGAGGGAGTGAGGAGGATGTGGAGGGGGAGGGTAAAGGAGGGATAGGGAGACAGTGAGGATGGTGGAGAGGGGGGAAGGGAGGGTGGGAGAAGGTGGGAGGGCGGGAGGGGAGGTTAGGGGAGTCACTGAGGAGGGTGGGCAGGGCGGGGAGGGAGGGCGGGAGGGCGGGTAGGGGGGACAGTGAAGAGGGTGGGGAGGGCAGGAGCGGAGGGTAGGGGGAGAGAGTGAGGAAGGGAGGGGAGGGTGGGCGGGGAAGGTAGGGGAGGACAGTGAAGAGGGTGGGGAGGGAGGGTAGGGGGAGACAATGAAGAGGATGGGGAGAGGGAGGGGAGGGTAAGGGGATGTAGGAAGGTATAGAGGGCGGGAGAGGAGGGGAGGCGGAGAGACTGAGGAGGATGGGGAGGGGGCTGGTTGAGGCTGACTGTGAAGAGGGTGGGTAGGTGGGGCGGAGGGTAAGGGGATGTAGGAAGGTGGGGAGGGCGGGAGGGGGAGAGAGAGGTGGAGAGAGTGAGGAGGGTGGGGAGGACGGGATCGGAGGAAGGGAGGAAGGAAGGCGCAGGGAGGAACGGGAGAGTGGGGAGAGCTGAGTGAATGGGGAGGGCGAAAAGGGCGGGGCGAGCGGAGAGGGCGGAGTAGGGGCGGGAAAGGCGGGGAGGGTGGGGAGCGTGGGGAAGTCGTGGAGGGCGGAGCGACCTGAGAAGGTGGAGAGGTTGAGTTGCGGAGGTTAGCGGAGGTCGGAGAGGTCTGGAAAAGTCACGATAGGCGGGAAGGGTGAGGAGGGTAGGGAGAGTGTGGAAGTCGATGATGGTGGGGAAGTCAGTGAGAGTGTGACTGGTAGAATGAGTGAGGAAGGCGGAGGGGCGGGAACGGCTGGGAGAGTTGGGCGAGTGGAGAGGATTGAGTTCAATCAATCAATCAATCAATCAATAGGATACAGCTATAATAGGCCTTGCACCTGTTAGCCACTCTTAATTAATAGAAATGGAGACAGTTCTTCAGATGTGGTCGATCGTAGCAACTTCACTGCTCCAAGATATATGTACTGCTTGACCAGTATGCATCCAGTCGGGACTTGAAACAGTTCAACGACTCTGCTGCTAAGACCCTCCCCGGCAGTCATTCCACAGTTCAACCACCCGGAACCTGAAGAACGTTTGTCACAGTTCCCAGTCTTGGAGTACCGCTTCCTCAGCTTCAGGGAGTGTCCCTCTGGTCCTGTGTTGGAGTCTCTGATAATGGGGCTGCCTGTCTTGTAGATACCATGGAATATTTGAATACTTCAATCATATCCCCCGGGCCTCTGTAGTACATGCTTGTATCTTCAAATGATCATACTTGTTCATAAGGTATTGCATCGAATCCATGTACAAGCTTCGTTGCCCTTCTTTGGATCCTCTCAATTGACTCAGCATCCTTCCTGTAGAGTGGTGACCACACAACATTTCCATATGAGAAGGGTGGGGAGAGTGGGGAAGGTGGAGAAGGTGGAGAGAGAAGGAGGGAAGGCAAGTCGTTCCCAGATATACCGTAGTCAACACCCACATAGAATTTAATTACTCTCATAAGGTTCTGCATTAAGAGCTATCACCAGGGAGTGTCCTTGCAGTACCGGGAATGACGGTGTTGGGCAGTCAAAGTGGTCAAGGTCATGCTGTGACTGGCAATGGTGGCATGGCTTCCGTTGGAACCGCGTGTTTGCGTGCTGTGGTCGATGGAGAGCGCCACCAATGTCTGGTGTTCTGTTGATCAGAGAGGAAGCGGAACAACGCCACAACTTGCAACGTGAATAAGGCTTAGCCTCATCGACTAAAAATAAGCACTGCCAGCATTGATCGCCTCCATGCCGAAATCTAGATGAAAGTTTCATTCCGTACCTACAGTAGCAGTAGCCATTAGACAAAAATGGCAAACAGCTGGGTAAATGAAATTATCATATATATATACATTCCTAATTTGAGAAGCAACGTGCATCTTCCGACAGTCGGATACCAACTTGTGACAGTGCGCATCCATCGCAACCCCACTTGTTGCCCCACTGGGAGACCAGGCCACCAGCACCGTGACCTGATATCCCACTCAGTCACATCATCCTGACCCTAAGCCAATCAGTCCCAATAATGCCGAGCCTGGCTAGGAAGCGACAAGTATCATTTTTTAAGTCATCGGTTTGACTCGACCAGTGTTCAAAATCGTAAGTTTGAATCCCATGATCTACCAAAATTGGAGAAGGGCGGTCAACTCATTCGGCCATCCGGTATGGTATGGCCATTAGAAGGGGTAGGTCTGGGTATGTAATATAATAGAGCGTGAGTTTGCCAGTTGACACAAACCACCCGACGGGCCTGCACTGTGTGGATTTTACTTCTGTATAGACAGGAGCAGGACAATTTTCCCTGCCAGGGTAACCGTTGCATAGTCCGATGGTTTTGAGATACTGTCATTTTCTGAGATAAATATATTAGGTTGATCGCTATAATCTACCTTACTTTAGATTGAAATAATGTTACTTTAAAATGACTAACTTGGGAGATATTTTAAGAGAAAACATGCTAAATTGATTTTGGCATGCCTGCCAAAACTCTGACCCCCATAGACTTCAGCAGTAAGAGGTTATATTTACGTGTCTTAAGGTCCGTCTTAATCTAGCAACAAATGTTTAATAAGTTCACCTGTATCTAAGTCAGATATATAGGCTCAATTCTCGCTAAGTGTGTTGGTTTTGAAAATTTGATGCTTTCATCGGACTATGCAGCTTTAAATAAACCGACCAAGCCTATATCCCCAGACGTACCTTCTTTGTATTGTGTCTGCCTGCCTGTTACTAATGTGTACTGTCACTACTTACATACAAATATATCTATTTATGATGCTACTCTTTATCTAACTTAACAAACTCCAGAAATAGAGATGATGTGAGTGCAATAACACCTTTATTTGGTCATCTGAGTTGCTGAAAAACTGAGCTTGTTAAGGGGCTGTCACATTAGGTTTTTTTGCGGGAGCGTACGGCGGCATAAGCGCGTTACGTCATATACGTCGGTATATGCTGCCATACGCAACACATACGCTACGCATACGTTGACATACGCCGTCATATGCCGTCATACGCCGATCCTCCAACAAGCCTGTTTCCTTGCTCAAAATTGTCAGTGTATGGCAGCGTATGGATCATACGCTGCTCATACGCTAGGCGTACGCTATGCATACGCCGGCATAGGTTATGCATAGGTTAGGGGTATGTCGGCATAGGTTGGGCATACGCTGGATTGACACCCGCCGGGTGTCTCTTGCGTACCCCCAATGTTCTGTAAAAGTGGTGTGAGACTACGATGTATGGCGTTAGCATATGGATTTTTTACCCATACGCCATCATACGCCATCATACGCTTCACATATGCTATGCATATGCTATACATATGCCGGCATATGCCATCATATGCCGTCATATGCCGTCATACGCCCTCATATGTGTGTCTGTCCAAATTTTTTTTTAGCATGCTCAAAAATGTTCGGCGTATGGCAGCGTATGGCTCATACGCTGCTCATATGCTCGACGTATGCTATGCATACGCCGACATAGGTTACGCATAGGTTGGGCATACACTGAACTTGCCAATCACAACTGTCAAACCTCATCACAGTACGCCGCGCATAGGTCGGGATACGCTTTGAATACGCCGCCATAGGCTAGGGGTAGGTTAGGCATAGGTTAGGCATAGGTTAGGCATAGGTTAGGCATAGGTTAGGCATAGGTTAGGCATACGCTTCAGATGCTGCTGGGACCTCGTGCATAGCGTATGACGGCATATGACGGTGTATGACGGTGTATGGGTCGAAAACCGCATACGCCGGCATACGCTAACGCTATACGCCGTAATGTGACAGGGCCTTTACCTACCACCTTATTGGATCGATTGGGACACTCTCCAATCCAGCCACACTGGGTGTTGGGTCATGGGTCATGGGTCATGGGTCTGGCAGGGCTGGGGCGCGTTTGACAGTAATCCGCTGGATATTCTTGGAGACGCTGGTCGCTATGACGTCATTACCAAGTCTAAGTAGGTTACGACATAAACTACTATTGGGCGAATTGTATGCTGTCTATAGTTGTTTGGCATTCACTAAGAAATGCCAGCTAGTAGAGTTATTTCCTTGAATGCTAGCATCTTCTCGCTCTCCCAGTTGGTCAATGAAATAGATCAATTTTATATTAATTATGAGGGGGCGGGGGAATATAGAAGACTGGAGGTAGACATAATAAAACTTGAGACAATAATATAGTAAATTGGAGACATAGCATCGCGTAATGAAATCAAGTTGTTGGCCTTGGTTGGTTCGTTATTGGAGTTTTATACCATGGCAACATCAGGTCATATCAGGACGGGTACCGACGTGTGACAGTGCGCGCTCATGGCGAATTTAAAGTACTGCCCCATTGGGAAATCAGGCCACCAGCACCATGACCTAATATCCCACTCAGTCATATTATCCTGACACTGAGCTAACCAGCCCTAGCCCTATCATATTAATGCCAAGAGCCAGACTAGGAAGCGACAAGTATCAATTTTATAGGTCATTAGTTTGAGTTGACCGGGAACCGAACTCGGATCTCCCGCCCGCGAGACCCGCACTCTACCGATTCGGCCAGCGCGCCCGTTCAGTTCATTGGTCATTGCTCACGGGCACAGAAGATGAGGAAGCTGAGATTGGGAAAAACATGACACTTTATTCGGACGTGCCCCCCCCCCCACCCCCACCCCCTGGCGGCAAGTACAACTTTGATCTTCTCGTTGGCATATACAGTCCCCCTCGGCAGTCCCGACCGACACAAGGTCATGTGATATGATAATGGATGGGTATGGGATGGGTGATGCTACATATGATAATCATGAAGTTAACGATGATATAATCAACATAGCAAGTAACATAGACATTGGTAGAAATGAAGCAGGGCAATAGAAACATAGCAATTACATATTAGAATGATGAATCACTATTATTCATTTGTCAATTGCTCGGGTGTCAATTGGCTGGTCATTTTCTTTAAATTTGCATACTCCGATGAAGCATCAAATTTTCAAAACCAAAACACTTTCCTAGATTTAATTCTACACATTTATCTTAAATACTGGTACAGTTATTAAGCATTTGAAGGGCATGGGGAGTCAATTTTATAAAACATGTTACTGCATAAGCCTATGGCATCAGAGTTTTGGCATGCTTGCCAAAATTAATTTGGCATGTTGTCACTTCAAATATCTCCAAAGTTAGCCATTTAAGCTAAAAGTTACTTCAACCTAAAGTAAAGTAGCTTACAATGATCAATTTAATGTATTTATCTCAGAAAATGACAGAAACTCAAAGCCATCGGACTATGCAACTTTAACTGTTGGTGTAGTTTTTGTATTATTTTATTATATTTGGAATTTATTTATTTGTGTAGATGTGGTCAGTCATGGGCGGCTTTGCAGACTGACCCTCAGAGTGCGTGGAGTCCTTGGCTCCCGGTTGTGTTGTGATATGATTGGTTGAAGGTGTTTGGTTTTGTGGGTTGTGATTGGTTGATGAGCGGGGAGGGTGTGTGTGCCCCCTCCCCATGGCATGGTGGTGCCTGCCGCCCCCAGAGGAGGGCGGGAGGTGGTGGGTGGGTTCAGCCTCGCAGTCTCTGTACCCAGCAATGACCACGAATGAGCGCATTCCAGACAATTTGTAACATATTAATCATGCTTGGTATGTAAATGGGTTTATTTTTTGTGGCGGTGGGAGAAGATGTGGCGCTTAGAGCAACCGCATTATGCCCGCCTTAGATTGCATGCATCTTATTTGGGGATGTTGCAGAAAAAGTAACTATCTTAATTAATTATCCATTGAATTGCTAAAGTCATCAGCTACATTTGGTGATTAGATATTGCGTTTTCTAATTATTATAGCCAGGACTTTGTAATATACTTTCGCTGCAGTGAATCCACTGAATTCTTACTGAGGTTGTCAGTCTTGGCGAAGGTAAAGTAGGCTGGTATGATTGCCCTTGCTCTTCGAGCTGATATAATAATATATATATATATATATAATGTGTGATGTATAATGCATTATGCGAGTATAAATGTAAGGGTAACATGTACATCCTATATTTCCTCGTGCACATTGGTGGAGCGCCCCCCCCCCTCCCAGCTGTCGGGTAATTGCCGGGCGGGCGCCCCCTCATGTCACACTCTGTAGAAAAATTCTTCTTTTTTTTTTAGGGCTAGGGCTATTAATCCCTGATCCAGTTATTAAAGACAAACCAAACTTACTCTCTCTCCTATGTTCTTTTGTGTACCGGGAATTTATATATATATACATTTTACATATATATATATATATATATATATATATATGTAAACACGTGTGGCGGGCCCTGCCACATCTGCCACACTTTCTAAACCTGATACACTTGCCACACATGCCACATCTGCCAATCATGCCAACACCTTCCACTCCTGTGACGACGTACTTGATCTGAGAACCTGGATTAATTAGTGCATCACGCCGTTATGTGCATTCACATGTGGGATTAAATTAAGCAATCCATTAGCATTAGATTCGACCGTGCATTAAATTGGGATGCATAAACGTGATTAGGGTTGTCTTTCTCATACCTGACTTGCTTAAATGTGCTCACCTTAGATATTTATTTAAACAATACGAAATGAGCATTTATATGCACATGGCATACTGAGGATGGACATATATGGAGGTATAATATGTATATCCATAATTTGGGAGAGCAGCTGTTTTCGTCAGAAGCTCTACGACTACACCAACAATTTTCAGAATGGGGTGTTAGGCCATGTATCCTTAGACTGTTCCCTTGTGGCATCTTCCCTTGTGCTATGCTCACTTGTGACCTTGTGACGTGCCACACAGACAATGAACATGTTCATTCTCTATGTCCCCGGCCAGTACGTCACAAGGCCATATGGTCTCTGGGTCCAACCTATGGGAACGGCCACTAAGCAAAACACAGGTTGATTGTGTGGTGCATCACAAGGTCACAAGTGAACACGGAACAAGGGAACATACCACAAGGGAACAGTCTATGGATACATGCCTTTATAGAATTGCATCATACCAATCGCCAATGCCACCCTTTGAACAATTTCTACCATTGCATATTTAAATATCACATAGGAAGTCACAAGCAGTGTTTTGGGGAAACACATATGAAATATTATCCCTAAAGATACCATGCCTAGAACTACTGGGTTTAGACATACCATGCCTAGAGACAGCGTGCCTATAAAACACTATGTCTAGAAACACCATTGCATAGAAACACTACCCCTAGACCCACACACCAGCCCTTTAAATACTGTCTAGAATCACCGTGCCTATAAGTACCATGCCTTAGAACGCTATGCCTAGGTTGGTTAATTGGTTGTTAGAGTTTTACATCCTGGTAACATCTCAGGTCATATCAGGACAGGTACCACCTTGTGACAGTGCACAATCATGGTGACTTTATAGTGCTGCCCCACTAGGAAATCAGGCCATCAGCATCATGACTCGATATCCCTCTCAGTCACATTATCCTGACACTGAGATAACCAGTCCTTGCCATATCCTATTAATGCCAGGCATCAAACTAGAAAGCGACAAGTATCAATTTTGTAAGTCAATGGTTTGACTAGACCGGGAATTGAATTCCCGATCTCCCACCCGGGAGGCCTGCACGCTACCGATTCGGCCACCGAGCCTGATTACACCATTCCTAGAGGCACCATGTCTGCAAATAAGCCATGCTTAGAGACGCCATGCCTATAGACACCATGCCAAGAAGCACCATAGTTAGAAGTCCCATGCCTAGGACTCCATGCCTAGAGACATCATACCGAGAGACACCATGCTTAGAAACACCATATTCAGAAGGCCTATGTTTAGAGATTCTGTGCCTATAGACATCACACTTAGATCACCATGCTTAGAAACACTATATTCAGAAGGCATATGCTTAGAGAGTATGTGCCTATAGACATCACACTTAGAGACACCATGCTTAGAAACACCATATTCAGAAGGCACATGCTTAGAGATGCTGTGCCTATAGACATCATACTTAGAGACACCATGCTTAGAAACACCATATTCATCAGGCCTATGCTTAGAGATTCTTTGCCTATAAACATCATACTTAGAGACACCATGCTTAGAAACACCATATTCAGAAGGCACATACTTAGAGATTCTGTGCCTACAGACATCACAATTAGAGACACCATGCTTAGAAACACCATATTCAGAAGGCACATGCTTAGAGATTCTGTGCCTATACACATCATACTTAGAGACACCATGCTTAGAAACACCATATTCAGAAGGCACATGCTTAGAGATTATGTGCCTATAGACATCACACTTAGAGACACAATTCTTGTTCTAAATATTAAAATGTCAAATGTGTGTACAAAAGCTTGTTTCAAAGAAATATATACCCCATATCTGATTAACCCTACTAATTTTCTAGTTCTACATATGTCCGTAACCATAGGATATAAATAAAAACATGAATAAAATAAGTAAAACTGACTCTGGCTATGGCTCTAACACTAGTCTGAGTGCCCACATTTGTCTAAATCTATATGCACATGGCATAAGATGTGTTGATTATATTGATGCAAATGCAATGCTGGATGAAAGATTAATATCATAATTTATTATATATATATTTTTTAGTTGGTAGGCTATATTTCAAACTGGACCTAGTGTATTAGCATGTGTCATGTGCTTCTCACGGGTTTGTTTTTCTTCCACACATCCCACAATGCACCGTGCGGCTGGAATGGCGATGTAGTCTATTAAATATAGTCTAGCTACTCCTTATAGTTTCTATGGGAATGATTATCATGAGAGAAACCAAAGTTGGTGAACACATATATTGGAAAGAAATTAGCTCTGCGGGATGTGAGTACTGAGCTGCAATCACCACATAATTAGTTCCAGATGCTTGGCTATGTTTGCTTCATTTATTGACCCAAGGCAGGCTCGTCGTAGGATGCTCTCCCCGAAGTGGGTGGACTTGGGAATATTGGGCCAGCGATATTTAAGGTCATAGCAACATATGTGGTATGTCAATATGAATATATAACTATTTAACTATCTAAGCATCTAACTATCTAAATATATATTTAACTAAGTATTTAAGGATCTAAGTATCTAAATATATAACGATGTAACTATGTAAATACATAACTATCTAAGTATCTAAATAAATAAGTATCTAAATATCTAAATACCTAAACGTCTAAGCACCTAAACATATTAACACCTAAGCACCTAATCATATCAGCACCTAAACATCTAAGCATCTAAATATCTAAATACATAAATGAATATGTATATAGACATCATTATAAATATATAATAATTTATATATATATATGAATACGTAATAGTTAAGTATATAAGTACATAAGTATATCAGTGTAAGATTATATAAATACTTAGCTACATAAATATATAAACATATAAATATCTAAATATATGCATAAATATATCAATATTTCAATATATAAATACAAAACACTTAAATGCGTGCATATATAAATATATAAATATGATTTTAGCTTTAAAATATCATATCCCTTAGTTGCGACGCCCTAAAGCAAAACTAGAATATTAATGGCCAGCCAGCATTACGACACTTCAATAAACACACCGGAGGTTCCAATTTGTCAGATGATTGGAAATCTCAACAGCGTCGATGCTAGCAGTAATGAATATAAACCCCTCTTCACAACTGTTCACAGCGCTAAATTTGAACCATAAATCCCAGTTGAAGTATATGCCATTGAATCTGAGGCGTTCTCTGTGGCGGAGTGGTTAGAGTGTCTGAGTTTTTTCTAGGTCGGACTCCTAATCTGAGGGTCGGCGGTTTGATTCCCCATGCCCCCAGCTCTGCCAATTTGGATTTCCACCGCTGTGTATAACTTACAGCGTCATCAAAGGCTGGTTGCTCTCATAGCATGTCTATGTGGTGTGGGAGGTTAAAAATCCCTTGGGTCGGTAAAAGTGTAGGCCCGGGCTTTCTATTGATCAGCAGTGGAATGAGAAAGACCAGTCGTCTATGACTGAAATTTCCCCTGCTTAAGCAACTAATGGACCAAAAAAAAAAAAAAATAATAATTGGGATTCAATCTAAGATATTTCAAATTATTGAATGAAGAACATGAGTCTTAGTTCTATATATCTTGCATTGAATTGAACAAGCGCCGTAGATTCCAACTCAGTACATTGTACACTGCTGAATATTAAGAATACATCTTAAGATATCACAGTTCAATATTCTGCATAGTGTTGAATTGCTAGATAGCAACAAGCATCACTTTTAACTACTTGGTTTGCCTCGAATCTCATGACCTACCAAAACGGAAGAAGGACGTTCAACTCATTCTGCCACCCCGTCATTGCAGATTGAATCGTGTCTTCAAATTGGTATTACAGTATAAACCCGTTAAACCAATCTCGGTTAAACCAAACAACCGGTTAATCCAAACTTTTTCAGCGGCCCGGCAAAATACTACCATTTATCATATATAAAAGTTGGTTAAACCAAAGTCGGTTAATCAAAACTATTGGTTAATCCAAACGAAATGTTCGGCCCCCAGGCCACTTCCAGTATGGTTATACCAAACTTTCATGTGGTTATAAGGTCATCTGGGACTTTTTTTTATGATAAATGGTAGTATTTTGCCGGGCCGCCGAAAAAGTTTGGATTAACCGATCGTTTGGGTTTACCAAGCTTGGTTTAACCGGGTTATACTGTATATACATTAAAAAAAACAATAATCAAAGTGTCCACATACATTGTATATTACACTCATAATGCACCCGCATTTTTGGCAAAGCCAAGTCAAAGTCGAAGCCAAACCTCGGTTAAACCAATGATCGGTTAATCCAAACAAATTTCTAGGGTCCCTTCAAGTTTGGTTTAACAGGGTTATACTGTACTTTGTGTGAAAGTACAACGTCTGAACACTTTGACTTCTTGACACTGAATGGTTTATTCCCGTCCAGGGCTCACTGAACCGCCGGCTAAACTTTCCATGACATCATCTCATTAGCATATTTACAGACATGTCTAGACGTCTATTACACATATATATCATCCCCCCTTCAAAGTATTTCTGAAACATGCAATATTTTAAAATGACCATCACTAGATATATATACCCAGTAAAATGAACATCACAATAATACAAACATATATGTGTACTTAGCTTAAACTATAGGTTCTGGCGAATGTCTGAGCGCACTATGGCACTGAAGTCCTTTGATTGTCCGGCTGCTTAGCCTCCATATGATATATTGTCCATTATAATACAACACACACACCAAATGCAGCTGAAAATACAATACTTAAACCTAACATGCACATGTGTTTCACTACAGGTCTAACCTGCCCACTGGCCTAATCACCCGACCTGACCTACTTAGATTAGCCACACTGTTTACATTTGGCAGCGATGCTGACCTACTTTGTGTCTGCTCGACTGGTTCGGGCTGCCCCCCCCCGCGAGCGCCCTTATAATCTGAACCCTGTTCCTGTACAACATATTCCCCACCTCCTTTAAAATCTGTTATTCTCTCCCTGAGACACCTGTACGACCTAAAATTACTCCTTTTTTCCACTCTCCTGCATTATTCTTGTACTTTACCTTGTCCCCAACTCTAATAGGCTTGTGTGGCTTATTGCATTTCTTGTCATGAAACACTTTCTGGCTTTGCTGTATTTTCGCTCTCTGTACTTTCTTCGGATTTTGTGTTTCGGGTATCAAGATTTCTTCCATCGACAACCTCCCTCTCAGCCTTCTGCTCATGAGCAGCTGAGCCGGAGATGTGTCCAAGATGGGCAATGGAGTGTTTCGATAGTTTAACAAAGCTAACTGAAAGTCTGTATATGTTCTTTCGCATTTCTTCAACATGTCCTTTACCGTTTGCACAAACCTCTCCACCTGGCCATTGCTTCGTGGACATTGCGGACTGGAATACACGGCTTTAAAACCATAGTGTTGTGCAAACTCCCTGTACTCAAGGCTCTTAAATTGTGGACCATTGTCCGAAATGACCTGACTAGGAATACCGTGCCTAGCAAAATTATCCAATCAACACTCCTAATCCTATCAGAACTATCATCACTAATTAGTCTGCTTAATGCGTCGCAGATGGCATTAAGCAGACTGCATATATATAGGGAACTGAACTCAAAATTGAATTCTACAGCTAGCCAGAAAATCCTCCGGAGGAAATACATAATTCCTTTACACCTTGACCTTCCAGTGTTCAAAGCAGCCTGAACTACTGCACTATCAGTCACCATCATAACAGTGCTGTCCTGCCACCCACCACTCCAGCGAAAGCAGGCAGTGTAGTCTGCCCAAATCTCCTGAACATTGATGTGGGCGGTCCCAACATCAGCTGGAGGAAGGTGGTGGTGGTGGCCTGCATAAGCGTCAAGTGAATCAGAAAGACCCTCAGCAAAAGCCCTGACTATCCAATCCCGGTCGTGCAAGGCCCCGAACCCCCAGTTCGAAGCATTGCTGTAAGTCGATACAACAGGGGCGAACTTGCCCAATATCTTAGCCTTTACCATTGAATGACTTAGCAAATTCAGCCACCAATTCAGGTCCTCCTTGACACACTCGTTTAACCTAGTTCTATGGAATGGCTGTTTAAGTTTGACGATAAGATTGTATATACGCCAGGTGAAAGTCTTACCTCCCCTAATTACCTTCGAGCAATATGCGAGGAGGCCCCCCCACCCACTCAAGTTCCTTCCTAGAAGCTTTCTTATGACCACACAATTTATGCAAAATGTCTAGGGTTTTGTCTAATTTATCCTGGGGGAGGCTTAGCTGTAATTGGACAGAATCAAAGTAAATACCTAGAAAACAAACCTTGGTGTCGACCTCACTGACCTTCCTGAAACTAACAAAAAAAACAGTCTCCTAAGGATCGCTATCAGAGTTCTCTGAGCCTCCTGCACCTCAATAGTGGTACCTGCTACAAGATAGAAATCATCTAAATAATTCACAACTCTGACCAATCCCTCACGCACACAACATCGAACTACAAAATCAGAAATCTTAGAGAAGATATAAGGGCTAGAGGCGATTGTCTAGGAAATAGGTAAAGTCCTCATTCAGTGTCTTACGATGGCTCAGACCCTGACGATGCTGATCATCGGGGTGGATCGAGACAGCACGATAGGCGTCCTTTATGTCGATAGTTCTGAGAAAATCCCCCCTCTCTAACATATCAGTCATGTCATCTAAGCCTGAAAATGTTGTACAAACTTTGTCAGTATAATTATTAACAGATAAAGTAGGGGCCTACTGCAGTCGATTACTACACGACCACTGCCATCATCTTTTGGGATGATGAATGCATCATGGGTGCATATTGGAAGGTCATTAATGACAGAAATGACACCAGCTCTCTCTTCATCAATCAATTTTTTACTAATAATCTCTTTCTCCCAAGCTGATTTCTTTTTAGCCCTTTCAGGCACATAGCTAATGTCACAAGTGGTGGTTTATCACCCGAAACCCAAAAGTCACTCCTATCATGAGATAGATCCAGCCGGGATCAGTGTCGCCTCTCATCAATAGCTCTACAAAAAATCTGCATGGTTTAAGTTGGCTAGCGACCCCCGCGATAGCATGCACACATACACAGCAACCTTGCACACACTCCTTAGTGACCTTAATTGTCACTGGTGGCGCACCAAGCCATTCCCTAATCTGAACCAACAGGGCACCATGATCGTCAGGCTCTACAAATAACAGATCATACCTGCTGGCGCCACCTGGTTGCACCCATTGCAACCCATCCCCCAATGCGAATGAATGAGACTTGCTTATGTCAACCTTACCCACACCAAGAGCCTCAACCCCAGCTGAATCATCAACATTACAAGTTATGCGTTGTTCATGGTGAAAGGGGAATGAATCAAGCAAGTCAGTATACAGACGACCGGACTAGACAATTCTGTCCGTTGCTCAATCCGGTGATCTGTGACTGGGCCTTTAAAGATTCGGTCGGGTGATTTCACCATGTATTCCATACATTTGATGTATCGTAATGAAAGATCACATTTATTAGGGCATATTTAGGCTTGAGCCAGACAAGGTGGGTATGCCCAGTACCAATGGACTCTGAGTATCCCATGGCTACAAAGACCCTATAATACTAAGACGGCTCACTCCCTATCTCTCCCATGGTAATGTAAATTTTGCAGTGCCACCTTGTGGTGGGTTTGATCAGCCCAGCTGCTGGTTGGTGTTTCACATGTAAACACGTAAATTATATTATACATGAGATAGGTAAGTATGAATAGACATCAATATGAAATTGCTATTAACAAATACACATCATCATTAGCATCATCATCAGCATTGCCATCATCACACATCTTTCACATTCATATACATTTATACATATAATATAGCACCTGTTTCACCAAGAGAACAGCCAGCGCACCAAGTGGTGGGTTTGATCATTTTGATTACACAGTACAGGCTGAGTGAGCCGTCTTAGTATTATAGGGTCTTTGATGGCTATTATCCAATCAACACTCCTAATCCTATCAGATCAAATGTTTGTTGGATTTTTACGTTCTGGCAACATAAGGTCATATCTGGTTGGACAGTGATGGAGGGAGGGGGGAGGGAGGGGGGAGGGAGACATGAATAACACTTAAAGTGGTTGGTCTTGTCTGACTGAAATAACCTGTTTTCAGCAGCATGGTAGGATAACCGAGTTATTTATAGTATCCTGACACGGAACCAACCAGTCCTTGCCCTAACTCAGGCAAGGGGTATGAGATCAGGCTACCTATATTACTAGGTCAGCCAATCATGTGGGTTTCAGAAAAGTTGGTATCAGTTCACTGCACAATTGCATCTGGATAAAGAGTCCAAATGCCCATCTATATACTATAATTGGAAGGGAGCTATAGCAGTAGACATATCAGTAACAGCTATGGTTTCTTGATGAAGTTTGGAGGCTTGTTTGATTCTTTGTTTGTTGGAGTTTTATGTCCTGGCAATATCTAAAGTCATATCCGGACGGGTACCGACTTGTGACAGTTTGCACTCATGGCGACTTTATAGTTCTGCCCCACTGGGAGACCAGGCCTTCAGCACCATAACCTGATATTCTACTCAGTCACATTATGCTGACACTGAGCCAACCAGTCCTTGCCCTATCCTAATAATGCCGAGTGCCTGGCTAAGAACCAACAAGTATCAATTTTTAAGTTATTAGTATGACTCGACCAGGGTTCGAAACCCACGATTTACCAAAACGGTAGACGGACGTTCAACTCATTCGGCCATCTCGTCTCGTCAATGCAACTTTATGATGAGCAGATCCAAATAATTGACCACTGTGTTTGAGAAGCGATATTTTCTCGCCGTTTTCTGTTGTGTACGACACTCACAAGTCACAACAACAGGAGTCTCACAGAATCGCGTAGTGTCCGCTGGCTCAAACAAAATCGCCTTCCTCTTGTGTTTTGCCAAGAAACATATTAAATAACAGAATGTCTATAGCCCTTTCTGCTATCCACCAAAGAACCTCATTCTGTTAGAGTGTTGAGTCTGTTTTGGTTTTTTTTTGGGGGGTAAAGTATTTATTCATCTGAATATGACATTTGTCAGTGCCAGAGCACTGGTCTTCCTGCCATCTTACTACTGGAATTGACAGTCTATATAATCGAAGTTTGATCAGTGCTGTATTAGTTAAAGCATCGATCCTGTAGAATTATGGGAGTGGCTCCTGCAATATAATGTACAGCACCAATCACTGTAGTTCATGCACAAATGGGGAGCAGCACCGAGTAGAAAGTGTATACTCGGGACAACTCAAACAATCATTGAGGTTTATATTTTGCTTTGAAGTTCTGTCTCTAATCGATTCCACTATGTTCTCACTGCACGCACCGGAATAAACAACCACAGAGAAGATGTCCTGTAAATTTCGTTTTGATTAGGTCCTACATATAATAATATATATGCTGCATAGGCATTATGTGTGTATAATAGTGCCGGAACCTTCCATCTACTCGTCAGTCTCTCCTCCCTCCTCAGTCATCGGCTGGAGGAGCCTCAACTATATTCTATCACAATCTCAGGTCCGCTCGTGGCGCCACCTGTCCGTTCACGTGTCAACTGATTACTTAAGCCACACTCACTGTACCGCAGAAAATGTATATGTGCTCTATAATCTATTATGGGAATATAAACAAGGACACTATCATCTTCAGTTATATTTGTATTGTAAACATAGTCGCCTGTTGGAATGCAACCTGTTAATCAGACTGAAAACAATAACCAAACCAACAAAACGGAAAGCAGTATTTTTGTTAGCTGTTGATTTGAATCAATTATAAGGCATGCTGGACAATAGAACGATTTCCCTGGGATGTGTGTGGGGGTAGAAACAAAATATTGTAACTAATAAGAGGACTACCCGTCAGAATGGCCTTCCATATTTGTAGCTAAAAAGTGGTATTTGCCAATTATTCCCGGAAACCTGTACACGTAATGCCAGCAAGGAAATAACTGATGGATGACTTCAGCTAATGGAATTATACTAGTACGTTCTTAGTCGTCGTTCATTAACGTATGTGATATGCTGTCAGAGCATTGATGGGAGTGCCACAAGTAACTAGCTGTAATCTGTGTGTGAACGGTATGGATATATTTGAATTAAAGCTGCATAGTCAGATTTTTTTTAAAACATCAAATTTTCAAAACCAAAACAATTATCTAGATTTGATTCAACTTGTCTAACTTAGACACTGGTGCTCTTATTAAACATGTGTCGTCACACAGAAGGGTATACAAGGCAATTTAATAGAACCAAGTTACTGCAGAAGCCTATGGTGTCAGAGTTTTGGGATGCTTGCCAACATTATTTTTGGATGTTTGCACTTAAAATATCTCAAAGGCTAGCCATTTAAAATAAAAGTTGTTTCAAACTAAAGTAAGGTAGATTATAACAATCAACCTCATATATTTATCTCAGAAAATTAAAGAAACTCAAAACCATCGGACTGTGCAACTTTAAATGAAGTAGGCATGAAGCATTCAAATGGGCATTAGGAACAGGGTGGTGAAATGAGCAGAGTGCTCGGGTCCCATGAGGGAACTTGTTTTGTTCTTGCAGATTTATACTGCCTATTATGGATAAGCCTGAATAGACTTGTTTTCACCATTAGACAGTTTGTCGATAGAAAGCCCGAGTCTACACTTTTACCAACCCAAGGGATTTTTAACCACCCACACCACATAGACATGGTATGAGAGCAACTGGCCTTTGATGACGCTGGAAGTTATCCACAGCGGTGGAAATCCAAATTGGCAGAGGTGGGGGCACGGGGAATCAAACCACCGACCTTCAGATTAGGAGTCTGACTTAGAAAAAAGTCAGACACTCTAACCACTCCGCCACAGAGAACACCACTGTGGGCTCAGTTCTTACCAGAATCAAACAAATACTTACTGAATGGGTTCCTGTCGCTTTCAGCGCAACTCGAATATGTCAAAGAGCAATGGAAAGATGAACACAAATTGTCCATCATTGATATTCACCATCCTGCTGATTTTGAGCTTGCATAAAGAGATATGGCCGGTATAAGTTTACAGTAAAACCTCTCTAACCGACCACCTCCACAGATCGACCACTCAGCTATATCGAACACTTTATTTGGGTCCCAAACTAACAAAACGGAAAACTCCATATACCGACTACCGCCCTAAATGGACCATTTAAAGTCGGTCCCATGGTCGGTCGATTTAGTATTTACTGTATTTATTCGATAGTATAATGTGTGAATATCAGTATTCACAGTTTGTCCCTTTTGAAACAAGCTTTTCACTAGTTGGTGGGATATTGTCATCATCATCATGCTGTCAGTTGCGATGCGACAAAGACTGCTTGCATTACTTGACTGTCGCTCTCCATTTAGCTCTCTGCTGTGAGAGTGATGTCCATGAGCCGGTCTTAAGGGTGCATTCCTTACACGCGTTATGCGGTATGCGAATGCAAATGCGAATGCGACAAAAAATCGAAACACCTTGAAACCTATGAGCTACATTCCTTACACGCGGTATGCGAATGCGAATGCGAATGCGTTTTTCCAATCGGTCCATGTAGCGATCGATGCGGCATGTGGTATGTGTCAAGCTGGGTGCGAATAGAAACCTGAGTCTGATGTGTCCATTAGTTTAACACCAGGAGAGGCGACTGAGCATTACGGAACAGTCACACACAGGGGTGCTGATTGGAAACACATGGTGAGCTGGGCACCCGGGAGACATACGGTTAGGGGAAAGCTAAAAATGCTACCATATGCACAGAAATATGAATACTTATCTATAAGTTGGTTATAATAAAGGTAGGAACCCCCATGTGATGTACAAAAAGTTACATAGATATAAATGCAATATTTGGTCATATACAGAGCAGTATGGAAAATAATTGTTTATTTTTATTTTTTAAATATAGCCAGTCGTGTGCCGCATACCGCATACCACATAGCGCATGTAAGGAATCATGGCATTCGCATAACGCGTGTAAGGAATGCCTGCTTAAATGTGTCTCAACTTCAGGTTTCTCTTAATGGTATCCTTGAACTGGAGATGAGGGCACCCTCTCTTTCTGTAACCAGAAGACAGTTGAGAGTAGAGGATCTGCTTTGGTAGCCTGTCTGATGACATCCTCATGAGGTGTCCAGTCCACCGGAGATTCTTTTTGATCAGAAGATCTTCCATAGAGGGCAGCCCTGTCCATTCAAGTATTTCCTTTGTCCTTCCAGGTTAGCCTCATGATCGAATGCAGATGTCGCATCATGAAGGCATGCAGCTTTTTCACCTGTCGTCTGTACACTGTCCAGGCCTCAGCTGTGGATAGCATGATTGCACGGCAGATCTTGCGTTTGACCCCATCGACACATGGTGGTTGTTCCAGAGTCTCTGGTGTAGTCGGCCGAAAGATGCGCTAGCCTTGGCCATCCTCCTCTGTATTTCAGCATCAATGCGTCCATCACTTGATATAGTGCTTACAAGGTAGGTGAATTCCGGAATAGAGTTCAGCTTGTTTCTGTCAACCATGATATCCTCCTCTCGGGTTCTTGTAGAGTTGGGTTGGTACAGCACTTCCGTCATCTTGATGTTAATCTTCTGGCCGAACTTCTTTGATGCATCGGAGAAAGCCTCCACTATTTTCTGGATCTCTTCAGCAGAGTGGGCAACCAGTGCACCGTCATCTGCGAATAGCAGCTCTCTCACCAGGATATTGTACATGTTATTATTAACAGGCGTAATTCTCGGTGTCGCAAGGAGTCGATCGAACAACTACCCTAGACTCATATAACAAACTAACAGTGTTGGCACCACATAACGTTATTCCACACAATAATATGGGCACTTTCTGGCTTCGAACCCACACCCGACTACCACTGCCACCTGGCAGTTTCCTTGTGCTCCAGTATCTGACATCACAACTGCCTCCGGGTTCAAACTGTGACTTGCCGCCTGGACACAAACGAACCCACGAGTACTGGCCATTCTACAGTTTTTCTGGCTACCTACCCACAACTAAGGGAAGAGAGAGAGTAACTCGTAGAATTTAGCACCTGAGTAATTCAAGATTTGAACCAATGAACTATGTCACTCCACCTTGACATGTCCTTGAGAGAAAAATATAACACTATTACACCACTGCTTGTCTCACCGTTAATTACAGCCTCGTTCTCGAATTACCGGCATTGGCGCCAAAATGTTGCAATGTGTCTGCTTGCTGCTGGTGTGTGTGGTTGTGTAGGTGTGGTGTGTGTGGTGAGGATGTAGGTGTGTGGTGGGGGTGTAGGTGTGGGGTGTGTGGGTGGTGGGGGTGTAGGTGTGTGTTGAGGGCTTAGGGGTGTGGTGGGGGTGTAGGTGTGTGGTGGGGGCTTAGGGGTGTGGTTGGGGTGTATGGGGTACTGTGGGTATAGATGTGTGTCATGGGGTGATGGGGGTATAGGTGTGTGTGGTGTGGTGTGTGGTGGGGGTTTAGGAATGTGGTGGGGGTGTAGGTGTGTGGTGGGGGTTTAGGGATGCTAAAGAGTGTGAGGTGCCGCTCTGCAAGACACCCCTACACCTCCACCACAAACCATGTACACCCCCACCACACACACCGTCAACACCCACCGCACACACATACACCCCCACCACATCCCTACACCCCCACCACATCCCTAAACCCCCACCATACCCACTCACCACACATCCCTACCCCCCACCACACACCCATAAATCCCCATACACCCTCACCACACACACCAACATCTTCACCACACCCTACACCTCCACAGCACACCCACCACACAAACATACGCCCCCACCACACCATACCCACTCACCACACACCCCTACACCCACCCCTAAATCCACACAGACCAAAATCCTCACCACCCCCCTACACCTTGACCAGTTCCCTATATCGATCGCTTTAGTTGGGTACTAACAATACCATTGTAACCATATTCCAACTCCCTAAACCGACCACTTCCCTAAATGGACCGCTTAAAGTCGGTGCCAAGTTTGGTCAATTTAGATAGGTTTTACTGTATATGTGTGAGCAGACGCAAGTAATGGCAGAATATCTACGCGCATGCCTGTGGGTGGTGCAAGATTCGCATCGAATCTTCTAGAAGGTCGCTGCTGTCCGAGTTACAAAGACCTCATCACATTAAATATGCATGGAGTGCCCCCCCCCTGCCTTATCTCGCTAACCCAGAAGTGCTCAGAAGAGACACAGGGGTTGGCTTTCATTTTGCATTACCAAAAGTACACATTTTGCAGAAATTATCACTAAATAATTCAGATAGCTTTTGTTGTTTGTTTCCACTGACCAGATGGGATGACCGAATAGCAAAGCACGCTAGCTGGCTTCTCTTGGGTTCAAACCCATGCCGAGTTAAATCAATGGCTTATAAAAATGGATATATATACATAACGCTACATAGTCTGGCGACTGGCATTACTAGTATATGACAAGGACTGGTTTGCTCAGTATCAGGATAATGCGTCATGATGCCAATGGCCCGGTCTTCCAATGGGGCAGCACTATAAAGTCGCCATGAGTGCATGATGTCACAAGTCGGTGCCCATCCTGATCCTGACATAACCTTAGATCTTACCAGGGCGTAAAACCCAACAGGTCCCACTCCTGGAGTTCTGCCTGACTACTGATGCTTATAGTCACATTTCAGTCGTCTATATTTGCTTAGGACTGATAGAAATGACAATGGGATACTGGTTCTGATGCTCTGAGAAGGCGCAATCCCTATCTACTGAGGTCGAGCTCAAATAGCTTCATTCTGTGATATCAAGCAGGGAAGGGATAAGTAGAATTGCATTTTTTTTTTTAGGGTTTTCAAATTCACTATTAATCAATCGAGGCTTTATGGTCGTCTCCTTGATGGCCTCATGATATGTTTTCTACAGGAGTGAGCGGCCTATGCTAAGAATTTCTTCTCTTTTTTTTTCACTTTCACTGAGGTAGTTGACCAGATTGTTAATCTATTTCCTGCCGACTGGAGGCAGATACTGCTGCGGGCATCCGCATTGGAAACCAAGTTGAAGCCCGGCGCGCTGCTGCAGCCGGGTGCGGGCTGCCAGCTAGGCAGACCCGACTTCAAAGCAGCACAGTGCTGCACAAATACGTAGAATACACTGTCCCACCGGACCGTGCTACCAACGACTAACCGACACTTTGCTGAATAATATATGTGTAACTAGTTACACACCACATAATAACTGAGTAGGGTTATAAGATCCACATCTTGGCAACTGAGACCCCCAGCTTTGATGAAGCTGTCAATTACTAGTAGAATGAACAATATTTTCTCTGTACATTACAATGTCAAGTGACTTGCAACGTGTGATAAAACCAACATCGGATAGACTCCATTCCGATATCACTTTTATTTTGTAGCTGGCTTAAAAGCTGGTTTAAGCTAGTTTTTAAAATCTGGTTTAAGCCAGTTTAAAAAATCTGGTTTAAGTTAATTTAAAGGAATGTAAGCTTATGTGGCTAGTTTATAAAAACTTTGCATGCAGCTTCTGAAAAATAAAAGGTTACCATTTGAAATCTAGTGAACATGTACAGAACTGTGTGTTCACATTTTAACAAATGGGTGGGGGAGGGAAGGAGGCCAGACAATGGTAAATCAAATTGAAAATAATGTGATTCCACAGTCCATATAAGGCAAAGAACCAGCATTCTTAATTCGATACTGGAATAGATCTCTCACATACTGGGTTATGGGTTATTATAACCTCGCTGACTCATTCAAGTCCTTGCATATTACTACACCCTGTTATGTTCAACAACCTCGTGCATATACCTGCCCCAGTCTATCTCCAGGTCTTCTCAGCCCAATACCGACTATTTCTTTAATATGGTGAGACTTCCTTTGATACACTTGATGGAATCTGCCTCCTTCGCTCCTTCCTATCTTGCTGAGTGATCTATAATTAGTTTCACCTGAAGAGGTTCTTATCGGAGATAGGTGCGAGAGAGAGCCACGAGGCCTTAATGGCCGCTTCACACCTATGGAGTCCTGATCCGAATCGGATAGCCTAGTGGCCGAGTCAGCTATTGAAGGGGGTGGGTGCGATTCATCCTGGCCTGGTTTGAGACTTGGCAAGTAAATGGCACTTGTCGCCACCTCACCTGAATTAGGACAAGGACTAGTTGGTGCCATGTCGGGATACTATGCCTGACTGGGACATAGCACCAAAGACCCTATAATATTAAGACGGCTCACTCCCTATCTCTCCAATGGTAATGTAAATTTCGCAGTGCCACCTTGTGGTGGGTTTGATCAGCCGGCTGCTGGTTGGTGTTTCACATGTAAACACATACAATTATATTATACATGAGATAGGTAGGTATGAATACACATCAATATGAAATTGCTATGAACAAATACCCATCATCATCATCAGCATCGCCATCATCACACATCTTTCACATTCATATATATATTTATACATATAATATAGCACCTGTTTAACCAAGAGAACAGCCAGCACACCAAGTGGTGGGTTTGATCATTTTGATTACACAGTACAGGCTGAGTGAGCCGTCTTAGTATTATAGGGTCTTTGATAGCACCATGGTGCTGACAACAGGTTATTTCAGCAGGACAAGATTAACTGATTTAACCGTTATTCCTGCCATCCCCGCCCTCCCCACCTCCATCACAGGACATGGCCGTGTCAATGACATACAACATTGATATTTGTCACTATCTAAACCTGCCGCTCAGCATTTCTACGATAAGGCAAGGACTGGTTTGTTCAGTATCAGGACAATGTGACTGAGTGCGAAATTGAGTCATGGTGCCAGTGTGGCGGTTTCAGCGTGTTCCCGTGCTCAGACGTGTACCTCGCTTCTGCGCATTGCGTCAGAATCTAATACGCATGGCCGTAATCGATTAACACTACCCGGGCGACTCGGGTCATTCCAGTCGTCAGAATTTCAAATAGAACACGGCGAGTGGAGTCGACAAATACACGTGCCGTGTGCATAAAAAGAATAACTTAGATTAATTAAATGGAAATATAGGTAAACTAGGCCATCATAAAATACTTTAAATCCTATTTTGCTGTAGTTTTATCGGTTATTAAAAAGAAAAGAAAAAATTGTCCACCCGAGCGCGGAGAAGCGTATTCGATTATTCGACCCGAGTTTGTAGGATGTGCGCATGCGCCAATAAGTGACTCGGGTGACCCAAGTTGATGCGCAATCCGCGCATGCGCAGAAGCAACGGGACACGGCTGAGCACGGGAACGAGCTGAAACCGCCACACCGGCGGCCTTGTCTCCAATTGGGGCAACACTATTAAGTCACCATTAGTGCGTACTGTAACAAGTCGATACCTGTCCTGATATGAACATAGATGTTGCCAGGATGTAAAAATCCAACAAAGAAACAAATAAAACCCTCAGTGATCCAGTAAATTTGTTCTCATTAGATAATTGTGTTAGGGATGGATATGACGCACACCAGTCAATATACTTCAAATGGGGTGCATGTATTGCCGATGTTATTCGGTTAATGCAATTGGAGACAAATTGTCGGCTAATTTGAGACGAGCTTAATGCTGATCTATCTCTCTGACAATCTGCGAGAGATTTATCCAAATCGAACCTGATTAATATCCTCTGACGAGAGACTAGCTAAAATTGGAATTGGAGAAGCTATCCATCACCCAACGGGCATGCGTTAAAAATAACTATGGGGTTAAGGCCCTGTCACATTATGGCGTATGGCGGGAGCGTATTGAAAACCTACGTGCCGGCCTATCATGACCTTTGGTGACCTATCGGATGTTTTTGAGCGTATGCGTAACCTATGAGGAGCGTACGAGGAGCGTACGAGGAGCGTATGAGAGCATACTGTGACATTTTTTGACGGTTTTGATTGGCATATGGAACCTATGCGTAGCGTATGCGTAGCATATGCGTAGCGTATGCATAGCATATGAGCGTATGAGTAGCGTATGAGTCAAGATCAATGTCGAGACCTATGGCATACGCTTGGAATACGCTGTGCATACGCTGTGCATATGCTGTGCATACGCTAGGAGTACGCTCCCATATGTAACTCGTAGGTTATGCGTATGCTACATACGCTAGAGATACGCCGGTGACGCAAGTTGAGCGTATGTGTAACCTATGCCGGCACACCCCTAGCATACGAGGAGCGTACACTGGCATACGAGGAGCGTACACCGGCGTATGAGTAGCATATGAGTAGCGTATGAACCATACGCTCCCATAGGTCGAGATTTTTTTAGCATGCACAAAAGAATTTGGACGGACGGACGGGAGAAAGCGTATGGTGGCATACAACGGCATACGCCGGCATAGGCCGGCACATGACGGCCTATGCGTAGCATATGCATAGCGTATGCATAGCGTATGCATAGCGTATGGCGGCATATGGTGGCGTATGCCGACGTATATGACGTAATGCGCCTACGCCGCCGTACGCTCCCGCAAAAAACCCTAATGTGACAGCCCCTTTAGACTCTGCTAGAGCTTCTCATAATAATACTCTGTAGACATGGGGAACCGCTATATACTATAGTCACCACAAGTGTGCACTGTCACAAGTCGATACCTGTCCTGATATTACCTTAGATGTTGCCAGGACATAAAACTCCAACAAACAATCAACCAACCTATTCATATACATGTACAATAAAACCTCTCTAACCGACCACCTCCATAGATCGACCCATTCCCTATATCGATCGCTTTATTTGGGAACCAACAATACCATTGTAACCATATACCAATTCCCTAAACCGACCACTTCCCTAAATGGACCGCTTAAAGTTGGTGCCAAGTTTGGTCAATTTAGAGAGGTTTTGACTGCAATGCGTATCTCAATCTTTGGGCGGTGTTTACTGGGGTGTTGTGCATGAACTCCTCATATACATAATCTGGATCTACATGCAGCATGCAGTAGAGCCTAGATAAATGGTATATAATAATAGAGCTTTTTTTTCTTCTTTTTTTGTTTTACGTCCCAGCAACATTTAAGGTCATATTAGGACTGGTACCAACTTGCGACAGTGCACACTCATGGCGACTTTACTGTGCTGTCCCACTGGGAAACCAGGCCGCCGGCACCATAACCCGATATCCCACTCAATCACATTATCCTGACACTGAGCTAACCAGTCCTTGTCCTATCCTAATAATACTGAGCGCCAGGCTAGGAAGTGACAAGTATCAATTATTAACTCATTGGTTTGACTCGACCAGGGCTCGAACCCACGACCCCACAATCTACCAGCACGGGACACGGGCGCTCTAACTCATTCGGTCATCCCGTCTGGTAATAATGGAGCTAACTGAAGAGAGTTAGTGTCCATGTTTATAATCCCATAATAGATTATAGAGCATATATATATATATATATATATATATATATATATATATATATATATGCATAGCCAACACTATCTAAACAGTCATCAAGCTGATTACAAATATTATATATAATATATACATTCCATTTTTAATAGGCCACATATAATCAATTATGCATAAATATAAGGACGTCGGTGGTGCTAGTATCAGTGTCGAATATAGAAATGACAACCAGCAGCCGCGGCTTAAATGCTACACGGGAATCATATTCGTTATTTATATTCACATAATAAATTATGCAGCACATCTATAAATCATACACTTTAAAAATATAAAGAAACACATGCCTTAGATATAGATATAAAGAAATACATGCTTTAGATATAAAGAAATACTTGCTTTAGATATAAAGAAATACATGCTTTAGATATAAAGAAATACATGCTTTAGATATAAAGAAATGCTTTCTTTACATATAAAGCATGCATTTATTTATATCTAAAGCATGTATTTCTTTATATCTATATCTAAGGCATGTATTATAAAGAAATACATGCTTTAGATATAAAGAAATGCATGCTTTAGATATAAAGAGATACATGCTTTAGATATAAAGATATCCATGCTTTATATATAAAGAAATAATTCTTTAGATATAAAGAAATACATGCTTTATATATAAAGAAATACATGCTTTAGATATAAAGAAATACATGCTTCAGATATAAAGAAGTACATGTTTTAGATATAAAGAAATACATGGTTTAAATATAAAGAAATACAAGCAGAATTATATGCAGTAAAAGCCGTGGGATGAGTCCAATGTATCCAGACAACCTAATTGCTTCTATTATCATCGATGGCATCAATAGTGTTTATTCATGATTCAACGTCACCCTAATCACCCAAGTCTGTTCCGTATCATGCGCATGGATTTTATTTCAAATAGATCGGCGTTCAATGGAAATGAATCAACTTATTCTATGCAAACACTGGATATTGGTTACCTGTTTGGTTTTGTTAATGGTAATTCTAGATAAGATGGGTAGTTTTGATAGGAAACACTAGGGGTTGAGCGGGGAGTGGAGATTCCATAAGAAGGCACAATAGTAACTGCTACCAGCTATTTTTTGGCAAAAGAGCAAGGCCATCTCAAGGCAGGATATGTTCCGTGAATACGTTATGGTATGATGTGGGTTTTTGTATTGAAGACTAGCACTAGCTGATAAAGGACATATATCTTAGAACGATGCTATTGAGGTGCTGTTCAGGACATATTAACCGGTTATTCATCCGGTCAGAATCCTCACAATTCCACCCGCAAAACCACCCACAACACCACCAGAAATACCACCCACAACATCACCCACAATGCCACCTGTAACACCAACCACAACACCACCTGCACCACAACCCACAACATCACCCACAATGCCACCTGCAACACCAACCACAACACCACCCACAACACCACCCACAATGCCACCTGCAACACCACCACGACACCAGCCGCAACACCACCCACAACATCACCCACAATGCCACCTACAACTCCAACCACAACACCACCACAACACCAGCCGCAACACTACCCAGAACATCACCCACAATGCCACCTGCGACTCCAACCACAACACCACCACAACACCAGCCGCAACACTACCCACAACATCACCGACAATGCCACCTGTAACACTAACCACAACACCACCTGCACCACAACCCACAACATCACCCACAATGCCACCTGCAACACCAACCACAACACCACCCACAACACAACCCACAACCCCACCCACAATACCAACTGCAACACCACCACAACACCAGCCACAACACCACCCACAACATCACCCACAATGCCACCTGCAACTCCAACCACAACACCACCACAACACCAGCCGCAACACCACCCACAACATCACCCACAATGCCACCTGCAACACCAACCACAACACCACCCACAACACAACCCACAATGCCACCTGCAACACCACCACAACACCAGCCACAACCCCACCCACAACATCACCCACAATGCCACCTGCAACTCCAACCACAACACCACCACAACACCACCCACAACATCACCCACAATGCCACCTGCAACACCAACCACAACACCACCCACAACACCACCCATAACATCACCCACAATGCCAGCTGCAACACCAACCACAACACCACCCATAACATCACCCACAATGCCACCTACAATACCACCAGCAATACGACCTGCAACACGACCCGCAACGCCACCTGCAACATCACCCACAATGCCACCTGTAACACCAACCACAACACCACTCACAACACCAACCACAACACCACCCGCAATGCCACCCGCAATGCCACCTGCAACGCCACCCGCAACACCACCTGCAACGCCACCCGCAATGACACCAACAATGCCACCAGCAATACGACCCACAACACGACCCTCAACGCCACCTGCAACATCACCAAGAATGCCACCTGTAACACCAACCACAACACCACCCGCAACACCACCCGCAACATCATCTACAATGCCACCTGTAACACCAACCACAACACCACCTGCAACACCACCCACAGCACCACCCGCAACTCCACCAGCAATATCATCCATGACCCAACCCACCCACAACACCACCCGTAACATCATCAACAACACCACCCACGTCACCCACAATACCACACACAGCAACAAGCACAACACTAACCGCACCACCCACAACACCACCCACAACACCACCCACAACACCACCCACAACACAAACCACAACACCAACCACAACACCAACCACAACACCAACCACAACACCAACCACAACACCAACCACAACACCAACCACAACACCAACCACAACACCAACCACAACACCAACCACAACACCAACCACAACACCAACCACAACACCAACCACAACACCAACCACAACACCAACCACAACCACAACACCAACCACAACACCAACCACAACACCAACCACAACACCAACCACAACACCAACCACAACACCAACCACAACACCAACCACAACACCAACCACAACACCAACCACAACACCAACCACAACACCAACCACAACACCAACCACAACACCAACCACAACACCAACCACAACACCAACCACAACACCAACCACAACACCAACCACAACACCACCACACACCAACCACAACACCAACCACAACACCAACCACAACACCAACCACAACACCAACCACAACACCAACCACAACACCAACCACAACACCAACCACAACACCAACCACAACACCACCACAACACCAACCACAACACCAACCACAACACCAACTACAACACCAACTACAACACCAACCACAACACCAACTACAACACCAACCACAACTACAACACCAACCACAACACCAACCACAACACCAACCACAACACCAACCACAACACCAACCACAACACCAACCACAACACCAACCACAACACCAACCACAACACCAACCACAACACCAACCACAACACCAACCACAACACCAACCACAACACCAACCACAACACCAACCACAACACCAACCACAACACCAACCACAAGGAAGCGAGACGGTGAGATTTGTAGGCTGTGAGGTGGGATGAAATTCTTAGGAAGTAAGGCTCCATCATAGTATACACTGACGAAGAAAGAAGCGATGTCACCTCGAGACCACATCAGGCCTTTGCAGGTAAATTGCTACTTTCGCCTTGGGGTTAACACAAGTAATATTGTGGAATGTTGACACGGCCGAAGGAGGGCACCATCCACCACTCTGGTGTTGAGTCTGGTCTCATTAGAGCACTTTGGAGTGAACAGAACCTGACTAAAGCTGAGATTCCATAGTTACGTGAAAAATATGTACATCTACCATGTATGTGCCACTTGCGATATGTGTTATGCACCATGTGCAATAGCGACATGTGATTACGATACCTCATCATCATCATGCTGTCGGTCGCGATGCGGCAAAGACTGCTTTCATTACTTGCCTGCCGCTATCCATTTAGCTCTCTGCTGTGAGAGTGATGTCCATGAGTCAGTCGTAATGTCTCTCAGCTTCAGGTTTCTCTTGATGGTATCCTTGAACCGGAGACGAGGGCGCCCTCTCTTTCTGTAACCAGAAGACAGTTGAGAGTAGAGGATCTGCTTTGGTAGCCTGTCTGATGACATCCTCATGAGGTTTCCAGTCCACTGGAGATTCTTTTTGATCAGAAGATCTTCCATAGAGGGCAGCCCCGTCCGTTCGCGTATTTCCTTGTTTGTCACTTTGTCCTTCCAGGTTAGCCTCATGATTGAGTGCAGATGACGCATCATGACGGCATGCAGCTTTTTCACCTGTCGTCTGTACACTGTCCAGGTCTCGGCTCCGTATAGTAGGGTGGATAGCACGATTGCACAGTAGATCTTGCCTTTGACCTGCATGGACACATGGTGGTTGTTCCAGAGTCTCTGGCGTAGTCGGCCGAAAGATGCGCTAGCCTTAGCCATCCTCCTCTGTATTGCAGCATCAATGCATCCATCACTTGATATACTGCTTCCGAGGTAGGTGAATTCTGGAACAGAGTTCAGCTTGTTTCCGTCAACCATGATATCCTCCTCTCGGGTTCTTGTAGAGTTGGGTTGGTACAGCACCTCTGTCTTCTTGATGTTAATCTTCAGGCCAAACTTCTTTGATGCATCGGAGAAAGCCTCCACTATTTTGTGGATCTCTTCAGCAGAGTGGGCAACCAGTGCACTGTCATCTGCGAATAGCAGCTCTCTCACCAGGATATTGTACATGTTATTATTAACAGGCATAATTCTCGGTGTGGCAAGGAGTCGATCGAACAACTACCCTAGACTCATATAACAAACTGACAGTGTTGGCACCACATAACGTTATTCCACACACTAATATGGGCACTTTCTGGCTTCGAACCCACACCCGACTAACACTGCCACCTGGCAGTTTCCTTGTCCTCCAGTATCTGACATCACAACTGCCTCCGGGTTCAAACTGTGGGGGCCAGTACACAACCTTGCTTGACCCCATTGGTAACCCCAAACAATTCCGAGACTTCCCCTCCAACACTAACATTCGCCATCATTCCTGTATGTAGAGCCTCGATCATAGTTGTGAACTTCTCTGGGCATCCATACTTCCTCAGTAGCTGCCATAGCCCGGTTCTCCCGACTGTATCAAACGCCTTAGTGAAATCGACAAATACCATGTACAGTGGTCGGTCCTGCTCAATACACTTTTCTTGTAGCTGTCGGAGACAAAATATCATATCCACGGCTCTCCGGTTACCTCTGAAGCCACACTGTGACTCCGGAGTTACATCAGGTGTTATGTGAATAGATCATTTCATGAAAGCTGCCTGCAAAAGTGTTGAAGTGCTGCTGGCTTTTGCAAGTTACCAGCTCGGGGAGCAAATAGAGGTTTCACACCGGAAAGAACATGTCCAGACAGGAGCAAAATTATTTGTCCCTGCAGTGGCTGGTCGGGAGATGTTGGGAGTTTCATACATCAACCGCCCTTGATGCTGCCACAGTGACATGGTTTTCTGTTCCGGGTTTGCCCCCTTAGCCTTCGGTTCTGTCAAGAACCTTTACCACAAGGCAGTGGTTTACAACTCTGCAGGGCAGGGGCGTCAAACTCGATACCTACTTACTCTCAACAATGTGATGCTATCGTATGTGATGCTATCTAAATTTGTATGTGATGCTATCTAAATTTGGATTCAAAAGTACACTGATCGGGGCATTGATCGATTCAACGTTATGTACACACGTGATTGTGGACATGAGGGAATACTGTCATTGACCCACAAACATCTCCTATTCTTCTATCCATTATGCATTATGTATGACACACATGAATATATGTACACTTACACTGTTATTGATCAATCAACATTTCCTTTTTTTCTTTTATGCATTATACATTCCACACATTGCGAATGTGTGCATGCTTACACTATCATTGACCCAAGAAGATTTCCTATTCTTTTTCTTTTACGCTTTATGCATTTCGCGCATCCTGAATGTTTGCATGCTTACACTGTCATCGATCCATAAAGATATCCTATGCCTTTTCTTTTATGCATTATGCATTTCGCATATTGTGAATGTATGCACGCCTACACTTTCATTAACCCACAGACATGTCCTATGCCTTTTCTTTTATGCATCATACATTTCAGATATTGTGAATGTATGCACACCTACACTTTCATTGACCCACAGATATTTCCTATGCCTTTTCTTTTATGCATTATGCATTTTACACATTGTACCATGAATGTTTGCACGCTTACACTATCATTGACCCACAGACATGTCCAATTCTTTTTATTTACGCATTATGCATTTCACACATTGTGAATGTGTGCATTCTTACACTGTCACTTACACCACTTACACATATGCATTATGCATTATGCATTTCGCAAATGGTGAATGTGTGCACACTAATAGAATCTCACCTTCAGGGCTGTCCGGCTCGGCTGCCCGATGCCAGCCGACTAATGTGAGTAGATTATGGGACAGGAAGTGAGCACGGCACTGTGGGAATTGGCAGAGTGCAAGGTGGCGAGGATGGCGGTCAGGATGGCGTCAGGATGGCGTCAGGACGGGTGGCGCGCATGCGCAGAGCAAGCGTGTCGGGTCGGAAGAGTGGGTGGGTGGAGAGCGCGCACAAAGTGCGCACAGAAGAGGTTGGTTAGTTGTTGAAGGTTTACGTCCTGACAATATCTAAGGTCATATCAGGACGGGTACCGACTTGTGACAGTGTGCACGCATGGTGACTTTATAGTGCTGCCAGACTGGAAAATCAAGCTGCTCGCACCATGACCCGATATCCCAGTCAGTCACATTAACCTGACACTGAGCTAACCAGTCATTGCCCTACCCTATTAATGCTGAGTGCCAGGCTAGGAAGCTACAAGTATCAATTTTATAAGTCATTGGTTTGACTCGACTGGGAACCGAAATCCTGACTTTCCACATGCAAGGCCCGCGCTCTACCGATTTGGCCACCGCGCCCGGTCACAGAAGTGGTGATGTGGTGGTGAAGTGGGGAGGGAGGGATGTAGAGGAATTGGGAGACTGACTTGCACTTACGCTTGTTATGGTAGCGGTGGTAGATCGGGGATGGATTCCCAGATCGAGACTGTAGACAAAAGAGAATTGGGCTGGCTTTAGACTGCATCTGTTTGTGTATATACCTATTTTATATGCACATATCTATATCATCAATAAATAGTCCTCTATATATGAATACATCACATACATATATATATGTACAGTAAAACCTATACCGACCATGGGACCGACTTTAAGTGGTCCATATAGGGAGGTGGTCGGTTTAGAGAGTTAGAATATCCTTACAATGGTATTGTTGGGGCCCAAATAAAGCGATCGATATAGGGGAGTGGTCGATCTGTGGAGGGATCGGTATAGAGAGGTTTAACTGTATCTATAATTATATATGTGCATAGGATCTATATCACTGTCATCAAACCCTTAAAGGGGCTGTCACATTAGGGTTTTTTGCGGGAGCGTATGGCGGCGTAAGCGCGTTACGTCATATACGTCGGCATACGCCGTATACGCTACTCATACGCTATGCATACGCTACTCATACGCTACTCATACGCCGCCAGATGCCGCCAGATGCCGGCGTATGTGAAGCGTATGAGGCATACGCCGCCATACGCTTTCATAAATCCGTCCGTCCAAATTTTTTTGTGCATGCTCAAAAAAACCCGACCTATGAGGGCGTATGGCCCATACTGTCAAAACATGTCACAGCACGCTCCCATACGCTCCCATACGCTCCTCGTACGCTCCTCGTACGCTCCTCGTAGGTTCCACATACGCTCAAAACCACCCGAAAGGTCACCAAATGTCATCATAGGCCGGCACGCGCAGGACCTACGTAGGTTTTCAATACGCTCCCGCCATACGCCGTAATGTGACAGGGCCTTAACGACGAGGGTCATTGGGGCACCACAGATGACTTTGCAGCTGGTTTTCACCAGCGTTCTCTGTTCTCCACTGCCCTCTGGGACTTGCTGGACTCCAGGGCCGGTCTTTATAAAGATTCTTAAATGCTTAAGAATTCTTAAATACACAAAGATTCTCAGAGTTTCTCTAAAATATAAGAATTTTAAAATAATTCTTAGAATTTCTAAGAATTCCTCTTAAATGTAAGAGTTCCTCTCATATTGCTCTTAGAATTGAGGAAAAGTTAGGAGTCATATGAAGGACTCCTAAGTTGGGTTAAGAATTCTTATCCTGGACAAAATGGCTGCCATAAGAGGGATTGGAAGGTGACACAGACGGATATTTAGGGACAATGAAATGAATATAAATCTTTGCAAAAGTTATGATATCGCTTTGTCACTTGTTTTTGCATGATGAATCTCATCTCTCTATGTTTCGCCCTTTCTGTCTTGTTAGCAATCATGGTAAGTATTGTGCACATAATGTGCATTTATGTTCGAAACTTAATGATGCAGGTGTGTAAATTATCATATTATCGTTCAGCACCCTGTCGCTATTTAGATAGAATGATTCACACTTACTCAGATGTCAGAGTTTCGGGAACGGGGATGCGGGAGTAGCGACCATGTGACTACAAAACTGAAGACCATTTTAGTAGGCCTACCATCAATTCATGATCTTACTTTATCTCTGGATCTACATGTGAACTCTGCTGATTACAAATTATCTGGTTATATCAATATATGTGTGACCCCAAGGCCAAGACAAGGAGAGTCTCGCATCAGCTTGAATAATTATGAAGATTTTGACCAAATTGTTTGAGTTAGTCTGCTAGATTTACCACATGAAGCTAAATATAGATGGGAATATACCCGAGCAGCAAAGGGAATCCCATCTGAGAATTTTCTTAGGGTTTTTCTTAAAAGTTTGTCTCAGATGAATTCTAAGAATAATCTTAAGAATATTTTTACACTCAGAGTATTTTTAGCATGTTAAGAATTTCTTAAGACTTTTCTTAGAAAATTCTAAGAATCTTTATAAATACCAGCCCCGGTCTGTCCATTCCCTGATGTTATTTTCCCACTTATTACTTTGTCCGCATTGCTTTCTTCCCTCTGTCACTGTGCCTTGCAAGATGGTCTTAGCCAGACCTGAATGAGAAATATAGCCAAAAACTTTCGAGTGAGTGGCATGTGGCGCCCCGCGCAGGGGGCGGCGAGGAGGGCCACACCCCCCCCCCCCACCCCCACCCCATGAGTGGGGGGAATGGGGGGTGGCAGGGACTCCAGGGGCCAAATGTATGAAGCCGGGTTAGCGGTCCTAACCCGTGCATCGCGCGGATTTCCCGGGTTAGTGGCCAAAAGTGACAATGTATGTGCCCGGGTTAGGCAAATGCCTCGAGAGTTAACGTCGCCTACACTAACCCCAACTTATAGCAGGTTTAACGTCCGTGTTAGGGACCGATTATGGCCAAATCTATTCAATGCGATCATATTTAACAGAATTACAAACTCAAATCGTGAAATTTCATTAAATTAACCCTAAATTCGAAGCGATATTAACGTAGCAGCTACATCGGCGGCGTTATTCATATTGTCGAATCGACGAATGTAAAGTAAACAAATCGCCGCCGCCGCAGCGACGTCAATATCCATACTGTCGAATGTCAACTAAAAATGGCCGCCGCCGCCGTATCGGCAGCAATATATTACAGCCAAATCTATTCAATGCAATCATATTTGACAGATTTACACACATAATAAGTGAAATTTAATCAAATTAACCCTAAAATCGAACCGGTATTAACGCTCCCGCCGCACTGGCAGCATTATTCATATTGTCGAATCGACGAATGTAAACTAATCGATGAAGGCACAGAGATTTCCCCAAATCTATAAATAACGCACTGGGGCTAAATGTATGAACAAGTTTTTATCGGCTCCAGTGTTAAGGGCGGCCAGTGGGTTAGCTATCGTCGGTGTTGGTATATGTGTCACGGGAAATGTATGTGGCCAAAGCGCGGCTTGGTTAGCTGGGGGCCAAATGTATGAACAACTTTTTATCGGCTCCGGTGTTAGGGGTGGGTGGCGGGTTAGCTAACGTCGGTGTTGGAATATGTGTGATGGGAAATGTATCTGACCAAAGCGCGGCGGAGTTAGCTAACCAATGCGTTATTTATAGATTTGGGAAATCCGTCTGAGCCTGTAGCCGGCGGCGATTTATTTTGTTTAGATTTGACAGTATGAATATCGCCGCCAATGTAGCGGTGGCGTTAATGTCGGTTCGATTATATGGTTAATTTAATTAAATTTCACGATTTGAGTATGTAATTCTGTTAAATATGATCGCATTCAATAGATTTCGGCCTAATAGGTCCCTGACACTGCCGGGCACCAGTGAGCCGCGTTATTGCTGAGCCTGTTGCCGGCGGCGATTTGTTTTGTTTAGATTCGACAATATGAATATCACCGCTGATGTAGCGGCAGCGTTAATATGGGTTCGATTTTAGGGTTAATTTAATGAAATTTCACGTTTTGAGTAAATATGATAGCAAATCTGCTAAATATGATAGCATTGAATAGATTTGGGCCTAATCGGTACGTAACACCGCCGGGCACCAGCCAGTCGCTATTGCTGAGCCTGTTGCCGGCGAGCACTGCGCGGCGACTTGTTTAGTTTACATTCGTCGACTCAACACTATTAATATCGCCGCCGATTTAGCAGCGGCATTAATATGGGTTTGAGTTTAGGCTTATTTTAATGAAATTACACGTTTTGAGTATGTAACTCTGTTAAATATGACAGCATTGAATAGATTTGCTCCTAATCGGTCCCTAACCCCGACGGTAAACTTGATATGGGTTGGGGTTAGCATAGACACCTTTAAACTCACGGCGTTTCCCTAAAGCGGCCACATACATACTGACTTTTCTACGCTAACCCGGAGATCGCCGCTAACCACAGGTTTGGCTCGCTAAACCCGGCTCATACATATGGCCTGGGATGTTTCTAGGATTTATAACCTCATTGATTTTACATCAACGCAACTGCCCAGGATCACTGTACACCAGGTGTTCTTCACCAGAAGTCTGGGAACCATTGCAAGGGGCCCAAAGGTTGCCTAATGCCCAAAGCCAGATGCTTGAAAACAATCACAACTGGAGATTTTTTGGAGAACTAGGCAGTGCGCAGCTCAGTCGATGTTTGGCAATATTGTTGAGAGCAATGCATTATAGCGCTTACACAAATTTGATTCGATATTCCACAGAGGCTTTATTCTTTTGTTTATTCGTTTGTTTGGGTTTTTACATCCTAGAAACATCTGAGGTCAATTCATGACGGGTAGCGACTTGTGACAGTGCGCACTCATGGCGACTTTATTAATAGTGCCGCCCCACTGGGAGACCAGGCCACCAGTACCATGACCTGATATCCCACTCATTCACATTATCTGGGCCAACCAGACCTTGCCCTATCTTAGTAAGTTTGTTGTTGTTATTTTACGTCCTAGCAACATCTAAGGTCATATCAGGACGGGTACCGACTTGTGACAGTGCGCACTCATGGCGACTCATCATCTACTTGTAAGTAGAAACATTGGAAGTGACACCAGCTGATTTGTCAAATTGTACAAGGTGTTGCCACTATTACGCTGAAACACACTCTTCCCCGAGATTGCTCTTTCCAACTGCCATAGCTCTTAATGGAGATCATCATCAGTTAGAGGGTCCCTCTCCCGTGTTGGTAGATCGTGGGATTGTGGGTTCGAACCATGGTCGAGTCAAACCAATGACTTAAAAATGTATGCTTGTCGCTTCCTAGCCAGGTGCTCGGCATTATTAGGATAGGGCAAGGAGCAGTGGAATGAGGAAGATCAATCGTTAACGATCGAAATTTCCCCTGCTTAAACAACTAATGTACCCACACACACAAAAATCAAACAATAAAGATCAAAGTCAATACTTCAACGATACCTAATGACAGGACGGTCGTTGAGACTATAACCCACAGACTCCCTTTTACGACAACTCACTAACTATACAGGTCCGAGTTGTTCCACTCACCGATTTCTCGGTTGGATTGTTTGTTGTTTGGAGTTTTACGTCTTGGCAACATCTAATGTCATATCAGAATGGGTACCGACTTGTGACAGTGCGCACTCATGACGACTTTATAGTGCAGCCCCACTTGGAGATCAGGCTGGCAGCACCATGATCTGATATCCCACTGAGTCACATTATCCTGACACTGAGCCAACCTGTTCTTTCCCTATCCTAATAATGCTGAGTACCTGGCTAGGAATCGACAAGTATCAATTTCTAAGTCATTGGTTTGACTCGACCAGGGTTGGAACCCATTGGTTCGAATCCCACGATCTACCAAAACGGGAAACGGACGCTCAACTCATTCGGCCATTTTGTCTGGTTTCTCATCTGGAAGATCATCCCTTGGAGAAGCCATGCATTACACATAAACTATACATAACTTACCTTACCACATGTTTGTAGTGAAATAAAACTCAACATAACTAGCGATATCGGTTCCTCACCGAAATTTTAGTTTTCGGGAAACATTAAACGCCCGCCTTTTAATACCCTCCATTTTAAACCTGAACTATATTCCCCTCCGATATTCTGGGTCAGCAACTTTTAACAAATGCCAGAAGACCAGTGCTTCACACATTGCGAACAACAACAAAAATAGCATGTTGATCCTGGCATATAATTGAATAAAGTCTAAGGCACTCTTGACCTTCAAACAGCTTTCACTATTTTTCTTTATTTAATGTAAGGCATATCACACGTGTGGTCCTATTTGCGTACCTTGTCAGTCGGAACATTGCAAGTGACACTATCTGACTTGCCATTTGACTCAAACTGTGCGGTAGACTATATATTTTTCTGTTATAGCTAAATGTATTCATATATATATATATATATATATATATATATAATATTGCATCGTGTAGTCGTTATAATAAATTATCGACCAGCTTCCTTTGCCTTGTCATGTGTGAGCTAACTTATATATATTAGCTCACACATCGAAGTGATCGATCCTATATAATATATATATATATATATACATATATATATATATATATATATATATATATATATATACAGTAAAACCTCTCTAAATCGACCGACCATGGGACCGACTTGAAGTGGTCGATTTAGGGAGGTGGGAGGTTTAGAGAGTTAGAATATCATTACAATGGTATTGTTGGGACCCAAATAAATCGATCGATATAGGGGAGTGGTCGATCTGTGGAGGGGTCGGTATGGAGAGGTTTTACTATATATATATATGGGTCAGGATAACGAAAAAAGGCCAATTGGGGAAAGTTGTCGGCGTCGAGCATGGATGTCGGCGTGGATCGGTATAAATATAATTTAGCATTGACAGAGGTGTTGGAATTAAAACAGAACGAGACAGTAGTATAAAGTGGCAATTTAATTCTTTCTAATTAGCTTGTTACATTACTCTTGATGATGGCAATGACCTTAGATATTTCAAGGATTACAGGCACTTAACCCTATCGGTACATCATACTAGTTGGGTGGGTGGGAGGGAAATCTTGTCAGAAGAAGTACGTCCTCTCGGTTTGAAAAGTCTGGTCGAAGTGAAGATATCCAGTGCCACGTCATCGGCTTTGACTGGAAATCCCTACAGGTGGCGGGTCAATCGGCGACCATTTCTAGTTCTAAACTCGAATATAGGTGTCGCCACAGTCTGATATTAAGCTAACTGCGTAATTAAGTTAACTGCGCAATAAGGAGTTCAAGAAGTATCATGTAGGTGGCGCGTCGATCAGCGGCCAAAGTTATTAGTTCGAAGAATAGAATATAGTCGGCGCCACAGTGCCTAATCTACTGAGATTCACAGTCTCGTTCATTCAATTACCCATGTTGCGAACATCATGGACAATTAAAACAGAACGAGACAGTAGTATAAAGTGGCAATTTAATTCTTTCTAATTAGCTTGTTACATTACTCTTGATGATGACAATGACCTTAGATATTTCAAGGATTACAGGCACTTAACCAAAAAGTAGAGCAAGTGTCCTGGGAGCCGATGAAACCGACTGCCTTGGCACATAATCATGCACCGCATCGGAGGTCCAGTGACCCAGCTGTTTGATGTTATTGATTGTCGATCCTTGCAGGGCACAGGCTTGTGCACCGCCTCGTCTCAGGCTGTGCAGGGTGATGGCCGCAGGGGCCGGGTGGCCTGCCACGGACAAGGCCAGTCGTTATGGTGTCGAGCAACGCGGTTGCACGGAGGGGTGATCCGTTGATCGTCAGGAAGGCAGGGCCATCGGGGTGAATTGGTGTCATGGACACGTATTGTTTCCACGCTTGACGCGGACAGTAGGGCGATCCAGGTATCGCCGGAACGATGATATCTCTTGGAGACGATGACTTGTACTGGGTTTTTGATGAACGGATTCGGACATTGATGCCCTTTGCTGTCAGCCTCACATCCTTAGCGCGAAGATAGTGATCTGGGTCAGATCTGCCAACCTTAGGAAACAAGTTGCTCTGGCGAAGGAGTGTGAAGTATGCGATGATAGTGGCTATCACCAGTACGTGACCATTTGGACCAGTTGTCCGGAAGAAAGTGATGATATTCCGAACATCTATAGGTAGCAGAGGAGGGGCCTGGACAGGCACATGACGTGACTCCCTCTGAATGCCTCGTTTGAGGAGGCCAACCAGGTACGTGTCAAATGAAGTCGTCCTGCCGTCAAATGACAGGACCCATGTGCGGGCGCCACTCAGATAGTTCAATATGGCACTCGGTGAGGAAAGTCGATCTTTAAAGTGTAATAGATACGACATAATATGATACTGGGACGGTTGCAACGGGTCTGCTTGGTGTTCTTGCATATAGATGTAGTATTCCTTTGCCTGAGCTGCCTTATTCCTCCAGGTCCCAACCGCCAGCCCCGCCCTAATGGCATCAAGAAGCCGCTGATGGTGACGTTGTGAGTAACCTGGGGAGAGAAGGCAAAAAAGGTTTAATATCGATCCCAGGTTACAGGTTGTGTGTTAAAGCATTGTCATGGGTCACAATGACCATTTTCAGACCTGCGTCAGCAACAAGTTTCTGTGCTAGTCTCTTTGCACGCAAGTCGAAACACATACGACTCAGAGCATCAGCAAGGATGATGTCTTTTCCTGGTTTATGTCGTACGAGAATGTCCGTGCTTCTTTGTGCGGCAAAGAGCCAGATTTCGCGGGCGCAGGCACATATGACTTGGTCACGACCTGCCCCGGAGCTGAGCACCTGCTGTGAGGTTGCATTGTCTGTATTTATTATGATGGTGTATTTATGGGCCTCATGTGGGGAGAGGTGTTTCAGTGCAACAACCAGATTGATCGCCTCGAGCTGGGCAATTCCATATTGCTTATCGCCAACCTCCTGTGAGTACTCGGCTGCGTAGTAGGTCGTAGTCGAATGCGCTCCCCCAGCCCTCAGCGAGGAGTCGCACTCAATGACCCAAGGCTCCCGAGCACAGGGAGGGAGAAGCACCAGTCCGTTCGACCTGGCGGCATATCGTGTGAACCAGCCGACGTCGAGTGCAAGCTCCGGAGGCACGATGTGCTTACCCCTGTGTGGTGCGTTCCTTAGGGCATTAAGGATCCTCGACATGAACCTCCTAGCCGCGATCACACATTTAGCAATATGCTGTAGGCGTCCGACGAGGCGCTGGAGCTCCCTACGAGACGCCAGAACCTTCTTTTTCCACACCTCGCACTCTCTGATAACCTCCTGAAGCTTATCTTGTGGTATTGTTATAATCATTTCGTCTGTGGAGACTGTGAAACCGAGCCACGAGACCTCCGTTTTGGGCGAGACACACTTCTCTGTAGCAAGGTCCAGGCCAAGACGTAGAGCGAGGCCAATGATGTCACGGTAGGCTCTTAACGCTTCGTCCATTGTTCCGGCCGCCCCGACAAAGTCGTCGAGGTAACATAGAACGTGATGGCCGCGCTTCCTCATAAGGTATTCCACCGCGTTTGTTGTTCGGGCACAAGCCATTGAAGACGTGCGACAACCAAACGGCGGTGCCAGATCTATGTATATCTTTTTCTTGAGCGTGATGCCAAGGAGCGGGGTCGACAAAGGACAGGTACGAAGCTGTCTGTACGCCCTGGCCAAATCCACAGACCAGATGAGTGCACCCTTTCCAAGCCGCGTGACCTCATCGGCCAAGTCGATGATACCAGGAAGCGTGTAGGTGTACGGCTGCCCCTGATACTGGGCCTTCCTGATACCGGAGTTCACGCTGGCGCCAGCTGGGTAGCTCAGGTCAACGATGACCCTCTTCCTAGTCGTACCACGCTTTTCTCGCGTCATCATAGGACTAACCTGAGTCCATGGACGGAACGGCGGAATGTCAAATGGGCCAACCAGGGCACCATGCTTAAGTTCGGTGTTAATGTATTCGGCCATATGAGCCTCACTGTCCGTATCAGCATAATGATTCGCCACCGACGCGACTGGGGGGCGGTCACCGGTATAATCTACAGGCCACCCGTACTCCAGAAAGTCTAGCAATTGTTTATCATGATAGTCGGACAATAGCTCCCTCCATACGCCAATGTTCAAACCCGATGGTATGGGTATCCTGGGGCCTATGTAATTTGGTAGGGCACCGGCCCTCACGTGCATATAGATGTCAAGATAGACTAGATGTTTTGCCCATATATTATCGACCGGGTGCGGCCAGATATCATCGAGTATGTGCCTATACGTGACCGGGGTATGGGGTGGATTATAAGATGGTAGCTGATCATTATTAATGTTCAAAATAACGTATTCCACGTCGTCTGTGTCAACATGATCATCAATCAGCAGCCTATCAGGCGAGTCCCCACATCGTGTTGATACACCACTGACACCCCCATTAGATCCCAAATCACATACCGACACACTCTCCCTACCTTCAATCGGAGGATCCAGTGGTTCATGTCCATCTCCCGGCCGCCAGACCGGCGCGTACATCCCAGCGCTTCCAGCACCGTCACCAGCGTCTATCGTATGACCAGGCACAGCATTGTCCGAGTCAGCCAAGCCTAGACTAGAAACACCCAGGGAGTGAACGCATTCTCGCTCAGCACCAGTCGTGCCTGCACGTGAAAGTCCAAAGTTCACTCCGGGTGATAAGGGTCCGATACTGGCCCGGCTATTAATCAAGGCATTTCCGCGCGCCTTGGTTCCTTGACCCAGTTCACGAGTCATTACAATAGAGCGATGTCGATCACCGGTGCGCTGAGTCGCACCTCCCGCATTAGCATAACCGACGTGGACAGAGTGAGCGGGGTCAGCTCGGCCACCTACTGAAAATCCTTCGCTTGACCTTTCTCATTGTTGGTGATCCTCTCCTGGAATCTCCTTTTGTTCTGACACAATTTTTCTTGGTGCGGATTGGCCTTCTTATTTTTATTTGCACACCACGCGCAGAGGTGACAGCGCCTCTCGGGCTGAATGCCGTGGGACGTGGCGAAACCACAGTCATTACCGATATTCCAGGCGTGACATGGCTTACCATCGACTTCTTTGTTGTATTCAGGTCGACTATATTCACTCACTCTACCACTGGCGTGTGCGGACGCCGATGACACAGTGGCAGCCGCGGCCGACTCCTGTCGACGGTATCGACCAGCCTGTTTGTCGACGCGCGTACCAATTGCACAGATGTCGCGTTGGACGTCCTTGATAGCGTACGCGTCGTCCCAGGCCTGTGGGAGACGACCGTCCGCAATCATTGTGAAGACGGTCTCCGACCATTGTCGGCAAGTATGCCAGTCCCAGTTCCCTGCCATAGTGAGAACCTGGTGCATGTGCTCAAAGACATGGTGTGACCAGTTTTTGGGGAGCTTTCTGTCCTTGCACATACGGCACAGTGCCGCTAGATACTCAGGCCAAGTAGCCTCTTCCATGCCGATCTTATCATTTTTGCTACCTCTTATTACATATCTATGGGGAGCGAGAATTTTATTCGTACCTCTTTTCTTGCCCAAGGCCGATCCTGCCGCCACCAACAGCTCGTTGACTGCGTCTTCTCGCTCGCCATCACGTCCTCCTCCCGGAGATAGTACGTCGACTGAGTGTGCCGCAGCACCGAGGCAGGTACGACGGTCCCGTTCAGCGTAGGAGTACGGCTCGAACTCGGATTTTTCGCGAGAACGTCGCCGGTATCTGTGACCAGCATCCCATGAAGACCCAGCCGATTGTAGCGAGCCGGAACGCCGTCTTGCCGGTTCGAATGATCCGTCCCGATCAGATCTGCCGAGCAAGGTGTCATGGCCGCCATCACGTGGCGTGACGTCACGGTGGCGCCGGCGGGGAGAAAGAGATCTCGATTTTCTTTTGTCAGCGTTTTTCTGAAGTTCATCAATACGTGAATTTATGCCAGCGTTGATCTCTGCCATCTGCTTCTGTATGGTAGCCAGAGCCACGGTTAATCCCGAATCGACGTTGATCGTAACATCCATTTGTTCTTGGTCCGAATTGACTGATCGATCCTCGCGCCGGTCCTTTGTTCGGCCGGAACGAGTGTGCCTTTCCGTCGTCGAATTCGGAGATAAAGCCACTGACTTCGCACCAACCTTAGTTTTCTTCTTCTTCGCAGGTCCAGCATTGTCACTATTACCTACTTTTGATTTCTTAGCCTTCGTGTTCTTGACGGGCGGCATTTTAAGAAATCTTGTCAGAAGAAGTACGTCCTCTCGGTTTGAAAAGTCTGGTCGAAGTGAAGATATCCAGTGCCACGTCATCGGCTTTGACTGGAAATCCCTACAGGTGGCGGGTCAATCGGCGACCATTTCTAGTTCTAAACTCGAATATAGGTGTCGCCACAGTCTGATATTAAGCTAACTGCGTAATTAAGTTAACTGCGCAATAAGGAGTTCAAGAAGTATCATGTAGGTGGCGCGTCGATCAGCGGCCAAAGTTATTAGTTCGAAGAATAGAATATAGTCGGCGCCACAGTGCCTAATCTACTGAGATTCACAGTCTCGTTCATTCAATTACCCATGTTGCGAACATCATGGACAATGTCCTTAAATTTATCCTGAATGTAAAGGTCGAAAATACAATGTTATTTGTTTCTAGGATAATTTAATATAAAACAAAGAAATGCACAAGACTTTAAAAATTGCGACACTGATATCTGTTAAAGTTGTCGGCGTCGATCATTGGATGTTGGTGTCGATCGGTATAATTATAGTTTAGCATTGACAGAGGTGTTGGAAAGTCCTTAAATTTATCCTGAATGTAAAGGTCGAGAAAATACAACGTTATTTGTTTCTAAGATAATTTAATATGAAACAAAGAAATGCACTACAGTTTTAAGAATTGTGACACCGACATCTTCAATTGACCACCGATTGGCCCGTTTTCATGAGGCTGACTCATATTATATCGTGCATTAATATATATATATATTATATATATATATATATATATGTGTGTGTGTGTGTGATGTATAATCATTATGAGAGTATAAAGGCGCGGAAGGGAATTACTTTTATTATTATTCTATTTCATTATCTACCAACCATTGTCCTCGATGTATTCAGCTCCTATACTACATACTGCTACTGGTGGCGCCACCTTCGGCCTCCACCTGAACTACGGGCGTTCCCATTGCCATTCAAGCCCACTTTTTATTGTCGTGTTCATTTTGTACTATAGCCAGACTTTATATATATATATATATATATATATATATATATATATATATGCATATATATATATATATATATATATATATATATATATATATATATATAAGCTCATACATCATACATGTGTATATATTCATAAGTTGTCTTTTATTTTCTAGAATTGCGAGGAGTACATGAGTGCTTCACTTAAGTAACGCCACTGGTGAATCTGAGCAGCATTTTTCAGTATTTACGCACAAATGAATAGAATAAAAATAGGAGAATCATTACGTTTTCTTCGATTGTAGCAGACACCCACATATGTGTACTATATAATTTATTATGTGTATATAAATTAAGAATGCCTCCTAATGTTTCTGGTTGGTGTCGTTCTGACACCAATCATCACATACCAAACTAACTCGATACTGATAGTCAGTCATTATCTACATCCCGCCGACTTTGACGCGTGACCAACTAACCCCAACGGTCAATGGCGTCTCACTTTCAAATTGATATATGCTATATATAGATTTTTATATTTATGTTTACATACTATAGAAAGTAGTCATTGTTTATTCATATATTCATATATAATGTCGGAAATCAATAAGATAAAATTATATCTGAAGGAAGTGATAGAATCATTGTCGATAGACGGGATCACGGTTCTGACTGTGCATGCGCTGAAAACGGTGTTGGCAGCAAAGCAAATGGGAATAGCCATTGAGTTTGTCGATACGCGTAGGGTAAAACTTCGAATTTATTCAAGATGAATAGAAATACATAACAATTTGGCATAAACATGTATGCACACATGCAATGTAATGATCTGATCAATATAGCTAATAACCCTGTCACACTACAACGTAACAGGCCAGCGAGTGGGCAATGTAAAAATCACCTTTTTACGTTGAGATATGTAGAAATTCTCAGCGTTTCAGGGCCAAATTGGACGTCAGCGCAAGGTAGTGGATGTAGGCGAAACATTGGTCCAACGACATTGTAACGTGTCTCAACGAGTTAGAACGTAAAACAAAAAATGCCCAACGTAAGGCTAACGAGCCTTCAACGTGCACAGAGTCAGCCTAGCGAAACCCTAGCAATAGCTCAGCGTAGAACTCACGTAATTACGTCCATCCTAAAGTAGCTATGTTGGATTCTGGTGTAATTCGTAACGTGAGTCAATGTCAGGCCCGCGAGTGAGCGCCATCAGTCTAACGATAGTCCAGCATGCTCAGCGTACGGACACCGAGGCAAAACATTCACACCACGTTCACAGCACGTTTGCTTACTTTCGAAGAATGTTGGAGCGCATTACATATGTTACCGCGCGCCAGCCGTTCATCAACTATGTCGAATATGTCAAGACATGTTAGACTTATGTTAGATTAACATTAGACACACGCTGCACATTCCTCCCGGCTCTCCGTCAGTCTACCGTAAGTCGACATAGCTCAACGTAGACCGACGTAGCTCTAACGAACATCTAACGTATCTCGATGTAAGCCTAATGTGAGCACAACATAAGCCCAACGTAACCCAAAGTAATGGCCTTGGATTTTCGGTTTAATTTGAGTCGAATTTCACTTATTGAGTAAGTTATGCTCCTATATATAGTCTTAAATAACATTATTTCAACCCCTGAGTGAATATTCATTGTTATAAGTAACATAATTAGATCGTACCAGTGTACAGATTTGTACTTTTTGTTTTATTTACATTCGCTTCAACGCTGTAAGTGCCATTGTTTTCACCGGCTCGAATGGTTGCTATGGCGCGATGCGCTAAGTACCCGGATGTCCGCGCCCTCCTATAGCCATACCCACGCTGTAGTTCACTAGCCATGGACACGATGTAGCCCACTAGATGGCAGCACTGGCATTAATAACGGCCACTACCAATGGTTTCGCCCTGGATAACACCCCCCTACCCACCTACCCCCTCCCGGGTGAACTGCCTGGTGCAGGGTGAACGGCACGTGAACTGCCTGGTGCAGGGTATAAACTCAAAGCACGTACAGTTACAATTACCTAAGTGTATGCGATACGGACAATGCCTTGTTTTCAAACTAACTCATTATACAAAAGGCAAACAATTTACTATAGTAATAGTAGCTGTAAGTGCGTTGACTATTCTGTCGGACCGTGCTTTGTACATTGAATACATAACAGCGTTTTGTCTTTAGCTGCTTGATTTAAATATGAGCATAATTCTAGATTTAAATATTTGTGTTATTTAAAGCTTCATAGTCCGATGAAGCATCAACTTTTCAAAAGTAAAAGTAAAACATTTATTTAGATTTGATTCTACATATTTAACTTAGATACTGATGCACTTATTAAGCATTTGTTGCCACATAGAAAGGAACACTGAGTAATAGAACCTGTTCCTGCAGAAGCCTATGGTGTCAGACTTTGGGCATGCTTGCCAAAACTAATTTGACATGTTTATACTTCAAATATCGCAAAAGTTGGCCATTTAAAATTACAGTCACTTAAAAGTAAGGGGATTATAACAATCAATTTAATATTTTTATCTCAGAAAAATTACAGAAACTCAAAACCATCGGACTATGTAACTTTAACTGTTTAAAGACTTGCCCATATATTTAAATATATATAACTCTTAAAAGAATGTGCTTGTGTAGTAAAGGTACTTTTAATAGTCCTCGTGGGCGCCAGCTGTAAATCTGATAGCGGCTCTATCATCTCATCACAGTGGCTACATTAAAGATGAGATTCCATTAATGCACGGTCCGATGTGCGCCATGCAGTATTCGATTTGCGTCATGCGTTATGCGATGTGCGCCATGCGTTAGGGATGTTTGCTTGTAAGATTCCATATACACGCTCAGCGGCCCAATTTTTTCGGGACAAGTAAAAGTAATAAAACCAGTTACAAGTCGGTACCCGCCCTGATCTGACCTCAGACTTGTGTGTAGGATCGTAAAACACAATTCATTCACTTATCTTCCAAATGTCTCACTCTGGCTATTTTCCTTTGGAGAAATCCTTATGTGACGTCATATCAGAGTCCCTCCTCCATCTAAGTAGGTATACCAGGGGGTGTAGACAAAATTTTAAAAATTGTAAGCACACAATTGTTCACACGTACTTATATTATAGGGCATACAAAATTGCATGCACAATATTTTGTTCAGTGCATGTTATGAAATACTTAGCATGGACAAAATATTACGCTGAGAGAAATTATTTGCTTTTGCTTCCAGTGTGACAAAGTAGCTACCAAGGATTCTGTACTGTAACTAACTTTATTGGTTCGACAGTCATGACGTCACGCCGTGTTGGTGGGGGGGAGGGGGGGGCTTTCGTATACTTACATACCTTACATCTCCCCCTCTTAATAACAAGTAATGATTTAATCAGGTAATTGTTCATTGTACTTATATGACATACTCTTGGTGTGAAACGTTGCCATGACTTTACATTTATCGGTTAACATGTCTTATATTTATCGGTTAACATTTGCTTATATGTATCTGTATTTAACAACTGACTTATTCAATGAATACATACATATCAACACATACAATTATTGTGTCCGATGTTTTGCGTTTTACTATACGTTCGTTTCGATGAACGTACATGTACGAGCGCCATTGGTAAACGTCCATTCTTACTTGAACCATATTGCTCACCTTCTTTATTTGACCTATTAGACGAAGCGTCACGTCATATTATTCTTGTACGCGTACATGTCACTTCTTACAGTTTTATTGGCGTGACAAATCATTGTTTGACCTAGTGCTGATCCTACCATATCACGTAGTGTAAGGTGAGTGTAATGTGGGTGTTATTTGTCCTTTTGTTTTTGTTTGTTCTATCACTTGTGCCTGCGGACATTTGAAAAGAAATCGTCTATTTCTTCTCAATATGTTCCCCTTGTTATTCCGTATCTTATAATCCCTTTTCCGCATCTCATCTGTTTCTACGACATGGCCTACTTCCCACTCGTTATTATAATTTCTGTATCTTATTTTGTCACCTACTTGTAACAATGATTGTTCTGGACCTGCACGTTTGTCAAAATACACTTTTTGGATGATTTGTCTACGTGTTATCTGTTTGGATTTAGATGGTTCTATCATCGCTTTAAGACTGTTATCTAATACTGGGATACGAGACCTTAAACGTCTCGACATTAGCATTTGAGCTGGGGACGCTCCTACCCCTTCTAATGTTGTGTTTCGATAGCTAAGTTATGTTAATATCTGTCCCGTCCTTGTTACATTTTTTTATCATGTGTTTGAACGTTTGGACGGCGCGTTCACTCTGTCCATTGCTTTGTGCGTTCATTGGACTAGTAAATAGTGATTTAAATCCATAATGTACAGCAAATTCGCGAAATTCCCTGCTCGCAAATTGGGGCCCCTTGTCTGACACTACATGCTTTGGAATGCCGTATCTACTAAATGTTTGTTTTGGGGCCAAAATAACAGCTCTACTGGTCGTTTCTGTTAATTCAATTACTTCTGGGAATTTAGAGTAATAGTCCACAATTATCATATAATCCTTATCTCCAACATGAAACAAATCAACTCCGATTTTATTATATGGTATATCGGTTATAACATGGCTAATTAGTGGTTCTTTTGCTGGCATTTTTCGACACTCTTGACAAACAGCACACCGTGATACTTTGTCTTCTAATGCCCCTATTAATCCCGGCCAGAATACCATATCCCTCGCCAATTGTTTGCTTCTTACGATACCTAAGTGAGCCTCATGTAATTTTGTTAACATATCCGATCGCATGGATTTAGGGATAATTATTTGTGAGCCTTTCAATAGAATTCCGTCGAACACAGTTATGTCATCCTTAAATTTGTATCGAACGACCGTTATATTTGTCTTCCCTTCACAGTACCTGGTAAACGCGTCGATCAAGGGAGCAATTTTGTCTTTGTCTTGTCCGTCGAGTGCAAACCTCCTATGCACCTTCTGCGCCTCCACCCCTACGACATGGAGGAACACACAGCATTGAATCCTTTCCGTCTTTGTCGATATACCTGCGGCCACAGCGTTTATTTCATATGCCTGCATCCAGCATCGCCAATTGACCGCCATCTTCTCGTCCAGGTTCAGATTTCCTGGAGGTTTCAACCCGTGAAGTGCCATAGTTCGTCTTTAACATCTGACACCATGTAAAGATGTATCGACACCAAGGATTCTGTACTGTAACTAACTTTATTGGTTCGACAGTCATGACGTCACGCCGTGTTGGTGGGGGGGGAGTTCGTATACTTACATACCTTACACCATGTATACGAAAACGTTGCATCTTGCAATTTAATTCGACAGACACATGCCCCAATGATAACACACATGCGTATGGACTTCAGCGATCACCCCTCATGGATCCCATATCTGCTTTAATTGTTAAGCATTACACATATTGCAATGCGCACAAGTTCATGCAATAACGGAATCTCAGCTTAAGAAAACAGACGCAATCATTTTAAGATTTGTTTTTGTTTGTTTGTTGTTGTTTTACGTCCTAGCAACATATAAGGTCATATCAGGACGGGTACTGACTTGTGACAGTGCACACTCATGGCGACTTTATAGTGCTGCCCCACTGGAAGACCAGGCCGCCAGCACCATGACCTGATATCCCACTCAGTCACATTATCCTGACACTGAGCCAACTAGTCCTTGCCCTATCCTAATAATGCCAAGCGCCAGGCTAGGAAGTGACAAGTATCAATTTTTAAGTCATTGGTCTGAATCGACCATGGTTCGACCAGGGTTCGGACCCACGACCCCACGATCTACCAACATGGGAAACGGACGCTCTAACTCATTCGGCCATCCCGTCTGGTCATCATTTTAAGAACATCCTCGAGGAATCATTTGAGAGAACAACAATTGAAGTGCGTAAGTAGTGTCGACAACCCATCATTTGTCTAGATTTAGAGCTAGCAAAGGTAGGTGGCTTTTATTACTTTTAATCAGAATCTCATTTCCTTGGGACATGTCTTCAAAATAATGTGGGTATTTTAGTGACACTATGATAGTGCCGATGCTATGGCATTGCCCACAGTTTGTCGGATATTTTTGAAATATTACGCCGTTTGGGGAAGCCATACAGTGACTTTACTACATGTGTGTGGTTATATCAAACTCAACTAATCTCGAATCAATACATCTTGATATATGCAGATGAAGATATCAGTATTCGCTGAACATTTATCAATCGACGATTTCTTTTTCTCGTGTATAAATAGACATTCAGAATACGGGTCAAGGTTTTGGCAGGGACATCAACATGGTGGACATCCTAGGTTTCAGCAGTAACAGATTCTATTATATTGACTTGTTTTCCCTTCAATGCAGCAATAAATGCATTCATATCTAAGTTGGGCATGCACAAACAAATCTAGTTAAGTGTGTTAAGCCTTGTTCACATGGGCGATGTAAATCGATTCGTAGAAATCGACTTGCCCAGTTTGGGTTACATTTCTCATGTGAACGGGCGTGTGAGTCGAATTAGGGCTGTATCGATTTCTGTGATTTGGATAATGTAAACCAGTTGTGGAGGTCGATTATGTGAGTCGATTTCTGTGAATCAATTTATTTTGCCCGTGTGGATGCACTGAGATGGATTAAGGGGGTCACACTTTCCAGTCGCATATTATATAACTTAGTCTATGAAACCGCTAGCTGGGCACAGATATTTTTTTCATAATTTATTTTTAGGGATTCACTGCCCAGCAGAAGTTTTGACCGTTCCAAACCAATACGATTCAGTACATACATATCTAGGTCGAACCCACTCTCTCATGGTGACGTCGACTAACCGAAAACTGGCGCTGGTCAGACTGGACTTGCTCATGCGCAGATATCGATTTCCGGCCCAAGTACTGCCCGTGTGAACGGGCGTCTAAATCGATTCATATGATTCGCCTTGGCTGAATCGCTTTAGATTTTGCCCGTGTGAACACGGCTTAAGTTTTGAAAATTTGATGTTTGAATCGGACTGTGCAGTTACCTCTCGTGTGCAAACGTTGGGCATTTTGAGTAGATATAATTGAAGTTTAAGCATATTTAAGCAAATAATTAGACCACCCAAAGTGATAGCGAACTGGGCATGTCACTGGGCACTGCATTGACTACCACCGTCGGGAAAGCCAAATTAGGTATTAAGTTCACTGACTGAGGGTGAGGTTGACCTCTGAACTGAATAAACCGGGAGACAACTTAGATCGTTCTATCATGTATGTGTACGCCTATCGTACAGTCTACTCAGAGGAGGAAAAGTGCAGGGGATAACAATTGCCTAGAACTTATCAAATGTCTAACGAATGCATTTTTTAATGCACCAATTTCCGTTGTGAAATGCAACCTAGGTAGCCATGCAATTTAATACCCCCGCCCCTCCCCCGTGCCATGTTCAGCAATACATCTTGTCCCCTGGCATCTGGTGCTTGTACTTGCTCAGTTTCAAGGATTTAAAAAATATATGTTGTCCATTCGAATGCTTCATGACATCCTCACAGCTTGATTTGGTTGGTTGTTGGAGTGTTACGTCCTGGCAACATTTAAGGTCATATCAGGATGGGTACCGACTTGTGAGAGTGCACACTCATGGCTACTACATAGTGCTGCCCCACTGGGAAATCAGGGTGCTGGTGCCATGACCCGATATCCCACTCAGTCACGTTATCCTGACACTGAGCTAACCAGCCCTTGCCATACCCTATTAATGCCAAGCGCCAGGCTAGGAAGTGACAAGTATCAATTTGATAAGTTATTCGTTTGACTCTACCGATCTCCCACACATGAGGCCCGCACTCTACCAATTCAGCCATTGCGCCCGGTCCCTCACAGTTTCATATATGGGGTTCTGATTGCTTTAGCTTACTCAGGGCAGCTACAGACAGAGAGGGATTACACCCCAACTCCCATGATCCATCTGGACAATAAGGGCTGAACTTCAGTCAGTGTAATATTGTTACCTCCAGATAGCCTTGGCATAAAAACCAAAAACGCCTACAAACAAAACGTACCTCCACATAGGTGTCATTGTAAGGTTGGTACATGAGGGACACTTCCTTCAACCAGGGATCTGAGCTAGAGCCATCCGACGAGGCAAAGTCCTGCAAGAAGAAGCATTAAATGGAGAAGTGAGAGACAAAAGGGAAGACCACTAACTTTCAACAAAGACCCTATAATACTAAGACGGCTCTCTCCCATGGTAATGTAAATTTTGCAGTGCCACCTTGTGGTGAGTTTGATCAGCCCAGCTGCTGGTTGGTGTTTCACATGTAAACACATACAATTATTTTATACATGAGATAGGTAAGTATGAATACACATCAATATGAAATTGCTATGAACAAATACACATCATCACCAGCATCACCATCAGCATTGCCATCATCACACATCTTTCACATTCATATATACATTTATACATATAATGTAGCATCTGTTTAACCAAGAGAACAGCCAGCACACCAAGTGGTGGGTTTGATCATTTTGATTACACAGTACAGGCTGAGTGAGCCGTCTTAGTATTATAGGGTCTTTGCTTTCAACACAATCTCTTAATTGTCCAGGGCAAACACCTGACCAAACCTTGAACAATATGAACAAAGCTAAGATATTCTGAACCAACCATCTTAGCTTGTTGGCTTTCTCTTTCCAATTGTCCAATAGTATTAAGCTTATTAAGTAAATGATAATATATAAATATGTATTCTTTAGAAAACTTGACGATAAATGCATTCTGTTATTGTTAATATCAAACCGAATGGCTGAGTGAATAGAGTGTCCGTTTTCTGTGCAGGAGGCCGACGGTTCGAATATTGGCTAAGTCAAACGTTACTAAGATAGATCAAGGACTGCTTGGACTAGTGTCAAGATATTTGGACTGATTGGGATATTAAAATGAGGGAGCACTGTAAAGTAATCATGAATGTGCACTGCTCCAAGTCGGTATCTAACTTTCAAGATCATAAAATCCAAGCTCAAACAGTCATATGTCTCTTATGCGGAATAAATATAGTCGGGGATTTGATTTGCTTTTGGTGAGATTTTCTGGGGCGGATATGGAGACATTGTAACAAATATTACACCATTGTGCAATTCTGAAAGTTGAAACTTTCATGATATCATAATTCAAGGACCAACATATACATCAATAACTGGGTCTGACATTTGCTTGTGAATATAAAAGGGTTTTACAGCATTTGCCAGGAGGCTGTTCATGGGGACATTCCATCGCAGTCAATCTGGGACTTGCAAAAGCAGCTCTTTTAGTTTTAATTAATGCTCTTGATAGATTACGTTGAAATCTGTCTTTTACAGCAATGTTTCTTTGTCTGTGTTAATGATCAATTGTGGACATTTCGTGCGTCTTCTCGCTCACTGACAGCAAAGGAAAGTGATGCATTGCTTTGAATAGTGTCGGCCGCGTGCATGCATGGTTGGTAACTCCAGCCATTAAATCATGACAACCGAACCAAACCTTGATGGAAGTTGTCACAGGAGGCAATCAATTTTGGTGCGCAAGAATGTGCTTACCAAGCCTTGTTATTTGTTTATTTGTGCTTAGGCCTACGCCTGTTCAATTGAAAGTTCCTGAATGTTATTGAATTTACTTGCCGATTAGCGGTCTAACTCCAAATGTGAATCACAGCTAAACATTGTTGTAACTTTAATTTATTTACACAAAAACCGGACAAGCAATTCTTGACAATAATGGCGTTGCTGTTCTTGTTTGGGAAGGTGGTGGATATGGCTTACGGCGGGGTGGGGGGATTAGTTGAGGGGGTCAAGATTGAATCGATTAGCAGTCTAAATAGACGAAGGAGAAGAGCATGCAATTTTAAGATACAATCTGCTAGTGATGTATAAGATTTGCACAGGTGGTTGATTACACTGATTTTAATCATTTTTCCCATCTTCTAGCATGAGTGATTGACTGTTTCATTGATTGATTAACTAATTGATTTATTCAGTGATTGATTGATTAATCCATTCCGACGAATGGATCATAGAAACAGCAGTTCCCGGGTTTACATTATTATTCCCAGATTGCAGGCTGCAAGAAATTATTAGAGGGACAGGGCTTAGTCACTGAATACAAACTTTTCGAGAATATTTTCCGATCCACTAGGCTAGCGTAAATTCTTTTTTATTATCAGCAACAGGTTTCTAATAAGCGATATGTTTGAAAAGTATACACAAAAATGTGTTCAAAGGGTTTATTCATCAAAAGATGTGCTAAACCTGTGTTAGTAACAGTTAATTGATATGCAATGGTATATTCAAATCTAGGTTGATTTCCCCCCCAAAGAAAGGGCTCCAATATACCATTATACAACACTAATAAAGTAGCCTAATATACAACAATTACCGAAATAGATTTGTCTAGTGTGTTCTCGGTGGAAGGGTTAATATATTGAGTTGACACTGGATGTACACGGGATTTCCCTCTTTAGTTAGGTGAGTTAGCTTAACCTTATTTGACTGTGGTGGGCATATGCCCCTACAGCTACGTAGACCTATATATGGGTCGACCCAGACACATATTACCTACTTACATTAGGTATCACAGATGATTTTTTTAATGCAAAAAAGTGTTAAACTTATGAAATTTCTTAGTTTTTATTTCATCAAGATATCTCAAACAGTTTAGCTTTGAGAGACATTAAAAGATTTAATAAACTGGGGTTAATTTCGGACTTGTAAAAATAGGACAAAAAGCCATTTTCAAGAACCCATATCTTAAAAAGTAAGAGAAATATACCATCGAGGCTCTGAAATTGACTTGTATACTACATTAATTTTATTAAGCAAATTACAGTCATCACACAATTCATTTGTTGAAGTTACAGGCATATCAATTATGCAAATTATTTTAATCACTGCCCAACGAGAAATACACAGACAGCACAAAACTGTTACTTTGACTGGTCATAAAATGGTTATTATTGTCCCTATGCGATTCACCTTTGAGAAACCATCTGACATATATACGAACTACATGTTTATGTTTTTTCTTGATTCTGTATATATTAGTTTTAGAAGAATATGACTTCAAAAATTGAAAATATGCTAATTTGACCCATGTCCGAGGCTCAATATTTTTATGGAAAAATAGCTCAAATGACCCAAACTTCAACAGTGCCTGATGACCAAACCGTTTGAGATACAGACATGAAACTTGCAATATGACCATGTTGGACAATGCTCTTTACAATGAAACCATTTGTTTCCTTTAAATTAATATTCGCATAGCTCTAGTGACATTAAAATATCCCCTTTTTCAGATAATTTAGCATTGTTTTCAGTATGGAAAAAAATTACCCATTCTTCAACCATGTCCATGACCAAGCCATCTGAGGTAGGCCTACAAACATGAAACTTGCAATAGGACCATTGTCGGTCATGTTCTTTACAATGAAAACATATTTGGTTCATTTAGAGTAATATTTACAGAGGCATAGTGGCATTAAAAAGTCTTTTTGTCTTTTTGTCCCACAAATCTCTATACCTTAAAAACATATATCAGAATATTCCTTGTACAAATTCTCAAGATCTGTGAGCCCAGGTACAGACCAGGACCGTAAATTAGAAGCATGGACTTCAAAATCATGAGCTAAAACAAAACAGGACTCCACAGTTGCAATATTGTCCACTCGTGGCCATCTGAAAATATTTCTGGGTCCACGATTAAGGAACTGGACTGTAGCCAACCTCGGATTGTCTACCTTAATTATCTCCCCAACATAGAAACGCTCATCATAAGCAACTGCAACCCAATTCCCTTGGTTGGACTTGCAGATCTCAAAAGTTTCTTTAACTTTAAGACTATCATATGTCCTTTGTCTTTTTGAATTACCACTACCTGAACTCTCGGTCTCACTCTCACTAAGTTTCCTTTTCTGCCCCCTCCCTACATTCTCAATCTCATTCTCATTTAGGCCTACCTCTGATGTTACAATTTCTCCATCGAGAAATATTTCCCTCTCCAAGTTTATACTTTCATCAAGAACAGATTTTAAATCACACACAAGTGTAGCCAAATCTTTTTTTCCCCCATAGGAACTGTTTATTTTTCACTCCCAACACATTGTTTAGGTATCTCATTTCATTCTGTACCATGTCCTTTTTCATTTTCAGTGTCACACACCTTTTCAACCCCTTGTCAACATCGGACCATTTTGTACACGGCCCACCATGTGCTTTGAGTTTTGAAGCTAGATCTGCCCGCATTTGAATTTTTTTGGCTGCACTTTCTCCTTTTTTTCTGAAGTTTGCTTTGATTTTTTCCTTTGTTTTCTCCAATACATCCTTTTCTGCAGCCATATGTTTTTGTCAGAGTTCACTGCTTTTGCCTCTGGGCATGCTTAGCAATTTTGTCTGTTCTGCTTCAGGTTTCCCTGCAAGCCATACTGAAATAGTCTTACTTTGCTTGACCATTTGGATGCCAGAATGAAAATGCAAAGAAGCATTCCTTCGTCGAAACTGAGAATAGTCTAAATCGCCAAACTCATATTCTGATATTAAGTTAGTTAGCTTACAATGCTTCATGTCAGCACTTAACTGAGAAGTTGGTGCCTGACCATATTTTCCACCAGGCAAGAAGTCATGGAGTTGCCTTTCAGTGACCAACACAAAACCCCGCATAATAGCACAAAGCACCTGTTTTGTCATTTCTTCCCCATTTTGATTTGGACTGAATACACTGCTATTTTCACTGGCAATTTTAAATTCAGGCCACATTGCAGTTTCAGGGTTTAAAAGGTCTGTGCTGTCTTCAGCCCAACTACGAAAACAATCATACATTTTCTGGAAATAGATATACTGGTCCACATATTCAACCCCACCATGTAGCATATTCCAAAATGGACCTGTAACTTTAAAGTAAAGTATCCCCTATGCACGAATTAATGCATTCATCTCTTCACTTCTAGCATCATGCAGGACACTTTCAAGTTTTAATTTAATATTCCTTTATAATGATCAAGAAAATAAATTATTTTGTGGTTCTGGCTATACAAGGCTCCTTGAAAATAATTATTAAAACGGTTCATTCTAAAGCTTGTTATGCTAGATTCCATGCCAATAATACAGTCAGTTCTACAACAGCTTTTTTCATCTCCTCGGGGGCCAAAAACATCACAAGCAGTCCGCACATATCGAGCAGCAGTGGATTACCCGGATGTCCTAAAATGTTTGTATTTGTCCATTGCATCCCTACCTAGCCCATGACCAAGCTCACTGACAATTTTCTTTTCAGATACCCTGAGAATGGATTCACACTGGTTAGACATACCTAATAAAAAGTGAGCATTGCAATAAAGAAAATGTAGCTCATCAGATTCTCTGAGTAAATCTTCCCTGTATTGTGGCATTTATTTACACTTGCATGATCTGACATCATAGCAAACATTCTTTTTAGAATTTCTTTGTACACCTTCTCCTTTTCAACAGAATCACTATATATATCTGACAATTCATCCATCATGGCAATTGAATTGTCCAATAATGTAGAACTGTCCTCAGTTGCTACAGAAACAAAACCTACAGACACTGTCTTCCCAGAGTCCAGAGTCACCTGATTTACAAAACTTTTCTGATGATCCCTTGATGTCCCATCACCATATAAATCCCATTTGTCACTGCTGATAATTTCCTTTGCGACCTGAAACTTTGACAGTACATGGGCCCTATCAGCCATGCTATTTGCTGTAGAAGCACTTGGTAACTGGTCCAATGGTATTTTTTTATCAAATAGCCATTTTGCTACTGTTTGTATCACCTGGCTACATTTGTTGGTAGGTACATCTAACTCGCCCACTAACTCCATTGTCCATGTTGGCCCTAACGTGGGTAATTCGCAGCGGGACGTGGGGTGGGACTGCCCGGCCGCCTGCCAATTTACGGATTAACTAACTCGGTACTGGGGTCGCCCCTAGCGTGACTCCAGCCCTACTCCAGTGCCCCCCGACCCTGCTGCCGCCACCTGCCGGTTTAACTTGGCATCATACAAAACCCCACTGACCACACGCATGAGCCGCAGCCTCAGTCGCCGCTTGGACACGAACCTGCTAACTACAGCTAGCCCGATTCAGCAGAGCATCTGACGCCGCAAGAACGCCGCAAGAACAAGAAGAAAATGCCGAAACGCACCAGCAGAACAAAGGGACGCCCACGCTCCATAGTGACGAAAGTGTTTGTCACTACCCCGAAAGGAGTAAGAACGCCCAGCTCAGCTGTACGCACGCTCTCCAACAGTGAATCGGACGGAAGCCATGCACAGCGTACAAATCACCCAACATCACCGACGAACGGACTGGATAAGATAGAGAAGGCCCTCCCGGACAAATTGGACACGGTTACGAGTGCCATTATAACCCGGTTTAATGCCCTCGAAACGGCAAAAGTCTGTGCCCCCTGCGATGAACAATCCGCCTGAATAGGCGCCAACCATCCCACGTGGCGCACGCAATGGCTGACACAGTGGCAGCCCGAGGCGGCGTCGACGCAGCAGGAGCCGCTTGCGCACTAGGACAGCTAAACGATCACCAGATAGACAAAGCCATTACTATCGCAGAGACAACAGCCTCCGAAGCCACAGGAGGCACAACCGCAAAAGATCACCATCCTGCACTGATTCTGAGTCGGATCACAGAGGATCAATCGATGATCTGTTCAAGGACAAAGGATTGCGCTCAAGCAAGAGAGGTAGGATTTCCAGACTGACAGATTTGTCATCCGAGGGGACCGTAAGGGCAAAGTGGGCCTCGGCGAGAGCACATGCATGGAGTACTTTGACGCTTTGTTCCGCATGTGTAAGGACTCAACCGTGCCAAAGGCATGGATCAAGCCATTACGTAAGCACCTGGAGCAGCTCAGCACGATGGCACTGGACTGGGATTGGGAAACATGCATACTTTGGTCGGAGCAAGTATTTAGCATGATAGATGACAGGCGCCTACCCAACTGATGGGACGATATATATCCGATAGATGACAGGCGATGCGACAATATATATGCCATCAAAGATGTACAACGGGATGCCCAGGCGGTGGGAACACGCCTTGCCGTTAAAGAGAAGAAAACTGCCAACTACTACAAACGCCCAGAGGAATACGGTGGGTACGACTACGGCAACCGCAGCGAGTTCTGAGCAGCAACGGACGGCCGTCCGTGCCATCAGTGGAACTGGGGTACGGACTGTGGCCACTCAGCGACACACGGCACACTACCCAACCATTTCTGCCACGTCTGCGCCTGGTGCACAAATAAATACAGGAAAGCCAACCCACACCGCGAGGACGAATGCAATAACAAAAAATGAGCATTGGAGAAGAAACAAGCAGCCGAATCCGAATCTTCCGCCACCACCGACGCAACTCGGTCGGGTTTTCAGTAGATCGGCCGGCAGCAACGTTGGCAGTACTGACCGAGAGTACTGAGCTTCCACCCGACAACAATACCACAGACAACCATCATGGTGAGCCTCATTACCTTACCGCTAACACTCATGACAGTTGCTTGAAAATATCGCCTTCTACCGTATCCCGCCTCCCCTTAATGGTCAGCCCAGCTGCCCCATGCTCGACCCACGCAACCAGCTCCCCGGCCCCACCAACTAGGTCAGACGCCCTCCCTCGCCCGCTCCAACTCATCCTAGCCGCAAAACCCCCTCCCCCTCCACCTACCACGCACTCCCACACAACCAATCCCCCCCCAACCATGTGATGGCGGAAGCCGCCTACTCCCCGCCTCCCGTTGCCACCCTCCCCCGGGGAAACCTGCCCTTCTGCCCAAAACCGGAAGGGATTCCCCTTCACCACTATACCCCGATGATGTCACAGGTTGCCGGTAGCCATGCCCCCCTCCTACGGCGATGTAAACACGCTGGGCACGCCCACCCCTCAACCGGCACCCGCCCAACCCGCCACGCCCCCCCTCCCACACTCCCACCCCAACCACCAGCTACCTCACACACTGGTACAGCCCACCCATTGGTAGTCGGCATTTACTCGCAAGTTGATGAAAAGGCACACGAGACTGATGAGGCCCTCACTTACGACGTCAGACGATGAGCAGATGATGACATAGACGCCATAACCAGCAACAACCTACTTACACCAGCCGCATTGTACAACCTACGCCACACCCCGACCTCCTGCAGACTGACGCTAATCAACCTATGGCCGAGGACCGTCCCCGGGACCCGGTCGACGACGTTCGGGAACTCGGTGCCTGGAGGTCGGATGTCATGTACAGTTACGTGCCTAAAAAGGCATTCTCGGTGGCCACTCAGGCACTCTCTAACTTATTTGGTTGAGATTGCCGAGGGTCCTGTTGTCCGTGCTATCTTGATTTCTGTAACTGTTTGACTGTCTGTGCTGAATAAATGCAAAATATACCACACCTGTCTTGTTGTGAATTGTCCATGTTAGCCCTAACGTGGGTAATTCGCAGTGACCCTTCAAGCTTCATGACGACTGCCCTGCCGCCTGCCGATTTACAGATTAACTAACTCGGTACTGGGGTCACCCCTAGCATGACTCCAGCCCTACTCCAGCACCCCCCGACCCTGCTGCCGCCACCTGCTGGTTTAACTTGGCATCATACGAAACCCCACTGACCACACGCACGAGCCGCAGCCTCAGTCACCGCTTGGACACAAACCCGCTAACTACAGCTATCCCGATTCAGCCACAGCTCACCCCTCAACTACAAAAGGAACAGTAGACCGCGAGGGTTGAGATTGCTGAGGGTCCTGTTGTCCGTGCTATCTTGATTACTGTAACTGTTCGACTGTCTGTGCCGAATAAATGCAAAATATAGCACACCTGTCTCGTTGTGAATTACACATTTCTCAAGAAAGTTGACATATGGTTGCCCAGGACTGTCACCTTTTGTTGTGAAGTCATCATGTGACATTGCAAAAACCAGTCCCGCTTTTATCACCACACATTCATCTGTCACCACTTTCAGTTTTTTACGAAGCTGTGTACAATTGGATGAATATAACTTAGATTTGTTACGTGAAGCAGAAAGCATGGTTTCCACATTCTTAATTTTCTTTTTTAGTTCATATCTTTGGTCACACTTTTTGCACACTACTGACACATTAGTTGCCCTTTTGTCCTTTTTTTATTTTACGTTCTTTTGCACTGATGTACTTAGATCTCCTAGAAAGTCTTTTATAATGTGTGCCACCTTCAATGTCTTTTATTTCTGCACTGAGCTTGTTGACATTTGCATGGAGGTTACTGTTTTCAACTGTTAACTTAACAATTTCTTCTTCTGCTGCTTTCAGGTTTCTTTCTGTCTCTACAAGCTCTTTCTGTATAACTCCAAGCCTGTTGTTGCATTCCTCATACATCTCACTCAATATTTCTGCTTTCACTTGATCATTCAACAAATTATCTTTCATTTCTAATTGGAATTTAGTTTCTTTCAGTTCTTTTGTAGCAATTTTCAGTTCACTGACTTCAGGCGCATCAACTGGCTTTGACATTAGTTCAACTGTCTTTGGCTTGAGTTCACATGGCCTGTCACCTGAGTCTATTGTTATAACAAGTTTCTGTTTGAACTCTAGAAGCTTGGACCCTTTTTTTGACTTGTTGGCTTTCTTAAGACTTACTCGCATCTTCCCTACATATGATTCATAAGCACACATATCAACAAATAAGTTTGGCCAGAGGGTTTGAATAACATGAAATGTATTTACTTCGGATTCCTCCAGTTCCAGGAGAACTCCATTTGTTGGGGGAGAGCTTGGGAGTTCCTTTGGGAAAGGTTCATTGACTATCAGACGATCGATTCCCATCTCAGCACAAAATGGACATGTAATGAAATAAACGTACAATATGCAGTTGTGTAAGTAAATCTATTTTTACTCACCGATTCTATTCAAATCTGTGACAAGGTTGTAATATTCCTTTATGTCTTTTTGCTCTGCCAACTTTTCTGCTTCTTGCACACACTTTTCTATGATGCTTCAGCTTTTTGATCCTGCACAATTAGATAAAGCTGGGAACATTAACACCATCCAACTTGAAACATTGTCCCACGAAACACTACTTTCTAATTTGATATGGTACACTTATAAAAGTAGAAGATTTGATGCTTTATCATGAAACTTGGGTATATTTGGTCTGCGACCTCTACCTTTGGCACATATAATACTTCTCAGAAGCTTCATTTGTGCATCATCTGAAATATAAAAACAAATTGTGAATTGTGTATTCACTTTCATTTTATTTGAATGCTAAACCAATTTTTTACCTTAAAATAATCCAAATACACTCACAAAATGTTATTCTATTTCCTCTAAATGTTAGCACTAGTTAATCTTGTTCGCAATATTTTCCTTTAATATCACATTATGTATTTAAAAGCCACTTTATCTGAATAATGATACAGTCTGGAGATCAACACTTGCGATAATACCAGTCCGCCGAGCAGCAAACATTGAGTTTCACCATTTTATATACCCCCGGTCTTGCACCTCCCGAAAATGTTGATCACGGTTTTATTATTGAAGTGCATCATTGGTATCATTACAAATAAAGCAGTTTGATTCAAAACATCATAAAAAGTAGTCATGAATTGTTTCATAGGGTTTTTCGATGTGAAACGGAACATTTGAGAGTCCCAAACTTTGTCCCTTTGCCAAAACTCTAGTGGAAACCTGGACATTTCGCCATTGCTGTATAATGTATCAACAAGTTTAATCAGACAAATCTAGTAAACAGGTGCAAATAATTTTAAATGAACTTGTAAGAATATTGATAGGTATCTTATAAATCATTCACTTTCCAATTTCTGCTAGAATATTAGTGGGAATGTCCTGTTCCGAGTCCATTTTGATAGCGAATCACACTGACAGTCTACACAAAATGGTGGCCAGTCTGAGAGTGAAGCGGCGAAGATTAAGTAAAGCCAACCACTTAAGGATTTCGCGCTGCGCATTAGCCCACATGGTATCGAAAAACATAATTGATTATTTAAAAGGAGGACAAAATTAGCTTTCTAACGACATAAAAAAATATATATTGAGAATTATGAGTCGTCTTGGGCATCATTTTGAAGTTTTTAAAAGTTTTTTAATGATATTTCTGTTCAAAGTTCTTGTTAATGTTTGATACTAAACTGCGGGTAAGAATCTGCTCTATCACTTCTATGTAAATTTGAACATGAGGAACCTATGGGGTTTTGCGCCACTTTAATTGAATGCTGCATCAACATTTCTTGATGGTCTGGAGATCTGGCCAAAATATGTGAAATCCACAAATTCTACTCTCAAATATGTCACTTTTACTAAGTCTGTACAGTGACACAAACATTAAATAACACATACCCAAAGGACAGTTCATCACCTGTTATTCCATATACTTTTTATTTCAGTGGGTAGATTTTAAGACAAATCATAGTTAGTTTAAAACGGCCTTTGTTGGTGCTGAATCACACATTTCCAGCGGCCTGGGGTGCTCTATTGCGATACCTACTTACATTGCGAGCATCAAACTTCAAAGACACTTATTGCATGTGCTTCTAAACTAACATACACAAAAGGTATTTACAAAATAGGCCCCTATGCAAAGAAAGTAGCAATGATCGATGTTCTATCTAATCTTGTGACAATTTACATGTGTTTCAAAGTCATGTGTGTACTTCTAAAAGTTCTAATGTCCACTATTATGTGTAATTACTCCCACAGCCCTGCATCCTGTAGGCTAAAGGGAGGGAGGGAGGGATAGAGCGCGAGGGAGAGAGGGGAAGAGAGAGGGGAAGAGAGGGGAAGAGAGAGGGGAAGAGAGAGGGGAAGAGGGGGAGAGGGGGGAAGATATGGGAAGAGAGGGGAAGAGAGAGAGGAAGAGAGAGGGGAAGAGAGGGGAAGAGAGGGAGAGAGAGGGGAAGATATGGGAAGAGAGGGAGAGAGGGGAAGAGAGAGGGGAAGAGAGAGGGGAAGAGAGGGGAAGAGATGGGAAGAGAAGGAGAAAGAGGGGGAGAAAGGGGAAAAGAGGGTAGAGACTTGTGTCCTTAATATTAGTAATAATTATTCTTTATTTTCAATTTTACTTTAATTGTACTTTAAGTTATAACAATTACATTATGGCATGCCATTATTGAACATGGACACAAAAATTCTAGTTTACAAAATATTTCTAGTTTACAAAAATTCTAGTTTACAAGACATTTAACACATATATAGATATATACATATATAGATACAAACATACAAAGATAAACAATACAACATAAGATTTTACTAAAAATACAAACTATGTCTACATATCTACACATATATACACATATCTACAAATATTTACAATCACTTGTCGTTCATCCCGTTGGAGCCCGCCCCAGCTGGTGACATCGGGGCTGATGGGGGAAAGAGGTCCAAGTATCCCCGACAGCCCCGGCAAGTTCAATAGTCCGTCAGACGTTGGGCTGGCCAACTCAGACAAATTTCTTGGTGCTGTGGTGGCTCGTGTTGGCATGGAGCTCGCCATGGTACTGGCACCGGAAGTCGTCGGCCAGCCCACACCACCAGTGGCCGCACCAGCTGGGTGGGCAACTAGTTCTGGAGGGACCCTGGTGTGGCCCGCCATACCCAGTGTCCGGGGTCCAGCAGGCGGCTTCGCCATCGCCACAGACGGCCATGGCACGACCTGAGGCTGAGGCATGTGGAGAGGCTGTAGAGGCAGAGGTTGAGGCATGTGGAGCGGCTGTAAGGGCAGAGGTTGAGGCATGTGGAGCGGCTGTATGGGCAGAAGTTGAGGCAGATGTTGAGGCAGATGTTGAGCTAGAGGCTGAGGTTGCGGCTGCGGCTGTGGCTGAGGCTGAGGCTGAAGATGCAGCTGCGTCATATACTGCTGCACATACTCCTGTGTCTGCGACGCCCAGGGTGATACTGGTGGTGGCTGGTGCATCCACTCGTGGGGTTGCGGCTGGTACAACTGACTCGTTGACACAGGAGCAGGTGCAGCCACATGAGCCACCGCAGCCACAGGAGCTAGGCCTTGTTGCCATTGGTAATCCGCCTCCAAAACCTGTGACAAGATCCGGTTGATCGGTGCACAGGTCTCCACAAACCGCTCCTCCGGCATTGTCAGGAGCATATCGCGCACAGTTCACAAACGCGATACGCTGCGTCATCACCTTCAGCATGTCCCCAGACTCGTCGAGGAGGTTTGCGTCGTCTGGGGTTGACCGCTTCCCCTTCCCCTTTCCCCGCTCACGGACTGGAGCGGGAGGAGTCCTCCTCCATCCCCATGTCCAGATCCGTGCCGAGATTATCCTCGAGGCCGACATCGCGATGCACAGCCTCTATGGCAGCGGCCAGCTGCAAGACAAAATAATAAAATAACATAAGCAACATGAATGCAAATCAATCTTTCCACAAAAGATAACACAAGTCAACAATAAAGCACAAATATTTAACGATAAATGATGAAATTGATTTATCAAGATTCATTACATAAATAACATATATCGATTGTCGACTTCTCGATATAACAATAACAACACAACAAGTCAACAATAAAGAAAAACAACAAATATATAACATTAAACAATTAACTTGATTTATCAAGATTATTTACGTAAATAACATATATCAGTTTGTCGACTTCTCCAGAATAATAGGGGTTTTACACGGACAACGGACTGCAGGAAACCGAACTTCCGCATTCTGCACTGCTCCCTCTCAGTCAGTTCAGGCGCTCCGTTCCCGCTCTTCTTTTTGTGCAGGCGCGTGTTGGTGTCCCGGAGTGACTTGAACCACTTCTGGAGATGGACTGCTGTCGTCCTCAAAAGCATCGCCTGGTCCTCCCACATCTTCCTTCCTGTCAGAGCGGTGGTAGGCTGTCATCTTGACATTCCAGATGACTGTATTCTCCTGCAGGAAGTCAAGCATCTGACCCTCCTTGAAGACCGACAGAGAACAGTCGCTTTATTTGGCCCTCCTTCTCTTGGCAGAGGACAGGCCGGAGGTGCTGGTGGAGACTGAGGCGGGGGCGGTGGAGGCGGTGGACGACACTCGTGAGCTGCCCCGAGAAGCAGGAGATGGAGAGCTGGAGTGGGGAAGCCACTGGCGCGTCGACTGCGTCTCCACTTCCATCTCCAGCTCTTCCAATGAAGAGTGGTGTTGTGGAGAGTGGTGTTGTGGAGAGTGGTGTTGTGGAGAGTGGTGAGGTGAGGAGGCAGGTGAGGAGACTGGTGATGGTGAAGATAGCAAAGTCTGCCTCTTCCTGCCTCTCCTACGGCCTAATCCTCCTCCAGTGATGAGAGCAGCCCTGGAGGCTGGTGTAGCAGCAGCAGCAGCAGTAGTGTTCTTCTTAGTGGGATTAAAACATTAATAAGCTTAAAGAAATTGAACTATCTGTGGGAAAGCCACCACAGACTCATGCGGGAGGTCGGTGGGACCAAGTGGTCCTTAGCCGCTGCCGTATTGGCCACGCCACTCGTGGCTTACACATGCTTTTCTGCTCAAGGGGGAACCTCCCCCTGAATGTATTGGGTGTCAGTCCCCGCTGACACTCAAACACATTTTACTAAGTTACGTTGATTTTTTGGCCCTGCACCAACAGTTCTACACTGCAGACAGTATGCATGACCTTTTTACTAAGGTAAAACAGGAAAACATGTTAACCTTTTGAGGGCAGCTGGACTGTACCACCTCATATAGTTTACTAAATAGATTCTATCAATTATTAATCAAACTTTTCTTTTTCTATGGGAATTTGTTTCCCTTGACCACAGTTATATGATTGTGAGCTTTCTAATTTAATGAGTGTCTATTGGCACATAATTGATTGTCTGCTTTTACATGTAAAAGCGATGGTTTGAACAAAAAACTAACATTTCTCGCCCCGAATATGGCCTATGCTGCCGACACGGCGTAAAGCAACCACCAATCCATCAATCAATCTTCTTAGCAGGTATGGTGGAAGAGTGAGGGGACAGCTGCTGCTCCAGGGTATTTATACCCAGGTGGCGACCGACCCCCGTGACCTCTCGGCGATAGCATATGCTTTGCATATGCTACCATTGGTTTCGCATAGGTTGTGCATACGCTACTCATAAGTCGATACGCTAGGCATAGGTTGGCCATAGGTTATGTATACGCTTGACCTGTCAATCACAACCGTCAAGACAAATCACAGAACGCTGTGCATAGGTCGGGTTACACTTTGAATACGCCGCCATAGGCTTGGGGTAGGTTATGTATAGGTTACGTATAGGTTACGCATAGGTTACGCATATGCTTCAAAAGCTCCCGCAGTGCAAAAAGGTCGGCTTACGATGACCTATAACATTTTTCAAATTTTTGCGGTAAGTTACGCATACGCCGCCACCATAGGTCGTAGTGTGACAGCCCCATAAACAACCCAGTAGAAAAAGAGTTGGAAGGTGGGTTATGGAAATAATCATATGATTCACAATCTAATATGTTAAATATAATTTTTCAAATACTTATCTCTTGCAGCTCACTATTTTGGGGGGTGGATAATTGATTAAATTATGTAGATTAATAGACTTTAAAAGTAAAATCAAGAGCTTCTAGTGGGTGCCACCTTATTTTCTTTGCATTCCAATCTTCCAATTGTGCCACTGCATAACAGTATAGATCAACATTGCGTGCTGGACCTACTGACTCCACAGCTTGTTTCGTGCCAAGGCAGTGTTTGCTCAGATTTAGAGATGGTCAGCATTCACCCCTGCTTTTGATAGGGGTTGAATCTTTCATATAAATATATATCACGTAACTGTCAAGTCCGAAACGGGAATGCACTGGACATCGATCTGCTAGGAATCCTGGCGGGTACAACTGATCATGTTGAGGCATCCTATATGCTTTTGGATCAAGGGGAAAGAGAGAGGCATTTGAATGAGGCCTACTAGGGTGATGGGAAAGGATCTGAGAGACTCGCTGAGGTACTGAGGCAGCATGAAGACCAAGTGCCCTTAGAAGTAAAGACTTGAGCTTTCACTCAACTCCTACTACGGTATGCAAGTATCTATCTACTTGCCACTACTCTGTGTAATATATGTGTAAAAGACATCCAGGCACGAGCAGAGAACAAAGGAATATGTAAATGAGATGACGTCAGAGGCACAGGGTGCCGGTGGTTCAGGTCCCTGGATGGTGAATAAAGCATTCAGTATCCAGAAGTCAAAGTCTTCAGACGTCGTACTTTCACACTCTGTATAGAATCATAGGTTTTCTACGTGCTGCGGCACTAATACAAAGACCCTATAATACTAAGACGGCTCACTCCCTATCACTCACATGGTAATGTAAATTTCGCAGTGCCACCTTGTGGTGGGTTTGATCAGCCCAGCTGCTGATTGGTGTTTCACATGTAAACACATACAATTATATTATACATGAGATAGGTAAGTATGAATACACATCAATATGAAATTGATATGAACAAATACACATCATCATCAGCATCATCATCAGCATCGCCATCATCATACATCTTTCACATTCATATATATATTTATACATTGAATATAGCACCTGTTTAACCAATAGAACAGCCAGCACACCAAGTGGTGGGTTTGATCATTTTGATTACACAGTACATGTTGAGTGAGCCGTCTTAGTATTATAGGGTCTTTGACTAATATGAACTCAACAAATAAAAACCACAATGCCTGTGAATGAATAATAAACAAATAAATATTTGCAACAAAAAGTATCAGAACCAGAATCCAACTATTTGATGTGGTGGTGATAATGGTGGTGATGATGGTGGTGGTGATAATGGTGGTGATGGTGGTGAGGATGACCATGACGCTGAGGATGATGACATTGATGGTGGTGAGTGTAGCAGTGCTGATGATCACGACAATGGTGATGATGTCATGGTGGTGACAGTGGAAGTGATCGGCAGTGGTGATGATGATGGTGATACTAGTGGTGATGGCATTGATGGTGGTGGTGATGGCGATGATGATAATAATCATGATGATAATGATAATGAAAATAATAGGCCTACTATTGTCTCTGTTATAGGCCTACATCTGCAAAAACGCTTGACGTGTTTATATTATTCTCACTCGATCTGAGTCTGTTGCCTCAAAGCTAGGGTTGAGCCTTATTAAAACCTGCAATATGGATATTATTATGGCAGGCCTAAGTTTGTCAGGATGAAGACAATAATCACAATTAGGCCTAACTTTTTTTCTCTTTTGTTTACATCCTTGTACATAGGCTATGCATGCGTTATCATATCAAGCGTACCCGGTAATCGATACTTACAACTCGGATCATCCGAATCACGTTTTAGCTCATGCGCAGATCCTACAACCTCGGGTTGCATAAACCATATATAGAAACAAGAAGGTGCTCGGCCGCGGTGAGCACCCCATGAGACTACAAAACCCTTCCCCCTCATTTCACCTGTGATGCTGTTATTCAAAGCCAGACTACTAACACATTAACCATACCTAAAGAAGAAAGGAAGACAAGTCACAAGATAGACAGTGAGGATGTTGTGCTTTATTGGCATCAACTCCTGCTCACCTATCAGTGACCCATCACCCTAACCCCTCCTGTTCTACCCACACAGCAGCTCATTGGTCTCTATAGTCAGTCTCAAAATCAGTGCCTACAGCCCATGGAACCAGAGCTCCAGGGTTGTTGCACACACTCAATTTGGATATGTGAATTTTGATAGCATCAGACAGTGTCTGGGGTCGTGCTCAAGAGTAGGTCTGTCTCACTCAAGAGCCAGGAGTAGAGTGCCGCTGTCCAGTGTGACTGGAGCATCGGTCTGCATAATTAATAATTTAGTGCTGCTCGTGTGGTCAGGGGCCCGGGGGGAGAGAGCGACTGGCCATCCCACAACCCGCCAATCAAAACACCCCCCACAGCCTGGGAGGGCAGCACCACCCCATCGGAGTGGTGGTGACTCATCCCCAGCTGCAGGCGGCGCCTCAGTGTATATGTTGATTAGGCTGGTGTGCTGGGCCATTCGTCACCCTGGTGACAGATAGTTGCAAACAGTTACAAATATATATATATATACTAAAATGTCCTTTTTCTCCAATTGCATTCTTTATGAATACATAGAAGAACATTTCTTCAACCTTGAACTACTTCTGATATACCACATCTCTTCATTAATCTTTAGGCACCATGCATGCACATATATTTCACATAGTCTATATGAAGAGTTCAGGCACAAAACCACGTAAATGCCCATGCACAAATATGGTTTAAATAACAGATTGTTCCCTGAAAATTACTTTAATTCTCACAAATTCCACTTTTCATACGTTCATATGGTTATGGAGCAATGAACAAACAAAGTAGGTATATACAAAAAGTAACTGTTTGTAGGTTTGATTCCAATGTTTATCTCAATTTTTGGATTGGCGTTTACGTGGGTTTGCGCCTGAACTATTCATATCATGTCCTAATGTGAGTGGGGCATCATTGCTCATTAGATTACATAACCTTTTCCCCATTCCGTCGCCCAAGAATAATCATGCTCTCTGCCAATATATAATTCTAAACCGAAAATCCGTATATTTGTACACATAGAACTAGAGTAGATCTCTATATATTTCTATGCATAAATGGCCTGTCACACTATGATGTATAGCCTTAGCGTATGCCGACGTATGTGATTTTCGACCAACACATCGGCGCACATTGTCATACACTACGTATACATTGGGCATACCACGGGTACATTCCAGATACATCATTATACGTCATCTTACGTCGCCGCGCATCGACGCTCCGAAAAAATGTTGTGCATGCTCAAAATTTCCACCGTGTGTCGACGTGTGGCTTGTACCTTCCACATACGTTGCATGCACGTTAGGGGTACGTCAGCATACATTAGGAGTATGTTAGGGATACGTTGGGGTACATTGGTACATGTTAGCCATACTTCGCGTGTTGCTGACGTATATAATGTACTCCCAATGTTCCATTAACGTACGCGAGCGTACCCCTAGGGTATGCGAGCATGTCCCTAGCATATCGCCAGTGTATCGCCAGCTTATCGCCAGCATGTTGGTGGTCGGTATATCAAGGCACCATCGGGCTTCTTCCAGCAGACCTGCTCAACTCTTCAGAGAGGATGGATGTTCCAGCATCACTACCAAGTTGCCATTTACCAGCATGAGCTAGATCTCTACCTCATGGCTATTCTGGCGGCCCATGTCTTAGGAGAAGGAGGAGGCAGCAGCGGAGAATGTGGGTCAGACCCTGGATCAGGAGGCGGCCACAGTTTGGGTTGTATGACAAGCTTATTGTTGAGCTACGCAGCGAGGACCCCGCATTGGTCGTCAACTTTATGTGGATGCCTCCCCAGATGTTTGCTGAGATTGTGGCGAGAGTAGGACCCAGGATGGCCAAAAAAGTACACAACATACAGGGTGCCGCTCGAGCCTGAGCTGAAGATCGCCCTTACTCTGCGGCACCTGGCATCTGGGAACAAATCCTCGTCGATGAAGTTTGGGTGGAGGGTCCCCCATAACACACAGTCGCTCATTGTGCATGAAGTGTGTCAGGCCTTCATCGGTGAGCACCTGGATGAGGTCATGACGTGCCCCACGACCCCACAAGGATGGCATGCCATCGCCGACACATTCCTGGAGAAGTAGAACTTCCCCCATACCTGTAGCGCTCTGGATGGGAAGCACATCACATGCCGGTGACCTCCAAAGAGTGGGTCACTCTATTACAATTACAAGCGGTTTTACTCCGTGGTCCTGTTGTCATTTGTAGACGCGTACTACAAGTTCATCTGGGCAGATCTTGGGGGTATGGACTCTGCATCTGGTGCCCAGATCTACAACAACTCGGAGCTGAAGGCGGGCACTGCAGGTGGCACCATCAGTTTTCCAGACCCTGAACTAATCGTGAACGGCCAAAAGGATGTGCCTATTTCCTCATCGGTGATGATGCCTTCGCCCTGCGGCCGACAATGATGAAGCCATACAGTAGGAGGGGGTTGACAAATGAGGAGCGACTCTTCAACTACCGGCTCTCCCGAGCTAGGAGAGTGGTGGAGAATGCCTTTGGCATCCTAGCTAACCGCTTCCAGGTACTGCTGACGACTATGCAGCACCACCCCTCCACCGTGAAGCTCATCGTCACCGCATGCATTGTTGTGCACAACCTGATGAGAATGCGCTACCCAGGGCTGCAGAACCAGCAGCTGGATCGTCCAGAGACTGGGAACCACAACTTTGTCCCCGGAGCATGGAGAGAGGGCCAAAACCTGGCAGACATAGACATTCTTCCTAACCCCAATACCGCCTCCAAGACAGGAAAGGAGCAGCGGAATCTACTGAAAGACCCGCAGGATCACTTTCCTCGCAAGACAGCATGATCTGATGTAAAAAAAAATTGTATCTGTCTGTATGCAGTGATATGTCTACTGTTATGATATATTTATGTATACTTACATGTCCGGTATATTGTGAAATGTCTACTGTTATGAGATGTATATGTCTATTGCTATAAATAAACTATATCAATTTTTTATAACAGAACACAATTTCATGTCTGTTATATTGTTTATATACCTACAAGTATATTAGGTGTTGATATTAATTTGTTATAACATAATTAAACTCAGACAGGTATATTAGGTTTTGAATGTAATTTGTTATAATTAAACTCAGACACAAATCTAGTTTAAAATACTTATATATTTACTGGGCTAAATTTATTTCTTTTCTCTTTTCAGAAGAATTAAAATCTGACAGCATAACCTAGCTTAAAATACTAATTTATGTACATACTAATAACACAGCACAGAGAGGGAGAGAGAGGAAGAGAGAGGGGAAGAGAGTGGGGAAGAGAGAGGGAGAGAGAGGGGGAAGAGAGAGGGAAAGGGAGAGGGAAAGGGAGAGGGGAAGAGAGAGGAGAGAAAGGGGAATAGATAGTGGGAGAGGGGCAGAGAGAGGGGCAGAGAAAGGGGAAGAGAGAGGGAAAGAGAGAGGGGAAGAGAGAGCGGAGAGAAAGTGGAAGAGAGAGGAAACAGAGAAGAGAGTGGGGAAGAGAGGGGAAAAGGGGAACAGAGCGGAAATAGAGAAGAGAGAGGGAAGAGAGGGGAAGAGAAAGGAAAGAGAGAAGAGAGGGGGAAGGTAGGGGGAAAAGAGAGGGGGAGAGGGGAAGAGAGGGGAAGTACTTGTGTCATTAATATTAATTTGTTTTTATTTTCATTGGCTAAATTCTTATCCTTTGTAGTTTAATTTATAACACAGCTCTATGACATTATTTAACTTGGACATCAAAAATCTAGTTTAACAAATATCTTTATCACAGAGCAAGAATATCTTTATACATATATACAGAAGAACATAATGATATAATCAACATAAGAACATAATAAACATAATAAAATAATAAGCACCAATTTATACATATTTACACATTAACTTCACATTCTCATTGTTGGGCCCCCCTGATGGTGACATCGGAGCTGACAAGGGAAAGAGACACCCCCCCAACACACCGGAGATCCCCAACAGCCCCGACAAGTTCAAGAGTCCATCGGATGACTGGCTAGGCGACCCTGTTGACATTCGAGTTACCACTGCTGTGGGAGTAGAACTGCCACTGGCAGCTGGAGTTGAGGCCCAGGGCACACTCAGAGTGCTGGCAGCAGGTTGCCGGTGAGAAGGTGCATGAGGAGGCATGGTGTGCAGAGCCATACCATGTGGCCGAAGTTGAGGGTGACCATGCGGCTGAGGTACAGGCACCAAAGAGGGACGTGGCACCAGCTGAGGAAGAGGCGGCACTGGCTGATGGCGCATCAGGAGAGGTTAGACAGGCAGAGGTTGAGGTTGAGGCTGCGGCTGCACAGGCGGATGCTGCACTACAGACTGCACCGGCTGCAGCATATACTGCTGGACATAGTCTTGGGTTTGTGATGCCCATGGTGATGCCGTGGTGGCTGGTGGGTCCACTGCTGGGGTTGGGGCTGATACAGCTCACTTTGTGAAGGCACCGCAGGAACCGAACAAACCACAGGAGCCGCTGGAGAGTCATCAGAGAGTCCCACATGTAGTTGGAGAATGTTGCGTGCTGGGTAAGGGCTGGTGTTGGAGGCGCCTGCAGGCCCTTCAACAGATCCCCAGACTCGTTGAACCGCTTCTGGATGGCTGCCAGCAGGCTTATGTCGTCTGGGGCTGTCCGCTTCCCCTTTCCCCGTTCTTGGACTGCAGTGGGAGGTGTTGGCGGAACCTCTTCCTCCAGCCCAATCTGCAAATCAGTGCAGACATTCTCGGCAGCGTCAAGATCCCCTGCGCAGCGTCTATGGCAGCCATCACCTGCAAGATGAAATAACATAAGTAAAATCAATGCAAATCGATGTTTCCACAAATGAGGTCAACAACAACAAATATCAACAATAAAGAAGAACAACAAATATATCAAGTAAATTGAATAAATTGATTTCTCCAGATTAATAATGTAAATAAAATATATCGCTTTGTCGACTTGTCCAGAATAATATCAGTTTTACCAGATTGCTAATGCTCAGACTGCCCAGAATGATAAAAGATATTGTACTTACAGTTCTTCAGGGCTCAGGCCGGTGCCTGACAACTGACCGCAGGAAACCAAACTTCTGCATGATCTAGAGTTGACTCTCAGTCCGTTCGGGGACTCCATCGCTGCTCTTCTTTTTGTGAAGTCTCGTGTTTGTGTCCCTCAGCGACTTGAACCACCTCTGCAGATGCACGGAAGACCTCCCCATCTGGTTTGGCTGGTCCTTCCACATCTTCCCCTTCTTGTCAGACCGCCTGTAGTCAGTTATTTTAACATTCCATATGACTGAGTTCTCCTAGAGGAAATTCAACATCCTATCCTCCTCGGCTAACGACAGAAAACAGTCATTCTTTAGGGCTCTGTTCTACACTTTTTCAATGAGCTTGCCTGCGGTTTGAAGAATTGATATTGGCCTGTAGTTTCCTATGATTTGTTTGTCTCCATTTTTGTGAATGTCGGTAATGGTTGCCATTTTCCAAGCTGAGATAAAATGCCCCTGTTCAAAGTCGATGTTGAATAGGTCTACTATAGTGGCCGGGATGGCTTGGAGTGTTTTAGTTGGGATTTCATCTATTCCACTTGGTTCATTTGTATATATGTCATTTATTAATTGTTGTACTTCTATTATATCTGTTTTGCAGGTGGGGATTTCGTTCTGCACAGTTCCTGATCTATTTTCCCATCTTTTAAAAAAATCTTTCTGACAGCTTTTGCCCTATTGTGGCAAAGTGTGTGTTCAGTTTGTTTGCTGCATCTTTGTCTGTGAGCATTGTCCCTTCATTATCTTAGAAGTGGGTGTGCTCTTCTTTGTTATTTTTGGGGAATAATAGGTTTACATTTTTCCAGAATTTGTTTGTATTGCTTCCCCAGTCTTAATCCTGCTTTATTATGTATTTCTTTTTTGCTGTTCTCACAGCTTTAAGAGAGTTGTTTCTGGTGATATGGTAGGCCAGTTTGTCTTCTATAGTTTCTGTGCGCTTTGCTTTATCACCCAGTTTACTTTTGGCTATGATGAGTGTTAGCAGGTCATTGTCTACCCAGGGGTCCTGTTTTTTTTGGTATTTTTATTTTCTTAATGGGACACATCTCATCAGCTGATTTTCTTATTTCTGTGATGATGTTGCCCCAGTAGATATTAACATCATTTCTGTTTTGTGTGATGTTGTTTATGTTTGGTGCAGATGATTTTTTAATGCATCTTCTGAGTAGTTTTTTAGGGACCTGCCTATCTTATATTTATAGTGATTTATGATTTTTAGTTTTTTCCTAGTTACATATATTAGCTCATGATCACTTATACCCGAGCCTCTGGTGCCCCATTTAGTGACGTGGTTTCAGTTGGTTAGTATTAGGTCAATTGTTGTGCTATTTTTACTTAGCCTTGTTTTTTCAGTGATCAGCTGTTGTAGGCCTAAGATCTTGATTGTGGTTTGCAGCATTAGTTTACCAGTGCTGTTGTAATTTACATTAAAGTCCCCTAGTATGAAGATTTCTGCCTTTGTCAGGTTTCTTTTATGGTGTTTATGCTCTTCTCTAGAGCTTCAATGAAAAGTTCAATTTCCCAGGATGGAGGTCTGTAGAGGCTTGCTATGGCTATATTTGCTTGTTTTTCATTTTTTAATATGCACCATAGTAGTTCTATGTGTTCATTTGATAAGTTAGCTGTTTTAGTGCTTCAGGATCTAGAGTTTTGGTGTCTTTGCAGTAAAGAGCAACACCTCCACCCATTTTTGTTTGGTTTAGTGTGTTATTTTGCTGTCTATCATTATGTACAACCCTATATCCATCTATGTTAAGGGTGTTGTTTTTGTGGTTGTCAGTGAATCATGTTTCTGACAGTGTCAGTACATCAAGATTTTCTCTTTTTAGGTGTATTTTTATTGTGTTGATTTTGTTGGATGCACTCTGGCAGTTTAGGTGGGCAAAGTGTGTGCCCCTCCCCAGATTGCATTCAATTTCTTCTACCATATTTATTTGTGTTTTTCGGAGAGTGGTTGCTGGTGCATGCAGCACACACATCTCCCTCTGGTGGGTAGTTGTGTAAATCCCTACGCTTATTACCTGTTTTGCGTGGAGGATGGCATATTTTAGTCAAGCGTGTTAGTGAGATAGTAGGTTTGTAGTAAGTTTGTGATACTCATGGTTTGGAGCCCTGGTTCCTTTCGCAGTTCTCCGCAATGGTCTTAGAAGTTAGACAGCCTGGCATCTTTGTTAGTGTGCTGAGTGTGTCATGAGCTTGTTTGTATTCCTGTTCCATGTGTTCCATGAGTGTCTTCTTGGTCTTAAATTCTGGTCTTAGGTCTCTGTGGCCCACTTTCTTTGTTCGGTCACAGATTCCAGCCATCAGGTACATTTGTCCTGGTGGAGTTAGGTATAAGTTTGGTACACGCTACGCACACCTCGACACGCTAGGCGTACGTTGACTATACATCGCTTTTTGTTACTCCAACCGTCACTGCACGTCCCAGAAGGCCGGGTGTACGTCGCTATACGCCACGCATACTCTAGCCATACACTCTATATACATTTCATACGTTGCGCGGGCTGCCCACAGCACAAAAAGTTTGGCGAATTCCGAACTGTTTAAATTTGATTTTTATTTCAAAACGTTACACATGTGCTAACGCCATACGTTGTAGTGTGACAGGGCCTTAAACGAATAGGCCTACGCTTAGGGCTGAATAAAAACCAAGTTTTTTTAAACTACAACAATATAGGGTTTAAAGTATTTTATGATTGCTTAGGTTAGTTATATTTCCATTTCATTAATCTGGGTTATTAAAAATATTATTTTAAAAAAACATTTTAAAAGCAAGTGGGACTCGTACTGGTAGCTACAGGCCTACAGGTACCAGCACAAATGTGACGTCATTGCTCCTGATGCCCCAGCCAAGACGTGTGGCATTAGGGTCGGATCGTTTTGAGGTTCACCTCGGAGTGTTCTATTTGAAATCCTCACGACTCGTATCACGCGGTATTATGCAGAGAAACAAAATTAAAATAGTCGAAATAACATGATTAGGTAACGCTTCCATTGACGAATCAAGAATCGCATAGATGTGTGATGCTAATGGTATCAATCATAGGCCATAGCAGTATACGTTTGTTTGTTGTTGTTTTACGTCCTAGCAACATATAAGGTCATATCAGGACGGGTAGCAGTATACGAGCGGTTTAAATGATTTGCATATCATATATGTAGGTGCCCGTACAACTACAAATAAAATAACACTGAACAGGTGTGGGGCCATATGCATGACGAGGTGTTAGCGCTACAAAACTAGCTTTGGTGGGAATCCCCCGGTTAGCGGCGAGTGGTGTTTGCACTATGACTATGAGCATGTCGATCCTGCTACTAGCCTACCTGGGGCCGTATGCAGGAGTCAGTGTTAGCGGGTTTTGGTGTTAGAGCCTGTTACCGTTTAGCTATTACCGAAACCGGGAACTGTGTCAAGTCGTATGCAGGAGCGCGTAACACTAACATTTTAGCTAAACGTGAAATTATTTATAGATTTGGGAAATCCCTCTGCGTTTGTAGCCAGATATTAGGCTCAAATCTACTGAATGCGATCATATTTAACAGAATTACATACGCAATAAGTGAAATTTGACCAATTTAACCCTAAATCCGAAGCATTATTAAGGTTACCGCCGTATTGGCGGCGATAGTTATATTTTCGAATCGACGAGCGTAAAGTAAACAAATCGCCGCCGCCGCCAGTATGGAACGCAGCGGCGGCGGCGATTTGTTTACATTACGTTCGTCGATTCGAAAATATAACTAGTAATATCGCCGCCAATGCGGCGGTAGCCTTAAGGAAGGTTCGAATTTAGGGTTAATTTGAATAAATTTCACTTATTGCGTATCTAATTCTGTTAAATATGGTCGCATTGAATAGATTTGGGCCTAATAAATTCGCTAAACCTGATCTTTTTTAGGGTTAAGGTAACACCGGTTAAGCCTTTGGTGTTAGGCCTAACACTGACTCGTGCATACCATTTTTTCGCCGCTAACCCGGAATTCCCGACAAAGACCGTTTGGCCTCGCTAACACTGACTCCTGCATACGGCCCCACTAGACCTCCCCCAGATTGAGCACCAACGCGCCGTCTGGTGTTAAATCAAAGATTCCTTGGATCAATTTTCTTGTGACACCTATGTATTTTTATTTCCAAGACGTCGGGCTAAGGCATTTATTTCCATCTGTCAAGATGCCTTTGTTCGGGAATTATGCAATTTAAAACAGTTCATACAATACGTAAAGTCACGAGAGGAAGGATTATGTTAACTAGCCATGAGAGGAGAGATTCTGTCCAGTGTTGAGCTATTCCTACCGCCGGCTGTGATAGAAACGTGTTATAATATCGAACGCGATGAGCAAGCTCGGTTCCGAGCTGTCAATAGTGAGGAGAAAACCAAGAGTGAAATCACAGTCGAGAAACAAATAGATGATTCTGTGAGGATTCATGTTATTGGTACGTACTAGTACATGTAGTATAATGGGTCAAATGTGTTATTTCTAATATAACATCGGATCTACTCCTGGGTTCTCGATGCTGCCACAAATAATTAAATTATTTCACACTTCAGAGCCAGAGGTGTTTACTTAAGAGCTAAAACATAGCTGGTTCCTTCGTCATCGTCGATGAGCGGTGTGCGGTTGAGTGATTGACTCACTAAAAAGTCACTTATACTATAGTTATAGTCTCAGACATTAAAGTCCTTGGTGATGTTATATGTTACATACATATATGTACATCAACAAATATATATAGTTATGATCATCCCCTAAACGATAGCCGATAGGTATTTATCATATAATATATACCGGTTTCTGATACTAGTGTACATTTGCTTGAAATGTCCAATGGTGACACCCATAAATATTTACTTTTTAAGTAACCATAAATATATTAATACCCCTATACCCGCATATATATTATATGGTCTAATTCTAAATTGTGTGCAATAAACAGTGTTGCCCGAAAATTGCACATTTGGGGGTAGTATAAATCCCCTTTCTTGTTCGTACTCAGATTTGCTATGTATATTACATACCTGTTACATACACGCCAATTACTATTTAACGTTTCTGTTCTTCGATATCGTTGTTCGATGATATACCATCGTATGATATTGCAATGTTGGATCATTAGGTTTTCAAGTAACTTAAAGTTGCATCAAGGACACCAAAACTCTGACACCATAGGCTGCAGTAGTAAGAAAGACGTTCTAGCTAATTTCTGTTCTAAATTGACTGAGTATTCCTTTTTGTCCAGCAACATATGCTTAATAAGTGCACCAGTATATAAGTTAGATGTGTAGAATAAAATTTAGATAACCTTTTTGGTATTGAAAATGCGAACCCTTCATCGTACTACTATTCAGCTTTAAATATGTCATATTGAGGTTGCTTGTTTTGTTAGAAACCTATTTAATACTAATAGTTGTTTCTGTTTGTATCTAGTTTTCTCTCGAATGCTCTGTGTATACTTGAACATAGGGTATGTGCCTACATATACATGTGTATTTGCCGGTAAAATATGTGTATCATATTAATAATACAGTGTTTTCCTTTCATTACAGTTGTGAGCTTGGCATGCCTGACTGAAGAAGAGTTATGTGAAGAGGTTTTCTATGACATCCCTGATAAGGAAAATACCCATAAGCCTGTGACTAAAGGAAGACGCGGGCCAAAGAGGAAGGCTAAACCAGGATTGTCAAAGAAATTGAAGAAGTCCCCTATCAAAAAGAAACCTCTTAAGGTTCGTCCAAACGAGGATGAGCTGCAAAGCACATTATCCGAAGCATTACTAGACCAATCCACTGATGTTGCAGTGAAAGGCATTGGTGGGGTTGTTGAGGATATATCAATAACTGAGGCTACAGAGAAGGACAAACTCATTCCTGTGCTACCAGAAGTTGCTAGTTCCTGCCAGGAAGATACTGTGCGTCATAACAAGACAGCTAAGCGTGGGCGTGGTGGAAGAGGGCGTTCTTGGAGAGGTAGATGGGGCGCAGGGAGAGGTGCTGCCAGGCAGGCTAACAACATAGAACATTTGAAACAGACAGAAACAGTGTCCGAATTAACTGAACGGACTCACACGAATGTATCTGGTGCATCAGAGTTGGGTACAGAAGAGAAGAAAGACAATCTTGTAGAACTGCCAAGGGATAAGGTTATTCCTGTTATTAACCAACCGTTGGAAACAGAGTCTGCACTTGAGTTTGGCAGAGGTAAAAGGGTGAGGAGGAACACAGACAAAAGTAATCAAAAGGACTCCGAGTCTGAGAGCACTTCGGTCGCACCAATTAGGCCAAAGAGAAAACTTGTAAAACAAGGAAAAGAGGATACCAATACAGCTGAGGTTCCTTTGCCCTCTACTGGTAAAGTTAAGGAGAGAAAGCCTAAGGGTTCACAAGAAGGCAACACAGCACCTGTTAGCTTGCCGAAGATAAATAAAGCCCCTCGGAAAACAAAGGGTACTTCTGCTTCAGAAGAGCCAGAGATTAATACCGTTGATCAATTAAAACACGGAAACAAAGACATTTCTGATTCGGATGGTACTAGGGTCAACGGTAATACCGTATCCGATTCGTTTAATGTTGAGCCTCCAATCGAAATTACAGACAAAGATAGTCCTGTTATTCACCACAAACCAAAAGCAGGAAAAGGTGTAACTAGAGCAAAGCGTAACACTAAAAGTAGTCTAAACGTTGTTGTTGCCGATAGGGAACAGCCAAGCAACACCAAGCATGACAATGTTAGTGTTCAAAGCAAAATTGCAGAGGTTGTTTCGACGGAAGATTCTGGCAAAAGTTCTCAAAATGTAAAGGGTGTTTTGAGGGCAGGCAAAAGGAGAGGTCGGAAGCCTGCCCTGCATAACAATGCTGAATGTAAGCAGTCAACGCCTGACCAGCCTCTTTCTGACCAGTCAACGTCTGACCAGCCTCTTCCTGACCAGTCAATCACTGACCAGCCTCTTCCTGACCAGTCAATCACTGACCAGCCTCTTCCTGACCAGTCAATCACTGACCAGCTTCTCAGGGACCAAGAGTATTCTGTCAAGAAGATCCCAGAAAAGGAAAGCTTTAGCCAGACAGAGCCTGACCATGTCACCCTTGATGTGGGTGCCGCCGATCACGATTCCCTTCACCGAACAATTTCTAATCAGGTTAGATCTTCCCCGGCCCTAGTATGTGACACTTCACAGCCAGGACCAATGCTGCTTGATTCAGGTATTCCAACATTTCCACGTCGGGTAAAGACGAAAGCGCAGCTAAAGCAAAAGCCATCAGAACTTGCGATATATAGTGATAATGATGGAGATATTCCTGTACATAAACGACTCAAAGATGCGGACTCTGCAGATACAGAACAGCAGGGCTTTATATTGAAACATGCTGGCAAAAAACCCATTCAGAAACCAAAGACTCTAGCGCGCATTTGGCGAACACGGAAAAAGAGTGGGTTTACACATAGGAAGAAATCGAAACCCAAACATGGAAAAGAGCTCAACACATGCCAAAGTGATAAAGATACTGATGTTGAGAGTGCAAGCAAGGTAACGGTAGCTGAGTCAGCAGAGCCAGACAATCTTGAACTCCCTACAGATATTCATAATAATCAACAAGACAGTCAAATTCACACTCCTGGAGTTACAATAGAGGAAACCAAGGAAAGGGAACAAACTGCCCCAGATGTGGGTCAAACGCAGATCGAGCACACGCATAAACTTCCTCAGAAAAAGAGACACACTGCCAGGCTAGCTGCTGAAAGGAAAAGAGCAGCAGTTGAGCAGGCTAATGCAATCATCGAACCCTTGGTAGGTGAGGTGGGACCCGGTGTTGATAGTGATACTGGCCGACAAACTGAAAACTGTAAGCAATCGCCCATCAACAGTGTGACTACTTCACAAGCTAAAAATGGGACAGCCCCTCAAAGCAATCATGGGACCGACTCACAATCTAACAGTGGGACCGGGCAAACAGACACCGTCATTCTGGATGTGTCGTTGGATTTGTACAATACATGTACAGACTTCAATGAAACAAGTGCCATAGAATCTTTGATCCAGTTGTCAAATGCATCCCTCAGTGGGACCAACCAGGGGAAGGCGCAATACACGACTGAGCGGCCTGCACATGCCAATGGCTTGACTGGTGCCAGTGCTGCGACCCCCAAGGACCACGGTCACACAAAGAATGTGCGGTCCATTAGCAAAAAAGAGACTGACAATGCCACCGAAGACATAACTGAGAAAGTAGGACAATCGGAAGCGATCCAAGACTTGATGAAAATTGCAACTGGGTCCAAGACGGATGGCTCAGATGGCTTGGATGAGGGCACACGACAAGTAAAGCGCGCATACAAGCGTGAATTCAAAGTGCAGTGTCGCTTCTGTCAGGTAAAAGTGAAGGACTATGGTTACTTGTTCCGGCATGTTAAGAAGCTGCACCGTGACAAGGGCCTGGAGATGAAGCAGCATTTGGAAGAGATCCGGCCGCTTATGCGTACACCTTGCCCCATATGCCACAAGATGGTCAGTTCCATTAGTAACATTAGCTCTCACATCAAGCAGTGCCATGCCACCAAAGAGTCAGCCGTCTTGTGTCCCATATGTAAGAAGACCTACAAGACAACAGTCTCACTCCGCCAACACTTGCGTCAATGCCATCAACCGCAACAGCATCGCTTCTTTTGCCATTTGTGCTCAGCAAACTTCACTGAGAAGCGAAGTCTCAAGGAGCATATCAATTGCTCACATGAGACAACACAGGTGTTTCAGTGTGATGACTGTGGCAAGTCGTTCTTAACAAAAGGTAGGCTCAGGCGCCATAAGTACATCCACGGAGACTTCCGACACAGGTGCACCTACTGCAACAAAGGCTTCCATCTTAAGGACAACATGAACAAACACATCGAGATCGTGCATGAGAAGACTCAGGGGAAGCGCTTCAAGTGTCCGCATTGTGACAAGAAGTTCACGGTGAAGGGCAACATGACACAGCACGTGATGGGCGTGCACCTCAAACAGTTCCAGTACACGTGCCCTCAGTGCCAGACTGGTTTCCGCCGCAAGAAGGACATGCTCAGCCACATGCTCAAGCACGGCGATGCGCCGCCTGACTCCTCCATGCTCGGTGAGCTGGATGGCGATGAGGATGACGATGATCACACTGAAGATGACGATGACAGTACCGATACCGAGGACCAGTCGATGCTGGACAACCCATGGACCGGGCGCGGTGAGCGTACAGAAATCATCACCGGTCTCTCCGGCAGCACCGAAGGTGGGGCCGGCGGCAAGCCCCACGTCATTATCATCTCCCCGATCTCAGGCTATGCCGACTCGTGAGGTTCCTCTTGCAGAGTAATGCCATCACCCCACCACTGCTACTACTCCAGCGACCATCCCTGCAGATCTTAATGACACATCTGTGCAGTGATAAGCTTTTTTACTCAAATGAGTATACCGAGAAAATGTAGCCAAAGTTATGTCCATAATTTTCATATACATATATAATATATATATACACATATAGATGACAGAAATTGTAAATGCCTGAAAGAAACAGTGCCTACGTTTCAGTTAGTGTACTGTGAGCGTATTGTGTCTGTTATTTAATTGAAATGTCTGCTATTATTTATGACCTGCGCATACTAGTTATCTGTTTTATACACACACACACAAGGAAGTTTCATTTGTACATTGATTGACTGATATTTGATGGGTTGCCTTGGGAATAAGATGGTGTTTGGCACTGAGGTTGTATACAGACTTTTGACATATTTCCATGTCTTATAAGTCAGTGTGTTATATTCTCCTTATTATTGCATAGACAATCTCCCAATCACACAAACCTGGTATGCTGTGGGATTAATATCCCGACTATTGACAATGCACAATCATTACCAACTCTATGTGTTAAAATATTGAGTATTGACGACACATACATTACTTTGTCTATGTGTTAGATCAGTTAACCGTGAAATAATATGTAGATAGACATAATGCTATACAAGTCATCCTGTGACTTGCTAGGTTTATTTGATTTATTTGGTAGTTTCCGCGACCGATTTTGAAAACGCTGCTATTGTGACGTTTATAGAAACAACTGTATTTCCTCAGTGATATATATATAGAACATGTCTTTAAGTATTGCCACTTGTCCAAAACCCCAAATGAAAAATAAATTTGTGTCCGTTCTGTGTTCAAAGCGAGGAGCAAATATTGTACACTTTTGTCAATGTCTTAACTATAATCAAAGTAGTGTGTGGTCTTTTGAAGTATTTATTATATATTCCATATGTGTATACACGAGTAGAACTCTACATTACTGAGATTGGGTGAAATTATTCAGTATTATTGGCAACAACGGTTCCTTCACCAATAACATGTACACCTACTGAGGTCTTTAAAAGGAACTTAGGTATTATGCTGGTCATTTTGAAATTCAGTAATCGATATCATGGTGTTAAAATGTGTAGTTGAATGAGATAGCTGGTCTTCCAAACTTCCAGGGTGTTTTTAAAAAGTACAGCAGGTTTTGGTTTCACAAAGAGTCAAATTTTATATTGGTTGATATTGAATATCGTAAAGCAGTTTCAACAAATCATTTGCATTAATAAATTAATGTGTCCGTGAGCTAACTGTCCTTTGGTATCAATAGTGGTAACCAACTACAATAAAATAGATGTCCGTATGCTACGAAGAAGCAAGATGTGCATAATAAAACGTGGGTTTTATGTATATTTGAAATACTCCATCAGTGTATTGGTTTTGCTATTTCCGGTATATACAGACCGTTGTGAACTTGGTTCACAGAGTGCTTTAAGCCAAATTAAGCTGATGATCAGGATATTTAAAGGATTTATTTTGGGGGTTTTAAAGTCGAGAGATAAGGCTTGTACTCCTAATATAATATCAGCAGTGAGCAGCAACTCTTTCTGGGATATGGTTTATCGGTAGTGCTGGTTGAATGTGTTTGTGTTTGGTTCGATGAGAAGTAATATCTACTGCATATAGCAGTCAACCAGTGTGACTTTATAACCTAAGATGATTTAATCCGAAGATTAATATTCTTGTAATGGTGGTTTGTTTGCTCACAGAGTGTATGTGTATATATATATGTATGCAATAGATTTGAAAATTGTCAACATGGGATCGAATATGAGCCTGTCTCAAAAGGTGCTAACTCTTCGGTTTTTTTGTCCATTGTAACGATTGACACAAAACAGCACAGAAACGGTTACACTGAAAACACAAGGACATTTGCTTCTAATCAATATGTGTTCTGTTGGGATTATGAAACACCATGTAAAAAAACAATTCAGTTTATCCTGAGCAAATGCATAAGCAGATAGTATGTTGATCGTTACAATGGACAAAGTTTTGTCCCATATCGCTTAGCACCTTTTGAGACAGTCTCATATACATGTTCCAAATACAATTTTAATATACATGAATCTCAACATGAATTGGATTTAAAGCAATAAGATGTAATGATATGGTTGTGTGGATAACGTTGTGAATGCTAAGCATGTTAGCTACATTAGTTCAGCCCTTTGTCATAAATGTGACAATCATGTAGAGGGTAAGTACTTAATACTGGATGCATACTTGATATCAATTTACTCATCAATATCCAAGCGGCATTTGGATTTTTACTAGAACATGCATTTCTGTGCAAGGTGCTAAAGTGTGTAAAATGGTCTTATAAAAGCATTTTTTGAGGTGGCCTATCTCAGAAAATGGCAGTCACTTAAAGGATTTAGTCAGAATTTTATATATATTATTACGTTTTAAGCTTTCTGTCTCTGCATGCCAAATAATGAACATTATGAGAAACACTAATAAGAACTAGTCATCCCTACATTTTATAGCATATGTTGACACTTGATTTCTAAAGTAGGGTCTTCACAAATTCAGCTGGTGAAATTTAAGAATATTTCAGCAATATAAATATTACGCTTGCTCGAATATGTGCAATAGTAATGTAATAATAAAAATTACATTGAATCGATTAATATATTTGTTTAAAAGCTGGTTTAATTCGGCTAAATTATGGACTACATATCCAACTTAGATACTCGTGCACTTGTTAAGCATTTATTGCAGTTTGGTGGTCCTATGCTGTGCTCTTGTTTTCAAATCTGGGTAAAGAAAGCCCATGTCTAGCATGTTTGTGTAAACCAACCATGTTTCTTTTCACATCAGATATCATCAACGGTAACTGTTTGAAATAACAGTAAGTAAAATAGATACCATTAACGCCAAAGTTAAAAGTAGGTCATAACAATCAACCTAATATATTTATTGTTACTAGTGGTTGAAATATTTCAGAAATTCACAACATTGGATTATGCAACTTTTAAGTAATCGTCAACGAATTGGTCATTTCTCCAAATATAAAATATTACTGATAAATTTGTTTGCTCCAGTTACTCATTTTCGATATTTTTACAGTGGTGGTTTTTTTTCTCTCTTATAAACAAAATCTTATCGAAGAATACCCTCGTATAATCTTTAATTATTTCTCGGTATAGGGCCTATGCGTGGAAATTAGGAAAATAATGTATTTAGCGTACCCTATTATTGCCTGGGCTAGTCAGAACTTGGAAATGAGAGTGGAAACTGTTTGTAAGCTGGTACCAACCATTGCCGAGTCTGCTCAATGCTCAATTCTCAATTACAGAGACAAAACCAGAAATATGGGAGATGTAAATGACTGGCTACAAAGAGTTAGCATAGATGTAGTCTGCAAGTACAACATAGCTTCCACCAGTAGACTAACAGCTTTTCAATGCCCTCCACGTTTATATAGAAACCCGCTATTGGAGATAAATGAAGTTAACTTTGGTAGGAGGGCTGGACTATCAGTCACACTACATGTTCCTATGGAATATAATCAGCACTTTGAATGCGTGGAAATACCGGAGACGTGGTGTAGGGCACCACCGGGGCCGCGTTAAGGGTCCGTCTCGGAGGCGCCTCAGAGATGGCCCTGACGTCATGCTAGTCTGAATGGGAAAGGCAATTTGTTGTCTCGAAAATGACCACCCCCCCATAGGCGGTGGCCATTTGCAATGGAAAAGCTGTACTGTGATTGGCTGAAACCACTGAATATGGCGGCCATTTTCAAGGCACTTTTTGTCTCCTGTCTGAAATGGGACGTCTCCGAGATGCACCCTGAAAGCAAATAGGCCAAAAACCGCCACGGAGACATCTCCGCGGCGCCTCCGAGGAAAACTCTAGCCCTGGTCTTGGTAAGTGGGACTGTGGGGGGATTTTGGTCTCTAATTTCTGTGTATTATGTGCACCTGCTACGAAATTCCTATTTCTGTATGAGCTGGAGCCTAGATCTGTCAGTTTTCACATTTAATACATTAATAAATATCCTTTCATTCTTGTGTGCGGTGTATATCGCCTTAATTAATATATTAGTTAACCGTCATGGGTGGATTAATACAAGAAATTAATTAGTTATATTCTCCCACATTTTTTTTAAGTGCACCATATGGTTTTGATAGACGGAATTAATTTTAAGAGGTTGAATAATTTAAAGCATAAATTAAATATCCTATTTACACATTAATCGGATTCAATATTTTATTCATTCCATAGAGGAGACGCCGACTCTATAATGCAATTTGTAAACAGGTATGTCGACCCCCCTCCTTCGCCATGCTGTTGTGATGTGTTTATTAGAATGTCAATGTCACCCCCCGCCTCCTATGTGGATATATATACATCTTCGCATTGTCGGTGTTAGTACATTAGACAATAAAAACGTATATACAACAATATATACTTGTTTTGTGTCGCTAATAAAATAGGCATGAAAGATCTCCACGATTTTTATATTCAATAAATTAAAGATAACAAAATCAAAATAAATCAGGATATACATGAAAACAATTGCTTAGTTTGAATCCTGTTCTTATATTACCTTAAATGCTGCTAAAACATAAAACCCAAAACAAGAAAGTTAGACATGGGAAATAAGTCATAAGGATAGTTGAAACCCGACTTTTGGCACACAATTCCCTGACTGCTCATCTTAAGGCCCGTTTATACCTTACGCCGGTTATGTGACGGCGCAAAACGAGTAGGAGTGAACGTGGCCGTGTAAGTCTGAATGCTTTGACGCACACGGTCGTCGCCAACGACGCCCTATTCTCGATGTCGGCGTGACGTCACAGCCCTAGCAACTACTCGCGAAGGGTAAAACAATGCAGTATTTGTGTTGCAGCAATGCTATGTCTATGTGGAGCATTTAGTTTTTGCAAAATAAATTTTAACGCTTTCATTGTGTCAATTAAAAAGATCATAATGCTCAATTGAAGAGGAAGATCTGGAGTATTTAATTTAACCTAAGAGCACTTTTCTTTGAAAGGATTCAAAAGCAGAGATAATCGTGAAAGTTGTGATATTCCGAGTGTCAGTCGCCGACTTATGGAAGCGCTGACCTTGAAAGTTCAACTAGTTGACCTCTGGTCAACGCTTGCGCCGTCTAACCACGTAAAGTCTAAATGAGCGTGTCAGCTTCCGCCGTTTAACGCCGTCACAAGTATAAACGTGCCTTTATATGTGAATATCTGCGTTTTCGCGGAAATGTATTGTTGGTTCTGCCGGAATCCGCTAGGTGACCCCATGGTATCAGCCTGATTTCCGCGAGTTTTGCTGGAGACCACATGCATCCCTGATAGTGAGGCAGCTTAGGACCAGATTTGAGAATGATGTGGACGTTCCGGACAAAAGCACCAAATTTTGTCCTGGTACTACTCATTACTCTAGCTTTAAATTTGGAAGGAGTACCACTTCCTCCAGGCTGATTATGGTGGCCATCTTGGACTTTTATGGCGGCCATTGTGTAAAAACCTATTTTTACTGATATATCAGCTGCAAAATGACTTAGACTCACTATCTTGGTGTCTAAACATACATTTTCTGGGGTAAGGAACACACCTGTGGCATGCAGAATACTGCTAGGTGAACCTTTATTACAGAACCATATAAGCTGCTTTATAAACGTGTACAGACTGACGAAAGTCAACAGAATTGATGTACAGTTATTAGTCACTATATTCATTCCTGGTGCTTTTACTATTCATCTCACAGTTACAAGTTACTAGTAAATCAGTAGTTATGATTGTAATGGGTCCTGTCATCTTTATTGCTTGCAGTTACAACTACATAGGAGAGTGCACTTCCAAAGAGCTTTTTTGCACTCACATCGAGCACCACATCCATTCAGGCTCTTGCAGCCACACTTCACTAGTTCACTGCAGGCTTTGGAGGCCACAGGAATAGTGCTCCAGCCAGGGACCCAAGACTGGCTGTCCTCATCAAGAGTCCAACCCCAACCCTCTGGAGTTGGGGCATGCTGTTCGCTCTGGTCACTGGTGGACCATATTCCAGCTTGGTAGATGGATCTCTTTGAGTGTTGCAATAGTGCATCCTGCGTAGGGGGAATAGTATCCATTGTCCTCTATTTCTGGCAATACAGCTCCTTCCTTGCTTCATCAACATGTTCCAGGTCACTGGCCTTGTCGTACAGAACAACTGTGAAGCGCTCCAGTTGTTGGAAGTGGATCATCTGCATCTACTTCATGGTACGGGTTGAGTGCCATGAAGGTAAAGGCAGAGGTCACGTCAGGGTAGCATTTCCAGGCCTCCCATGCTGACTTTTTCCCCTTTCCAAAGAATGCAGAGGTAGTGTCACATCCTGTGAAACTGTGGAACAGAGGAAGGGTCATGGATTTCTCTGTGCCAAGGGCAGCATAGATGGCATTGATATGATGATATGTGAAGTGTTTGCCTGTACCAAAGGCAACCCATATGCTCACATCCGGACCCAGAGTGATCAGGTGGTGGAATTTGCCAATGAGGATGACCACCACATCTGTGTCCACAGTTCGCACCATACAGTTGGTACATCCATTCAGTATGGCATCCTGTACATGAACCAACAGCCTGGTATCTGCCTCCTCGTGGTCACATGGAGGCATTGAACGGTCAGTTCCTCTAAGAGTGACTGTGACTCCACATGTGATGATGACTTCCTTGCCTTCAGGGCAGTCTACAGAGGCAGTCTTGCTGGAGAGGAATGCGAAGAGCTCCTGGTTGTTGTTCGAATCTCGCAAGAAATCAGCCCAATTTCCTGGGAGCTTGTTCTTACCAGCGACCTTTCTCCTAATGCCCTTTCCTCGCTTTTCTCTGGTAGACTCTTTGATGCTGATGGGGACGTATGCGTCCCATACCACATCAACCCTTTTGCAGTTTTCCAACTGTTTCATGATGTGTGGCAGAAAGACCTGGTCAGCATACTCATCAAATGTCACAATGCCAGCAGTGGGAAGCAGGTGCACCACAGCAGCCCCATCCAGCAGCTTGACATCAATGTCATCTGGGGGGTCTTTTTGTGTGCCTTGCTCCAAAATTTTCAGCAGATCAGATTTGTTTCCTGTGCGCAGTTTCCCACCATTGGAGAGTGAAGGGGGACAAGGCAGGTTCTCGTGTTTGAAGAATGCATTCATGTCGCTCTCCCTTTTCTGCATTATGATGTACAAGTGAGAGAAGAGAGCAACATAACTCTTCAGTGATGAAATCTTCCCTGCTTGCTTTGTCTTGGATTTTGGGCTTGGACACCTGAAGAGGGGAAGAACATTCTTCTTTATGGGTTCATGGATTGAGCGTGTGCGGTCCACTATCACTTCTTTGTGATATTTAGCGTACTGCTCTTTCCCAAGTTGATGCACTCTTCGTACTGTGTTCACCACAGACTCATTCAGAACATTCTGTGTGTCTAGTGCAAGTAACTCATCACCATCATAAAGGAATGGATTTCCCAGCTGACTTATGGTATCAGCCAGACTCTCGGACTGCTCCTTGAAACTTCTCTGCAAGGAAAGTCCCTCTTCATGATGGTGATTGCACTCTTTTCCTTTTGCAAGATAATCCTCTTCAAACTCCTTCAGTATCCGTGCTTGGTCAGGACCTGAGACCATCCACTTTCTGAAGGCTGAGGGATTCTCAGTCAGTCCCACAACACCTCCAGAGCCCTTGACCTCGGCATTGTTTTGCTTGTGCTTGGTCTATTGGCATGGACGAAAACCTGTTGGTGGTTTTGTGTACAACCCAGTGACCATGTTCCTCGAACTCATTGATGATGGATGCTGGTAGACTCTCCATGTCTCGTATGTGTACCGTGATACACCGTGCGTAGTTGTGGTGATCCAAAGCGAATAACCATGGAACTATTGCCTTCAGACTTTCCACGTACAGAGCAAAATTTTCCTTGCGGTTTGATCTGACAAAGATGAGTCCCGCAAGCTCCATGTTCAGCACTGTATCCCAGTATTGAAAAGTTGGACTCTTCTGGATCATTTCTTGCTTCCATGCCTCTTTTGTGTCATCATTGTGTGGTCCCTCAGTTTGGAGGAAGGCATCTTGTTGGAGTTTTGCCAGAGCCACAGCAGTCACTTGGTGAGCGAGTCTGGTTCTGGTCAGATGTGAATTATTCACTGATTTTATATGGAAGTTATGGGCTCTCTGTGAAATTTCTCACTAATATAATCATCTGATGATGTCAGGTGTGTCATCGTTGTGTTCCTTACCCCAGAAAATGTATGTTTAGACACCAAGATAGTGAGTCTAAGTTGTTTGATAGCTGAGATATTGGTAAAAATAGGTTTTTACACGATGGCCGTCTTAAAAGTCCAAGATGGCCACCATAATCAGCCTGGAGGAAGTGGTACCCCTTCCAAATTTAAAGCTAGGGTAATGAGTAGTACCAGGGGAAAAAATGGTGCTTTTGTCCGGAACGTCCACATCCACTTGCTAAACTGCCTGACTATGATAAGAGCAAACAAATGACTAACAATACACCTAGTCTGTGTTAGTTAAAATTTTATTGGTGGATTAGTGAGATCAACACAGTCATTAAATCTAGTAATGAAAACGATGACAAGACTGCCGGCGTGCTGCAGAATGTGCTGGTCGCTCTCGGTGAATCTGACCAGATTAGGGAATGATGGTGAAGTGCTTAATGTGCAGATCCAGTGTAGAGAATGCTCTTGGAGAAGTTGACGAGGGAGAGTCCCTGTTGAACACCTTCACAATGCTGCATCTAGGTGAAAAGAATCCATTTTAATAACTGTATACGATGAAACCGTTATCTGAGCCTTTTATTAAAATATAATACATATATATATTTATTTATACATAAACAATTGGGATTGAGTTTATTTTGGTGTGATTAATCGGGAGTCTGCACTGTACAGCAATAATCAGAACATAGGAAAAATGTAACTGTAAAGAGAACGCGCATGGGGCGTGCCGTTGGCGCCCCCTGGTGTAAGTACAATAAATACCATTAGCGCTAGTTCCGTATAACGGATTGTCGAAGAACTAAACATGCAGTACACGTACCTCGTTGGGAATGACACAAGCATATTAAATTACACCATCATATCACGTCGCACCCCCCCAAAAAAAAATATATATATAGTGAGAGTATTGCAAATATGTAATCGCGGTGAAGTTACTTGTCAATCAATATAATTGTTGCAATGGTATGAAACCAAATTGATCAGTTAACATGCAGAGTAAAAACCACACAATATATACCTGGTTATACCATCGGGAGAGATGCATATATTTTTGCTTCTCGTAGAAAGTTAATTTACTCTGAAAAGAAAGCAGCACAATTTAAAGCAATTTAACATACAGCCTGTTGATCACATATATTTGTGCATCGTAGTGAAATATTGCAATTCCGAAAATAAAAAATTGTAATTAAGCTGATATTACATGCAAGAGACAATACTCATACTCATCCGCTTCTGATTTTGTTAGGCTTATAAGCCTGTATCAGGTTGATGCATGTCAAAATTTGATTTACTAGGATTAAATGCATCGAGTACCGGATGTGTGCAATATTGCAGCCCCCTCCCATGCTTATCCAGATCCAGAAGCGGCCTTTGAAGGCGTTGACGGAAGGCGCTTCTATGACATGTTCAGGCAGTGCGTTCCAGGCATTTACTATCCTGTTACTGAAGAATAGCTGTCTGACAGGTTTTATTGCTCTTTCCTTCTTCAGCTTGTATCGATGACCTCTAGTTTTACAGTTGGCCAGCTTCAGGTATCTAGCATCAACCGCATATCTTCCAGTGACGTGTTTGAATGCTTCTATTATGTCTCCCCTGGCCCTTCGGTAGTATAAGCTGGGTAGGTTGAGAATCCTGAGACGTTCTTCATATGGTAGTTCTCTTATGGTTGGTGATAACGTCTCTGTACACTCTCGATCATTGACATGTCCTTCTTGAACTTCGGTGTCCAAGCCGTGTTGCCATACTCAAGGTGCGGCCGGATCAGTGACGTGTACAGTGTCTTCACCGGATCAGTGACGTGTAGTGTCTTCATACTAGTTCCGAATTGAGCTTTCCCAAAAAACATTATAACAGCATGAATAGAATGAACAGTCAGACAATGAAAATTGCAGCATTGTGTGCGCTGTACACACAAATAAATGGTGTGACGGATCCATTTATAATAACATTTTTATTTTATTTTAACAATTTACGAGCTTTACAACTGTGTTATACCGTTTCTTTCGCACAAAACTAAAAATTCAGGGTAGCATTACATATACTTACAAAAACCAGATGCAAAGCATAGAATAACACCAGGTCAGCTACGGTAATGTGGTGGCCCACGAAGTATGCTCGATCGCCGAGGTAGTTATTCAACTCCTGAAAACAATACGCTCAAGAGTCATACACAACACATCCAACGTACAGCAGGGAAATTGTATATATAACAAGGAACAATCATTAAATTTTGGTTGGTTGTTGGAGTTTTACATCCTGGCAACATCTAATGTCATGTCAGGACGGGTACTGACTTGTGACAGTGCACGTACTCATGGTGACTGTATAGTGCTGTCACACTGGGAAATAAGGCCACCAGCACTATGACCTGATATCCCACTCAGTCACATTATCCAGACTCTGAGCAAACCAGTTCTTTCCCTATGCTATTAATGTTGGGCGCCAAGCTAGGAAGCATCAATTTTATAAGTCATTGGTTTGACCCGATCGGGAATTGAACTCCCGATCTCCCGCACAGGAGGCCTGCGCTCTACAGATTCGGCCACCGCACCCGGTAGTCATTAAGATGTAATACCTGATAAAAAGAGAAAACAAACACTAAAGAGTTAGACATCACATATGACAGACTGGCAGTGTTTGAGTCAGGACGCTTCATGTCTGGTTTAAACTCTATGGATCCAGTTGGGTTCTGAAATAGTTAGCAATCTGACATTTTGGAATCTATCAGCTGCACTAATGTAGGAGTAGTCCAAACGGTTTCCTTGAGATTGTGTTGCAATGACTGCCACCTATGTTTTACCACATACCCAGAATACCCTATTGATGAGAGGTAATTTATGATGTTTTACATCTTAACAACATCTAAGGACGGTGTCGACTTGTGACAGTGCCCATTTATGGCGAATTTATAGTGCTGCTCCACAGGGAGACCAGGGCCGCATTCAAGGTCCGTCTCGTGGGGCGCCGCGGAGAGGTCTCGGCGATGCTTTTTGGCCTAATAACGTTGAGAGTGCGTCTCGACGACGTCGAGACACCTCTCTTTTCAGACTGGAGATGAAAAGCGCCTCGAAAATGGCCGCCGCATTCAGTGCTTTCAGCCAATTACAACGCAGATTGTCCATTGCAAATGGCCACCGCCTATGGGGGCGGCCATTTTCGAGGCGACCAACTGCTTTTGTCGTTCAGACTGGCGTGACGTCATGCCCATCGCCGAGACACCTCCGAGACGGAGCGTGAACGCGGCCCAGGACTCTGCCATCATGACATGATATCCTATTCAGTCACATTATCCTTATACTGAGATAACTAGTAGTCCTTGCCAGTTCCTATTATTTATTGTATTAATACCGATCGCCAGGCTAGGTAGGAACAAGTATCAATTTTGTAAATCATTAGTTTGAATCGGGCGGGATTCAGATCCCCCAACCTTCTACACGGGAAACCAGCACACTTACCGATTTGGCCACCGCGTACACTCCACTTATGATGGGGATGGTGATGACGACAATAAATTGATGAAATAAATACGGTTAGACGGGGAGAATATCCTAAAGTAGTTTGCTAAACACATATCTACCCCCTACCCCCTCATTCACGGTACATACTTGTAGGTTCTTCTCCAAGTCCTCGTATTTGGCACACCGGTCGATGTAGGAAACACGGTACTCCAGCCACTGATTAATAACAGCCTCATCCTCTACAGATGAGCCTATGGAAATCAATTCATTAGCTGGTCAGTGGGACACAACATTGAAGTAATATAACGAAATGCAAGTTGGGAGCATTCAACTAAAAAGAAAACTGGCAACAACAAAACTTTTATAAATAATCGGAAATGCGCCGTCTTGATTTGACATCAGCTAAGTAGGCTTACCTAGCCAGGTTTCATCGACCTAGCTAAGTTGGAACTCACTGGACGGAAGCAATGGAGTTCATATGCTTCCAATTTCAATGTTAACATTGAATACAGTTCCGTGGAGTTGGTAAAACAGCTAATAACTGAAAATGCATGTAATTAAATTGAGTGGCGAAGGGAAATATTCTCCCATTTTTGTATTTAAAATGAGTGGTGAGGAAATATATTATCCAGTTATCACCCATCCGAGCTCTTTGCACTTATTTATTCAGCACCGAATTGCAGAAATTCTAATCTAAGTACTTGAATACCACATTAGTGTTTAATAAGTTTGAGTATTTGTCAATGTATTATTAAGTCAAGCATGTGCGTAATAAGATTAATTATAATTAATCCTTTAATTGCCATTAATCATACAGGGTCAACGCACGTAGTCCTCTAATTAAGTGCGGAATTATAGATTGGATATTAATTTCTAATTCAATGTTCCACATGATTCCCTTACCTAGCATTCCTTGTTTTGCTGTTGTTCTCGCCAGATATTTGGCGATACTTGATAGGCCTTTAACTTGCGTTCCATTGCCAGTTTTCAAAACAGGTACCTACATAAAAATAAACACAAGAACAGTTTAACACCAACCTTACTAAATGTGTTATACATTAGGTGAACAATAATGATTAATACATGATTCAATAGCATGAATTCATTTGATGAATTCTAAGAACTAGTGGTTGTTGTGATATATAAAGGAAACTTTAGTTTAGAGAAATAAGGATCGACACATAAAACGAATGTGTATTTTATTCCCTGATATAACGATTATAATGAGCTACTGGTTAGACTGCGGGTAAAACCTATTCTAACATTCGTAATACTAGCATTGTTACTGTTAGTAGGTATGTGACAAATGTTAAGGGGTTCCAGTTTTGTTGACATAAATGAAATATGGTACCAAATTCACCTTTGTGTGATCAATATTAAGAAAGTTGTTAAGTTTTTTAAACTGACAAAAACAATCAATAGTTTGTCATGTTTTACTATGGAAAACAGTAAAAATGTGACCCTTTCCCTATTCGCTCAAAAACGCATGAGGCCATGCAGAAGCCAACTTCCTCACCTATATACGATGTTTACATCAATTGCTGAGAATTAAATATTTCAGCTGAATATCATTAAAACGCCACGAAAAGTTGATAAAATATAGAAAACTAATGAAGAAACTATATTATCACAGTTTTAAAAGCTGTTGTACTCAGCTTTGGGTGAATAGAAGATGATTTTGTGGAGTAAAGTAGTAATTTAAATTCAACCGTCAATTTACTTAAATTTGTACTTGTCGGATCGGGGGGGGGGGGGGGGGGGGGGAAGCAAGTCAATAGAGGAATATGTTGTCTATGTGATCAAAACATGAGCGAAATCAATTAATCATAGCTAGAAAAGACCCTCACAGCCACAGGCGAGTCATGAGAGTCAGAGCACCTACTGCAACGCAGATTATTGGCAAATTGCAAAATAGTGCGGCTGGATCAACTTATCGGGAATTGCTGGATGGATTTGCGGCGATGCACATTGTCACATAGCTATCTAAGTTAGCTCAAATAGAATTGTGCAAATGATTGCCATGATCATCATCATCACGGTAATGGCAGGTGATGCAATAATTTGAATAAAGTGACACTACAGTGTCACTGACTATAGCTATGTGCGAATAACGCCGATCGCCGCAAAACGGTTCAACAACGACGTTAACACTAGCCCAATTCAGCATCGCGGAGTTGCTTTGCGGTCGGCGGTATCTTTCAGTTTGCCAAAAGGAGGGTTTTCTAGCTCCAATTTAGCTCTTGGTTTCATAACATAGAGCACAGATTCTTCTACATCCTCGTTTTTTAATTGTTTCAATTGGACCGATATCAGTTGTAAAAGCTTATGGTTGAATTTCAAGTTCTAGTTTTCTCCACAAAATCTTCATCAAATCACCCAAAGGAGATTAAATTATCTAATCAAACTATGAAATTGTTGTTCCTGCATTAGTTGTCTACATGTTGTGAAATTTTAAGGAAGTTACTTGGCATTCACGCCTCGGCAATGTTTATGTCCTGCTGATTTTGGGTCACAACATTTGGTTGGTTTAGTATAGAACAAAGGGCCCATAATTAGGCATATCTTTCAAGTTCAAATCAATGTAACTTTCTTTATATTTACATTAGAAACTTTATATGACTACCATGTTTAAGGTCTCTTCAAGCTCTTTCCATTGGTATATGTTCCATTGAGATCAAAAGCATTCTTAAAAAATGCTCACATAGGCCATAGCTACTGACTACTAGTACTAATCTAGTGATAAGCCCTGTTCACACCCACAACTTTAGGCCAAACTAGATAAGGCGAACTAGAGGAGGCAAACTAGGCGTGAAAGTGTGTCGAGTACACACATGCAGTACTTGGGGCGGTTTAAGGCGGAAATCGATATCTGCGCATGAGCACGTCCATACTAACCAGCGCCACTTTCGGTTAGTCGACGTCACCATGAGAGAGTGTGGGTTCGACCTAGATATGTATCAACTGAATCATATTGTTTTGGAATGGTCAAAACTTCTGCTGGGCAGTGAAAACCTAAAAATAAATGATGAAAAAAATATCTGTGCACAGCTAGCAGTTTCATAGACCAAATTATATAATATGCGCTTTTGATCGACCGGAAAATCAACGAACTCAGGTCTTGACTGCGCATGCGTGTGACGTGCTTAAGACGCCTCAAATAAACCGCTACCGTCCACACAAGCAAGATGGGCCGACTTAAGCTAGTTCGCTTCATATAAACTACCTAGCTACACGGTCTACTTGAGGCGAACTAGATGAGTCGACTTGGGCCTAATTCGCTTCAGCGTCGCATCCACATGGCCAATGTGAGTCGAACTAGATAAGGCGAACTAGTTGAGGCGACTTAATGCCAGTGTGTGAACTAGGCTATAATAGCGCATATAAAACTGACAATATTAATACCGACCCACCCACCGGGAGGCTAATGACTAACACGTGTATATATATATACATAAACAATATATACATAAACAATACCCACAGAGGATTTCATTAAAATCCAGCAACCGGAAACGGAAATAGGCCTCTATGGGCGCCACCATTTGTAAAATCGTGTTGAATAACAGAATAATCCAAATCCAGCAAACGGAAACGGAAATCGCTCATCAAACTTCAGTCAGCAGCAAGCAGGGTGGACAACAGCAATTGGTTAATAATATATCAAAACAAATGCCCGCTGCCATAGTCATAGAATTTGCCGATACATGCAGTTCAAAACTTAGAGTTTATTCAAAATTAAAAGAAATAAATAACAATTTGGCATAAACATGGATGCACAAATGAAATATTAATAATAATAGTTTACTCCGCGGAAAAGACGGCTGTATGCGGGTCACCCGAGTTGATAGAATTTCAAATCGAATAGCGCGAGTGGAGTAAAAAAAAAAGCATAAAATACTTTGCTGTAGTTATATCGGTGGGTCGGTCCTAAGCATTGCTTATTCATATTATATTACAATGACTGCATTTGACATTTCATCTGGATCACGACTACTAACTTGGCATATAATTAAGAGGCGATGTATGCAAACTTTACATGCAGGGCGTACAAAGTAACGTGATTCGTCATTAGGCTATCGACTGTATATGAGATATAATTTCCTCGATTCCTGTCACTTGACAGTCAGTAGTCACTGTGTCTGTGTCAGCCCCCATCGACTGTCCAACTATGAACGTGGCCTTCCTATTTCCATTGCGAATCTATTTTACCCAATTAAATGACAATGCATATTTAAAAAATATAAAATTGATATTAATACCTGTTCAGAACCTACTAGCCTAATCTGGCCGCACGAGGCACATAAATAAGAAGCAACATTGTGTATTTGACAGTCAACGGCCGCCATCTTGGATCACTTGCACCGTTGCAGAAATTGCGTGATATCTATATTTAATACACACCTAGACAAAATAGGTTAGTTATATAACAAATTAATATAATACCTCATTAACAAGTTTAAAATATGATGAATAGACTATAATTAAAGTAATAAAAGATGCTTAAAATAAACATGGTCTGGCTATTTATCGAAAGTACATAAGCATTTATTCGCGCATGATTTGAACTTCCGTTTACACGTGCGTTTTGGGGTACACTGCGCGAAAATACCTTTTATTCAGTAATAAATATGCCATATATTTAAAATAGAAAAGGCAGCAATCACACTATGGATTCTGACCTATTCAGCGTCTTCGAGGACACACCAGCGGACACAAAGAAAAACATACCGCACGATAAATCTTTAGGAGGCGGAGGCGCTTCAGGGCCAGGCTCAGGGGCTTCAAGGCAAGTTTTTCACTATTTCTAGTATTTGGTAATTTGAAGTTTGAAACTGCAAAACACGAGACTAGTTTTGTTACTTGGGTTATTGTTAAATTACAACTCAGGAACTAATGGGCATACCCATAATCAGTCAGTAATATCTTTGGATAGCGTTCTACTTCTACTGAGACTAAAGCTGTATTCACACGGGCAAAATCTAAAGCGATCTACAGAAGGCGAATCATATGAAGCGATTTAGATGCGCGTTCACACAGGCAGTACTTGGGCCGGAAATCGATATCTGCGCATGAGCAAGTCCAGACTAACCAGCGCCATTTTGGGTTTGACGATGCTGGCACCAGAGAGTGTGGGTTCGACCTAGATATGTAATGACTGAATCGTATTGGTTTGGAAAGGTCAAAACTTCTGCTGGGCAGTGAAACCCTAAAAATAAATCATGAAAAAAGTATATGTGCACCTCTAACAGGTTCATAGACCAAATTATATAATATGCGCTTTTGATCGACCAGAAAGTCAACAAACCAAGGTCTTGACTGCGCATGCGTGTGACGTCCTAAATCGCTTCATATGCGTTCACTCGGGCAAGATAAAACGTTTCAACATAGATCGCTTCCTGTAGACCACCTAGCGAAGCGTTTTACATTAAACGATTTATATGAATCGATTCAGCCCTAAAACGCCTCACCGTCGCGTTCACACGGCAAATGTGAGTCGCAGTACGCAAGGCGTTTCGCGTGAGGCGTTTTAACTCGCCCGTGTGAATACAGCTTATGACTACTGTCTACTAGACTACTGTGACCATATGTACCTGTACATCAGTCATCAAATCCCGCTTGGGGTGCTGCGGTATAGCTGTCTCCACTACAGCAGCTGAACTCTGTGACTGGTTTCTATATGCCTATATTCAGAGCTGCTGTGTAAAACCATTCACAAATACTATGCAAATGGCTTGCCATACATATGTAGCCTATTGTAGGTATGTGCTAGCTATGTGAGTATTTATTTTTAAAGCATTTTATCTCAACGGAACATATTCCAATGGAAAGAGCTTGAAGAGACCTTTAACTTGGTAGTCATATAATTTTTCTAATGTAAATATCAAGAAAGTTACATCGATTTGAACTTATAGTAAACCAGCCAAAAGTTGTGACCCATATTACTTGTTATATGAGCCAGGCTGAGGTGTGAATGCCACCTGCCAATCTATGTGAGACAGAAAGGACATTGTAAGCAAGTGCTGCGGATTAAATAACTCTCTTGGCCATCTATCAAACATCCTTAAAATTTCACAACATGTAGAGAACTAATAAATGAACAATATGTGCATAGTTTGATTGGACATTTTAATCACCTTTGAGTGATTTGATGAAGATTTTCTGGAGAAAAGTAAAACTTGAAATTCAACCATCCACTTTTGAAACTAATACTGGTCCAATTGAAACAATTAAGCAATGAGGATGTAGATAAATATGTGGTCTATGTCATGAAACCAAGAGTTAAATTGTAACTAGAAAAACCCCCTTTTGGCGACCTGAAATGTAACACCTACTGCAAAGCAGCTCTGCGTGCAATGGAGATAGTGCTATTGTCATTACGAACCGATTCGCGCCGATCGGCGGTATTCGCACATAGCTACATTATGTGCCAAACAAATTCAAACCCCTTCAATAATAAAACAAAAGGCACCACTGGAAAGAGCTTGAACCACCTCTTAATATGACACCAAGAATATGGGGATAGGTGGAGTATTAAGGAAGTTATGGCAGTTTCCATCTCTGAAATTGGTCATTATTTTCTTACATTAAATTAACTTATTACGGTATAAGCACTAGATTTCTGTGACCGAAAATAGTGACTTTTATGGGAAAATGCATGTAATTTCTTTAATAATTGAGATATCTAGATGAAATTTGGACTGAAGCTAGATTAAGACATGTTCTATTGATATAATTCAATAAGGGTTCTGCATTTCTATTAATTTTGAATAAAACTGACGTTTTGCACTATGCGTACCGACAAACTCAATGCATTGTCAATGGGCCGATTCGTGCGAGGCAAAGACGAGCCTCAGAAAAAGTGATAGACACAAGTCGTACCTGTTGCATTCCGCCTCGCGCCAATTCTGAGTGCCTCGTCACAATTTCCCCAAACTCAACAGTATATAAGATTAATAATGGCTACACATTCCAGTTAACTTAAAAAAAATTCCAGATTGATATAAAAGGGTGAATTTGCAGGTTGAAATTGAGTGAAACTTTTGAAGTTATTATTGGAATAGCAAAACTTCACCAAATTGAAATATTGTTAAACTAAGCTGTAAAGGGATTCCCATACTACACAATACCCAAGAATAATCAAGATTGACTAATGCAAACCAATCATAGAGGCGTTTTTCTAGACCCCTCCAAAATGAAATGTGCGATTGGTTGGATCAGTTTTGTTGTAAGAAAATATCCGCCGCTAGTCGCCGTTTGCGCACATACCTACCATATGATCGGCCATTATTAGGTATGTGACAAAAAAAATCAAAGTTAACAGATTCCAACATAAAATACATCATTGCAAAGGTATTGTAAAGTCCTTTCTAATGATACCCAAATCATCATCCTGTGACAATTATCAAGGAAGTTGTGACACTTTCTAACGCGTTTTTTTATGGGTAATTTGGTTCCATTGTTTCAATGGACAACCAGCTGAAGTTTGTGACCCATCTCAACTTCAAGTGTGCTGTGCACCGCGCATGCACCGTGGGACACACGAGTAGCGTGAAAGTGGCATTTTTTTCGCGTACACACCTTTTTATCTGCCCTCAAAATCACTGTTCCGGTCCTCAAATTGACACCAAATTACACCCTAATATAGAAGGGGTGTAATGATGTCACGAGTCAACTTCCGGTGGCCATATTTGATTACATATGAAAGGCTTGGAAGTGCTTACATTGTGTATATTTACTGATTTGTTGGTATATTTGCCACTGTTTTGAGCAGTTTTCCCTCAAAGGCTGGGGGAAAAGGGTTTTTTGATGGAGGGGAAGTATTTGATTAATCATGTAGCCTCATATCTTTGCTAAAGAGCAGTATGTTGACACTTTGGATGCTCTGTCAAAGAATTAGACAGGTTCACGCAGTACCCCGTAGGTGGCGCCACATACTTCGGCAGCCCTCACTACAGGTAGGCCCAGTGGTGGACGTAGTGTTCTTGGTATAAGACAGGGGGCGCCATAGGTGGTATTAAGTGTAATCCAAGATGGCTAACCGCTGAGTGATGATGTCACGCGCACTCCCTCTATAGAGAAGTATATAAAGAAAAAAGAAAAAACTAATTTCAAAACTATCAAAACTTACCTTCAGGTAGAATTCCAGTGACTTAAACAGACATAAATTTGAATAAAGATTTTTTGTCACTTCTATAAATCGGACAGCAAATACTTTTGGATGTAGCAGTGGAGCAAAATGTGAACCATATCATGCATATGGTTGCATTCCTGGTAGTCCTAAAATAAGGATTGCAAGTTAGATGGGAAAAGATAGTCATGTGTGCACCGCGCATGCACCGTGGAACAAGCAAGTACCGTGAAAGTGGCATGTCGCGTGCCTAATTATAATAAACTGTGACCATTGCCACATTGTTACAGTTTTGTATGCTCTAAGTATTTTGATTTGGGTATTTTGATGTTTATTTTCGGTAAGATTAGGTTATGTTCTTTACAGTGATATAGGAGTTATGAAAATATTCCAATGCAAAAGTACTTTAATTATGGCCAGAATCGTGAAAATGCAGGAACATTTTACTATATAGGGTATGCACTGACATCATGCTAAACGGAAGTGCGGCCATTGTGGAGATAGTAACCACAATAATAAAGACACTATCACACTGCAAACTCAATGGCAGTGAGTAACCTTCCTACAGAAAAAGTTAAATATCTCTAAAACCACAACACCTAGAAACAAACTGATTGGAATACAAATAGAAAACATGTTTAGCAAAAAGATTATATTAAATTGATACGGTTAGGGTTCTGGATTTCTATTAATTTTGAATAAAACTGAATCAGTTCTTTATCAATTTTTACGTAAACAAAACAGATTGTTTTATATGAACAGACAGCTCTGAATCTTGCCTATCTAATGGCATCAGTAAAGTTTCCCTCTAGACTGCCTTCAATGAACAGCATTGTTGCGCAAATTGAAAGAAAATCTGTCAATGCTAAGTAGATCGTAATGCGAGCTGCTCAGCTGGTAATTAGTGTGGGAAATCAGTGAAAAGTGGGAGTTGAAGCTAGTTTTTATTTAGCTATATTGGGCTTATTTCTTTGTATAATAAAATGAATCCAAGACCATATGAAAGCAAACAACTTTTATTTCTGCTGTATGAACTTGTGAAACCTCTTCTGGGTATTTATAAACCAGGGAGTTGAAGTGGAGAATTCTTTCTAAGATTCAGCCATTTTTGACAGGTTATCTGCATGCAGTTGGGGTCCCTACTTTGAAGCATTTGAAATAGTGTTTTCAGCTCGCCGGTTACCAAATTGGTCTCACTTCTTCAGCTTCTTGATCTGCATGCCATGAATGAATTTACTATTTTGTAATGCTGATTTAATAGCAAAAGGTATGCAGGTATTGCAGGTATAGCAATATCTCAGGGAGTTTTACACCCCTGCCCTGCAGAGTTGTAAACCACTGCCTTGTGGTACAGGTTCTTGACAGAACCGAAGGCTAAGGGAGCAAACCCTAAACAGAAAACCATGTCACTGTGGCAGCATTAAGGGCGGTTGATGTATGGAACTCCCAACATCTCCCGACCAGCCACTGCAGGGACAAATAGTTTTGCGCCTGTCTTGACATGTTCTTGTCAGTGTGAAACCTCTATTTGCTCCCCGAGAGAGTGCCGCTGGTAACTTGCAAAAGCCAGCAGCACTTCAACACTTTTGCAGGCAGCTTTCATGAAATTCTCATCGACGCAACTCTCACAGCAGAGAGCTAAATGGAGAGCAACAGTCAAGTAATGAAAGCAGTCTTCGTCGCATCGCGACTGACAGCATGATGATGATGATGATGATGATGATGATGATGATGATGATGATGATGATGAAGATGAAGAAGAAGAATAGCAAAAAGCTTGCTTTTCAATTTGATTTGTGTTGAACCTGGAATTTTTGTCTTTGTCACTGTAAAATCTTGTCTTAAACATTTTCTTTTTAATTAATTACGCGAACGAGGAGCCCATGTTATGGAAATTTTATTGAATCAAAGACATGTAAAAAGCAAGTAGGTAATATCAGATCAATATGGTTTTAGGTAAAGTTCAACTCAGGCCCTCAACCAAATGTTGGGAGGGCCTGTGTCGCTGAAGGGAAGGCTGCCCTAGGAAAGTATGTGTAGACTGCTGATGATCGCCAGTTGCCTAGCTGACGGACCTCGTCGTGGGATGCGCCTTGGGGATGCCGGTGTAGAGGCGGGGGATCGGGGGGATGCCCGGGGGCTCCTGTGGGGTTGTTGAGGGATGTTATGATTGTTCGACTCAGGCCCTCAACCAAATAAAGGAGAGGGCCTGTGTAGGTGAGATGGCTGCTTGTGTGGTGGGAGGCCTGCTTGGCGCCTCCTCTGTCCGGGGAAGGTGTGTCTTGTGCCGTGTGGTCTGGTGGTTGAGTCGATGTGAGAGGGGGGGGGGCCCCGCCCAGCATTAGTATGTAGGGTCGGCGTGAAGTTCCGAGGCGGCCACCTCCTTTGCCGTTCTTGTAGGGGATATGAGCTGCTTGTGTGCTCGGTCTAAGTGGGTGCGGTGAGATGTAAGGGCGCGCGGCGACGGCTGGCAGCCGCATGTCGTCATGATGGGTGGATTGGGTAGAGCTGAGGGCTGTTCGCAGGGGTGTGATGTGTTTGCGGTGCGTCGTGCCGAGCGGTGCAGTGGCGGTAGTAGGCTGAGTGGCTCGTGAGCAGGTCAGTTGGTGCTTACTTAGTGGTTGAGGCGGCAGGGGTGGAGCTTGTTGGTCCGGCTGCGGGGAGGCAGTGGAGTGGCGAGCCGGTTGGCTGGGTGGAGAGCAAGCCGGTTGGCTGTTTGGAGAGTGAGCTGGTTGGCTATATGGAGCTGAGCGCCGGTCGTGCTGTCGTGTTGGCCGGTCGTGCCGTTGTGTTGTGGTGCAGAGGTGTGATGTGTTGCAGTGTGAAGTGTTGCAGTGTGATGTGTTGCGGTGTGTCGTACCGAGCGGTGCAGTGGCGGTAGTGGCCGGGCGGCTTGTGAGCAGGGCGATTGGTGCTGACTTGGTGGTTGCAGCGGCAAGGGTGGAGCTTGTACGTCCGGCTGCGGGGAGGCAGTGGAGTGGCGAGCCGGTTGGCTGGATGGAGAGCAAGCCGGTTGGCTGTTTGGAGAGTGAGCCGGTTGGCTGTTTGGAGAGTGAGCTGGTTGGCTATACTGGAGCTGAGCGCCGGTCGTGCCGTCGTGTTGGTCGGTCGTGCCGTCGTGTTGTGGTGCAGAGGTGTGATGTGTTGCGGTGTGATGTGTTACGGTGTGAAGTGTTGCGGCAAGGGTGGAGCTTGTACGTCCAGCTGCGGGGAGGCAGTGGAGTGGCGAGCCGGTTGGCTGGATGGAGAGCAAGCCGGTTGGCTGATTGGAGAGCGAGCCGGTTGGCTGGGCTGGAGCTGAGTTGTGGTGGCCTGGTGTTGATCGTCTGACTGCCCGGTTGGTAGTGCCAGGAGCAGTGAGCTGCTCGTTTATATAGGCCAGGCAGGGTGTGGGTCTCGCAAGGCGAGATCGTGACGTCAGAGTCTCGCGTAGTATTTTGGCTGTCTCCGGCAGGGTTTTAGTTCGTGAAATCCAGTTCAGATGGTGCCACCGTCGGGGTAGAGGGGTGGGGGGGAGAGGGAGTGGGGGTGGCTGTCGGGTAGGGTAGGGGTGAGGAGGAGTGGGTAGTGGTACAGGGGGAGAGGGGGTCGTAGGGGAGGGAGGGCAGGGCTCCTCGTACGCGTGTAAATTATCCATGTTGGTAGACCATCATGAACAATTTTCCCTCACCTCTAGTTCTATCACATGTATCTCTCAACATGTTTGGTCTTAAAATGAGGCTCAAACTGTCTTCTGGTCTGCCAGTGTTAGATATTTTTAATAATTGTTTAACACACCAATCACTGCCACACAAAAGACATGGTTCAGTGCCAATTCCTGCCTGGTTTTATGCAGCCTGGCTGAGTCACTGATGGCAGCCTGTTTGGAGTAGCTAATGATAGTTAGGTAGCTAGAATAAACCAGAACTCCGAATAGTTTAAATTATCTCAATATCTTCAATAGAACCAAAGTTGTGACGATTCAAAGCTTGCCAAATGGGGCATCAATTCTAAATATGGTTTGTCTGGCAATGGTGAAGTATTTTGGTGGTGAGTGTTGCGAGGCATGAAAGCTCACGAGGCAGAGGCATCAGAGTCGCTCTCTCCCCCTCACACACTACTTTTTTGGAAGTTTGCTGGAAATTCACTGGTGAAGCCAGCTGACCAGTTGCCCATTCTATATGAAACAATGTCCAGTAAACCAGTTTATGACCTTAAAAATTAATTTAACTGATGTCTTACCTTCTTTTTAGCACATTGAAGACTTCAAATCATTTCTTCAGGAGTCAAAAACGTCAAAATTTAATTTTTAAAAGATCAAAATATAGCTAAATCAAAACTCAAGTACCTCAGTGAATGCTCTGACAGGACATGTGTGGAGAGCAAGGGGGTTGTGGGTGTGTACCAAGCCAGTACTTCATAAATGCACCTGATTATGAATGGGTTGCGATGGTGGCGCCCCTCACGACTCCACACGTACCTATTAAAGGGTTTTTTAATTCATATCAATATCACTATTCGATCCAAAGTTATTTACAATTTTGTTTTCCTAGAAATCAACATTTTGTCATTGATTGTAGCAATAAAGTTGTGACCTTTTGTGTTCCAGCATATACTTTTGTGCTTAATAATGCAAATGAAAACAATTTTGCCAGGCGGAAACACGGTTGTGATTGGTCAATTACGATGTCATTCTTTGTGGTACATTATTTGCACAGGATTTATGAACGGATTTTATGGAGCCCCCTGAATATGATAATGCAGTACAGTGGTCATAGAGTTCAGCTGCAGCAGTGCAGACAGTTATACCGCAGTGTACCACGCAGCATCTGATGTAACTAATCATGTCACACTTTCTTTTGACTTCAGTGCTAAGAAATTAATAGAGAAGATCACAAACAAGTCAAAGAGACCGTTGCAAAATGAAGAGCCCAGAGAGGAAGAACAAAAACGCTTCCGTGCCACAATTATGGAGGAGATCAAGTAAGTATCGACGAATGAAGTGAGATTATCGTCTGAGGTTATTATTTCATAAGTAAATACTATAATAATTCCATTTGAAATTAGTTATATTCGGACAGGATAGGAGATTTAAATAAGGTATCCTTTGCACACATTTATCACATTGAAATCAAAATAAAACCTACCTGTCACACTTACTTATTATAAAATCTAAATAGCACCTGATATCCATCCCTTATGAATAATTGCCCTTATTAAGAATTTTTGCATATTTTTAAACACACATGGAAACTCCAGTGCCACAGTACTATTTAATATTACTGTGTACGTTTTTGTGCAATTCGTGAAAAGATCAATATACCAATATAAACTCCTCCTAAATTCACATTTAATTTTCTTTTATTTGTTGTGCCTTTTTTTATTTGTTTAGGTAACATTTAATTATTTTACTAACAAATGCTCGTAGTAATTTTAGTTTCAGTTTTAGTACAAGCAAAATCAAGGTTCTTTAAGATAATTAATTTACTCTGCCAAGTTCAACTAGAGTAGATACATTACATATGCAATTTTATCATACTGTTTATATGTAATCTTTGTGTGCTGGTTGTCTCTGCTCTAAATAGTGTTCTTGTTTTTTTCCTTTTTCTTTTAGATGCTCACAAGGTTACGTGATGTATTCACAAAATATTGTTAAATCAATATAATGGTGTATACTTTTTGTTCACATTTCATTTTAGTCTTACAGACAGCATGCCAAGAATACAAGTACACAAGCTCGATACGTTGGAAGCCTGTACACATGAGGTAGCAACATTTCTTTGTGATTGTTATATTAATAACTATATGCAATAAATATTGCTCTTAGGTGAATAACATATCCGTCTACCAATGTAGAAAATCCGACATACATGTCAGTGGATTACTAACTTTTCGCCGTATATATAAGCCTTTGCTGACAAAATGACATAAATCATAAATGCTTCAGTCACACTGGATACTCAGGCTACTAATACAATTTGCATATATATATATGAATTTACGGCGTTTCATTTAGTAGAATATGGGACTAGAGTAACTTGTCCTAAGTTAAATCGGAAAGAGACTGTTAATATAACATTAAAATCGGGGGAAATAATTAAGGAACCTGTTTTTTTAAGGCAGTACATTAAATTAAGTAACTGGAGCATGCAATATAAATTAACTAGAAATATTTATAACTATTATGGAAAACCCAAAACATTTCATGTGTATTTATTGCAAAATAAATTAATTACTTTTATTTGGACTAAATAAAATGCTTCTGAAGTGTGCGTCTGCTGGTGTTTCAGTAGAGTACATCACGATCATGTTTTTTGAAGGTTGCAATCCCACCGGATAACCCGTATGTGCCCCTCGTGCCAGCCAGTACAGCCCCGGCGAAGACCTACCCTTTCATCCTGGATCCTTTCCAAAAGGAGTCTGTACTATGTCTGGAAAACAACCAATCAGTGCTTGTCTCCGCCCACACATCGGCAGGGAAAACTGTCGTTGCTGAGTAAGTTATAAATGCCAACGTGATTGCTGGAGATTTAATATCTCCAGAGATTTCTGCCATTTGGGGTAAATCTGTCATTTGGGTCGTTGCTGAGTAAGTTATATGTACATAATTATGTGATTGCTGGGGATTAAATATCCCCAGGAATTTCTGAGAGTTATGTCGTTTCTAAGAATATCTATGATGTAAAAATACAATCTAATTCTATGCTATTTTTCTCTCCCCCATCTACTAACTCTGCACTATGCTGGTGACGGCTTTGGTTTGGCAGCCATTTTGTGTTGCCATATTCCTATGCGCAGTGGGGGTCGGTTGGTTGTTGGAGTTTTACCTCCTGGCAACATCATTATTGAATCTTCTCTTGTTTTTTTTGTGTTTTTTTTTTTTTTAAATCTGTCAGGTACGCGATCGCCATGTCTCTGCGAGATAAGCAGCGTGTTATCTACACAACGCCGATCAAGGCGCTCAGTAACCAAAAGTACCGGGAGATGCTCGACGAGTTCGTGGACGTTGGCCTCATGACCGGTGACGTCACCATAAACCCTACCGCCTCCTGCCTCATCATGACAACAGAGGTTTGAAAATTACACTTTTCATTATTGTATATATATAAAATATTTAACAAAAATTTAACGGTGGTAAAAATTATTGTTTTTTACCTTTATTTATTAGGCCGGACGTATTTAATTGACAGGCAATTGGTCTGCTCTATTTCATTTCTCCATGTTTTATCCAGCAATGCAACACCGTAGGCAAGGCAGCGGCAAGTATAAATTCGGCTGTAAATCTTAGGTTTGCCTCTGTTTGGCATTGAACCCACGACCTGTTCCTAAGTGTTAGTATTATTGCATCAGACGTGAACGCCTTACTCATTCAGCCATCCGGTCCAGTATAGCATAATCAAATTCCGCCGAGGGCTATTGATTTAGTCTACTTGAACTAATTACACAAATTGTGGTGGGAAAGCCTGTTGAACGGGATATCATATGACTGAAGCTATTAGGTGCTTGTGGGTTTTTTCTTAGTTCAAAGTGTGACCCGTTAGTATTGGCGTCATATTTGCTATTGATGGTACTATGATGTGTTCCTCTGGGAAGCACACTTAAGTGCTCCCTAAGACAGCCTGTAACGCACAGCTTTGTACTATAGATTTGGAACATAATATTGCTTGCATGGATACTGATCGAAAATTTGAATGTGGTGACAAAATTCCTGTTCACATTATCTGTCCCCCCCCCCCCCCCCCCCCCAAAAAAAAACGAAGTTTTATATTTTCATTTGCTGGTATATTACTTATTTATAGATTTTAAGAAGCATGCTGTACCGGGGGTCTGAAGTCATGCGTGAAGTCGCCTGGGTTGTATTTGATGAAATCCATTACATGAGAGACAAAGGTGAGTTATGTTATTGTGCTAGACCATTTAACTTCCTAGAGGACCTGGGATGACACTTGCAGTGCTTGTACAGGGTCGGATTATCCGACTCGTTGGATATTGACGTATTTGTCACATAGGCTAAGATTTTCGATCATTTTGCATTATTTTGGGGCAAATCAGCCACATTTTGCTTACATTTCGTGTTCAAAACTGAACTTGAATGTTATAAATTCTTTGGAATGTTAATGAAATAAGTTACTTTATTCAGAATATATATTGTTTATTGTCTGACAGCTTAGTTTTTTCATATTTAAAATACTGGAGGAAGGTTTTGCTGCACAAAATTAGGATTTTTATTTCTGCCTTGGTGCAAACCCTGCACTTGGATAAAAGTCTTCATTCAAACCAGGGTTGTTTCCGGTTTATTTCACCACTGTGTGACCAGGTACTAATATAGCGGCATTGAATCAAGTATTCAATCTTTTGCCTGGTAGGATAGCAGTCATCATTTCACAGATGACCTGCATGTCATGAGCAGTGTGTGTGTTACAGAGCGGGGCGTCGTGTGGGAGGAGACCATCATTCTGCTGCCCGACAATGTGCACTACGTCTTCCTGTCTGCCACCATTCCCAATGCGCGCCAGTTCGCCGAGTGGATCTGCCACCTGCACAAACAGGTGGGTCAAACAGGTGGCATGCGAATGCGTACGCGGCGTTCGCACCGATTGGTCCATTGAATGATCCACTTTGCCATCCGCGTATTCACATTCGTAACCGGGCATATGGAAGCACCATCGTGCGTTTACATATTCTTCCTCTTTTTGTCGAATTCGCATACCACACATCTGGAATCTTAGCTTATCTGAAGTAGCATCTATTAAAATTTGTATGAAAATATATTCCTAATTTTAATTAAAAAAAATATGTGGTCTGTTATGCGAATATAAAATAACATACAATGATGCCTACTATTATTATGTAATCTCCAACTGTGTAGGCTAACTACACTACCACTACAAATTATCTCCATAGTGGCGCCCCAACCGGCCGCTTTCGAAACTAACCCTCTGTACAGCGTTCTCACTGAGCTGATAGATATCATTTTTGTTTCCTTTTCCCCCGGATTTCCGCCTTTGTTTTACAGACATTAAAACAAAAAAATTGTGTGTGTGTTAAGTCTGTAAATCAGAGGAGAAAAGTTGTTATGGGTGCACTGAAGTTCTTCCCCTCTCGACCGTCGTCCCGTCATGATATGACCTTAGATATTGCCAGGATTTAAAACTCCAATCAACCAATCCTCTCTCGTCGCGCTCACAGAAACTTAGCTGATGGTCGATTCTGATATTTATTTACGAGAGATAGTTCAACCAAGAAGGGCTGTTTAGCTCGGTGTCAGGATAATGTGACTGAGTGGGATATCTGGTCATGGTGCCGGCAGCCTGATTTCCCAGTGGGGCACCACTATAAAATAGCCATGAGTGCGTAATGTCACAAGTCGGTATCCGACCTGATATGACCTTAGATATTGCCAGGACCTAAAACAACAACAAACAAAATCTACCAAGAAGTGAGGTTACTAAGTCCTAAATACGGTAGCGAATGCAGGGTTCGTACTTCATTTTCCCCTTTGAAAGGCCTTGAATTTTACCTTGAAAAGCCTGGAATTCCATTAAACTGTCCCCACTGATCTAAATTAGTCTGAAATCGCCATTCGCCATCATTGGTTTTTTTTCCCCTGAAATCCAAAAGAAAATCCTCTTGAGTTCCTATCAAAATGAGCTTTGAAAAGCCTTGAAATAGGCTTTGAATTCCATATCTTCACATGTATGCGGACCCTGTGAACGATGCTTTAATGTTGATGTAAACTGCGCATTTGATTGGTTTGCAGCCCTGTCACGTAGTCTACACAGACTACAGGCCCACTCCGCTACAACACTACATCTTCCCGGCTGGCGGAGACGGCATCCACATGGTGGTTGATGATAAGGTGAGTGGATGGAGCGTACTCAGTCGCTACACTTGTATACCAGGCTTCCCAAGAATGGTGGGTTTAGCAAAGTTTACCCACCACATGTTATACAATTTGTGTTCCGCTCGGATATCCAGAAATAGAGGCGATATGAGGTGAATGGGATTGGTTAATTCAGCAAAGCAAAACCACAATTCCAAGCTCCATATCCATACCCATACCCATACACGTAGCCATACCCATACCCATACACGTAGCCATTGATCACCACAAACACCTTCTATTTGTCCTTTAGGGTGACTTCCGTGAGGACAACTTCAATACTGCCATGAACGTGCTGTCCAACGCGGGCGACAATGCCAAGGGAGACCAGAAGGGACGGCGTGGTGGAACTAAAGGTACCATATTTAAAATTATAGAAATTGAAACCAATAAATGAAGACAAGTGCCTCGGCGCTGAAGAATTATTCTGATGAATAAAATATCTACATCCCTCTTAAAATTGTAATCGATAGATAGGTAGATAGATATATTGGTATAGATAGATAGATAGATAGATAGATAGATAGATAGATAGATAGATATAATGTTGTTTATGGTATGGCACATGTATAATATGTTCTGGGGTTTCATACAGCAGTGGAAACCTCCACTAGCATTTTTATTTATATATATTTTTTTTTAGTTGTTTAAGCAGGGGAAATTTCAGTCATAGACGACTGGTCTTCCTCATTCCACTGCTGGTCGATAGAAAGCCCGAGCCTACACTTTTACCGACTCAAGGGATTTTTAACCTCCCACACCACATAGACATCGTATGAGAGCAACCGGCCTTTGATGATGCTGTAAGTTATACACAGCGGTGGGAATCCAAATTGGCAGAGCTGGGGGCATGGGGAATCAAACCGCTGACCCTCAGATTAGGAGTCTGACCTAGAAATGGATAAGAAAACTATGAATTGTGATGGTAATTAGATTTTTCTTGTCGTTTATTCGTATCCAGGTTAGAGCAGCAGTGTACACTATACTGAACAAATATTAGGTATGGAAACACAGAATTAATTATAAGGGGATGGGCACAAATTGGGCACAAATTTACAACTTCAAGGAAGCACATCTCGAATATATGGTTGGCGCATGGCCGTAACAATAGTAACAGATCAGTGCCCACGAACAGTGAGCTGCAGCGCAGAAATGGTCATTCGTGTATAGTACAAAGCGTGGCGGCGACAGTGGCCTCTCGAGTAAGTGTACTTATAGTCAGTAATCATCATAGTTCGGTAAGTATAGCTGAAAAAGAAACATGTTATTCATAGTGAGTCATTGGTTGATATCGTTACTTGCACTCCCGACAGCGCTCAAACCTCAAGTTTCGAGTTTGTCTTCCAGCTTGGGGAGGGTGGGTGGGAAGAAAATACATGTTGCCGGCTCAGGCTCCAGTGGTCGAGTGACCGGCCGCGCAGCTTGCACCAAGATCCACCTGGCGTCTCATTGGCGAATTACAGATGTTAGCCGGGCCAACATCCCCGATGTAGCCAGTTGTAGTGTTTTTTGTATCAAATTGAGGTTGTCTTAATCAGGTATGGAATATATTTGACCATGAATAAATAAAACCCATATATATATTGTGTCAAATTCCTTGTTTTCTTTACAACAATTTCAGGAGAATCTAACTGTTACAAGATCGTGAAGATGATCATGGAGAGGAACTTTGCACCCGTCATAGTGTTCAGCTTCAGTAAGAAGGACTGCGAGGCCTACGCCATGAGCATGTCCAAACTCGACTTCAACTCAGGTTTGTAGGAACTCCTTCATTTTGTCGTCTCTACTATTGCTAAGACAATTTTACAAGCGCGTAATATAATCGAAAGGGACCATTTTACATATGCATAGCCATATGTAATGGTCCGAGTTGGTGGGTGAAGCTGAAGGCTGAGGGCTATTAGAAATCACTCCTCCCCACAATCAGGGTTTTATGATGCCTGCAAGTATATACAAGCACGTCTTTCATGTTTTGTTGCACTTGAATAGCTATTTTGCTATTCACTGCTCTCAGAATATACCTTACTGGACATGTCCTTCAACTCACTGATGAAAACCCAGCCCCTTATTTGATTGTATTGACTCCAATTGAGGATTGGTTAATTAATTAATGAAAATGATACGGGTTAATGACAAGTTAACTACTTGATTACGTAGCTATATAGCTTGTTTCTATTTACATATTCTTGGTTTCATGGCTTTAATTTACTCAAACTGTTGCCTATTGAAACCTGAGTTTTTTGTAGGGGTTGCCCCCCCCCCCTGCTTGTGCAAATTGTGTGTGTTAATATTCGGCAATGTTGTTCACTACAGATAAAGAGAAAAAGATGGTTGAAGAGGTCTTCAACAACGCCATTGACTCTCTGTCGGACGAAGACAAGCAATTACCACAGGTAGAATAGACCTGCACTCTGGCACTGGTGTTGTCGCATCGAAGCACTAAGTGCGGTGCACAATTTTGTTTGTAGCTCAAGATTATAGCCATGAATAGAACATTTGATTTATGTTTGATGTTATATTTCGCGGTCATGGTGAACATGATAGACATGTGTTTCCACAAGCGTGCCTGAGGTTCACAAAGCGTCGATGACTATTAATATTAAGAACCCTGCAGTAGGTTACTACGGGTGGAGGATAGGAGGAGCTGAGATGGAAAGCTTCCGATTAATTATACTCGTATAATGCTTTTATAGCATTTTTCTTTCTATGCTGTAAATGTGTACCTCGTTTGTAAATGTCGACTTTTTGTTGTATATCTTTCGTTAGAAATAGATATAAACATGTTGTATGTGTATTTATATTGGAATGAATATGGTCTAACAAATTTTATTCCTTGTTTTTAAATAATTGTTAAAGTTATGTCAATGGGTTTTATCGGTGTCTTTTTAAAGGACCAATTTGTTAAATTATTGCCATCCCGATATGACCTTAGATGTTGCTCGGACGTGAAACACCAACAAACAATGTTAGATGTTTGTAAATGATTGGCCATTTTGCGTAGGTGAAGCACGTGCTGCCGCTGCTGCGGAAGGGCATCGGCATCCATCACGGCGGGCTCCTGCCGCTGCTCAAGGAGACTGTCGAGATCCTCTTCTCCGAGGGCCTCATCAAGGCACTCTTCGCCACGGAGACGTTCGCCATGGGGCTCAACATGCCCGCCCGCACCGTCCTCTTCACCAGCACGCGCAAGTTTGACGGCAAGGACATGCGATGGGTAGGGACGCACTCCTCTTGTATGGGTTTGGATTCACGTGATTAATGCTTTTAAGTTGTTGATGTGTCCTATTGGAATTCATTTTTAATTGAGTGTGCTTGATTGATTGAGGATGATTTAATGTTGTGTTTTAATGTCGTGTCGTCAGCAAAGGTCATATTCACGGCGGTTTAGTGTGTGTTTCTGTAATTATTTTATTTGCAAATTGAGGAATTTTTTTAATGTCCCACATGGACCCCCTGAATACCTGTTAGTATCAGCTATTTACTGTTTGTAGATCACGTCTGGTGAGTACATTCAGATGAGTGGGCGCGCCGGGCGACGAGGACTTGATGATAAGGGCATCGTCATCCTCATGGTTGACGAGAAGATGAGTCCTGATGTAGGCAAGAACATCGTGAAGGTAAATTACGCATGTGCATGTGTGGTGTTGGGCTTGTCACAAATGACATCACGTGCTGGCATGAATGTTCAAGCTGGCAGTCGGTCAGAGAAACGGGCTAAAAATCTATTTTTAATCTTGCGGTGTAATTGTTACAAGCTTGTCGCAAGTGACGTCACATGCTGGCATGAATGTTCAAGCTGGCAGTTAGCCAAATGGGCTACAATCTTATTTTTAACCCTGCGGTGTAATTTTTATAAGCTTGTCTCAAGTGACGTCACATGCTGGCATGAATGTTCAAGCTGGCAGTTAGTCAAAGGGGCTGCAATCTATTTTTAACCCTGCGGTGTAATTATTGCAAACTTGTAGCAAGTGATGTCACGTGCTGGCCTGAATGTTCAAGCTTATATGGCATTGGTTTGCCTCGACCGGGAACCAAACTCCAAATCGCCCGCACGCGAGGCCCGCGCTCTACCGACTCGCCCACCGCGCCCCGTACACTCACTCAGAAATGTGTTGACCTGACACTGTTGCAGGGTTCCCCAGACGCGCTGAATAGTGCCTTCCACCTGACATACAACATGGTGCTGAACCTGCTGCGTGTCGAGGAGATCAACCCGGAGTACATGCTCGAGCGGTCCTTCTACCAGTTCCAGAACTACGCCAGCATCCCTGAGCTCTACGACAGTAAGATATCCACAAACTATGTGACATTTTTCACGTAATACGGCCTATGGGATGTGGAGCTGTGGACTTGTTTTTCCACCCAGCTAGATTTGTTAAAATACGCAGCTGGTTTCTAGGACTTTAAAAAGAGATTTAATGTTTTTTTTAAATTATAACAAAACGCCAATAATGGCTATTAATTATCACTATTATTGGCGAACCTTCAAGTAAATTCACTACCAGCAATTCTATTCATTTAATAATGTCTTATTTCTTTTAATCCAGGGTCTCTAAAAGTCTTGAAAAGTCTTAATTTTCTCCATTTCAAGGCTTTGAAAAGCCTTGAATTTAACCTATTTTGGGTAATTAGTCTTGAAAATCTTGAATCCCATTAATTGAGTCCCACTGATCTAAATTAGTCTGAAATCGCCTTTCGCCATGTTCCCCCCCCCCCTGAAATCCAAATGAAAATAGTCTTCCTATAAAAAACAGCCTTGAAATAGCCTTAAATTCCATATCTTCACATGTGTGCACACCTTGCATGTGTATTAATAACCATTGTTATGCGTGAACCTTCAAGTTAATTCACTACCAGCAATTTTATTTATTTAATAATAAACATTTTTTTATATGTTCTTTACTCTGATTCAGAGCTAAAGAACCTAGAGTGTGAATACAACAACATGAAGATCGACAACGAGGACCAGGTGGCGTCTTACTACAAGATCCGGCAGCAGCTGGACCACCTGGCCCATGAGGTGCAGGGCTTCGTCACCAAGCCGCAGTATGTGCTGCCCTTCCTGCAGCCGGGGCGACTCGTCCACGTGAGTTCCGCAGCCGGCTCACTTAGCTGACTGGCGCTAGATTTGCACATGTGCTTCCTCTATGTCCGTGACTGACACTCGCTGTCTCGCTGGCTGGCTGGACTGACTTTGCATTTTTATGCCATGTTGGCAGCTATGACCGTATTCATGTTTTTTTAATTTGTTTTTGTTTTGTTCATATTTTAAATGTATTCTAGACATAATGGAGTAAATGAGACCAGACGGGATAGCCGAATGAGTTGAGAGTTTCAGCGGCTCCCTTTTTGGTAGACCGTGGGACTCGAATCCACAGCGGTCGAGTCAATCCGATGACTTATAAATTTATTCTTTTCCGCCTGAAGTAAATATCACACCAGACTTGTTCTATGGATAAGTGAAAACCTTTGCTTAGTTCTATCGCTGGATAGTAATGATTGTAATTGTTGTTTTCCCCCATTTCAGATTGTGAACGTGGAGCATGACTTTGGATGGGGAATCATTGTAAATTTCCAGAAGAAGGCAAACCAAACCAAGGCAAGTGAAACCATGTCCCTAATGTCATACTAACAGTTTGTTATTATGGGTGGAGTTTGTTGATTTTTTTTTTTTTTTTTTTAAAGAAAAAAATCAACGAATATTTTTGCAATTTGATGAGCCGGTTATGAGCTGGCTTTAAAAAACAAAAAGGCCTAGCATTTTATTTGATCTCGTGCAGTGCGCTAGATTGGAAATTTTTATTTTGCCTCATGCAATGTGAATTTGTGTCACGGGATTCTTACCCTATTTCAAGTTTCCAGGCACAGAAAACCGCATGAATCCTCATCCCCATGAGCCGAGCCACCTCACCCTCATGAGTCTTGGCTGCTTCCCACCCGTGAGCCCTTAACTCTGCTTGTTGCCTGTTCTATGTGCGGTAAGCACTGACATTAATATGCTGCCATTTTGTTTCCCTCATTTTAGAATCCCTCCGACTCAGAGCCAGTGTTTGTCGCAGAGGTATTGGTGCATCTCACAAAGGAAAGTGCCCGCACCAGCAAGTCCTCTGCTATCAAGCCTTGCCTGAAGGGCGAACGGGGCGAAATGCAGGTCAGCGTTCAAACCAGCACTGGGCAGTTTGCAAGTAGCTGGTATTTTGGGAAGGATTACCTTCCCAAAATTGAAAATATATTTTGTTTTAATTAAGTGCTTGACATCCTTAAAGCAACATAATTCAATGAAAGCATAGCATTTTTTTAAACCAAAACACATACCTAGATTTGGTCCCACATATCCAACTTAGATACTCGTGAACTTATTAAATATTGATTTCAATTTGGTGTTCCTGTGCTATGCTCGAAAATGGCTAAACAAAGCCCATGGCCAACATTTCAGCATGCACACCAAAATTAGTTTGCATGTCTTCAATTCAAATAACCTTACGACTTAACCTTAAGATAAAAAGGTACTTCAAACTAAGGTAACGTAGATTATAACGATCAAGCTAAAATATTTATATATTAAAGAAAGTTAAAACCATCGATGGCCTAGATTCTGTGCCCTAGGTAAGTAGGTCACTTATAGGACACTGGTGAAAGTGTATCATTGAGTGATGAAAATAGGAAATATTGTGCTTAGAGCAGGCTTTCGAACCCACACTTCTTGCGATTTTGTGTTTAGTGTGCTAAGCATTACACTATCTAGATTCCCTGATGCAATCATCCTATCTACGTATACCTGTCTATGTGGCTCCTTGCCTGAGAGGTCAGTGCAGCTTACTGTATGTGTCCCCATGGAATTGTGAGGCTTTTAAATGGTTCACGTCCATAGTGCTTGCAATTACATTCATACAGCAGAGATGAAAGACCTCCGCGTTTTCGCGGATTCCTGGGATTTCTTTTATTCACCGATTAACATTAAAAAAATGTCCAAAAGATGGGATGTTTATGACAATAGTTGGGTGGTTCGAATCCTGTTCTTATATGACCTTAGATGTAGTTAGAACATAAAACCTAAGCAAGAAACTGTTAGATATGGGCTATAATACAATCACAACAAGGCTAGTTGAGACCTGACTCCCGATTTTTTTCCGCGATTCTCTGATAATGCTAAACCTATGGGAGAATATCCGCACTATCGCTTTTTTTCCCCTGAGACCACTTTCATCCCTGATACAGGCAATGCACTTACACATACATATACAGGATAGGTTCAACAACCGTACGGGATGTAGGTAATATGGGATCCAGGTCATAGCAACCAATGTCGTGGGTGCGATGAAAATAGGAAATATTTCACCTTTAGCATGATTCAAACTCACCGTTCTTGCCATTCTGAGGCTAGCATGCTAACCCATCACACTATACATTCCAATGGGTGTCCCACCATGTTCTCCAGGTCGTCCCTGTCCTTCTACACCTCATCAAGAACCTCAGCGCCATCCGAATCTACTTCCCACAAGACCTCCGGCCACTTGACAACCGCATGAGCATCCTCAAGTCGATACAGGAAGTGGAGAAGCGCTTCCCCAATGGGGTTCCTCTTCTTGACCCCATCGAGGACATGGGCATCAAGGACAACAGCCTGAAGCAGGTCATCAAGGTGGGTGAGGAGCTCAACGACGAGGTCACAAGAGACGATGTCAAGCAGAAAGAAGCTGAAATACCATTCTTGTATACATGTCCCCATTGAGTGACACTATGCATGTGTTCCTGCAGTTGTTTACTTCTAGGTGTCACTTATATGGTAGACAACATCAACCTTTATCGGGTGGTGAACTGAAGATACAAGCAGGGTTTGCATGCTTAGCCGAAGGCCTTGAATTTAGATGTTTTGTTTGAGTAACATTGAATTTCGCAGTATGTTCTTGGATGTTCTTTAATCTGGTGGCCAATCTTTTTGTATTAACCCTGATCACAACATGTCACATGATATTTGAGATGAATTGGTTTTTTGACGAATTCCTGTCTGTTACTTTTGTGGAATTGTGTTCTCAACATTACATACTTTTGAGTAGAGTGTTTACAATTTTGTATCAACATGTGTGTGTCCTTGAAAATGTGCTTAATTAAATGGAATCAAGCAGAAAGAAGCTGATATACCATTCTTGTATACATGTCCCCATTGAGTGACACTGCATGTGTTCCTGCAGTTGTTTACTTCTAATTGTCACTTATATGGTAGACAACATCAACCTTTATAGGGTGGAGAACTGTGATGATACAAGCAGGGTTTGCAAGCTTAGCCGAAGGCCTTGAATTTAGATGTTTTGTTCGGGTAACATTGAATTTAGCTGGATGTTCTTGGATGTTCTTGAATCTGGTGGCCAATCTTTTTGTATTAACCCTGATCACAACATGTCACATGATATTTGAGATGAATTGGTTTTTGACAAATTCCTGTCTGTTACTTTTGTGGAATTGTGTTCTCAACATTACATACTTTTGAGTAGAGTGTTTACAATTTTTGTATCAACATGTTGTGTGTGTCCTTGAAAATCTGCTTAATTAAATCTGGTGGCCAACTTTTTGTACGAACCCTGGATACAAGACATCTGGTGATAATTGTATCACCCGTAAGTCGGTCTGTGTGATATAATAATATGGATTTTATTTTACAGCCAGACTGGACGGGATGGCCTAGTAGTTAGAGTCTCCACTTCCTGTATGGAAATAACGGATAGCATATCCAAGCCATGTCAAACCAAATTCTTAATTCACAGAATTGCCAATTGTCCCACGCGCTATACTATGTGGGGGCATGGACAGGTTGACTCAGTTTCGGGATAATGGGATTGAGCAGTGGGATACTGAGTCATTATGCTGGTTGCACACGTATCTCAATCTGGCAGCACTATCAAGGTGCTGTGAGTTGTGTATTAAGTCAGTACAAGTCCTGATATAATCACATCTGTTGCTTGGTCACAGTAGCCGCATTGGTAAGAGCGCCTTGTAGCTTCTTGGGCGATAGGTCGTGGGTTTGAACCCCGGTAGAGTCAAACCAATGAATTAAAACGTTGTACTTGTCGATATCTAGCCTAGCCCTCGTCATTGATAAGATAAGACCAGGGCTGGTTTTCTCAATATGAGGATAGTGGGGTATTGGGTCATGATGCTCGCCGTCTGTTCTCCCGGTGGGGCAGCACTGACAATTTTCCAGGAGTACGCACTATCACAAGCCAGGACCCGTCCAAATATAGCCTTATATACACTGTCCTGATATGACCTAAGATGTTTCCAGGACATAAAATTCAAACAAACAAACGTTACTAGTACATCACTTACAAATAAACAAGAAACCAACCTGCTAGGACGGAAACCTCCACTCAGGTTGATTTATTTGTAAGAACATCCTACATATCCCCCTTATATGTATTATGAGTGAAAAGGTGATCACGTGATAACTTGGCAGTCTCATTACAGAAAACTGAGGCGTTTGAGAAGCGGATGTACACGCATGCACTGCACAGCTCGCCGTCACTCGGTGGTCTGTACTCGCAGTACGAGAAGAAGGCAAAGCTGGGCACTGAGATCAAGGCCGTTAAGTCGGAGCTGAAGAAGAAGCGCTCCCTCCTGCAGATGGACGAGCTCAAGTGTCGCAAGCGGGTCCTGCGCCGCATGGACTACTCAACAGCATCTGACGTCATCGAGATTAAGGGGAGAGTTGCCTGCGAAATCTCTAGGTTAGTTTGTGGAATCAAAATAAAAGGAGGCATTAAAGCTAAGGTTTCGTCTATAGGGATGTGTCAGCATAATACGCAAGTGGAGTGCGAATGCAGATTGCGAATGCAGAATGTGAAAGCATTTAGTATTTATGGTTATGCATCCATGACTACATGAAGCGATTCAATATTGCACATACTGCTTGCAGACATGTGGACTCATAATTACTCATCTACAGGCCCCCTGCTATATGACATGCGTCTATGATTGCCGACATTTATTTCCGATGAGATGAACATAGTGAATGTGGTGATGAACATGGGAATGTGCTGATACTTTTCATTTTCAATTCTATGAATGCGTTATTTGAACAAATATAGGAGTCATTTGAAAAATTGCATTTCAAAGGAAGAAGAATTGATAACCAAATGCACATCGAAACAAATTCGGATCAATTGTTTTTGATTACGTAATCAACATTCCCTTTGTCTTATAATTTATTAGGCTATGTAACTAAATAAGAAAATGTCAATCAATTCGTAGTTTTTCTTTTATAACCAGTATCCCTATACCGTTACACTAGGTAAATATGAAAATAATAACATTAACCGGTTTACCCGTATGGCCCCCCCTCAAGACCCCGTGATGTGGGAGCAGCAGAAGGAGGAAGACCAATTACTAGAATTTAGATCTCCATGCTAATAAATTAATATTTCTCTTTAAAAAAAAAAATTTTTAAGTGTTTATTTAAATAACACCGACAGATATAATCAACTTTTCTTTTCTCTCTTTAAAAAAAAAAGATTTTTCATTTTTGAAATTGTTGCAGTTGTGACGAGCTGCTCGTCAGTGAGCTGCTCTTTAATGGAGTCTTCACTAACCTGACACCGCAGCAGGCGGCATCATTACTCAGCTGCTTCGTGTTCGACGAGCGCGCGAAGGAAATGCCGAAGCTAATCAATGAGCTATCAGACCCACTCAGACTAATGCAGGTAAGTTGGACTTTGGAACTGAACCTGTGCAACTTCATACTTTGCGCTCTAATAGTTATAGCATATTAAAGCTGTGTACTCCTGAAGAAGCATAACATTTTCAGAACCAAAACACTCAAATAGATTTTATTCTACATGTCTAATGTTAATACTGATGCACTTATTAGGCATTTTTTGCCACATAGAAGGGCATAATGAGCCAATATAAGAGAACCGGTTACTGCATAAGCCTATGGTTTTGGCATGATTGCCAAAATTAATTGTGCACACTTACATATCAAGTATCTCGAAAGTTAGCCATTCAAGATCAAAGTTACTTCAAACTAAAGTAAGGTAGATTATAACAAACAATTTAATATATTTATCTCCGAAACAATTACAGGAATTCAAAACCCTCGGACTATGCAACTCTAAGCAAATTAGAAATACATATCCTAGCATACCTGCTTTCAAACCGAACTGTCCTCTAAGTATGTACATGAATTTGTGATGGCAGCCTGCAGTCATCGTGCGCATACCTGCTTTCAAACCGAACTGTCCTATAAGTATGTACATGAATTTGTGTAGGCAGCCTGCAGTCATCGTGCACATAACCTGCTATTTATTAAAAAGTTATCGAGGGTGAGCATTGACTGTGGCGAGGCTGGGATGGATCTACATCTTCGGGGTCTGAGGGACCCGAGAGTAATTGGTGATGAGGTACACTGATCCAGTTGCTGCTGCCATGGTTGATGTGTGTGACTATAGTAGTAGAAAGTGAGGCTATTCGGATGGATTAAACAACACTATCCCAAGTCCGAACGTACACTAAGAGCTATAGTGCAGGGATGAAAGATCTCTGCGATTTCGCAGATTTCCAGGTTATTTCCTGTAGCTATAAGTGTATACTAATACGTTGTGCCCTTCCTGATATGACCTTAGATGTTGCCCGGACGTAAAACTCCAACAACCAACCAATACGTTATTTCACGATGCAGCACCATCACCGTATACTAATATGTGGTGCAAACGCCGCAGCACCAGCAGCATATACTACTAATGCCTTCAAACGCCGCAGCAGTGTCAGCGTATACTGATATGTGGTGCAAACGCCGCAGCACTAGCAGCGTATACTACTAACACATGCTTCTAACGCCGCAGCACTAGCAGCGTATACCGATATGTGGTGTAAACGCCGCAGCACTAGCAGCAGCGCATACTACTAATTGTATGCTTCAAACGGCGCAGCACTATCAGCTTATACCAATATGTATGAAAACCGACTTCAGGGAATTTTCAGCGATTCCCTGACAATGCTAAGCCTATGGAAGAATATCAGCATTTCCGCTTTTTTCCCCCCCAGAGACCACTTTCATCCCTGATAGTGTAGTGTTGCCGCACTGTATCACCATACCGCCGGCACCATTACCCTATATCCCACTCAACTCACATCCTGATTGTGGTAGTGAACCAGGCTTTGCCCTAAATGATGTCGAGTAATACAAGATTTTTACCCTTAATCCAAGCTGTATTCATTCAATGTTAAGTACTTGTTGGGTGTGTGGTGCCGGTTGAAGGTTTTGATTGATTGATGATTTAAAGTTGCTTAATCCGATTGTTTTGAATTTTTGCTTTTAAAAAAAAATAGATAACTTGATCATTACAATCTACTTTATATATTAAGTTGATCATTACAATCTACTTTACATTAGCTTGAAGTAACTTTTATTTTAAATGGTTAACTTTGGAGATATGTGATTCTTTTAACCAAAGGTAACAACCAATTCATATTATAAAAGAATTAAACATTTATGAAAAGAAACTGGGTGGGGAATCACAATATGATGGCGGGGGGGGGGGGAGTTGCTTTATTATGCATAATAAAGTGACTAGGAAGTCACTTTATTATGGGAGTCAGAATATTATCTCTCACCGGCAGTGTTGCGGCGTATTGCTGCCCTTTTGTTAACACTGGGGTCATGTGGTCTTGTGCTGGCAGGACACAGCGCGGCGGATCGCCAAGGTGTCAGCCGAGGCGAAGCTGAGCCTGGACGAGGAGGAATACGTTGACAAGTTTAAGCCTCACATGATGGACGTGGTGCATGCCTGGTGCTGCGGGTCCACATTCCTCGACATCTGCAAGATGACCGACGTCTTCGAAGGCGAGTAAAACAATGCTAGAATCTTATTGAAGCTAAAAATTTCATGGGATGCATAAAGGAGAACCAAAAAAAAAAACCTATGCGATATGCTTAATTGTTATGTTGCATGTATATTTTATATATTATGGCTATGATGGGTCGGTCATGAGCAGGTAGGACTGCAGTTGTTGTGCACATACCTGCTTTCAAACCGAACTGTCATCTACATGAATTTGTGTAGGCAGCTTGCAGTCACCGTGCGCATACCTGCTTTCAAACCGAACTGTCCTATGAGTCAGAATGACCATATGTTTGACGTCCCATAGCCGATGGTAAAAATCAATGTTCTCTACAGGCATCGTTAAATAAAACAAATTTCAATCTTTTTTTTCCCTTGTTAATCTCCGTTAACTTGGTTTGACATCACATCGGTCAATTAGTGCGCACAGACTTTCTGCACGAGGTTGATTTTCCCGATATTAACTTTGTATAACCACCGGCTTTTGTTTGCAGGTAGTATAATTCGAGTGATGCGAAGGCTGGAGGAAACCTTACGACAGATGGTGCAAGCCGCCAAGGCCATCGGCAACTCTGAGCTGGAAAACAAATTCTCAGAAGGTAAGTTAACTCAAAGCGCTGCCTCATGACGTAGATATGTGTTTGTAGACCGTTTGTGTATCTCATTTAATTAATAAATGAAGCTCCTGTCTTGTTTTTAAAGATGAACAAAAATATAATTTTAAACATCTACACCTTCTTTCTAATGTGTGATAAATAAAAAAGAAAGGATTTTTATTAAAGTTACGCGCTTTGATTTTAGAGTGCTTTGGGTCTCTTTCAGCTATCCGAATGATGAAGAGGGACATCGTGTTCGCCGCAAGTCTCTACTTGTGAGATAGGCCCATTTCAATCAGTGCGAAATGGCTGCCCACTTCTACAGTATGCTTTACACCGTAGAGTATGTTCCATGTCTGTGTGTAAAAGAAATACTGACGGTTCAGTCAAAATTTGAATGTGCAATGCAATTTGCAAATATGTTTAGTGAGACTGGTGAGAATTATGGGGCATACACAGATCAACATGCATTTTGATCTCAGCTGTAGGTTTCCCTTTGAAAGTCAGGTATATAATGTAGTAGTTTGCACTGACCTTTCATGCAATGAGCCAGATGGGCGTAGATAGGGTGATTTCACCAGGGAGCCTAGGTGGTGTAATGGTTACCACGTTACCCCTGAATGTTAAGTGTGGGTTCAAAACCCTGCTCTAGGCACAATAATTTCCATTTTCATCACCCCCGCAACATGTATACATATCTGCGAGCAGACATACATATATGTATATATCCATATATATGTATTGATTTTTTTAGAGTACAGAAATTCGATTTTAAAAATTAAATTTCTAAAGCCAAGATGCTTCAGCCCTATATATATATATATATATATGGGAACTTCATTCACAATGTCACATCACTTATTAGTTAGTTATTCTATGCATACTTTATATTCCAGAATTGACATCCTTTCGGTATCGATCATGACCTGTCAACTCGGTAATTTACTAGACTTTCAGAACTGGTATTGTGGCGTCATCTAATGGAAACCTAACTGTATCAATATGCTGGTAACGTTTCTAGAGAACTCGTTAAATGGTGTTTCATGTAATGTCTCCAAAATATCTGAACTTTCATAAGATGATTTGATTGTACATAGAATTTAGGTTTACAGTGCTCTGATGATAACTAAATTCAAAACTAGGTCCAGCATGTACATTTCTTATGCTGATACATACTTGAATATTGCCCCACATATATTTAATGCTCTATGGAGTCCTATTTTATTTGCTGTTGATGGTATGATTGTAAACTGGATATTTTATTTTACCGAAAGCGGTAGAAAAATTGCCTGTAAATGTGCTCGTGAAATAAAAAAAAACCACATTTTTAATCACGATCTCGTTATTGTAAAATGTTATTCACTGAAGGGTTCAGTGTAAAGGAGAATTGCATTAGTTGTACAACAAATAATTTGCTTGCTTTTCTCTTAGCGGAATTTTCCCGGGAGGGCTTTCAGTTGATCGAACTTAGTGACTTTATAGTTGCATGATCCGATGAAACATTTTTTTTCAAAACCAAAAGAACTTACCTACGTTTGATTCTATACATCCAGCGTAGGTCCTGGTGCATTAACTAATGCTTTGGGACAGAATAATCAGTGAATTTATTACCCCATCCATTAGAGCACCTGCTTTGAAACTACCATTCGACAGTCTTGCTCCCATTCTAAGGGGGACCAGGGCCGCGTTCAGGGTCCGTCTCAGAGGCGCCTCAGAGATGGCACTGATGTCACGCTGGTCTGAACCTCACAAGCAGTTTGTCACCTCGAAAATGGCCAACCCCTTAGGGGGTGGCCATTTGCAATGGTAAAGCTGTGCTGTGATTGGCTGAAAACACTGAATACGGCAGCCATTTTCGAGGCGCTTTTTGTCTCCTGTCTCAAAAGGGAGGCATCGCCGAGATGCACCCTGAATGCAAATAGGCCAAAAAGCACCGCTGATACGTCGCTGAGGCGCCTCCGAGACGGACCCTGAAGACGGCCCAGGTTACCAGTTGTATATCATAAATTATTATATCTGGGAATACACTACAAAGATCACCGAGAACAGGTCAGCAATAATTAGCTCTGAAGTCAAAGCTCTCAGGGGGAATGACCTACTTTTCCAGTATAATCACTCATGATATCCTACGATGCCACGTGGACATTGCGACATGACAATCTGGGTCATAGCTAAATGAGTTTGGGAAAGCTTGTCCAAATTATTTAGGGTTTTTTCAACGCAAACTGCTCCAAAATTTGCTATTTTTCATCAGTTACTCTGGATTTTTTGATTTTTTTAAAAATAACGGTCCAAATTCAAAAGCCCTCAAACTATGCAACTTTAAGCTGTTTTTTGTTTGGGCTTTTACGTCTTGACGACATCTAAGGTCATATCAGGACGGGAACTTTAAGCAAATCAATAAAATCATCGTGGAGTGAATAATCTTAATAAAGAAACAAAAAGATAGGAATATAAATGTTCATTTTTAATTTGGTCTAACTTAACTTTGTTAAAAATCAAGGATTATACTACCTACAAAAAGATGTCATGAAATATTACTGTGTTGTGGGTAGTACTATATCTTGTACATTATATTTTTCCTGTGTATGTAGGCGTCTTCACGGTTACTGGTGTTCTAATTGTATATCGTTCACCCAGCATGTGAAGTCTAAAGCTAAGATTCCAGTAGCATGAATCCCTTATGTAAAGAATAAAAAAAAGCTCATTTTATTTAATGATGCCTCTAGAGCACATTTCATATCATTGGCTATTGGACATGAAACATGGACATTCTGACATTTATTTGGAGGAAACCTGTTGCAGCCACATAGGCTATTCCGATAAGCAGCAAAGGGTCTTTTATATGCACTTTCCTACATACAGGACAGCACATACCACAGCCATAATGAACCATTTGTGGACCACTGGTAGGAAGGGAAAATATCCCAAACTGCAAATGGGTCCACTGAGAAGGATCGATCGGATGACCGACAGCTTGACAGGTGGACAAGCTACCGCCTGAGCTACGTCCCGCTCCCTTTTGTAAAGCATCAGGTGTAATATGTCAAGGTGAATGAAATTGGTTCGTCTAAAAGCTAATTGAATCAACATCTAATGCAGTCTTCGCAGAGTGTTACGTAGGCCTATGTGTAAAATCGAATTGGTCCATGCAGAAACCTATTGGGGTTCACCTCCTAGCAACATCTAGGTCATATCAGGACGGGTATCGACTTGTGCGAGTCCTCATTCATGGCGACTTTATAGTGCTGCCTCACGAGGAGACCAGGCTGGCACCATGACCCGATATCCTACTCAGTCATTATCCTGATACTCAGCTAACCAGTCCTTGTCTTATCCTAGTAATGTCGAGAGCCAGGCTAGGTAGCAGCGACATGTGTCAATTGTTTACAGCCTTGGTTTGACTCTGTGGGGATTTGAAACCCAGCTTTCCGGGTGGGAGGCCAGTGTTCTTACTGATCACGTTCGGTGTTTTTTTAATACGAATACAGTGGTAGTGGTGGCAGGAGGATAGGAGGTATGCCTGTGGTATGATGTCACAAATAGGGGTCGGTGAGGTGGAGTTGGGGCGGGGGGCGGGGGGAGTTCCAATGCAAAAACAAAATGGCCAAACTGAAAGTTGAAACATTAAAATGCACAGGGAAACTGAGGGAATAGGTACCAAATTGTCCCGGTGGTTTTGTCATTTTATTCCACCAGAAAAGCACACTTTTAGGCATATATTTGGAGTCTTTCACATGGCACACATCACTTACGTATGTCGCATGCTGCATTGTGCGTCAATGGAATCTTAGCTTTATTCTGAAATACAAAAAGAAAATCCTAATGCTGTGACACAATCCGTGGTGCTGCCACCACACAGGATATTGAAGCATTATGATCAAAATTACGAGATCTATTAATAAAACAAATAGTTATTGGTGAAAATGAACGTTTACCTTTTGTAAATCAGTCACTTACAAAATGTATTTGTAATATAATGTCATATATACATACATAGACCTTGTCAAGTATACTTTAGGTAAGAACACTTAACCGTAAAAAAAAAAGTCATAATTGAAGGCAAAGCTATAAATGTATCTACATATATATACCACCTATCACATATCAATTGCAATTACATAGAATACATTTCAATTATGACATGTGCGCCAATAGGACGTCCTTAAATGCTTTTTTTTGTTTAACGAAGTCCATCGCTATGCAGTGAATCGCACCGGACAATGACATCGTGATGACCTCATTAGGCATCTAACTGAACGCTCGTCAATTCTTTGTGTGAACCGAAGTAACCATGTAAAGGCCCAGTGGATATAACGAATGCAATGGCAATACGCATAGCATGTAGCAATCCCAACCACCACAATCCCCAAAGGAACTGGGTTATTTAGAATTATCAATTCTTACAACAATTTAACAATCTAACATTCTCCCTCTCCTCCCTCCTCCCCCACCCCTCTCCCTATCTCTACCATGTCTCTGTACCTCGGTCTCTATCTGTTCTTCTCTGTGGCTCTGTCTCTCCTAATTTTTAATTTGCTTTATCCCCAAGTACCACGTTAAAGTTATAAAGGTTAAAAGTAAAACATAATGTGACATTTGCAAGATTGGAATGCACCTTCGTGAACCTGGCATCATATGAACAGAGTTGTATAACATACCTCGAGAGCATAGAATAATAATTGATGTCATAGGAATGAATGCACTTCTTATATCAGCTCATATACTTTTGCTGAGATAATTCTTAGCTAAGAGACACAGCCTACCTTATTATTGTAGATATCACTATTTGGAAGTATTCGTGAAATCCATATGCTTCTTAGTAAGACAAACCATAGAGATCTATAAATATCTCAAATGTAGTTGGACTTCCGAAAGATTAGTTTGGCTTCAGACACGTATTTAACATGGTAACTACGTTATGTATGCTATATATTGCCTTGTTATAGTTGAAGAGAATGAACGAGAGGATAATATATTAATTGAACGTCAACAATTATAGAAGCTTATATTAAAGTTGCATAGTCCGATGGTTTAGAGTTTCTGTCATTTAACCAAAAATAAATATATATTAGATTGATCATTACTATCTACTTTAGTTTAGTTTAGTTTGAAGTAACTTATTTTAAATGGCTAAGTTTTGAGATATTTGAAGTGCAAACATGTCACATTAGCTTTAGCAAGCATGCTAGATAGGCATCTGCAGTAACAGGTTCTATTAAATTGACTCAGTATTCCCTTCTATGCAGAAACAAATGTTCAATAAGTGCATCACTATCTAAGTTAGATATGGAGAATTGTTTTGGTTTTGAAAATTTGATACTTCATCGGACTCTGCAGCGTTAATCAAGCCACGGCGTATACCTTAAGAACATTTCTGGACAATCCATTTCGAGTATTAGAAAACATAACCGCTAGTAGTAAACAATATATACATCGTTTGTACAGTGTCTTCATGTTATACAATGTTGGTAAATGAGTGGGGATGTGACGATTCTAAAATCAGGCATATATAATGCCTTTCACAAAGATAGCAAATCCAGGTGAGCCGCTGGGCGAGTTGTCATAATCAAACCAGCGAAATAATATTTTGTGTTGTTAATTGCACTCATGTGTGCAGCACTATGAATACAAATGCTTTGCATTACACACACTCCTTAGATTTTGTATTAGTTTATTGGAATTTTACATCCCTACGACAGTGCGCACTCACGGTAACTTTATAGTGCTGCTGTGCGGGATACCATACAGCCGACAAAATGACCCGATATCCCACTCAGTCACATTATCCTGACACTGAGCCAACAAGTCTCACCCCTTTGGAAGACACCATGGCACATATGCTAGGATACCAATATATAAATTTGATATTATATGGGATACTTGATATATTATTTGAAATAGTATGCACATAGAGGTGGACGACGATCTAAGTCGTACATATTATACATATATGCGACATGAATTTATATAAAAATCATGGTTCATGCTGCTTCCGAATTGTATATTGTGCGCAAAGTAGGCAAACCCAATGCTATGTATACGCATATATGTGTTCACTTCAAAGTATGTTATATCCATTTTGCAATGGTCCTTGTATGCTACTACATCCGAGTCTCACATCCACAGGCATAGTATTATTAGGTAGGAGAATACTGCATATATCTGTATATAATTATGCCGTTACCGAACACAACTACTGCCACCTGGCGTGGACTGTAGACACCTTGTTAGCAATGTATTATTTATAACCCCCCATTTCCTGGAGTACTAGTACGCATGCGTGGGAACGATATGTTGATATGGAAATGCATTCTCCGTTTCCATGTGCAGCCAGACGCCCTACCCGCTAGGCTACAAGCGTTGGCTCTCATTCACACACTGGTAGCACCTGTTGCTATGGGGATTTTATTGCCTCGCAGGTAGGCCTACCCAGACTCAGCAACATGAACAATGACTAATTGGCAAATTGGCTGGCTCTTTTAAACGAGCAGACGTGAACTGCCGTATTGAACACATACCCTGCATGAGAATGGCATATTTCAAAGCTGCATAGTCCGATGGCTTTAGAATTTGTGCATCCTTTTTGAGACAAATATATCAAGTTGACTATTATAACCTAATATTCATTATTCATGAGTCATTTTGATGGAAAATGGCTAGTTTTGGAGCAATTTGAACTGAAAGAACCCAAAATCATTTTGGCAAGCTTGTTAAAAAGTCTTGTTGTTGTGGCCCAGATTCACATCTTGTGATGGTCATGTGATGAGGCATGACCTATTAATGTGTAGGTAGTCTTGAACCTGACTAGTGCCATATATGGTACTGGGAATGAGGGTCAAACTAATAAGGTCATGAGATTGACCTAATTGGTCAGTGGTCTCCCTGCCTAATGGCTGTCTACAAAGTAGGTGCCCAAAGGGATGGGGTTACAAATTCACTAATTATTCTGTACATACTGCCCCAAAGCCTTAGTTAATGCACCAGTACCTAAGTTGGATTTATATAATCAAATGTAGGTAAGTGTTTTGGTTTTGAAAAAAATTTGTTTCATCGGACCATGCAACTTTAACTGGACAAGGTGGCTATTTCATACACCGACTGGCGCCACTTGGCGGTTGACTTTGACACTACAGTCTCGGGTTAGAAGTTGAACTTGGGAGTATTTGTTAAAGGTATTACCAATCAAAGATCTTCACAACATAATTGTGCATATTCCTGGAATGTCAAAGTTGTGACCAAATATGTATATATATTGTGTTTTATACACACTATATATCAGTGATGACGTGCACGTCATCTGGAAATGCGTTGTATCGGGTTCCAAGTCCGGTCTCTTGGGTTAGAACCCGATGCAACGCGCATGGAGTGTTATTGCAAATGTAGAGGCTCACTTAGCCAGATTGGTCGCCTTCCCCAAAAATGGCACTATGTGATATCTATCGCAACATTGTTTTCACATTAAGAATGGTCAGAATATACAACATGCATCATTATGAACCCTACCGTAGCTACTTTGTGTTGTAGCTTTGGGTCCCCGTAAATAGACAAACCGACGCTGTGAGCAGCAGGGCAACTCAACAAACCTGCACCCTTGGTTATACTTGTAGCTTTGGGCTCCCATAAATAGACGAACCGACGCTGTGAGCTGGGTTATTGTACTTGTAGCTTTGGGCCCCGTAAATAGACGAACCGATGCTGTGAGCAGCAGGGCAACTCAACAAACCTGCACCCTGGGTTATACTTGTAGCTTTGGGCCCCCGTAAATAGACGAACCGATGCTGTGAGCAGCAGGGCAACTCAACAAACCTGCACCCTGGGTTGTACTTGTAGCCTTGGGTCCAGTAAATAGACGAAACGACGCTGTGCGCAGCAGGGCACTTAAAGTTCCATAATTCGATGCTTTGAAGTTCTCACCATATTGTTTAGATGATTTGTTTGTTTGTTGTGACGTAAAACAACAACAAAGGTCATATCAGGACAGGTACCGACTTGTGACAGTGCACACTCATGGCGACTTAATAGTGCTCTCTCACTGGGAGACTAGGCCGCCAGCACCATGACCTGATATGCACTCAGTCACATTATCCTGACACTGAGCCAACCAGTCCTTGCCATACCCTAATAATGCCCCTAATAATGCTGAGCGCCAGGCTAGGAAGCGACAAATATCAATTTTTAAGTCATTGGTATGACTCGACCGGGATTGGAACCCACGAACCCATGGGTTCGGATCCCCCCGATCTCCCACAACAGGAGACGGACGCTCAACTCATTCAGCCATCCCGTCTGATTTGTTTAGATGAAGAAACCCATATTACATTGATCATTACAAACTACTTTCCTTAATTTATTGTTTGTCTGTAGGGTTTTATGTCCGAACAATATCTAAGGCCATGTCAGGACGGTCCTTAATTTATATTTTTAAGGGGTAACTTTGAGTGCAAATCTGGCAAAGTAATTTTGATGTGCACATAGAAATCATGTGTATAAAATAACCTCTATAAGCTTTGTTTACTAATATTCTTCTTAGCACAGGGCAGTACCATCAAATTACAGAGAGAGAAAATGCTTTCATCGAATGTTTTGGGTTTTCTTGTCACTGAATCCCAATTGTTTTTATAATATTTGTAGTGGTTTTTTTGTGGGATTTTGTATTACCAGCAACGCGAAATGACAGGGTTGGCATGGAAATGTACATTGTAGACTTATATAAACGTAGAGGTCCTATGACTTGGGGCTTGAAGTGCATATCGCCTTCTGCAGTGTGAATAGCCTACAGTAATGTGCCTGAGTGACCGTTCTCTCAGAGTTCCTCGCTTTTTGTGGTAGTAAAGTTGATTTTGATGTTCCATGTAAAGGACACTGCAGAGAACAAAATATAGATATATGTATATAAATGGGTATCCTAATAATTAGTATTACTATTATCATTATTATCCTTCCTTATTGCATTGGCTAACATTAATTTAAACACATATATTGAATATTCCTGGAGCTACAGAATCAACTAATGCATATGATAGATACTCTTAAAGACTATTACTCTTAAAGTCCTTTAGTAACAATACAATTGAAGAGAAATAAAAAACATAAAGTTCTCATGAAGCTGCATACTATGATACTAACATGTAATTAAATTACCAGAGCTAAGCACGGCGTATTTGAGGAGATAATGATATTATTGATACACGGCAGATGTGTATATATATATATGGGTCACTCTCCTGAAAACTGGCCGGAAGTGTCACATGGAGAGTTAAAATCGAATATTTGAATTTTTAACATTTTTTGGTTGGAAATGAAAGCTGGAAATCTCCCTTTTACATCTATGTAAACTATAGATTGATGAGATAAAAAATAAAGGTGTAGTCCATGATTAAGCTATGTCATATGGCAGTATAACATGTGTTGCTCAGATGTAACCATGTTTAGGACACTACACAGTCTGCTTAATGAAAATCTAAGCAGAATTAAATAATTTCATACTTAGAAGCATATTAATCATGGCACGATATACAGAAATATGTAGTGTTTATATTGTTAAAAAAAAAAAAAAATTCCCAGCCATGCTTTATTCACTCAATAATTAGTGTACAATATTTGTGTGGCATCCAGACACCACTGGTTACATCTGTGATGGAAATTTGTAATGTTATTTCTGAAGAAATCAAATAATTAAAAAAAAAATTAAGCATGCATACATGTTAATAAAGACTTCCTTTTCGATTTGGGAACTGTTTTATTTGATATATCAATGCAATACACTATGTTAGTAAAGATTCAACCATGTCCCATATGTCATGTTACAAATGGCTGACTGTAAAATGGTTTTTCTTGGTACAAAAACACTTCAGAACTAAAAGGACCAAAGTTGCGCACAGTTTATTTTATTTCCCTCATTTCTTACATCAAATCTGAACATGAATATGAAAAGCATAAGGAAAGAAATAAGTAGGAAGTTTTTTTATTGAGGTTTTAAAATCCCATCGCATGCTGACCAGTTTTCAGGAGAGAGCCATATATCTTATCACATAACCTCGATGACTTTGTTTGGGGTTTTACGAGGTGGCAACATCCGAGGTTATGCGGATGGAAAGTTCGATGAGTTGCTAAACATTTATAAATTAACTTTAATTATTAATCTTTACAGCATATGCATATCATAGACAATCACATACTTGTCGTGCTGTTGTGTTGAGTTATTAAAGTTGCATAGTCCGATTGTTTTGAGTTTGACATTTTCTGAGATAAATACATTAGATTGATCATGATAATCCATATTACTTCATTTCGAAGTCACTTTTATTTTAGATGGGTAATTTTGGAGATATTTGGAGTTCAAGTTAATTTTGGCAGGCCAAAACTCTGAGGCCATAGACTTCAGCAGTAATGGGTTCGCTCAAGTTGATTTAGTATCCCATTATGTGTAGCATCAAATGCTACATAAGTGCACCAGTATCTAAGTTAGGTATGTAGAATCAAATCTAGATAAGTGTTTTACTTTTGAAAATGTGATGGTTTCTTTTATCGGATTAAGCAATTTCAACGTCAATAATGTCGGCTAAATATTGCCACATAATATAGATATTCGAGCAGCCCTCGTTTCTGTATGTTTCCCATCAAATAATTTCCACGAACCATGTTTGTTTATTGGGGGGATGACGTCCTAGAAACATCAACGAGTCACACCAGGACGGAGTTACAAATCAGGTAAAGGAATGACAAGTACCTTGGTGCGTAGATGGGTGACGGGAGTCAGTTGATTGAATGGCAGATGTTCTTGATAATCTCGTCGCGGAGTGGGTTAAGGTAGCGGATTTTGGTCACTTCAAAATAGTGGTCCTCGACCGGCCGACTCGCAATGTTCTTCAACTCGTCCACGTTAATGTCGTTAGTTACACCAACCACGAACAGCTGAGGAGAGGAGTGGGAGCACAGGCACTGTTTAACGTCCTTGCAACATCTATGGTCATATCAGGACGGGTTTATTATGTCTTTGGTTTCAATGTAATCGATATATTAAATTTGTATATATTATATATTGTGCATATTATATATGATATATAAAAATGTGTATATATTATATATTGTGTATATTATATATGGTATATAATATATTATGGATATATTATATATGAGGTACATTTCGGATATATATTATGCTATGTATTGTACACTTATATATTGCACAATTATATATTGTATACTTATATATTGCACAATTAAATATTGTATAACTATATATTATATATACGATATATTATAACTATATATTATATATATGATATTATGTCAATCATATTATAAATATAATATATCATATTTACATTTACACAATTTATATTCACACATTTATATTTACATATTTATGTTTACATATTTATATTTTACACATTTATATGTGACACATTTATATTTACATATTTATGTGTACATCTACATATTTATATACTTACTTCTTTATACAAATGCCTAGTTGCATAGTTCATCAAATGGCCAGTTCTACTCACCTGAACTCCTCCGCGCTTGGCCCGCATTGCCTCCGGTATGGTTTCGTTCATCTCCCGGGTGTTCTTGCCATCTGTGATGATGATGCCTACGTTCGGCACTCCGGGGCGATCGCCAAACGCCGGGTTGTTGTTGAAAAGCTTGTCCATCGTGAGCCGGATGGCGCTGGCTGTATTGGTGTAGGAACCCCGGAACGTCATCTGATTGATGTGCTTTCTTATAGATTCCTGGATATACATAGAAAGTTATCTTTGCATTATTTGTCTCATTGCATGTAAATATACATATATATATATATAATATATATATATAATATATATATATAATATATATATATATTCATGGATATACATTAAAACCTCTCTAACTGACCACCTCCACAGATTGACCACTCCCTCTATCGATTGCTTTATTTGGGTCCCAAACAATCACCCATTCAATACCATTGTAATGATTTTTTTAAAACCTCCCTAAACCAATCACCTCCCTAAATGGACCATTTAAAGTCAGTCCCATGGTCGGTCGGTTTAGAGAGATTTTACTGTATATACTATACATATATATACACATATATTTATACATACACACATATATAACTATACATATATATATATAAATATATATAAGGGCCACACGTGGACCAAAACTCAGGAGTGCACTATTAATTATCATAAGATGATTATAGGCAACAACAAATATTTATAGGCAGTTATAACATGAGCACGTGTCATGCGAAATATACGCAGGGATGAAAGATCTCCGCGATTTCGCGGATTTCCGGGATTTTTCCTGTAGCTTTGAGTGCATACTAATACATTGTGCCCGTCCTGATATGACCTTAGATGTTGCCAGGACGTAAAACTCCAACACCCAACCTACCAATACGTTATTTCACTAATATGTGGTGCAAACGCCGCAGCACTAGCAGCGTATACTAGTCAACCTATATTGGTTCTCACAGTCAACACCAGGTGGCAGCACCACACTATATGCTTCTATCGCCGCAGCACTATCAGCGTATACCGATATGTGGTGGAAACGCCGCAGCACTAGCAGCGTATACTACCAATACATGCTTCAAGCAGCGCAGCACTATCAGCATATACCAATATTTATGAAACCTGACTTCCGGGAATTTTCAGGGATTCCCTGACTAATGCTAAGCCTATGGGAGAATATCAGCATTTCCGCTTTTTTTCCCGGAGACCACTTTCATCCCTGTATACGGTATGAAAGTTACTATAACGACAAAACCTGAAATGTCCATGTTGATTTCGTGATATCTTTTTTTTGTTGGGGGGGGGGGGCGCACCCCGTACTCCTCCAAGTCATACGACCCTATACATATCAGAAATAATACTTCATATATATACTTCATATATACATATATAGATATGTATGTGTGTACATATATGTGAAGTATATATATGTATGTATGTATAATATATATATGTATATATATATGTAAAGACATATATACTATATAATATGGGAAATATATTTTCAATATGCTGGTGTAGAGGTGGCGCATGCATGCATATATATAGGAAGTATATTTTAAATAAGCTGGTGTTGAGGTGGCACACGTGTATGTATTTTGTGTTCAGGGTGAAAGGTACATCAAAGCAACTTTGGCGTCTGTAAGTGTCGCCAAGTCCCGGGCCGAGCGCCAGATCCCCAGCTAAATGCGCCCCAGCTGCTGCTGTTGACTGGTCTTAAAATTTATGTGTTTGTGTGTGGGAAGCGCTCTATTCCCTCTGGCCAGGTGAATAAAGCATGGACCCAAACCTAACTCCCTGACACTCATTGTGTATCCACATCGTCTCATACACCGGCAAACACTGACTCCTCATCACTCAGGCCTCCTACTTATGGGTCCAACACCAGCCCGGTGCCGGGCTAGGTCTGGCTGGTGCTCTGTGCCTAGTCAAAGACCCTATAATACTAAGACGGCTCACTCCCTATCTCTCCCATGGTAATGTAAATTTTGCAGTGCCACCTTGTGGTGGGTTTGATCAGCCAGCTGCTGGTTGGTGTTTCATATGTAAACACATACAATTATATTATACATGAGATAGGTAAGGATGAATACACATCAATATGGAATTGCTATGAACAAATACACATCATCATCAGCATCATCATCAGCATCACCATCATAACACATCTTTCACATTCATATATACATTTATACATATAATATAGCATCTGTTTAACCAGCGCACCAACTGGTGGGTTTGATCATTTTGATTACACAGTACAGGCTGAGTGAGCCGTCTTAGTATTATAGGGTCTTTGGCCTAGTTACTCCCTCAGCACTGTCTCAGGACAGGGCTGCTGAACACCCAATTAGAAAAAAGTGTCGAAAGGCCGGGTAGGCCTAAATGAAATCACATGAATTCTTAATCTAAGAAGCAAAATATATCCTCACATACCTCTTTATATTTACCCGCTACATTTTTTAAAGGAAGAATTGATTAAAGCTGCATAGTCCGATGAAAACATCAAATTTTCTAAACCAAAACAATTATCTATATTTAATTCTACATATCTAACTTAGATACCGGTGCACTTATTAAACATTTGTCACCACATATAGGGGAATGCTGAGGTAATGTAATAGAACCTGTTACTGCAGAAATCTATGGTGTTAGAAATTTGGGGGGTGCTTGTCAAAATTAATGTTGCATGGCTACACTTCAAATATCTCAAAAGTTAGTTTATTTTAAATTAAAGGTTACTTCAAACTAAAGTAAGGTAGATTATAACGATCAACTTAATATATTTATCTCAGAAAATTTCAGAAAATCAAAACTATTAAACAATGCAACTTTAAATAATGTAGATAAATACACATTAAAACTTTAATCGATCAATTCTGGGATCGCCATCTTGTCTTTTTGCATTATCTCCCATTTCACCAACTCTGTAACAATATAGGTAAACACTGTGCACTGGGACCATCCACTCCACATGTCATTTCTATTTGAAGCAGTTTTTGCTTAAGCCCCGTTCACACACGGGCCTTAAGTCGCCTCAAGTAGTTCGCCTCATCTAAGTCGACTCACATTGCCCGTGTGGACACTACGCTGAGGTGATTTAGGGCTGAATCCATTCATCTAGTTCGCCTCAAGTAAACCACCTCGCGAGGTAGTATAGATGAAGCGATTTAGCTTAAATCGACGCAAGTGGCATATGTTAACCCAACCGACTTACCTGAGGCGGATTAAGGACGTGACAGTCGAGACCTGAGTGTGTTGACTTTCCGGTAAATTTGCTCTATGAACCTGCTAGAGGTGCACATATATTTTGTTCATCATTTATTTTTAGGGTTTCACTGCCCAGCAGAAGTTTTGACCGTTCCAAAACAATATGATTCAGTCGAAACAGATCTAGGTCGAACCCACACTCTCTCGTGCGACGTCGACGAACCCAAACTGGCACTGGTTAGTCTGTACTTGCTCATGCACAGATATCCACTTCCGCCTTAAAGCGCTCCGTGTGTGGATACGACACTAGTTCGCCTCATCTAGTTCGCCTTATCTAGTTCGGCCTAAAGTTGTGCTGTGTGAACGGGGCTTAAGATTTAGCCACAGGAGTCATTCACTCCTACTCTGGGTATGGGTGAATCCTTGATATACTCTGAGCTATTCCCACATCTCCACAACCGTCGCCGGGACCAACCAGCTCATTAAGATTCCCTATGTTCCATTTTTAACAATATAATATATTTATATACCGCTTGCCTAACTGCAACTGAACATTAAAACTTACTACAAGTTTACCAACTGAATACAGAAGATAACTTCTGCTTACATTCTAAATACTATGTAAATACTCACATTGATCTGACTAATATTGATCTGGTTATATGACACTACTGTACCATATTGTTATGGAACTTTTGGGTTTCAGAATTTCATTGTGTTACATGGTGCAAATTGTGTATTCAACAGGTATTGTACACCTTATTCTATATACCTTTTGTGTAAATAACCCTGAATTGAAAAATGGCTGGAAGACCAGTGCTTCGGCACTGACAAAAGACTTATTCAGCAGAATAAACATATTTACCAACAAAAACAAAAAAAGGAGTATATACCTTATAAATATTGGTCAGCGGGGAGTAAAGGGCTAGATGATAACCAGTGGGCGCATCAGTGTTTAGATAAACGGCTAGGCCAGTGAGTCTTATACTGCAGAAGTGGAAATTAACAACGGTCGTTGGATCATATATATAATGAGATGTTTATCTAATTCCCCGTAAAATTCGAAAATGGAGGTAGAAAGTAAAGTGAAGGCTTACAATTTAAATGACAACCAGTATGAAATTACAGTGTTGACTTAATGTGCATTTTATATACACAATTACATATAGATATCATTTATATGACCTCCCCCCCCTCCAATAATCGATGTTTACTTTTTGTGTTGGGGGTCGTTAAACAAACAAACAATTATACATAACAACAAGCATATTTGAACATGTTAACTACCAGACAGGATGGCCGAATGAGTTAGAGTGTCCGTCTCCCGTGTTGGTAGATCGTGGAATCCTGGTCGAGTCAAACCAATGACGTAAATATTTATACTTGTCGCTTCCTAGCCAGACACTTGCATTACTAGGATAGGGTAAGGAGCAGTGGAATGAGGAAGACCAGTCGTCTGCGACTGAAATTTCCCCTGCTTAAACAGCTAATGTACCACACACAAAACAGTTTTAAAAAAGTACCTTGTCATTATATTTGCTCAGCCTGAACTCCAGTTCGGCCGTTTCGGAGAAACGAACAACCCCTATGTGTGTTTCGTCAGTGCCCACGTCGAGCGCGTGCACGATGTTGGAAATGAAGTTCTTGAGCAGCCCATAGTTCCCCTTGCCCTTGTCTTCGATAGATCCCGAGTTGTCGACCAGGAACGCCAGGTCCATCTTCTTACATTCTGAAGTGGCAACATCAACATGTTATGAATTACATTCGGTTGAACTGCCAAACGGGATAACCGAATTGGCTGAGCGCCCACCTCCCATTTTGGTAGGTGCTGGGATTTGAATCCCCGGTCGTGTCAGACCAATGACATAAAAATGTATACTTGTTGCTACATAGCCTGGTGTTCAGCATTATTAGTAGGATAGGGCGAGAAGCAGTGGAATGAATGAATGAATGAATGAGAGAGAGAGAGACAGAGAGAGAGAGAGAAAGACAGAGAGAGAGTTTATGGACCAGGACTAAAACGATTTGTGACATAATATAGTATCACTAATGGTCCATATTCAATTTTACTATTTGTGCCCATACCTCAGTGCACGCGTATTTGTATGTTCATCATATAATATTAATTACCGACTATTTCTCCCCTTCATTCCTACATTCACGCAAAGTGAAAACCCGGGGTGCAACGATGATGCCAGCTTGTGACAGTGTACATTAATGGCAAACCTTACAGTGCTTCCCACTGAAATATACCACTGCCAACAAAATAATTTCCCTCAGTCACATTATCCTAACACATTATCCTTTCCACATCGTAGTAAAGTCGACCACCATATAAGGTAACAGCAGGGCTGTAGCTAGTGGGTCGGGGGAGGGGTGAAGTTGACCACCCCAACCAAAAATAATTATAGTATATTATCTCCCTGAAATGGCATTTCAGAGGCCTCTAGATTTAATTAAATTCATGGGAGGTCGGGATGGGGGATGATACCCTGAGACCCCCCATGTGTCTGCCTCACGCCTTTGGCACTCATCCATTCAAAGAATTTATCTTCCTCCTGCTTAATTATCAAACAAAGATTCCTATCTATGGCTATGGACAGTTTATAAAAGTTCCAATCTTATGGGTAGACTCGGTTAATGATTTAACCCCAAGACCTCCCTTGCGAGAATCGGGCGCTGTGCTGACTGTACTATCATGGTCGATAGGCCTACCTGTTGAGAAGTCTTTTGATATTTTACCCTCAACATCCTTAATTAAAGCGTCAGGGTGGACAGCTTAGTAGGAACTCCAAGCTTGGCGTTAATTGAACCATCCGCACGGGAAGCCTGCGCTCTACTAATTCAGCCACCACGTCCTGGTTCACGTGGCATATACATGCATTCTTGAATTAAGAGAAAGAACCCTGAATAGGATACATATATAGCACCCGGTCAATACGACATTGTCACGGCCTGACAAAAATACCAAGTGTCCCTGAAGTGTGAATAATTCTTGGCGATAGGCCACTTCCCAGGCTTTCTAAACCCAGGCATAAGCTTACGAAAGGGCGACTCAACTATGATTTTAGTATACAATTCCCCTGCTCCCTGCGATAGCATGGTCTGCACAGGGACTAAATAACTAAATGACATTCTAGAAACATTAGACGATACTCGGCCCCAATGCTAATTAGATCTACTCACACAGCACTGTCTCTATGACAGGGCTGCTAAACAACCCTTTTGACAAAGTGCTGGATGTCTGGATCATGGAAATAGCTCCAGTAAACCCACTCTAACCGACCACCTCCATAGATCGACCACTCCCCTATATCGATCGCTTTATTTGGGTCCCAACAATACCTGTGTAACCATATTCTAGCTCTCTAAACCGACCGCCTCCCTAAATGGACCACTTGAAGTCGGTCCCAAGGTCGGTCGATTTAGAGAGGTTTTACTGTACATGATATTGCAATTGAATATGCTAAATTGTTCAAATAATTATCTATCACAGCCTGCTACTTTTACTAGTTAGGGTAAATAATTTATTAACTCCTCTAGCTTAATCAACCTAACAGTGGAATTGAGATCATTCAGTAGCCACCATCTTGTTTTTGTTTTCGCATCCTCTCTCACGTCACCAACTCTACTTCCATATAGATATACACTGGATGCTGGAACCACGAGCTCCACCTCTTATTCACAGTTCATTCACATCATATCATAGCAGTTTTTGATCAGATTTAGACGTAGTTGTCATCCACCCCTACTAATATAAAGCGAAATAATCGGTTATAAATTTCTAGGAATTCTTTCTAATTGGATCAATCTTATCAGAATATAAAACAAAAATAACAAACAAATTACTTAATAAAATAAAGTTAAAACAAGCAGGCGACTACTTGAAAGTCACCCTTTCATGGCACCCTCATGAGTAATAAGTTGGAACGAGTGCCTGGTGCTCTGTTTCTTTGGTTTTTTTGGGGGGTACATTTCAGTCGCAGATGACTGGTCTTCCTCATTCCACTGCTCCTTGCCCTATCCTAGTAATGCCGAGCGTCTGGCTAGGAAGCGACAAGTATCAATGTTTAAGTCATTGGTTTGACTCGACCAGGATTCGAACCCACGATCTACCAACACGGGAGACAGACGCTCTAACTCATTCGGCCATCCCACGGGAAAGCGGAAAGCGGAGCGGAATAAAATGGCTCTTACTTTTTGGCTATAAGGCATACATTGCAAGGATGACACATGAAGACACCCATTGTCTCCAACAACTCATCAAGAGTCAAATGAAGGAGTGCCCAGTCATCTTGTGATGAACTGCACAGAAAGCTCAGTATACACGTATACACTTCTATACGCATACATGTATATAAGAATACACATACACACACACCTTTTTTTAATACACAATTTTTATTTTGCATATTGGTGTACCCGGGTTTAAAAGGCTGTACAAAATACGCACAAAAATGTAAATTTGATATTTTGGTACTCTACTTAATATCAACTGCGTACTTTAAAATAAAAGTTGTGTAATTTTCTAATTCTTTTTGTCATACATTTAAATTTTGAGTATTCGTGTATTCTACCTTAAAACTGTGTACACAATTGGTGAAAAACCCGTATGTATAGGCAGGTCTGATATACACACATATATACCTGTGTGTACCTATATATCTGTGTGTGTATACGCATATATACATATACACTGCGCGAATGGCATTGTATGAAAGCATATATAACCTCAGCATATTCGCTTCGTCATTAGCATCGAATCGAGTTGAAATTTTGATAAGTTCATTAAACGGCATTAAGAGACTAAGCTAAAATCGCAAAACAATTTGCACTTACTTTGAATTAATTAACTTTAAAGTTGCGTGGTCCGGTGGTTTCAGGTTTCTGTCATTTTCTGAGATAAATATAATAGGTTGATCGGTATAATCTACCTTACTTTAGTCTGAAGTAACTTTCATTTTAAATGGCTAAATTTTGAGATATTTGAAGTGCAAACATGCAAGATTAATTTTGGCAAGCTTGTCAAAACTCTGACACCATAGGCTTCTGTAATAATAGGTTCTTTTAAATTGCCTCGGCATTCCCTTCTATGTGGTGACAAATGTTTAATAAGTGCACCAGTATCTAAGATAAATATGTTGAATCAAATCTAACTAACTGTTTCGGTTTTTTTAATTTGATGTTTTCATCGGTCTATGCAGCTTTAATTGACCCCTGACGCGCACCACTCCTGCGCTCAGCCCTCCCCCTCCACACACACACACACACACACACACACACACAAACACCCCCCCCCCCCCACCTCCATTCCAGGCCACCGCGTCTGGCCTACGGCTGCAAAGATTAAGTCCACCTTTTAGAAGCGCGCCTACATTGTCCAACGTCTGGTGTGTTGTGATGACCCGAAGGACAGTCTTGAATTAAAGGGCCACTGAAGGAATGTTGATGGCTCCCTCATACCACAATGCTCAGGTGAGCAGATTCTTGGAAATACCACTCACATCGACAGTGCAATCAAAATGTTGCACCATGTACACGTATACGCATTGGTGTGATGATTGACCTCCAATACTTGAAATTGCATTTCTTAAGGCCATATTAGTAACATGGAATGAGGGTTAATGAATGAAGCAGGCTGTTGCGTTGTGTTCTTTTAACAGGGAATACTTTTGTGGCCCAGTCACCTACAACTTCCCAAGACTTTTCAGTTGTGCGTTATGAACAAAGAAATGTTGCCACCTTGTTCACAATACTACAAACATGTAACTTTGATATAGTTTTGTTTGTTTGTTGTTGTTTTGCGTCCTAGCAACATCTAATGTCATATCAGGATGGGTACCGACTTGGGACAGTGCGCACTCATGGCAACTTTATAGTGCTGCCCCACTGGGAGACCAGGCCACCAGCACCATGACTTGATATCCCACTCAGTCACATTATCATGACACTGAGCCAACCAGTCCTTGCCCTATCCTAATAATGCCGAGTGCCTGGCTAGGAAGCGACAAGTATCAATTTTTAAATCATTGGTTTGACCCGACCTGGGTTCGAACCCACGATCCCATGGTCTACCAACACGGGAGACAGACGCTCACGTTAATATATTTGTTCGATGTGGGTGCTTTCATTTGTCTTTTGGGGAGGTGGAGGTGTGACTGCTTGTTTTGGAGAAGAAGGATGGGTGATGGAGGAGAGTTACATCACTGTTTTCACTGTTGTTTTTAATTGCTGCTGTAATTTCTTTCTATTTTTTTCTCTCTCTTTTTTATTCAATTAAGAGAGACTTTTAAAAAACCCGTTCAATATGACCATTACCACCATGCAGTGGTGCATATCAAATAACACCCACTTTAATGTAAGCGCATCGATGTATGACTCAGGCCACACTGTGACACACATTACACACACTGCACACCCAGCACACACCGTGGGTTCCTCAGTGGTCACCCAGATTACTCCCGAACCTGGCCCAATGAGTCGAGCGTCTGTCTCCCTCTTTGATAGATCGTTGGATTCGAACCCGTGTGTCCAGTCAAACCAATAACTTAAAAATATATACTTGTCGCTTCCAAGCCAGAGACTTGCCATTATTAGGATATGGCAAGGACTGGTTGGCTCAGTGTCAGATAATGTGTCTGAGTGGGATATTAGGTCATGGTGCTGGTGACCTGGTCTCCCAGTGGGCCAGCATTATAAAGTCGCCATGAGCGCGCACTGTCACAAGTCGGTACCCATCCTGATTGACCTTAGATGTTGCCAGGACGTAAAACTTCAACAACCACCCAACTTCAGCCCTGACCTCATTGCAGTTCACAGAGGAGGTTGGCACTGCTGCGCTGCTAGTTACTAGCTGCACGGGACTGGTCTTTACTGACCGAGAGACTGAGACCGTAGGTTTAGTAAATAGACTATTTCCATCACCAACCCGCTTTCTGACGGCAATGGAAACCTAATGTTGTGGGTCAAATATCACTGTGTAGAATGCTCTGAACAAAAAGGTGTTAAGCCCCTGTCACACCTCGCCAGATTGAGGACACGGAAAGAAACCGAACAAAGTCCGTTGATATCCGGCAAAGTCCGGTTTGTGTCCATTGCATATCCATTGCATATCCGTTGATATCTGGCCCGATCCGTTAGAAGTTTTGAACATGCACAAAAGTTGGAACGGATGCCACTGGATTGACGTCTATGTTTCTTGTCCAGTTTGAGTCCATTTAGTCCGCTTACCATCCGTTGGCTATCCATTCATGTCCATTTCATATCTGTTTCATGTCCGTTTGTCCAGCGGCCTTTGACCCGATATCACAAAATTTTGACACATTTTAATACTTATCACGCCCGAACACCACCGGACTAGACAATTCTGTCCGTTGCTCAATCTGGCAAGGTGTGACAGCCGCTTTACAGAGAATTCCCAACACCAACCTGCCCTCTGATGGCAGTGGCAAGAACTAAAGGCTCACTGCGCATGCTCCGTGAAAAGGTCTGTTATGTTAGTTTCAGTTATTACCAGTAGGTTGGGTGGTTGGTGGGGGTCTTACATCCTGGCAACATCTACGATCATATCCGGACCGGGTACCTTATGGCGACTTGGCTGCCTCACTGGGAAATCAGGCTGCCAGCACCATGACCCGATATCCCACTCAGTCACATTATCCTGACACTGCGCTAGCCAGTTATTGTTCTATCCTAATAATGCCGAGCGCGAGGCTAGCAGGTGACAAGTATCAATTTTATAAGTCACTGGTTTGACTCGACTGGGAAGCGAACTCCCGATTTCTCGCACGCGAGGCCCGCGCTCTACTGATTCGGCCAATGCGCCTGGTTTACCGGTAAGTGTCGTGGCTGTGTCCCATACATCCACATTTCCACATTGCGGCGAGTTGGGTCAAAAGGGTGCGCTTTGTTCGCGACTAATGTAATGTATCAATAACACTCATTCCATGTTATTAATTACAATGGCACACGATGTACGGCGTGACAGTGCCAGCCTCCTCTGTGCGTCGACGGCGCCCACCTGTGTAAGGTCATCTATCATTGATCAGCCGACCTTGCGTCCCCCAACCCACCCACGCCCATCGAAGTTTCACTAACACATTTGCGACGTTGCGCACACGTCTATTAAACAAATTTTAAAACAAAAGACAAAATTGCATGATAACACTTTAGACAGTGCTTTAAAATCTAAAGGCAGCGCTACATTCGTTATGCAATTCACTGCACACATTAATAACGGCAATTTGGTTTTAATCACCCCCACCACTATTCCCCTCCCTCAAACACAGCGAATTGCTTGCAGAAGAGCTCTCTCCGGATCGTACAGGTGTGTGCGGCTCGGCCCCATATTCCAGGCGGGAGTGAAAGCCGTCAATGAAATGTGCGGATATCACAAAATGTATGCATGTCACAGTTGTGAGAGACTCCGCCATTTAAAAGAGAAATGGTTATATTCTAATTTCTAGTCTGCTTTTTGTTTGTTTTGTTTACAAATACAAATATTCTTTTTTTTTTCAGTCATCATTCTGACCATAAACATACCATTTTGCATCTAATGCTTTAGGTCTGTATAGCGAGAAATAATTATTGCATTAGGAGATGAATTTTGGCTTGGCGTTGGTAGCGTTTATATGTACAGCAAAACCTCGCTAACCGACCACCTCCACAGATCGATCACTCCCCTATATCGATCGCTTTATTTGCGTCCCGAACAATCGCCCATACAATACCATTGTAACGATAAAAAAATAACTCCCCAAACCTACCGCCTCCCCAAATGAACCATTTAAATTCGGCCCCATGGTCGGTCCATTTAGAGAGGTTTTGCTGTAATTAGAATTGTAATACAAAAAAAAGTATTAAAAGTAACAGCATACATACCAGGGAGCAATGGCAACTTATATTGCCTCACATATTTGCCTAACTTGTAATTTAAAGCACCTTCATCCACACTCTCCTGCATGTCAAGCAGCATGCATGCAGAACGGCGCACATTACTATATGTTGGGTAATTACAATAACACACGGTAACCAATGTCAACGTATAAAATATATACTACGAAACTACAATGTTCAACTATTTTAACGGAGATCGCGCTACACCGGACATATACATGCCCTGTCGTTGTTGCCCTCTGCCACAAGATACCCCTCGTGGCTATAATATATATATATATTATATATAATATCATATATATAATATATCGTATATAATATATATATAATATATATTATATCCTATATATCCTATAAATTATATTATATATATATGATTATATTATATATATGAAGTGGGCGAGACTACTCGACCGATTATTTGCGCGCATTTTGCGCGGGCGCACATTTTGCGCCTGTTCGCAACTGCAGGGTTCCCTGCTGTAAAGCATTGCTTGGATACGTCGATTGTGACTATCCTAGCAACGATAGAGGGTCAGGCGTTCGGACCCAGACCCATCGGACGTGTTTTTGCACGCTCCGATGTTTTAGCCGATATTTAGGCCTTTATTGTCGAAATTCCAAACTTATTTAACTTAATTATATGGGAGGGGATTTGGCTTATAACATACATTCCACTGTTGAACTATATTTAACTAAGAACATAGGTTTTATTGATCAATTCATTCTGTTAGTAAGAGGTAAGAATAAAACAGTGAGCTCCTAAGAAGTGACATGAACGTTCCTTGCATTCTTTACTGTCCTCCAGACTTATATTATTAACCTCTATGGTCAACTTCAGATTGCTATTTGGATTGCTCTATAATCTTATTTAATTAAGGGCCTTCTGCCCATGGTCTGTCAGGAGTCGAACTCTCCACCTCGGATGTTGCTAGTCAAGGGTCAGGCTGGCAGGATGACAGACAACCGGTGGCAGGAGGCACAAGTCATTCACATGGAAACAATTATTTATATTAACACGTAGGGTCGCCTTAAGCGGGGGTGGAATAGCCCGACGGTTAAATATATATATATATATATATTTATATTTATGTATACATAATAGTCTGTTTAGATAGAAATATGGATATACTAAGCATATAGGAATAGGATTACCACACTTAGGAATATCCCGTTTGGCACTGATTCGCTTTAGTACTCTTTTATCATCTTTTTTCACCTTCCATCAATGGGATTCAAACCCAAGTTCTTTCTTGCCGGTGCTCACGCCCACGTACAGGACACGTGAGGCCGTTTAACTAAAAAAACAATCAACCATATGACCTGATATGACCTGATATATTGATAGGATGTAAAGCCTCAGTAAACAAACTCTAGTTAAACTTAAAGTTGATTAGTCCGATGGTATTGAATTTCTGTCATTTGCTGAGATAAATATATTAGGCTGATCATTATAATCTACCTTACTTTAGTTTGAAATGACTTTCATCTTAAATGGCTAACTTGTCGAGATATCTGAAGTGCAAACATGCCAAATTAATGTTGGCAAGCACGCTAAAACTCTGACACCATGGTCTTCTGCAGTAACACTAACATACTCTATTAAATTACCTCAGTATTCCATTCTATGTGGCGACAAATGTTAATAAGTGCATCAGTGCCTAAGTTAGATATCTAGAATCAAATCTCGATAATTGTTCGTTTTTCAAAATTTAATATTTTCATCAGACGACACAGCTTTAAAAAAACACCAAAACATCAGCTTTGCAATTGTAAGAAGGAAAACCTCAAAAAGGTTATTTCTTTTAGTCTTACCCGTCGGTGACTTGTCGTCCGGCTGCGGGTCGGGCAGGTCGCACAGCCGATGGACAAGCAGCTTCTGGATGGTGGCGAGCCGCTCAAAGTCGTTCACCTTCACAATGTTCTTGCTGAAGTCCTCGACGAGAGACCGCAGCTCCGCCTCATCCGTGTACCTGCCGACGGACACGACGTACACCTCGGCGCCGGCCGCGCGCATGCGCCGCCCCTCGTCCGGCACATCGTCGCTGCGCACCGTCGACAGTCCGTCGGTCAGCAGCACGACAACCCGGCGCGCGCCATGGCGGCTGGTGTCGTTGTGCTTGAAGACCGACTCGCGCACGTGCTCCAGCGCTTCGGCGGTATTTGTATTGCCGCCCAGGTGTTGGAGACCGTCGACCGCCATCACCAGGTCGTAGGCATGATCGTGGAAGCCCAGGTGCCACTCCACATTTGCCCTCGTCGAGTACTTGACCATGGCGACCTGGGTCTGGGCACCCACCGGCATGTCGCTGATGACGCCCTTGACGAACTGCTTCAGGAGGTTCCAGTTGTAACCTGGCTGGTCGATGGGGTCATCGTCGCGGATACTTTCCGATTCGTCGACGACGAACACTAGGTCCAGGAGTCCATTGCAGCCTGCGGATAAGGGGGAAGTTGGAAGACAATTGGATTTGTTTGTTGTTGTTTTAAGTCTTAGCAACATCTAAAGTAATATCAGGACGGGAGGGGGAGGGGGAGGGGGGGGGGAGACAATTGGATCTACTATGACATCATTGGGTGTACAGGAAGGAAATGCACAGACATACACACTCCACAGTAGGGGGTGCCGAAGAAAAGTACATTGCCATATTGGATGGAATAATCAAATTAAATTCAATTAGAAGAATCTTAAAATCATGTTCGATGCTAAATGCGGCATGTCGGGTTCTAGCCCAAGACCATATTAGGAATCTGATACAACAACGCAATGACACACAGTTAACCACTATCCGATGCATATGCATCATTGATAGCATCTTTGTTATCTCAGAAGATTGGATGATTATATCCAGAAAACATTTACGAAAATAAAAATATATGAAATTAAAAAAAGAAAATTATTGAAAATTTAAACTAATGGGGGACCTCCGACTTTTTAGTTCAAGTTCCTGCCGTTCGCATCGCCACTGAAGTAGTGGGCCTCTCGGGCACACTGTAACACTGCAAATTCAATGGCTATGAGCAATCTTCATACAGAAAAAGTCAAATATCTCTAAAACTACACCACCTAGAGACAAACCACTTGGTAGACATATAGAAAACATATTCAACAAATATATTATATTAAATTTATCAGGTTAGGGTTCTGCATTTCTATTAATTTTGAATAAAATAAACGTTCTGCACTGCGCGTACCGGCAAACTCAATGCATTGTCAATGGCCGTGACCAATCTTCATACAGAAAAAGTCAAATATCTCTAAAACCACACCACCTAGAGACAAACCACTTGGTACACATATAGAAAACATATCCAACGAATAGATTATATTAAATTTATAAGGTTAGGGTGCTGTATTTCTATTAATTTTGAATAAAATAAACGTTCTGCACTGCGCATACCGGCAAACTCAATGCATTGTCAATGGCCGTTTATGCCCACTAGTACCGATGCGCCACCAAGTGTCGGAAAAACAAACTAGCCCACATGTCCCCCATTGATGACTACATTTCAAATGAGCATGAATGGGCAGGGAGTGCTTCCTCGGTTGTGCTATGAAATCCACCCACCGATTGCTGCTAGGGGTGATTGAATCGGTGTGCATGACACATTGGCAGAATATGTGGGCTTCACTGATGGTTTTATAATACATTATATATATGCCTGCAGGGTGTGGCATCTTGCTTCACTAAGCGAAATGTCGGACACACTTGAGCCAATTGCTCGTATACAATCATTCACAAGCTTCAAATACATCGGCTCAGTATTATTATGTAGGTAATGCTCCTGTCTTTTATTGTTCTTATTTCGATATTGCTCCTGTAAACCTTCCTTTTGATATGTTCCTTGCTTTTATGGGTTACCGGAGGTTGGGGTGCGGCCTGGGGACCGGGAAGCCTGCTTCCAAGCAGCTCCCCTAATTCCCATCCTTTCCGCCAGGCGGCGCCTCACCCACCTACTAACGGCCCATTTCGCCACCGATTTAGTTAGGAGGGTTCCAAGCCAGAGATAGCACAGACAACAGCAGCAGTGACAGGCTAAAACCAGTTTGGATTGAGAAGCGTATTTCCCCCATCTCAAATGAATGACTGATGGCGATGCACTCCCTTGTCAAATCCATCTTCTTGTATACTTGTGAATCATGGACCCTCAAACCAGAGCTCCGAAGAAGAACACAAATCATTGAAATGAGGTACCACACGTCTCATACAAAGACCATGGTACCCCTGAGGAAGTCTGTGCAATGATCCAGCAGGTAATCGGACCATACAAAGATCTCCTGATGATCATAAAGGAAATAAACTACAGTATAACCCCATTAAACCAAGCTCGGTTAAACCAAATGATCGTTTAATCCAAACTTGTTTCGCCAAAATACTACCATTTATCATATAAAAAAGTTGGTTAAACCAAAGTTGGTTCATCCAAACAAAATTGACGGACCCTAGGCCACTTCCGGTATGGTTAAACCAAACTTTCATGTGGTTATAAGGTCATCTGAGACCCCACCAACTTTTTTATATGATAAATGGTAGTATTTTTCTGGACCGCCGAAAAAAGTTTGGATTAACCGATCGTTTGGTTTAACCATGTTTGGTTTAACGGGGTTATACTGTATATACATAAAAATAATAATCAAGGTATCGACATACATTGTACATTACATTCATAATGCACCCGCGTTTTTGCCAAAGCCAAGTCAAAGTTGAAGCCAAAGCTCGGTTAAACCAATGATCGGTTAATCCAAACAAATTTCTAGGGTCCCTTCAAGTTTGGTTTAATGGGGTTACACTGTACAGTGGTACGGTCATGTTTTCCATTCATCATGTCTGCCCAAAAACCACTTTACAAGGCATAGTGGAAGGGGGAAGAAGACAAGGTAGACAAAGGAAGAGGTGGGAAGACAACACCAGGGCATTGACAGGGCATGTGGCAGAGAAGAACAGTGGAGAACAGGAAAAGGGAGAAAACTGTTTGCAAAGTCATCTATGGTGCCCCAATAATCCTCGCAGTTAAGGAATTGATTATGCTTGTTGTTGTTTGTTGCTTTACATCCTAGCAACATCTAAGGTCATATCAGGACGGATACCGACTTGTGACAGTGCGCGCTCATGACGACTTTATAGTGCTGCCCCACTGGAAGACCAGGCCACCAGCACCATAACCTGATATCCCACTCAGTCACATTATCCTGACACTGAGCAGACCAGACCTTGCCCTATCCTAATAATTCCGAGCGCCTGACTAGGAACTGACAAGTATCAATTTTTACTCGACCAGGGTTCGAACCCACGATCTACCAACACGGGAGACGGACGCTCTAATCCATTTGAAAATCCCACCTGATTCTGGTGATGGATGATGACTTGGCCACGGCTTTTATTTCTATCGGCAGCTTGTTGCACATTCGGCTCCCTTTGTAAATTGGTGCTCTTGTTAGCTAATTTGCGATATGGGCTGCCAACCATCAATTGTAGGTTGCCTGCTTTATGTATTGAGTTCACCTTTCGGACCATGAAGTATTTATACTAATGTGTCGAGCTCCAAGTTGAACTGTCAAAGGGCGTTTCACACATGTTTAATTTTCTCATGCATATATTCATGGCATTACCTATTTTGAACTGAGAACTTTGCACCCAGACCCAACATTGTCCTGACCAAACAGATGCTCTGTCAATCGGAGTCACAATCAAATGAGACAAGAACAGTTCATACATTGAAAAATTGTTCGGACATGACATCGGATGGCCGATCACAGGGGTTGATGAAGACAAGGACTGATACATTGAGATACCACTGCGTTAAACAGTTTAGGGCTTGCTTTATTCTACATTTCTTACGGAAATATAAACAATGCTATTGTATCTTAATCAAAGACTGGCCGGATTGTGGTTTTGCAGATTAAAAGAGCTATAGCTTTAAAAAAAAGAAATCAAATGAATTGTAACAAGAGCTATAGCTTTAAAAAAAAGAAATTAAATGAATTGTAACATTTCCTCCCAACTTTACGCTCATTATCTATTGATATATCTGATTAACTAGTTGGACTATTTAATTAATCCTTCACTGTAGCATGTCAGTACCAAAACAAAGCAACAAAAACAGCAAAAACACCTTAAAAACTAGAATAGTGGTTTATGAGCGTGAACATCTCAACCAGCAGTTAGTGAAATCTTGTATTGATTATCATCTAAACGGTCACTGACTGCAGTAAGGTATCCATGCCAACATCGGATTCTTTATATAAATACCTACATAAGCCATCAAGGCCATAATCGATTAATACGACCCGGGCGACTTCGGTCACCCGAGTCGTCAGAATTTCAAATCGAACACCGTGAGTAGAGTCGACAAATACACGTGCCGTGTGCAAAACGACCCGACCCATGTAACCCACCTCTTGGCTGGGGTTTGCTAGGAGCGATGACATCACATCTGCGCTGGTACCTGTAGGATAACAGCTACCAGTACAAGTCCTATGTGTTGTTTTAATGATGCTTTTTTTTAATAACCCAGATTCCCAGCTTATACAATCATAAAATACTTTAAATCCTATTTTGCTGTACTTGTATCAGTTAGTAAAAAATATTATTAAGTTTTAGATTAAGTCACCATTTTTTCCACCCCGAGCATGGAGAAGCGTATTTGTTTATTCAACCCTAGTCTGTAGGATGTGCGAACGCACCAAAAAGTGGCTCGGGTGACCCGAGTTGATTAATCGATTACGCCCCAAGATGCAAGTGGCTGACATAATCATCCTATTAAAAAAGAATGCGGTGAACCCTGGCCATCACCCGCGCCAATGATGTGTGGATAGTGGTCTCCTGAACGAGCTTATTATTGCGTTCACAAGTTACTGCCACATTGTGGACACTCTCCACTTCAGTATCCCAGCCAACATGCCCTGGTGGGCCCTACATGGGTTGACAATGGGCGAGCTATGCAGAGCTGGGCAGGGGCTCCAGGTGGGCTCTGAAGTGGGCGTGAGATGGGCTCCACATGGGCTAGATTCCCTGCTTTAAAACAAACAAAATCATATTTTGTCTAAGATATAGTGAACATATTCAATAACTGAGATAAGCCCACCTGGGCTAGCCCAGGTGGGGCCCACTTGGAGCCTGTGGCCAAATTTAGCTGGGCCCCAGATGGGCTGCCCATGTGGGGCCCAGCCAGGGCCCAGCTGAGAATGCTGGCTGGGATATAGTGTCTACTTGCACGTGATAACGTTGTTTGTTTGTTGGAGTTTTTACGTCCTGGCAACATTTAAGGTCACATCAGGACAGGCACTGACTTGTGACAGTGCACACTCATGGCCACTTGATACTGCTGCCCCACTGGGATACCAGGCCACCCGATTTCCCACTCAGTCACATTATCCTGATATTGAGCTAACCAGTTGTTGCCCTACTATATTAATGCCGAACACCAGGCAAGGTAGTGAGTGACAAGTATTAAGTTTGTAGGTCATTTGGGTTGACTCGACCGGGAATCGAACTCCCGACGTTCTGCACAGGAAACGCTCAAGTGATATGTATACACAAATATAAGCAGCAGCTTCACCAGGCATGTCCATAGCAGGAGCAGACCAGAAGACCAACGTGAGGCACCAGACGGGATGGCCGAATGCGTTGAGTGTCCGTCTCCCGTTTGGGTAGATCGTGGGATTCGAACCCAAGATATGCAAGTCTAATGACATTCATTCAGTAAAGACCTAAGTAAACGGAACTAATGCCTAGCACAGACCTCCCGTATACGATTCACGCGCTAAAACTGACTGCGCTTCACAACCCGACCCGTCCCGTTTCACGACGTAAAACTGGCCGAATAATTTTTTGAATGTCTTGCGATTCGAGTTTTAAGCACTAAAACTGACTTTTAAGTCGCGAATCGCAAGCATCAGTGTCTTAGGGGGGTCACACACCTAAAGACTGAAACGGACTAAAACTCAAACTTAGTCGCAAAACGGGCAGTTTTAGGTTTTATACGGGAGGTGTGTACCGGGCATAAGTAAAAGGCCACTCCCAAATTGTGCATTCCGGGCCCAGCGAAACACATGTTTCCAGAATAGTCAAGGGCATCGCGGAACATACTTCCAAGTTGAGGTTTTTCTAAAGGCCCGGACATCATGACCTCGCCTCTGCAACCCTCAGGCAGGAGACCTGCCGACAACGAAACAATGTTGTGTGTGTGATATAGACTAGAACACAGTGTTCTCCCTGGAAAGATGACGGGTCGACAACTTACACCGCTCGGCAGCACCCCAGCACCCGTGACCCTTTTGGTGGTTTGTTTTGTTTGTTGTTGTTTTACGTCCTAGCAACATCTAAGGTCATATCAGGACGGGTACCGACTTGTGACAGTGCGCACCCATGGCGACTTTATAGTGCTGCCCCACTAGGAAACCAGGCCGCCGGCACCATGACCTGGTATCCCACTCAGTCACATTATCCTGACACTGAGCACACCAGTCCTTGCCCTATCCTAATAATGCCGAGCGCCAGGCTAGGAAGCAACAAGTATCAATTTTTAAGTCATTGGTTTGACTTGACCGGGGTTCGAACCCACGACCCCACGATCTACCAGCACGGGAGACGGACGCTCTAACTCATTCGGCCATCCCGTCTGGTCCCCTTTTGGTGGAGTCATTTCTCAGGGCACGGCGGGGAGGTGGGAGTGTGGTGTGAGCAGCGGTCCCTGGTACCGTCACCAAACAGCCACACTCCGCTGAGATTTATTTGTTTATTATGGGTCTATTGGATGCCATACAGTACACGCCATACAGTACACGCCATACAGTACACGCCATACAGTATGGCCGTCACAAGGGTGTTGGTGGTGGTGGGGGGGGGGGGGGGGGGGGGGGCGATGTGACAGGCAGGTGATTGATGTATGTATACCTATATTGTGAGCTGAAAATGTAGACGGTGAATAGTTACAGGTGTTATGTACAATACTTGACACACTGCAAGTAACACAAGCCCACCTGGCATGTTGCCAATGTGCATCCAACGAGCAGCCGACTTACTGTAAAGCAGGAACCGTTCACTTCCCTCATTATATTCGCGAGTTGAGAAAAATTCTTGCTTTCACTTGTAATCTATATATACATTGCCTCTCCCTTTCCCCTTCCCCTTTCACCCTCTTTCCCCCACTTTCTCTCTAAATAAATAAATTGTTATTAAAAAAATAGATAAATAAATAAATGAAGAGTTCAGGCGGAAAACACCATAAACGCCAACCCCAAAATAGAGATAAACATTGGAATCAAACCATCAAACAATAAATTTGTTATATATTCCTGTTTTTTTTGTGTTCATTGCTCAATTATCATTTCATCATAAGAAAATTGGAATTAGTAATAATTAAACTTACCTTGAGGAAAATATATTTTATTGTAATGACATTTTTGGATTGCCGTTTACGTTTTTTTTTGCGCCTGAACTATTCATATATATATATATATATATGAAGAGTATTATATATAATGTCGTCATTATATTCGCGAGTTGAATCGGGAGTCCTGTACAGTATGGCATCCAATAGACCTATAATAGCAGAACTTTCGATAACATTTACATTCGCATAGGTTCATTTTTATAAGCGGATATAAGTAATCCTCGCGAAATATTCCAGGAGGATATTGAAGTTTTCCTTTTGTGTTTATTCTTCTCGCCAGATGGGGTCTGTTATTGACAGGATAGACAAAGGAATCGGGAGTGTGTCACCGGATGTGGCGCCATTTCAAGCACTTTTCCCGATAAATGGTCCATTTAAGGAGGTGGTCGGTTATGGGAGGTTAAAAAAAAATCATTACAATCGATCGTTTGGGTTCCAAATAAAGCGATCGATATAGGGGAGTGGTCGATCTGGGGAGGTGGTCGATTAGAGAGGTTTTACTGTACTTGAGACCAGTGTTATATGACTGACTATTACAGTACCTATGTGTGTAGTTGGTTGTTGGAGTTTTATGTCATGGCAACAACTAAGGTCACATCAGAATGGTTACTAACATGTGACAGTGCGCACTTATGGCAACTTCATAGTGCTGCCCCACTGGGAGAACATGCCACCAGCACCATGCCCTGATATCCCTCTAAGTCACATTATCCTGACACTGAGCTAATGAGTTCTTGCCCTATCCTAATAATGCCTCGGGCTTGGCTAGGTAGCGACAAGTATCAATTTTCTAAATCATTGGTTTGGCTCGACCAGGAATTGAACTCCCGATCTTCCGCACGGGATCCCGCGTCCGATTCTACGTGTGTATGGATGTATGTTTGTGTGTATGTATGGATGGGCGTATATATGTGCGTATTTGTTTATGAATGTGTATATGTATGCCTACATGGCTGTATGGATTTATTTATGTAAATACGCATGCATGTATAAATGAATTGATGTTTTCATTATGTAAGAATCTATTATGTATTTCTAAATGTTTGAGGGTTAAATGATAACTTATTCACCGAATAAAGTTACTTTTCAGCAAGGGGTCACTGAACTTGGAATAGCTCTGGGGCTCCACGGAAAGTTCTCTGGTAACCTGGTGTGCATTTGACATTTCCCTGATAATGAGTTATTGTGTTGAGAGACGATGTTAGGAGTAATACCTATCCGTTAGTAGATGATTCTGCCTGGTAACAATCACGCCCTGCATCATTTTTGGTGAGATACAACCAGAAGTATTGGCACTGGTATCACATCCCCCGTCCTGATATGACCTTAGATGTTGCTAGGACGTAAAACAACAACAAACAACAAACATCACTAACCACAACTTTTGAATTTTGTTTGAGTAAATATATGTATATATATATATATATTTACTAAAACAAAATTCAAAAGGTTGTGTTTGAGTAAATATATATATATATATGTTTACTCAAAGAAAATTCAAAAGATTGTGGTTAGTAATACATTATAAACCAAACGGGATGGCCGAATGAGTTAGCGCATCCGTCTCCCGTGTTGGTAGACCGTGGGATCGTGGGTTCGAACCCTGGTCGAGTCACACCTATGACTTAAAAATTGATACTTGTCGCTTCCTAGCCAGGCACTCGGTTGGCTCAGTGTCAGGATAATGTGACTGAGTGGGATATTAGGTCATGGTGCTGGCAGCCTGGTCACCCAGTGGGGCAGCACTATAAAGTCACCATGAGTGCGCCCTGTCACAAGTCGGTACCCATGCTGATATGACCTTAGATGTTGCTAGGACGTAAGCAAACAAACAAACGATACTATATATATATTATAGCCATAATGATCACATGAGTTCAAACTTCCTGAGTGGATTTTGGGTGAGTGCCAGAGAGTAATAGAACTTAGAAGTTCCAGACAGTTGTATCACGACGTTTACGCGGAATATCGTGCACACAAATGTAGTGTACACAAACACACCCAGCTGTGTCTACACGAATGGCGGCAGTGGCTATAGTTATGATGTCTCCTCTCACCCCCCCCCCTTCCGCACACACACGCGCCTCCTACGTTAGTTGATTCAAGCTTCATAGTCCCATGAAAACATCACATTTTCAAAACCAAAACACTGTCCTGGATTTGATTCTATATATCCAACTTAGATACGGATGCACTTATTAAGCATTTATTGCCACATTGAAGGGCATAAATACTAAATCAATTTAATCAAACTTGCTACTGCTGAAGCCTATGTTGTCATAGTTTTGGAATTAATTTGGCATGTTTGCACTTCAAATATTTCAATAGTTAGTATTTGTATATTAAAAGGGGTAAAATAGTGTATGTCTTATGTAGTAAGTACAATGATGCATGTGCCTACATTAAAAATAAATAAATAAATAAAAATAAAGAATAAAAGCGTATACCAGCCGTGTTATCTTTGGTAACCAGGTAGATTCAAAGTCAGCTCAAAACCTGGAACTTTCTGTACGTCAAGGTACTGGGGGATTGAGGGAGGGGGGGGGGGGCTTCTCCCATACTTCCAGTGTAAGGCAGTTCACTGGGATAAGAAGGGACAACAGGCAGGGGAATGGTGAACGCTGGTAATGAACAGTCATGAATATTCCTGATAAGACAAACACATGCTAACCGACCACTACCATATGCAGCACACATTAGGCTTTCTGCTTGGCCCTCTGACAATCCACACTCCCTCAAGGGACATCGTCTTGTCACCCATCCCCGCTCAGATGGGGCTTCAGACCGTTTCAGTTGATGGCTTATTTGCAGGTTTCTCCCTAGTTACTCCCTCAGCCCCGTTGCTGAAACAGGGTTGCTTGTAAAGCACCTGTCACACCTTACTGGATTGAGCAACGGACACAACCGGACAAAGAATTGTCTAGACCGGTGGTATTCGGTATCAAAATGTACCGAAATGTGTCGAAATGTTGCGCTTTCAACGGACAAGGAACGTACATTAACGAATAGCCATCATCATCATGCTGTTGGTCGCGATGTGACAAAGACTGCTTTCATTATTCATGAAAGCTGCCTGCAAAAGTGTTGAAGTGCTGCTGGCTTTTGCAAGTTACCAGCGGCACTCTCTCGGGGAGCAAATAGAGGTTTCACACTGGCAAGAACATGTCAAGACAGGCGCAAAACTATTTGTCCCTGCAGTGGCTGGTCGGGAGATGTTGGAAGTTCCATACATCAACCGCCCTTAATGCTGCCACACTGACATGGTTTTCTGTTTAGGGTTTGCTCCCTTAGCCTTCGGTTCTGTCAAGAACCTGTACCACAAGGCAGTGGTTTACAACTCTGCAAGGCAGGGGCGTCAAACTCCCTGAGGTATTGCTATACCTGCATACCTGCCACCGGATGATAAATGGACGATAACCAGACGACACTGGATAACAATGGACAAGCAACGGTCAACCGATGGGCAAAAACCGAATGACAAACGGACGGACCGGACATCAACCGGACACCTACCAGACTGATCACGGACGTGCCGAAAACATAACAAACCGATGGACCGAATTCCCGCAGCACCGTCAACAGACTCTGCAGGAAGCAAACCGGAGACGTAACGGATGGGTACCGGACATGAAACGGACAAAACGGGCTTAAACCGGACACCAACCATACATGTCAGTCTGGCGGTGTCCGGTACATGTTTTGTGCATGTTCCAAACTTGCCACTGTACACACCTGACACCACCAGACAGATAACGGACACGCCGGATGCCTACCATATAAAAAACGGACATTGACGTATTTCACCGGACAGTGTCCGGTTTCTGTCTGTTTCTCCAATCCGGTGATGTGTGACAGAGCCTTCACCCATTATAAAAAGTGTTGGGGGTCTTGGGGGGGCTGGGTAAAGGAAATTACTATATAAATTCTTCACATACCTATTTACATTTACCTGCTACTTGTGAATGGCAAAATAGATTAAATATTGGAGATTAATATATTCTTTAAAAGTCGAATGGTGAGTTTTCTGTGGCAGCCATGTTGGTTTTGAGCATTATCTAACAATTTCTCAACATTGCACCAATAGTAGATACATATTGTGGATTCGAACCACTACCTCTACAGTTAATTACTATTTGAAGCAATTTTTGCTGGTATTTAGACTGGGTTGTTGTTCACCCCTACTCTGGGTAGGAGAGATCTTTTATCTAGTTTCACCCACGGGTACAGTTTCTTAAAGGTAACGCTAAACATCACCTCGAGCAGGCGGTTTGCCCGACAGGTAATCCGATCTTTCCATCAATGAAAATGGGTCAATAAGTCACTTCCGAGATAGCAAATTTGGTGCAAGGCAAGCACAACCCATCACTGCATATTACTATATATACATGTAGAACATGATCTAATGTATAACCTATTTGCTAGCATAATTTCACTGCAATTCAATTCAGAAGCACATGTAAAACAAGAATCCTATTAAATATGGTGATCCGGAACCATGTGCCTATGGGTTCAGAGTGAATTAAATGCATTGTGCCCAGAGTGCAGGATAGGGCTAAGAAACTACGGTGGACAGTCACGTCACTTCCGGTTGTGTAAACATACCATGACTCAACTTCCGGCCCTCCGCACGGACCAGCGGACGCTAACTTAGAAGACACGCATTTCTCGGAAAACCCCAATGAACACGCAAACAGTCCAGATTGGTGAGCCCATGTGCAGGACCGCATCTTCACAATGCTCCCGTAGAGGCTCCAGCACAGTGTGAATAATTATAGAAGGATAGTAATATGATGACAACGACGAGTACAATAATATGACCAATGCATTTCCTGTCCCATCGACCAGACGGAATGACCGAATGAGTTGAGCGTCCGTCTCCTGCTTTGTTAGATTGTGGGATTCGCACTGTCTTATCGAGAATATTCATGACTGTTCATTACCAGCGTTCACGATTCAACTGCCTGTTGAATTAGTATGGGTACCTTCTTATCCCAGTGAGCTGACTTAGTTCAAAGTCTTTAAAAAAAAAAAAAAAAAAAGGATTTTGCTACATATTCCACACTGTACATTCTGTGCTTTGTAGCCATAAATGTTGTATTGCCAAGCTATGTGAGGATTAAAAATATATACTCCTTGACTTACAAAAGAATAATTCACCCCAATCATGCTTCCCACGCGGTTCATTGCTCTGGAGTATTAGCTAAGGCATTTAATTCTGGGCATTACTATAACAGATGGTATGTGCCTGGAGTTGCAGTGTTATATATATGCTTAAATACGTGTATACATATATACATCTATATATATATATATATGTATACACATATATATATATATATATCCAACCTTAAAAGCTGCGCTCGCATGGACTTTAAAGCTTGCTCCAACGGAGGGCTACTTGAGCCTTAGCCCCATGTAACTAACGGTTTAGAATAATAAAAAGCGAACTTTAATGAGTAAACAATTTATTAGAGCAAGCAATAAAAGCTATAAAAAGCAACTACCACAATCAATTTCAGATCATTGTAAGGCAGCAGTGTCCTTTTGCGAACACACAGACATGCACAAACAAACATGCACACATTCGCTTTTATGTATGTAGATATGTGTGTGCGCATGCGTGCATGTGCGCATACATGTGTGTGATGGAGGATACAGTTTCTTTGTACCAAGTGGTTTCGCCGACGCCTTCGCTGTTTACTTGAAGGCCTACAGCTCGACCTCTTGAACTTGAAACTAGCTGCCAGCGATCCATGAAGCGGGGCAACGCGTCACCGTTGAAACTCTCCCATAGTACTTTGCGGTTATTCACATTCGATGTCAGTAGTTAGTAAATCAAATTAATGTTGGCATAGACCATAAGTATGTTAATGGATAACGGATTCACAGACACTTAATTTGATTGTTTGTTGTTGTTTTACGTCCTAGCAACATCTAAGGTCATATCAGGACGGGTACCGACTTGTGACAGTGCGCACTAATGATGACTTTATAGTGCTGCCCCACTGGAAGACCAGGCCACCACCACCATAAGCTGATATCCCACTCAGTCACATTATCCTGACACTGAGCCAATCAGTCCTTGTCCTATCCTAACAATGCTGAGCGCCAGTCTAGGAAGCGACAAGTATCAATTTTTAAGTCAAATGGTTTGACTCGACCGGGGTTCGAACCCACGATCTACCAACACGGGAGACGGACGCTCCAACTCATTCGGCCATGGTTAGACACTTAACTAGATTGATTGTGGTTGTTTTTTGTTGTCGTGGTGTTTTTTTTTTACCTCATTCCCGTCACCAACTCGGTACAGTGCGCACACATATGGGTTTTACTGTGTTGCCTGTCCGGGATACCATACCACTGAACTCGTCATACAATTATTCCAGTCAGTCACATTATCCTGACACTGAACCAACCAGTCCTGGACTTATACTAGTAGTACAAAGCACCAGCAAAGGTACCAGTACTAACATTGTAAGTCTTCGGTCTGATTCAGCTGGGAATTGATCCCCACGTGCATGGGAAGCGGATCTTCTAACCACCAGGCCATTCAGGCCAGTGTTGTGTAACTAGGATACACACACGTTCAACTGGAAGCGTTTTCTGAAATTGTCTTCCGTTCCACTCTAAGATTAGACTGACAGCTAGGACCGGATATCAATCAATTCTTTTATTTTAACTCTCTGCAAGGTATGTTTACAATAAATTGAGGTGATACAATAAATGCATACAAATTCCTTACAGACAGAAAGGATCCCAGAAAAGCGATGCTTATCTAGCTGGTCTCCATGATGTGAATGAACAAGTGATGACAATAACAAATTATTAAACTTAAGCTACATTTTTAACTAATGATTATGATGAGCTACTGATGCGTCTCTTCACAGTTAGTAAAAAACAAAGTAATGATAGGAATATTATATGGATATTGTTTCATGGATTCATGTACTTACATGCAGTATCAGTAGTTATTTTGCATGTATGTTAATAGGGGTATTATATATATTCTTTACTGGTAATCGATTTAGTATGCATTGAGATAGCTTATCTTTAGTTTTTTACAGAAGTTTTTCAAAGTTTGAAGGTTTCTAATCTCTACTGGTATTGAGTTCCAGATATTGGTTCCTTGGTTTTCAGTTGTTATTTTGCCATATTTGTTTCTAGTGTGTTTGTGATGTATGTTATTTATCTGTCGTGTGTTATGGGAATGGACCTGATTGTTTTCTTTGAAGAGATTATCAAATATTTCAGGGAGGAGGCCATTCTTTTGCTTGTAAACAAATGAGTTAGCCGTTTTAATTATTGAATTATTTAAGTCATCAATATGTTCATCCCAGTTGAGGTTCTCATCTAGAATTATACCTAGGTATTTCACAGAAGGGACTCTCTTTATTGTGTTATTCTTTATCTTTATGTTGTTTAGGTAATCAGGAATGGTTGTACTTCTGCTTTTAAATATTGTGTAGCATGTTTTGTTCAGGTTAATAATGAAACTACACGAATATTAAATACAATAATGATGGATGATGTGTGCAGTGTGGCTTGTATGAAGGTGTGAGTGGTGTGGCCTTATAATAATAATAATAATAATAATAATAATAAAATATTTATTTCCACATGATCAATGTGCACACAAGTTGATATTTATATCAGTAATTTGTTCAGATGATAAAGGAGAAAGCAGAAGTACAATACTTATGAGGTGCTTTCCCCATTTAAAAATAACACACATACATTGCTTACACCATAGAAATAATAAATAGAAAGAGAAAAGTTAAAAGCATATCAACATTCCCCCCAATACTGTAAATTACATCAGGGTGAAGGTGTGAGTGGTGTGGCCTTGATGCAGGTGTGGCCTGTGTGAAGGTGTGAGTGGTGAGACCTTGATGCAGGGGAGGCCTGTGTGAAGGTGTGAGTGGTATGGCCTTGATGCAGGTGTGGCCTGTGTGAAGGTGTGAGTGGTGTGGCCTTGATGCAGGTGTGGCCTGTGTGAAGGTGTGAGTGGTGTGGCCTTGATGCAGGTGTGGCCTGTGTGAAGGTGTGAGTGGTGTGGCCTTGATGAAGGTGTGACCTGTGTGAAGGTGTGAGTAGTGTGGCCTTGATGAAGGTGTGACCTGGGTGCAGGTGTGAGTAGTGTGGCCTGGGTGCAGGTGTGAGTAGTGTGACCTGGGTGCAGGTGTGAGTAGTGTGACCTGGGTGCAGGTGTGAGTGGTGTGACCTGGGTGCTGGTGTGAGTGGTGTGGCCTGGGTGCAGGTGTGAGTAGTGTGACCTGGGTGCAGGTGTGAGTGGTGTGGTGTGGCTTGGTTGCAGGTGTGAGTAGTGTGACCTGGGTGCAGGTGTGAGTAGTGCGACCTAGGTGCAGGCGTGAGTGGTGTGACCTCGGTGCAGGTGTGAATAGTGTGACCTGGGTGCAGGTGTGAGTCATGTAGACTTGACATTTTCTTGTTGACGCTGTATGCAGCCTTACACATACACGGTACCCTCTCAATCATCAGAAAATAGGTCAGCGGAATCTAATAAATTAGCCAGGTGAAATCGGACTGAGTCTGCCACATTCTGTCCAGTTAACTCAGCCTCCTACCGGAAGTCGGGCGAATCCCGACCCACCATAGCACTACTCATGACAATATTGAATAGAAAAGTCGTCTGCCCAGTGTAGAATAAATCCCCGGTCCCTGCGGTTTGCTATTTTAGAGCAGCTTGTTACCTTTTAATGATGTCGACTCGGTGCATGCCATGCTGATACCGGCGCGCAACAGGTGTAGTAGACCCTTAATGAAATCCCGTATTTGCGGGTCCCCGCCTTATATGCGGGTGTTTGAATGCTATTGATGGCCGATCCAGTTAGGTGGTATGCGAGGGCTATGGTTATCTCATTATGTTCTCTCTTTTAGTAGCTGTACTGCTCAACCAGGCTATTCCGCCCTGATGTCCTATATACTGCATACAGTTCATAGCTCCCCGTCTTGATATCTTATTTATATGCATTACATATCAGAGCTTACCCCATAGTAGAGACACACACACACAACACAACACGCGATCCGAGTTCATCACCAGCAGAAGAGTAGATAGATGAAGATCTGGCTGCTTAGTTTCATTCAGTATATATATGTGTTTTCAGATACATGCAACAGTGGATGTTATAGACCTTCTTATTGGCTATTACACTCATGCACACCAGTCACTCCTAGCCCACATGATCACTCCTTAACAGAGCTCACCATTGGCTGCCTTCAGGACTCACCCCCTCCCACCCAGCTCTGGCCACCACCTAGGTATCTGGGATTACATAACCTGTGGTGACCATGTGGCTGGGCGAGATAAGGGGGAGGGATTGTGCTTAAAGGGGCATTGCTTCCCTCCCCCGGTGTGAGCATTATAAAGGGAGTACTGTTTCTTATTTAGCCATCTCGATTTTCAATATACACTTAAGTGGAGAATGTTACACCTTGTTTAACTCACACACCCAGTTATTGGACAGACTAACATGGCGTACACTTTGTCAAATAATGTTGCCATGAGGTTAGTTTGCACTTGGGTCTCCTTTGACTGGTTTCTTTTTAAATCTAAAATAAATTTGACCTGAATAGAGGACAGCCCGTGATAATGGACATAAGCAAAATAGCCTACAGGGTTTCCATTGAGCACCACTTTAATTTTGTCAAAAATAACCGGATCCCACTTGCCTTCTCTCTCTCTCACATATATATATATATATATATATATGTGTATATATAATATATAAGGGGCGGAGTTTATATCCTATCCGGTTTTATCAAACCTTAATTAATTCCTCGCTATTTATTATGTATGTCTTATTTATTTGTTGTGATATTTGCTGCAGGCCGGAACCCGCTCCGCCTGGCTGGCACCACTCCGTGTAGCCATAACCCATCCAGCGCACATCATGATCACATGAGCTCCGAATTTTTCCTTTTTTCTTTTCCTAGGTAGGGCTGTTTATTCCTCGGCCATATATGGGCCTGGGAAATAAAGGTAGGCTTCGGCCACTCCTCGTCTCGTCTCTTTATTTATCCTCCTGAGTCGTAGCCTATTTATATATACATTATATATATATATATATATATATATATATATATATATATAGAGTATGCACATATGAAAATAGTGGGAGTAGAGTGTGTGACAACTGAGGCTGTTAAAACCAAACAAAGCTTTCCCGCCGCCCATATCACGGGTGTACTCAACCATGTATTGTACAAATTCGGTACAATTCTCTCCATTGTTTCCCTTTAATTCAAATGCGAATACATATACCTACATATATATATACATATATATATATATATATATTATAGCGAGACAGCGATATAAATAAGCCTACATCCCGGCGTGCTGGGTCTCAGCTTCAGTCCTCCCTATGGGACAAAATGAACTCTGAATTCCCATATTGTGTGGCTCTCTTCTGTCTTTCCTCTCTTTTTTGGCTGTCTTTCCTCTCTTTTTTGGTTGTATTTCCTCTCCTTTTTGGCTGTCTTTCCTCTCTTTTTTGGATGTCTTTCCTATCTGTTTTGGTTGTCTTTCCTCTCTTTTTTGGATCTCTCTCCTCTTTTTTTTGGCTCTCTCCTCTTTTTTTTGCTGTCTTTCCTCTCTTGTTTGGCTCTCTCCTCTGTTTTTTAGCTCTCTCTCTTCTCATGGTATTGTGTATTGTACATGTCTATAGTTTTGCAACCTTTCATGAATGCCGCCTGAAATGTTGACAGACACTAAATAAACTCGGTGAAAAATCCCCAGGCAAACACGAAAGAAGGCTGCGTGGACTAGTCTACCTATGAACAATTTTGCTATGTATGGCATCATTTAAGTACTGAAAGTTTACTTACTTTTATGTAAAATGTTACTTATTCAATTATTTCTGCTTTATGTGATAATGAATCTACTTTGTTAATAAATTTATTTCGATTGTTGTTGTTTTTGCGCGTTATTGCTAATCATTTCTAAGCAATAAAAAGAATGGCATCACTTACTTACAGTTACAGTTACAGGGTTTATTTGATTGCTAATGATGATGCTGAAAACGGAATGTTTTCTCAGCAACAAAACCAACAAGAGAACTCAGGGCGACCTGAATAAAAAAGAATATTATAACCTTTCTGCGCACTACAATTTGTACAAATATCGTGAATGCATAGTTAAAAGTAAATAGATTGCTTAAAAATCCCTGATGTGCTTCGGCACTGACGAAAGACTTATTCAGCAGAATAAACATATTTACCACACACACACACAATCTGATTTGACCATGTTTTCAAAATTAGCTTTCTGTGCATGTTTATTAAATCCCTACATTATTTCGACGCCACCTTTTCTATTTTAATGCCCAGTTGCAACTTTGTTTAGTGAGCTAACTCTGGTATCAGCTAAGCCCATTACAAGATCATTTGTTTCCGCTTTTGCTATTTCCAGTTGTAGATTTGATTTGATCACAATATGTGTGTTTCGAGTTCTGCTGATCCCTTCGGTCAGTTTGGAAGAACTGTAACTGCGACCTAACACACAGGGTCACATTTATAACTTACAGGGAGGAAGGTAGGGAAGGTCCCTCTTCCAGCCCTATCTTTCATTGGACACCACTTTGTTTAAAGTTGCATAGTTCGATGGTTTTGAATTTCTGCCATTTTTCTGAGATCAATATATTTAATTGGTTGTTATAACCTACCTTACTTTAGTTTGAAGTAACTTTCATCTTGAATGGCTAACTTTTGAGATATTTGAAGTGCAAACATCCTAAATTGATGTTGGCAAGCATACCAACTGGCTAGCACAGTATCAGGATAATGTGACTGTGCGCGATACCGGATATTGGGTCATGGTGCTGGTGGCATGGTCTCCCAATGGGACAGCACTATAAAAGTCACCATGAGTGCGCCTTGTCACAAGTTGGTACCCATCCTGATATGACTTTAGATGTTGCCAGGATGTAAAACTCCAACAAAACAAATCTGCGACCCGGCGTGCTGGGTCGCAGCCTGTAGTCCTGCCTGAGGGACCAGCAGAGTTTGGAACCCACGTGTTACTAAGGTTTGCAAGATAAACGCATTAAATAAAGGTACTTTTGGGCTTTGAAGCTTTCTGGCTTTCAGAATATGCTAATTTAAAACTATAAAAGGCCCTCGAGCTTCAAATCGCATATCGGCCAACAAATGTTTCCCACACAAGGTTTGTTCGGCGTGATTTCAAACCTCTGTTGACTGTTGCGCATGGGCAGCCATGCGTGGTTTCACTGGTGTCTTTTTTTTTCTTTTTGACATTTCAATCTTTATTTGCTCTGGTCTAAAATACCTATTATAAAAAAAAGAACAGTTTGCTCTTTAATGTTTCTTGGTTTTATTTGATGTTGTCCCCTTTAATGTGAAACAGCCTAGATATCAAGTATTTTTCATATAGTTTAAATCTTATGATTCCGGGTTATGCCTAAAGCACACACCTGGCTTAATATTAAACACACATTTTAAAACTAAACCAGGAATTTGATTTTGACTTCCCTGTAATTCGGCAGCTAGTGTCAGATCTATATGTTAGGGGACTCAAAAGAGAATGCCGAAATAGGTACAGCCAAGTAGTTGTTGATGGCATATATAGTAGGCCAGAATTTGTGCTAGAAAACAGTAATTCTCCAAATATTGTATCACAATCATCATCATCACCACCATCATCATCATCACCATCAATCCCTTAACCGTGAGGGTCGTTGGGCAACACAAATGACTTTGAAACCAGTTTTTCTCCAGTTTTTGCTGTTCTTCATATCCCTATAGGACTTGCCATACTCCAGGCATGTCCATTCAACAACATTGGTGGTAGATCAAATTGTATTCCCACAAACAAGATTACCGTGTCTTCTAGTTTGAAAGAAATTGTGTCTTCGTGGTATCTGAAGCTAAACCATAGGTCAATTCACAGTAGGTTTAAACAAATATAGTTTAGTCGGTCAACATGAAATCGTCAACGTATAAATATTGTTTAAATTTGATTAGCATGATCATGTTTTATATTTAAATGTACTATTGCTAAAACTCCACGCGCTAAATGAACAAAGAAAAGAAACAAAAAGGGCAGAACGAAACAGTGGGAAATATGTATACACTCCAAAACAAACACAATGACATCATCACCATAGTTGCCCCACTCGAGTGTATCTGGAGGGCAACAACGAAAAAGATGTATATCTCACGTGGGAATGTTGGGTGGGTAGGGTTGAGGATAATGGGAAGTGGAAACCATTATTATATAGGAAATTGCTATGTATGTACTATCTCTCTCTCTCTCTATATATATTAAGTTATTAAGGAATTATTATTCATTATATATACACATATATAACCCAGTGCACACGTGTCCAGCGTGATGAGCACGACAGATTTCATGATTTTTAGTTTGGTTGGTTGTTGGAGTTTTATGTCCTGGAAACATCTACGGTCATATCAGCACGGGTACCAACTTGTGACAGTGCGCATTCATGGCGACTTTATAGTGCTGCCCCACTGGGAAACCAGGCCACCAGCAAAATGACCTGATATCCCACTCAGTCACATTATCCTGATGCTGAGCCAACCAGTCCTTGCCCTATCCTAATAATGCCGAGCGCCAGGCTAGGAAGCGACAAGTATCAACTTCTAAGTCATTCGTTTGGCTCGACCAGGATTCGAACCCACGAACTCATCGGTTCGGATCTCATGATCTCCCAAAACAGGAGACGGACGCTCTACTCATTCGGCCACCCTGTCTGGTCTATCAGCTTATTCAACCAACATAAGGATGTGTTGGCCTGCCCTGTCTTCTCCCTCATTTCACACAGCCACCTACCATGCCAGCGTGTGGAAGTGTGTGGAACCTTACTTTGCCTACTTTGCTACGTTCACCCAATGCCCAGGGCGCAAAGCCCGAAGTCTCATTTAAATAACATTTATAAATATACTAAATACAAATAAAAAGAATTTATAAAGTGATCAGAAATGTCTGCACCACATCAGGCATATATGTAGATAAAAGATTCACCTGTTACTTGTAGTACACGGGTGAAGGACAACGTAGTGTAAATACGGGCGAAAATAGGTTTAGTATGCAACATGAAGTAGAAACTGTGGCTCCAGTATCAAATGGCTACCCATATAGGCACAGAGTTGGTGAAATGGGAGAGAATGCAAAAAGACAAGACGGCGGCCGCAGAATGCCGTCGATTTCACTTTTAAATCTTATTAAACTAGATATTATATTATATTTTTCAACTCAAAGGTAGCGGGCTATCAATAAGACATATATAAAGAATAATTGTTGCTTCTTAGATTGTGAAATTAGGCTCTCAATTCGTTAACCCGCTTTTTCGACCGTTTTTATATAGGGTTGGTATTCACCCGTGTACTGCGACTGTGAGTACTGGGTGAATCCTTTATCTAGTGTATATGAAGAGTTTATGCGCAAATCCACGTAAACGCCAATCCAAAGATGTAGTTTAAATAATAGATTTTTATTTGAAAATAATGTAGATCCTCCCTAATTCCACTTTTCTTATGATCATATGGTTATGGGACAATGAACAAAAAAGTATGAATATTATTTTTTTAAACAACTTTTTGAAAGTTTGATTCCAAGGTTTATCTCCATTTTTTTATTGGCGTTTACAGGGTTTTGCGCCTGAACTCTTCATATGCCAATGTGAGCCTGTTTGAAGTCAGCGTGACTAATGTAGCAGTCACACTACGACGACAAGGGGGTGATGACAGCCCGGCGACTGGGATTTTGTGAAATCACGACGACATATGCAAATTCGGGCTAAGTTGGACGACAATTAGACGACAACCGGACAACAGATCGGCCTGGGTGTAACAACACTTTAACGACCCCTGGACGACAGACGAGGTCGGAGATATTTTGTGTCTGTGTCTCTGTGTGTGTGTCTGTGTCTCTGTGTGTGTCTCTGTGTGTGTGTGACTGTGTCTCTGTGTGTCTCTGTGTGTGTCTCTATGTGTGTGTCTGTGTCTCTGTGTGTGTCTGTGTGTGTGTGATTATGTGTCTCTGTGTGTATCTGTGTGTGTGTGTCTCTGTGTGTGTGACTCTGTCTCTGTGTGTCTCTATGTGTGTGTCTGTGTCTCTGTCTCTGTGTGTGTGTCTCTGTGTCTGTGTGTGTCTATGTGTGTGTGTGTCTCTGTGTGTGTGTCTCTGTGTGTCTGCAACAGAGACACCAAGACACAGAGACACACACAGAGAGTGAGTGTGGGTGTGGGTGTGGGTGTGAGTCTGAGTGTGGGTGTGGATGTGGCTGTGGATGTGAGTGAGAGTGAGAGTGAGAGTGAGAGTGAGAGTGTGAGTGTGAGTGTGATAGTGAGTGTGAGTGTGAGTGTGACTGTGAGTGTGACAGTGAGTGTGAGGGTGATAGTGAGTGTGATAGTGAGTGTGAGAGTGAGTGTGATAGTGAGTGTGAGTGTGATAGTGAGAGTGATAGTGAGTGTGATAGTGAGTGTGATAGTGAGTGTGATAGTGAGTGTGAGTGTGATAGTGAGTGTGAGTGTGAGTGTGATAGTGAGTGTGAGTGTGATAGTGAGTGTGATAGTGAGTGTGATAGTGATAGTGAGTGTTATAGTGAGTGTGAGTGTGATAGTGAGTGTGAGTGTGAATGAGTGTGTGTGGTTTATCACACACCCAGAGACACAACAGAGACACACAACAGAGACACACAACAGAGACACACAGAGAGACACACACAGAGAGACACACACAGAGAGACACACACAGACACACAGAGACACACACACATACACACACAGAAACACAGAGACACACACACAGAGACACACACACAGACACCCAGAGACACACACACAGACACACACACACATACACACACAGAAACACAGAGACTCACACATAGACACAGAGATACACACAGACACACACAGACACACACAGCAACAGAGACACAAAGACACAGAGACACAGACACACACACAGACACAGAGACACAAACAGAGACACACACATCAACAGAGACACAAAGACACAGAGACACAGACACACACAGAGACACAGAGACACAAACAGAGACACAAACAGAGACACACACAGACACAGAGACACATACAGAGACACACACACAGAGACAAAGAGACACACATACAGACACAGATACACACACAGACACAGATACACACACAGACACAAACAGACACAGAGACACACACACAGAGACACACACATAGAGACACAGAGACACACACAGAGACACACACAGAGACACACACATAGACACACACATTGACACACACAGAGACACAGACACACACAGAGACACAGACACACACAGAGACACAGATAGACACACATAGACACACATAGACACAGACACACACATAGACACACAGAGACACGTACACCGAGACACACATACAGCTGCTATGGAGAGAGAAGCGACGACAGCTTAACCACAAGACGACACCTTAGCGACAACGACAACACTGTACCGACACCGTATCGACAGCAGACCGACATCGGCTGTCGTCGATTGTCGTCGAATTTTTTCAACATGTCCAAAAAGGCTACGACAACCCGGCGACAGTAGAGAAACAGTGGAGAAACTGGAGGTGTCGCGGCGACACCTGCGCGACACCTGCGCGACAATCGACAACAGACCGGTAGTCGCTGTCGCAGGGCTGTCGTCGCCGCTTGTCGTCATAGTGTGACAGCCACATAAGGCTATGGTACTAGTGGTGGATGGCCTGGAGCCACATGGCCCCTTTGTTGCGGTAAGACTATGCCGCAGGTATTTATGCTTCTCACTTCCTTGTCACGCTGTAAACTAACGTCTCAGTCCAGCTTGTTCTCACGACCAGATCAAAGACGGGGCAAGTCAGGTAAGACCTGACACTGAAGTATGGTATGTGGATATGGAAGAAGCGGAGCACTGGTACTAGTGGTAGACTTTGGGAATGTGTTTCCAGGATATTAATTGAAAAGTGAAAAGGAGAAAGAGTTATGCGTATATGTATGAATACACATCTATACACATAGCTTACACATCGTCCTTATCTCTCTCATATATCAGGTCATGGTGCTGGCGGCATGGTCTCCCAGTGGGGCAACACTATAAAGTCACCATGACTGTGCACTGTCACAAGTCGGTACCCGTCCTGATATGACCTTAGATGTTGCTAGGACGTAACACAACAACAAACAAACAAACAACAACTCTCATATATATAGATCTCGTGCATAGATCTCTTCGCAAGAAACGGCGAGATCTCGTGAGAAACGGTGAATTGAACCATTATATAAATTAGAATATATTCTACATATGTAGCTACCACGGGCTAAGTAAGTGTAGTAGTCTGCACTGACCTCTCAGGCAAGGAGCCGCATAGACAGGTAGGCATGGGTAGTGTGTTGATATCAGGGAGCCTAGGTGGTGTAATGGTTAGCACACTGGCCAGGAATGCAAAGAGATGTGGGTTCGAGTCCCGCTCTAGGCGCAATATTTCCCATTTTCATCACCCCCATGACACTGGTTGCCGTGACCATGATCCTGTACAAGCTACGCGCTGTATAGTTGTTGAACCTACCCTGTGTATGTAAGTGCGTTGCATTGCCTGTATGTATGTAATTGTAAGCATTAAAAGACTTACAATTCCAGGGGGACGAGTGTAGTAGTCTGCACTGACCTCTCAGGCAAGGAGCTGCATAGACAGGTAGGCATAGGTAGTGTGTTGATATCAGGGAGCCTAGGTGGTGTAATGGTGAGCATACTGGCCCGGAATGCAAAGAGATGTGGGTTCGAGTCCTGCTCTAGGCGCAATATTTCCCATTTTCATCACCCCCATGACATAAGCATTTATTTTGTAATTCGCACAAAATATTGCCCGATATTATGTAGGCCTATACGATCACCGCACTTTTCAATGGCAGGATATACGCATGTCTGCGGGAATGTACCATATTTGGACATGCTATCAGGATTTATAGCGCGCATGTGTTGCTTTCATGCAGAACCATATATATATATACACTGGAACGTGCTTCAAACATTCCGCTATCCCATAATGCATTGGTCCTCTATCCCATAATGCATTGGTCCTCTATCCCATAATGCATTGGTCCTCTATCCCATAATGCATTGGTCCCCTATCCCATAATTCATTTTAATACTCAGTCAGGCAAAATAGATCAAACAAAGCGTAAAGCAATAATAAGGTGTGTCAATGAATACATATCCAGAGGGCTAGATAGTCATGGCGGATTTATAGTGCTGCCGACTGTGATACCAGTTGTTGAACATCTGGTTTCACTTGGCCAGGGACCCACTAGCGTGAGCATACATCCTACCAACAATGGATACCGGCCAGTCACAATGCAAACCCATGGCGACTTAATAGCAGGGTTGTCAATTAACCAGGAAATAAGAGTATTTCCCAGGACGAGGGGAAATACCGATAATTCCGGGAAATACTGGGAATTACTGGGAAATAACGGGAAATTCAACACAGTATTCATTTTTCATCTGGTACACACATATAAGTACATTGATCGGTAATATTATTTAGCCTATGTATATACAATAGTATGCATGTACTGGAAAACTGCTAATGAGATGGAAAATATGTGCAATAAATGTATGGTACATGTGAAGTTCTATATATATATATATACATTATCATAACACGAAGGAATGGTACAAGTAACTAAGTAAGTATATCACACAGAAATAATAGTATGAACCAACAATAAAATAAAGAACAAAATTGACAAATATAATGTGAAAAAGAGTATTTCGCAGTATTTCCCGGTATTTCCCACTTTGGGAGTAATGGACAGGGCGATATTTCCAAGGAAATACCACTGGGTAATTACCACCCAGGTATTTCCGGGACAACCCTGCCTAATAGTGCTGCCTGTTTGGGGATACTATAATGCTGACATCATGATCCAGATAACCCACTCAGTCGCATCATTCTGACGCTGAGCAAACCAGGCCTTATCCTACCCCACTAAAACTGACTGCTAGCCAATGTACCAATATTCTAAGTCCGTGGTTTGAATTGGCCTGGGATCGATCCCATGTCGGGAAGTGGACTCCCTATCCACTTGGCAATCCCTACTAGCCCCCAAGTGGCAGGCGGCACTATACTCGTCCATTATGTTAGGCCTAGTTGTGAAAAAGCTCTGTTTGAAGGTGGCATCTATCCAGTCTCAGTTGTGCCAGCCTTGGTCGGCAGTGGGCTGCACTATTACCTAGTCACTCAATCAGCGTATTTCTAGGCTGAGGTACTTGACAGTGCAATGTTTGTTTGTTTGTTGTTTTACGTCCTAGCAACATCTAAGGTCATATAAGGACTGGTACCGACTTGTGACAGTGCACACTCATGGCGACTTTATAGTGCTGTCCCACTGGGAAACCAGACCACCAGCACCATGACCTGGTATCCCACTCAGTCACATTATCCTGACACTGAGAACACCAGTCCTTGCCCTGTCCTAATCATGCCGAGCACCTGGCTAGGAAGCAACAAGTATCAATTTTTAAGTCATTGGTTTGACTCGACCGGGGTTCAAACCCAAGACCCCACGATCTACCAGCACGGGACAGTGCAATGTTTGCTAACATTGGTTGGTTGTTGGAATGTTATGTCCTGGCAACATCTAAGGTCATATCAGGAAGGGTACCGACTTGTGACAGTGCCCACTCATGGCAACATTACAGGGGAAATCAGGCTGCCAGCACCATGACCCGATATCCCACTCAGTGATATTATCCTGACACTGACAAACCAGTCCTTGCCCTATTCTATTAATGTTGAGCACCAAGCTAGGAAGCTACAAGTATCAATTTTGTAAGTCATTGATTTGACTCCGACTGGGAATCAAACTTCTGATCTTTGGCACGGGAGGCCTGCACTCTACCGATTCGGCGACCGCATCCGGTGTGGTTGCGAATTTCACAGATTTAGGTCAGAGTCACCCACGTGTGCCGTCTTGTTTACTCATCGTCTTTGCCAAAGCCCACTTATTTGATTGCTATATCCGTGCTAGTCATTTACAAGAACGTGTCCAGAGAGGATACCTGATTAGTTTAAAGTTGCATAGTCCGATGAAAACATCAAATTTTCAAAACCAAAACACTAGTCTAGATTTGATTCTACATATCCAACTTAGACACTAGTGCACGCATTAAGCATTTGTTGCCCGCCTAGAAGGGCATAATAAGTCAATTAATAGAACCCGTTACTACTGAAATCTATGGTGTCAGCGTTTTGGCTAGATAAAAGATTCACCCGGTACTTGTAGTACACGGGTGAAGACCAGCCTTATATAAATACGGGCGAAAATAGCGTTAGTATGGAACATCACCTAGAAACTGTGGCTCCAGTATCAAATGGCTACTTATATCGGCACAGATTTGGTGAAATGGGAGAGAATGCAAAAAGACAAAATGGCGGCCGCAGAACGCCGTCGATTTCACTTTTAAATCTTATTAAACTATATATTATATTATATTTTTCAGCTCAAAGGTAGCGGGCTATCAATAAGATATATGTAAAGAATAATTGTTGCTTCTTAGATTGTAAAATTAGGCTCTCAATTCTTTGACCCGCATTTTCGCCAGCTTTTACATAAGGTTGGTTTGCACCCCTACTGCAGCAGTACGGGGTGAATATTGTATCTAAGTTTTGGCAGGCTTGCCAAAATAGTTTTGGCATGTCTTGATGTCAAATATCTCCAAACTTAGCCATTTATAATTAGAGCCACTTCAAACTAAAGTAAAGTAGATTATAACGATTAGTATAATATATTTATCTCAGAAAATAGCAGAAACTCAAAAGCATCGGACTATGCAACTTAAAATTAACAGTACGTGTCTGGTGGTCCAATCGTATTTCTAGCACTCCTTGGAATAGACTGACATTTCTTATCAAATCACCAATTCAAGCATAAGTAAAGTAAAGTTTGTTTTATTTAACGATACCTCTGGAGCGCATTGATTTTCATATCATCGGCTATTGGACGTCAAACGTAGGGTCAATCCGACATATTTCTTTGGTGGAAACCCGCTGCCGCCACATAGGCTACTCTCCAATTCAAGCACAGTCCAAATCAAAAGCAATTTTCATAACAGACATAATTGAGTAACTTGATAATAAGTTAGCATCTCATCTATTGTAGTCAATTTTCAAAATAGTTTTGCCTTCTCACTCGTCATTTTGTTGGGTCTTGCCCGTCTAATTTAAGAATATTGGTGTCCTGTCAAGTTAAAAGCATTCATTGTGTTGGTGTTACCGAAGTGAATTCATTTACTTTCTTTTTATCTTGAACCATTTTAGATAAGAGAATCCTCTTAAACATGTGTATATATATGTATGTATGGATAAGTGAATATGTACCTGTATAAGTGCATGTATATATATATACATACATTATATATTTATATATATATATATATAATACATATATATATGAGGGTCTGTTATTCTTTAAAGGTCAACCAACATGATGACAATCACTCTAATTCTATATACCTGAGACGAAAGCCAGAATTTAGCTATTTCCTTCAAGGCTAATTAAGCCATGTAACTTGAAGGCAATTATGCCAATATCTAGTTCCAGCTCATTTAGATTATTAACTACTTTACTGTGGCATAAGAAATAATTGTGAGAGAAGAGAATATGTTTGAAATCGCTGCAATCGGTCTTTAGTTTTTCAATTTGAATGACTTGCATGTTGTTTTGCATGTTGCATGTTTAGCATGTTTTATAAGCTCAAAATGGAGGGTTGATAATCCTGATTAATAAAATTATGCTAATTTCTCTCCTCTGCAATATTAGCCTATTCCGTATCTAGTGGCGCAGCACTATTGTTTTTATTTTGTTTGTTGTTGTTTTATGTCCTAGCAATATCTAAGGTCATATGAGGATGGGTATCAACTTGTGACAGTGCGCACTCATGGTGACTTTATAGTGCTGCCCCACTGAGAGGCCAGGCCATCAGCACCATGAACCTACATCCCACTCAGTCACATTATCCTGACACTGAGCCAACCAGTCCTTGCCCTACCCTAATAATGTTGAGCGCCTGGCTAGGAAGCAACAAGTATAAATTTTTAAGTCACAGGTTTGACTCGACCAGGGTTCGTACCCGCGAACCTATGGGTTCGGATCCCCCGATCTCCCAAAACAGGAGACGGATGCTCAACTCATTCGGCCATCCCGCCTGGTCGGGGCAGCACTATAAAATGGCCATGAGTGTGCACTGTCACAAGTCATAACCCGTCTTGATATGACCACCAGACGGGATGGCCGAATGAGTTGAGCGTCCGTCTCTTGTTTTGGGGGATTGGGAGATCGGGGGATCAGAACCCATAAGTTTGTGGGTTCAAACCATGGTCGAGTCAACCAATGACTTTAAAATGTATACTTGTCGCTTCCTAGCCTGACACTTGGCATTATTAGGAATAATAGGATAGGGCAAGGACTAGTTGGCTCACCGGTCACAAGTCGGTACCCGTTCTGACATGACCTTAGATGGTGCTAGGACGTAAAACAACAACAAACAAACATGATATCACCTTAGATGTTGCCAGGAAGTAAAACTCAACCAGTAGTAAACACTTCGGCCTTCTTACAACACAACTGTTGCCGACTTAGTTATTCTTGCCAGCTCTCCATGTTACGCATGTTTTCTATTGGTTGCCTAGGTTATCCTCTGGCTCAATAACCACTTGATGAATATTTTAAGTGGTGCCGTCTCTGCATGGATCGTTGCTAAGTAACGCTGGGAACAAAATAACACTGCACTGGAAGTTGGAATACTGACTGCACATCGACAGTATGCGATGGAAACCACAGTAAACCCCAAATTTACAGTAGCTGCTTCAATTTCTGGTGAACGGTGGGACCTGGGTGAAATTGCACAAAAGTTGGGGTGAGGCTATGCCGTGTGGAGTAATGAAAATAGGAAAATATTGCACCTAGAACAGGATTCGAACAAATACCTCTTGCATTCCGGACTAGTGTGCTAACCATTACACCACCTAGGATCCCTGATGTCATCACCCTATCCACGCCCACCTGGCTATGACTTATGCGGCTCTTTGTCTGAGAGGTCAGTGCAGACAGACTCCTACAATATCTTTACTTAAATATTTAATTCAATTTTATTACTTAATTTATTTCAGACCTGTGACATATCAAAATTGTGTGTCTGAGGGAGAGGGGTTTACTTGCATATACTGTGTAGGCTTATCTCACAAGGAGAAAAGAGATGTCTATTTAACATCTCCCATAATATCAGAATGAATGAATGAATGAATGCATGGCCAATTATAGGCCGACTGAAGTCCTGAGGGCGAATAGTCCCCTAGCATAATAGAAACATCGCACCTGTCTTACTTTGGCTCAAGCGATTGCAATTCTTGTCACAGCAAAAAACATTCGGTTGTAGATTGTTTTTGTTTTTTTAAACGCGTAATATATTACTTCTGTTTGAGGTGTGTATTTTAGTATAGGCACCGGACGTGATAAACCAATCGGTAGAGTGCAGGCTCCCGTGCGGAAGGTCGGGAGTTCGAATCACGGCCGAGTCAAAACAATGACTTACACAATGGATACCTGTCACTACCTAGCCTAGCGCTCAGCAAAGACTGGTTAGTTCAGTATTAGGATAATGTGACTGAGTGGAATATCACGTCATGGTGCCAGAGGCATGATCACCAAATGGGGCAGCACTATACGTATAAGTATAAAGTCACAATGAGTGTACAGTGTCCGACACAAGGCGGTAAACCTCCTGACATGACAATATATCTTACTAGGACGTAAAACCCCAACAAACAAACATATACTAGGTTTTAAAGGTATAAATGATATCGGAACGCAGTGGTTCACAGTAAGATTGTGAAGAGCCAGTCTTTATATTATATTATATATATATGTATATATATATATATGTATATATATTATAATAAAAAAGGAAATAGCCTCTGGGAAACGCACGCAGGATATAATATATATAATAGTTAAGCGTTCGGTACATTGATATATGCGAAGTGTTTTTTGTATGTTTTACTAAAGACAATCGCCGAGGCACGGAGTAATGAAGCCATATCCATATAAGCTTTACCATCGTCAGTAGGTTACTATTTTGCTCACTCAACTTATGGAATAGCTGTGATATCTATTCTTTCTATTTATATTATTTTTCAAATATATCTATTCTCCCTATGGCTATGTGGGCAGGGCAGTGTCCGGTACATAGCCTCGGCCACAACCTTCGATAAAACAGAAGGAACTCTTCAACTTCAAAAGACAGGTGAGTTTTGCTCAACTGTTCTATTTAAAGCTGCATAGTCCGATAAAAGCATCACATTTTCAAAAGGAAAACACTTATCTAGATTTGAATCTACGTATCCAACTTTGCTTCTGGTGCACTTATTAAATATGTATTTCTACATAAAATGGCATATTAAGTCAGTTTAATAGGACCTTTTCCCAATGAAGCCTCTGGTGTCAAGAGTTGTGATAAGCATGACAAAATTAATGTCGCATTTTTGCACTTCAAATATCGCCTAAGTTAGTTTTAAGCAAAGTTGTTTCAGGCTAATAAAGTACTGTAGATCAGCTGATCAGGTAGAGCATAGCGATCAACTTAATATATTTATCTTAGAAAATGACAGAAACTGAAAAACATTGGACTGTACAACTTTTAACTTCACGCGATAACCACTAGGCTGCAATTACTACAGAGAGATCTTTACGTATGAGTTTTAGGGTATGGTATCCTACTCAGTTACATTATCCTGATGCGGAGTCAGCTCACCCTTGCCCTATCCTGGTTATGCCTAGATAAAAACAATTCAGCCCATACTTGTAGTACACGGGTGAACGACAACGTATTGTAAATACGGGCGAAAATAGCTTTAGTATGGAACAGGAAGTAGAATGCCTGCCTCCAGTATGAAATGGATACTTATATCGGCACAGAGTTGGTGAAATGGGAGAGAATGCAAAAAGACAAGATGGCGGCCATAGAACGCCATCGATTTCACCTTTAAATCTTATTAAACTAGATGTTTTCATTATATTTTTCAACTCAAAGGTAGCAGGTAAATATAAAAACATATATAAAGAATATATTTTGCTTCTTAAATTAAGACATTATTCACTCAATTAATTTCCCCAGCATGTCGAAATTCTTCGCCACCTTTTCTAATGGGTTGGTTTTCACCCCTGTACTGTCAGTACAGGGTGAATCTTTTATCTAGGGCATGCCCAGCGCGAGGGAAGGTCGCCACGTGCATCATTTGTGTAAGTCTAATTTGCCTCTACCAGTGAATCACAATGTGGTTGGTTGGTTGTTGGAGTGTTACGTCCTGGCAACATCTAAGGTCATATCAGGACGGCCCACAACGTATTTCAAGTGAAAGCTCTACTTAAAGTTGCATAGTCCGATGGTTTTGAGTTTCAGAAATTTTCTGAGATAAATACATTAGGTTGATTGTTATAATGTACCTTACTTTAGCTTGAAGTAACGTTTATTTTAAGTGGCTAGCTTTTGAGATATTTGAAGTGCAACCATGCAAAATTAATTTTGGCAAGCTTGCCAAAATTCTGACACCATAGCATTCTGCAGTAACATGATCTATTCAATTGCCTCACTCTTCCCTTCTGTGTGGTGACAAATGATTAAGTGCATCAGTATCAAAAGCCGTGTTCACACGGACAAAATGTGAGGCGTATCACACAAATCGAATCAGGTGAGGCGAATTGGTTGCGTTCACACGGGCAAAATTATCCGCATCACAGGAATCGATTCACGTAGACTACCTCGCTTAGGTGGTTTACACGATCCGCATCACGTGAATCGAATCAGCCCTAATCCGCATCAGACGTGCGTTCACACGAGAAATGTGATGCGAACTATACAAGTCGCTTTCTACGAATCGATTTACATCGTCCGTGTGAACACGGCTTAAGCTAGATATGTAGAATCAAATTTAGATCATTATTTTTGTTTTGGAAATTTTATGATTTCATCGGACTATGCAGCTTTAATCGCCCATCATACCCGTTTGATAATAGGGGGAGGGAGGGAGGAGGGGGGGGGGGTAAGAGAAGTGTGAAATATCTAACTACACGTGGAATTGAAATTAGAGCTACGGAAACGGGACATATCCGTGAGTGATTAGTAGACGTGGCACGTTCAGTCGGTTTGTGACGCGCAGTCGTGCAAGGCGTTAGTCACGCGTGCAGGTTTTGCCAGGTTTGCCGGCCTACACACCTGGAACTGTTCTCTGAAGGCAAACAGGTTTACCGACTCAAAATAGCCAATCACGACCTCCGTGCCCACGACTCTCGACCCCCTCTCTCTCTCTCTCTCTCTCTCTCACACGCACACACACACATGTGTATATAACAAAAGTCACTTATCCACATTACAAGTCTAGTGTGATTTTTCACTTGCCCGTCTGAATATATTTTCACTATGCAGTAAATACAGTATGCTTGTATACATGTGTACATAAGTGCGCAACTTGCAATTGCGTGCGTGTATGTGTGTATATCGCAATATAATGATTAACGACTAATTAGGCAGTCATGTGTCTGGAAGGGTTTTAAGCGGAATCTCTGGAAAATGTAAAGTACCCTGGAAGAGAAGGTCCAGACCAACGTTAAAACTTCATTCCTTTTTATTTACAAATATATTGGCTGATGGTGATCTGGCAACAAAAAAGTGTTTGCTTACCAGGTAATTTACTATGAAATTTATATATATAGCTTAGTTCACGTGACTACATCTAGCAGCGTTCAAAATAAGAGCTTGTCCGCTTTTCCGGGACAAGTGAAAATTCAGACTGACAAGTGAAAATTCAGACGGACAAGTGAAAATGACACCAGACTTGTCCTGAGGACAAGTGAAAAATTGTGCCTACTTCAATCAGTGTCTAGTATCTGGTGATTTGGTGATTTGTGTGAATACTGTCTGGAACATTCCCAGTCATATTATGCCAACAGCACAAACCACAGCAGCATAACAGCAGGCCCAAGTATACACACTTATATTATAGTGTATGAGGGTATGGATTGTCCAATAGTCCTTGCCCGTCCTAACTGTTTATTTGTATTATATATATATATATATATATAAATATATAAATATATATATATATAAATGTATAAATATATATATATATAAATATATAAATATATATATAGTCCGCAAACTAGAATACAACGGCTGTCCAACATATGTGATAACCTGTGCGGCATCACATGAGATTGAGAATGTGATATTGTAAAATTTCCCGATATTTAGACATTGGTGGATGGTGTGAACTAGTCTATATTAATTATAATTGTATATAAAAAGGTAAATGGTATATAAAGTCAGAGGCATTAAGGTATTATATGGTCCTGGTGATCCTTTGCTGAGTTGATATAGACATTGTATAGTTATAGATAGTGTGAGAGGGGCACTACTTTTAGTGTGACAGAGCCTTGGGAGCTCTGCTCACATACCGCTCCCCCCTCCAATTGTTAGTTACGGATCACTGCACACCCAGACACAACAGGGCACTGTAGCCATAAACAACCAAGGCTTGGATACAGGCAGGTTGGATGTTCATTGGTTGTTTGAAAAATGGCTAGTGCTGATTGGAGGAGCTGAGCAGGTGTGACAGCCATCTTGGATTCATGAGACTATATAGTAATAAACCTGAGGGTGTAAGCTCTCTTCTGTGCACTTTCTACTCTACCTTTCTCTTGCCTGTAGTGATTTCATATTTAGCCTACCTACACAACCACAGCTGCCAGCCGTCGACTTTACAATATGTTTATGTGAGAAAAGAAAGTAGTAAAATTCTCGAGACAGATTATTTACAAATTCATTTAAAAGTTGCTACTTGTCTATCTTGTTAGATATATATATATGTATATATGTATATATATACTACGTATCATAGATAGCATATCATATATATTATAAAATATTAAACATTATACATAATATACATATTACATATATATTTGTTATAGTATTATATATAATACATACATTATATGTTATATCTATTGCATTTAATATATATTATATATAGTATATAACCTATTTAGAGTATATGATGTATATTGAATCAGGTTTTCTCCTGTAAACTCGCTAACTTGCTTCATAATACTTGACTGCTATTCACGCTCCGCTAGCATTGACTGGTTGTATGCAGTGGTTGTGGTCACATGATATGCTCCTTGTTCATGTATTATACCACAACATATAGCATGATAGTATCTCAACGGACAGTGGTTTCCGGTGTGTAGTTCCCATTCAGTGGGCTCGTTGCCAATCGCCAGTAAGTGTTGCTGTAATTACTGAGGATCCGTTTTCTAAAGTCCTCTCCAATGCGGGAGTCTGATGGGAATTCATATGTGCTCTGCCATGCGTGGGCATCCTTCTTTTTCTTTTAATTTCCACTGATATCTGTCACTCCGGTTATTTTAGCAGAGGCGTTGATCCTGAAAGGCTCAACCCTGATCATCCTAGTGGCAGGTAGGTGCAAATAAAACATTTTTTGTTCCTGGACCTGTTTGTTCATGGGTCTGACCTGATTCATCGAGACCTAAAGGCTCCATCACACCTCGCCGGATTGGGGAAATGGACAGAAACCGAACAAAGTCCGTTGATATCCGACAAAGTCCGGTTTGTGTCTTTTGTATATCCATTGCATATCTGTTGATATCCGGCCCGATCCGTTACAAGTTTTGAGCATGCACAAAAACTTGTAACAGATTGCGCCGGACTGACGTATGCAGTTATTATCCATTACCGTCCATTACATATCCATTACACGTCCGTTGCCGTTCGACATAGTTCTTTTTGTATACTGAATTGTCCGTTGATCGTTAGATACGTCATCAACCATTACCGTCCATTACCATCTGTTACCCATCCGTTATCATCCATTACAGAATCACACCGGACTAGAATATTTTTGTCCGGCTCTATCGGTTTCCTCAATCGAGTGAGGTGTGACAGGGGCTTAAAGTTTACATTCATTTTTGTTTTAAACCAAATGGTCTCAGCATAAATGGCAGGCCCTACTCCTCAGTCTTCTTTAGTGTTTGCGAGTTTTTATTTTTATGGGATGTAGGTCAGGCAAAATAAATACCATCTCAACCTCCATCTAAAACAGCATCATCTGAAACGAGGAATGCCCTTAAAAGGGTAAAGGTGCATTGTTATCACTGCCTTGCAGACGTGTGCGGATTCTGCTTTTGTAACGGTTGTAGTTGTTGCTTTGTACCAGTTCTCTATTTACAGAACTGAACTGCATACACATTGACAATTGTTCTCTTTGTTTCATGGAGTTTAACGTCCTGGAAACATCTAAGGTCATATCAGGATGCGGACTGGCATGTGACAGTGCACATTCATGGCGACTTAATAGTGCTGCCCCACTGGGAGACCACCACCAACATAACCCAATTTCCCACTCAGTCCTGATAATGAGCTAACAAGTCCTTGCCCTATCCTATTAATGCTAAGTGTCAGTCTAGATACCGACATGTATAAAATATGTAAGTCACTGGTTTCACTTGACTGGGATTCGATTTCCCAGCCTTCCACACGAGAAACCTTTGCGTTTATTGATTCGGCCAGAGCGTCCGATCATATTGAAAATACTCTATTCAACAAGTCTATTCAGACTTATCCATGGTAGGCAGAATAAATCTTCAAGAAAGTGTCGTAGTCTGCACTGACCTCTCAGGCAAGGATCCACATAGACAGGTATGCGTGGATAGGGTGGTGAAATCAGGGAGCCTAGGTGGTGAAATGGTTAGCGCACTGGCCCTGAATGCAAGAGATGTGGGTTCGATTCGCAGTCTAGCCACAATATTTCCCATTTTCATCACCCCCAACGACATAAATATCAAATCAAATAAACAAATATGCCCCAGTCAACCCGGGCTACACCCGTTTTGTTCCGCTATGAAGCGGAAACGGACATTACTTTTAAATCCGTATCACCATCACTGCGAATGATTAGGACGACAGCATTCGTCGAGATATAAAAAAGGAGTATATGGGGTCATTCTCTAAAACTGGGCACAAAAGTGTGACATGGAAACCAAAAGTGAAAACCTTCCAAATAATAACAAAACTCCTTCCAAATAATAGCCTAATCCAATGTCCTATGAAGGTTTGCATGTTGTGCATATGTCAGAGTTGAAAAAATGAATTTCACTTTTTGAATTAGATCTTATACAAATTGAGCAATAAATTAATATCACTTGTGTAACATGAAAATCAAAGACACATCCAGAACCTCCTTTTAACATATACAACATAGTCAAACAAGATTTTATTGATTACTGTTAAGCAGATAAGGTTATGACTTACAAGAAAAAAGTTGAAAAAAAAGTTGAAAACAAGTTTGGCCACTTGTATCGTGTCAATGTGTAAATTTTTCACATTTTCACTCTAGCGCAAAATCATACAAATATAATTTTTGACATCTTATGTGGGATAAATTCAATACATGTAGAACTGCTAGCATGCCTAGTAGACAGAGGCTACAATAATTATTTGACTTGTTATCAATAAAACAAAGACTTAATTATCAGCATCGTAATGTGGAGACTAAATATGTGGTGCCCAGTTTTGGAGAATAACCCATATATATATATATTGTGTGTGTACTCCCAATCCCCAGCTCATCTCTTAAAGTTAAAGGAGGAAACTTCAGGATGCTGTTCCAGGACTTGCTGGCACTGGTATCCAGTGTAGATGCAGAGGTCATAGGTCATAGGTCAATACAAAATGGTTATGTGACCTACACAAGCGCAACTCATTACCGGAAGTCAAAGAGTTCTTTTAACGCCTCACGAATCGCAGTTCAACTCATCTGTGAGCCCCTTGGCGTAATATTAATACTAATAGAGGGTGGGTGTGGGGTAGGGTAATCCATTCTGTTTTCTATATCTTCAAATAACGGTAAGGTATATAATGCAGATATCACACAACTATCAGCATGTTGGAAACACTGGTCTAGTACATGTACCGAAATAAAGCAATGCTAAGCCTTCGGATAGTGGACCACCTGCGAACATAAGGTGCCGGATATAGGATTATGGCCCACCAAGCCAGTAGCGGATATGTTGTGTATTTAGTTGGGAGGATAGCGAATGGCCGAGTGGGCATTGCATTCAAGCCAAGGGGCACAAAGGTCTGGGGCAATTAAGTTATTCAAAGCGCGGTGTCAACCACCCACAAATATGCCCCTCCAGCCTTGTGTACAATGACCACCTCACAATGCGCACTTCCTGTGGACTCGCCATATACGTTAACATAAATAACGAAAATGTGAATGAAATAAGAACAATTGAATAACAAAATGTCGCTTCTTGAGTAGCAACATAATAACAGGCAGCGCCGACTACGGTAGCTGGAAGATAAATCTAGACCTATCAAGATCTAAATCTAGACATATCAAGATCTAAATCTAGACATATCAAGATCTAAAACTAGACATATCAAGATCTAAATCTAGATATATCAAGATCTAAATCAAAACGTATCTAGACCTAGATGCAGAAAATATAAAATATGCCTGAAAGAACGCGGTGTTTATATATAGACACTTGTGTGCAATGACTGCTGAACAGTACTTCTTCTCTATGTTCCTTCTGAACCACAAGAACACGGACTAGATAAAAGATTCACCCCGTACATCCAGTACAGGGGTGAATGACAAGGAGGGGGGGGGGGGAGTAAGGCCTACAATCTATACACAATCTTCAGCTTAAGCTATTTCCTACCGCGCGAGAGGAGGGGGATTATTTTAATTATTGTTTTATATATCTGGCACACTAGCGGTCACATTTAGTTTTACTCAGCGGACTAGGAGACATAATATATAGGAGCTGATATAATATATTATTTGTTTTACATGCATAGATAGTAATACTAATAGATAGCTTCCCAAAGTGGGCTTGTTCTAGACAGCCACCACTAGGAGCAGAATGATCTATCAATAAAATAAATTCAACAAACAAAATAATAATCTGTCAATTAATTTTTTTCAACAAAATAATGTTTGGAGAAAACCCTGCAAATGAAGGTGGTCATGTTTGACAGGCACCTAAATACAAAAAAAAAAAATTATATATCGAAGCCAAAATTGCTAGGTTATTGATTCATATAGACCCTTCAACTAAACACACCATAGTGTCAAATATTGGAGCTGTAATGATTTAATCGTCAGGAATATACTATTATATAGGCTGATTATCTCAGAATCTTAATGAGAAGACTCAAAACTTTTAGTTGACAAATTGAAAAGATTTAAGGACCCAGATGAACATTTGATCTACATCATGCATCTACATCAAGACTGCTTGTTAATATCTATAAAAGTCTCCACACAGCAAAAAATACCACAGTGGTTAGTTTGTTGTTGTTTTACGTCCTAGCAACCTCTAAGGTCATATCAGGATGGGTACCGACTTGTGACAGTACGCACTCATGGCGATTTTATAGTGCTGCCCCACTGGGAAATCAGGTCGCCAGCACCATGACCCGATATCCCACTTAGTCACATTATCCTGACACCGAGCTAACCAGCCCTTGCCCTATCATAATAATGCCGACCACCAGGCTAGGAAGCGACAATTATCAATTTTTAAGTCATTGGATGATTGGTTTGACTCGACCGGGAATCGAACTCGCGAACTCCCGATCTTCTGCAAGCGAGGCCTGTGCTCAGTACCACAGTGGTAGAGACTTGCAGAAAAAAGTTAAAATATAATATAATTAAATAGGCCTTCAAAACAAATATATTCTGATAAATCACTTTAAAACCTTTACTTTGACATGAATAGACTCAATAGGTCAAGTAGAAGCAACGTTATGATATGTTTTGTGCATGGAAAATGTGTCCGCTAGTCCCCCGAGCAAATGTGACCGCTAGTTGCCCTGTATTCTGACTTGAATAGACTTACCAGCAGGTACTGCTCCATTGCAGACACAGGAAATATCCAGCAGCAGAAGGAGGGTGAAGAGGGGGCTCCCCAGGAAACAGGCAGACCGCCGCCCCATCATCATGGTGATGCCCATCACTTAGACAAGTCTTTACGCGAACGGTGGTTATTCCCCGATCCCAACGTGTCCATGGATACACCAGCGGGATGATCCCGGGGCCAGCCCCACCTAAGGCTATGGCTATGCGCTAATCTATAGATTGTCTCTATTATATGAGTATTGACGATCTCAATACGCGACAGCTGCAGTGGTGGACAGCTACATTCTGGGCGCTGTTCCCCGGTGGCTGCCCGGTCCTGTTCGGTGTAGTGCTTGCGAGCAATGCGCGCCTTCAGCCGGCCTTCCCCGACTCGGAATCATGCTGGATCCGAGTGGAGATAAGAACCTGGGGAGAGTAGACTACTACCTGCTTTCTGGAGCCTCGTCTTTTTGTTCGGCGGGGGGTGGGGTGGTGGTCTGTTTCAAGTCATGTCCGCCTGGTGGACTGTGGTTATTATCGGGGCGTGTGCTTGCTAGTAAAGTTCTCCCCGTCCTTCTGGATCCGCCTAGTTTCCGTGTATGGATTCGGCTACAGGTGGCTGCCACTATATATACTAACAAGCGTCCAGGGCATGCACCAGTTAGCTGCAGCGTGCTGCTGGCTCTACTGACAGCACACACGTGTGCAGGTAGCTGCGTCCACCAGTGTGGGTGGGTGGGTGTTTGTGGAGAGAGGGGTGGGATTGGGAGTGGCGGTGTGCGTGGGTGGTATGCCGAATGTGACTGGAGGGAATGGGGAGGAGCATGCACTCACTCGCATACAATGCACTCACGCTCAAACACTCCGGTAGGTATGTGGGTCATACAACACCCCCCCCCCCCACACACACACACACGCAACATCAGCTTCCAGATAACCCCATCCGCATTGCACTACAACATACACTATATATACACCACACACACACACACATGCCCAGTACTGGGTCACAGACCACTGACGTGCCGGCAATGGTGTGCGGATGGGTCGGTACTGTTTCACCGGCCACGGTCGGGTGAGCACGTGACCCCCGGGTTGGGTCGCCACTTCCGGTGGGGGGAGGGGGGGGCGCCACCGCACCACACGACCGGTCGTGGAGTGCCTGAACGGGTTTGGGGGGGTAGGAGGGGAGAGGGAGAGGGGTTCATGGGGGAGGTGTGTCGTGGCGATCCCCGCCCACCACATTCTCCGCTGTGTTGTTATATTATGCTCAGTTAAATTGAGTCCTTCACTATATTCGTTTCTGGCAATGTTCTTTCTCACAAGAGGCAAAGACTCCCCAGCTCGTTGACCTTCTAACACCAGCTCTCCCTGATTGCTTCAATCAGTGAGTGGAGGTGGATTTACACGGCAGGTGTGGTCTTGGTGGGGTGGGGTGGGGGGAGGGTGGGGGCGATGTATCTTCTTGGTCTGAGTTCTACTTCTATTTCTTATACCCCTGTCACACTACGACGTAATGAGCAAACGTAAGCCTGATGTCACCACGTTTCGTCATTACATTGACATACATTGGGTTATGTTATGATGCTGTCAGAATGATGTTAGACTGACATCGAGCTATGTCACGTTACACCGTGTTACGTCGGTGCGCGTCAAAGTTTTGAACCTGTTCAAAACTTTCGACGTAACTCGAATGTAAGGGTTTACATTTACCATCCGTTCTGCACACGTTCGGCGAACGTCAATAACATTAAACAGATGTTAGTCAAACGCTGCTCGCTACGTTCAACTACGTTCCACTACGTTGACCCACATTAAACCCGGTGGAAACATCCACGCGGCGTAGTGGGAATGTCAGGAGAACGTCAGAAGAACATACATTCAACGTATGTTCAACATACGTTCAATGTTTCACCACCATGTCATGACATATGTAACGTCACATAACGTAGTTCTGGCGATGGAATAACGTTCATAACGTTCCGTGAGCGTAATGACGTTGTCCTCTCTCGTTGAATGATGGTGTCACTACGCTTTACCGACATTACGCTCTCGTCAACTACGCTGCATCCACGTTCAACTTGTGACCAAATTTGCATACTATGCCAAGAAGTTCAACGTTCTTCACGTTCTCCCTACGCTGACGTATTTACGTCGTAGTGTGACAGGGCCTTTAAGGTGCGTTCTCGCGGCGTGCACCAGTGTGCACGGTCACGCCCACCAACCAGGGACGCTCTCGCGGCGCCACGTGGAGGGAGCGGCCGACAGTGGCGCCGACTAGGGGGAATAGGGATAACTACTCATGGCTGTGCTTCAGCTGATTTCCTCTAGGAGGCGAAACCGTAGTCTCTGCGCTTTGCTGGGGATAAAGCTATGAAATCCTATGGACTGGCGCCGTTCGTGATATACAATACAATATATGTTGGTTGGTTGTCGGCAACATCTAAGGTCATATCAGGACTTGACAGTGCGCACTCATGGCGATTTTATAGTGCTGCCCCTCTGGGAGACCCTGCCGCCAGCATCATGACCTGATATCCCAGTCAGTCGCATTATCCTGATACTGAGCCAACCAATCCTTGTCATATCCTAATAACACCGAGCACCTGGCTAGGAAGTGACAAGTATCCATGTTTACGTCATTGGTTTAACTTATCGAGGGTTCGAATACCACGATCTATCCAAACGGGAGACGGATGCTCAACTCCTTCAGCTATCCAGTCTGGTCAGGTTAATGTGCTATGATGGGGATAGAGCTACGAGGTCAGAGGTACTAGCGCCCTTAGTGATATTACATATGATCTATTACATATTCTGTCATTTATATAACATGTGATATATATATATAACATTTATATTATCCTTAGAAAAGGAGAGTTGTGTAAAGCTGAAAACTCAATCCGTTTTGTCGTCCGCATCCTTATCCGCATTCGCAACATTCAATTGTTTCGTCAAAGAACAGAACGATGCAGTCAGTGTTAATATATACGCAACTTATATGTATATATAAGTTGCGTACTCGAGTTTCGGCTTAAAAGGGAAGTTCGAAATATTCGGTCTTCACTTGATGAAATGCTGACGTCAGAAGGCGGGAAAAGAAGCGGGAATCACATCGAAATAATAATGTCGCTGAAAGCTATCCTAGATGGCGCCATCAGGTTCTTCAGCGCAAAGGGGCGGCCCCCAGTGGCGCCTTCAAGGCGTGTTACCAGAATTAGTCACCAGGGGGAGTCACCAGGAGCCTGGGGGCCTCCAGGTCGGAAAACACCGAGAGGGCGCCACCAGAGAGCCAGTCTTACGTACACACATGAACGTAATACTAATAGTTATATAGATACCCGGCAACCAGTGGAGATGGAGTGAGTGAAGAGAGGAATACATTTAGCTCAATTAACCTGATTATGTCACATCAAATGGGGAGGTGAAAATTAGGCAGGTTGTAAAGGTGGAGGGGAAGTCGCGTAATTTCACCATTATCTATTTTTTAATGTATCATCACCATCATTATTATTATCATCATGTATCATCGTTGTTGTTATCAATTGGCACCTTTGTACATGTCTTTGGTTTTATTCGGCCGGGGGATTGAGCACAAAAGTCTATCCAGTCGGCCATGTGTCACGGCCCACCAACTGGACAGCCCAGGGTGGGAAAACCAGAAATATAAAAGCCAGATAACATGTCCAACAACAATATAAATCAAATCAAATCAAATCCAAACAAACATAACTCAGCCACCTATTACGTACAAGCCTATGGACATGTAAATACAATAGGCTAGTATAGAATTAAGTAGAAAAAAGTGGAGAACTCTTCCCAAGAAAACCCCAAAACACTAACATAGAACCTTAAGTAAACAACTAACATAGTAATAAGAATAGAACAAAACTACAATGCCAAGAGAGGGCCCCCAAAAAACTAACATAGGCTACTAAGCATACCAACAAACTATCTATCTGCTACTGAAATGCAGGCAATCAAATAACTTATCAGCAGCTACTGTTTGGTAAGACAACACCAACACTACAGCTGGCCAGCATTAAAAACAAGCCTGGGTACCCGGGCAGGACATGCAATGGACAGTATAAGTACAGCCTCAATAAAAAAATTTTTTTTTTTTTAATGTGGTCCGAATTGTACGCATGTGGTCCGAATCGGTAGACCGCATGCTTCCCATGCGGAAGGTCGAGAGTTCGAATCCTAGTCGAGTCAAACCAATGACTTACAAAATTGATACTTGTCACTTCCTAGCCTGGCCCTTGGCATTATTATGATACAGCAAGGACTGGATATCTCAGTGTCAGGATAATCTGACTGGGGGGGGGGGGGGATACCGGGTCATGGTGCCGGTGGCCTGGTTTCCCAGTGGGACATCACTAAAAAGTTACTATGAGTGTGCACTGTCAGAAGTTGGTACCGGTCCTGATGTGACCTTAGAAGTTGCCAGGACGTAAAACTCCAACAAATCAACCAACCAACCAACAAGTCGGTACTCATCCAGATATGACCCTGGGTGTTGCTAGACCATAAAACCACAACAAACAAAGCACACAAATAGCCATGTATGTGTCCGGTCTGAAATAAAAATAGAAAGGCGGGGCTAATCAGTGCGGTGCATTGCGGCCGGGCCGTGTTGGCGCGGCCGCCGTCCCCCGGAGCGCGGGCCGCGCCTTCCCGCCGCTCCCCGGACCTCCAGCAGACACTTTCATTATGAGGCTCAGAAACAATGGCGCCATCTGGGCCACTCCCCACTCTGCGCGTCTCCGGCTACGGTGGCCCGTAATATGGTTTTCAAACTGAAACTTAAACCGTGGTTATCTGTGAATGTGGAAAATTTGGTTAGGGGTTTGTTGAGATCTTGCCGACGTAGTAAAATTTAAGGTCATATCAGGACGGGTACTGAATAACATTTTATGACAGTGTAACTCCTGGCCGCTTTGTAGTGATGTCCTATTGGGGTGCCATACCGCTGGCACCCTGGTCTGATATGTCACTCAGTCATATTATTCTGACACTGAGCCTACCAGTCCCTGTCCAATCCTGTTAATACCGAGTGGAAAGTTTTTATTTGGTAAGAATTTTATTTGACTTAGTCTGGACTGATACTACGACCTCCTGCGCGGTCGTCTAATCGGTAGAACGTGGACATCGCATGCGGGAGATCGGGAGTTCGGTTCCCAGAATCCCAGTCGAGTCAAACAATGACTTATAAAATTGATATTTGTTGTTTCCTAGCCTGGCGCTCAGCATTAATAGGATAAAAGGAATGTTTAGTTCAGTGTCAGGATAATGTAACTGAGTGGGATATCGGGTCATGGTGCTGGCAGTCAGGTCTCCCAGAGGGGCAGTACTATAAAGTCGCCTTGAGTGCACACTATCAGAAGTCGGTACCCGTCTTGATATGACCTTAGATGTTGCCAGGACGTAAAACTCCAACAGCCACAAGGTTTCTAGCTTTGGGCCATGGTCTCTTTGCTCGCGAAACCAGCTGTAATTCCTGTTTATTCACATCCGCACCGCGTGGCGTCGCTGACTCATACTCTAGTTCGGCCACTTGCTCCTTGGTGGCGCCACTGAGGGCGTGTTTCAATGGAACCAGAGCAGCCGACCTCTCACATTTGGAAGTTTCCCGCCACACTGTTGCCATTCCTTGAGAACATCGTCTGCGAACTTCAGCACCACCTTATGCATTTCAGGGCAATGTAGAGTACGGCGATATAATATATCTATATATGTATTATATATATCTATATACATATATATGTTAACTATGTATTAGTATTCTTCTTCGCTCTTGTAAATATTATCGCCACATGTGTATATGGCATTATCTGTGTATGTACATTGACAGGTATGAATATATATATATATGTATATGAATATACAAGTAAATATTTATGCCGGTAAGGGGGTGGATATGAACATGCCGTGTTGAATTTAAGATGAAATTGATTTAAAAAAAAGATGAATCAAATACTCATCCAGAGAACTTGCCCTAAGAGGCATATATCAAATTAGATAAATCCCTATACTCCATTAAGCCCCAGTCAGACCTCACCGGATTGAGGAAATGGACAGAAACCACACACTGTCCGGTGAAATAAGGCAATGTACGGTGTATATAGGGTTCCCATCCGGCGTGTCCGTTCTATCTCCGGTGTTGTCCGGCGGTGTCCGGTACACCTTTTGAACATGCACAAAACTTGTACCGGACACCGCCGGACTGATGTGTATGGTTGATGTCCGTTTTGTCCGTTTTGTCCATTTTGTCCGCTTTGTCCGTTTCATGTCCAGTACCCATCCGTTGCGTCTCTGGTTTGCTTCCTGCAGTGTCCGTTGATGGTGGTTTTATGTTTTTTTTATTGTGGGAATTCGGTCAGTATATGTTTTCTGCGCGTCCCTGAACAATCCGTTACATCCGTTTGACATTCGGTTTTCATCCGGTTATTGTCCGGTGGCTATTCGTTAATATACTTTCCTTGTCCGTTTAGCATTCGTTTCATACGGTACATTTCGGTACATTTTGATACCAAACACCACCGGACTAGACAATTCTTTGTACGGTGGTGTCTGGTACTCAATCCGGTAAGGTCTGACTGGGCCTTCACGCATAGATATTACCCATTGTGACAACACAACCAAATTTTATAAGCTACCTAACGGGTGTGTCTGCAAGTCACAGTCTTCTCGTATCTGCTCTTCATAGTCAGACCCCAGTGTGAAGTGGGCAATGTCTTTGATAACTAACCGCTGTTACTAGTACAGTAAAACCTCTCTAACCAACCACCTCCACAGACCGACCACTCCCCCTATATCTATAACTTCATTTGGGTCCCAAACGATTGCCCATGCAATACCATTGTAACAATTTAAAAAATCCTCCCTAAACTGACCAGCTCCCTAAATGGACCATTTAAAGTCGGTCCCATGGTGGGTCGATTTAGAGAGGTTTTACTGTAGTACTAGAGTGTGGCGGATCATCTGTTTGGGTCTGTTGCCTGTGGGGGGAGAGTGTTCACATGGTTGGAGACTAAGGGTAAATACCACGGTCGGAATCTTGGCGTCACTGCGGGCACCGGAAACCAGCCATAGTGGCTGCGCGGGGCGCGGGGCGCGGGGCGCGGGGCGAGGGGCGAGGGGCGAGGGGCGCGGGGCGCGGGGCGCGGGGCGAGGGGCGAGGGGCGCGGGGGCGGGAGTCGTGTCTGCTGTAATGTAGGCTTATTGATAATACGTCTGCCGATAACCACACTGTGTATGTGAAACAGGCGAAAAGAAAGAGTTGCGTATATATGACGTCAGCGTTGGATGTGACGTATTTATCGTGTGACGCGTCGGGCTGCGTCAATGATCAAGACTCGTGTCTTCAAGTTGTGTCTGAAGTAGTGAATGGGGGAAATAAAAGCGAAGACATGCCATATTCAGGGATGAAAGTGGTCTCCGGGAAAAACAGCGGAAATGCAGATATTCTCCCATAGGATTAGCATTGTCAGGGAATCGCAGAAAACGGAAGTCAGGTTTCATATGTATTGGTATATGCTAATGCTTGTAATAGTGCTGCACCGTTTGAAGCATGTATTAGTAGTATATATGCTGATAGTGCGGTGGCGTTTTGAGCATTTATTAGTAGTATACGCTAATAGTGCTGCGGCGTCTGCACCACATATCAGTATACACTGATGGTGCTGTGGGATTGAAAAATCCCGGAAATCCACGAAATGGCGGAGATCTTTCATCCCTGCCTAATATCCAACCATAGTAATTGTGCTTGTTTCATTCATTGATTAAGCAGGAACAAGTTTAATGGCGGATAATCGATCCTCCTCATTCCATTGCTCATTGCCCTATCCTACTAATGCAGCATTCCAGGCTAGGTAGTGGAATGTATCAATTTTTAAAAGTCGTTGGTTTGACACTGCCCAGGTTCAACCCATGGGGTTCGAATCCCATAACCTGCAACACGGGAAGCGGACGCTCAACTTATTGGGCCATATTGTCTGATTTCACTCACCCCTTCTTTTTGTCACGTTCACAGTATTGCTGTCATTGTCTGAGAATGTTCTGTGCATGTGGTCGGCTCAGACTAGATCGAAGATGGCATGCAGTCAGCAGCCCATGGGGTATCAGACGGTCACCTGACGTCAGATGACTAGTCCGGTATTTGGAGGATGGCACGTGGTACTAGTGTGAGGTCATGTGATGGAAGATTGCATTTTGATAAAGGGCTAGTAAACTCTAGTTAGTTCAACAAGCCTACGTCACTCGGGTAATTGAATGCTGATAAAGGGTTATCATGTATACATATGCTATATAAATGTGTGTATGTTGATAAATTTGAATATATATGTATGTTTATATATATATATATATTAATATATTCACATATATATGTACATATATATGTATATACATAGGACGGTTAAGAAATTACTAATTTTCGGTATTTAGTCAGTTTGCTCCAGTGAATATACACTGAGATGCACTCATGAGGGAGAGAGGGAGAGAGGGGAGAGAAGAGAAATATCTACGCTCACCATATTTCTATCAGTATCACATTCAGGTATGCAGGTATTGCAGGTATAGCAATACCTCAGGGAGTTTGACGCCCCTGCCTTGCAGAGTTGTAAACCACTGCCTTGTGGTACAGGTCCTAAACCCTAGACAGAAAACCATGTCACTGTGGCAGCATTAAGGGCGGTTGATGTATGGAACTCCCAACATCTCCCGACCAGCCACTGCAGGGACAAATAGTTTTGCGCCTGTCTTGACATGTTCTTGCCGGTGTGAAACCTCTATTTGCTCCCCGAGAGAGTGCCGCTGGTAACTTGCAAAAGCCAGCAGCACTTCAACACTTTTGCAGGCAGCTTTCATGAAATGTGACTCGAACGGATGGGGCTGCCCTCTATGGAAGATCTTCTGATCAAAAAGAATCTCCAGTGGACTGGACACCTCATGAGGATGTCATCAGACAGGCTACCAAAGCAGATCCCCTATTCCCAACTGTCTTCTGGCAACAGAAAGAGAGGGCACCCCCGTCTCCGGTTCAGGGATACCATCAAGAGAAACCTGAAGCTGAGACACATTAAGACCGACTCATGGACGCAACTCTCACAGCAGAGAGCTAAATGGAGAGCGGCAGTCAAGTAATGAAAGCAGTCTTTGTCGCATCGCGACCGACAGCATGATGATGATGATCACATTCAATAGTTTATCTGGGTACACTGCTTTGGAAAGAGGGAAGGGAGAGAGAGAGAGAGAGAGGGAGAGGGAGAGAGAGGGTAGAGAAGAGAAAGATCGAGATATAGAGACAGGGAGATAGATACAGAGAGAGGGTGAGAGGGGGGAGGGGGAGAGGGAGAGAGGGGATAGAAGAGAAAGATCGACGTAAAGAGACAGTGGAGATAGATACAGAGAGAACAGAGCGAAGGGAGTGGGAGAGAGAGAGGGATAGAGCGAGGGGGCGAGGGAGAGAGAGATGGGTAGAGGGAGAGAGAGGGGAGAGGGAGAGAGAGAGGGGTAGAGGGAGAAAGAGGGGAGAGAAGAGAAATATCGAGATAAAGAGACAGAGGAGATAGGTACCGAGAGAGAGAGCAGAGAGAAGGGAGAGCGAGAGAGAGAGGGGTGGAGAGAGGGGGAGAGGAAGAGAGAGGGGGAGAGGGAGAGAGAGGAGAGCGATGAGAAAGACCGAGAAAAAGAGATAGACGAGATATATACAGAGAGCGCAGAGAGAAGGGAGAGAGGGAGAGAGAGTGGGAGAGAGGGATAGAGAGAGGGAGAGGGGGGAAGAGGGAGAGAAAGGGTAGAGAAGAGAAAGATCGAGAGAAAGAGACCGAGGAGATATATACAGAGAGCGCAGAGAGAAGGGAGAGAGGGAGAGAGAGGGAAAGATACAGGGACAGAGGGAGAGAGGGGAGAGAAGAGAAAGATCGAGATAAAGACAGAGGAGATATATACACAGGAAGAGCAGAGAGAAGGGGGAGGGAGAAAAAGAGAGGGGGAGAGAATGGGAAAGAAGGGGAGAGAGAGGGGCGAGAGGGAATCAGAGAGAGGGAGAGAGTGGAAGTGTTGGAACCAACATTGCAGGTTAGCTGGTACCTGGAGGTCACGTCTGAAAACCACTTTCCACCAGGGTGTCACGTGACTTCACCAAATGACGTGATGTCGGAAGGTCACACAATGCGGAAAGGTCACACAATGACAGAAGGTCGCGTGTTATCAGAGGTCATGCGATGTGAGAATTTGATATCGTAATTTCTCAGATGCCGAATGCTTGCCTTGTGTGCCTTCCGAGAGAAGATGATTGTCGGTAGAGTGGATGGAGGCTGCACGTTCGCTGCACATTCGCAGCACATTCGCGATCTTCCACGAAGCCGGCGTGTTCAGCCGAGATTGCATAACGCATAATGTGGTGTCCAACGTGTATGGAGTGAATGGGAACAGCTGCAGCTGAAGGCGGGTGATTTAAGCAGTGCGTAATGGTGTGTCTGCCTGAGTGCACATCAAAACCTCATCGCGTTATGCAGCGATCAATGTTTTTGTTTAACAAAATTATTATTGTCGTAGGGGTGATGAAAATTGGAAATATTGCGCCTAAAGCGGGACTCGAACCCACATCTCTTTGCAATCTGGGCCAGTGGGCTAACCATTACACCACCTAGGCTCCTTGATATCACCACACTACCCACCCCTACCTGTCTATGTGGTTACTTGCCTGAGAGGTCAGTGCAGACCACTACACTCGTCCCCCTGGAATTGTAAGTCTTTTAATGCTTACAATTACATACATACAGACAATGCACTTACACATACATACACAGAGTAGGTTCAACTACCGTACAATGCATAGCTTGTACAGGATCATGGTCATGGCAACCAGTGTTGTAGCGGTGATGAAAAGGGGAAATATTGCACCTTGAGTTGGACTCAAAGCCACATCTCTTTGCATTCTGGGCCAGTATGCTAATCATTACACCACCTAGGCTCCTTGATATAACCACAGTACCCACGCCTACCTGTCTATGTGGTTACTTGACTGAGAGGTCAGTGCAGATCACTACATTATTATTAGTATGATCATGATTATTATTATTAATAATAATCATCGTCATCATCATTATTTGAAGTACAAAACCCGACTGAGGGATCCTGTGATGTGATGTCAGATCTCAGAATGGGTGGTGGGGTGGAGGTGTTGGGGAATAGGAGTTCCAAAGCAAAATGCCCAGAATGAAAGATTTCAACATACAGGGTGAAAGAATGGTGTGATTTTAATATACCCCAACAATAATGTGTGGTAATATTTGGATTAGTACAAACTTGCAATGATCAGTGGATTTATCATTTTTTACCAAATGGTAGAAAATCATCAATGCAATTAAAATATAAAAAGATATATCTGTAGAGGTGTTATGTCATACTCATAGAGCGTGGGGATGAACACATTAGATATATCTATGCCTGCCTTTAATACTACTGGCTCAGATAGGTTGGTGTGGTTTGTGCGCGCGTGTTCCTTATCTTTTCTTATGTTTCTATTGGTAATGATTTAGGATTCTCAGAATCTATATTGAGAGTTATTGACATGGTAATGTCATCAGTGAGGATTGTACCATTCTTGGCGCCATGCAGCTTTGAGCATTAGCATAGTGGGTAGGTTTTTCCGTAGCAGAGTGATTAGAGTGTCTGACATTTTTCGAGGTCGGACTCCTAATCTGAAGGTCGGTGGTTCAATTCCCCATGCCCCCATCTCTGCCAATTTGGATTTCCACCGCTGTGTATAACTTACAGCTTCATCAAAGGCTGGTTGCTCTCATACCATGTCTATGTGATGCGGGAGGTTAAAAATCCCTTGGGTCGGTAAAAGTGTAGGCTCGGGCTTTCTATCGACAAACTGTCTAATGGTGAAAACAAATCTATTCAGACTTATCCATGATAGGCAGCATAAATCTTCAAGAAAGGTTATTCTATAGTCTTGTTCTTGGTAAGGGAAGGAACTTCTATACATATAGTGGTTTGCCTCGATGGGAAAGTGAGTGTGTTGGTTGTTGGGTGGACGGTAAATAAACACCCATCTTAAAGTTGCATAGTCCGATGATTTTGAGCTTCTGTCATTTTCTGAGATAAATATATTAGGTTGATCGTTATAATCTACCTTACTTTAGGTTGACGTAACTTTTATTTTAAAGGGGTAACTTTTGAGATATTTGAAATGAAACACACACAATTAATTTAGGAAAGCACGCCAAAACTCTGACATCATAAAATAAGCTTTTGCAATAAAAGGTTCTGTTAAATTGGCTTGGCGTTCCAGTTTATGTTTTCATCGGACTATGCAGCTTTAAAAGCGCCTCAGCGAGTCTTTGAGGGCGGACAAAGAGAAGCAGCTGCAGTAAGCAGGATGGGTAAGTAAGTTAGGGTATGCCAACTTTGGAATACTGTCCACAAATTTGGAGCCCAATTTTTCGGAAAGATATTCTGGAGATCGGAAAGGTTCAGAGATGTGCAACAAAATTAGTTGCAGTTATAAAGGACTTACCCTATGAACAAAGGCTTAGGGAATTGAAACTTCATACCCTTTCCTACAGAAGGAAAAGAAGTGAAATAATTGAAGTATTTAAAATTATGAAAGGTTTTGATAAAAAATTATATGAACCAATTTTTCACCTTGAATAAAAGAGAAGGCAGTTGGGGCCATAGTCTCAAACTAGTAAAACCCAGAGCCCTTTCAAAGTTAAGGCAATACAGTTTCTCAAGCAGGATCATAAATATATGGAACAGTCTTCCACAAAATGTTATTGATGCTGAGTCAATAAATTCATTCAAGAACAGATTAGAAAAAGCATGGGCTGATGATCCAAGGAAATTTGACTCATTATTCACCACATGCTACTAATTATTCCTTGTGTTATTTACTTGCACTCAAGCAAAAATGAGAGACAAATAAGTGTTCACACTTCCTGTCTACCATTCGCTATTATTTGGCTATTATTTATTTGACCCTACATCAGGGTCAGAGAATTTGCTTCATGTCAGAGGTATTTCGCCGACATATACATTACAATGCGAGTCTATTATCATTTTGATTATTGTTGTGCGCAGCATAAAAGGAGAGGAGGGACCAGAGTTTTCCCGCAAAAAGAAAAATAGCTTACGGTATCTTTTTTTAAATTAATTTTTTAATCTGTTTGGACATATCCACGTAGAAATTTATAATTATATATAGCACTTTGACATAACTATGGAAAATCCATATGGTGGTTTGTAAGGAATACTGTATTAGTTGTAGTGTCAGCTTGTTTAGTTGTTTGTTGGAGTTTCACATCTTGACAACATGTAAAGTCATGCCAGGACGAGTACCGACCTGTGACAGTACGCACTCATGGCGTTCTAGACCAGATTTCTCACTCAGTTTTTTGTTAGTTTGTTGTTGTTGTTGTGATTGTTTGTTTATTCTGCTCATAACGGTTAAGTACATACACTTGTTTTCGCCACTGTGCTGTAGCGGTCATAATCCATATGGATTGATTTCCTTTAAGCTATAATTTCTGAATACTTGTTTATGGTGTTTCCAATTTGTTTTTGCTTTTTTACTATATTTGTGTGCATCGTTTGCTTAGTATGCTGTCTCCTATTCATTTTTTTAATGTTTTCTAGCTTCCCTACTCTTTATCCTTGATCTATTACTTAGTACATATTTCTTTATCTATATATCACTTCGAACCTTTCTTAATTTTCTTTTTGTATTCTTTTAGTGTTTTTGTGTTTCTTAGAGCACTGCTTTCACTATTCCAAGCTGTTATGCTCATAGCTATTACACCTCTGTCAAAGCACCCACAATTGGATCTTTCTGTTCTTAGCACAGGTGCCTCACCAGCTCTAATGACTTTTCTACTTGTTGTTTTGTATTTTTCTACATAGTCAAAAGCTAGTATTCTGAGGTGCATTTCTCTTCTAGTCTCGAGCATGCAAATATTAGCCTGTTTGTACAGGTCTATTGTAGGATAACTGTTTTCTAGTCCCAGGCATTGTTTCAAAGTTCTATTTTGTTATCTTTGTAATTTCATTAGTGCCGTCAGTTACAATATCCTTATACTGAGCAAGCAAGTCCTTGCCCTATCCCAGTGATGCAGGAAGCGACAAGTATCAATGTTGTAACTGTAAGTCAATGGTTTGATTCGGCAGGGAATCGAACTCCCTATCTTCAGCACGAGAACCCTGCACTCTACCAGATACTCCTCTTATTACCATTGGTTCACAAGTGAATTAGACGGTCTAGTACTAGTAACACAGCTCCTGCACCTGTTTGGGGATGGGTGGGGGTGAGGGTGGGGCATGGTCCAAACCAAGGACTTACAAAAGTGTCCTTGACTGGCCTGGCACTGAGCATTAGAACAACAGGACAAGGACTGGTTAGCTCAGTGTCAGGATAACTGTGACTGATCAGTATGGCTATATCAATGTCGGTTCCATGGCATCTCATCTCAGTGAGGCAGCACTATAAAGCGCCCCAAATGCCTACACTGTCACAAGCCAGTGCGCATCTTGATAATACCTCAAATGTCACTAGGATGTAAAACCCCAATCACTCGCAGCACCCTAACTCACTGCGTACATTAATTATATGCACGGCCGAGTAATAAAAAGAAAGAGCGCGAACCACAGGGATGGTGAGGCGCCAACGAGCGGCGATACGGCCATTGGAGGGCGCCACCCGGCCCCGACCTCTGACGTCATAGGCGGCCATCACGGCAGCCGCCAATGTCATCGAGGATCGATGAAGAAAAATGGCGGCGCCAATTTAGATAAAGCAGCAATCTGGGTCGACCTATCGGAGCGCGACCATCATGTTTTAACAGCCGGTAATGGATTGAGTTGAGCTGGATTGGTTGTTGGAATTTTACGTCCTCGCAACATCTAAGGTCATATCAGGACAGGTACCAACTTGTGACAGTGCATGGTAACGTAGTGCTGCACCACTGGGAGACCAGGCCACCAGCACCATTCAATCACATTATCCTGACACTGAGCCAATCAATGCTTGCCCTATCCTAATAATGCCAACCACCTGGTTAGGAAGTGACAAGTATCAATTTTTAAGTCATTGGTTTGACTAGACCCATGGGTTCGAATCCCACGATCTACGGAAACGGGAGACGGACGCTCAACTCAATCGGGCATCCCGTCTGGTCGATTACCGAGAGCATGTTGCGCTGGTAACTTGGCCCCGGTTAAAATAAGTAATATTGTAATATAATTATGTCAATACATTATTCACATAACAAAGGATTTGATATATGGTAGCGTGTATTGAGTCGGATCCGTCTGGTTTCTTTAAGTAATAGACAACGCTTAGATTTGAGCATCTCAACTTGAAGCGCTAAATGGTTTTTACATTGCTCTTTTCACCAGATTTGATCCAGTAAATGCTAATTGACGAGTACTTAATTTCAGATCAGCAAAGTTTGGGAGTTTTAGCGTGCATCCATCTAGTGCCAACAACAAACATATATATTCACAGATATTAATTATTAGCACAGATGTGTAGTCAAGCTGTTGAGTCAATATTGTTCAAAGCTGCGCGCACATTTGTTGGTTATATTTGTGGTTTATTAAAGTTGCAAAGTCCGACGGTTTTGGGCTTCTCTAACTTTTGAGATATTTGAAGTGCAAACATGCCAAATTAATTTGGCCAAAACTCTGACACCATAGGCTTCTGCCGAAAAAGGTTCTATTCGGTATTCTGTTTGGTGTGGCAACACATGTTTAAGAAGTGCGCCAGTATCCAAGTTAGATGTGTAGAATCAAATCTAGATCATTGTTTTGGTTTTGAAAAATTGATCTTTCCATCGGGCTTTGCAGCTTTAATGGGAATAATGGGACACAACGTGAATGTAACATATATCGTCAGAGTCATCTTGTATTTAGTTTCATAACAGATATAAGTTAAGTTCAAGAGTTTCATGAGCAGTGGTCTTATAAGGCCTGAAACCCTGGTCACATACACGTTAGTGAATGTAGTTGAACGTAGGATAGATTAACATGGGTCAAATGTGGTGTAATTACGTTAAACTACGGTGAAAAAAGTTAATGTACGGCAGGTTTTGGTACAGATGAATATGTTATGGCACGAATGCCAGACGTTCAACTACATTCAACTATGTTCAACATAAGTTAGCCTCCACTATGGTCAACTACCTTCCACTACATCCAAGTATACTGAAGTATGCTAGAGTATGCTAGAGTACACTAGAGTACATTAAGAGTACAGAGCTTTCGCCATGGTACTTTAGCCTCTAATGTAGCGCTCTTTTGAACATGCATGCCCAAAGATTAAATCGGAACTCACAGCCCACCCACATTATTACCAAGTTAGCATAATGGAGAAATATGGATGCCAGTACGTTCAACTATGTTAGCCTCCACTACGTTCAACTAGGTCCTTGAGAAATATGGGCGCCACCGTAGTAAAAAAAAAATCAAAATAAGGATCCTACAACTAATCAGAAGGAAATCAAGTATAGGAGTGGATATTTACTTACATTATCGCACTGCACAATGAAAAAAGTTGACCACATTTGTTACATGTAGTGCCTGACTTTTTTCTAGGTCGGATTCCTAATCTGAAGGTCAGTGGTTCGATTCCCTGTGCCCCCACTTCTGCCAATTTGGATTTCCACTGCTGTGTAAAACTTACAGCGTCATCAAAGGCCGGTTGCTCTCATACCATGTCTATGTGGTGTGGGAGGTTACAAATCCCTTGGGCCGGTAAAGGTGTAGGCTCGGGATTTCTAACAACAAACTGTCTAATGGTGAAAACAAGTCTAGTCAGACTTATCCATAATAAGCAGTATAAATCTTCAAGAAAAAAAAAACATGTTGTCATTATAATATTTCAAGAGAAAATTTTAACCTCGAGATGGGACTGGATGGTGAAATGAATATAGCGCCCGCTTCCTACGTAAGAGGGCATGAGTTCGAACCTCAGATGAGTCACACCGAAGACTTACTGCAAGTAATGCTTTCATTACCATGCCTGGTGTTCGGCATTACTAGGATACTGCAACGAGCAGTGGAATGGGGAGGACCAGTCCGCGGTATAAAAAAAAATCCATCTGTTTAATCAACGATTATAAAATAGAAATAGAGTTCCCTTTACCATTGCTACATCGTTTGTTTTTTTTACTGTATTAAATAAATGCATCACTTACGGGGGTGGAGAGGAAAATAACTAGATTCCAGCGACGAGTCTGTCTATATGCTAATCTAAAACCATTACCACGTACTGAACTCATTTTTGCTCATTTTTCTCTCCGCGTGGGAGGGGTGCAGGGGGTGGGGGCATTGATGGTGCCTCTGCGGGGTGATCCTCTTTACACAAGACCACAATTACATAACTCCCCACTCCCAACACTGAGGAACTCCTAGCTCTCTATTTACCTCTTCCTCTTTGGAAGACACAACTTCACTAATATTCAAACAGGCAGACAATTGTAATAAGCTATGTCTCAACTTACATCAAGTAATACAATTAGTCTCTACCTAGTGAGCATGGATAATTCCCTAATTATGTGGCTGTTTCCCATTAGACACGCTCTACTTTAACAGTCTAATTTAACAATCCTTAATTATATGACAATGCTCGACATTTGATTACAATGATTAACTTGATACTATGATTTCATTTCATTGTGATGTTGCCTGTTCTCTCCACGTCACTGAATTCATAATAATAATAATAATAATGCATAACTTGATAATCTAAACATATCACATGACTGAATCACTATATATATATAAATTTTATTTTAATATTTAGACCTGATAATATATACATACGTATTACCCGATGCAAATTAATAATATATATATATATAATTTTGCATTTGATGATATAATATGTTATCAAATGCAAAATTAAAAATAAATATATCAATTCCAACCTGGAGAGGATTAGCCAATGGTCGTGGTGTGTGTTGGGAGGTGCGATTATGCAGTAATATTATAGATTGAACTGTTACTGATATTCACACAACAATGCATCATATAAATGCGTATATGACTAATTCAAATTAGTGTCGGAGGGGTGAACCATAAGGATCTCAAATTAGTTTGTTTGCTGACTTAGGGCTTTACATCATAGCAATACCTAAGGCTGAACGGGTACAGTGTGCACTTATGGCGACTTTATAGTGCTGCCTCACTGGAAGATCGAGCGTTCGGCACCATGAGCCAATATCCCACTCAGTCACATTATCATGATACTGAGTTAACCCGCTCTTGCCGTGTCTTATTATACTGCCCCACATATATGTAGATACTCATTATATAATGAATATCTACATATATGCGTATTTATTTGTTATATACATATATATATTGAATATCTACATATATGTGTAGATATTTATGTTGGTTGGTTGTTGGAATTTTACATGCAGGCAACATCTAAGGTCATATCAGGATGGGTACTGACTTGTGACAGTGTGCACTCATGGCAACTTTATAGTGCTGCCTGACTGGGAGACCAGGTCACCAGCACCATGACTTTGTATCCCACTAAGTCACATTATCGTGACACCAAGCCAACTAGTCCTTGCCCTATCCTATTAATGCTGAGCACTTGGCTAAAAAGCAACATGTATAAATTTGATAAGTCATTGGTTTGACCCGACTGGGAATTGAACTCCCGACCTTCTGCACAGGAGGCCTGCGCTTCACCGATTCGGCCACCACGTCTGGTCCTAGATATGTATTTATAATATATATATATATATATATATATATATATATATATATATATATGTGTAAGATGGGCACGAAGCAAACTCGGATGGTAGATATATTTATTTCAGCAGAAAATAGTACATGCAGTGAATATATCAATAATCTGGCCAGGCCAAAGTGCCCTACCGGTAAAAGATGAAAGAAAAAAACCTGTATGTATACTGCCTATATATATATATATATATATATATATATATATATATATATATATATTATAAATATATATATTATAAATAAATATATATATATATATATATATATATATATATATATATATATATATATACTGAATGTCTCCATATATGTGCAGCTATTTATTATATATATGCATCACATATGAGTCTATCCACCGATTATTTTAATTGAACCTGAAAACAAGATTGTCGATGACTTGCTGACACATGGTGCTGTAGTCCGGTCGGTCGCTAATGTAAAATGAATGTTCTCCTTCAAATCCACCAGGCGCCAAGGGAGACGTTGCACGCTTCTGCATTGTACATATGAGTGTCGCCATGTCCGCCGCACCGTGGCGCCACCAGGCATGCCCCACGGCGCCATGTGGACGAGGGTACAAGGCTCTCATGTAAGAAATGCCATCGTGGCATGCCAGCTGCACTCTGATGTCATGCGAGAGGTGTCACTGCTTCTATGCGACAGGACCAGGCGCGTTGGCCGAATCGGTAGAGCGCAGGCCTTGTGTGCGAAAGGTCGCGAGTTCGGTTCCTGGTGCGAGTCAAACCAATGACTTATAAAATTGATACTTGTCGCTCCCTAGCCTGGCGCTCGGTATTAATAGGATAGGGCAAGGACTGGTTAGCTCAGTGTCAGGATAATGTGACAGTGGGATATCAGGTCATGGTGCCGGCGGCCTGATTTCCCAGTGGGCCAGCACAATAATGTCACCATAAGTGTGCACTGTCACAAGTTGGTACCCATCCTGATATGACCTTAGATGTTGCCAGGACGTAAAACTCCAAGAACCAAACAACATCTCTGCGACAGGCAGGACAGGCACAGTGCTCGGTTCGGTGACAGTCACATGGAGACCCGGGGTGGCGTAGTTGTATAGTGCTCGCTACCTGTGCGGAAAGTCGTGGGTTCGAACCCAGGTCATGTCAAACGAAAAACTTACAACAAATGTATATTACATAGTACTCACTACTTCTGCGGAAGGTCATAGGTTCGATCTCCGGTCATGTCAAACCAAAAACTTACAACAAACGTTTATTACATAGTGCTCACTACCTGTACGGAAGGTCATAGGTTCGATCTCCGGTCATGTCAAACCAAAAACTTACAACACATTTATATTACATAGTGCTCACTACCTGTGCGGAAGGTCATATGTTCGATCCCCGGTAATGTCAAACCAAAAACTTACAAGAAATGTATATTACATAGTACTCATTACCTGTGCGGAGGTCGTGGGTTCGATCCCCGGTAATGTCAAACCAGAAACTGACAACAACAAATTTGCTCGGCATTATTAGGATCAGGTAAGGCTCGGTGTATGGATAAAAATATGCGGGCTATCACAGACGTGTTGGCCGAATCGATAGAGCGCAGGCTTCCCGTGCGGTAGGGCGGGAGTTCGAATTCTGGCTGAGTAAAATCAAAGACTTACAAAATTGATACTTGTCGCTTCCTAGGGTGGCACTCGGCATTACTGGGATAGGACAAGGACTGATTAGCTCAGTATCAGGATAACGTGACTGAGTGGGAAATTAGGTCATGGTGCTGATGGCCTGATCTCCCAATGGGGCAGCACTATCAAGTTGACATGCACTGTCACAAGTCGGTACCCATCCTGATCTGACCTTAGATGTTGCCAAGACGTAAAACTCAAACAACCAACCAAACAAACCTTAAATAAATATCACACTAAAATGGGTTATTTGCACTCAAGCCCAGTAGGTCGCAATTGGTATGCCCAGCACCACAAGGCATGCCATATGGTATCCCATGGCTATTATTAGTCATTGTGTGACATCACAGAGGGAAGTGAAGGGTGGGCTTACATAGGTTTTAAGGCATACTAAAAAAGTTCAAATTTCCTTTAAGTGATAGTCGTGTTTGCACTACTTTCCAAGTCTGTAATCTGCCTACATCACTATTTGCAGGGTTTGCACTGCTTTCCAAGTCTGTAATCTGCCTACGTCACTATTTGTAGGGTTTGCATTACTTTCAAAGTCTGTAATATGCCTACGTCACTATTTGTAGGGTTTGCACTACTTTCCAAGTCTGTAATAGGCCTATGTCACTATTTGTAGGGTTGCACTACTTTCCAAGTCTGTAATAGGCCTGAGTCACTATTTGTAGGGTTTGCACTACTTTCCAAGTCTGTAAGATGCCTATGTCACAATTTGTAGGGTTTGTCCTACTTTCCAAGTCTGTAATAGGCTTATGTCACTATTTGTAGGGTTTGCACTACTTTCCAAGTCTGTAATAGGCTTATGTCACTATTTGTAGGGCCCCGTCCTGATATGACCTTAGATGTTGCTAGGATGTAAAACAACAACAAACAAACAACTATTTGTAGGGTTTGCACTACTTTCCAAGTCTGTAATAGGCCTATATCACTATTTGTAGGGTTTGCACTACATTCCAAGTCTGTAAATGTGTAATATGCCTGCATCACTATTTGTAGGGTTTGCACTACTTGCATGAGGACATCCATTAGGGCTAAATGGCACTACTCAACACAGACTGACCACACAGACCGTCAGACCATGGTTGGGCTCTAAATAGCTTTGAGAGAATAGGCTGTTTCAAGCGATACAAATTATGACTAATCATATCTGATCATAATAAGTAAAGTTATTTTGGTCATGCTACACCCCATGTGCGTCGTGTTGTTGGCTGTGGATTTATCTGAGTAGCACGTGATACTGTTCACTCTCACCAAGTAGTCAGCCTGTTGGAATGTCTAAATGGTGACACAGGGATGCACCTGAAGATGGATATGTAGTGATATGGAACTCTGTGACTTGTGATCTTTAATTGTTTCAGTCCTGCCTTAGCGCCATTTGAATGTTTAGCCTGGTGCTTTGGACTTAGTGCAACCAAGGATTTTATATATAAGGATGGCATGACGTCTATCTCAGTATCTGTGGTGCAACCATAACTCCGTCACAGAGCTATATTCCAAACCAAAGTCATAATAAAGCACACAAAGTCATAATAATTCACGGTAATAAATTACATGTATGCCTACCAGCCTCCTCCCACTTATTGGAGTTGATACAGACTTCGTGTATTATCTATCTCGAAACTAATGTGCAACTAACTATTAAGAGATGTGCATTAATGAAGACTGCTGTGATCGTAAGTACACTAGCTGGGACGATCCCTCCCACCCACCCGCCGTCTCAGGATATCCACATCATGACCTCAACATCAGGATATCAACGTCAGGACATCCACCTCAGGATATCAACATCGTGACAGTAACATCAGAACATCAACATCAGGATATCAACATCAGGACATCAAGATCAGGATATCAACATTAGGACATCAACATCAGGGCACCAACATCAGGACATCAACATCAGGACATCAACATCAGGACATCAACATCATGAAAAATCCCATGAGTCCCCTGCTCAGACTAGCCACATATTAGGACTACACACTTGCCAGCCGACCATCTTGCAAGTCTCACCGGGCGCAGTGGCCGAATCGGTAGTCAAACCAATGACTTACAAAATTGATACTTGTCACTTCCTAGCCTGGTGCTCGCCATTAATAGGATAGGGCAAGGTCTGGTTAGCTCAGTGTCAGGATAATGTGACTGAGTGTGGATATTGGATCATGGTGCCGGTGGGCTGATTTCCCAGTGGGGCAGCACTATAAATCCGTCATGAGTGTGCACTGTCACAAGTCAGTGCCCGTCCTGATATGACCTTAAATGTTGCCAGAATGTAAATTTTCAACAACCATTCAACCGTCTTACAAGTCTCATCAGGTGGTCGGCGCAGTTAAAGCAATGCATATTTACCAAATCGACGGCGACCTGGCCGAGCTAAATAAGCATTGGCTCCAGACACGTAAGACAGCCGTCTTTGAGCCAGTGTCGCAGTTTGAGCACTCTGCCAGTTTCAGCTGACTGCATAGACTCAAACTCAAGGCATTGTCAATGGTTGTGAGCAATCTTCATACAGAAAATACAGAAGAAGTGAAATATCTTTAAAACCACACCACCTATTAACAAATCGCTTTGTACACACATAGAAAACATCTTTACCAAAAAGAATATATTAAATTCATAAGGTTAGGGTTCTTGATTTCTATTTATTTTGAATAAAACTAATGTTTTGCACTGCGCGTACCGTCAAACTCAAGGTATTGTCAATGGTGGTGACCAATCTTCATACAGAAAATACAGGAAAAGTGAAATATCTCTAAAAGCAAACCACCTAGAAACAAATCGCTTGGTACACATATAGAAAACATCTTTACCAAAAACATTATATTAAATTCATAAGGTTAGTGACGATGCTGTCAGATTTTGACTCATGCGCATGAAACTGACAGTCAGCTGAAGCTGGCAGGGCGCTCAAACTGCGACACCGGCGGCCCCAGCCCGGTGTCCCCGCCAAGTCGCCAGACTGACTGCGGCAATGAACCGCAGCTCTGCGCGCACCTTTGAGACGGCATGTGGCCATGACAACATGCTACAATTACAAATGTCCTTCTCTTTTTTTCCCCCCTTCTTTCTTTTTTTCTTTCCTTATTTCTAGCTCCCAACAATCATTGGCACCGCCCGACGCCTGACCGAGAAAAGAACCAATCACAAGAGAGTATTCTGATGCGTCATTGGCAACGGCCGACGCCGACCTGCCTGAATGCTCGGCAGAGGGCGACAGCATTACATGGAGGTAGAGGGTGGGTGGTGGATTGTGGGGGCCGGGTGGAGGCGGGTGGAGGCAGGTGGGGGCGGGTGGAGGCGGATGGAGGCAGGTGGAGAGGATTGGGTAATGCTACAACTTATATGCGTTACAATACAGCTTAAATCAACATCAGGAGTATATTTATAATACTAATATCATGGGTGGTAATGCAACTGGGAAACATTGCGTCTAGCGTAGGGTTCAAACCCACACTTCTTGCCATGCAGGGGGTAGTGTCCTAACTTGTATAGATATATATGTAGGGAAGGTTCATCAGCCATACAGCACATAGCTTTACAGATCCTGGTCACAGCAACCAGTGTCATATGGGCCGTATTCGATTAACACGACCCGAGCGACTCGGGTCACCCGAGTTGCTAGAATTTCAAATCGAACACCATGAGTGGAGTCGACAAATACAAGTGCCGTGTGCAAAAAGTCCTGACCCTAGTAACCCATGTCTTGGCTGGGGGTGGCTAGGAGTGATAACGTCACATTTGTGATGGTACCTGTAGAATAACAGCTACCAGTACAAGTCCTACGTGTTGTTTTAATGCTTCTTTTTTTTTAATAACCCAGATTAATGAAATGGAAATATAACTAAACTATGCAATCATGAAACATTTTAAATCCTATTTTGGTGTATGTAGTTAGAGCGGTTATTAAAAAAAAGAAAAGTTTTGGATTAAGCCACCATTTTCGTGTTCGTTTATTCAACCCGAGTCTGTAGGATGTGCGCACCAGCCTAAAAGTGACTCGGGTGACCCGAGTTGGTTAATCGAGTACACCCATGGTGATGTAAATGAGAACCCTTGCGCTAGAGCAGGCCCATAGTCCTAATCATTAGACTATCTAGGATTCCTGGTGCAATCACCCTACCCATGCCATCTGCAAATGTGGCTCTTTGCCTCAGAGGTCAGCGCAGACTACTACTAATACACCGGCAAGCACCAGTAGGGAATTAGGAATCATAGATTTTCCTAATTTATAGAAGTAAATCAAACATTTAAATAATTATAATATTTCAATGTACTCTATTTTTTTAATAGTTATTTATAGAAGCAACTGGCAGAGCTGAGGAGACGGGTGCTTAAAGTTGCATAGTCCAATGCTTTTGAGTTTTTGCTATTTTCTGAGATAAATATATTATACTAATCGTTATAATCTACTTTACTCTAGTTTGAAGTAACTTTAATTTTAAATGGCTAGGTTTTGAGATATTTGACATCAAAACATTCCAAAATAATGTTGGCAAGCACGCCAAAACTCTGACACTATAGACTTCAGCAGTAATGGGTTCGATTAATTCACTTATTATGCCCTTCTATGCAGCAACAAATGCTTAATAAGTGCACCAGTGTCTAAGTTGGATATGTAGAATCAAATCTAGATAAGTGTTTTGGTTTTGAAAATTTGATGTTTTCATCGGACTATGCAGCTTTAAGAAAAGGGGTGGGGAGAGATGTCTGAACTGACTGGATTGTCGTGAACCTCCTGAATAAGATCATTTACATAATTGGTAAACTTGATGCAGATAATGTGCTATACATTACTATATATACTACTAATATCTAAACTAACTGAGTTGTTTTTTTTACCATGAGCTTACTAGTATGTAAGTATATGGTATTCTTGATTCAGATACTCTGCTATACGCTGAGATGTAGACAAAGTGGGATACCTTTTGGATTACATGTTGTATTAATATCCCTCTGTATGTGTCAATTTGACGTTAGCATGTTTTAATTGTTGTTGTACAGTTCCAAGTAGTTTTGTGTTAGTGGGTTCTATTGGCACTATATGCGAGGTGGTATGTACTGTTTATCACAGTAAGGTGTTGCACGGTAGCCGAATCGGTAGAGCACAGGCCTCGCGTGCGGAAGATCGTGAGTTCGCGAGTTCGGTTCCCGGTCGAGTCAAACCAATGACTTAAAAATTGATACTTGTCGCCAAAGACCCTATAATACTAAGACGGCTCACTCAACCTGTACTGTGTAATCAAAATGATCAAACCCACCACTTGGTGCGCTGGCTGTTCTCTTGGTTAAACAGGTGCTATATTATATGTATAAATGTATATATGAATGTGAAAGATGTGTGATGATGGCAATGCTGATGATGCTGGCTATTTGTTCATAACAATTTCATATTGATGTGTATTCAAACTTACCTATATCATGTATAATATAATTGTATGTGTTTACCTGTGAAACACCAACCAGCAGCCGGGCTGATCAAACCCACCACAAGGTGGCACTGCAAAATTTACATTACCATGGGAGAGATAGAGAGTGAGCCGTCTTAGTATTATAGGATCTTTGTTGTCACTTCCTAGCCTGATGCTCGGCAATATTAGAATAGGGAAAGGACTGGTTAGCTCGGTGTCAGGATAATGTGACTGAGTGGGATATCAGGTCATGGTGCAGGCAGCCTGATTTCCCAGTGGGGCAGCACTATAAAACCGCCATGAGTGCGTATTGTCACAAGTCGGAACCCGTCCTGATATGACCTTAGATGTTGTAGGACGTAAAGCAAACAAACAAAACAACAAACTTAAAGCTGCAGACATAGTCCGATGAATCATAAAAATTTCAAGACCAAAATAATTATCTAGATTTGATTCTACATATCTAACTTAGACACTGATGCACTTATTAAACATTTGCTTCTGCCTAGAAGGGAATACTGAGTCAATCTGATAGAACCTATTACTGCAGAAGTCAATGGTGTCCGAGTTTTGGCGTGCTTGCCAAAACTAATTTTGCATGTTTACACTTAAAATATATATCTCAAAGGTTTGCCATTTTCAATTCAAAGTTACTTCACACTATGGTAAAGTTGATTATAATGATCAATCTAATATAATTATCTTAGAAACTTTGACCGAAACTCAAAACGATCGGACTATGCAACTTTAACGCGTGTAAGTCATAGTCGACATAATGGATCTGCACATAATATCATGCGTGGAAATCTGCGGAATGTTAATAGGGTTTCATAAGTACTCAGGTCGCCTATTCACCAAGCACTGCACGCCACTCCCCTTTCCAAATATGTCATAACCCTATGGTACTACTAGCAAAGATTCCGTGCGCAGGCGCCAAATGCATGTTTCTATAGAAGGCTCGACATGTCAACTAGTATCTCAGAGACTGGGGGACAGACAATAAGTCATGATATGCCATTACCGTGGGAGTGAAGGATTTTGTCAGGATGGAGATTTTTTTAACGACTCGTTAACAACAATAAAGATGAGACGGGAAATCGACTTCGGGATTTCAGTTTTTGGCTACCTCAGCACAATACGCAAAGACATAGAAATATAGCCCCTAATAGTTTTCTTTAGGTCTAGACGTAATTGGGAGCAGACGTCCTCTTAACTGGATGACATGGGGAAGGGTGACTAGGCGTTTGAGAACTGGGAACAAATTGTGTACTATTTATTACCATACATTTTTAGAATTAATCTGTCTCAAATTCTTTTTAAAAGGAGAAGTGACTGACTGGGATATTGGGTCATGGTGCCAGACGCCTGATTTCCCATTGAGGCAGCACTATAAAGTTGCAATGAGTATGCACTGTCACAAGTCGGTACCCGTCCTGATATGACCTTAGATGTTGCCTTTGTGAGAATTGAGAGCTGCCCTCAGGTCCCAAGCTGCATAGTCGATGAAAACATCAAATTTGCAAAACCAAAACAATTATCTAGATTTGATTATACACATCTAACTTATACCCCTGTCACACTATGACGTAATGAGCGAACGTGACCCTAACGTGGTGATATTTCGTCATTACGTTGATGTACGTTGGATTACGTTATGATGACGTCATAATGACGTTAGACTGACGTCGAGCTACGTCATATTACGTCGTGTTACGTCGAGTTACGTCGAGGTTTTGGACATGTTCAAAAATTTCGACGTAGCATGAACGTAAGGGTTTACGTTCGCCGTACGTTCTGTTCACGTTCAGCGAACGTCAATGACGTTAAACGGACGTTAGGTAAACGTTCCTCACTACGTTCCACTACGTTCCACTCGTTGACCCACATTAAAGCCAGTGGAAACGTCCATGCGGCGTAATGGGAAAGTCAGGAGAACGTCAGGAGAACGTCAGGAGAACGTCAGGAGAACGTCAGGAGAACGTGCATTCAACGTACGTTCAACGTCTCACTCCTAGCTAACGTCATGTAACGTTCTTCTGGCGATGGAATAACGTTCATAACGTTCCGGCAGCGTCATTACGTTGACCTCTCTCGTTGAATGACGGTATCACTACGCTTTACCGACGTTACTCTCTCGTCCACTACGCTGCATCCACGTTCAACTTGTGCCCAAATTTGCATACTACGCCGAGAAGTTCAACGTTCTTCACGTTCTCCCTACGTTGACGTCGTTACGTCGTAGTGTGACAGCCCCTTAAGGTACTGTTAGATTAAGCATTTGTCACCACCTAGAAGGGAATACTGAGGCAATTTAATAGAACTCCTTCCCACAGAAGCCTATGGTGTCCGAGTTTTGACATGCCTGTAGGTTAGAAAATAAAAGGATCAACCTAATATATTTATCTCAGAAAATGACAGAACCTCAAAACCATCGGACTACGCAACTTTAAAAGACTGCTTGCGCATTGAACAGTGATCAAGTGACGGCAACATGTAATTTCAAGTACACATTATTTTCATCAAAGAAGACAAGGAACAATTTTGTAAGTTTAAAATGTGCAACTAGATTGTACATATTATCAATAGATCACAACTATATCATATATCAGCTTATATTAAAGTTATTTAATACAAAATTAATTAATCTAAAAGTAGTAAAACGATGCCATATTGTGGCAATGCAAGAATTGAAAACTATGCCCTATTGTGACAATGCAAGAATGAAAAGCTATGCCTTATTGTGATAAAACTATGCGCTATTGTGATAAAACAAGAATGAAAAGGTACACCCTATTGTGACAATGCAAGAATTGAAAACTATGCCCTATTGTGTCAATGTACAAATTAAAAACTATGCCCTATTGTGACAATCCACAAATTAAAAACTAGGTCCTATTGTGACAATACAAGAATGAAAAACTATGCCGTATTGTGATAAAACTATGCGCTATTGTGATAAAACAAGAATGAAAAGGTACACCCTATTGTGACAATGCAAGAATTGAAAACTATGCCCTATTGTGTCAATGTACAAATTAAAAACTATGCCCTATTGTGACAATCCACGAATTAAAAACTATGCCCTATTATGACAATGCAACAATTCAAAACCATACCCTATTGTGACATTGCAAGGATTAAAAACTATGCCCTAGTGTGACAATGCACAAATTAAAAACTATGCCTAGTGTGACAATGCACAAATTAAAAACAATGCCCTAGTGTGACAATGCACAAATTAAAAACTATGCCCTATTGTGACAATGCAAGAATTGAACAGGTGTATGCCCTATTATTACAATGCACAACCATGTGAGAACACACTTTCCAGCTGTGTATCTGTCTGACGGGTGTCATTGCGGGGTCGCAACATCTAGTATTCAAGTCTGAAGGCCCATGAGAGGCGAGGCGCATCATCAATAGACGGGATCATGGTTCCAACTGCGCATGCGCTGAAAATGGCGTTGGCAGCAAAGCAAATGAGAATGGCATTGGAGTTTGTCAATACGCGTAGGGAAAAATTTCTATTTTATTCAAAATGAATAGAAATTTTGCATAAACATGTATGCACACATGAAATATAATGATCTGATGAATATAGCTAAGACAAAACTAGCCATAGATAAACATTTTGAGCTAAGAAACATACAATTCCACACAAAACAATCAGTGATATCCACATCACCATTATTAATTCTTGTTCTAAATATTAGAATGCCAAATATGTCAACATACACTTGTTTCAGAGAAATATATAACCAATATCTGATTACCTTACTAATTTTCTAGTTCTTGTTCTTGTGTCATTAATACAATAAGTAAAACTGACTCTGGCTATGGCTCTAACACCAGTCTGAGTGCCAACATTTGTCTGAATCTGAATGCACATGGCATAAGATGTGAATATTATATTGATGTAAATGCAATGCTGGATAAAAGATTAATATCTTAATTTATTATACATATTTATTTAGTTGGTATTCTATGTTTCAAGCAAGAGCTGAGATGAGCGGCACCCAGTGTATTAGCATGCGCCATGTGGTTCTCGCTGGTTTGTTTTGCTCTGACGCATCCCACAATGCACCGCGCCCCTGGAACGGTGATGTAGTCTATACGGGTATTCCTAGTTCCGCTCGTTCCTCATGAAGGGACTGAAGCTGGGACCCAGCACGCCAGGTCGCGGCTCTGGCCTACCCGGTGGAAGGAAGGTAGAGGAGGTGGTGAATACACATAGACAAAGTGCTGTTTAATCTAAGGTAAAATACTTGTTCAAAACTTCTCACGATCTCCATTATGAATAAATATATGGTGAGAACCTCTCCAGTGGCTCGCCGTCAATATGGCCTAAGCAACCACCAATCAATCCATCAATCAATCACCTCTCCAGTCTAGTCACCAGAGGCAGCTTCAAAGTCTGAGCTTAAAGTTGGTTGGTTTGGGGAGATTTACATCCTGGCAACATCTAACGTCATATCAGGATGGGTACCAACTTGTGACAGTGCACAGTCATGGTGACTTTATAGTGCTGCCCCACTGAGAACCAAGTTGCCAGCACCATGACCTGATATCTCACTCAGCCATATTATCCTATCACTGAGCCAACCAGTCCTTGCCCTATCCTAATGATGCCGAGCGCCTGGCTATGAAGCGACAGGTATCAAATTTAAGTCATTGGTTTGACTAGACCAGGGTTTGAAACGGGAGACGGACGCTCAACTCATTCGGCCATCCCTTCTGGTCCTATGAGCTTAAAGTAATGAGCCTATAGTGAATGATAGAAGTGGGAAGAGTACCAACCCCACCTTCTGCCGTGTAAACTGAAGCTGCGACCCGGCGTGCTGGGTCGGAGTTCCAGTCCTTACAGGAGAACCAGCGGAATTCGGAACCCATTCAATGTTGTGTTTGGTGGGGGCGGAGCGGGTTGAGAAGGTGTTGATATTGCTTGGGTAGGTCCTGTGCATTTGTTGTTTACTGTTGTGTATCTCTTTGTGATATTCTACTACAGTACCGCTGCATTTGGATTTTGGAGATCAGTTGCAGCCAATGAATACTCACATATAATTATGGATGGGGGGGGGGGGGTGAGTCTAGTCAATGATCATTTAAAGCTGCACAGTTCGATGAATAGCGGCATCGCCTAATGAGGACCCTGTGAGAGCATAATACAGTAACACTTCTATAACTCCACCGACATTGGGACCGACTTTAAGTGGTCCACTTAGGGAGGTGGTCAGTTTAGGGAGTTAGAATAAGGTTGCAATGGTAATGTTGGGACCGAAATAAAGCGACCAATATAGGGGAGTGGTCGATCTGTGGAGGTGGTCGGTTAGAGAGGTTTTACTGTATACATACTATTCATCATATGTGTTGTTTGCTGCTGACTACTTGCCACATGGGATACCAAACAATCCATTGTTTGCTGATATATTGTTGTTTATGGTTGTCAGTTACGTGCATTTAGCACAGACAGCATTATACAGACGTACATAAAGACCGGTAACCAGTAACAGGGTGGTGCATTCAGCCTAAGTCAGTAAGTGGCATCATTGTTGTCATCATTCTAACCAGAGACATGATATATTCCTTTGAGATAACCCTTCAAACATTCGATCAGAAAAGATAGACTTCTCGCATTATGTACAACTAACTACTTCATAAGAAAATAGTGAGTGACTTCGAGATTTTACGCCACGTCATCAGCTATGGCCATATATTCATGCCGAGTTATAAGAAAATATGGTTTAGGTGTATATATCTGCTATGTTTATATTATCAATTTTAGTAAGATAAAAATGAAAGATGTGAATGATATAGCAATAATAAATCAAGAAGTATAATGATATAATGAATTATGTGAATGTGATAACCAGCATATATACATTTGTACATGTATATATATGTGGGTGTACCTGTATAATATATGTAATATATGTAATATATATATAATATATACAATGTATGCAATGTGTACAATATATATAATGTATATAATATATATGGTATATATGATATATATATAATATATATAAATTATATATAATATACTATAAATATAATATATATAATATATATATAATATATATAATACATATTACACATATTACACATATATTACACATATATTTAATATACATATAATACATATAATATATATACATGTACACTTTCAAAACTAACACCAGTGTCGTGCAACACTGACATCACCTACAACTTACAAGTTGGTGTTCTCTACTCTTGCCAGTTAGAATGTTGCAGGCTATGTTATTGTCAGCTGTCAAAGCGTCAAATTCTGTGTCGTACGTCAAACACTTAATTTGTTTATTATTCTGGGGGCCTGGCGATCGATATGAAGGCGCGTTGCTCTGTGCATTGGTCGATCTTCGCAACAAGCAAACACGTGTCTGCTGCAACAAGACCAGCGGCGCCACAGCTAATGTGACATTAATGGAAGGAACCAGCGGAATGTTGGACGTGCCAGACACTTGCTAATTAATAGACGGACTGCTTGAATAATGACTGAGTAGCCTGGGTGACAATTCTACTGCGTGGTGTTCTCTGTGGCGGAGTGGTTAGAGTGTCTGACTTTTTTCTATGTCGGACTCCTAATTTGAAGGTCAGTGGTTCGATTCCCTGTGCCCCCCACCTCTGCCTATTTGGATTTCCACCGCTGTGTATAACTTACAGTGTCATCAAAGGCCAGTTGCTCTCATACCATGTCTATGTGGTGTGGGAGGTTGAAAATCCCTTGGGTCGGTAAAAGTGTAGGCTGGGGCTTTCTATTGACAAACTGTCTAATGGTGAAAACAAGCCTATGATAGGCAGTATAAATCTTCAACAATTGCAATAAAGTACTGGGTGGCCGGATTATGATCACTTGGTTTGAGAATTGACCTGACATCGAATAGTTTAATCATACACGCATGCTGTGTCACATGACCTGATAATTGATGTCATAATAGTTTTTAATTAATTTAATAATATACACTAATACTATGTGGTAGCCATCTATTTTTCTGGATTCGCGATGGTTTTTTAACCTACTGGACCATGCTTTAAATTTACGAAACTCCCGACAGGCGATTGTCGCGATCTGCGATAATCTCAGTGCGGGCATGTGTCTGCAGAAAGTGCGACATGTGCCATGTGGTTGGTTGTTGGAGTTTTACGTTCTGGCAACAAATAAAGTCATATCAGAATGACCATGGGCGATAGGAATTGAACAACGGCCGTTCAAACTTCCCAGCAAATCTTACTTGCAATTAGTTGTTATGGCGTTTTCCTACAAATATTACAACTGCCGTAAATGTGTAGGGAGTGGGGAGATTAACCCAAACCACTCGCGTTACATTTCATAGCCACAGCAGTTACAAGCACATTGTACAACAGCACATTACTGTATAATTTGAACATCTGCCGTGATATTCAATTTAAAAGGCAACTCGGTATAAATCGGAAAGGAATTTGTGAATGAATCGGAGAGTAATTTGGTAAGTTGTCATGGAGTTATCTCGAATACTATTCACAACCAACACAAATTCACTTTTGAGGGGTGGATTGGGGTCGGGTATTTCCTGACACCTCACTGGATATGCATGCACATCCCAAGTGTCGTCTTTCCTGATATGACCTTAGATGTTGCCAGGACGTAAAGCTCCAACAACCAACCAACCAAGTGCCGCAACCGTCGAAATTGTCACGAGTATGACAACTTCAGCGAACTTGTGAACTCAATTTGATACATTTCAAACACTCCCTGGTGAAGTTCTCGAATTGTCCCAACTGCTTAATCTTCAGTCTTTTATATTTGGCGTGTGCATTGTGCACTATTCTATTAGCCCCCCCCCCCCCCCCCCCTCCGGGCTGGACGGAGCCGCCTGCCTTCTCTAGAGGGAGAACAATGACATGTCTGGCGCCATAGACATATTCATATTGGCCACCCTCTGATGATATTGACGTAAACAAACAAAGAGCTGAGGATGGTTGGTTGCTGGAGTTTTGCGTCCTAGCAACATCTAAGGTCGTATCAGGATGGGTACCAACGTGTGACAGTGCGCACTCGTGGCAACTTTATAGTGCTACCCCACTGCGAGACAAGGCTGTCAACACCATGACCTGATATCCCATTCATGCAGTCATATTATCCTGACACTAAGCCAACCAGTCCTTGCCCTATCCTAATAATGCCGAGCACCTGGCTAGGAAGTGACAAGCATACATTTTAAAGACATTGTCATTGGTTTTACTCGACGAGGATCAGAACCGGTGGGTTCTAATCCCACGATCTACCAAAACGGGAGACGGACGCTCAATTCATTCGGCCATCCCGGCTGGTCAAAGCCAATGCGCAATGCGCCCAACAAACTAAGCTGGCAAATAAATGAACACGAGCGGTACATGCGCATTGATCCGGTCAGTGCCAAGTCGTGTGCAGCCCGGTGGCGTCAGTGACGTCATCCCGACAGGAGACGAGACGCCACAAGGCGGGTAGATGACAGACGGCATTGAAGAGCAGTCCACGTGCTCCCCTGGCGGTGGTCTGATTGATAAGCATAGACGCATAGGTGGAGACCCCTGGTGGAGTTTGAGTGCAGGGTGGTCGGTGAATGCTTATTTAAATGAATATATATATAGATGTGTATATGTATATTGTATAAATGTATATATGTCTTATGTATATATACGTAGGCATATATGTATGTATACATCTATATACCAACGTATATACTAATTATATGCGGATGTAGGAATCGCATGGTGCTGCCCCCTCCCGCAGGTTCGACGAACCCGCTGGGAGGGGTTTGGTTATTCCACCAGCCGACCCACCTGTGATATATACCCCACTGATTCCACCGGCTGCTCACTCTGTTACTGCCTGAAAGCCCATACACACCTGTAACTATTTAGTAATAAAAACTGTATCCATCACACTGCCTTCGGCTTAATGCGTACTTACATGCATGTATACATTTATTTATATACGTATACATATGTATATATATATTGTACACCATTTCCTAGCATGAAAGTGCCACCTTTCCTTCTGTTCATCCTTAACTGGAAATGACACTGACAGCATCGAGGCTAAGCAAGACTAATGGCGTCGGAGAAACAGATTGACACTTCTTGCGTCCGAGCTGGAAAGAGGGTGGTATGTGAGTTTGTTTGTTGTTGTTTTACGTCCTAGCAACATCTAAGGTCATATCAGGACGGGTACCGACTTGTGACAGTGCGCACTCATGGCGACTTTATAGTGCTGTCCCACTGGGAAACCAGGCCGCCAGCACCATGACTTGGTATCCCACTCAGTCACATTATCCTGACACTGAGCACACCAGTCCTTGCCCTATCCTAATAATGACGAGCGCCTGGCTAGGAAGCGACAAGTATCAATTTTAAAGTCATTGGTTTGACTCGACCGGGACTCGAACCTACGACCCCACGATCTACCAGCACGGGAGACGGACGCTCTAACTCATTCGGCCATCCCGTCTGGGTTTGTGAGACGACTTGATAACTACTAAACTGGCTGTAATTTTCGGAGGTGATGTTCCAATACACTCAGTTACAGTATTCTCATACTGAGCAAAGCAGTCCTAATCCTATCCAAGTATTGCCGAGCGCCAGGCTAGGTAGTGACAAATTTCACATGAGTATACACTATTGGTTTGACTCGGCCAAGGTTCGAACACACCACGTCCCAAACCGGAAGTCAGCCATCCCGTTCGGTTTGTCCGAAAGGTCCCCCACGGTGATCAAAGCTGTCCTAGAAACAAATATGGCTGCTTCGTGTTTTACGTAGTGTCTTTCATTTAGAAGATAACTATATATTTTTCTTTCTTTCTTATATTAAAGCTGCATAGTCCGATGAAGCATCCATTTTCAAAACCAAAACAAAGATCTCAATTTGATTCTACATATCTAACTTAAATACTGGTGCACTTGTTAAACACTTGTCATCACATAGAAAGGAATACTGAGGCAATTTAATAGAACCTATTACTGCAGAATAGGTGTTGGAGTTTTGGCAAGCTTGCCAAAATTAATTTTGCTTGTTTGCACTTCAATTATCTCAAAAGTTAGCTATTTAAAATAAAAGTTATTTCAAGTGAAAGTAGGGTAGATTATAACGATCACCCTAATATATTTATCTCAGAAAATAACAGAAACTCAAAACCGATTGGACTGTGCAACTTTAAATACAAGTCCAAATACTTTTCTTTGCCTATTGCTATGACATGAATCATTTGCCTGTTATGTGCCCATCACACGCTACCGAGGGCAAAGTTCCCTTACCTTCAGCATGTCACTTATACTACTATATATCGTCGCCATAAGTTCACAATTGCATTTCATGGGTCAGCAAATAATGGTCATGACCTCTGACCTTTCAGTTTCACCTCTGAGCTCTTACATTCCACTGGTTTCCAGTCTGTAGAAGTCGTAAATGAATAAACAACAACCAGTGCAATCTGGCATTTAAATTAAAAGTATTTTCTTCTGAACAGCTTCACATGTCCGGTCTAAAATATTATAATAATCCAGTTCTGAATGAGACTGAAATAGGAGGAACTTATCAGTATATATATATATATGTATATATATATATATATATATATATATATAGATATATATAAACAGACACACACAGACATATATATATATATATATGTGTGTGTCTGTTTATATATATATATATATATATATATATATATACATATATATATATATATGTGTGTCTCTGTTTATATATATATATATATATATATATATATATATATATATATATATAACAGGAGTATCGCCTGTGTGTCATCCACAAGCCAGTAACCAGCAAAGCTCACGTAAAAGTGGCGACGGAGACTGACAGCGACACGCGCGGTAGGTATGACGAATCGCTGCGTGTGACCTCCCAAAGAGAACGAGGTGACCTTGAACTTACTTAATGCTCACACGGGGATAAAAGCGCGGCAAGTTTACGACATCGAGCACTGATGTCGTCTGCCGTCAGTCGACGCCTCTCTCGTTACATTAAAGGTGCCTACACCGATGGCCTTGAGTTTTTGACTCTTTAAAAAAAAAAAGATAACTCTATTCATTTTGTCATTATAGTCTGCTTTATTCTAGGTTGAAGTAACTTTTAAGTTTTAGTTCAAAGTGTTGAAGTTGGAGAGTCCGATGGGTTGAGTTTCTGTCATTTTCTGAGATAAAAATATTAGGCTGATCATTATAATCTACGCTGCCTTCATTTGAAGTAAAACCTTTATTTTAAATAGCTAACTTTTGAGATATTTGAAGTGCAAACAAGCAAAATTAGTTTTGGCAAGCTTGCCAAAACTCTGACAAGCTTGCCAAAACTCTGACAAGGTTTCTGCAGTAGCAGGTTCTGTTAAATTGCATCAGTATTCCCTTCTATGATGTGACAAATGTTTAACAAGTGCACCAGTATTTAAGTTAGATAGGTATAATCAAATTGAGATACTTGTTTTGGCTTTTTCAATTATATACTTCATCGGACTATGCAGCTTTAACTTTGGAGCTATTTGAAATAAAAACATGCCAAATGAAGGTTAAATAAAAATATTGGTGATCCTCCTTTTGATCACACAAAGCAGCGTTGGCCGGGCGGGTTTTATTTTTATTTTATCATTTTCTGTCATGACATGATAGACGTAATACGTAACCAGATGCATTGTTTGAATGAGTTGAGTGTCCGTCTGCCGTTCTGGTAGGTCATGGGATTCGAACTCCTCGGTTCGAAACCTGACCGAGTCAAACCAATGACATTAAAAATTAAAGTTGAATCAAAGTTGAATTACACACTGAAGTACTTACTGAATATGCTTTGTTTATTTGTTTTCATGCTAAACAACATATCACAGGAGCAGCAAACAAAGTTAGTCATTTAAAATATCAATTGCTTCAAACTAAAGTAAAGGGGCTGTCACACTACGACGGATGGCCTTAGCGTATGCCGACCTATGCAAATTTTGACCAACATGTCAGCATACGGTGTCATAGGTTACGTATAGGTTGGGCATAGGTCGAATATGCTCAGCATTGGTCGGCGTAGGTCGAACCGCTAACCGCTAAAAAGATGTGCGCATGTTCAAAATTGTCAACTTATGCCGGCGTATGCCTCATAAGTTTCTCATACGCTTGATGTACACTCGGCATACATTATGCACACGTTAGGGGTAGGTTGTAACACATTAGTCGTACGTTGAACCGGCACCCTCGGCGTATCTCTAGCATATATAGCGTACCCCCAACGTGCCTCTAGCATGTGCTGGCATACCCCTAACGTATTGCGAGCGTATGGCAAGCGTATGCCCAGGGTGTTGGCTGTCGGTATAGGGGCTGTCACACTACGACGTATGGCCTTAGCATATGCCGACCTATGCAAATTTTGACCAACACGTTGACATACGGCGTCATAGGTTACATATAGGTTGGGCATAGGTCAAGTACGGTCGGCGTAGGTCGACGTAGGGCGCCGTATCTCGACCTATTTTGATTTTCAAATTATTTTGACACGTTACACACACGACGCTGCCATACATCGTAGTGTGACAGGGCCTTAAAAGATAGATTCTAACCATCAACCTAATATACTTATCTCAGAAATGACAGAAACTCAAAACCATCAGACTGTGCAACTTTAATTCAATACTACTAAGCAATGAACAATATGTTGATGTGGCTGCTCAGGCGTTGAAAGATGATGAGCCTTATTTATCAAGGAGTATTTATTTATTCGGGATTTCAGGTTAGTAAAGTTGTTCCAGAAGCCACACTTGATTTAATGTGTGCCACGGTGACGACTGGTGTGGTCTCCCCTTGACGACACCTGACCTGTTAAGTGGCTACATTACCAGTGAATATACACATCAATCAGCCGACAGTCAGCGATAAAACTGGTCTTTTTTTAAATCCATTTGAGGGAGTGAACTAGATGCTCCAAGTGTAAACCAGGATTCCTATATCGCCCGTACCGTATTCAGGGACTAAATGTCAAGAGGAGTATGCGCGTATTGTTTTTCTCAAATGTTTTATTGACATTTCCCTCATATACATTAATTATCTGTGGAATATTTGAAAGAGAATTGTATTTTAATGCTCATGACTACTTTCTCTCCAATATGATATTCATAATTGGATGATACTGATTGTGAATACAATTTTATTTTAACTGATATATATAAAGTGCCGATGTTAGCAGAGCGAAATAAGAAAGGGTTTGCCGTGGCGATCTTAAGAGGGAGGCTTCCAAGTTCCAGTATTCTATCTCTGACTTTTGCTCTTGTACCCAGGACAAGATTTTATTTATTTATTTACTTACTTATTTTAGTCCAGCTTTGTTCCGTTTGATTTTTTTTAATGTAGACTGTGGTTTTGTTGTTGGTTGGTTCATTTGTATTATGTAGTTTAGTCTGTCTTCTGATAGATAAGTAAATTGGGGGGGGGGGGGTGTACATATACAGTATAACCCCGTCAAACCAAGCTCGGTTAAAGCAAACGATCGGTTAATCCAAACTTTTCTTGGCGGCCCGGCAAAATACTACCATTCATCATATCAAAAAAGCTTGTTAAACCAAAGTCGGTTAATCCAAATGATCGGTTACTCCAAACTAAATTGTCGTACCCCAGGCCACTCCGGTATGGCTAAACCAAACTTTCATATGGTTATAAGGTCATCTGAGACCCCCTGACTTTTTTATATGATAAATGGTAGTATTTTACCAGGCCACCTAAAAAAGTTTGGATTAACCGATCGTTTGGTTTAATCGAGCTTGGTCCCACGGGGCTATACTGTACATACTGGGCTATACTGTACATACATAAACGGGGCTATATTGTACATACATAAAAAAACATAGTGTCCACATACATTGTATATTACATGTGCAATACACACTTACTCAAAGTCAAAGCCAAAGCTTGGTTAAACCAATGATCGGTTAATCCAAACAAATTTCTAGGGTCCCTTCAAGTTTGGTTTAACGGGGTTATACTGTATATATATATATATACATATATATATATATATATATATACATGTAAGAATAGCACGCCAATAGCGCACGTGTGTATAAGCATGACATCATTGTGGGTAGACGTAGTGTTGCATTAATGGGCATATTCCCTAGATTAAGTTATTTGGTAGATTGTTCAACAGTAAATAGATTCTTTTTTTAATTGCTTTTTTTTTGCATGTTTGAGTAAGTAATAAACGCATAGAATTCAGAAAATAAGCGAAACTGTCTATACTCGTGGTTACATATCAGTAGTTATATTGTTAGTGTTACGTAGCATTTGAAGATGCATAGGTTTGTTTGTTGTTGTTTTACGTCCTATCAACATCTAAGATCATATCAGGACGGGTACCGACTTGTGACAGTGCGCACTCATGGCGACTTTATAGTGCTGCCCCAATGGGATGCCAGACCACCAGCACCATGACCTGATATCCCACTCAGTCACATTATCCTGACACTCAGCCATGGTTGGGATTTAGATAACACCCAGAGAATAGGCTACTTTAAGACACACAACATACAAAGTTCTATTCCATCATGGTAATTGTGATTAACTAATGTTGTGTTTGTCACGTTACTGCCCATTTAATGCTATCTAATAAATGTCGAATGTATTTTTTAAGCATGCTCCTAACCCTGAAACACTTGCGAAGTTTGTATTTGTTGTTTTACGTCCTAGCAACATCTAAGGTCATATCAGGATGAGTACCGACTTGTGACAGTGCTCTCTCATGGCGACTTTATAGTGCTGCCCCACTGGGATACCAGGCTGCCAGCACCATGACCTGATATCCTACTCAGTCACATTATCCTGACACTGAGCCAACCAATCCTTGCCCTATCCTAATAATGCCGAGCGCCTGGCTAGGAAGCAACAAGTATCAATTTTTAAGTCATTGGTTTGACTCGACCAGGATTCGAACCCACGATCCCATGGCCTACCAACACGGGAGACGGACGCTCTAACTCATTCGGCCAACCCGTCTGGTTAGATGCGTAGGACTAACTCGCAACTTCCCTGTACCACTCACCTCCACTGGTACCCGCATCCTGAACTCAATTACATGTAGGGGCCTGGTGGCGCGGTTTTGGGCTATTTTTTTTTTATCTGGGCGGGGTGTGGGGAGGGGATGGGAGGGGGGGGGGTTACCCCTCTAGTACTAGTAGTAGTCCACTTAGGCCTTGTTGCGGGTGGTGTGGTTATTTAGTAGGCGCCCTCCACGTGGCCGGCGGGACATGTTTACCGACCGTGTCCCTACGCGTGTGGCCGGTCGCCGATCCTTGACCCGATCCCCCGGAGGCCGGCCCAATACAGGCCGGCGAGTGGGCTGCTGGGGGTGTGGGGGCGGGGGGATGTGTAGGTGGGGGTGGTATGGTATTTTACCAGCCTCTCGTCGACAATCCTGGAAGGGGTAAAGGGGTGGTGGGTGACCGGACAGGATAGACTACTGGATAGAGCACTCGCTTCCCATAAGGGATATGATAGGATCATTTCCAGGCCGAGTTAAAGTAGAGACTTACTAAATTGATACTGAAAGCCCTCTTTCCCGGTGTTCGGCATTAATATGGAATCATAAGTTCAGTGGTTAGTTGAATATCAGGATAATGTGACTGAGTGAGATATCAAGTCGTAGTTGCGAGCGGCATGGTATCCTAGTGAGGCATCGCTGTGTAAAGTCGTCGTGAGTGAGCACTGTCACGAGTGGGGATGTCCCTTAGATTTTGCTAGGACTTAAAACCCCAGTGAACAAACAGACAAAACCCACATGTGAAGTTCAGTAGATGATGAGTGGGAGAGTGGGGGGTGAGGGTGGGGTGAGGGTGGCGGTGAGGATGGGGTGATGGTGGGGGTGAGGGTGGGGTGATGGTGGGGGTGACAGTGGGGCTGTATGTGTGGCTGAGAGTGGGGCTGAGAGTGGGGCTGTATGTGTGGCTGAGAGTGGGGCTGAGGGTGAGGCTGAGGGTAGGGCTGAGGGTGGGGCTGAGAGTGGGGCTGAGAGTGGGGCTGTGTGGGTGGCTGAGGGTGGGGCTGAGAGTGGGGCTGAGAGTGGGGCTGTATGTGTGGCTGAGGGTGGGGTGATGGTGGGGGTGACAGTGGGGCTGTATGTGTGGCTGAGGGTGGGGCTGAGAGTGGGGCTGAGAGTGGGGCTGTATGTGTGGCTGAGAGTGGGGCTGAGAGTGGGGTTGTATGTGTGGCTGAGGGTGGGGGTGAGAGTGGGGCTGTATGTGTGGCTGAGAGTGGGGCTGAGGGTGAGGCTGAGGGTAGGGCTGAGGGTGGGGCTGAGAGTGGGACTGAGAGTGGGGCTGTATGTGTGGCTGAGGGTGGGGCTGAGAGTGGGGCTGAGAGTGGGGCTGTATGTGTGGCTGAGGGTGGGGTGATGGTGGGGGTGACAGTGGGGCTGTATGTGTGGCTGAGGGTGGGCGAGAGTGGGCTGAGAGTGGGGCTGTATGTGTGGCTGAGAGTGGGGCTGAGAGTGGGGCTGTATGTGTGGCTGAGGGTGGGGGTGAGAGTGGGGCTGTATGTGTGGCTGAGAGTGGGGCTGAGGGTGAGGCTGAGGGTAGGGCTGAGGGTGGGGCTGAGAGTGGGGCTGAGAGTGGGGCTGTATGTGTGGCTGAGGGTGGGGCTGAGAGTGGGGCTGAGAGTGGGGTTGTATGTGTGGCTGAGGGTGGGGTGATGGTGGGGGTGACAGTGGGGCTGTATGTGGGGCTGAGGGTGGGCTGGAGTGGGGCTGTATGTGTGGCTGAGAGTGGGGCTGAGAGTGGGGATGTATGTGTGGCTGAGAGTGGGGCTGGGAGTGGGGCTGTATGTGTGGCTGAGAGTGGGGCTGAGAGTGGGGCTGTATGTGTGGCTGAGGGTGGGGCTGAGGGTGAGGCTGAGGGTAGGGCTGAGGGTGGGGCTGAGAGTGGGGCTGAGAGTGGGGCTGTATGTGTGGCTGAGGGTGTGGCTGAGAGTGTGGCTGAGAGTGGGGCTGTATGTGTTGCTGAGGGTGGGGCTGAGGGTGTGGCTGAGGGTGGGGCTGAGAGTGGGGCTGAGAGTAGGGCTGTATGTGTGGCTGAGGGTGGGGCTGAGAGTGGGGCTGAGAGTGGGGCTGTATGTGTGGCTGAGGGTGGGGCTGAGGGTGGGGCTGAGAGTGGGGCTGTATGTGTGGCTGAGGGTGGGGCTGAGGGTGGGGCTGAGAGTGGGGCTGTATGTGTGGCTGAGGGTGGGGCTGAGAGTGGGGCTGAGAGTGGGGCTGTATGTGTGGCTGAGGGTGGGGCTGAGAGTGGGGCTGAGAGTGGGGCTGTATGTGTGGCTGAGGGTGGGGCTGAGAGTGGGGCTGAGAGTAGGGCTGTATGTGTGGCTGAGAGTGGGGCTGTATGTGTGGCTGAGGGTGTGGCTGAGGGTGAGGGTGGGGCTGAGGGTGAGGGTGGGGATGAATGTGAGGATGAGGGTGGGGTGGTTCATACGAGAAGTGTATGGTAATAGACATTCACTATCACATTCACTACCATAGTACCATAGAGAGGAACAGGAGCCAGATTGGTTAATGTGCAGACTGGACGCTGTGACTGAATTGGTAAAAGCACTCACTTGCTTGCTTTGACTCAACAGGGGATCGCTTCCATGACTTCCTGGATAGAAAGCAGACAGTCCAGGCACTATGCCGTCTTGCTCAGTCTACAGTAAAACCTCCCTAAATCGGCTGACCATGGGACCGATTTTAAATGGTCCAATTATGGAGGTGGTCGGATTGGAACGGTTTTTTGTTTGTTGCATTGTACGGGCGATCGTTCGGTTCCAAAATAAAGCGATCGATATAAGGGAGTAATCGATCTGTGGAGGTGGTCCATTAGAGAGGTTTTACTGTATTTTAAATCGATTCACCAGATCATCGAGTCAGACAAACTAGTTTCCGCTGCTTTGGTCACTGTATATTGGTGGAGGTGGAGCAGGTTCCCCGATGCTCATCTTGCCCCCCCCCCCCCCTCCCGCAGAACCTAATGAATAACTAATGACCACAGGAGACAATGGCCGCTTCGAGACACGGCGTATCCCAGGATGCAGTTGGGAGCGTCCACATTCGAGTGATATCATTGGACGAAGCCATAACAAAACAATGTTTTCACAGTTTTTCGACTTGCGGCCGATAAATGCGAGTAAGGGCAAAATCTCGCATTTATACGATACTCTGGCTGGTCGCCCTTAGCCGTCCATTGATTAGGCATGGTTTCCTATTTGCACGATGTTACTTTCTTCAATTTAATTGTCATTGTCGGCGATGACTTTTGTTATTTTCTCTCATTTCCCATTCTCAGAATGCACGTGGTTGACTGAATATTTAAAGTTTGTCTCGACGAATTATTGTTAGAATTGGATCCTGACTCCAGGCTGTCTGTGAGCCGGGGAATGTCGACCGACCTCCCTCTCCCCTACAATATACATATAAATACATATAAATACATATATATATATATATATATATATATATATATATACCTTGGGTGGTTGTTGGGGTATTACGTCCTGACAACATCTCAGGTCATATCAGGATGGGTACCGACTTGTGACAATGCACACTCATGTGCGACTTTATAGTGCTGCCCCACTGGCAGACCAGGCCACTAACACCATGACCTGATATCCCACTCAGTCACATTCTCTGGCCACTGAGCCAACCAGTCCTTGTCCTCTGCTAATATTAATAACGCCGAGCGCCAGGCTAGGTAGCGACAAGTATCAATTATTAATATTAAGTCATTGGTTTGACGACCAGGGTACGAATCCCACGATCTACCAAAACGGGAGACGGACGCTCAACTCATTCGGCCATCCTGTATGGTCTATATATATATATGTATATATATATATATACACACACGGGTTAGATCACCAGCCACTCACTGGATTGCCATTACACAACTTGTTGACACTATGACAGTGTTGGCAACATGCAGCTCATCCCGCCAACCCCGATGTCAACCGGCGTGAACGCACTTCAGGGCCAACTTTCACAATAAATCCAAAGTACTTTGCAAAAGGTAGCCAGATTCATATTATATAGCAAACTGGTTAATGTTTATCGTATAATTCAGGTTTATAACATTGAAACTCCATCTCCCTCCCACACACTCACTTTCTCTCTCTCTCCCTCTCTCTCTCTCACTGTCTACCTGCCAATCTCTGTTCTTTCCATAGCAGGCAAGATCTTCAGCAGGATCCTTCCCAACAGACTATCTATTCACATAGCACCTGATGTAGTTCCAGACACAGTGTAGCTTCAGAGGTAACCGGAGCTCCATGGATATGATATTTTGTCTCCGACAGCTACAAGAAAAGTGCATTGAGCAGGACCGACCACTGTGCATGGTATTTGTTGATTTCACTAAGGCATTCGATACAGTTGGGAGGACCGGGCTATGGCAGCTACTGAGGAAGTATGGATGCCCAGAGAAGTTCACAATTATAATTGAGGCTCTACATACCGGAATGATGGCGAATAGCGAATGGCAGACAGGAAGTGTGAACACTTATTTGTCTCAAGACGAATGTTATTGTTGGAGGGGAAGTCTCGGAATTGTTTGGGGTTACCAATGGGGTCAAGCAAGGTTGTGTACTGGCCCCCATGCTCTTCTCCATCTTCCTATCAGCAATGCTCGATGAGGCTTTCCGAGTCATGGGGGATGGCGTCTATATACAGTCCAGACAGAGCACTGACCTATTCAATGTCACACACTTCAGAGCGAAGACCAAGACTACTCGGATACTGGTGAGAGAGCTGCTATTTGCAGATGACAGTGCACTGAGATCCAGAAAATAGTGGATGCTTTCTCCGATGCATCAAAGAAGTGTGGCCTGAAGATTAAAGTTGCATAGTCCGATGCTTTTGAATTTCTGACATTTTCTGAGATAAATACATTATGCTAATCATTATAGTCTACATTAGTTTAGTTTGAAGTAACATTTATTTTTAAATGGCTAACTTTGGAGATATTTGATGTCAAAACATGCTAAATTAATTTTGGCAAGCACACCAAAACTCTAGCACCATAGACTTCAGTACTAACAGGTTCTGTTAAATTTACTTATTACGCCCTTCTATGCAGCAATACATGTTTAATAAGTACACCAGTATCTAAATTGAATATGTAGAATTAAGTCTAGCTAAGTGATTTGGTTTTGAAAATTTGATGTTTTCATCGGACTATACAACTTTAACATCAAGAAGACGGAGGTGCTGTACCAACCCAACTCTACAAGAACCCGAGAGGAGGATATCATGGTTGACAGAAACAAGCTGAACTCTGTTCCGGAATTCACCTACCTCGGAAGCACTATATCAAGTGATGGACGCATTGATGCTGAAATACAGAGGAGGATGGCCAAGGCTAGTGCATCTTTCGGCCAACTACACCAGAGACTCTGGAACAACCACCATGTGTCCATGCAGGTCAAAGGCAAGATCTACCATGCAATCGTGCTATCCACCCTACTATGCGGAGCCGAGGCCTGGACAGTGTACAGACAACAGGTGAAAAAGCTGCATTCCTTCATGATGCGACATCTGTATTCGATCATGAGGCTAACCTGGAAGGACAAAGTGACAAATAAGGAAATACTCGAAAGGACAGGGCTGCCCTCTATGGAAGATCTTCTGATCAAAAAGAATCTCCGGTGGACTGGTCACCTCATGAGGATGTCATCAGACAGGCTACCAAAGCAGATCCTCTACTCTCAACTGTCTTCTGGTTACAGAAAGAGAGGGTGCCCTTGTCTCCAGTTCAAGGATACCATCAAGAGAAACCTGAAGCTGAGAGACATTAAGACCGACTCATGGACATCACTCTCACAGCAGAGAGCTAAATGGAGGGCGACAGTCAAGTAATGAAAGTAGTCTTTGTCGCATCGTGACCGACAGCATGATGATGATGACTGTCAATCTATATATATATGATATATATGCATATATAGATACATAAATAACAAGCAGTTATCGGCCTTACATAGGTTAAGGTATAAATCTCGCCGTCCTTAATATTGACGAAGGCAAAACTAATAGTTGTTACTCAATCCATTGGCTCAGTGGAAACAAATGAAATAGATCAATAGATCCTAATGATTTTAGGTTTCAAAGCACAGCAATTTTGATTCGACAGGAGGAATTCCTCTCATAAAACCCGCCATGACAATACATAAAAGGGGAAACCGGCTATAGGACCAGCAAGTCTGATATGACTATTATTAAACTTTGCATATCACCGGAATTGCAAGGAAAATCACAACAGTGAAGATGTCGAACTTATTTAGCCTTTGATTAATATGCCGCATGTAAATACAGTCAGCTCTGGTTAATCCGACACTGGTTAATCCGACAAATTTGCTAACCGACACGATTTCAGGTGTAACGGATTTTGCCAATGTTAATCAATGCTGATGACTCTGTTTAATCCGCCACTCGCTTTCCGACACTGACACTTCTTTTATGTAACAAACATGCCTATAGCATGCCTATAGCTCTGGTTAATTTGAAACTTGAAATCCATCAAACATGAATTAGCACTAATATCCCAGATTCCCCATGCCTCCATCTCTGCCAATTTGGATTTCCACCTCTGTGTATAACTTACAGCGTCATCAAAGGCCGGTTGCTCTCATACCATGTCTATGTGGTGTGGGAGGTTAAAAATCCCTTGGGTCGGTAAAAGTGTAGGCTCGGGCTTTCTATTGACAAACTGTCCAATGGTGAAAACAAGCCTATTCAGGCTTATCCAAGATAGGCAGTATAAATCTCTTTTTTTTTAATATTAAAAAAAATTTAGACCTTCTTTCAGTGGCAATTCTCAATTAACAAAGGGGCTGCTGGCTCTCCACCTATTAATACATTGTGTAAACAGAGGGGACAGCGTATAATTGCAATCAAACCGTAAGAAGTGTTATGTTTAGGTCTGTTATGCACGAAGTACACAAACGACCAAGAAATAGTCTAAATTGGTTAATCCGACAATTTGCTATCTGTCATTATTTCAATATTTGGCGAGTGACAGAATGTCTCGGATTAACCAGAGCTTACTGTAGATAGTGGGCATGCTTGTGAAATACAAAAATATGTATATGGGTGGGAGGAAGTAAATATATATGAAAATATATAATGATATATACTTGTATGTGATATACATACATATACATATATAAATACACCTGTGAATATATAAATAATCTAATATATAATGATATATATAGTTATATACATAAATAGATATGTAAATCTATATGTAATTATATATTTAAATATATATAAACCGAATATATTTAAACATATTTATGTATATAAATATAAATTTTAAAAAGTTAAATATAAAAATATATAAATATTTAAACAAAATATATTAAAAAATATATACATGTATATATAAATATATATGTATACATATGAATACACGAATACATATAAATACATATATATATAAATAGATAAATAGATATATATATATATATATATATATATATATATATATAAACAAATAAATGAATAAAGGCACACAGATATGGAAATGTGAGATACAGAGGCGGTCGATTTGTTTGGGTTGCATTGTGCACACTCGGCTGGTCGCGACTGGCAGTCTACCCATTTACTTAGTATTCATTAAGGTAATTGTGATTGTTGTCTGCGGCGCCGGCTGCCCGCCTAGCTGTGACGTAACAATAGCCCGGCCGAGCAGGGGTCAGGCCCCGGCGAATTATGGGAGCGACGGAGCGACGCCTCCCGACGACTGCGCAGCCCCGTCCTACTAACGAACCCACAATTACATAGACCGGTGTCGTATTTTCAGCGCCCGGTCATTGTCAGCGGCCTGTCGTGGCTTCTGCGCATGCGCGGATTTTAAGACATATGCAAAACACCCATGCCCTCGCCGGCTACAAGCTCAGCCATGGTACCCGGCAGTGTTAGGGACCGATTAGGCCGAAATCTATTGAATGCGATCATATTTAACAGAATTACATACTCAAATAATGAAATTTAATTAAATTAACCTTAAATTACAAGCGATATTAACGTAGCAGCTAGATCAGCATCGAATCGCCGAGTGTAAACAAAACAAATAGCAGTGATCGCCGCAACGTGCGAAAATCCGCGCATGCGCAGAAGCCACGACAGGCCGCTGACAATGACCGGGCGCTGAAAATACGACACCGGTCCACCTCACCAGTCTGCAATATTGCAGACAAGTACCTGCCTACCTGCCTACCTGCCAACCAGCGAATGACCATGACCTTCTCACTGTAGCGCTGTATTCATTCACATTATAATCATGAAACACATTTTTTAAAGCTGCATAGTATTTTTTGTTTTTTTCTTGAAGATTTATCCTGCCTATCATGGATAAGCCTGAATAGGCTTGTTTTCACCATTAGACAGTTTGTTGATAGAAAGCCCGAGCCTCCACTTTTACCGACCCCAAGGGATTTTTAACCTCCCACACCACATAGACATGGTATGAGAGAAACTGGCCTTTGATGAAGCTGTAAGTTCTACACAGCGGTGGAAATCCAAATTGGCAGAGGTGGGGGCATGGGGAATCGAACCACCGACCTTCAGATTAGGAGTCCGACCTAGAAACATTCCAGACACTCTAAGTCTAACCACTCGGCCACAGAGAACACCAAACATCGTATGATGGTTTGGAGTTTCGGTCACTTTTCTAAGATAAATTATATTGACCCGATTGGTGTAATCTACCTTACTTTTATTTTAAATGGCTAAAGGTTACATTCCTTACACGCGGCATGCGGCATGCGGTATGCGAATGCGGCAACAAATCGAAATGCCTTGAAGTCAATGGACTACAGTCCTTACACCCGGTATGCGAATGCGAATGCAAATGCAAATGCGGCAACTCGATCGGTCCCTGCAGCGATCTGTGCGGCATGCGGCATGCGGCAAGCGAAGAGAAACCATCAGTCGTATGTGTCCATTAGTTTTAGACAAGGAGAGGCGACTGATCATTACGGAACGCTCACACACAGGGGTGTGGAGCGGACACACAGGCATAGAGGGGTGCCGTGTACATAGTGATTAGTGTGTGCAGAGGGGAAACATATGGTAGTAGTAGTAGTAGTAGTAGTAGTAGTAATAGTAGTGGTGGTTGTGGTGGTGGTGCAGTGTACATAGTGATTAGTCTCACATGGGGGTTCCTACCTTTATAATTGCCAAAGCATAGATGACTATTCCTATTTCTGTGGATAAAGGTAGGAACCACCGTGTGAGACCTCGCCGCATGCCGCATACCGCATGCCGCATGCCGCGTAGAAGGAATCATGCCATTCGCATACCGCATACCACATACCACATGCCGCATACCGCGTGTAAGGAATGCACGCTTAACTCTTGAGATATTTTAAGTGTAAACACGTCAAATTAGTTTTGGCAAGCACGCTACATTGTGGCCGGACTAGACAATTCTTTGTCCGGTGGTGTCCGGTGCTCAGTCCAGTGAGGTGTGACAATGGCTTCTCTTAGGCATAGATCTATACATTCCGGGATGTGCTTATAAGTTATACTCAGGTGCTCACATATTAAATGGAGCGAAAGAGAGTGAAAAGGAGTGAAGGGGGTGAAAGAGAGTGAAGGGGCGTGTGTGTGAAAGGGAGTGACAATGGATGAAAGGGAGACGCATATTCGAGAAGAGGGCACACTTCAAGGAATTGTGGAGCACTCTACCTAGAACTATGAACTCATATAACTGGATGCAAGGTGCAACTTATGGAGATGGTTGTTGGAGTTTTAACGTCCTAGCAACATCTAAGGTCATATGAGGACGGGTACCGACTTGGACAGTGCACACTCATGGCGACTTTATAGTGTTACCTCACTGGGAGACCAGGCCACTGGCACCATGACTTGATATCCCGTTCAGTCACATTATCCTGACACTAAGCCAACCAGTCCTTGTCCTATCCTAATAATACCGAGCGCCTGGCTAGGAAGTATCAATGGTTTACTTTTTAGTCATTGGTTTGACCCGACCAGGGTTTGAACTCGTGGGCTCGAACCCCACGATCTACGCTTATGGAGATGATCTGAACTTGATGTGTGTGTATGTATGTATATATATATATATATATATATATATATATATATATTGTGTCTATATATATATATATATATATATTTTACCTCGGTACTACGCCTCAGGCTAGCTTCAGGCTAGGGAGAAGGAAGCACGTCAGGTACCAGCAATTAGCATATGGATCTCGCACTGTGAAGACGTGTGCGAGGTGACAGCGGTCTTTATCGACATTTAACTACGATTATTCGCAGTAAGTTGGATTATATTTTTCACAGGAGTGTTTATTAAGACATGTGGATTCTTTGGTCAAAGTTATATTAAATTGGCGAATTTATTAAAGTAATAGTTAGCGTTTAACCGTGTTGTGTGCCGGTACGCTAGTTTGGGTTCGCCAATTTGTTTATTTCTCCATAGACGTCGTTATCGACAAATAACTATGTAATTCATAGTAACTGGGGATATAAATTTCACAGGAGTGTTTATTAAGACCTGTGGAGTCTTTGGTGCAAGTTATAGTAATTTGGCGAATTTATTAAAGTAGTTATCAGCGGTTTACCGTTCGAGTGCCGGTACGCTGTAGTTTGGGTTCGCCATTTTGTTTATTTCTTGTCGACTCGATTATCGCTACGTTGTAGCGTTGGTTTGAGTTTAAAAAACCCAAGAATACAGGAGGATACGTATTGCTTGTGTACATATGCTTCTTATTTCTTAAATTGTCGAATTAATGGTGCATATGGAATTATTTTAGAAATTAATTTACGCCGTTTCGGCGTTATTGCCGGTAGTCGGAGGAGCGAGGCCCGTAAGGGGTTTGGAACTGGATTATCGGTTTGCTCCTGCCAGGCTAAGGGTATGAAGACCTGTGCAGGCTTTATAGGTATTTCTTGTGTATATATGCTTTGTTTGGTTAATTTATTGAATTATTGTGCATCTCGTGGTGTTTTTTCGATAAATTAATATACGCCGATTCGGCATTGTTGACGTGGAACACGTAAGGGGTTCTGGAAATTAGCCTCATTTGTCTTTTTGGGATTATTTCCGCGGTCTCTCTTATGGATTCGCGTTGGAAATAATCTTGGGTTTCTTTTATAGACTCCCCATAGTTAGGCGTACGCTCCGAGTTTCGTAGCATTTTCTCCAACTTGCTGGCGCAGTAGCCGCAGGGGGGAGAAGTGTACGGAACAGAGAGTGTGGGAGGGTACCGGTTTACTGGTCCCTACCCCTCGTTTGGTTTGGTTCACACCGACCTACGACAAACTTAGCTTATCCACGCCTGTGTAGAAACAGTTTAAAACGGTTTACTACACCACTAGATGCACAATGGTTATTCAATTAATCTTGCGTGACATTTAGTCAATGCGCCATGGCTGTTTGGTAACTCTCGTTCGATTGTTTCCAGATTTCTGATGGCCACGAAGCGCGGTAAGACGGTGGCGCCAGCTGCCGCAGAGGGTCGCCCACCGGATGAGTCCGATGAGGGGCAAGTGTTGGCGGTTCCTCCGTCGCCTCGGCCCGGGACGCATGGTATGTCGGATCCAGACGACAGTTGTGACTCGGTGGTGTTGCGAGTGCCGCCACTGGATTGGGAAGCCCGGATGGAGATGTTGGAGTTACAGCTCCTTAACCATGACCAGGCTACTTTTCATCGAAAGAAAAGGTCACCTCCTCCAGAGACTGACTCGGACGAGGAAGCAGTTGGTGGGGAAGAGGAGTTGTCAGGGGATGATGATTCATCTTCGGACCCAATGCGCCGGGTTAAAAAGAAGAAAGTTAAGAAAGCAGTGGTCTCGTCAGGAGACGAGTTCACAAAGGCAAGAAAGAAGGTGGTGAAAAAGAAGACAAAGAAAAGGAAGACTAAGAAAAAGAAGAAGAAGAAAGATTCTTCTTCAGATTCTTCCGATGATTCATCGACAACGGAATCAGATTCAGAGACTGACCGAGTGGGGTTGTTTGCAAAGATAGGTGGCAAAGTGCGCAAGAAATGCGCTAAAGAAAAAGCCAAGAAAGTCCTTACAACAACCATGATGAGAGAAACTATTAAGGGGCACTTTAATACTTTCAAACCGGCGGAAGTAATCACCAGGCTGGGTGTACAGCTGACGGGGATTAAAGGTGTTCCTCATTCGCAGGTGAAGGAGATGGACAAGGATGTTCATCTGAATGAGGAGAGGAAAAAGTTTGAGTTGACTCTTTTCACAGTTCACAAGGCGGTCCTTGGGGCCTTGACAGCGATTGCTCCAGTGGCCAATCGTATGCAAACTGAGAATAAGTTCTCTTCGCTGGCCAGAACCATGGATAAGGGTCTGGGCATGTTAACGGCTGCCGCTAACTATATTTCGAGTAGACGGTTTGAGAATGTCTTCAAAGCCGTCTGTACGGACGCTGGTAGGGAGGTAGCCAGGTCCAAGAAAATTGTCGACAATGATGGGAAGGAATATACTCTTTTCCTTCCTCCCAAGCCAATAAAGGGAAAACCGTTGGACAAAACCAAGATGTTTGGCGGCCAGCTCCAGTATCTCTTCAAGGGAGTGGAGGCTGAAGCTAAGTATGGGAAGAATATAGACAAAGGTAAGCCGGTGGAACCTAACACTCAGTTTCGTAAAACTCGAGTGGATTTTCGTCGGCCCCCTGCCAGAGGAGGAAGGCCGGGACCGACTTTCCAGCCCAGAGGTCGGGGTCAGCGCCAGTCATTCGGCTGGAACGACGGAAATCGACCGTTCAGGAGGGAGTTTACTCCCACCAAGCCGTTCCCTCCTCCAGGGAACAAGTAGATAGGGCTACGCAAACCTCCATGGCTGTCAGTTTTCCGTCAAATCAAAGGAGTAGGAATGAAGATCAGGAGACTGATAGTTCCAGATTGGGACATGCAGCCATGGTTGGTAGGAGTGGCCCCCGGAGCCAAGGAACCTATACGATTCCCACAAGGCCGGTGGAAGATTCACGGAGACGTGTAAATAATACACCTCCGGTAATTCCGTTTTTCAACAAATATTTACAACAGTTTGGGTTAGATAAGGTTACTCGGGAGAGATTAACTTCCCATGTTTGGAGGAAAGGAACTGTTAAGTTATATTCAAGTTATTTGAAGAAATGGGGGCTTCATTGTTTGCTTATGAAGGTAAAACCAATGAAGCCTACAATTGCACAAGTAATTAGATTTTTAAGGATGCTGGAAGATCAGGGGTTGGGGTTTGGAGCGCTGAATGCAGCAAGATGCGCTTTATCCATTATACTTCCCCGAATTGATGGACAGACAATTGGGAAACACCAAGTGGTTTGTTGGTTTTTGAGATCGGTTTACGAAAGAAACCCTCCAAAGCCAAAATATAATAGGTTTTGGGATGTGTCAATTGTGTTCACACTATTTAAGAGTTGGCCTAGTAATAGGAATTTAGATTTAAAACAGCTAGGATTTAAGGTAGCAGTATTATTGTTGTTAGTCACTGGTCACAGAGGACAGACGATTGTAGCATTGTCATTGGATGGTTTGGAGATAGATCGCAAGGAGGCGACGTTTGATTTACACCAATTGTTAAAGTCAAACCGCACAGGGGATCCATTATCTACAGTGCATTTGAACAGTTTCCCGGATGACAGACAACTGTGTGTAGTGTCTGCCATACGGGTATATTTATCCAAGACAAAAGTTATTAGGAATTCAAGACAATTGTTGGTGAGTTTTATTAAACCACACAAAGGTATTTCAAGAGACACTCTGGCACGATGGACCATTATTGTCCTGAAGGCAGCAGGAGTGGACACGGGACGCTACGCTTCCCATTCGACACGAGGAGCCATGGTCTCCAAAGCACGACTGCTAGGGATCTCAGTGAAACGGATCCTGGCACATGCAGGCTGGAAGACTGCTAGATCGTTTGCAAAACATTACAACAAACGACTAGAAAAGTCGAGCGGCCTGGCCACACGCTTACTCACCAATTAACAAGACAGGTGAGAAAAGTTAAAAGTATTAATACTAATGAATACGGTATGAAATGTAAAAAACTATAAATGATTATGGTTTTGAATATGAATGAATTAAGGATAAAAATGAAGTTATGTAAAATTCTCCCTAGCCTGAAGCTAGCCTGAGGCGTAGTACCGAGGTAAAATAGTATAGTTATACGAATCTTACCTGGGTACAGATGATGGATAACTGTTGTTTTCCCGAGGTACAAGCCTCGGTTAGATGTTGGCTAGGGCCCACCCTCCACACCCTGCCACATCTATCATGTTTGCTTGTGCCAAGACGAAAACATTAAGTATCCATTTGAGTTTAAGATCATTTTTATCCTGAATAAGTAGGTAAAGATTGCTGGTACCTGACGTGCTTCCTTCTCCCTAGCCAACATCTAACCGAGGCTTGTACCTCGGGAAAACAACAGTTATCCATCATCTGTACCCAGGTAAGATTCGTATAACTATACTATATATATATATGTATATATATATATATATATTTGTGTATGTATATATATATATATATTGTGTATGTATATATATATATATATATATACATACATATATATATACATACATATACACACATACACCCGCGTAGCTGTCGACTGAAGTATATACATACACACGCGTCGCTGTCGACGGAAGTCTGAACCTTGGCGCCCCCTGTCGCCGGACTGCCACATTAGGGTGGGGGTAAGGGGCGGCACAGTCTGAACAAATGGCCCATTGGAACGGGGCCGGTGGCTAATTGGTGTTATTTGTAGAATGGGTCCGCCTGCCCGGTGCCACCTCCCCCCCAGACCTGGAGTTGCCTGCGGGTCGTCACTACCTTCACACCCCGTTACCTTAGGAACGCATCAGCGGCGTTCGGTAACTGATTTGGTTGGTTGTTGGAGTTTTACATCCCAGCAACATCTAAGGTCATATCAGGATCGGTACCGACTTGTGACAGTGCACACTCGTGGTGAATTTATAGTGCTGCCCCACTGGGAAATCAGGCCACCATTACCATGACCCAATATCCCACCCAGTCACATTATCCTAACACTGAGCTAACCAGTCCTTGCCCTATCATATTAATGCCGACACCAGGCTAGGAAGTGATCAAACTAGTATGAATTTTTAAGTCATTGGTTTAACTCAACTGGGAGATTGGGGTTGTCATCGAATTGGTATCGTTGTTAATGGTTTTATTGTGTGTGTACTTTTCGCGGGGTAAATTAGTTGATTAAGCAGGGGACATTTTAATCACGGACAATTGGTCTTCCTCATTCTACTCCTCCATACCTTATCCTAGTAATGCCAAACGTCAAGCTATGTAGTGACAAGTATCAATTTTTAAGTCATTGGTTTTACTCAACCAGGGTTCGCACTTGTGGGTTCAAATCCCATGACCTACTAAGACGGGAGGCTGACGGTCAACTCATTTAGTTGTCCCTTCCTGTATTGAATACATTGTGCTTGAGAAGACTACCCTTAATAGTGCTACAAAATCGATAAGGCTTGAACTTTGACGTAAATTAATAACACACACACCACCATGGTTATCAGCGACTTCATAGTGCACTAGGATAGAGTGTTGCACGCACCATATGTTAGTCACATTGTCTGGACAGCGATCGCGTTCTAATAATGCCAAGCACCAGTCAACATCATGGCAAGTATCAATTTGTGTAAGGCTTTTGACTTGACTCTCCCGGGAGAGGGGGGATTGATCTCGCGATCCCCCACAAAATAGGCAGCCACCTTGCCCACTAGCTCATTCCGTCCCGTACTTCCTCTGGCGATGTCCTATAAAGCCGGATGTAGGTCATTACACTTATAATGGCAGATATGGCAGACACACACACATATTATATATATATATACTTATGTATATATACATATATGATATAATTGATTAAACTAATATAAATAATGGAAATGATTGAGGATTGGTATTTATACAAGAAGTTAGTAAAGATCTGTCATGTTACAAATGGCACACTGTAAAATGTTTTTTTTGTGCACAAAAACACTTCATAACTAAAAGAACCAAAGTTACATGCGGTTTATTTTATTTCCCTTGTTTCTTACATCAAATCTGAACATGAATATGAAAAGTATAAGGAAAAAAATAAGTAGGACGTTTTTTTATTGATGTTTTAAAATTCCATCCCATGCTGACCAGTTTTCAGGAGAGTGACTCATATATGTATATATATATATATATATATATATATATATATATATATATATATATATATATATATGGTCATAGTATATATGTAAAGGGAGATGCATATTCGAGAAGAGGGCACACTTCAATGAATTGTGGAGCACTCTACCTAGAACTATATATATATATATGTACATAGCATATATGTATATGTATGTGTGTATTTATGTATGTGCATTCACAATTACCTTAAACGTGGTATATGATGCTTGATATGTGTGCACAGATTAGCCCTGATCTGACCAGGTAGTAGTAAGTAGTCCGCCGGCCGTGATACTTAATGTACATATATGGGTGCGAGGAAGCTCTAATAAAAAGCCAGGACAACAGTTTCTGTGCATGTGTGTTTTATTTGGGAAAATGGTCAGTGAGGTGTAAGCGACCGGTCCTTGGCGCCAAGCACATTGGTTAGTAGAAAGCCGCATCCAAGCAAGACAGCAGGAGGCAGAGTGGGTTGGGGGTAGGTGGAGTGCATCGAATGGACTGGGTGGGGGGGGGGGGCTATACCTCCTTTTGTACAGCCGAAGCACCAAATGCCCACTCGCCTAATGCCTCACTAACCATTGAAGACACATTGTGGGTTTTCCGCATTCAACTTCTAAAGTTGACCATTCACTTACTAAGTTTTCACTATTGACTACGCGACCACGGATCACTGACAATTCACTGACTGAATACTTACTAGCCACTCACTCACTAACATCTCACTAATCACTCACTAACATTTCATCCAGTGATAATATCCTCACTAGTCACCTGTTCACACTTATTTTCTCCATGTGTGTGGGTGGCACTGTGGGGCAACATATTGACTCTTGTTGTTAGAATATTCAGGAGACCGTGAGTAAATTGATTATCTAAGAGATGCTGAGCCCAGTGGCTGAACGCATCTTAGTTCTTACATAAACCGCTAAGTTAAATAAACCATCGACATTATAATGTGGCTCATTAAAATCGTTCTTGTTACCTAGTTCCATTCGCTCTGAGCTTTATTTAAATGAGTCAGGTTAGTGCTGGATTAATGTGGGCGAGTTCAGAGATTGTGGTATGGAATTTGTATATTATGCATACATGTATCGAATACTCCAAGCGACACATCCGATCTGACGGTAGTCGGTGTTTATGCTTGTACCCACTCATCCACACTCCGACACCACAGCTGCTCCAATGACGTCACGGCGCCAACGCAGGTCACATGGGGCGGGGGACGCATGCGCCGTCTTCTGACCGTGGCGCCACCTAGTCGTCTGTCGAAGTCGGGGTCGGGAGTGGGATGTGTGTGTGTGTGTGTGCTGTATTCACCGACCCCCAGCCTCCAACCCCGCACCCACCTCACCCTCTTACCCACACAAGCACAGCCTTTGGAGCTACATGGAGCGTGAGGGAGGGGAGGCGGGGGGGGGGGGGGGAGTCGAGGGCCGGGGAGGGGAGGGGGAGGGGAGGGGAGAGGAGGGAGGGGAGGAGAGGAGAGGAGAGGAGAGGAGAGGAGAGGAGAGGGAGAGGAGAGGAAGGATAGGGGAGGGGAGAGGAGTGGAGGGGAGGGGGCGGAGAGGAGAGGGGATGGGAGGGGAGGGGAGGGGAGCGGAGGGGAGCGGAGCGGAGGGGAGCGGAGTCGAGGGGCGGGGAGGGGAGGGGGAAGGGAGGGGAGAGGAGGGGGGAGGGGAGGGGAGGGAGGGGGGGGGAGGGGAGGGGAGGGGAGGGGAGGGGAGGGGAGGGGAGGGGAGGGGAGGGGAGGGGAGGGGAGGGGGGGGAGGGGAGGGGAGGGGAGGGGGCGGAGCGGGCTCGTGAGGCGGGCTCGGTCGCAGGCTTATCGTTTGTGCTTGCAGCATGGGTCGAGGTTCTGCTGTAGGGATCGATCTGGAAGGGCAGTGGTTGTAAATATTAATATGTACACCCGCTGCCCTATATGATGGGCTACCAACGATCTCCCCACCTCCTCCCAACAAGGCGCCCTCCCAACTCTACCGAAACCAGTCGCCCACCTTACTTTGCTACTGCTAGAGCCCATATATATATATATATATATATATATATATATATATATATACAGAGAACTTGCACGATATCGATCACGTCTTATGCAGATGGCAGTCAGCTACTTAATAACCACGTATATCATGTTTGTATTTACAGTTTGCAATTGTGTACTTAGGATTGTGTTGTTTCCAACGCATGCATATTAATAAATTGTCATTATACAGCAATAGTGAAGCCTACTTCCCTGTGAAATAATTGCTTGCGATTGGATGAGCTCGCCAACGGGTGATTTATGAAGCAAAATACATCAACATAACGGGATGATGCTATCATTGTCATATTTTCTAATGATAATTATGGCAACTACTCCATTGTCAGTGATTCGGGGCTAAGCACCACGCCTCCTCTATGTATGGGGGTTATGATGTGTTGTGAAAATAAATGTGTGTATGGATGTATGGTTAGATGGGTGGTGCGAAGGCATGTGTTGGTAAGTATGTGGGTATGGTGTGTTAAGCGGCTGTCACAGATCACCGGATTGAGTAACGGACAGAATTGTCGGGCGTGGTAAGTATCAAAATATATTAAAATGTGTTAAAATGTGTCAAAATGTTGCGATATCGGGTCAAAGGCCGCTGGACTAACGGACATGAAACGGACATGAAACGGACATGAAACGGACATGAACGGTTAACCAATGGACGGTAAGTGGACTAAAGGGACTCAAACCGGACAAGAACCATAGATGTCATCCGGCGAGTTCCATTCCAAGTTTTGTGCATGTTCAAAACTTGTACCGGATTGGGCTGGATATCAACGGATATCAACGGATATGGAACGGACACAAACCAGACTTTGCCGGATATCAACGGACTTTGTTCAGTTTATTTCCGTTTCCCCAATCCGGTGATGTGCGACAGCCGCTTTAGTGTGTATGTGTGTGTGTATGTATACGATGAATGTGTGTTTCCCTGGGTGGTAGGACTAGGAATACATAAAGGTGTTGGATATGGTGTGTCAAGCCAAGATGGCTGACAGGAGGACAGGTAGAAGGGGCTCCACCCATGCATGGCCTACACGCCGCATGCGTCACGATACACTCAGCGTTTGAAGGTCTCAATCGCAGCCTTCCCGGAACATTTATCGCCTCCTGTAATTCACTCTTCAGCGATAATAGCGCCGCAGAACGGAGAAGACGAACTGCGCACGCATCGCCGCAATTACGTTTCCGGCGGAGCGCCCCAGCTCAAATAGCGCACTTACTTTTAAGTGGAAATTGGGCTTAGTGCGATCTAGTAATGTGCGAATGCCATGAACCCGCAAGTAGGGAGACATTGGGGACTGATTCCCCATCGCCCGGTGTTGCAGTTTAAGCGACACACTAGTTTGCGAGGGACACATCCATTCAAATGCATTGTCAAATCTTCATACAGAAACGTGAGCAAATCTTCATACAGACAAAGTCAAATATCACTCAAATTACACCATCTAGAAACAAATTGCTTGGTACACATAGAAAACATCTTTATCATAAAGATTATATTCAATTTATACGGTTAGGGTTCTTGATTTCTATTAATTTTGAATAAAACTAATGTATTGCACTGCGTGTACCGTCAAACTCAAGGCATTGTCAATGGCTGTGAGCAATCTTCATACAGAAAATACAGAAAAAGTGAAATATCTTTAAGACGACACCACCTTGAAACAAATCACTTGGTACACATATAGAAAACATCTTTACCATAAACATTCAATTAAATTTATAAGGGTAGTGACGATGCTGTTCGATTTTGATGCATGCGCAGAAGCGATGTGCCCCTCGCAAACTGGTGTGCCGCGGAAACTGCAACACCGGCCGTGAGGACGCGGGTACAGAGTGAGGCTGTTTTATAAATGCGTTTTGTTTGTTTGGGTTTTACATCCCTGCAACATTTAACGCCACATTCATAATCAGGATGGGTATCGATTTGTGACAGTGAGCACTCATGGTGACTTTAAAGTGATGTCCCACTAGGATACCAGGATGCTGACACCATGACCTGATTTCCCAACGGGTCTTCGCCATCATTTTGGCATTCAACTACGTCTTTCATATTGAAGTCAATAGCACTTTTAAAATTTTTTTTTTATTGAGGCTGTATTTATACTGTCCATAGCATATAAGCCCGGGTACCCAGGCTTGTTTTCAATGCTGGCCAGTTGTAGTGTTGGTGTTATCTTACCACACAGTGGCTGCTGATAAGGTATTTGATTGCCTGCATTTCAGTAGCAGATAGATAATTGGTTGGTATGGTTAGTAGCCTATGTTAGTTTTTTTGGATTTTCTTGGTATATATGTTTTTATTTTTCTACTCTTATTACTAGACTAGCCTACTCCTATTTACATATCATAGGCTTGTACGTAGCTGTGTGGTGTGTTATCTGGCTACTTTTGGCATGGTTACCTTCCATTGGGCATCCCGCTGGTGGGCCGTGACATATCACATGCCCCTTTGCTGTGCAGCTTACTGGGGGTTTCCTAGCCTTATTTTGCACAGATATTTTTTGTAAGTTTTTAGGTCAGGAATTTGTCGTTCCTTTACCGTTTGGGCATTCCACAACTTGGCAGCCATTTCCAGCGTGCTTCTCTCATGAGCTTTTATTCGGCTTCTGGTCTGCTTTAGTAGTGGTGCATTATTTGCTCTAGTAGCCCTTTGTGGTTTTGTTAGAAGTTTACTGTTTTGACTATAGCTATATGCTAATGTTTTCAAATGAATTATTCTCCTATTTTCTAGTAGTTTCACTTTGGTTCTTTTGTGTATGTCATAGGTTGGGTGCAGCTTGTCTACTCTTAGACAGATTTTTAGGGCTCTGTTCTGCAGTGTTTGCAGTTTTTTTAGTAGTTCTTTTCTCGCACCCATGTAGTTTACATCGCCATAGTCAAAATAGGGGAGCACCATGCCCTTGAAGATTTTTATTGACATTTCTTGTGTCATGTAGTCTCTTAGCTTTGCAAATAGCCACAGTTTGTGGTTTACTTTTTGTATACTTTTATTTATACATAGGTTGTAGTTTAGTTGGCTGTCCAACTCAAGGCCTAGGTATTTGTAATGGTCTACATTTTCTAGTGTTTGGTTTCCTAACTTACAGTGTAGTTTTCTTTCTGGCATTTGTTTATGCGAGAAGAGTACTGTTTTTGATTTGCTTGTGTTGATGGTTATTTTGTTGGACTCACACCACTCATCTAGTTTTAGTAGGAGTTTATTTAGTTTAGTTATTACCTCCTCCTCTGTGGTGCCATTTGCGTATATGACTGTGTCATCTGCATATATTAGCAGTCTGGTAGTTAATCAAATCTTCACAATTCTTCAGCTCGGTTCTTAAATGATGATTAATGAGTGCACCGGTATCTAAGCTAGGTACGTGTTTTGATTTCGAAAATATGCTGCTCTCGTCGGACCATGTAGCTTTAAAGATCAGGTCACGTGATAGTATTAACCAGACGCCGGTTGGCTAATGAATCATCCAGCTCTGCAAGGTCGGCAGAACTTTGAACCACACAGCTGGATCCGGGTTATTCAGCGTAGGTCGGCCGCCACGTCTTTGGTTAAAGGCCTGTATTAGCAAACGGAACAGTAGGTTTGTTTGTTTTGTTGTTGTTTTACATCCTATCAACATCTAGGGTCAAATCATGACGGGTACCGATTTGTGACAGTATGCACTCATGGCGACTTTATAGTTGCTTCTCCACTGGGAGCCCAGGCCACCCGCAGTCATATTATCCTGATACTGTGCAAACCAGTCCTTGTCCTATCCTATTAATGCCGAGCGCCAGGCTTGTAGCGACAAGTATCAATTTGATAAATCATTGGTTTGACTCGGCTGGGATTCGAACTCCCAACCTTCCGCACGGGAAGCCTGCGCACTACTGATTAGACCACCGCGTCCGGTGGGAACAGTAGGAGAGTGTACTGTACTGCTGGGTGGGGGAGTGGGGGTGGGGGCGGATGTGGCGGTGGAGGTCAAACGAGGAGAACCCTGACAACCATGTCTTGGGCGGATGCCAGTCTAGCCGCCCCTCCATAGTTGGCGACAAAATGGTTTGATTGGGGTTCATTGAGAACAGAGGAAGCGCCCCACTGGGTTTACAGAGATATCCATGTTGCACTCGGGACAGGAGGCTTGGTCACAGGCACGGCAGGCGATGGAATGAGGGGCAGAAACGCAGTTAAACTCAGAAACCAGAAGCCAATCCCAAGTAGGGCCTACTTGTCTGTTTGTTGGGGAGTTGCATCCTAGCTAGATCTAAGGTGACATGGTGTAATGTCCGAAGTACTAATGTCAAAACACAATCCCATGAAAACCTCACATCCTTTGTGTGTGCGCATACTGTGACGCGTCTCCAGTCGCGACCCTTGCTTTATAGTTGCGCAGATGGCGCCACCAATCCGTAGAACAAGACAGTTTGGGGTTCGAATAACAGACTTCATCAACCAATGGGCAATTAAAATGTGACAATATGACATTCCCATTCCTCAACGTATTTCTATTCGCATAACATCTTATACGTCACATGATATATAATATATGTATGTGTACAGCATGAACGCTTCGTACCGTATGTATTTTAAGTACACTACATACGGTTCGAACGATGCATATGGTATGTGCGATACATATGGTACTACGATACATATGGTACGACAAACAGTGCATAGGGCCTACAATACGTCAGATGTGCATGATACTAAGTATACATATAATATTCGAACCCACTGGTTCGAACCCCGGTCAAGTCAAATCAATTACTTACAAATTGATACTCGTCGCTTCCGAGCCAGGTCCTCTGCATTATTACTATTTTAGGATGAATGAAGAAACTCCTCAGCGAGAGTATAACAACATTGAAATGGAATGGGAAGCTCTCAGAGAAAGCATGGTCAAGTCAGCAGAGGAGGTGTTACCAAATAAAAAACGAGAGACAGAGCAATCATGGATGACGCAAACCATACTAGAAAAGATGGCAGAAAGGAAGAAAGTGAAAACCACTGATCCACCTAAATACAAACACCTGAAGAATGAAATAGAAGATGAATGCAAAAAAGCTAAAGATGAATGGTGGAATAAGAAGTGTGAAGTAGTGGAACAACTTGAGTCTCAACATCGTTCAAGAGAGATGCACAAGAAAGTGAAAGAGATAACAGGTCAAGGATACAGACAGAGAAGCAGTAAATGTATCAAGAACCAAGACGGCAAAATGCTCTTTGAAGAAGATGAAATAAAGGCCAGATGGGAAGAATATGTAAACGAACTATACAATGATGACAGAGGGAACCCTCCCACAATTGAGAAAGAAGATGGGAATATTATATTAGTATCAGAGGTTGAGAAGGCTATCAATGATCTAAAGTCAGGTAAGGCTCCTGGAAGTGACCAGATAACATCAGAAATGATAAAAGGACTAGATGAAGTGGGGATTCAAATCATTCATAAGCTAGTAAATGACATCTATGAGACTGGATTTATACCATTGAATATGAATGAATCCATATTTGTACGACTCCCAAAGAAGCTAAAACCAACATTGTGTACTTAGTACAGAACACTAAGCCTGATGAGTCATATGGTGAAGATGATCCTGAAAATAATTTTACTGAGAAACAGACAGAAAATTGAAGAACAAATCAGTAACGTACAAAGTGGGTTTATATCTGGAAGAGGTACACGTGAAGGGATTTTCAATATGAGAATGATTTGTGAACGTTATTGTGAAGTGAACCAGGATGTTTATGCCTGCTTTATTGACTATGAGAAGGCCTTCGACCGAGTCAATCATGAACTGTTAATCAAATGTTTACAAGATATTGGTGTCAATGGCAAAGACATTAAACTAATTGTGAACTTATACTGGACACAACGTGCATTTATAAAAATGGAGCAGGGCCTATCGGATGAAGTTATGATTAAACGAGGAGTTTGACAGGGGTGTGTATTGTCACCATGTCTATTTAACCTGTACACAGAGATGATTTTCAGACACATTGAAGATTGCAAGGGAGTGACAATAGGTGGCATGAACGTCAACAATCTTAGATATGCCGATGACAGTGTAATACTAGCAGACAGTGAGAAAAACCTACAAGATATAGTGAATAGAATCAATAAAGCTGGAATACTATTCAACATGAAGATGAATGCCAGGAAGACCAAAACAATGGTTATAAGTAAAAAGACAGATAAACCAAATGTCAATATAACCATAGATGGCACAAACATAGAACAAGTATCCGAATTCATATATCTCGGACAAAAGATTACAAATGATGGGAGATGTGAGGAAGAAATTAAAAGAAGGATAACAATAGCCCGAACAACATTCTCCAAAATGTATAGAGTGTTAACATCAAGTAAGATATTAATACAAACAAGGAAGCGTATTCTTCAGTGTTATGTGTGGTCTACTCTAATGTATGGGGCAGAGACATGGACAATCGCTAAGAAAATGTACAAACGTTTAGCAGCATTTGAGATGTGGACTTATCGAAGGATTATGAAAATATCATGGACAAAGAAGATCACCAACAAAGAAGTTCTCAGAAAAATTAAAAATAAGAAAAGCTTGTTTGCCACTATACAGACAAAGAAACTTATTTATTTTGGCCACATCATTCGTCAGAGTTCAATATACCGTACATTGTTGGAAGTGAAGGTGGATGGCAGCAGAGGGAGAGGGAGACCAAGAACATCATGGTTTACAAATATTTCACAGTGGACAGGCTTGAATTATTCACAGTCTATCAGAACAGCACAACATCGGGACAAGTGGAGAACCATTGCATCCAACCCTCGACTAGAGGACGGAACTATTGATTGATTGAGGATAAGGCAAGGACTGGTTGGCTCACTGTCATGGTAATGTGACTGAGTGGGATAACAGGTCATGGTGCTGACAGCCTGGTCTCCAGGTGGGACAGCACTATAAAGTCGCCATGAGTGTGCACTCTCACAAGTCCTGATATGACCTTAGAGTTAGATGTTGGCAGGACGAAAAATTCCAACAACCAACCAACCAACCATCTATATTCGAAACAGAACATTCTGAAACATAGCAACATCTAGATGTTCATCATAATCACACTCAGAAGCACTCAGATATATATAATAACATCGATCCCTCATAGTAGTAGTATCGCATTACACGGTTGTCTCTACAATCAAAACCACGAACATGGCTTCTAACCACAACGGATGACGGTTGACTATCAACCCGGCCGACCGGACGCGCCGCGTCTGCATACAGCTGGCACCAAACAGGAAGTTGGCAGCAGGCTCATGACTCGGCTATTTCTGGTTCCGGCGCCGGCTGATGGCGCCAGGGCGGGTGGGGCGGGGCGGCGTCTGGCGCGGGCGTGGGCTGGCGGTGTATGGCGGGGGCTGGCGCGGGCTTGCGGGGTCTGGCGGGTTCTGGCGGGGGCAGGCGGGACCGGGATAGGCGGGCCGGGGTTGGTCAGTATTCAAAGGCGCTCAAGCGGAGGCCGGGCGGTGGAAGCGGGGGCGTCAGCAAAGTGGCTCGGCGCGCCCTGGTGTCGGGCCGGGCGCGGCAGGACGCGGGCGGAGGCGTCGGGGTGGGCGGCTGGCGGCGGTCAGATTATTGGGGACCGAGGGGGGGGGGGGCTGCGAGACGAGAGGGGGTGACGGGAGGCGGGTGGCGGGTGGCGGGTGGCGGCCGGCCGCCGGCGGGTGCGGGTGCGGGTGCGGGTGGCGGGTGGTGGGAAGATGGGATGACTGGTAAGACTAGTAAGAGGTCGGTGGTTGGAAGTTGGGGTTGGGTATTGAGGAGTTGGGGTGTGAGTTGGGTGTTACGCATGAGTTTAAGAAGGATGTGAGAAGCGGGATGAGTTGTGCTTGAGGTTGAAGGTGAAAATGTTGTAATGGTTGAGGAAGAGTATTAGGGCAATGTAAAGTAATAAGGGTACGAGCAAAGATATGAGTGTGGGCGTGGGTGCGTGTGTCTGGGTGTGTGGATGTGGGTGTGGGTGTCTCTGAGCGCTGGTATTTGATAAGGGTATGGGGTACGGGTACGGGTATAGATATGAGTGTTAACATGAGAATGGGTATGGGTTTTGGTATGGGTATGGGTGAGATTAAAGCTACATAGTCCAATGAAATATTAAATTTTCAAAACCAAATCAATTACCTAAACTTGATTTTACATATCTAACTTAAGGCCCTGTCACACTATGATGTAATGACGTCAGCGTAGGGAGAACGTGAAAAACGTCGAAGTTCTTGGCATAGTATGCAAATTTGGGCACAAGTTGAACGTGGATGCAGCGTAGTTGACGAGAGCGTAACGTTGGTAAAGTGTAGTGATAGCGTCATTCAACGAGAGAGGACAATGTAATGACGCTCACGGAATGTTATGAACGTTATTCCATCACCAGAACTACGTTGCTTTATGTTACCTTACGTTACTTACGTCATTAGACGTTGGCGAAATGCTGAACATACATTGGACGTACGTTCGGCGTATGTTCCCTGACATTCTCCTGACGTTCCCATTACACCACATGGACTTTTCCACCGGCTTTAATGTGGGTCAACATAGTGGAACGTAGTGAGGAGCGTTTGACTAATGTCCGTTTAACAACTTTGACGTTCGCCAAACGTGTACAGAACGTACGGCGAATGTACACCGTTACGTTTGAGTTACGTCGAAAGTTTTGAACAGGTTCAAAACCTTGACGTGCGCCGACGTAACATGACATAACGTGACATAGCTCGACGTCAGTCTAATCTCATTCTAATGTCATCATAACGTAAGCCAATGTACATCAACGTAATGACGAAAAGTGACCACGTCAGGCTTACTTATTAAGCATTTGTTTCTGCATAGAAGGCAATACTAAGTCAATTTAACAGAACCTGTTACTGCAGAAGTCTATGGTGTCAGAGTTTTGGCAAGCTTGCCAAAACTAATTTTCCATGTTTGCACTCAAAATATCTCAATTTTAGGATTTAAAATAAAAGTAACTCTGATCTAATGTAAAGTAGATACTAGTGATCGATCTAATATATTCATCTCAGAAAAAAATACATAAATTCAAAACCATCGGACTATGCAACTTTAAGGCCAAGGGTAACTGTGTGGTTGGGGTTAAGGTTGAAGTTGAGGGTGATGGTGAAGGTGGCGGGTGCGGTGAGGGTGAGGGTGATAGGGAGGGTGAGTGTGAAGGTGAGGGTGAGGGTGAGGGTGGCGGTAAAGGTGGGGGTGAGGGTGTTTAGTTTAGTTGTTGGATCGTTATGTCCGGGCAACATCTCAGGTCATATCAGGACGGGGTGGGGCGAGGGTGATGATAATGGTGAGGGTGATGATAATGGTGAGGGTTATGGTGATGGTGAGGATAATGGTGATGGTGAGGATGATGGTGAGGCTGATGCTGAGGATGATGGTGAGGGTGAGGATGGTGGTGGTGGTGATGGTGAGGATGATGGTGAGGATGATGGTGAGGGTGATGATAATGGTGGGGGTTATGGTGATGGTGATGATAATGGTGAGGATGATGGTGAGGATAATGGTGATGGTGAGGATGATGGTGAGGATGATGGTGAGGGTGAGGATGGTGCTAAGCGTGATGGAGAGGGTGACGGTGATGGTGAGGATGATGGTGAGGGTGAGGATGATGGTGAGGGTGAGGAATGGTGGTGAGGGTGATAGTGAGGATGATGGTGATGGTGAGGATAATGGTGATGCTGAGGAGGATAGTGAGGATAATGGTGATGGTGAGGATGATGGTGGAGGTGATGATGGTGGTGAGGGTGAGAGTGAGGGTGTCATGATATCGATAAAGGAATGAAGATGGCAGGGCGGGGGGGGGGGGGGATTAAGGCGAGGAGAGGTCTAGGGGAGAAGGAGGGGCTGAGACTGGTCGGAGTGAGGTGGAGTGGGACGGCTGCACTGCCCCGTGTCAGGCCCCGGCAGTGATCCGTAATTAGCTGTGACAATGGCGGCGTCGGTGGAGCCGCCAGGCTAAGAACCTGTGTGATTGGCATCGTCTGCCCCCGGATTTGTGTTGGCGGAAGCAGAGTGAGAGGGACGAGGCAGCCCCTATCGGCTCCGACGTGTTGACGAGTGGTGACCGCCCGACGGCGCCGCGCCCAGCCGTCGCCTCCCAGTCTCCACGAGCCATTCAACGACTCCAACACTTTACACCCCACAGCTAATATTGCCTGCTCCAAGCGCCAGTTCAACTGGGGTGGAAGTGGGGTGTGGGGATTGGGGTGGAGGGGGTGGGGATTGGAGTGGAGGGGGGGGGGGTATTACAATATAAGTAAATCAAATGTTGACGGTCAAGAAAAGTTCTACTTTTGTATAGGGTTAATTTGAAATGGGTGTTATATTCCATTCAAAATAATTTCAGTGAACTTTAAATAATTTTGCAAATCTCGGTGTCTTGTTATTTTTATTTCGGACTCCTACACTGTAGACTACTTGTCTGTGGTTGGAAATAAATGGTGTGTAATCATTTTTACGTCATTATTTATTTTCTTGAAAGCCATGCACGCCATCAATATTATTCGGTTTTGTTGGTTTTGTTGTTGATTCCTTAAACGTGTTGTTGATTACTTAATCTTAAATCTGCAAGGTCCGATGAAAGCATCAAATGTTTAATACCAAAACAATTATCTAGATTCGATGCTACATACCCAACTTAGATTTTGGCGACCTTATTATTAAAGTAAGCACTTGGGATCGCATAGAAGGGCATAGTAAGTCAATATAATAGAATATCTTACTACCGAAGCATTATGGTGTTAGAGTTTTAGTATGCTTGCAAAATTAATTTTACATGTTTGCACTTCAAATATCTCAAAAGGTAGCCGTTTAAAATAAAAGTTAATTCAAACTAAAATAACATATATTGCAACAATCAATCTAATGTATTTTTCTCCGAAAAATGGCAGAAACTTGAAAATTGTTAGTAAAGACAGAAAGAAAACACTTTAGAATACCGAATTGAAGCTGTTTTATATAATGGAAACCATGCACTTGTGGCGTCGTGCCCAACGCCATTATCTTATTTATCACTCAATTCGCTTCTCGGTGAACCACAACTATACACATATCACCATTAAAAGAAACCTTTTAGGTCCAAGCCCCACTAATGGTGCTGTCACATTACGACGTTTCTTACCAACGCGCGTCGATGTGTCGTGCTTTTAGGCGAAACGTCGGGAAGCATTACCCGTGCGTTTCCCGTGCGTTACCCACGTGTTACACGCGCGTCGGTACACTTTGAGTGACAGCAACGGTCACACCCATGAGTTGGTGTTCGTCGGCATGCATCGGCATGCATTGATTGTTTTGTGCTTGCACAAAACTTTCGACGCACGCCGACGCACGCCGACATGTGCATGCAGAGGTTCTGGCGGACGTTCTGGGGATGTCAGAAGCACGTTGGGAATGTCAGAAGCACGTCAATGTCGCTGGAATAACGTTATGCGAATGCTAGGCAGACGTTGCCACACGTTGCGCCAAATGGTTGCTTTGTTGTTTTACATCCTACCAACATCTATGGTCATATGAGCACGTCGCGCCAAACTTCTTTTTTTTTTCCGCATGCATCGACACACGTTGGCCGCGCGCTACTAACGCGCTGCGCTGATGCTGAAAACCGCCGAAAAGTTGGACGCGTCTCGACGCGTAGAAGTCATTTTGCACGTTGGCGGCACACCAGTGAGAAACGTCGTAATGTGACACCACCATAACTGCAGACTTCTCTCCACACGCGCCGTGCCTTATAAAAAGAATATTTGTCGGTGTTGTGTGGTACAGTGGGGATGGACTGGGGAGGAGGGGTGGCGGCCATGTGGCGGAGGGCTGAACCATTTACCCCGTAAGTCGCCCGTGTGGCCACTTGTGTGTGAAACGTGAAAATTGCGTAAAATCAACCACCCGTGTCGATGCGGTCCTAACCATAGAGGATCCGGGTGTACTTTACGTGTCCATTTCCGCGTCTGCGCAGTGGCGCGGGATCATTATGGTTCATTGGGAGTGATCGCGTCTCGCCAGGGGTCAGGCCGATCGGTGCGGGTCATAGAAACCGCCGTGTAGACGCACCGTGCACCCTAACGGTCCGCCGTGTGTGTAGCATGTTGTATGAAGTTAAAGACTAGGCAAGACACCAGCTTCATCTGGTCCTCCAGCTGGTTCAATCAGTTAACCGGAAGCTTTCACAGCAGGGTTAGAATACACGCGGAGAAATGTAAAATGGGTAACATGCGGAACATTCTCAGTGCCATATTTTGTTTGTTTAACAAAATGTTGCTATCGTTTAAAATAAATTTCACTGTTTACCCAATGTTTATAACCTATGTAAGTCCACTGTTCCCTTCATTGTATAATTCACTACATGAGACACAACACGTTTATATGTATATTTGGAATCAGATTTATTATCTGAGAACAATTAAAAAGGCTCAAGGAGCAGCAATCTCGGGGTGGCGACAGAGGCCCTCTTTCATGATCAAAGCATGCAGCAATGTCTAGTGACGTTAATGAATCATCGTATATATATCGGACATAGGCACCGTGGCCTCTTAGTCTTGCGAGACAGTATTACAGTCAGTTTTAGAGTTTCTTGTAGCTTCAAATCTGGAATACAAACATAGTATCGTAATCTATCGTAACAGTAATCAATCAGGTCGGGTCACCTCGGCAGCACTCAACCCCTTCTCATCAAGGGTGGGTGGGTGGGAATTTTCCGCAGGTCTTAGTCCACTGGCGGGCAGCGGGCTGTGAGACGCGTGCTAGTGACCGATACGCCGCCCTGGTGTCTCGTGAGTGAATTAGGGATGTTAGCTAGCCAACATCACCAATTCACTACACGAGACACAACATGTTTATATGTATATTTGGAATCAGATTTATTATCTGAGAACAATTAAAAAGGCTCAAGGAGCAGCAATCTCGGGGTGGCGACAGAGGCCCTCTTTCATGATCAAAGCATGCAGCAATGTCTAGTGACGTTAATGAATCATCGTATATATATCGGACATAGGCACCGTGGCCTCTTAGTCTTGCGACACAGTATTACAGTCAGTTTTAGAGTTACTTGTAGCTTCAAATCTGGAATACAAACATAGTATCGTAATCTATCGTAACAGTAATCAATCAGGTCGGGTCACCTCGGCAGCGCTCAACCCAACAACCTTCCGAGCGCTGCCGGGGCAACACTAACGTGAAGGGCGCTTAGGTATGCGTTTACAGAGGTGCTTCGCCAGGTACCTGCAGCCATTATCGTGTCCAGTGTTAGCCCTTCACCTTGACAGGCCTGGGCAGCACCCCTGCGGAGGCCATGGAGGGTAAAACCTGTGTCTCTACCCAGATCCATGAATGAGGCCAAGGTCAATGCTCGTTTCAGGACCGGGAGGGACAGGGGAAGGCCTGATGGCAACATGAAGGCTGGTGCATTAGGGTACGCTGGGGTTATCGCGTATCTTTGCCAAGCTCGGACCAGACAACATGAAGAGCGCGGGAGGCCAGGGAGCCGAAACATTATAGGTGGAGCAGAGGACGGCCGCGTTATTGTGGAGCTTAGGACTACCGTTAAGTTATTTCCATCTACGTAAATGTCCTTGTGTCTTAGTACATGGGTCATGGTGTTCGGCTCGACGGAAGAGGGAACTAGGTTTCCTTGTCTGACAAAGGTAAAATAGCCTATTATGAGAGCCGCTATGATCACATTAGGAGCTGGCCTTAGACTTTGGAGGTATTCTATTATTGCCTTGAGTTCGGATGGATTAATTGGGGTAGCTCTAGTAACTATGTGGAAGGTTGTTTTAAATATTCCGGATTTAAAGAGTTTAATCTCGGGTGCATCGAACGCACTGGCAGTCCCGACACCTGCTGCTACCCAGAGTTTTACTGAACTAAAATAGTTCATGATGGCACCAGGTGATTTAAGACGATCTTTGAGGAACATAAGAAATGACAAGAGGACGTATACTGACGGGTTTTGACAATCTATGCAGTGCTGTGTGCAAAAGTCTATATAGAGTTTAACATGAGCTGCCTTGTTCTTCCAGGTACGAGGCGCTAACGCGAGCACATAGCTGTCCAGGAGTCTCTGATGATGCATTAGCGAGAATCCTGGAAGATAGAGCCACAAAATTACTATCTTCCGAACCTGATTATTACAGTTTGCATTTCAAGATATTGAGCGATATCAATAGAGTAATTTCTTGCAGACCACGGTTTTGACACATATTCAGGGCTGACAATTTATGGGTTTTATCGTGTGGGGCTCTACTAAGAGCTTCTGCTAGAATCAGTTCTTTCCCTGGTTTATGTAAAATGACAAGTTCACAATTTTTCGTAGCTGCAATTAACCATAGTTGTCTTGCACATGCGCACAGAATTTTATCTTTACCACGTCCTGAGTCTAAAACTTGTTGGGAGGCAATATTATCCGTGTTAACAACTATAGTAAATTCATGTGGGTTGGGGGGAAGTAGATTAGTTACAGCGTGTACCAGGTTAAGGGCTTCAAGTTGTGTAATTAGCAGTTCCTGTGTGCATAATTCGGCGTCGTACTCAATACTAAAATAGTAGGAGAGAATGCCCCACCCGCTTTCAGGTTGAGTCACACTCAATAATCCATTTTTCCCTAGGCGCAGAGGGCAGTAGCTCTATACCATTATAACTATTTGCGAAAAGTTAAAACCATTCAAGGTCTCTGAGCAAGTCTTTGTCGAATACATGTTGACCTACATATGGTGAAGCTCTGAGCGCGGCTAGTACCCTGTTTGTAAATCTAACTGCCGGCTGGATACATTTTGACAAGTGGTGTAACTTTCCAGCTAAACTCTGTAACTGTTTTCTCGAAGATGTAGTTTTTCCTTCCCACAGCAAGCATTCTTCTAACACTTCTGTTACTTTTTCTTGTGGCAAGGTGACAGTCATACCAATAGAATCGACTAGAAATCCTAACCAAGTTATTGAAGTAACCGGGGGGGTACATTTTTCTACAGCTAAGTCCAAGCCTAAGTCACTCGATAATGTGTTAAAATAGTTAAATGCATCCCATGCTTTCTGTTCAGTTGCTTTCACTCCTATAAAATCATCTAAATAACATAACGAGAAAAAACCTGCTTGTCTTAGTAACCAAACTACTGCCCTAGTAGTGCGTGCGCAAGCAAGTGCTGAGGTTCTACAGCCGAATGGAGGCGCAATATCAATGTAAATGCTGCCGTTAAGCGCGATTCCTAATAGTGGAACGGTCAAGGGACATACTCTCAGTTGGCGGTAGGCTCTCGCAAGATCGCCTCCCCACATCCAGGCGCTGGGAATCTTGATCAGTCGGTCTGATAGGGTAGAGACCGAGGGTAGACACAAATTATAGGGCCGCCCCAAGTAGAATCCTCTAACAATTCCCGCATTTACACTTTTTCCTTTTGGGAAACTGAGATCGATGATTATCCTTTTATCCGTAGAGCCCTTCTTAGGTCTAGTCATCATCGGGCTGATTTGACACCATGGAGAGAATGGCAGTGACTGGAAAGGGCCTAGTAGCGCTCCATGATGAAGCTCGGTCGTAATAAACTTTTTAATATGAAAGTCTGCATTATCTGATTTTGCGTGATTTCTAAAAGTTGGGACTGGTACCCTTTTTGATGTGTAATCCAGTGGCCAGCCAAATTCTAGATGTTCAACTAACAGAACATCAGGATAGTCCAATAACACTGCTCGCCATCGAGGAATATTCAAACCTGACAGAACTGAAATTTTTGCTCCCATAAAATTTGGTAAGCCAGTGACACGTACTTTATCAAATATATCTCGATATATACCATTACCAAACCAGGGTTGATCTACCGACGTTGGCCAGAATTCTAGCAGTGTGTTTTGATATTGCAGGGGGGAGGGCGGTGGGACAAAATCTGAGTTATTACTAATTGTCGACGTTAATACAACCTCTAATGGGTCGTCAAACCAGTCAAAGGTTGGCATATCTAAATCGGTTATCACAGTACTTACACCAGCTGTGTGAAGTGGCTGTATCTGTACATTGGATGAGGAATCATTATTTTTAACAAGCACCGGCAAATCAGTAACAATTTTAGATATACTATCATTATCGTTTCTTTCATGTTTTTTTATCAGATACAGAGGCGGCTTTACAACTAGGCTCACTTGATGAATTCGGGGCATAATTAAGAGTGACATTTTTATCAGCGGCTGATAGAGGCAAGACGGTAACAGGGTCAGGAGTGCTAATCGTGGTTGGAACATGTTTAACAATTGGAAAGTCAGATACTTTATCAACTATGTTTAGATTATTGCCCGGCACAGGAAGTAAACTCACATCGTTATTGTTAGGTGTGCTCTCGGTTGTTTTCTTGTCTAGGAACCTTCTCTTTTTAAGGCAATCTTGCTCGCGATGAACTAAAATGCGCTTAAACCTGTAAGCACACCAGGCACATCTATGCGGGAATCGATCAGGAAGGGCACCATGTGTTGCTGTAAATCCACAGTATTTCCCCCAGTTCCATAGATAACATAGCTTCCCCTCTGTCTCTCTAGTATAGTCGTCTGTCTGATTAACGGGGGATGGATTGATACCGGTTGATGCCGCTGCAACCGCGGGTACCTGAGCAGGACGCTGTGTCGTTGCGGGGGCAGGACGAGGGTAAGTAAACTCATTAGAGGCGGCTCTAGATTGAAGCGTCCTTACTGCTTCGGTACAAATATCGCGCTGGACATCTTTTATAGCAGAAGGATCCGCCCAGCCGTCCCTAAGTCGACCATCTGCTATCATAGCAAAGACGCGTTCCGACCATCGTCGGCATGTCGGCCAATCCCAGGTTATGGCCATGAGGGCAAGATCTTTCTCGTGTTGTAACACGGCAGGGATAGAAGCTACTGGAAAGTCAGGTTGGTCGGTCAATAGACGAACGGCAAAGAAATATTCCGCCCATGTTGCTTCCCCTAGAGCGATCTTCTTACACGCATCCCCCCTCGTAATCAAGTGATGCGGGAAACAGTTCGTACCTGGGGGCCTCTGCAACGCTTGAACGTTATCCATCATGAAATCGGCAGCGACGGGAAGTCTAGGCTGTTGCATCTGGAACCCGGGTGGACCAAGTGAAGATTGAGGGAAGTAGCCGTTACCAGGTACTTGAGTAGAGTAGTGAAGAGGAGCTCTGTGAACTGGTCGCGCAGGAGCCCATCCTCTCCCATATGGAGACTGAGACGGTACTCTATGGTGTCCATGAGTCTGTTGCGGTTGAGAACCATCCAAGACGGTAGGATCATGCGGAATCCACACTGAAGAACCATCTGTAGCTCTGGAATCAGAGGGAGGAAGCCTTCCAGGAGCTCATCTAGTAGTAGAGCGACTCTGTCGGGGAGAGTGAGACACGGCAGCACTTGCACAATCAGGTGTAGACGCAGGTGAGGAATGCTGTCTAGCAGTCGGAGCGGCCGCCATACGCTCCAAAGCTTCCACCCTCGCTAAGACCGATCTGGAGACACTTCCCACAGAGGGTGGGGTAGGAGTAGAATCACCATCAGACGAGGGAACGGGGGCCAAAGGGACCCGAAAAGAAGCTTGTCGAGGAAGTACTGGTCGGCGAGGAAGATTATTTGTCGAGGGTCGTCCCCGGCGTTTTCTCGTTGGCGGCATTTTGCAGGACGAATTTTCCGCAGGTCTTATGGTCCACTGGCGGGCAGGCGGGCTGTGATACGCGTGCTAGTGACCGATACGCCGCCCTGGTGTCTCGTGAGTGAATTATGGATGTTAGCTAGCCAACATCACCAATGCTACATAACTACTGATAATAGCCATAGGGTACTCAGAGTATAATGGTGCTGGGTAAACCTACTGGGTTTTGAGCTGAAATAACCCATACCAAGTGTGATCATTCATTAGGTACCAGACACGGTGGCCGAATGGGTAGAGCGCAGGTCTCCCGTGCGGCCTCCCGTACGGAAGTTCGGGAGTTCAATTCCCGGCCGAGTCAAACCAGTGACTTAAAAATGTATACTCGTCGCTTCCTAGCCAGGCACTCGCCATTATTAGGACAGGGCAAGGACTGGTTGGCTCAGTGTCAGGATAATCTGACTTAGTGGGATATCAAGTCATGGTGGTGGTGGCCTGGTCTCTCAGTGAGGCAGCACTATAAAATTGGCATGCGTGTCCACTGTCACAAGTTGGTACCCGTCCTGATATGACCTTAGATGTTGCTAGGATGTAAAACTCCAAACAACGAACCAACCATCATTCATTAGGGTATATTGAATATTCATGTTAACTGATCACGTGACCAGATCTGTAGTTGGTGGGTAACGTATTTACTTGCAAGGCTGACCACAGTTGACAGTGTGCACCACGCTTCAAATGTGATTGTGATTGATGAGAGAGTTGTGGGAGTGGCGGGGACATTGGGGAGGAGTCATGGGTGGTCTTAGCACAAATGATATACCTCCCAATGCGCATGTTTACGCCCTCTACCGCTCATTTAAAGCACAGTTTAGAAACTGCAGGGGGGGGGGGGACGGATTCATTAGGTGTACAACTAGTAGAATGGGGTACGGGTAGGTGAGGATATCCAGTCAACAGAGGGAACAGACCCCATCGGCGTTTGGATGTTGAATTTGCACTCAAACATTCAAATACCATCATTTGAAACCTAAGGAGAAGCAAATTGTATACAACGTATTGCTCACAACTGTCCATCCACTTTACCACTGCTGCACACCATTAATAAGATATCCATGTTTAAGATGTTTTCAACTTGTATGGATTGCCCTGGTGACGTGGTTAAATGGTGAACACCCTGTTACTAGTGTTACTACTGTTAGTGTTCTGTTGTTTTGACCTACATTTAATCACCCTCTACCTATCTGCCCACTCACACAGACCCACCTAACCCCTCAAAACACCTCCTCTGATCTAGGCATTTGAATTTTGGAAGGACTTGTCTCATTCGGACCCGACAGTGCTTGAGACTTGTGCCCCCGCCCCCACCCCACACACACACATTCACCACTCTCCACCCACCATCCCACACACACACATCCACCACTCTCCACCCACCATCCCACACACTTGGGGCACAATGTGGCACAATGGGTCCCCGGCCTGCCTAAATCCCCCATGCTGTTCATTGTGTAATACTCTAACCGCCGGACCTTCCATACCAGGCGCCAGCCAGCCACGATATTAAATCAGTGACACCAGTTTCAGCTGACGCAAATAGCAGGGCGACCAATCTCCGGGTACGTCTTAGTCGATTAGGATATCATTTTGCGGGAGATTAAATGGCCGCTGAAATCGGCGCGGATCGGGTACCCGGCCCGCGACGGCCTCGGATCCAATCGGTTCAAATTAATACGTGATGCATTCGAGCCGCGGCCACTCGATGGCCGATAACCCACCCGGCGCCACAACCCGGCCGCGCCCGGCCCCCTGGCGGCGGCGACGGCTGCGGCGGTGGTGGGAGAGGAATATGGTGGATGGTGGAAGGCGGTAGGTGGTGGAGGCGGTGGGTGGGGGAGGTAGTAGGGGGAGGTGGTGGGGTATGGTGGAGGAGGTTGGGGTGCGGGAGGGGAGGTAGTGGGCGATCATGTGGTGGGTGGTGGGAGGTAGTGGGAGAGGTGGTGGGGGATGATGGAGGAGGTGGGGGTGTGGGAGGGGAGGTAGTGGGCGATGAATGTGGTGGGAGGTGGGAGGTAGGGGGGAGGTGGTGGGGAATGGTGGAAGAGGTGGGGTTGTGGAAGGGAAGGTAGTGGGCGATGAATGTGGTGGGAAGTGGGAGGTAGTGGGGGAGGTGGTGGGGGATGATGGAGGAGGTGGGGGTGTGGGAAGGGAGGTAGTGGGAGATCATGTGGTGGGTGGTGGGAGGTAGTTGGGGAGGTGGTGGGGGAAGGTGGAAGAGGTGGGGTTGTGGGAAGGGAGGTAGTGGGCGATGAATGTGGTGGGAGGTGGGAGGTAGTGGGAGGAGGTGGTGGGGGATGGTGGGGGTGTGGAAGGCGGTGAGTGTGGAAGCGGTAGTTGTGGGAGAGCTGGTGGGGGAGTAGCTAGTGGAGCTGGGGGTGGTGGAGAGGTGGTGGATGGCGGCACTCCCGGTGTCGCAGTTTAAATTTTAAGTGGGTTTAGAGTTTACACTTGGGGTTCTGCGCATGCATCAAAATCGAACGGCATTTCAGCGTATTGAATTAATCAACTTGGGTGACCCAAGCGACTTTTTGACGCACAAATGTGACATCATCGCTCCTAGCCAACCCTGGCCAAGAGGTGGGTTAAACATTTTGAACACGGCACATGTTTTTGTCAATTCCATTTGCGGTGTTTTATTTGAATTTTTAGGAACTCGGGTGACCCGAGTCACCCGGGACGTGTTAATCGAATATGCGCATGCGCAGAACCCCGAGCGTAGACTCTAAACACACTGAGAATCTAAACCGCGCCACCGGCATCGGCGGTTGTGGAGAAGCGGTGTGGCATCGCAGGGAATATGTAAACAAAATTCGGTGGAATAGAACTAGGGGTTGGGAGAAGAATACGGCAGTATCAACCAATGTTGTTTTCTGTTGAGTGTCTTCGTGAATAGTTGTGTTCTGGTTTAGGCGGGTTGTTTTAGGGTAAAGGTGGTATTTTAGAAGGTGGCGTTGAGGAGACAATTTAGGTGAATGCGGGGTGTGGGGGGGTGCAGGGGCGGGGGGGGGGGGGTGAGAAGGGTCATGCAGAGTGTAAGCGCTTGCGCAATGGAAGTCTAGATTCTAGGATTCACTACAACAGATGCCGCCTCGCCCCGATCGTCTTACAACCCAATCCACCACAACCCGGCTCCCACAGCAGCCCACCCCCCCTCCAGGCACACACACCCGCCACACACTCCATCACTCACGCACGCACCGACACATACTCACACATTGACTCGCCTACTCACAACACACTGACACCATATACTCACTAACACACGCCCCCACACATATTCACTTATTCAGACACAAGCTCATGCATTCACTCACACACACTCACTCACTCATTCCCTCACGCACACTCACACATACTCACTCAAAAACACTCACACACATACTCACTCACCCACCCACACTCCCTAGATGCAAACTTGTGGCGATTGTCCCGACGTCCCGATGCCATCTCGTGCAGATCGGGCGGCGCCGAAGGCTTTTTTGTCGGCGCGGTGATCGGCAAACAAATTACGCCCTGATCAGTGGCGCGCCGCCCGCCGCCCGCGAGGCGCGCCGCCCCGCCCGATCAATTGGCCCTGCCCCGCGATAGACATCGAGGACGCCCCGGGGGTCGCAGCGCAGACTCGGAGACGCGCGCGCACACTTCCGGTGAGCCCCAACGCGCCGGGGTATTGGCAAGGGCCGAGAAGCGCATACTGGCATTAACTAGTAAGAGACACAAGGCCCAATACGATGGACTGCATTTGGTGCGTGGTGCTTTGTCATTATTATTATTATTATCATTATCATCATCATCATCATCATCATCATCATTTTGTTTTACAAAACCGAGTTAATTTAATCAACTATTATAAATAGTCAGCAAAATTGTTATTTCTGTTGCCAATGTTGATTGTCCCTTAGGTCGCTTAATATTCTTTCAATCGGGTTAAGTTCGTGCTTTGGTAATAAATACACTGTTTTTATTCTATTGGCTGCTAAATCTAATCCCCAAACCAGGTATATAACATTATTAGCTATCGGGACCACTGTATACTCAGAAACTGGTTAAATTTCCTCTACGGCAAGCGGGTTTCCAAAATACCACGAATCCCGTGGTTGTAGGACTACTACTACACTGTGCTAGGAAATGCCACGTAAACTGTGCTAGGAAATGCCACATTACCCCAGTAAACTGCACTGCAAAGGGGCATGTGATATGTCACGGCCCACCAGCGGGACGCCCAATGGAAGGTAACCATGCCAAAAGTAGCCAGATAACACACCACACAGCTATGTACAAGCCTATGATATGTAAATAGGAGTAGGCTACTCTAGTAATAAGAGTAGAAAAATAAATACATATATACCAAGAAAATCCAAAAAAAATAACATAGGCTACTAACCATACCAACCAATTATCTATCTGCTACTGAAATGCAGGCAATCAAATACCTTATCAGCAGCCACTGTGTGGTAAGATAACACCAACACTACAACTGGCCAGCATTGAAAACAAGCCTGGGTACCCGGGCTTATATGCTATGGACAGTATAAATACAGCCTCAATTTAAAAAAATAAAAAAATAAAAAAAGGTGTTTATAATGTGTCGTATAGTAACAGGGTTCATATTACTGTATTCGGTGCTAAATCGAAGTGCTTATATATATACATGAGTGTGCCATATATATATATATATATATATATATATATATATATATATATATATATATATATATATATATATATATGGCACACTCATGTGGTCCACCATTACTCCTTTTCACGACACATTACAAATTCAAAGGCTGCAGCTGGGAGGTTAGTAGTCAATATTGGGGCGCCGAGAGCGAAGAAGTCCGAACAGCGGTAGTATAAGATATGGTGGAGTGAGGAGAAGGACATCTTTATTTAGCTCTGACATCTGTCTAAGCTTGAAATGTCCATGTTGTTTCGCTCGATTCAATGAGATGACGTGCATTAGCTGAGCACGATGCTCTGTTAGCCCAATTTGTGTAGATATGTGGATCTTTGGTGTTTTTTTTTCAAATCTGGTTCGCAATAAACCACCTTCATGGTGAGGGACTGGGGTATGGGATACTAACTGTCACATCGCAGTTTGGGGCGCCAACTGCATGAAACCAACATTTAATTAAATGTCAGTACTCAAATAACTAACTCAGGAACTGAATACAGTCTGACTGCATGATCAGTTAAACAAATAAACAAACAAAAGTACAAAAAAACTAAACATGGTATTATCCGGAATGCAAGAATAGACAAGATCACCGTTCCGACTGCGCATGCGCTGAAAACGGCGTTGGCAGCAAAGCAAATGCGTACGGCCATTGAGTTTGCTGATACGCGTAGGGAAAAACTTCGATTTTATTCCGGTTGATTGATTGATTGATTGGTGGTTGCTTTATGCCGTGTCGGCAGCATAGGCCATATTCACGGCGATGATTTTATTCCAAATTAATAGAAATACATAACAAGTTGGCATAAACATGTATGCACACATACAATATATTGATGTGATGAATATACCTAAGACAAAACTAGCCATAGTTAAACATTTTGAGCTAAGAAACATACAAAACAATGTCACCTTTAGGCTGATATCCACATCACCATTATTAATTTTTGTTCTAAATTTTAAAATGCCAAATGTGTCAACAGAAACTTTTTTGAGAGAAATATATAACCAATGTCTGATTAACCCTACTCATTTCCTAGCTCTACATCTGTCATTAACCATAGGATATAAATAAAAAGATGAATAAAATAAATAAAACAAACCCTGGCTATGGCTCTAACACTAGTCTGAGTACCCAGATTTGTCTAAATCTAAATGCACATGGCATAAGATGTGCTGATTGTATTGATGTAAATGCAATGCTGTATACAAGATTAACACCTTAATTTATTATATATATTTTGTTAGTTGGTACTCTATGTTTCAAAGAAAGAGCTGAGATGAGTTGAAACTTGCACATTTCATCGCTGCACCCAGTGCATTAGCTAGCATTAGCCATGTGCTTCTGGTGGGTTTGTTTTTCTTCCACGGATCCCACAATGCACCGCGCCGCTGGAATGGCGATCCAAAGAATTATACTTACAGCTAGTATGGCGTTGTAGATATAAAACTGCCGGAGCAACTAAACGAACGTCTTCCCGTTGTGAGTTGATTATGCTAATTGCTGGACCCAGATGTGCTTCCTTCTCCCTCGTCTACGAGTCGCCTGAGGCATAGTACCGAGGTAAAATCTATATATGTGTTATATATTTGCGCATGCGTGCGTGTGCGTGTGCGTGTGCGTGTGCGTAGCTTGCTGGCACCGACGAGGGGTGTCGCGTCGGCGATGGAGAGGTTTCCACGGGTGGGAAACTGACTCTCAGACGACGGTGTACTCTGCGAGTTTCTCACTCGGCGACAAGTTTAGCGTCAGCCAGCGACCAATCACCGACTGCCACATAAATATATAATCGTGTCAGGAACTGTCAGGATAAGGGAAAGGAGGTGGCACGGCCCGCCATTTGTCAGCCCGGCGTGAAATAAGAGGGTCATTGGCCGGTAGTGGGACTTGGCAAGAGAAGGCGAGTCTTCTCGAGTCTCATGCAAGATTTGTGCGCGCTTGGGCGGAAATATTTTCTGTAAGATAGGAAAGGATCAATTTGCTTGGGCGGAAATTTTTTCTAAGACTAGTATTTGTGTTCGCATAATTCGAGAAAACAAGTTATCACTTTGATTGAACTTACCCTTTTCTGCAATGACGTAAGGGGTACGCGGCAGACGATACTGCTATCTGAGTTGGAGTAGAGTGGGCGGGGGCGGCGTTGCGATGCGTTCCTCTTTTGAAGTGCTAGACTCCTGGTGCGCGAAGAAAGTTGTAGAAGTGTGCAGCGGAGTGTCTGTGAATATAGGATATGAACGCTAAGTACTTGTAGTATGCATAGCATTACCTGTAGTGAGATCCGAATCCTAGATAGTCCCTTGCTGGTAGATCGTGGGCTCGTGGGTTCGAACCCTGGTCGAGTCAAACCAATGACTTAAAGATTTATACGTGTCGCTTCCCAGCCAGACGCTCGGCATTATTAGGACAGGACAACGACTGGTGTGCTCAGCTCAGTGTCAACTCAATTACCAGTGTTCGAAATAAGACATGTCCGCTAGTCCGAGCCAAGTGAGATTAGGCACGGACAAGCAGAATATGGCTTGAGCTTTTCCATCGGACAAATGACAATTTTGGGCTGAAAATCATGTTCAAAGTTAACCAGGTACATATAACACTGAGCATTTATTTAACAATACTTAGACATTAGAATTAATTTACCATTAACCAGTTAAAGTGTTTAGGAACTAATAATAAATTACGACGCGACCAAGCAGCTCATTGAATCAAAATTATATTCAATAACATAGTAGTCAATAAGAGTAAGTTACAGGTCAGAAATTGTGAGGTCAATAGCATAGTAGTCAATAAATCAGTTAACTGTCAGTAGTTGGTAGGTCATGGTGAAATTCGACTCAGGCCCTCAACCCCATTGCCTTTGTGTGTTCGTCCTTTGTAGGGATGGGTGGGCGGCTGAGTTGAGGTGGTGAGTTGCTCGACCGGCTGCCGTGGTTATCCTCGGGCGACGGAGTGGGGACCAAGGTTATGTAATAGAAAAGTAATGGGTGCCCCACTCGCTGTGTGACATATTAGGCTATGTGAAATATATGTTAATACATAGTGCCTGAGATTATGATGAGACATTCCTATATAAGAGACAGTTAATGTTTGGTGAAATGTTCCCTCTATGCCCCGGTGAGGGTGCAAGTGGAGGAGAAGGACACTTTTTAATATATATATTTATTGTAACTGTCTGCAACTACCTGTTACCACAGGACAGATGGGCAAGCACACCCAGCCACTCTGTATACATTATGGACACCACCTGCAGCTGGGTTGAGTGACAGCAGCCCCTATTAGGGTGTCGCCCCCCAGGCTGTAGAGGGTGCCTGATGGGCTGGCTGTGGGAGGCCCAGTCAGCTGCACCCCTTTGCCCCACCTGACCACACAAGCCTCATTTTGATATTGATTATTCGAGACAGTCTGATCTATATGTCGTTACAGGCACTACTAACAACATTCTACTCTTGAATCTTGAGTGAGACACACTCTTCTCTTGGGCAGGAACCCAGACACTCTGTCTGATGCTCCACCTTTCATATACAAACTGAGCTGTGTGCACCAACCATGGGACTCCGATTCAATGGGTTGTAGGCACTGATTCTTATACATACTAAAGAGGGTAATGAGGCTCTATATGGACAGAAGGTAAGGAGTCAGGGTGATAGGTCGCTAGTAGGTGAACAGGAGTTGATGCCAATAAAGCACAACTTCTTCACTGTCAATCTTGCGCGACTTGTCTTCCCTTTCTTGCTTATGAGTTTGTTGGAGAGGAGCATCAGGTGTGAACTGACAGACAGATGTCAGAACGCACCTGGGAAGAGTAAGTGGTAAATCTGGGGCTCAGACGGCCGGGATTCCAGATATATTACACCACGACCTGCCACACGGGAAGCCAGCCAGCACGTTTCCTCATAGTATACGACCAGACGGGATGGCCGAATGAGTTACAGCGTCCGTCTCCCGTACTGGTAGATCGTGGGGTCATGGGTTCGAACCCTGGTCGAGTCAAACCAATGACTTAAAAATTTATACTTGTCGCTTCCTAGCCTGGCACATGGCATTATTAGGGTAGGGCAAGGACTGGGGTGCTCAGTGTCAGGATAATGTGACTGAGTGGGATATCAGGTCATGGTGCTGGCGGCCTGGTTTCCCAGTGGGACAGCACTATAAAGTCACCATGAGTGCGCACTGTCACAAGTCGGTCCCCGTCCGGATATGACCTTAGATGTTGCTAGAACGTAAAACAACAAACAAACATAGTACATGTCTGTTCCGTGCATTGGTGGAGAGTGTATGGAAAGTGGTGGAGAGTGTACGGTGCGTGGGGTTCAGTGTAGGATTATGGCGGTGTGTGTAACAGATTTAGGATTGCTTATAGGTAGGCTGGATCAAAATGGTTATAACATCTCATATTCTCAGCGAGGTCCAATGTTCGTGATCAGAAAATAAAAAGTGCTTCTAATGTATTAACTTAATGTGTCTATTAGTGAGTGTAAGTTATATGGTGGTGCGTGAAGAGTGTGTGCATGGGTTGGGTGGCGATGACTTCCTGGTGTGCCTTTGAGAGTGCAGGGATATTTATAGTGTTTACAGTGTGTGGTTGGGAGTGTGGGCTTGTAGTACTGTGCCAGCCAGCATCTGTACTGGAGTGCATATAATAGTTGGTTGGTTGTTGTAGTTTTACGTCCTGGCAACATCTAAGGTCATATCAGGACGGGGCATATAATAGTAGGTACGCGTAGATCGCAGAATCCACTTGTGCCGCATCTTAACGGAACTTTGGATCCCGACAGACACTTGACCCATTTCCTGTACTGCAAATAATGGGATGCACCTACCCTGCCATCTCAGAATAATATCTACAAAGAGCACTTGGTAGATGTCTGTTCAGGTTAGAGAGATACCGCAATCATTTAATGTATGGTCGACTATTCGCGTCTCTAGCATGGCGCCACCATTCACGTAGACAGACATGAGGTGCACATGAATGCAACTGGGCCCACGTAGTGATGCACCCCGGTATCCTTAATATATCAAAAGAGACTGTGAAGTATATCTATGTTCCTCCCAGAACATCTCTATTACATAAGAACAGGACACATGTTAGTTTTTATGTTTGGGCTAATTGTGTGTAAGATAATGGATTATATAACAGTACAATCAATATACCGCAATCATTAGAAATCTTTGCATATCTATCCTACTTTTTAATGCAGAGTTTACCAGTAACAAGTTAGTAACTACTTAACTACCAGATTAGAAAGGTCTAGCCTTTCCCGACCTCTTTAAAGGATCGATTTCTACCAAGTTTCTATCAAGTACAAAGCCGAAATAATGCACACGGGCAAAGCTAATTGGGCTATACTAACAATAAATGCCAAATCAAACGTCCAATGTTGGTATTAATGCGCATGCTAGGAACTACCTCTGGTGTGCCAATAGAAAACGCTTTGGAGTGGACATTTTCAGAGTGGTTAATAGATGGGAATATACACCTATATCAGTGAGTCACCAGTTGTAGCAATATTCCATCCTCAGTGTGCCAAATCGACTATTTTCCCGAAATGCATGCTGCTGACAGCTAGGTTGTGGCCGGACTCAGGAACCAAATACTGCGTTTGTACAGTTATTATTTAATGCAATAATTATTTAACCATCTCATATATTAAAAAGATGAATTGAGTAAAATCGTGAAACAACCACCAGTATGTGATGGTGTCCTGGCTTCTTATAAACTCAGCAGGGGAAATTTCAGTCGCAGACGACTGGTCTTCCTCATTCCACTGCTCCTTGCCCTATCCTAGTAATGCCGAGCGTCTGGCTAGGAAGCGACAACTATCAATTTTTAAATCATTCGTTTGACTCGACCAGGATTCGAACCCACGATCTACCAAAACGGGAGACGGACGCTCCAACTCATTCGGCCATTAAAATCATATAAAAATCAGAAATCCCAGACATATATATTGTAAAATTAAGATGTATCTACTTATAAATGTGTATATCCTTAATATAAATGCAGATGATGTTGTTATACCACTTGCTTCAAAAGATTGCAGTCAGTCGACTGCTGGATCCCACACATTTCTTTTGCTTGTGATGAACCACATGAATAATGAATAAACTAAGACAAATATATCATCAAAGTGAATCTTATCTAGATCTAAATGTAGGTTTTTCTATAGGTAAATGCAGATGTCAATTGCATTGAAAGGAACTTACTTCACATTAATGCATTTATTAAGTTAGTACTGAACAGGAGATCCCTACCTTTCTAAAAATGTACTACTTTATTTGCTATTTCTATTCTGTTTTCTTGTAGTTTTGTGTTGGTTTCTGTGGATGTAGGTGCTATCCAATACATTAGTTCTGAAGTTCTATCTAGAACACAAGTTCTTAGTATTGCAATTAGAGGACGGGTTGGTGAAAGAAATTGTATTTTTAAAGCGTAGTTGCAATGCTTGACACAAAGCTGTATGACACTTAATGTTGCACAGTCAGATGGTTTTGCGTTTCTGATTTTTTAAGGTAAATATATTAGATTAATTGCTAGAATTGACCTTAAGTAACTTTTTTTTCTAAATGGTTACATTTTGGTAACAATGTCAAAATTCTGATGCAATAAGCTTCAACACTAACAATATTCTTGGCATGTCATTTTATGCAGCAACGTATGTTTAACAGATGCACCACTCTAGTATCAAATCTAGCTAAGTATTTTGGTTCCGAAAATTGTATGCTTTCATCGTACTAGGCAACTTTAAAAGGACAGCTCTTATCAACTTTGAACTAGCATTTGTGAGATGTGCCATGCTGTGACATATGCTAAATATAACTCAGTTTAACTACGTTGATGCTAAGTACACCTGAGGATCACACAAGAAGAGGGCCGCTACACAAATTAAAGATGACAACGCAGAAGCCTCGTGATCACCCGATGGTCTACGACTCCTCTCAATAAAACAACTCCATGCCTTTTACCATTCTCACCTATCATCGCCCACCAATGACTTGCAGGTCTGAGTGTCAGTTCACATTAAGCTAACTGTTCGCGCTGTTCGTTCACATAGACACACACACAAAGACCACGCTAGACAAACTCAAAATCGGTACCAATGCAAAACATGCATCATGTGAACAACATGTATCCATATGCACTCAGAAATTTAGAGATCTTCCTCTTCTCCGTTGACGAAGATAAGAAACGAAGAGCGCTGATTCTGGGCGTGGTTATAAATTTGTAAGGAGAACGCCCATTGCATTGCGCTGGTTGCCAGGGTGGGCGGCCCGAGCCTTCAGCCACCCAGGGAGCCGTCAGCTTGGGGAAGGGCGCCTACCAGTCACCCGGGGCCGGGCTCGTTCCAGCCTTAACCCAGCGACCACACACTCTGCCACTGTTGTCGTTTCTAGTCTTGGTAAATAAATGGTGTTTTTGCTGTTTGTGAAGTTGACATAACTTGGCATGTATTCATTCACCGAACGTCGTCTGCTATCGCTAAAAGAGTAGACGATTCGCACTAGGTGTTGTTGTGTAGTTCAGTGGCGGAAGATGGCGCTGTGCAGGGCCGCAGACGATGTTCAAAACGTGGAAAACACTGCCCGCGTGACTTCAGTGGTCGCGATGAAAGGCTTAACTGCGTCGTCGGAACATGTGCAAGGTCAGAGATGATGCACCCTCGAGCACGAAGCGGCTAGAAGTTATTTATCGTATTGTTCCAGACACGTGTTCTGCAGTAATACAGATATGATGTAGACCCGAACAGTTTCACGCTAATGTAGAACGCACATATCCTCATGAACGAAGCTACAGCCTGACGTGGGACGTAATTCTCTTAATCAACAGAAATGTGAGCACAGCTGTCATTGTGAGAAAAATAAACCTGTCACGTTAACATCATAAACTCAATAGAGAAGTTATCGGGGTGGGGGTTATTACAAGTTATTCGTCCTTAATTTCTTCTAATTTAAGGTTGAAAACGAGGCTAGATAATCGTCACGACATGGTTTTTTTTTCTTCTTTAGAAAAAAATCAAGTTCGACTATAAACCGTGTTCACACGGGCAATGTAAATCGATTCGTAGAAAGCGACTTGCCTAGTTCGCCTCACATTTCTCGTGTGAACGCACGTCTGATGCGGATTAGGGCTGATTCGACTCATGTGATGCGGATCCTGTAAACCACCTAAGCGAGGTAGTCTACGTGAATCGATTCCTGTGATGCGGATAATTTTGCCCGTGTGGACGCTCTGAGGTGGATTAAGCACCTCACACGCATGCGCAGTCGACACCTCAGGTTGTTGACTTTCCGGTCGATCAAAAGCGTATATTATATAATTTAATTAATGAAACCGCTATCTATGCACAGATATTTTGTTTATCATTTATTTTTAGGGTTTCACTGCCCAGCAGAAGTTTTGACCGTTCCAAACCAATACGATTCAGTAATTACATATATAGGTCGAACCCACACTCTCTGGTGACGGCGTCGTCGAACCCAAAATGGCGCTGGTTAGTCTGTACTTGCTCATGCGCAGATATCCACTTCCGCCTCGCGCAGTGTCCGTGTGAACGGGCGCCTAATTCGCCTCACCTGATTCGATTTGCCTGATTCGCCTCACATTTTGCCCGTGTGAACACGGCTATAGTTGATAATTTTAGTCTAGAAAAGTCTAGAAATACGACTAGCTCGAGCTCTAGTAGATATGCTAAGAGTTACTACTGTAGCTTGTACATGTATTTTCCCATCTCATTGTATTCATGTTGTTATTTATATAGGTTCATAACGAAGAAGGAGATTGGGCGTGATTCTGAGACCAAAGTATCCAATGTCTGGAGAGGCACACAAGTGTGTGACCGTCGCGTGTGATGGCCAGACACTTGTGTGCCTCTCCAGACATCTCGTAAAATACAACGACCATGCACTTGTGAACCTCTCCAGGCGTGTACACAGTGACCAGTGGACCCGCTCATTCTCTGTATATTGTATACACATATGTTGTAACTGTCTAAATAGTGTTGATAATGGCGGTATCCATTGCAGTGCCCAGTCAGATCAAACTTATAATGTTATATCGGACCAGTCGGTCTGATAGTGATCTTCAGTATCAATAACTGTTGTTTATTATGGGTGAAATACAAAGGAATTTCAGCGTGTGTTGACCAACATAGCTAAGATTCAAAATCAAAAGCCATTTATAAGCAGTGCATCATCACCATCCAAACTAGATAAAAGATTCACCCCGTACTTCCAGTACAGGGGTGAAGACCAGCCTCATATAAAAACGGTCGAAAAATCGGGCCAATGAAATGAGTCTTTATGAGAGCCTAATTTCACAATCTAAGAAGCAACATTTATTTTTTGTATATGTCTACCCGCTACTTTTGAGTTGGAAAATATAATAAAACATATACTTTAATGCAATTTAAAAGTGAAATCGACGGCGTTCTCTGGCCGCCATCTTGTCTTTTTGCATTCTCTCCCATTTCACCAACTCTGTGCTGATATATGTAACCATTTGACACTGGTGCCAGGCATTCGACTTCTTGTTCCATACTAACGCTATTTTCGCCCATATTTATATAAGGCTGGTCTTCACCCGTGTACTACAAGTACCGGGTGAATCTTTTATCTACACCCAAACAAACCTAAAAATGCATAGCCCGATGAAAGCATAGATTAAAAAAAAAAAAATTACCTAGATTTGATCCTTTATATCTAGCTCAGATAAACATTAAACATGCCTTGCTGTATAGAAGAAATAATAAGTTTTGTTGTTGTTTTTTTAACCCTAAATATTAAATGTGTATTGCTGTATAGAAGAAATAATAAGCCAATTTATTTTCGTTTTAAACTGTCACTGTTGAAATCTAATATGTCTGGTATTTCGACATGTATATCAACATTTACTTGGCATTTGGGGGGGGGTGTTTTTTTTAAAACTTTAAATATCTCCAAAGTTCACTCTTGAATATAGAATTGTTTCAAACTAAGGTGAACTAGATAATAATGGTCACCCAAATATAAGTTATCTATTAAAAAGATATGTCAGAAACTCAACAACATCAGACTGTGCAGCTTTAATATTCTCTATCTCGCCATCTCCTGCCCTCCTTCCTCCTCAAAGCCACACACCCTCCCACGTCACACTCACCACCAACCAGGTCCTCTGCCCACTGCTAAGAGGCGACCGCTCTCACATCCTGGAGGAGGGGGGACGGGGGGTTCAAGAGCGGTGCTCCAGGGCGGCGGCGGGACACACATAGCCCGCCAGACGGGGCTGCACTGGGCCGCTCTCCCACGACCCTCAACGTCCTACAGGGGGCGCCGTTACACCGAGAGGCTCTTCAGGGGGCGCCACTGCGGAACCGGGTCCTGAACGCCACATGTTGCTTGTGATTTTAGTGTTAAAGCTTGATTTAGGAGATAGTCACTCATGCCCCGATCCCCGAATGGGTAATTGCCTCTTTCAGGTGTTTTGTTTTTGTTTTTTGGGTGATGTTTTTTGTGTGTAGTTAATTTTTTTTATTTTTTTTAGATAGCTGCATTACGGTTCATGGTAAACAATGATATAGATGATTGACATTGGGGGCGCCTTGCTAAGAAATAGCGGGGGATTCCGCTGGTTGTTTCTAAGTAGATTCATAGAACTATCTTGAGTTAATATGAAAAGCTACGTTAAACTAAAGGGATGGAGAAACAAACTTGTTTACATTCCTTACACAACCAATGGCTTTCCATCGCCTTATTCCATAACATATTAGTTAAATCTCTGGCGTACTGAACATATTGATTACGGTCCCCATATTTCCTAAGGCACACTAGAGAAATATGATGGATTTGTTCTTATTTTTCTTTTATTCATCCTAGTTCAGTGTGCGAACATAATAATGTTAAAAACATTGGAAACATTAATTTGGAAAATTAAGTAATTCATTTTGAAAATATTATTGATGACCAGCTGCATTCTATAAACTCAGATGGTTTCATTTGGATTGGGCCGAAAATATATACTTGTCAAGATTATGTGGGCCCTTTTAAGTCACTCATAATCGGCCCTATTTACCATACCAGCAAATAACCACACGGCCGATTCGCAATAGGTTATCATTCACCAAAATATTCACTTACCTATCACACAAATAGAACCTCAAACATGATAGAACCTTTATTACACCCTGAGATTGATTGTGGATGGCTTGCTGATTGTATGGCGAAGTCAATCATTTATTTCTAATAATACTTGCATCGTTTAAGGTATGAGTGAGTGAGTTGGTGGGGGGGGGGAGGGAATGAGGGAGTGAGAAAGAGTTATGGTGATTTTAAGCCATGTCAGCAACTATGGCTATATTTATGGTCATATTCAGTAGCATCCATACAAAGTGTATGTTATTTTAAACCAAACCAATATCTATACCTTTCTAATACAAAGTGAGTACAAAATGTTAAAATTACATTTGTTTATTTTATTTTAGCGCATATTTTTGGAGGGGGTTTATATGTGTGTAAACTTCCGAGCGTATGCAGTGTGCGGCCCACCCCGCGCAATAGGGGGTGGGGGCGCAGAGAATGCTGGGAGACTGTATATACTGTATATATATATATGTATATACTGTATATATATATATATATATTTAGTAAAACCTCTCTAAATCGACCGACCTTGGGACCGACTTTAAGTGGTCGATTTAGGGAGGTGGTCGATTTAGGGAGTTAGATTGTGGTTACAATGATATTGGTGGGTCCCAAATATATATATAGTATATATATATATATATTATATATATATACATAACACCATTTTCACTTTTCTGTCAAGAGACATGAGTTAATTAATTGCCTATTTGATTTGTTAAAAGCGTGGCTAGTGGTGTTCAAAAAGAGGATGCCATGGCCCAGTCAACTACTGATAGCGCAGATGGAAAGTGGCTTGTGGTTATCAGTATATAAGCATAGCTACACTTTCATAAATATATATTGGTTTTGTAATGTTCGATATTAGATGATTCAAGTCATACTCAGCGCGAAAAGAATCTAATTTCTTCAAATACTACCACATAATCTTTACTGTGAGAATTAATACAACACTCGTTGTAATTTATATGTGTATATATAAGAAAAGTAATTTAAATGTGGTATGCTTATATGCATCGTGGATTCTTTTTCATGGTCTAATAATACATATAAATATGGCATGCATTATGTTAGTGTTTTACCTAGTACTAATAAGTCTTCGGTCAATACAGTATGGGCGTTTGGTAGCAGACGCCCATGCTTGTGTCATGTTTGGCTGTGTCGTCGCAGTTTGATTAATTGCCATCATGTTGTTATTAATCTGATCGAAGTGGCGGCGTCGGTGGAACGCATGCGCGGTGTGTGCTGATCGACAACGTCTGCAAAGTGTTTGTGTGCGCGCGCACACGTGTGTGTGCTTTGTGGTCTGGTCGCCAAGTTTTATTTCGCTATTACTAATATTAGATACACAAATGATGGTATGTTTGTGTGACAGTATCTTTTTGAGAAACCTGGTTGCCAAACCATCACCTGAAAATTCCAATGAACTATGTCTCAGAATCATTTCTTGTTTTATCATCTTGTTTTAGTATGTTTTCAATCATTAGATCTGTGATCTACCATATGCTATGATGTCATCATTTGCACGAGAGAGTGTAATTCATGCTGCATAACACAATGATGATGTCAAAAAACATTATACCAAAAGACTTACCTCGGGTTGATCTTGCATATTGAACTTAGCTACTCGTTAATTAAACAAAGCCTATGTCCATCACTTTGATATGCGCGTCAAAATCATGTTTTCACTCAGAATATCTAATTTAATATAAATGTTTCTTCAAACTAAAGTAAAGTAGATTATAGAGATGAACCTAATTTATTTATTTGAGAGATTTGGCAGAAATTCAAAACCGTAGGATTATGCAACTCTGATATGCAGGAAATGTATTACAATGCGATATTCTGATGAGCGTTGATACCGTTGTTGTGGTTTCATATTAGGCACACTGGTCATTGTTTTAGCGAGGACTATGAATTATGTGGATTCTTGTGTCTGGTTATGATCTAGTTACATCTATGAATGGATCCGATTGGGAGGGGGCAAAATGGCGAAAATGTGATGCTACTTTTAGTAAGTCTCAATTGTATACCTTTTGCTTTAAAATTTAATTTGTTTCCGATGAAGCGGCGTGGATAAGGTATTCAGATACAGTGAGTGTAGCCAAAGGGTAGCGAGTTGGGTTTTCAGTATGTATTGTTAATTGAACTGTTCCTCTTGGGTATCATTAGCATTAACAATAAACTGATGTTTTTACTAAGTAGCATTCCAAACGATGTTTAACCTGGACATATATCGGATACCGTATGTTTCTGTGTCGTTAAAAAGAAACCTTAACAGAGAATATATAAGTTTATATATCATATACATGTCTATGTATCTACGCATTTATATATATATAAATATGTATATATATATATATATATTATGGCGTGCTTCTACTGATAAAGGCTCAGCACTGATTGAAAATGATGGTATATTTCAAGCTAATCAGTCGCTCATCGACGAGTTCACAACAAATAATAAGTTGCTGTCATCATTGCCACCGATGGACACCCCAGATATATATATATGTATATATATATATTTATATAGATTAATTGAAGAGTGGTATGATTGGAAACCGATTGAAATAGCCCAACACATGTTGAGGGTCGTAGAGGCCACTACACAGGCTGTGTTTTTATCGGGAATTATCGCAATACATATATACCATTTTCCTTTATTAGGTCTCTTGATTATTTCATCATTTTAGTTTCAAATATCCCACATTCGAAGGAGTGGCTGATTTCTAGCGACATAGAAATATATTTTTATTGGGATTTAAAGTTGCATAATCCGATAGCTTTGGGTTTCTGTCACTTTTTGAGATAAATCTTGTAGGGTGATTGTTATATAATCCACCTCACTTTAGTTTGAAGTAACTTTTATTTTAAATGACTAGCTATTGAGATATCTGAAGTGAAAACATGTATTGTAAATATAATTTGGGCCAACTTGCTAAAACTCTGATACTATAGGCTTCAGCAGCAACAGGTTCCATTAAACTGACTTAATATTCCCTTCTATGCAGCAACAAATGCCTGATAAGTGATCAGGTGTCTAAGGTATGCAGGTATTGCAAGACCTCAGGGAGTTTGAAGCCCCTGCCCTGCACAGTTGTAAACCACTGCCTTGTGGTACAGGTTCTTGACAGAACTGAAGGCTAAGGGAGCAAACCCTGAACAGAAAACCATGTCACTGTTGCAGCATCAAGGGCGGTTGATGTATGGAACTCCCAACATCTCCCGACTAGCCACTGCAGGGACAAATAGTTTTGCACCTGTCTGCAAAAGCCAGCAGCACTTCAACACGTTTGCAGGCAGCTTTCATGAAATGTAATCACTCTCACAGCAGAGAACTAAATGGAGAGCAGCAGTCAAGTAATGAAAGCAGTCTTTGTCACATCGCGACCGACAGCATGATGATGATGATGATGATGTCTAAGTTAGCTTTGTAGGATCAAATTTAGGTAAGTTAAAAAAAATCTCAAATGTTGATGCTTTCATCGGACTATACAGCTTTAAACATTCGGCAAATATATATATATTTTACCTCATTACTACGCCTCTGGTTACTCCTAGCCCAGGGAGAAGGAAGCACATCCGGGTCCACCAATTAGCATAATCGGCTCACAGGAGGAGGACGTTAGTGAGCAGCTCTGGCAGTTTTTCTACATTTACTATCTTTCAAAATCGATATGTTGGTCAGTTCATGTTAGCATTCACATACTAAGTTTTTCTAAACTTTTTGATAAGTTTTCACTGTTTTACAGCTTAGTTTCGATCGTAATTGACATGATCATTAGAACAATGCATCCATTGTTCGGTTATTAATTAAGCTTCCCGTTACCAAACGCAGAGATGTTTGGCAGGAGCCAGTCACATTGCTAGGGATTTATTCCCTGGGTTTCTTTTAAGATTCCCCAATTGTTATTCTCATTAAGGCATACCTCTGAGTCCTATAGTATTTTCTTCAACTTGTTGGCAAAGAAAGCCACAGGTGGGAGAAGTTTATAGGTACTTAGGATGTGGGAGAGTCCTGCTACACTGGTTCCTACCCCTCGTTTGGATCGGTTGGTTACCCATACCATCATCCTGCGACTGTCTATTAGCTACACTACACACATGCATTAAAAACCCTTTTAACCCCATAATACATACCTAGTATTATTATACTCTAATTATCAGTGTGATATTCAGCCCTAAACAATGCATAATCATTGGTTTTAATTTTTACTCACAGTCTCCGAGCCATGGCTACGAAGTGGAGAAAGACAGAGGCATCTCATGGCTTCAGTGACGATGAAGAATGCACACCGTCGGCGCGGGTACAAAGGTCACCCTTGCCAGAATAAAAAGATTCGGACGAGGTGGGGGGGGGGGGGTACGATACTGGCCCTGGCCCAGCTGACCTAGATGAACAAGTGGCTAGACTCGTTCAACAATAAATGGAGCAAATGCTACTGTCAAGAGTCGCGGCCTCTAAGAAAAGGCGGACTAAGGTCCCGCTAAATTCTGATGAGTCTGAATGGGAGGACCATTCAGAAGATCAGGCCTCGTCTGACGATGAGTCAGAAGAGGAGGTGGTTGTGTCTGCACATAAATGCCAACATAAGAGGAAAGAACATTCATCGGAGGGGTATGAGTACACGAGGGCCCGCAAATAGAAGCCTCTCATGAAGAAGAGCAAGAAGAAGACAAAGAAGAGGAGGAAACACAAATCTTCTTCCTCTGACTCCTTGTCAGACTCGTCTTCAACGAGCTCCCTACTCAGACACCAAGCTAAATCCTGTGGTAAGAAAACAAAGAAGTGCAAGGTGCAACAGCACAAAAAGATCCACATAATGACACTTATGAGGATAACTATTCAGAGGCACATCAATACTTTCAAGCTCTCCGAAGTGATCATTACGATGGCCGAGATATTCATGGGGATCAAAGGGATCCCGGAATCCCTCATTAAAGAAATGGATCCGGTAGTGAAGCTCAGCGAGGAGCGCAAACAGTTTGAGGCAGCACTGCATACAGCACACAAAGGGATACGCTCGGCGCCAACAGTCACCCCGCCCATAGCAAACAGAATGATGGCCAAGAACAAGTTCTCATTGCTATATGACGACATGAATGGGGGATTGCTTTGCTTACGGCTATGAGCAACTTCCTCTCATACAGAAGATTTGAGAATGTCTTCAAGGCGGTCTGCACTGACGCAGGCAAGGAGGTTGCTAGGTCAAAGAAGATTACGGACAATGATGGGAAGGAATATACCCTATTCCTTGCAGCGAAGCCGATTAAGGGCAAGCCACTCATGGTGGTCAGCTCCAGTACTTGTTTAAACAAGTGGAGATGAGTTCCAAGTGTGGCAAACACATGGAAACAGACCAAGTTAAAACCTACAATAGCCCAAGTATTAAGATTTCTAAGAATTCTAGAAGATGAAGGATTAGGATTTAGTGCAATTATTGCTGCAAGATGTGCATTATCGATTATTCTACCAAGAATAGATGGACAAATGATTGGGAAACATCAGTTGATAGACTGGTTCATTACATAGGGGTATGAAAGAAACCCACCCAAACCAAAATTTAATAGGTTTTGGGATGTGTCGATAGTATTCAAGTTATTCAAGTTATGGCCTAGCAATAGACATTTATCAATGAAGGAACTAGGATTTAAATTAGCAGTTCTTTTACTGCTAGTTACGGGACATGGAGGCCAAATAATTGTGGCACTCATTGGATGGACTAGAAATAGATAAGGATGAAGCGAAATTTGATTTAGAGACATTGCTAAAATCGAATCGCACAGGGGACCCACTGTCCACAGTACATGTAAATAGTTTTCCGGAAGATAAACGGATACGTTTAGTTTCAGCCATTAGGGCTTGTATATCCAAGTCACGGGGAATTAGAAATTCCAGACAGCTTACTAATCAGCTTTATTAAACCGCATGAAGCCATCTCGAGAGACACACTTGCAAGATAGAACATCAAGGTGCTTAAACAGGCAGCAGTCAACACTGGACACTATGTGGCTCACTCAACGAATGGAGCCATGGTTTCCAAGGCAAGACAATTAGGAATCTCGGTAAAGAGAATCCTTGCACTTGCTGGGTGGAAGACAGCTAGATTGTTTGCAAAACATTACAACAAACGACTAGAAAAACCAAGCGGCCTAGCAACTCGTCTACTCACCAACTAAAGACAGTTGAGAAACAAAATAAAATTTTGCACTTACATATATACATAGTATTGTTACAACATTAAAGTATAAAAGGATAAAAAATGAGATTACGTAAAAGTCTCCCTGGGCTACGAGTAGCCAGAGGCGTAGTACCGAGGTAAAATAGTTTTATGAATCTTATCTGGGTACAGATGATGGATAACTGGTGTTTTCCCGAGGTACTAGCCTCGGATAGTGGTGGGTCAGGGCCTACCCAGCCTACCCTACCACGACTATCACGTTTCGCTAGAACCAAAACGAAAACACAATAAGTATCCATATAGAGTTAAAATAATTTGTTATCCTATAAATTATGTAAAAGATTGCTGGACCTGGATTTGCTTCCTTCTCCCTGACCCATGAGTATTCTAGTCTAGTACCTCGGGAAAACACCAGTTATCCATCATCTGTACCCAGGTAAGATTTGTATAACTATAATATATATATATATATATATGTATATATATTTATATGACATATAATATATAGACTATATCCTTATCCTATGTCCAATATTCACATGTCTAGATATATATGGAGAAAGAAAGTTGCATGGACTGAAATAAATTATATAAAATAACCGAAAAGGACAAATATGAAAAAGGGAAGATCAAAGAGACAGGCAGTTAGAAAAGAAAGAAAGAAATAGAAACCCAGTGACAGACAGAGAGGCGGAGTAGAAGCGAGGTATACACAAAAGGTAGCTGGGAAAGGTTGAGCCCTGTGACAGATAGTGTATAGAGTAGCTCGCCACTGACTCACTGAGCAGGTGTGGTGACACCGCCCGGTGCAGGTGAGTGGTTCCCGGTGTCACGTGACGGGGTCTGGTGTGGGGTGGGGTGTGTGCAGGGCACGTGTGTGAAGGGGGAGGCAGGCAGACTGCGCACCTGCAGCCCGATCTGTGGGTGTGTTCTTTTTAACCTACTTTCCACTATACTGAATCATATTGAGATGTGTTTTTCTTCTAAGAGGATAAATTTGGGCATATATATCTTCACAAATGCAGAATCTATGGATGTTTCCCCCAAATAATTTATGCAACTATCCAGTTAGTGGCATTGAACAGTAGTAGAACGGGCTATTGGCGCCATAAGAAGGGTCGAGGTGGGGGTGGGGGTGGGGGTATGATAGCAGCTGTGTACACATGTATAGGCGCCTTTGTAACAGCTGTAGATGTGAATCTATCATTCCCTCCACTCACCGACCTCTCTAAAAATCCATCAATATATAGAGTATTAATAACGTGATTGATAACTTCTTCACCTTATTTTTTATTTTTTTTTATTTTTTTTTTATTGAGGCTGTATTTATACTGTCCATAGCATATATGCCTGGGTATTCAGGCTTGTTTTCAATGCTGGCCAGCTGTAGTGTTGGTGTTATCTTATCACACAGTAGCTGCTGATAAGGTATTTGATTGCCTGCATTTCAGCAGCAGATAGATAGTTGGTTGGTCTGGTTAGTAGTCTATGTTAATTTTTTTGGAATTTCTTGGCATATATGTGTTTTATTTTTTCTACTCTTACTACTAGACTAGCCTACTCCTATTTACATATCATAGGTTTGTACGTAGCAATGTGGTGTGCTATCTGGCTATTTTTGGCATGGTTACCTTCCATTGGGAGTCCCGCTGGTGGGCCGTGACATATCACATGCCCCTTCGCAGTGCAGCTTAGTGGGGGTTTCCTAGCCTTATTTTGCACAGATATTTTTTGTATGTTTTTAGGTCAGGAATTTGTCGTTCCTTTACTGTTTGGCATTCCACACTTTGGCAGCCATTTCCAGCCATTTCCAGTGTGCTTCTCTCGTGAGCTTTTGTATGGCTTATATAGTTGATTATAAACATGTTATATATAATGCGATCAAGCAAGTTAACCAAATGTATTATTATGTATATCGTGTATTAATAATATACATTATTGAAATTTAGGATCGGTGGGTGGATATACATGGATATATAGAGAGCGAAAAAGGGAAAGTGGGAAATGCATGCGTCGTGAACAGTTATTATAACATATGGTCGTGAAATGGCATGCGTCATGCAGAGGCATGACGTCATGTTGCGGTAAAATAATGCATAATCAATACATCAAAGAGGGGCTCGATAGATTATGTCACCACCCACTCGCATGACACATCGCAACAGACTTAAAGCTACATAGTCCGATGATAGCATATATTTTTCTAAACCAAATCAATTATCTAAATTGTATTCTAGATATATCCAACTTGGATACTGGTTCACTTATTAAGCATTTTCTGCTGGATATCAGTTTAATATCTAAATGTTTACTGCTGAAACACATTGTGTCAGTTTTGGTGTGTTTGTCCAAAGTAATTTGACATGTTTGCACTTCAAGTTCAAATATCTCAAAAGTTAGCAATTTAAAATAAAAATTACTTCAAACTAAAGTAAGTTAGGTTATGCAAATCAACCTAATATCTAAATAAAATTTACATGAACGCAAAACCATCGGACTATGCAACTTTAACTGAACCCTGCTGTTTACTCCTCCTCTCCGCCCCCCCCCCCCCACCCCCATACACACACTGCCTGTGTCGGTGCCATGCACGTGCGTCGCCTGTCCAGGTGGACCTTCCTAACGACACCTGTGGAGCTGTCCTCCTGCTGTCCTCCCCTCTCACTCACAACACCCCGTTCTCACTACACACACAACCCTCTCCAACCACGTCCCTCTATTCTTGAAGATGTATACTGCCTATCATGGATAAGTATTAATACTAGTGTAGTGGTCTGCACTGACCTCTCAGGCAAGGAACCACATAGACAGGTAGGTGTGGGTAGTGTGGTGATATCAGGGAACCTAGGTGGTTTAATGATTAGGACACTGGCCCAGAATGCAAAGAGATGTGGGTTTGAGTCCCACTCTAGGTGCAATATTTCCCATCTTCATCACTCCCATGACACTGGATGCCGTGACCATGATTCTGTACAAGCTATGTGCTGTATAGTTGGTGAACCTACCCTGTGTATGTGTAAGTGCACTGCCTGTATGTATGTAATTGTAAGCATTAAAAGACTTACAATTCCAGGGGACGAGTGTAGTGGTCTGCACTGACCTATCAGACAAGGAGCCAAATAGACTGGTAGACGTGGTTAGTGTGGTGATATCAGGGAGCCTAGGTGGTGTAATGTTTAGCACACTGGCCTGGAATGCAAAGAGATGTGGGTTCGAGTCCCGCTCCAGGCACAATATTTCCCATTTTCATCAACCCCATGACAATAGTCTTGTTTTCACCATTAGACAGTTGGTCAGAAAGCATGAGCGTACACTTTTACCGACCCAAGGGATTTTTAACCTCCCAGACCACATAGACATGGCAACTGGATTTTGATTCTGCTGTAAGTTATACACAGTGGTGGAAATCCAAATTGGTAGGGGTGATGGCATGGGGAATCGAACCACCGACGTCCAGATTAGGAGGAGGCTGACCTAGAAAAAAAGTCAGACACTCTAATCACTCCACCACAGAAAACAACACGTAACTACTACACGAGCCACGCCCACTGCCCAATCAACCATGCCACACCCAGTCCTTGGAACTAAAGCTAGACGTTTAAGTTACATCGTTGGAAGGTTTGGAGTTTCTGCCTTAAAAAAAAAATATATATATATCAATATATATATATATCAATATATATATATATATCAATATATATATATATATATTAGATTGATTTTTTTATATTATTTACCTTGCATGAGCTTGAAGTAACTGTTATTGTAAATGGCTAACTTTGGAGATATTTGAAGTAATACCATAGACATTCAGACACCATAAATTCACCAGTTAGAAGTACTATTAAACTGACTTAGTATACCCTTCTATGCAGCAACACATGCTTAATAAGTGCAACAATATTTAAATTGGAGAAAGTAATCTAGATGAGTATCTTGGTTTTGAAAATGTTATGCTTAAGCTGACCGCCAGGCGAGTATCAGATCTGGATCGTCGCCCAAGCGCCACCTACCGGTGGCGCCTAGCCGGCTCCAACCGGAAATTGCGCGCGCAGCTAGCACCTGGAGACGCGCGCTAAACGCAATGCAAATCAATCACTCATGTGTGATAGTTTAATGGTCTACCTGTTCGACACTTTTGTTTGCATTTGGTTTTATTTGAGTTAATTTATTTGGCGGTATTTTTTAAATGTCTTTGTGTTCGATTGGACATCAGCAAAAGCAGGCGATTGAAATGCACGTCGTGGTGTTTGTGTTCAGGGGAGTGCACAATCAGTCATATTGGTCTGGCCGCCGCCATGGCTATATGCAGTTCAAAGGAGGAAAATTATCTCAAATTCAAACAAACAAAAAAGACACCTTTTAACTCGGATCTCCTTTCTGATCGTCATATACATAAACAGCCGATCCGACTCCGAATTAAATAGCACCGCTTAATTATTCCTACCCTTACTATACCACTCTTATTAAAGCCAGACTGTGCATTGTTGAGAAATCGCATCCAGTTCTACCCCTGTAGACTTTTAACATTTATCGGGCGTGGTGGGTAAAGCGCGGGCCTCGCGTGCGAGGGATCGGGAGTTCGGTTCTTGGTCGAGTCAAACCACTGACTTATCAAATTGATACGTGTTGCTTCCTAGCCAGATACTCAGCATTAATAGGATAGAGCAATGGCTGGTTAGCTCAGTGTCAGGATAATATGACTGAATGGGGTATCGGGTCATGGTGCCAGCGGCCTGATTTCCGAGTGGGGCAGCATTATAAAGTCGCCATGACTGTGCAATGTCACTAGTCGGCACCCACCCTGATATAACCTTAGATCTTGCCAGGACGTAAAACTCCCACAACCAACCAACCTTTTAGCATTTTAGGGGAGCAAGACAATTCCATTTGGCTTCTCTGGCTTGGGGGGAGGGGTGCGGGGTGGGGTGGGGGGAGACGTTGGGTAAGTTATGCACACCGGCTAATTGTGTGCATTGTGGGTGCCCGGTTTACTGTCTACCTACCGGTCGGTCTGCACCCCGATGTCGGGGCCGATTCACGACGCAGTGCCGGAGTTGTACACGAAAAGTCGCTTACGTCTGAGACGCGGGCGTTGGATGGGGGTGGGGGGGGGGGTGGAGACGGCGTGGGACGGGGATGCAGACGGGGTGGAGACGAAAAGTTTGCTTTATTTAACGACGCCTCTAGAGCACATTGATTTTTATCATCAGCTATTGGACGACAAACATATGGTCATTCCGAGGAGGAAACCCGCTGCCGCCAGATAGGCTACTATTTCCGATAAGCAGCAAGGGTGTGGAGACAGGGTGGAGACGGCGTGGGCCGAAGTGGAGACAGCGTGAGACGGGGTGGAGACGGTATGGAGATGGGGGGGGGGGGGGGGGGGGGTCTTGAGGGGAGAGGCGCCAGAAGGTAGAGGCACATGTTGATGCGCTCTGCTGAACATGTCACTATTGTCAGTGACGTGGTGGTCTTAACTTAGAATCACTTATTTGGACATGGTTCACCACTTATATGTATATACATATACACAGATATATGTGTATAGAGAGAGACTAAGAGTGATAGATCAAGGTTGAGTGTGTTGTTGTTTTACGTCCTAGCAACATGTATGGTCATATCAGGACAGGTGCCGACTTGTGACAATGCGCGTCATTTATCTAAAAGATATCACAGAAACTCAAAACCATCTGAGTACATATGACTTGAATTAAATGTCATTTAAAATCACTTTTTAAGAAGTCATCATCACGTCGAAGGAAGACATAACACACGCGATTTAGGAATATATGGATACTGATATGGTGTGGAAGAGGAATGGCGGGAAAGTGTAGATGTCGAGGACAGCGGATTCGAGGGCGACAAGACTAGATCTGCGCTTCACCCGGCCAGGATGGGCGCTGATGTTCACTCAGGAGGCGACATTCTCCATCTTCCCATTCCCGAACTAGGACTCCAAGCAGAGACAGGGGGAGACCAAGTAAGTGGTGACCTAATGGTTTTGTCCCCGTAGTGAATGCATAGTATTAAGTGACGATTCCTTTTTTCTTATTTTAACCAACTTGGCTTGAGACAAAACAGTCTCCACACATACATACACATACACTCTCTCTTTCCCATCAAGCAGAACACTAAGCAGACACCGGCCGGTCGACCTTTATTTGAAACCAATATAGAATACGGGAATAGCATGCAGTAAACTGTGTATGTGCATTATCTCACATATCCACTGCAAAGCAAACTCATCCACAAATAGCACAACAGAGTTAAAAATATTCCGATATACAGCATAGGACTATTAGGAGGGAATGCAAATGTTCTATTACTGATCAGTGTCCGTGACCAGGCGCATGTATGTATATACATATGTATGGGTTGGTGGTGCCTGAGTGGGATGTAAATAGACATAGTGGTGCTGCCAGGTCTGGGTGTGAGGGCACTCAGGGCCTACCCCCTCTGCTGGGATAGGGATCACCATACTCAAAGGTCAAGGTTGGTAGTGGCCATGGGGCCATACAGCTTGGTGGTGGTGGGCAGACCACTGGTATCCTTGGGGACCAGGAATGCTGGATTCCTATTGGTAGGGCCAAGAATGCTTGTTTTCCATTGGGGGAAAAGGGTGGGGTGATACTCTACAATGAACCCATGTAACTGTATAAGGAATACATCAGATGGCTTGACTCTGTCTTCTTCTTTACACTTCATACTCTTTCTTTCTCTTTGTCTGTATTGATTTCACCATAGCCTGCCTACAGAGCCACAGATTCAAGCCTTAGATTTTACAAGAGTGAGCAACCTCCTAAGAACGGTCTATCCTACCATGCCCTTACCGAAATGAAAATGATACCGGACCGGTTTCACGTACATGGACAAAATCGTTATTGGAATAAAACCGGTGGAATAAAACGCTGTAAAGCATCAAGTATCTTAGCATAACAAATTCTAATCTCAGGTGGTATGTAGCTGTCTATATAGAATGTAGGCCCCTGGGTTCCGTGTGCATAATCCGATGAGGCATCAACCTTTCAAAACCAAAACAATTACTTAGATTTGATTCGACATATTTAACTTACTTACTGATGCACTTATTATGCATTTATTGCCACCTAGAAGGGAATACTGAGTAAATGTAATAGAACATGTTACTGCAGAAGCCCACAGTGTCAGAGTGTTGGTGTGCTTGTCAAAACAAATTTGACATGTTTGCACTTCAAATATCTCAAAGGTTAGCCATTCAAAATAAAAGTTGCTTCAAAAAACAAGTAAGGTAGATTACAACAATCAGTTTACTTATTTATATATATCTCAGAAAAGTGACAGAAACTCAAAACCATCGGACTATGCAACTTTAAAAGGCGTTGCTTTGTTTGACCTTTGACCTTTCATGGGTTTGCCGGGGGAGTTTCGTGGAATTGGCTTGGTGGTAACCAGGGACGGCAGGCCGGGTGTTTGTTGGTGGAGAGTTCACGTGTGTGAATTGTTGGGTAGTATTGGACGCAGGGTTCGTACGCGCCTGGAAAACCCTGAAAAAACCTGGAAAATAAGGTAATGTATTCAAGTGCTTGAATCACCTTGAAAATCATCTTGCGGTCTGGAAAACCCTTAAAAATTATAATTTATATGTCAAATAAAATATAAATGCCTAAAATGTAAGTTCTTTTTTCATTTCTTTTTGTTATATAGCTCATGATGTGAAAATTATACTGATGCAAAATCCAAGTGATAGCATCGTCATATTGGAAAAGAAAGTTTTCACTTTTAGCTCGGAGAGGTCCTGCAATTTTGGTAAAGTTGACCTGAAAAGTGCTTGAAAACCCATGGAACCCCCATTCTTTCAAGTGTATGAACCCTCTGGACGATGTGTGAGGAGTGTGGGGGTTTGAGAAGTGCATGGCTGGGCTATATGTGGTGTTGGACAGTGTGAGAAGACGTCGGGGGGGGGGGGGTGTACGATTGTTTGTGGGGGTGGGGATATAGAAGAAGGGCGTGCGTTAGAGGTGTAGAGAGGTGTGGGATGGGTCAGGTGGGATGGGGAGCTGGGGTTGGAGCTGGGGCCGGACTGGAGTTGGAGCTGAGGCTGGAGCTGGGGTTGGAGCTGGGGTTGAAGCTGGGGCCGGGCTGAGTTTGGTGCTGGGGTTGGAGTTGGGGCCGGACTGGGGTTGGAGCTGAGGCTTGAGCTGGGTCCGGGCTGGGGATGGAGCTGGGGTTGAAGCTGGGGCCGGGCTGAGGTTGGAGCTGGGGTTGGAGTTGGGGCCGGACTGGGGTTGGAGCTGAGGCTTGAGCTGGGTCCGGGCTGGGGTTGGAGCTGGGGCCCGGATGGGGTTGGAGTTGGGGCCGGACTGCGGTTGAAGCTGGGACCGGACTGGGATTGGAGCTGAGGCTGGAGCTGGGGCCGGGATGGTATTGGAGCTGGGGCTGGAGCTGGGGCCGGACTAGGGTTGGAGCTGGGGCCGGGATGGTATTGGAGCTGGGGCTGGAGCTGGGGTTAGAGCTGACGCTGGAGCTGGGATTGGAGCTGGGTCCGGGCTGGGGCTGGAGCTGGGGTGGAGTTGGGGCCGGACTGGGGCTGGAGCTGGGGTTGGAGATGGGACCGGACTAGGGTTGGAGCTGGGGCCGGGCTGGGGTTGGAGCTGGGGCTGGGCTGGGGTTGGAGCTGGGGCTGGAGCTGGGTCCGGGCTGGGGTTGGAACTGACGCTGGAGCTGGGATTGGAGCTGGGTCCGGGCTGGGGTTGGAGCTGACGCTGGAGCTGGGATTGGAGCTGGGTCCGGGCTGGGGCTGGCGCTGGGGTTGGAGTTGAGGCCGGACTGGGGTTGGAGCTGGGACTGGACTAGGGTTGGAGCTGGGGCCGGGCTGGGGTTGGAGCTGGCGCTGGAGCTGGGGCTGGAGCTGGACCTGGGTTGGGACTGAGACTGGAACTGGGCCTGGCTTGGAGTTGTGGCTGGGACTGGGGCTTGGCGACTCGGACAGGGTTGTGCATGATAGGCTTTGGGCAAGGCAAGGTGCAGCCTTTTCGACGGGAGCCGGGAGGTGGTGTCAGTCAGTGCACGTTCAAGTGATGTCGGACGGCACCGGTTGGAGCAAGGCAGAGCAGCGCGAGCATGGACCAGTGTGTGGCGGCTTTCTGCTGGAAAGGTCAGATGCAAGGTCAGATGCAAGGTCAGATAACGCATGATTCATCAGAGAACTATGGAATGGATGCAAGAGGTTCGGCTGGTGCAGGTTCCCCCTCATTGATCATACAGCTACGAGTACGAGGCTGTAGCTAGTGGGACGGTTGGTTGGTGGGTAAACATTGCTATATTAGGATATTGATAGGGGTTGGATAGGGGATAGAGAGGGATGGGTGTTTCTGGTCAGTGTGGGTATGTGGCAGAATACAATATATAATGCCTTCATTATAAAAGTGTGTCTATCGGGGTGGGTGAAAGTCGTTAAGTAATCCAGGGGTGGGGGCTTCTTATCGAAGCAATGCAATATACTCGGTGCCCTGAGTGTGTGTAGCTATGTTGGCCATTCTGAGATTATAGATCAACATGAATTACAGTGCTTACCTAAAACAATCAATAGTTCATTCCCCTCAAGTTTGGCATCACCGACCAGCTTTGTGTGTCAGTCGCATGACTATTCCATTAGCTACTCCTTAGTGTTTCCTGATAATGACATAATGGAATATAGATTAATGACAACCATCACCTCCTGTTGGACTTGGGAGTGTTAGCCGGTGACCCATGGTCAGTCAGCACGCTTACATGTGCCGTGTGAAGTATCACAACTTCCTATACTACTCACGATGTGCGTGTCACAAGTGACATTAAAAGGGATGGATTCTTTCCGCTGTATCCCATATGGGTTACGAGTGCGAATGTTAACTTTGTTTTAGGTCATTTTCAACATCATCACTCCCATGACACTCACAAAGTATGATCACTCGTACACCCACCTCCTGAAACCACATTGGGTAATCCCGCCCGTCCGTCCCCCCTCCCCCTTTCCCGCCCCGTTCCTCACCGATATCAGTACTCTATTTGACGTTTCATTCTACCACCAGGAACCAATGGGTTTTATATTGAGTAATATATGAAATCTTTCCACGAAAGCTACACATTTAACTGCACTCTTGCCAAAATTAATTTGCCATGTTTGCACTTCAAATATCTCGAAAGTTAGCCAATTAAAATAAAATTTACTTCAAACTAAAGTAAGACAGGGTATAATGATTGACCTAATACATGTATCTAAGAAAATGACAAAACCTCAAAACCATCGGACTATGCAACTCTAATAGTAATATATTGTTATTCAATGGCACGGTAAATAGAGATGTATATCAAATTACAATTGATTAAGTTTGTGGTGGAGTTGGGTGGGGTAGTAGGGAATTTTGTTTGGTTTTGGGATCACTGTTGGGGTTTTGGTTGTTCTTGTTCAAGGCTAGTATGGGGTGTTATATCTGAATAGGTTCCTTAATTCATATATAAAATATATCATTGTTATACCTTGGTTGAACTATCTTCTTCATCATTCCATCTGTTCATAGATCTCGCTCGATGTTTTTCTCCCCCTCCCTCTTTCTCCCTCTTTCTCTCGCTCCATCATACTCTCTCTCTCTATCTCTCTATCTCTCTCACTCTCGCTCTCTCTGGCAGCATGCGTGGGCTTAGACCAGCGCGTGTTGTAACTAAGCAACAGCTTCAACAGGTCTCCGCAGTCGAGGTCACAGTAGACGGCGCCAATGTGTGCACTTACTAACAAATCCATAACAGTAGGCCCTAATAGCTGGACGGTTATTTTTACTCGTGTTTTATGTTTGTATTTGTGTTTATTTAGCTCTCATTATTCCAGTATTCCTTTTTGTAGAAGTATGCATCACGACACAATTCTTCTTGAGAATGTATGATTTGACTGATTATGCAACTTATACTATGAGTTAACATACCGCGATCTAAATAATATACACGTGGACGTTGGATCCGGGAAAAGCGCGTTGGCATCAACTATCTACAAAACGGGGACCCGACAGGTGGAGCCACGCGCTGAATGTCGTCTGTCCTGCCGTCTGCTTTTGTCTGCGCGCGACCGGAAGTGTGTTTACACGCCGCGCCACTTCGCGCTAGGCGCGGCGCGTCCCAGGGAACCTCGCGCTCACATTTCGCTAACCTTTCACGCATGCCCATCGACATGTTTGCAATTTACTAGGCACTAAGCGACGCTCGTCTATGTAGGTGGCATAAATATATCTTTGTGATGAGTATATAATATATGTATATATACATATATATATATGTATGTATGTGTCATGGGGGTGATGAAAATGGGAAATACTGCGCCTAGAGCGGGACTCGAACCCACATCTCTTTGCATTCCGGGCCAGTGTGCTAACCATTACACCACTAGGCTCCTGATATCAATACACTCCCACGCTACCTGTCTATGTGGTTACTTGCTGAGAGGTCAGTGCAGCCACTACATCGTCCCTGGATTGTAAGTCTTGTATATGTTACAATTACATACTACAGCAATGCACTACACATGTATACACAGGGTAGATTCAACAACCATATAACGCATAGCTTGTACAGGGTATTGATCACGGCAACAGTGTCACAGGGATGATGAAAATGGGAAATATTGCGCCAGAGCGGACTCGAACCACATCTCTTGCATTCGGGCCAGTGTGCTAACATACACCACTAGGCTCCTGATTCAATACACTCCCCACGCCTACCTGTCTATGTGGTTACTTGCCTGAGAGGTCAGTGCAGACCACTACATATGTATATATATATATATATATATATACTTCAATAGCTTTAAATAATAAATGACAAAATTCATACTTGTTAGCTTATATATTTTAATTATATATATATATATATATATATGTGTATATATATATATATATAAATATATATATATATATATATATATATATATATATTTGCTTTTGGGAGCTATTTCTATCGGTTAATCTTCGCTCAAATCTTTACTGTTTTAAATGTTGATAACAATAGTGTTTTCCCTTCTTCTTTTTTACTATTGTCAGGTTGGGAGTAAGGGCTGGGGTTGGACCCCGGGGGATGTGCACTGGAACGGGCCGATGATGCCTCGCTCCCGGGATGGAGGGCTCCCGTGCGGGAGGTACACACACTCCACAGAGCGTCTGGCATCCCACGTGTTTGATTGTTGACGCTGCCATGGCGACGATCAATTACCCGGCGCGTGGTGCGCCCAGGTGGCGCTGGGTGGCGCCAGTGTACCGCAGCTAGGGCGGGCCGTGGGCAGCACAAGCGCGACAGTTCAAACAAGCGGCGGAGTGCGGGTTGGCTGGTTGGTCGTTGTAGTTTTACGTCCTGGCAACATCTAAGGTCATATCAGGATGGGTAGTGATTTGTGACAGTCTGCACTCATTATGACTTTATAGTTCTGCCCCACCTGGGAAATCAGGCTGCCAGCACCATGACCCGATATCCCACTCAGTCACATTATCCTGACACTGAGCAAACCAGTCCTTGCCGTATCCTATTAATGCCGAGGGCCAAGCTAGGAAGCGACAAGTATCAATAAGTCATTTGTTTAACTCGACTGGGAACCGAACTCCTGATTTCCCGCATGCGAGGCCTGCGTTCTACCGATTCGGCCACCGCATAGTTCAAACAAGCGGCGGAGTGCGGGAGGGATGGGGTGAGGTGGGGTCACCTCGGCTGGCAGACTCCACTCAACAAATACGCCCCCCTCATCCCCCCACATCCATACACACCAACACACCTACCCTCCCTCAACGAGGACACGGGCTTAATTACGCATATTTCGCTGTGAATGTGCTATATTGATTGACTGGAGTTGTGCGTCCTAACAACATCTAAGGTCATACCAGGACGGCTACCGATTTGTCGCAGGTCACACTGGTGACTGTTTTATAGTACTTCCCCATTGGGATACCATGCCATCTGCGTACTGGTTCTAAAGAAGGCCGACTCAGTAATGTTATCTTCTCACTAAAACAATCAACTCTTTGCGATGCTGACTGCCAGAAAGAGGACACCACTCAGTATCGGTTTTCACACGACTTTTGTTCACTAAGTAAAGTGGTGAACTCTAATATCTAGACGCATTGCGGTGTGGACAGGATGTAAGGCTAACGTGAGGATTATGATTTGATTATGTTGAGCATAATATAGATATGTTGTGCATTGGTGTTGTGCATTATATATCCGAGTCTGGGATTTGGTGCATTACACTTGGGATGCACTTATAAATAACACTGGCGCATGTAATTGGTTTTGTTGGGGTGGGGTTAAGTGAATGTGTATGGCCTCCCAATGCTAATGTCTCGATCTGGCCTTGGCTGAGTGAGCAATAGCATGCTCTGGTCAAATTAAGTCAGCTATGAGTGATTTCCTTTATAAATATAACAGTATGCAATGCGTGCAATACGACATATTATGTATTTAACACAATTAAAACATATCGACTACGCCTAGTGTGTTTTGAGTGTGTACATGTGTTATAAGTTTGGATATTGCTCAGTCCCTATGGTGGATGTGTCTATTTTCGCCCACTGGTCTGCTTGGCGGCATGTCCCCGTCGTTACATTGTCTTGTGGCGGCGTGGCGAGCCGGGCTGGCGGCGCGGGGCGCGGCCCCCAGTCAGCCTGTCGTCGTAGGGCGCCTCCCTCCCCTGGGAGTCTGATAGCGGGGCGGGGCGAGCTGCTCCGAACGGCTCCCTGCAGCTCCGACTGGCTCCGAGGGGCTCCGATTGAGTCGGCGGAGTGGCTCCAGACACCGCTATCTGAAGACTGCTGGCACCGCTCTAAGAAAGCCGCTGCCAGGAATAGGGATTATGGCGAATGGAGGGGAGCGCGGGGTGGAGGTTGGGTAGGGTGGAGGGTCTGCCTTTGGCGGGCAGGCGGGCGGCTGGGTAGCAAGGGACGCCACCAGGAGGCGCCACCAAGGGGCGGCGCCAGGGAGAACCACTGATCGGAAGACTTTTAAAAAGAAATAATGACTTATGTGCGAAGGAACTTTTAAAAAGTCACAACTTGGATTAATATCAATGGATGACGTGGCACACGCTCCTCTTGCATACATGTGTATCTTAATATATGATACTTAAGCGGTCAAATGCAATCCAGACATCGCATTCCTTTTGTGGTGTAAAGCTGGGGTAGAAATCTTTCCTGAGATCCAATAGCTATATTTGGATGAAATATGTGAATGCTTACAAAATGCATGATTTTAATTGTACATCTTTTTTGATTCAGGAGTTTTGACTTGTGATTGGCTATCACATAACAGAAACTATTATATTGATCCGGAACCAGTGTGATTTATGACTCGATGAGACTACGCAGGTTATTGGAAAAGGCAATGGACATCACGATAAAAAAAAGGTATTCCCTATATGATCACCCATATGTTGTGTACTACTTTATATGGGTGACCCCTTTTCACAGTTGGGCCAGGTGGCGCCACCAACCCGAACCCTACCAGTGGCGCAAATACTGTCGCTCGCGCACTGGAATTATTTGCATACACACAGGAAAGCAGTTCTCTTATATATATATATATATATCTAAATATTGGATATATCTATAATAGATATATCTATATATATATGTATGATTATATTTATATAGAATATTTATATATATATATATATTATATATATACAGTTAAACCTCCCTAACTGACCACCTCCACAGATTGACCACTCCCCTACATCGATCGCTTTATTTGGGTCCCAACAATACCATTGTAACCATATTCTAACCCCCTAAACCGACCACCTCCCTAAATGGACCGCTTCAAGTCGGTCCCAAGGTCGGTCGATTAAGAGAGGTTTGACTGTATATATATATATAGACCCTATCTGGTTAGTGGGTGCCATGGACCAATCGGTATGAGAACTAACTGCCTTGTGGGCTTGAATCGCAGTCGAGTCAAACCAATCCCTTACAGAAAGGTGTGGTTGTCGTTACCTACCCTGGCAGTTGGTAAGGACTGGTTTAGCCAATGTCGGGAAAATGAGACTGATGTGTATGGTAGCTCAATGGAGCAGTTCTATAAAGTCACAATCAGTACGCACCGTCATCACTGGTCATGGTTTGATATAAGATGTTCCTAGGTTGTAAAATCTCAAGACGCAAACACCCATCTCGAGGACCACCAAAGGCAAGCTCAGAAATAAATTATACATACACACAATAATTATATAATTGCGAAATTTCCACATCTACAGAAAGATGTGAGTCGGCAACAGATGCATTGTAAGATTGTCAGATAATATGTACATAGAGTAATTCGGGCAATATATATGCGTATGGAGGAGAGCAAATCTACATTATCTCTATTCGGGTGTTTTTTAAAGGTCTTTAATTGATTTATGTGCATTGTTGGTGTCGTTGATGCAAATAAAGGAAGACTGAAAACTGTTATCAGTGAAGTAACCGTATAACTCTTTTTCTTTTGTATTAATCAAATATGGGGCTATTAACTTTCTCATTTCAGTTATAAAATTAAATAAAAAGAAAAGGGGGAAAGTGCCTTACGTGCGTAATATCACTTTCTTCTTCTTTTCAGTTGAAGACATAAGATTTTTATTGAAGATTTGGAATACGTGATCTATCTATCTATATATATATATATATATATATATATATATATATGACGATATACTATCGGCTATTGTAATCAGTCATATATTGCGCGACATGTTTGCTTCCGGCGATGAATTGATGCTTTATTAATTCATTAATTAATTAGTTTAAAATGAGATGGGGGAGATTTTTATTGGATTGAAAAGTAGCCCAACGACTAAAACATCTCGTCATCGGGGTATGGCTTCTACTATACAGAGATGCCGGTGATGCGGATTCCGAGGGACACCAGTTTGCCAGGGACACTTCCATTCAAATGCATTGTCAATGGCCGTGAGCAAATCTTCATACAGAAGAAGTCAAATATCTCTCAAATTACACCACCTAGACACAAACCGCTTGGAACACATATAGAAAACATGTTTAGCAAAAAGATTATATTAAATTGATATGGTTAGGGTTCTGGATTTCTATTAATTTGTAATAAAACTGATGTTTTGCACTGCACGTACCATCAAACTCAAGGCATTGTCAATGGCCGTGAGCAGTCTTCATACAGACAATACAGAAAAAGTGAAATATCTCTAAAACGACACGACCTACAAACAAATTGCTTGGTACACATATAGAAAACATGTTTAGCAAAAACATTATATTAAATTTATAAGGTTAGTGACGATGCTGTTCGAGTTTGATGCGTGTGCAGAAGCGATGTGTCCCTGGGAAACTGGTGTCCCTGGGAAACTGCAACACCGGCTATAGCAGAGAGTATCTACGATACAGGAAGTGGTGCGCGGTGATGCGCTTGTCCCACTTCCGGTGGCCACACTCCGGTGCCCAGGGACTGTAGCTGTGTATTTCCCAGGATGCTCGTGACTGGCGGAAGCCACGATTAGCGTCCGAGTATAAGTGGATGCCGAGGACGCTCGTAACTTACAATTAACGTCCGTGGGAGACATGGCCCTCCTGAGAAATATATCACGGCAAGAGCAGCCATGGGCCGCCCTGCAATGCGCAACGGGGGGTAGACAGATGGCTTCAGTGCACACTTGTCCTTTGTAGAACGCACACTGCATACATTTAGGAAGGACATAGGCGCATATCTGTTTATAATTATAGATATATGGACAGGGTAAGATGTGATTATGATGATTTAGTTGGTTGTTTGAGTTTTGGGTCTTGGCAACATCTACGGTCATATTAGGACGGATACCGACTTGTGACTTTATAGTGCTGCCCCATTGGGAGACCAGGCCGTCAGCACTATGACCTGATATTCCACTCAGTCACATTATCCTGAGTGGGATATCAGATCATGGTGCTGGCGGCCTAGTCTCCCAGTGGGGCAGCAGTATAAAGTCGCCAAGAGTGTGCACTGTCACAAGCTGGTACCCATCCTGATATGACCTAAGATGTTGCCAGGACGTAAAATTCCAACAACCAACCAGTGTGACGTCACGTTGCGCTTAACCTGTTGAAGCTGATTCATTTGACTGAATCTCATACAGTAGAATTGTATAGAGGGAGTGCACGTGACGTCATTACTTAGCAATCGGCGGTCAGCGGACTGCCATCTTGGATTACGAGCACTCTCCCAAGCCATGTTGTGAATGCATGCAGATGCAGTAAAACAGAGTTTTCTTGTGTTATGTGAGGTTCTGGGCAGTTTACAAGCCTGTAGGCAGTTGCAAGCCTTCTGTATTTCATCCAATATGGCCACCGAAAGTTGCCTCGTGACGTTATTACACCCCCTCTATAGTTGATTGAATCTGGTTTCATGTTCTCGGTCATGTCAGGACGGTTCCTTGCATGTGATAGTGTGCATTGCTTGTGGCTTCCGAGTGTGGCCGTACTTACCATGCGTATCTATCAAGCATACATGAGTGCATACCGTCTCAAGTCGTCAGTGTCCTGGTTGAATGTGAAACTCATTAATTCACTGACTCCATATCTCAAAAGGGAAACTCGGCACCTGTTGAACAGCATACATGTCTGTTAATCGCTCAATACAGAAATACTGAATCATGACAGTTTTTGTTTATGTAAATAATTAATTTTTCGGGGGTTGGGGTGTCCTTGTTTATAGCCGGGACATGTGTTCCAGTTAGTAGTACATTCAAGTTTATTTACACATATTATAGGCGACATAATCCATGCATGCCTAGCACTCATCAGGCAAATTGTAATAATGTAAAGCTTGTTTTATTTAACGACGCCTCTAGAGCACATTGTTTTCAAGCAATTTGTTTACCAACAAGACATCCTTCAATGTAGTTAGAAAACATATGACATTGCAATAAGGTGTCACTGGTTGGCTCCCTATCAGCACAATATGACTGATTGGGATATAAGTTTAGGATGCCAGCAGCACGGTATTGCATCAGGGCAGCGCTATAAAATAGCCATGGGTACGTATTGTCACTAGTTGGTTCCCGTTCTGATATCATGTTACTAGAATGTCAAGGTACAGTGAATCAAAGAATCTATAATGAATAGTGAATTGGAATTGTGTACAAGGCACAATTTGGTTCAGAAAGCACAAACACAGCCACAGACATATATATGCCGCTAACTTGCGGAGGACGGGCACAACGGGCCGCCTCGTCGGCCCCTCACCCGGGGGAACTCGTTCGGTGTGTCCAGAATTCAGTTCTCGGAGTACATCTGGAGTTGATAATGGGTGCACGCCTCCCCAATGTGCAACCTCGCCACATCAAGAGCAATGCAACTCGATGCGATTGCAGGTGAACTTTGACCCCACCCCCACCCACCGCTGAAGTCGTGACCAACAATTAGGAAAGCTACCATCCACCCGAAGCCTCCAGACTGAAGCTCCCCGACGTCCCACGACGGCCTCCGATGCCCCCCGACGCCCCGACGGCCCGACAGGCGCCACCCCTCTTTGTGACATGGTGAAAGACCACACAACGGCATATTGTGAGTCAGGTTAGCTTTTTGTATACGCACACTCACGATTCTTTTTCCCCCTCTTTTATTTTTGTACCACCTAGACAGCACGGCACAAAAAGATATATATATATATATATATAGTTACTTCATATTTGATAACGGACGCGATAGCCGCACAGTTCGAATCCCAGCCGAGTTAAACCATTGACTTATAAAGTTGATACTTGTCGCTACCTAGCCTGGCACTCAGCATTCATAGTGTAGGACAAGGACTGGTTTGCACAGTATCCGGATAATGTGACTGTGTGGGATATCAGGTCATAGTGCCAGCAGCCCGGTCTCCCAGTGGGACAGCACTATAAAGTCACCATGAGTGCGTATTGTCACAAGTTGGTACCCATCCTGATATGACCTTAGATGTTGAGAGGACGTAAACCAACATCATATTTGTTGTTGCAAGGGACGGCTCTGGTGAATGAGAGTTGAGGAGGGGGGGGGGGGGGGGGGGGGGGGGGGGGGGGGGGGGGGGGGGTGGCTGGGGCAAAAACTACCTACCGCGTTTTGGCCATCTGGTGCCAGTATCAGATCGGCTTTTGTCCGTGCTGTCAGCAGTGGTCTGCCGGGTTGTAAAGGGCAAGGAAATAGGAACCATAAAGGGGCATACAGGTAGCGGGTGGAGGTCTGGCGTATTCATTTAGCATGGTGTAACATGTGGAACCTGGCTGGGCCGACCGTCCAATTAAACTGAGAATCTACGTGAATTCTTAAAGTTGCATTCTCAGATAAATATATTAAATTGATTGTTATAATCTACCTCACCTTAGTTTGTGGTGACTTTTATTTTAAATGGCTACCTTTGGAGATATTTGAAGCACAAACATGCCAAATTAGTTTTGGCAAACACGCCAAAACTCTGACATCATAGGCTTATGCAGCAACAGGTTCCAATACATATACTCAATATGCCATTTTATGTGGCAACACATGCTTAAAAAGTGTATCAGTACCTAAGTAGGATATGTAGAAGTAAATCTAGATGAGTGTTTTGGTTTTGAAAATTTGATGCTTCATCGGACTATGCAGCTTTAATTACCACCAGGTTATTTCCCACACAATACAGACGAACAAAACTGAAAATAATAATTACTCATGAAATGTGTATTGTCTGCGGGCGTCGCGAATAAAATAGGTCTAAAATGTAATCGTGGAATTAGTTGGTGGGTTTAAAATAAAATTTTACACATAGGTGCCTACATGTGGGTGGGTAGTATTTCCGCGATTAAACGCCCCATTAAGATCAACAGTCTTCTCTGAACAAAGGCTTGGAATACAGGCCAGCTGGGGCAGTATAGGTTCTCTCTCTAATGTTATTACTATTATTATTAGTAGTAGTAGTAAAGAGAGTTATGTGAGGTATAAAGTACTTATGCAAATATTATTATGTATGTAATTCTCCTGTCTTCTATTGTCTTTATTACGACTGCTCCTAACCTTCCTTTTGATATGCTCCTTTCTACTGGGGTTACTGGAGGGTGGCGTGCGGCCTGGAAACCGGGAGGACTGCTTCCAAGCAGCTCCCCTAATTCCCCTCCTTCCCTCCAGGCGGCGCCTCACCCCCCCCCCCCCCCCTACTAACGGCCCATTTCGCCTACGCCACATCAGGCAAACACCCCCCTGCAACACACACGTTTAAAATAGGGGTAGGGCAGGTTAAGAACATATAGTCACAAGCCAACTGATGACCAAATTTGGTGGGATTATTACCATGCATTTCTTTCTAATATACATTGCTGTGAAATTGCGCTGCCAAATATTCGACATGAGGTAACATGCCATTTCCTCTGGATATGGTGTACTCAAAGACCCTATAATACTAAGACGGCTCACTCCCTATCTCTCCAATTGTAATGTAAATTTTGCAGTGCCACCTTGTGGTGGGTTTGATCAGCGGCTGCTGGTTGGGGTTTCACATGTAAACACATACAATTATATTATACATGAGATAGGTAAGTATGAATACACATCATTATGAAATTGCTATGAACAAATACCCATTATCATCAGCCTCATCATCAGCATCACTATAATCACACATCTTTCACATTCATTATACATTTATACATATAATATAGCACCTGTTTAACCAAGAGAACAGCCAGCGCACCAAGTGGTGGGTTTGATCATTTTGATTACACAGTACGGGCTGAGTGAGCCATCTTAGTATTATAGGGTCTTTGGTGTACTGTATTCACCTCCTCCCCAAACTTCTGCCATGTGAGCTAGCGCTGTGACCCGGCATGCTATGTTTAAGCATCAGTTCTTAATTACTGAAGAACCAGTGGAACTTGGAACACACTGACTGCTCGCCATTAGAATTTCTCCTGCTTAATCAACAACTGTAAAAAAAATCACCCTGAAGTTATTTTACACCTTACCTGTCATCACATTTGACCCGATCTGTTGAATTATTCAAATTAAATTGTCTGCCTGCGCTTCTTAAGTTCCTGTCATACCGACAACGGTCACAAATTTGACCCATTTACCGACACCTCTTCGGGCATTATGGTGACATTGATGGTTATTTGAACTGTTGATAGTTTTACGTCCTAGCAACATCTATGGTCATATCAGGATGGGTACGGACGTGTGACAGTACACACTCATGATGACTTTATAGTGCTGCCCCACCGGGAGACCAGGCTGCCAGCACCATGACCTGATATCACACTCAGTCCCATTATCCTGACACTGAGCCAACCTGTCCTTGCCCTATCCTATTAATGCTGAACGCCAAGCTAGGAAGCGACATGTATCAATTTTTAAGTCATTGGTTTGACTCGGTCAGGGTTCGAATCCGTAGGTTCGAATCCCACGATCTACTGGAGACGAACGCGCAACTCATTCGGCCATCCCGTCTGGTATTGATAAGAGTAAGAATTGTGTGGGGAGCGGGGCGGGCGTGCACTCGCGGCAGTACGGTACCTGGGCGCCTTCACAGTTCGATGGTTGCTTTATTTACGGTCATAATGGGCATAAGTGGCTGGGGATTATAAAGCATTGCTGCTATCGACGACGACATCTCTGCGCACAGTTATACTCACAGAAGGCTATCGCTAATTGTATGTATCGTGTCCTACCGTCCTGCATAGTGTCTGACCACCATACAGCACCCATCACCTGGGCGCCGTCTCTTCAATAGTCAACTTGGGGAGGGGTTTTTATTTGGGGGGGGGGGGATGAAGGTGGGTTTTTTTTTTTTTAAAGAGGGGTTTGTAGACGCATACGTACAACAAAACAACGCTATAGTATGACAATGGTGAGGCTATTATCACACGTGCGTATTGCTAGTTCGTGGTGGTGCCCCCCCCCCTGCACACACACGTATTGCGCACCAAAACTTCATGGATGTATTGATTTTTCTTTTTAATGCAGAGCTCTAACTAAAGAAGATAGTTACCGACCTATACAGTCTGAGTAAACTGGCGCCGACTGGCTGCTCCCAACTCTGCCTACCCTAGTTTAGCACACATTATGGGGCTGTCACACTAGGACGCTTTTTCCGGCGGCCCGTCAGTGTTGAAAATAAAATTAAAGCGTTGAGAAACGTTAAACTTTTAGGGGAAATATGGGGAAATTGGACATTGGCACAGCGTGTGAGTAGCGTGTTGTTAGCGCACGGCCAACGGGTGTCAACGTTTCAGCAAAACTGAACCGTTGCTGAATTTTTCAGCAAAACAAAAACAATTTGGAATTGTCAGGTTGTCGCAACGATGGGGGGGGGGGGGGGGGGGGGGGGGCGCGCGCGCGGCGTGTGGAGAGCGTTATGTCAATGTTGCGCCTTTATATACTCAAGCTGTGTGAGCTGATGACGCGTTCGCTAACTGAGTGTACCGACCTGTACCGACATTCGCACAACGTCCCCCTAACGTTTCCCGACGTTTCGGCAAAAAATGACACCCGTCGACGCGCGTTGGAAAGAAACGTCGTAGTGTGACAGCCCGATAAGGTGAGATCAAATCTGGAGCAGAGGGTAAATTCGACGTCCGGCAGCTGTGGTTGTGTAGGCAGGCTAAATAGGAAATCACTACAGGCAAGTAGAAGAAAGGCAGAGTATAGAGTGTGCAGAAGGAAGCAGAAGGAGCGTGCTTGTTTTATTATTATATAGTCTCATGAATCCAAGATGGCTGTCACACCTGATCAGCTCCTCCAATCAGCACTAGGCATTCTTCAATTAACCAATGAACACTGTCACACTAAAGGTAGTGCCCCTTTCACACTATCTATAAATCACATAATGTCTATATCAAACTCAGTAAATGATCACCAGCACCACATATACCTTAATGCCTCTGGCTCTATATACCATTTATCTTTTTATACAACAATTGTAATTATTATAGACTAGTTCACACCATCCTCCAATGTCTTAATTCTCGGGAAATTTTACAAGAGGCGAGGATCCCAGACCACCAGAAACTTTATATTAGCACGTCACTCCCTAGATAAAAGATTCACCCGGTACTTGTAGTACACGGGTGAAGATCAGCCTTATATAAATACGGGGGAAAATAGCATTAATATGGAAGTGAGGCTCCAGTATGTGGCTCCACTATCAAATGGCAACCAATATTATGCATATAGGCACAGAGTTGGTGAAATGGGAGAGAATGCAAAAAAGACAAGATGGCGGCCGCAGAACGCCGTCGATGTGCACTTTTAAATCTGATTAAACTATACATTATATTATATTTTTCAACTCAAGGTAGCGGTGTAAATAATGAAACATATGTAAAGAATAAATGTTGCTTCTTAGATTGTTAAATTAGGCCCTCAATTCTTTGACCCGTTTTTTCGCCAGCTTTTACATAGGGCTGGTTTGCACCCCTACTGTAGCAGTACGGGGTGAATCTTGTACCTAGTCACTCCCGAGTTCCTCCCCATGTTTCCCAACCAGGTTTATGTCCTGGCGTTCTGATGCGCGAGGACATGTCGAAGGAATCACTGGGTGTATAATGTGCACAATAGGCAGGCGTATTCCAGGAGTGTTGTTTGTTGTTTTATGGTTATGAAACATCCTTGCATATCCCTATTTAAGACAGCGACAACTTGAATTAAAGGGTCAGTATTATGTTTGTTTGTTGATGTTTTACGACCTAGCACGATCTAAGGTCACATCAGGACAGGTACCGACTTGTGACAGTGCACACTCATGGTGACTTTATAATGCTGCCCCACCGGGAGACCAGCCCGCTGGCACCATAACCCGATTTCCCACTCAGTCACATTGTTCATGTTGAGGCGGAACTAGACTAGACATTCGACCAAGAACTGACTCTAAGCAACAAGAATACGACCTGACATTAAAGAAAATTAAATAAACACCCACTTTATACCGATTCGTGTCCTGTGTCGATAATTATCCTGATAATGACCTAACTAGTCCTTGCCATATCCCAGTAATGCTGAGCGCCAGGCTTGGTAGCAACAAGTACGACTCATTGGTTCGACTCGCTCCGGGAATCGAACTTCCTACTTTCCGCACGAGAATCCTGCGCTCTATCAATTCGGCCATCGCGTCCGGTCGGTCAATAAAATAACTCAGCAGCCCTCTCATATACTCTGCTAGGGATATGTTCGGGAACCAGCGATGTCTGCTTCGGGTAACCAACAAAGAATTACTATCGGCCACAGCCCCCCCCCCCCCCACACACACACACACTGACATAACACACACCTGACTGTTGACGACGTCTTGTCAACCACAAATAGTGCTTGGCTGACACCCAACATAGGAAATGTTATACGATCCTATCTGGTCCCATTCCCCGTCCTGATATGACCTTAGATGTTGCTAGGACGTAAAACAACAACAAACAAACAAACAAAGTATCTGTTCACATGACATCAGTGACGTCGCTACGTGGCATATTATAAGTTTCCAGGGTACTGTAGTAGTCTGGGCCTTCTAGTCAAGAGGCGCGATGCAAGCCGGGGGAAATATATATATATATATATATATATATATATATATATATATGTATATATATATATATATATATATGCTCTATAATCTATTATGGGAATATAAACAAGGACACTGCCACTTATCAGTTCTCTTCTATATAAATGTATTAGTTATTACCTACTATCCTACTGTCATAGGAGTTAGTTCCTGCTTCTGCCACCATGGTGCCATCTGTGAGTGGCTCCTGGCCACCCTGATACCAGCTGTGTCTGGTCACTACCGCCTCCAGACCTGCTCGGATGGTCAGATTTTTTTATCCCGACATTAGGGCAGCTTCGAGCATTCTCATTTCTAGTTCCCGCTGAAAATATGCAAATTTCAGCTGAGCCTGCTATTGGATGACAAACGTCTTCATGTTTGCAGCATAACGGCAATTAATATATAAACAAATTACATTATCACGGGAATGTGAGTATCCCAGTGGGCTTTTTGGCATCGCATCGACTTTGTGATGTATTCTCAGTCAATACTCGTTCCACCGAGCTTTCGGGCTGCAAGCCACATATTGAGAAATATATCTATATTTGTATATATATAATATATCAAATATATATATATGTATATATGGTATGTAATACTACTAGTATGTGTATCAAGTACCATATACAATATACATCCATATATAAGTGTGGAGTGATATACAAATGATATGCAAATACATGTATATAATATGCACAATGTGAGATTATGCAGATAAACTGCTTCAGTGGTTGGCGAATTGTTGGTAAGACGCATCACTGCGCAGTGAATGGTCCCGCCATGTTGCACGTACACTTGTGAGATCTGCGGCCCGCTGGTACTTGTGTAGGCATGCGCAATGGTGTCGGCGTCGGAGGGTCGGGACGGCACGGGCGACTGGGCAGATGTCTGCGCCTGATATGGCACAGAGGTGCCGCGACACTAAACACAGGGTGGTGGGTGGGTGTCTGTGGGGTTGGGAGGGTTGTGGGTGTGTTGAGGTGGGTTGGGGAGGGTGGTGGGTGAGTCGATGTGGTTGGAGAGGTGGAGGGGGCGTAGGGGAGGGGACTAAAACGGCCAGCTATAATAATGTGATAACCGGCGGTAAAAAAGGCGGTACAATTTAGTACAATTTAATAATAATTAATTTAGGATTGAGGACAAATTTAATATATTTTAATCATAATTAAGTTACTCTTATTATTATTACTCTTATTATTATTATCATTATTATTATTAGTAGTAGTAGTAGTAGTAGTAGGAGGAGGAGGAGGAGGAGGAGTAGTAGTGTTAATATTATTCATTTCCACTTAGATATTTGAATAATATTCTATCTTCAATTACATCGGTAGTACGATATTGATACGATATTTGTAGACGTGAATATAATGGATATTGGACCAAAAAAGCAAAGGATGACTGGACATGAACTGACCCGGCCCTAGCGTTAGGTGAGTTTTGTTTTGTTTTGTTTAATTTTTGTATTTGTTCAATTATGTTTGGAAATTATTTTGCCTCATTCAAATGATATTACACCCGGGGTTTAGCAATTTGTTCGTTGTCAGTTGGTTTACCAACAATCGCTTAAATCTGCATAGTTCGATGAATGAATCACATTTTCTAATCCAAAAAACTCACCTAGATTTTGATCCTGCCTACCCACCTTATATGTTAGATGCTGCTGCATTTAGTACACCTTTCTTTGCTGCAGAGAAGGGGAAACTAAATAAATTTAATATAATATGTGACTGCGGAAGCCTATGGTGTCCAATATTTCTATGTGCACACCCAAATTAACTGTCCATGATTTTACTTCAGGTATCTCCAAAGTTAGTACTTCATAATACAAGTTGCTTCAAACTGAAGTAAGGGAGATTATAAGGATGGATATAATATACTTATCTGAATACAGTGGGCATTTGCAGTAGTAGTTACTATATCCAAAGGGATAGTTTTCCTTCTCGTCATTGTAGTATTATCATAATTATTATTGTTATCAGCATTATACTATATGTCAGCTGTGTGTCATACCGCTCATTCTTTTTTTTCTTTTTTTTTAATAAATATAGTTTATTCATTGAATAAAGTCTTTTGTCAGCGCCGTGGCACTGGTCTTCCAGCCATGTGACAATACAGTTATTTACAATATATGCAGCTAGCCCAAATCAGCTGAAATAACAATATCAAACATTCAAATACTTACATATGGTATAGTTTGACAATTCACATACAAAAATAGCAGTTATATGTTGTATTCCTACACACTTGATACATACATGTGTATTGATTAGACCTTTACATTACGGAGTGGTTAGGTGCATAGTTTCCCTTCATAGGTTTGTATGCCTACTATGTTGTGAATTGCAAAACTATCATGTTGTTGGAGTTACATTTTGAGATGGAGTGAGTGTTAGCAGGTAGGGACCACGACTTGGATTTCAAAACGCCCTGCCCTCCCAAGACGTCCTGAAAAACCAAGACAGCCCACATATAGAAACAAACCTTCCAAAACTGATATTTAATCCATTCAAAACGCCACCTCCAACTTCATCCCAGCATTAATACTAGCGCCATTAATTTCCATCGTAGTGATATTATACGTGTCCATAAATCAGACCATCACCATATACATATATGTAAATGGTGACGGTCTGATATCATTCCCACGATCTCTTATGTTATTTTGAAGCTATTTTTAATTCCCACCTTTGATTAATGATACCAAAAGTGGCTGTGTGAGATAGATGTGTTGCCTGTTCAATTGCATGTGGTGCCTTGCTGTTGAGATACATTAATGTAAGTGGCGTCCTCAATCAGTTAAAATGGAGGTAAAAAGAATAACACAATTTTTTTTTTTTTATAGTAATAATGATCAGAGCGATAGGAGGAAATGTGGTTATACATAGCACGTATTGGCTGTATGCACAGACAAAGTATCTGAGTGAGCATTACCCAAGGTCGTGTCTCCAGAAACCCGACCAAGCGTGAAGATAAGCGAGGCCTTCATGTGGGCGGGGTGCTGCGGGGGGGGGGGGGGGGGGTCAGGGGGGGGGGGGGCCTGTAGTGGGGTGTCAACCAGACCCGCATAACTTTGGCAGGCAGCCCAGAAAAAAAAACACTCATATGCAAAACTGCAGAATACAACAAATGAAGCAACGGCTCGGGCACTCAACAGCAGCATTAAACAGTTAGTATTAGTCTGTGTCAGTCTTATACCTCGGTTATTTATTATGCTTCTGTATATATGCTTATAAATGTGTTTATATATGCTTATGTATATGCTTATATATGCTTATATATGCTTATATATGCGTATATATGAGCTTATATATGTGCTTATATATGCTATATCTATGCTATATCTATGCTTATACATATGCTTACACGTGTGCTTATACATATGCTTATATATGTGCATATATGTGCATATATATGTGCTTATATATGTGCATATATATGTGCTTATATAATGTTTATATATGTAAATATATGCTTATACATATGTTTATACGTATGCTTATGTATATGATTATATATGCTTACATATGCTTATACATATGCTTACAGTTATATATATATATTATTAAGCACCAAAGAATGTGGAATGCCTTGTGCTTTGTAGAATAAGTCACTCCTGGTGACTTTAGTAAGTTTATGAATATTATCCTGAATTCATCATCATCATCATCATGCTGTCGGTCGTGATGCGACAAAGACTGCTTTCATTACTTGACTGCCGCTCTCCATTTAGCTCTCTGCTGTGAGAGTTGCATCCATGAGTTGGTCTTAATGTCTCTTAGCTTCAGGTTTCTCTTGATGGTATCCTTCAACCGGAGACGAGGGCTCCCTCTCTTTCTGTAACCAGAAGACAGTTAATTACTATGTATATATTACTACTTAATAATTACCATACTGAGTTACTATATATTATTGTATATTGAAATTACTATTCCTAAATACCACGCGACTGACTAAGCAACATCTTCAAAGAGGAACACGATAACAACAAGTTGAGTTGAGTTACTTGTTGTTTTCTAGAAGTAATAGAATATACCTGGCGAGACCAAACAGAAAGAAAACCTCTTGGTAAATGTAAAAAAAAACAACCTGGAAGCCTGTGTTCCCGCAGTGTGCACAATAAACGTTAGTCTTGCTACATATTATCCGGCGTTAGTGAAACAGATGGCACAAGCATCACAAACCTATTCATAAAAAAGTCTGTATTTGTGTTTGTTTAATTATATATTTATGTCATACCCTTGATTCAAATTGTATATCTAATAATACCCTTTCTTATTACTGGACGCTGTGGCTGAATCAGTATCTAGAGCGCATGCCTCCCGTGTGGGAGATCGGGAGTTCGATTCCCAGTCAAGTCAAACCAATGACTTACAAAATTTATATTTGTCGCTTCCTAGCCAGGGGCTCAACTTTAATAGGATAAGGCAACAACTGGTTAGCTCTTGATAGGATAATGTGACTGAGTGGGATATCGGGTCATTGGTACTGGCGGCTTGATTTCTCAGTGGGACAGCACTATAAAATTGCTATGAGTATGCACTGTCACAAGTCGGTACCAATCCTGATATGACCTTAAATATTGTCAGGACGTAAAACTCCAACAACCAACAACCAACCCTTTCTTATTCAACATGGGTGTGGCATCGGAAACTGTCCTAGGGTATGGACAATTTCAATTTTGTATTGTGGCATATCTTTTAAAATTAGATAGTTTCATAGCAGTTTTATATTTATCTTAATTTGAATATGTTAGACTGGATACATGTTATAAATATATATAAGAATAAAGATAAAGTGGGGATTTTGACAAAATGGGGACAGTGGAGGGTTCCCACTCATACCATATGCATCGTGTGGGTTATAAGGGTCACCAGGAGCTCAGGCCCACATAAACGGGCAGAGGTAGCTGCACCAGGCTATCTGGGTTCCTATCGGGTAGCATGCGCTCCCCGGAATGGCAGGAAAGCAGGTTCGAATCATACTCTATGCGCAGTGTTCCATATGTTTGAAAACCAACCCAGGATGCAGGCAGTGGGATGTGGACAGAAGTCCTATACACAATCATGTAGGTAAATTGTCTTGGACATAGTTGTGTACTTGCACGACCTTAAGCAATAATGTGGGATCTGAGTTTATGAGAGCCAGCAATCAGCCCTAATACCCATAAAATCGTTGTTATATAGCTCGAACCTTTATTTGACTAGATAGTATATAACAACCAGAGTAGCCTTCACCCCCCCCCCCCCCATGCACATGCACTTTTACTATCCTCTTCTCACCCAACAGTCCTGTCTACACTTTGAGTATGACACAATGCCTCAAATTGGCTAAGAATACTCGCGTTAGCAAGATCGTCGAATTATTTAGAGATCTACGATTTCATCCGATTTGATTCAAAGTTGTATCCACTCACAGAACCCACATCACTCACACCGCTCACAGAGCTCACGCAGCACTAAGAACTCACACAATTCACAGAATGCATATCGAGCACAGAATCTATGCCACTCACACAGCACGAAGAACTCACACAATTCACAGAATGCACATAGAGCACAGAACCTATGCCACTCACACCGCTCACAGAACTCACACAGCACTAAGAACTCACACAGTTCACAGAATGCACACACAGCACAGAACTCACACAGCACTAATAACTCACACAGCTCACAGAATTCACATAGATCACATAACCTATGCCACTCACACAGCTCACATAACTCACACAGCACTAAGAACTCACACAACTCACAGAATGCACACCGCTCACATAAACTATACCATTCACACAGCTCACAGAACTCACACAACACTAATAACTCACACAGCTCACATAACTAACACAGCACTAAGAACTCACACAGTTCACAGAAAGCAGATAGATCACAGAACTCACACATCACTAAGAACTCACACAGTTCACAGAAAGCACACAGATCACAGAACTCACACAGAATTAAGAACTCACACAGTTCACAGAAAGCACACAGATCACAGAACTCACACAGAATTAAGAACTCACACAGTTCACAGAAAGCACACAGATCACAGAACTCACACAGAATTAAGAACTCACACAGTTCATAGAATGCACATAGATCACAGAACTCACACAGCACTAAGAACTCACAGTTCATAGAATACACACAGATCACAGAACTCACACAGAATTAAGAACTCACACAGCTCACAGAATGCACATAGATCACAGAACTCACACAGCACTAAGAACTCACACAGTTCACAGAATACACATAGATCACAGAACTCACACAGGATTAAGAACGCACACAGTTCATAGAATGCACATAGTTCACAGAATTCACACATAACTAAAAACTCACACAGCACTAAGAACTGACACAGTTCACATAATGCACACAGCTCACAGAACTCACACAGTTCACACACCTCAAAGAACTCACACATCACTAAGAACTCACACAACACTAAGAACTCACACAGTTCACATAATGCACACAGCTCACAGAACTCACACAGCTAACACACCTCACAGAACTCACACAGCACTAAGAACTCACACAGTTCACAGAATACACATAGATCACAAAACTCACACAGCATTAAGAACTCACACAGTTCATAGAATGCACATAGCTCACAGAATTCACACATCACTAAAAATTCACACAGCACTAAGAACTGACACAGTTCACATAATGCACACAGCTCACAGAACTCACACATTTCACACACCTCAAAGAACTCACACATCACTAAGAACTCACACATCACTAAGAACTCACACATCACTAAGAACTCACACATCACTAAGAACTCACACAGTTCACATAATGCACACAACTCAGAGAACTCACACAGTTCACACACCTCACAGAACTCACACAGCACTAAGAACTCATACAGCTCACAGAATGCACACAGCTCACAGAACCCATACAACTCATACCCTTCACAGAACTTACACATCACTAAGCACTCACACAGTTCACATAATGCATATACCTCTTAGAACCCATACAACTCACACAATTCACAGAACCAACACAGCTCACACAGCTCACAGATCTCACCAATCAACTCTTTTCACACAAGGAACGCGCTTTGTCGACAAAACCTTGTCCGGCCATTTTGTACTTCATAATCAACAGAGACGATGTATGAAGTATTTTCGCGGACTCCTCAAATTGGGTGGTTTATTGGGGAGGAGACAGGAGTGGGGGTGGAGGAGATGGAGGAGATGGAAGATCTCCCACCACCACCACCACCACTTGGCCCCTCCCTCTCCCTATCGCCCCCACACATGACCATCCCCACACTACCACTCCCCACCCCCATCACCACATTCACCCAGACAGGGCGGGCCCATCAGTACTCCTCCCTCCGACCCCCACCACCTATCCCCCCAGTCCCCAGTCCCCACTCCCCAGTCCCCACTCCCAACTTCCCACTCCCGTCCACCCACTTACCGGCGTAAGGGGTTAGATGAAGGAAGGCCGGTGGGGGCTGGAGCCATCCTGGCGGGCCGTGGAGGACCGGCGCCCGGCGGCCCGTCACTCCCCCTCACGGGGGGCGTCGCTCACCCGGCCCCCTCCAGCAGCCCGGCCTCCTCCACCACTCCTGCGGCGCCCTACCTCAGCGGCTGGATCCTTCTGGGCGGGACTTTGAAGTCCGGGTACAGACAGAGCCAGCCGGCGCCCGCCAGACAGACGGCGGTGGTGACACTAACACACCCATCGCTGTCTGCAACTGACCTCCGCCGTTTGAATTTACGCGGTGACTTCGGGAGTTAACCCAAAGACCCTATAATACTAAGACGGCTCACTCAGCCTGTACTGTGTAATCAAAATGATCAAACCCACCACTTAGTGCGCTGGCTGTTGTCTTGGTTAAACAGTTGCTATATTATATGTATAAATGTATATATGAATGTGAAAGATGTGTGATGATGGCGATGATGATGATGCTGATGATGATGTGTATTTGTTCATAACAATTTCATATTGATGTGTATTCATACTTACCTATCTCATGTATAATATAATTGTATGTGTTTACATGTGAAACTCCAGCCAGCAGCCAGGCTGATCAAACCCACCACAAGGTGGGCACTGCAAAATTTACATGGGAGAGATAGGGAGTGAGCCGTCTTAGTAATATAGGGTCTTTGGTTAACCTACACGTCTTTGCTTTACTTGGTTAGTTGTTGGAGCTTTACGTCCTGGCAACACCTAAGGTCATATCAGTATGGACACTGACTCGTGACAGTGTGCACTCGTGGTGACTTTATAGTGCTGCCCCATTGGGAGACCAGGCCTCCAGTCACATTATCATGACACTGAGCCAACCAATCCTTGCCCTATCCTAATAATGCAGAGCGCCTGGCTAGGAAGCGAGAAGTGTCAATTTTTAAGTCATTGGTTTGACTCAACCAGGGTTCGAACCCGTGGATTCGAATCCCTCGATGTACCAAAACGGGAGACGGACTCTCAACTCATTCGGCAATGCCGTCTGGTTCGCTTAACTTTGTTCTCTCCCTCTCTATCTCTCTCGAAGACATACTTTCCATTCAAAGAAATCCTGTGATTTCTAATAGGAATATTATATTATGGACATTGTCAGTTAATATTCACCAACGAGAACACCACTTAAATCGGACATAGATGTATATTTAAAGAATATTTTGTTGTAAAATAGTTTTCTTTAAATTTAGGCGGGTATTTTGTTGTTTCTCTGATTAATACTGACGTTTAAAATCTTTTTTAATTCATGACTACAGGTCGACGAATTCTTATGGTGCTGTCACATTATGATGCTGTAGCCAACGTGCGTCGACGTATGTGATATTTTGGTGCAACATTGGGATATGTCAGGAAGCGTTATGTGCCCATTAGGCACGCGTTGGTATTCGTTGATGGATGGCGACAGTCGACGAGGGTCGGCGGCGCGCGTCATCGGATCGGCGAAGTTTTGTGCTTGCACAAAACTTTCGACGACCGACAACGTGTGACAACGCATGGGCGCCAACATTATGGCGACGTCAGAAGCATGTCGACATCGCTGGAATAATGTTATGTGAACGCTATGTGCACGCCGCGCGCGCGTGAGGGTCGTTCCCATACGTTGCACCAAACTGTTGCTTTTTTTTTTTCTGTCCAAGCTACATCTAATGGCCCTGTCCCACTACGACGCTTCTCGCCGGCGACCCGTCAACGTGTGGTGTTTTGGGGCGATATTTGGTGAAATATCGAGAAGCGCTGGTGGCGCGTTATCGGCGCGTCGGTACACGTCGGTACACTATCTTGGACGTTCACGGTCGGCGGACAACGTCGGCGCGCGTTGTTGGTCGCTGAGCGTTTTGAACATGTCAAAAACCACCAGCGACCGGCAACGTGCGCAAATATATGGGTAAGCGCGTTAGGCGCGCGTCGCGCTGCGTTGGACGCGCCGGAATAACGTTATGGGAACGCTAGGAAGACGGCGCGCGCGCGGGAGGGTCGTTGCTCACGCGTTGCGCAAACTGGGCCATTTTTGTTTTACACCCTAGCAACATTTAAGGTTAAATGAAGACGTCGCGCCAAACTTTTTTTTTTTTTCCCCCAGCGCGTCGACGCACGTTTGCCGCGCGCGCATAACGCGCCGCCCTGACGCCGATCTTTTCCCCCAAACCGCCGAAAAGTTTGACGTTTCTCGACGCGCAAGATAGTCCTTTCAACGCTGACGGGTCGCCGAGAGAAGCGTTGTAGTGTGACAGGCCCATTAGGTCATATCAGGACGGCGCGCCAAACTTTTTTGTTTTTTTCCTCACAACGTCGGCCGCACTCTGCCAATACGTTACGCTGATGCCGAAAAGTTTGACATGTCTCGACGATTAAAAGTGATTTTGCACGTTGGGTGCACACCGGCGAGAAGCGTCGTAATGTGACAGCACCATTAGTTGAAATAACCCATCCCAAAAGTCGATGAATTGTTGATAGAATCGCCAGCCCTCCTCGCCCTCCCTCACGTGGAGGAGGCTGTGTTGATGACCCGGGTAGTCAGTCCTCCTGGAGCATCACCACTTCTCAGAAGTGGCACGAAGCCCAAACAACCCGCCTCCTGTACAACAACGGATTAATGTATAGGTGTAGGTCTGGGCGGGGCACACATAGCCACGCTCTGAGCGCGTAGGACGCTGTTTGTGTGGGAGTGTGTGTGTGTGGGGGGGGGGGGAGGGTCGAAACCACAATGTAGAGGCTACACGTACGTGAACCGTACGCGTAGCCTGGCGGTCTAAACGTAGGTGAGGATACGCGCATGTTTTTTCTTTTTTTTTCTTGAAGATTTATACTGCCTATCATGGATAAGCCTGAATAGACTTGTTTTCACCATTAGACAGTTTGTTGATAGAAAGCCCGAGCCTACACTTTTACCGACCCAAGGGATTTTTAACCTCCCACACCACATAGACATGGTATGAGAGCAACTGGCCTTTGATAACACTGTAAGTTATACACAGCAGTGGAAATCCAAATTGGCAGAGGTGGGGGGCACGGGGAATTGAACCGCTGACCTTCAGATGTCTGAATGTTGCTGATATAGCGAATAATGTTTAAAAAAACCTCCAAATACACAAAATAATTATATATCAAGCCAAACTTGTTAGATTATACTTCATATATACCCATATATTAAATGTCAATCATAAGAAATAGGATTTAAAGCTGCATAGTCCGATGAAGCATCAACATTTCAAAACCAAAACAATTATCTAGATTTGATTATACGTATCGAACTTAGATACAGTAGTACTTATTATAAGCATTTGTTGCCACATAGAAGGGGATACTGAGTCAATTGAATAAAAACCTGCTACTGTCAGAGTTTTGGCGTGCTTGTCAAAACTAATTTGACATGTTTACACTTTAAATATCTCAAAGGTTAGCCATTTAATATAGAAGTTATTTCAACCTGAAGTAAGGTAAATTATAAAAATCAATTTAATATATTTATCTCAGAAAATGACCGAAACTCAAAATCTCGTGTACGCGTAGCCACTGCCGCTAAAGATACGCCCAGAGATAAGGCGCATGTGCAATGACAGTGCTGTACATTTAGATCACCAGGCTACGCATATGGCTCACATACGAGTAGCCACTGCCAAATCACAAACACGCCCACCGAGCTGACATGTGCAAAAGTGGGATCCGATTTCACGTTGATGCGCTTGTAACTGTCTAACGAGTGGAACAAATAAGAAATAGTTTGTGTTCTTCCGCCATTGAAATGTTAAAGCAGTGATGATGAATAAATTATGTACATACCAGGTATATATATAATGGTTGCTTGTTGTAGTTTTACGTCCTGCCAACATCTAGGGTCATATTAAGACGGGGTATGGATATAATCTATCATATATATGGTATTTATATGTGCTCTATAATATATTATGGGAATATAAGCAAGGACATTATCTATCTCCAGTTCCCTATACTATATTCAACATCATCATCATGCTGTCGGTCGTGATGCGACAAAGACTTCTTTCATTACTTGACTGCCGCTCTCCACTTAGCTCTCTGTTGTGAGAGTTGCATCCATCATCTTCAGTCTCTCAGCTTCAGGTTTCTCTTGATGGTATCCTTGAACCAGAGACGAGGGCACCCTCTCTTTCTGTAACCAGAAGACAGTTGAGAATAGAGGATCTGTTTTGGTAGCCTGTCTGATGACATCCTCGTGAGGTGTCCAGTCCACCGGAGATTCTTTTTGATCAGAAGATCTTCCATAGAGGGCAGCCCCGTCTGTTCGAGTATTTCCTTATTTGTCACTTTGTCCTTCCAGGTTAGCCTCATGATTGAACGCAGATGTCGCATCATGAAGGCATGCAGCTTTTTCACCATACTATATTATAGTATTTTATATTGACTATACGATCTACTAATCCGGTATGTAGTTACAGTATTGGCCACATCGGCGCCACCCATTAGGGGGCTCTGACCACTTGTATACCAGCTGTGTGTATATAGCAGAGTCGTTAATATTACGTGGAGTTATATGACATTTATATGTTTTGCAAGAACATGCGTCTATACGTGAGTCGCCGTGTAGCTGCCATATTCGCACTCATTACGTGACAAGGTCGGGCACAGCCGACAACCCTAACCATCACACACACACGCCACCACACACACCATGGATCCCAAAGTCCCGATTAACCCGCTATCCCAGTCAGTCCTTCACATGCATCCACACCTCTCACCCGCTTCCACCTTCTTACCAAAAGAGATCTCCATTAAGAGATCATTCTGAACTGCCATATTATAGCGAAATGAGGCTGATACGGTTGTGATATTTAAACATGTATATTTCTAATACAGTGTTCACATAGTAAGCCCCGTTGTGGCTCATCCTCTGCACTGGTTTGTTTACTGTCTTGATAATGTGAGTGAGTATGATATCATGACCGGTAGCACTATAAAGTCGCTCTGAGTGCATATTGTTACGACTCGGAGTGTGTCTTGATCATGACTTTAGATGTTGTCAGGACATTAAAAAACACCAAAAACTAATTCAACCTCAGTATGCATATTATTATTAACAAACCCACCCACTATATATGTATATAGAGTCTACAATTCCCCCCAATTAGCAGGGATGAAAGTTCTCTGCGATTTCGCAGATTTCCGCGATTACATTTCTTTTACCGATTAGCGTTAAGCAAAATGCCAAGGAATAAGGATATATATGACAACAGTTGGTTAGTTCGAATCCCGTTATTATATGACCTGAAATGTAACTAGAACATAAACCCAAACAAGAAAGTTAGGCATGGGCCATAACATAGTCACAACAAGGATAGTTGAAACCTTACTTCCGGCATTTTCCCGCGATTCGCTGACAATGCTAATCATATGGGGGAAATTCCGCGTTTTTGCATGTCGGTATGCAGGTATAGCAATACCTCAGGGATTTGATGCCCCTGCCCTGCAGAGTTGTAAACCACTGTCTTGTGGTAAAGGTTCTTGACAGAACCGAAGGCTAAGGGAGCAAACCCTAAACAGAAAACCATGTCACTGTGGCAGCATTAAGGGCGGTTGATGTATGGAACTCCCAACATCTCCCAACCAGCCACTGCAGGGACAAATAGTTTTGCGCCTGTCTTTACATGTTCTTGCCGGTGTGAAACCTCTATTTCCTCCCCAAGAGAGTGCCGCTGGTAACTTGCAAAAGCCAGCAGCACTTCAACACTTTTGCAGGCAGCTTTCATGAAATGTAGCTAAATGGAGAGCGGCAGTCAAGTGATGAAAGCAGTCTTTGTCGCATCACGACCAACAGCATGATGATGATGATGATGATAGTCCGATGAAAATATAAAATTTTCTAAACCAAAACAATTATCTAAATGTGATTCTACATATCTAAATTCGATACTGTTGCACTTATTAAACATTTGTCACCACACAGAAGGGGATAGCAAGGCAATTGAATAGAACCTGTTACTGCAGAAGCCTATAGGGTCAGAGTTTTGGCGTGCTTGCCTAAATTAATTTTGCATGGTTCCATTTCAAATATCTCAAAAGTTAGCCACTTAAAATAAAAGTTAATTCCAGCTAGAGTAACATACATTTATAATGAACAACCTAATGTTTTTATCTCAGAAAATTTCAGAAACTCAAAACCATTGGACTATTCAACTTTAATCTCGAGCCGGGGTAAAATATTATACTCTTGTTTGGGTTTCTTTGTATTGTAATCCTACCCCCATTCCCACAACCAAAACCATCCCTAAAGAAAAATCCTAAGTAAATTTGTTAAATTTCGAAATACACTGCTGGGAATATATAATTTTATCAGTAAAGCTCTTCTACAAATTTACCTAAGTACTTTCTTTGGATGTGGGGGTGAAGGTGAGGTAGGGGAAGGTACAAAGAAATCAAAACAAGAGGATAATGTTTTACGATAGCTCAAGATTAAATTTAGGAAATTCTGCCTGACATTTATTAAATATAGTATATTCAACAAATAGCATAAACATATTTAAATTGGATAAATGCGACAAGAAGGGGTGATATAGAGGCTATGCCCATGGTCACCCTTCCTTATTCACTGATTGATTGGTTATTTGAGGATTCAAGTTCTCGAAACATTGAGGTCATTTCATGACGGGTTCTGACATGTGATTAAAACTAGTTCAGACCTCTTAGGATTGTTATGAATAGAGAAATATATTCGAATATTGATTCATGTAATTAAAATATGTATTTATATGTATGGATACCTACATATATATATATATATATATATATATTTTACCTCGGTACTATGCCCCTGGCTACTCGTAGCCCAGGGAGAAGGAAGCACATCCAGGTCCAGCAATTAGCATAATCAGCTCACAGCAGGAGGACGTGGTGTGAGCAGATCCGGCAGTTTTTCTACATTTACTACAAAACCAAACAGCTTAGTATCTTTCAAACTTGATACGTTGGTTTAGTTCATGTTAGCATTCACGTACAAAGTTTATTGAAACTTTTCGATACGAGATTACTGTTTTACAGCTTAGTTTCGATCATAATTGGCATGATTGAAAGAACAATGTTTCCATTGTTCGGTTATTAATTAAGCCGCCCATTGCCGAAAGGAGAGATGTTTTGCCGGAGCCAGTTACATCGTTGGGGATTCATTCCCTGGGTCTCAATAAGATTCCCCATTTGTGATTCTCGTTGAGGCGTACCTCCGAGTCCTATAGTATTGTTGAATAAAGCCACAGGTCGGAGAAGTTTATAGGTACTTAGAGTGTGGAGGGCACCGCTACACTGGTCCCTAACCACCGTTAGGATCGGTTGGTGACCCATACCGTTATCCTGTGACTGTCTGTTAGCCAGATGCCTGTGTTAAAAATTGATTTAACACCATAAAATACCCGCCTAGTATAATTATACTCTAATTATCAGTGTCCTATTTCGCCTAAGACAATGCCTAATCATTTTTCTTCTTTTTACTCACAGTCTCGGAGCCATGGCTATGAAGCGGAGTAAGGCAGAGGCAACTCATGCACTCAGTGTGGATGAAGATGCCACACCACCTGCGCGGGAACGAAGGTCGCCCAGGCCAAAACAAAGGGATTCTGAGGAGGCAGGGGGGTACGATACCGGCCCCGGCCCCACGGATAGGGACCTAGACGAGCAGGTTGCCAGGCTAGTGCAACAGAAGATGAAAGAAATGGCACCATCTCGAGCGGGTACGTCAAAGAAAAGGCGAACCAAGGTTCCACAAGACTCGGATGAGTCGGAATGGGAGGACTAATCACAAGACCAGGCCTCAACAGACGACGACTCAGGGGAGGAGGTGTTTGTGTCTGCATGGAAGTGCAAACACAAGAAGAGATACAATTCCTCAGAAGGAGACGAGTACACGAGAGCCCTAAAAAGAAGCCCCTCATGAAGAAGACTAAGAAAAATTCTAAGAAGAGGAGGAAACACAAATCCTCCTCTTCGGACTTGCCGTCAGACTCATCGACAACGAGTTCAGATTCTGACACCAAGCACTCCGGCAAATACGCGTAATTGTGTGGGAAAGAAATGAAAAAGTGTAAAGTGCTTAGATGCAAGAAAATACACATAGCAACGCTCATGAGGAAGAACAAATTCCGGAATCTGCAAGAGATGGATCCTCAGGTTAAACTCAGTGAAGAGAGTAAAAACTTTGAGACGGCTCTCTACAAGGCAAACAAAGGGGTACTCTCGGCTCTTACAGCCATTGCACCCATCGCCAACAGGATGATGGCACAGAATAAGTACTCGGCACTCTGTGATGATATGAACTGAGGAATTGCATTACTAACAGCAACCAGCAACTTCCTCTCCTACAGATGGTTTGGAAACTTCTTTAAAGCGGTCTGCAAAGACGCTGGAAAAGAGGTGGGGGCGGTCCAAAAAGATTATGGACAATGATTGAGAGAAATACACACTATTCCTAGCATCAAAGCCTATTAAGGGCAAGCTGCTAGATAAGGGCAAGACGTTCGGCCGACAACTATAATACTTGGTCAAACAAGTGGAGACCAGCTCCAAGTGCGGAAATGCATGGAAACTGACAAAAGGAATTCGGCTGACGCCAACTGCAACCGCTTCAAGAAGCTGAAGCTCAATCCTTTCGTAAGACCAAAACCAAATGGGGATGTTAGACTAATTTTAGATCTAACTTTATTTAACAAATTTGTAGAATACAAACATTTAAAAATGTTTTCGTTAGAAACAGTGAGAGATTTAGTCACACAAGGCACTTGGCTAGCCAGCGTTCACCTTAAAGATGCATAGTACACAGTGCCCATCTATAAACATGATAAAAAGTATTTAAGATTCTGTTGGAACGGTGCACTTTATGAGTTCACGTGTATGCCGAATGGACTGGCCTGCTGTCCACACATTTTCACAAAGTTACTCAAACCAAATCTTTCGCTAATGGCTAGGAAAGGACATATCATGTTCCCATACATTGACTGTTCATTTAATGTCACGCAAACACAACAACAATGCCAAGCAACAGTAGATCAATTATGGAAAACGTTTACAAATTTAGGTTTCTACATACATGAAACTAAATCAGTTCTCATGCCAACAAACAAACTAAAATTTCTGGGGTTCTTTATTGACACCGTAAAAATGACTATTTCATTAACAGAACAAAAAGATTAATTCATAACAACAACAAACCAATTACAACAATTGAATAAACCAAAAACATGACAAGTCACAGTTTTCCTAGGAATAATGATAGCCTATGCACCAGCTATGTTATATGGCCAGGCCCATATAAAATCCTTAGAGATAGATAAAAATAAATTGGCACTGGCTGGCACAAAAGGAAATTTTGAGCGGCCTATGACAATTTTGCCAGAAGGCCAAAACGATATAATTTGGTGGCTTTCACACATAAACAACTCACCCAACCTGATTAGGATGGGAGAGCCTAACACTACGGTCACAACAGATGCTTCCTTAAAGGCTTGGGGGGCTCATACAGACCAACAGACAAGAGGTGGCCATTGGATGGAAGCTGAAATCTTCGATCAAATTAATGTACTAGAGCTTAGAGCCATTTACCTAGGACTCTGCAGTCTGATTCACATCCCTAAAAATCATGTAAGAGTTCTAACAGATAACACGACAGCTATGGCTTACATTCGTAATATGGGAGGGACTCGCTCCAAACCATGCAACAACTTGTCAAAGCTTATTTGGGATTGGGCAGAGAAAGACGAAATATGGCTAACAGTAGCACATATTCCAGGCAGCCAAAACACTTTGGATGACAGGAAAAGCTGACACTTCCATGACCATTTAGAATGATCATTGAACCACAACATTTTCGACATTATTTGTCACAAATGGGGCAAGCCAGACAGTGATCTCTTTGCATCACGCAACAACAAAAAGTTACCAAAATATGTGTCTTGGCATCAAGAGCCAGAAGCCTGGAAAGTAGATCCATTTTCATTAATTTTGAATAATAAATTCTATTACATATTCCCCCATTCAGCATTATCAGCAGAGTGGCCAGGAAGATCAAGATGGATCACACCCACGCAGTACTGAAAGTACCAGCATGGGAAACACAACCATGGCTAGTGGCAGTAACATCAGCAGCAAAAGACTTGATGAGCTTCCCAAGGGAAAGGAACAACCTTCAACATCAAGGACCACTAACAGTCCACGGAGACGTGTCGACAACACCCCTTTTGGCATTCCTTTTCTAAGAAAACATTTAGAACAATTTGGATTAGACAAATATCACATGCGTGGATAAAAGGAACAGTGAAATTATACACAAGTTATTTACAGAAATGGGGCCTTCATTTCCTTCTCAAAGGAGTCAAACCGTTAAAACCTACAATAGCTCAAGTGTTGCAATTTCTAAGAATATTAGAAGATGAAGGACTAGGATTTGGCGCTATTAATGCAGCGAGATGTGCCCTATCCATTATTCTACCAAAAATAGATGCACAAACCATTGGTTAACATCAGTTAGTACACTGGTTCATTAGATCGGTGTATGAAAGAAACCCACCCAAACCTAAATACAATAGGTTTTGGGATGTATCAATAGTATTCAAGTTATTCAAGTCATGGCCTAGCAACAGACATTTGTCAATGAAAGACCTAGGATTTAAATTAGCAGTTTTGTTACTGCTAATTACAGGCCAAACCATTGTGGCAATTTCACTAGATGGACTAGATATAGCTAAGGATGAAGCTACATTTGATTTACAGACATTACTTAAATCAAATCGTACAGGGGACCCACTGTCCACAATACACGTTACTAGTTTTCTGGAGGATAAATGGATATGTGTAGTTTCGGCCATTAGGGATTATATATCCAAGTCACGTGGAATCAGAAATTCCAGACTACTAGTAATCAGCTTTATACGGCCACATGAAGCTATCCCGAGAGACACTCTCACAAAGTGGACTATCAAGGTGCTTAAACAAGCAGGAATCAACACTGGAGGCTACGCATCTCACTCAACGCGTGGAGCCATGGTTTCCAAGGCAAGAAAATTAGGAATCTCAGTTAAGAGAATTCTTGCACACACTGGGTGGAATACGGCTAGGTCATTTGCAAACATTACAACAAACGACTGGAAAAGTCAAGTGGCATGGCAACACGCCTACTCACCAACTAGAAGCAGGTGAGAAACAACATTAAATTATGTACTCATATTTACTTAGTATGGTTACAACATAAACGGATAAAAAATGAGATTACGTAAAATTCTCCCTGGGCTATGAGAAGCCAGAAGTGTAGTACCGAGGTAAAATAGTATAGTTATACGAATCTTACCTGGGTACAGATGATGAATAAGTGGTGTTTTCCCGAGGTACTAGTCTTGGATAGTCATGGGTCAGGGCCCACCCACCATACCGACCCACCCTACCCACCCACCCTACCCACCCACCCTACCCACCCACTCTACCCACCCTACCCACCCTATCCACCCTACCCATCCTACCCCACCACGACTATCATGTTTCGCTAGAACCAAATTGGAAATACAATAAGTATTCAGATAGAGTTGGGTTTTTTTGTGTGTTTTTTGTAAATATAGTTTATTCATTGAATAAAGTCTTTCGTCAGCGCCAGGTGACTGGTCTTCCAGCCATGTGACAATACAGTTATTTACAATATATGTATATGTAGTCTGGTATTGTCATCAGCACAAGTCAGCTGAAATAACAATATTAATCATTCCAAGATGAACATCCTACACAGCTACTGTGTTGGATGTTAACTTATTTTTTATCCTAAAAAGTATGTAAAAGATTGCTGGACCCGGATGTGCTTCCTTCTCCCTGACCCATGACTATCCGAGGCTAGTACCTTGGGAAAACGCCAGTTATCCATCATCTGTACCCAGGTAAGATTCATATAACTATATATATATATATATATATATGATATATATATAATATATATATATATATATATATATATATACATATATATATATTCTCTCTCTTGGTTGTCGATTGGTTGTGATGAGGACAGCAACTCATTGTTGTAAACTCGTCGATGACCAATGAGTCCAGTCTGTGCTCAGAATGTGTGGTGGCACATTAGACTTGTGTGTAGCTGTAGTCAGAGAGTCTGGTAGGTGAAGGAGACAATCTTTTCTCTGCTGATGCTTTTGTTTAGCTTGAGATATGCGATCAGTTTCAAACTATGTTGTACCTTTGCAAATAGAAGCACACCACTATTTCCCAGATTGTAGTGTTGACAGTACATTTCTTCAGGGTGTATTTAAGGCAATCCTTGAACCTTTTCTTCTGACCACTTTGATTTCTGCATCCTTTTACAAGTTCACAGTAGAAGTGAGCTGTTGGTATTCTATCCTCACCCATGTGGTCTACATGGCCAGCCCACCTAAGTTGTGCTCTCAGGACCATGCAGTCAATGATGACCATTTTTGCCCTCTCTAAGACTTCAGTGTCTGGGATCTTATCCTGCCACCTGATATTCATAATTTTCCTTAGAGAGCCTAGATGGAAATGGTTTAGTTGCTTAATGTGACAATGGTATGTTGTACATGATTTACAGGCATAGAGCAACAATGTGAGAACTACAGCCTTGTATACTTAAACTTGAAGCTTAGTTTGAAGCTTGAGATCTCATTTATCCCAGACTTTGTTGTGTAGTCTTCCAAATGCACCACTTCCCTTGGATTATATACATATATACAGGCCTACATATATATATATATATATACATATTATATATACCTGTAAGAATTGCACGGCAACACAGTATTGGTGGGTACATTATTTATTTACAGGAAGTGAGAATAGTAGAGAACAGTAATGCACCTGGCTGGGCCTCAAATGCCCTACCTAAAATGGATAAGAAAAAAGTTTTGAAAGTAAGTGTGGAGGCTCTGGCTGCCAGGGACAGACTGAGCCAACATCAACAACAGGTGTAGGGAGGCTCCTGCCCCACCTGGTGGTTGTGCATGGCACTATCCTGTGAGCCCCCCAGGAGCCCCCTGGGTGGCAGCACTGTGCAATTCGGTTACATCCGCATATACGTTGTATATACGTGGGTATATATACATACACGCAAGATTGGACATTTGTTGGAATCACCCGTTATTTGATTGGTTAGCTCAGGAAAAGTGACTGAATAGGATATTGGGCTTCGGTGTCAGTAGTAAGGCATTCCAGTGGGACAGCACTTTAGTGTCACAAGTAGTGCGCTTGATGGTAGCCATCCTGTTATGGTCTTTGATGTTGCTAGGATGGAAAGCCACAACAAACCAATCATTACAGCAATTTTGAACAATTCTTTTTAATTATGCCTTTATATATATATATATATATATATATATATATATATATATATACATATATCTGCACAAGTATATAAACTTCTCAACGTATTATATAATTATATACATATATTATATATATATATATCATATATATTATATATATAATATTGATTCGGTCTCAGCTGGAGCTAGTTAACTTGACAGTCACCAGTTGGTGGCAGCAATCCAACGCATGTAGTAATAGACACATGCGAAATAGAATGATAATGAGTATTTTCCTTAATTATATAGACGTAATAGATTGTATAGCATATATAGCGGTACAGTGAGTGAGGATAACAGCCGCTGGGACGTGGGCGAGCAGGTGGTGCCACATGGGGAGGTCATGAGGTACCAATAGATGACCTAATGAGTAGGTGACCAGCTGGTGACTTAGTGGCTGTGGAGTAGATGGATCTTCCGGCTTATTATACTCGTATAATGGCTTATACAGCATATATATAGAGAGAGAGTGAGAGAGAGTGTGAGAGACGACTCAAGGCTGCATGAGATTCCAGTGTTCGTGTTCATTCTGTTCTCTCCCAACAGGCCCTTCTCTTACAACCCCCCCCCCCTCCTGCCCCATACACGCACGCACTCACCCCACCCCCACCCCCCACCTCCAACACCAGCCGACGCCCAGCGCCCAACTCGCCCCAGTCCCCCACTGACCCCGACGCCCGGACAAAAGGTCAGGCGTGGCGGTTTAAGGGCATTAAGCGTGCACCGGGCGGGGATTAGCCGGCCGGCGCCGCGAGGGCCTGTAATCGGCGAGCACCCGCGACTCGATGGCGACGCGCCGATTTCTGTATGGGCCGAACCCGGAATAAACATGTGTCGGCAGGCACTGCTAGGGGTATGTATGTATTGGCGCGACTCGCACCCAGTGTGTCTGCGAACAAACAGATCTATGTGTGTCAACAATACCAACAATATTAATAAGCGATTGCAGACAATATTGTAAACAATCCTCTCAGATTCTGCCTTATCGTTTAAGTGCACAAGCGGGGGTTTCTGTATCGACCGAAGCCGGAATAAACATGTGTCGGCAGGCACCGCTGGGAGTATGTATGTATGGGCATGCATTGTACCCAATGTTTCTGCTAACAAACAGATCCATGTGTGTCAACAATAGCAACAATACTAATAAGCAATTGCAGACACTATTGTAAGCAATCCTCTCAGATTCTGCCTTATCGTTTAAGTGCACAAGCGGGGGTTTCTGTATCGACCGAAGCCGGAATAAACATGTTTCGGCAGGCACCGCTGGGAGTATGTATGTATGGGCATGCATTGTACCCAATGTTTCTGCTAACAAACTGATCCGTGTGTGTCAACAATAGCAACAATACTAATAAGCGATTGCAGACACTATTGTAAGCAATCCTCTCAGATTCTGCCTTATCATTTAAGTGCACAAGCGGGGATTTCTGTATCGACCCAAGCCGGAATGAAAATGTGTCAGCAAGCACAGCTATGGGTATGTATGTATGGGCATGCCTTGAGCCCAGTGTGTCTGCGTACAAACAGATGCATGCGTGTCGACAATAGCAACAATACTAATAAGCGTGGCGGTTGCAGATGCTATTATAAGCAGTCCTTCAAGATTCTGCCGTATCGTTTAAGGTTGCATAGTCCGATGGTTTTGAGTTTCTGTCACTTTATTTTGTATTGTATAACTTGTTATGCTCATATTATTTAGGCTGCAGTGATTCCTATTATCTACCGCACTTTAGTTTGAAGTAACCTTTATTTTAAATGACTACAAGTGCAAACATTCAAAAATAATTGTGGCATGTACACCAACACTCTGACACCATAGCCTTAAGCAATAACATATTCTATTAAAGTGACTTAGTATTCTTTTCTATGCAGCAACAAATGCTTAATAAGTGTATTAGTATCTAAGTTAGATATGTAGAATCAAATGTAGATAACATTTTTCTGAATTTAGATTTCTATGCTTTCATCGGACTATGCATCTTAAGTGCACACGCGGGGTTGTTCGCGTCGGCGGCTACCCGGTGTGCGGTGTGCGGTGTGCGGTGTGCGGTGTGCCTTGTGCCGTGTGCCGTGTGCCGTGTCCGGTGTGCCGTGTGCGGTGCGCAATGTGCAGTGTGCTTCCGACATAGCCCGGTAGGTGACGCGTTGGTAGACCCGCGCGGCGGTGACCGCGACCCCTGGGGGCGGTGAGCGGCGCGACCACGGCCCGCTATCTGCGCGCGGCCGTGCCTCGCGCTGTATCGCGTGGCTGCATCTCTGTGCAGTAATAATGCCGGTGATAAATCTGCAATTCATTTACCGTCGCCTCCCCGCCAGCCATATCTTTTAACCGCCCGTTATGCGGTGCCAGCTCGGTCGGGGGAAACCTCCCCCTCTCCCCCCTACACACACTCCCACACACCCGCCCCCTCTCCTCCGAGCACCGACCCGAGCTCTACTTCGGTCAGTCATGACGGTCCCCTGGAGTGCATCTTTCTAACGGGGACCAGACGAGATGGCCAAATGAGTTGAGCGTACGTCTCCCGTTTTGGTAGAGTGTGGGGGTTCGAAACCACCCTGGTCAAGTCAAACCTATAACTTATAAATTGATACCTGTCACTGCCTAGCTTGGGACTTGGCATTATTAGGATAGGGAAAGGACTGTTTGGCTCAGTGCGATATGGGGTAATGATGCTTGCAGCCTGGTCTCCCAGTGGGGCAGCCCTATAAAGTCACCATGCGTGTGCATAATTACAAGCCGGTACCCATCCTGATATGACCATAGATGTTGCCAGGATGTAAAACTCAAGCAACCAACAAGCAAACAACCCATGTTCTGACAGGAGGCGGGAGAAGAGCTATCACAAGCCGAGATGGTCACCCAACTACCATATAACTAACACTCGATGTGTGACATATTCTACAGTATCACCGAATGATGTGATACCGTTGATAGTCTTGTTATGTACAACTTGTGTTATGAAACAACACGTCCGTCTCCCGTGCTGGTAGAGCGTGGGATCGTGGGTTCGAACCCGGGTCGAGTCAAACCGATGACTTAAACATTGATACTTGTCGCTTCCGAGCCAGGCGCTTGCCATTATTAGATAGAGCAAGGACTGGTTGGCTCAGTGTCAGGATAATGTGACTGAATGGGATATCAGGTCATGGTGCTGGCAGTCTGGTCTCCCAGTGGGGCAGCACTATAAAGTCACGATGAGTGCACTGTCACAAGTTGGTACCCGTCCTAATATGACCTTTGATGTTGCTAGGACATAAACAACAACAACAAAACAAACAAAACACAGCTACTGTATAAATAGCTGAGTTCTGTAACACGATGGTTGTATAGATTAAGATGAGTCAGACAATTACTTCTTTCCATTTAAGAGTGTATTGTGACCGGATAAGTATTTTTACTTATGATATGTTTTTTTCTTACTAGTTTGTTGATTTTGTTTTAATTATTGATTTTCTGTTTTATGTATAATACATTTTTCTGCCGCTATTCCCAATGGCGTTGCGTGTTACAGTGCACAGCTGATGGTGATGGGCAGGAAAAGAGTAGGGTGTGGTAGTTAGTGTTGATTGCTTGAAATATGTATATATATATATATATATATATATATAAGTTTTGAAAGTGAGCAGAGTGACCATTGGATCACGGCATATAGGAGGTGGATAATATGGAAGTTAAGGTGGTTAGAGAGAAACATTAAGGGGATGACATTATTTATATCCACATAATAAATTATGTAGTACATATACGAGACTGTCTTAAAAGGTGCTAAGCAATATGGGACATAACTTTCTCCATTGTAACGATCAACATACTATATCCTTATCCTTTTGCTCAGGATGAACTGATTTGTTTTTTACATGGTGTTTCATAATCCCAATAGAATACATATTGATTTGAGGCAAATGTCCTTGTGTTTTCAGTGTAACTGTTTCTGTATGGTTTTGTGTCAATCGTTATAATGGACAAAAAAAATAAGAAGAGTTATCACCTTTTGAAACAGGCTCATATATATATATATATATATATATATATATATATATATATATCCAGCCGATTCATGCATGTGAGGGTGGGCGATGTCTAGATGATTTGGCCGAAAGACACCTGGGGAAAAGCTACTCATGACGAGGTGGAGGAGTAATCAGTTTTATTTAACGCCATGTCTCAGAGGGACAACAAGCACAGACAGACAACCTACATAGATTTCGCGATATCACCTGAAAATCTCCCTACCACCAAAATGGCGCATTTAATGAAGAAGTAATACAACTTACTTCTAAATCGAGAATTTCTCCACTAGTTTAAGCTTTAATTTGGTGAAAACAGAAGAATATGCATTGGCACCGGACTAAAAGCAGCGCGAGGAATAAAAGAGCAAGCGCAAGAGTGCATATTAAATTTAAATAGAATTTCCAGTGCGAACTCATTGCTAGTGTCAAGCGGCCGCTGCGGCCCAGCGTTGCAGGCACCGGGAGTGGGGGTGGGGGGTTGTAGGGGGATGTGGCCTTAAGGCGGGCTTACACTCGGCAGGCGTCGGCGCGGCGCGGCACGCAGAGCAGGTGCGTGTTGTAAGCAGTGGGGGCAAAGTGGCGTCATGCCCAGGCCGCGTCTGCACCGCCTCCTGCCGCCGGAGCCTGGAGCCGGGGGCCGGCGGTCCGGGGGGGGGGGGGCGGGGAGTGCGCGTCGGCTGCACTAAAACAACACCAGCTCCTCCGTGTAATTAATCATAATTAATGCACGCAGCCGCGCGCATGTGCGGGCAGCGTTATTGGACAAAACACGGGGCGTGTGTTATGTTATATTATATAAGCCACCCCTACTCACCCTACCCGCCATTTAAGTTTTAATTGTTTACATGAGGCAGACTTACTTCAGGTGTCGGCGGACTGTTTGTGCGACGCGCCCCGGGTGCCGTCTCTCCTAGCCGAAACTCGGTTAATTATGTCTGATAACGACGGTCGGGGCGCGCACGCCACGCCGGGGTATTCATTCGTCTGGGCGCCTTAACTATCAAATTCCAGCTATAAAAGGCCCAAAATAAAAGCACCAAACACAACACTGTGCGACCGTTTGAAGACCAGCACCTTAGGCCTAGAATGGGACTTAATTTGATGAAAAACACATTTACCTTTAAAAAAAAAAAAATGCTAAAGATAAAATAGTGATACGGCGTGTGCAGACAGTTCCGATATAAATGGTGTGATGATATCGTGGTGTATTTATTCCTTATAGGTTAGGAGATCTAAGTTAAGTCTGGAGAAATAGTCAGTGAACTGCTAGTCGAACAGGGCCAGTGCATCCAGTAGTTGTCGACATGTGTACTGCACTACCTGCCTTAGCCTCGTTCTCGTGTGGAGGAGGCTGGCGTGTAGTTATCACATCACATTAGCCACTTTAGTAGACAGTCGTCTTGTCTACAGGATCTAATGGTTCTCTATATTGGTGCTCACGAGACAAATTTCATTCAGTTGACATCACTTTAGGTATTGTTTAAACAAATTAAACAATAGTAGATTTGAAGATATATCAGCACAGTTATAAAAGTGTTCAGTCCTGATATGACATTAGATGTTGATGGGACGTAAAACTCCAACAACCAACCAACCTATAAAAGTGTTTGATATTTATTATCTAAATGCCATATTCTACTATATTTATGTTAGTTTGAGACTAAGCTATTGAACTACAGTAAAACCTCTCTAAATCGACCGACCTTGGGACCGACTTTAAGTGGTCCATTTAGGGAGGTGGTCGGTTTAGGGCATTAGAATATGGTTACAATGGTATTCTTGGGACCTAAATAAAGCGATCGATATAGGGGGGGGGGGGTCGATCTGTGGAGGTGGTCGGCTAGAGAGGTTTTACTGTATGTATAAAATATGCATACATTATGTTCCTGTGTTAGCTGGTCATTATGGTTGGAAAATATGTGAAACTCTCTGTCTCGATGGCATCACTATTTACATGAATTTGACATCATCACCTGACTGCCTATGTCGCCAATGCGCATGTGTGTATTCTAGCCCCGTGATATTGTTAATGCTAAACCAGACTAAGCAGAATATCATTATGAATTAAGCACGAGAAGCATGCATTAATAGGTAGTCGTCTTGAAATGTGTAGTTAATTGTTTAAGTGAAAAGTCTATTAATACACACAGAGCAGAATATATCATCATCATCATCATGCTGTCGGTCGCGATGCGACAAAGACTGCTTTCATTACTTGATTGCCGCTCTCCATTTAGCTCTCTGCTGTGAGAGTTGCGTCCATGAGTCGGTCTTAATGTCTCTCAGCTTCAGGTTTCTCTTGATGGTATTCCTGAACCGGAGACGAGGGCACCTCTCTTTCTGTAGCCAGAAGACAGTTGAGAATAGAGGATCTGCTTTGGTAGCCTGTCTGATGACATCCTCATGAGGTGTCCGGTCCACCGGAGATTCTTTTTGATCAGAAGATCTTCCATAGAGGGCAGCCCCATCCGTTTTTTCATGAAAGCTGCGTGCAAAAGTGTTGAAGTGCTGCTGGCTTTTGCAAGTTACCAGCGGCACTCTCTCGGGGAGCAAATAGAGGTTTCACACCGGCAAGAACATGTCAAGACAGGCGCAAAACTATTTGTCCCTGCAGTGGCTGGTCGGGAGATGTTGGGAGTTCCATACATCAACCGCCCTTAATGCTGCCACAGTGACATGGTTTTCTGTTTTAGGGTTTGCTCCCTTAGCCTTCGGTTCTGTCAAGAACCTGTACCACAAGGCAGTGGTTTACAACTCTGCAAGGCAGGGGTGTCAAACTCCCTGAGGTATTGCTATACCTGCAATACCTGCATACCTTAGCAGGCCGCGTCTGCACCGCCTCCTGCCTACTAGTGTTTCAATGTTCTATATCTTCTAGTGTGGAATCACTCCACATCATATCTGTATTGATCCCTTAAAGAGGATGGCAACATTCAGTTATGTAGATATACGCCTGATTGGTTGTCCGGGAAGTGCATTTCTACACTTACAACATGGGACATGGCGCACGTGACTGAGTGCACGTGTTAAATGCAATGTAGTAGATCATTAGTATGGGTATTACTTAATATATAGATGCCATCAAATACATGGATCTCACGTGACTGAATGCATATGTTAAATGCAATATAATAGTAGGTAACTAGCATGGGTATTACTAAATATATAGATACCATAAAATACATGTATGTCACGTGACTGAATGTATGTGTTAAATGCAATATAGTAATAGATCAATTAGCATGGGTATATAGATACAATAAAATAAAGGTTATCTCATTGACATATATGCAATAGGAACACACACAGACACATATATATATATATATATATATATATATATATATATATTACTCAGTTTGTTATAATAGATCTCTCACATAATATAATTGCTTACATTCTGATACTAAAGGAAACCGCCGTGAATATGGCCTATGCTGCCGACGCGGCGTAAAGCAACCACCAATCAATCAATCAACCAAAAGGAAACAAAGCGAACATGAATACTTAATTTCTACTATCTAAGTATATGTTACACTCGCAATCCAATAAGTTATAATATATTAATTATTACTGCACGAGACAAAGTGGCCATGCAATTATTTTCTTATATGCAATTATTATTCTGTTGTCATTGAATCATAAAGCTCTCACACAATGCAATAGGTCAGCGTCTAACACTGAATAGGACAAAGTGAACATTTAATTAATTTCTATTATGCAATTATATTGGGACAAAGTGAACATTTAATTAATTTCTATTATGCAATTATGTTGTTATCATAGATAGAGCTTTCATCCGAACCAATAACCCAGAGTATGACGCTGAATTAGGCGTGGGCGATGGAGGTGGGAGGGGCGGTGGTTACTCGATATGAAGCGCATTTGCATTGAGTGTGGCGGGGCGGTAGAGGGTGTGTATAGGGGTGTTCAATTTGATGCGCATGCGCGGGAGTTGATGGGGGTGAGTGTTGTGGAAGCACAGTTCGCGCACAATGCGCGTCGTGAATTGTGGATGCGACGCGTGATGAGCTCGGCGCATAAAGCCCACATGCTAGCAAAGTGACGCGTCCAATAGGCGCCAGCTTCCTTCTCGTCTCCACCCCACCCCCCCACACACACACACTCAACACATACATCCCCACACATGCGTCGCTGGCCGCTCGCCACTCCAGGTGCGATGTCTGTGATAGGTTACGCCTTCTACCGATCGACGCTACCACCATCCCACTTCACCCCACCCCTCACACTCACGTAGGCACAGAACCGCCCCCACCACCCCGCTGCCGCCTACAGACATACAGAAACACACGCAACACCCATCCACACCTCGATCTTCGCCTCTCGCGCACACATAACCACACACACCTCCAGATCTCCACGTCGTCTATCTAGCATCAATATCACCCGTCTCCTGGAAGTGCCACGTTGCACTGTCTTCAATCACTACTGGCATCACATCAAATTGCACCCCCAAACTCAACCAAACCCCCCGCTCCTTCCTGGCAGCCGTCTTAAACCACGCCCCATTCCTCCTCAACAACAGCCGGCCACCCACGGCTGACTGATTGACTGCGCGCCGCATGGATCAGTTACGATGGCGGCCTGTCTTGCGTTTTTATCACCACCGGCTCCTTTTGGTAGGAAGAATTAAAGATGTCTGCCGGAAAGACTTCGGTTCCTTTGTGTGTGATGGGGGAGTAGGGAGAGATGGGGGTGGGCGGGGATCTGTGTCTGTGGCTGTGTCTTTGCGCTTGTTCGTGCCAGAGCGCGCCCTGTGGGGGGGGGGGGGGGGGGGGGGTGAAAGTAACTGTGGGGTGGGGGAGGGGCGCGCCGACTGTTGACATTGGCGAGGTTGTCTTGCTACAGGTGCCCTTTGAGACTCAGGGAGCCCCTTTGATCCCCGCCCGCTACCCGCCCCGCCCTGCACTGCCCCGCCCCGCCCTGCACTGCCCCGCCCGCCTCGCCCCGCCCTGCCACGTCCTGCCCCTCCCCGCCCTGCCACTCCAAGCCCCGCCCCGCCCCGCCCCGCCCCGCCCCGCCCCGCCCCGCCTGCAACACCGGAAGTTCCACCCATCAATGATGCACACGATAACAGCCGGCGGCATCCACACCTGAGGCTGCATCGCGCTTTGTGCATGTGCGCACACCAAACCCACCAACTTCCGGGTCACCCCCTCCCCCTCCCTCTCCCCTCGGATGGCCGAATGAGTTAGAGCGTCCGTCTCCCGTGCTGGTAGATCGTGGGGTCGTGGGTTCGAGTCCCGGTCGAGTCAAACCAATGACTTTAAAATTGATACTTGTCGCTTCCTAGCCAGGCGCTCGGCATTATTAGGATAGGGCAAGGACTGGTGTGCTCAGTGTCAGGATAATGTGACTGAGTGGGATACCAGGTCATGGTGCCGGCGGCCTGGTTTCCCAGTGGGACAGCACTATAAAGTCGCCATGAGTGCGCACTGTCACAAGTCTGTACCCGTCCTGATATGACCTTAGATGTTGCTAGGACGTAAAACAACAACAAACAAACAAACTCCCCTCCCCGCCCCGCGCCCTTTTCCTTCTTACGCCGTGCCCATAAATCGAATACGGTCTTTCCCGGTGCTCGCACAGTCTTACTTGGCGGATGGATCAGTCCCCGCGCCGCGCGACGCTGAATTCCGCGCCACCCGATACGCCCACATGTTGGAGGCACGTGACCCGCACGTGACGAGACGTTGCATGCGCGGTATCTGCCGCCAGAGAGGGTGGGTGTGGGTGGAGCTGGAGCGGACACAGACGGCTTGTCTCCAGGGGGTGCGCGTGTGTGTGAGAGCCTGTGTGTGAGCGTGTGTGTAGACCTATGTCGTCCACGATATACTGTGCGCAGTAGTAACTGTGTACGTGTGCTCATCAAAACCATTAAAATATCACACTTGATTGAAGAACTATTTTTCACTTCACCCAAATATACGGATTTCAGTATTATAGTTAAAATTGGCCGTCCGAGTTGGTCTGGAGGCGATAACGACCAGGCACCGCTGGCAATACAAGTGTCAAAGCCTATGACTAGTGGCTCCGGTGTGGCTGAATCTGGAACTACATGCAGCATGCAGTAGAGCCTAGATAAATGGTATATAATAATAGAGCAAACTGAAGAGAGTTAGTGTCCTTGTTTATATTCCCATAATAGATTATAGAGCATACATATATATATATATATATATATATATATATATATATATATATATATTACCTCGGTACTAAGCCTCAGGCAACTCGTCGACGAGGGAGAAGGAAACACATCCGGGTCCAGCAATTAGCATAAATCCAAGCACAGCGACACACGCTGTGTGGTTCAAGGTTAGTTTAAAAAAATCTATTTTCATGTCTTTTAGGCATGTTTGATATTTTTTGGAGGTATATTAATGGTACTTTAGTGCCCAAGAATAAAGGAGGATATTTATTCTTGGGTCCTTACCGTTAATTTGGTTGTTTTTAACGATATAAAGGTGACTCGACTGAGTGATAATAGGCTCCCGCAGTACTACTGTGGTGACCTAGATGGAGTTAAAGCGAGGCCCGTAAGGGATTTTCGGAAACCGGTTCTCGTTGATTTACCGAAGTTAATACTTTTGTTTTCTTTTTAATGGGGTTTTATGAGCCAAGAATACAGGAGGATATTTATTCTTGTGTAGTTACCGTGTTTGGTCGTTTTTAACGATTTAAAGGTGACTCGACTGAGTGATTGATGGTCGGCTACGGAGCGAGGCCCGTAAGGGGTGTTCGGAACTGGGTTTTGTCGATTAACCGAAGTGAAGCCACGAGAGCCTCGTCAGTACTTGAAATTTAATCATATTTAGAACCCAAGAATACAGAAGCTTATTATTTTCGGGTTTCTTTACCGTATTTCGGTCTTGGTTAACATTTTGAGGTCACTTGACTGGGCCATTTTAGGCTCACGCAAAAATGTGCCAGTAGTGTTCAAAGTTGCTTAGATGCGAGCCCCGTAAGGGATTTTCGGTGTCGAGTTTCATTTATTCCACGGAATCACCGTGGGTAATGTTTACCGAAATTAAGCAATCTAATGTTCTATGGGAAAGCCTAGTACATTTCCCCACAATTAAGGTTCACACTTTTAATTGTTTACATGTGTTTAAAAATGTTGTCCATTGCCAAACGGAGAGAGGTGTGGTTGGAGCCAGACCTCATTGGGACTTGTTCCTGGGTTTCCTTTAAGGATTCCCCACTGGTTTTAAGCCGTACCTCCGAGTTTCATAGCATTTTCTCCAACTTGTTGGAGTTGAAGCCACAGGAGGGAGAAGTGTACGGAACAGAGAGTGTGGGAGGCCACTGATACACTGGTGCAGACCCATCGTTTGGTCTCTGGTTTCCATACCATTCACCTACGACATTACACATTAGCCTTCACACCTGTGTTGGAACCCATTGCCGAACGGAGAGAGGTGTGGTTGGAGCCACACCTCGTTGGGACTTGTTCCTGGGTTTCTGTGAAGATTCCCCATGTTGTGTCACTAAGGCGTACCTCCGAATTTCATAGCATTTTCTCCAACTTGTTGGCATATTTAGCCACAGGTGGGAGAAGTGTACGGGATGGAGAGTGTGGGAGGCTACCGAAATACTGGTCCCTACCCCTCATTTGGTTTTGGTTTTGAACCATAACACTACGACACTCACATGGGAAATTTTCTCACGCCTGTGTTGGAATGGTGTAAATATGTTCTCAAACACCAGTGAATGCACAAACTGTGTTTTTCTTAACCGGTTGTTACTTTCCTTTGATCGTTACGGGTTTCTGATGGCTACGAAGTGCAGTAACCCCAAGGCTCCCATATCTGATGATGAGGACTCGTCACCGGTGGTGTCGGTTCAAGCCTCTATGGTACACCCGATGTTGGGGGAGGAAAGCGGGCCAGGGCCCGGCCCTGCTGGGCCAGAGGAACGGCTCGTGAAGCTGGAGCAGATGCTCCCGGCTAGATCTCGGAAGAGAACAAAGAGTGCAGTCCTTGAGTCAGATGACTCGGAATGGGAGCCTTGATGGCAATTGTGCCTGTTGTAAACCATATGCAGGCTGAGAACAAGTTCTCGTCGTTGGCCCGACATATCGATGGGGGGATTGCCATGCTGACAGCCGCCAGCAACTTCCTCTTGTATGGACGTTTCGAAAACGTCTTTAGGGCGGTATGTACCGATGCTTTAAAGAGGTGGCAAGTGATACCAACAATGCACGGTTCAGGAGAGGGCCACAGGATTTTCGTGACCATTGCACTGGCAGAGGAGGTCTGTCGGGCTTCCAGCCCAGGGGCAGAGGACAGCGCCAGTCCTTCGGCTGGAACGAAGGGAATCGTCCCTTCAGGAGGGAGTTTACTCCCCAGAAGCCGTTCCCCCGCCCAGGGAACAAGTAGAGGTTGCAACGCAAACTCCGGTAGCCACGGTAACACCTCTAAGCATTTTCCAGGCAGGAAATATAATTGTTTAGATGACTGGCAAATTACGGATAATTTGACTATTCTGAGTATAGTGCAAGGAATACGCATTCCCTTTATGCAACACCCTTTACAGGAAAAAATTCCTTTTCCATATTGGTTTGATGTAAACGAGAGAGGGGCATTAGATAAACAGGTGTTGAAATTTTGTCACAGAGGAATAATAGAGACTGCTTGCTGTTCATGAGGAAGGCAAATTTATTTTGAATATATTTTCGCAACCCAAGCCAAATGGGGAAATCCGCATGATTCTGGTTTTGACAAGGCTAAAGAAATTGGTTACATATACACATTTTTAAGATGTTTTCCCTCGAAACGGCTAGGGATTTGGTCATAAAAGGGTCCTGGCTTGCCAGTGTGTATCTGAAAGATGCGTATTATATGCTACCTATTCACAAATTAGGAAATTCCTACATTTTGGTTGGGAATGATCAACTCTATGAGTTCACCTGTATACCTAATTGCTTAGCTTGTGCCCCTCAGCTATTTACTAAGCTGTTGAAACATTTTTTCATTAATGGCTAGAAAGGGACATTTTATGTTCCCATATATTGACGATTCATTCATAATGGCAAAATCAAAACAGACTGTCAAAGAGCAGTTGATGATTTGTGTGAAACATTCACTAAATTGGGATTTTACATTCATGACAAGAAATAAAGTTTTAGTCCAACCAAATTTTTTTTATGTTTGGGTTTCCTTTTAAACACAGATTGATTGATTGGTGGTTGCTTTACGCCGTGTCGGCAGCATAGGCCATATTCACGGCGAGGTTAAACACAGAAGATATGACAGTTTCAATAACACAACAAAACTAGAGAAGTTTTTCACCCCAGCAGACCATTTGCTGAGTAATTATCAGTTAGATATTAAGAAGATGATCGAAAGGAGGTGATGTTAGATCAGTTATTAAAATCAAACCGCACAGGGGACCCACTGTCCAAGGTACATGTGAATACCTTCCTGGAGGATCGACGTCTTTGTGTACTGTCAGCCATACAACTATTTATCCAAGACAAAAGGATTATGAATTCTAGACAGCTTTTGGTGTGCTTCATTAGACCACACAAGGCGATCTCGAGAGACACACTCACTAGATGGACCATTAAAGTGATTAAGGAGGCAGGCGTCGATACTGGATGATACGCTTCCCATTCGACAAGAGAAGCTATGGTCTCGACGGCACGGCAGCTAGGGATTTCAGTTAAGAGAATCCTAGGCCATGCATGCTGGAAGACAGCTAGATCGTTTGCAAAACATTACAACAAATGACTAGAGAAGTCAACTGGCCTAGCAACACGCTTACTATTACTCACCTGTTAACGTGAGAGGTGAGATTTTTTGGAAAGTATATCTGTTTAATATAAATACTGTTTAATATAAAGGTATACTGAATTGAAATGAATTAAGGATAAAAATGAGTTACGTAAAGTCTCCCTCGGCTACAAGTAGCCTGAGGCTTAGTACTGAGGTAAAATAGTATAGTTATACGAATCTTACCTGGGTACGAATGATGGATAACTGTTGTTTTCCTGAGGTACAAGCCTCGGCTAGTCGTGGGCTAGGGCCCACCCACCCAACCATGACTAGCATGTTTGCTTGTGCCAAGATGAAAACATTGAAGTATCCATTGTAGTTTAAAGTCATTTTTATCCTGAATAAGTAGGTAAAGATTGCTGGACCCGGATGTGCTTCCTTCTGCCTAGCCCATGACTAGCCGAGGCTTGTACCTCGGGAAAACAACAGTTATCCATCATCTGTCCACAGGTAAGATTTGTATAACTATACTGTATAACTATACTATATATATACGGATCTATATGCAATAAAGACCAGACGCAGCTGACATACACTGCTTAGAGCCCCTCACAGGTGGCGCCAGTGTGGCCAATGCTGTACTACACAGTCAGTTAGATAGGATACAGTGAATATACTATTAAATAGGGAACTGAAGATAGATAGTGTCATTGTTTATATTCCCATAATAGATTGTAGATCACATATATATATATGTATATATATATATATATATGTATACATATATATGTGTGTGTAGTATACATATATATGTGTGTGTAGTATGCAGTCACATAATTCATATAATTCATTCACCTTTCATTTGCACTCTATTGAAGTTGCATAGTCCGGTGGTCTTGTATTTCTCTCATATTTTAGATAAATACAAGAAGTTGAGCATTATACTATACCTTTAGTTCGAAGTAACTTTTACTTTAAATGATTACCCTTGGAAATATTCGAAGTGAAAAAACAGGCTAAATTAATTTTGCAATGCATGTCAAAATTTGAACGGGATCGTCTTCAGCAGAAACATGTTCTATTAAACTAACTCATGTTCAGCAACAAATGTTTAATAAGTGCCTCAGTGTCTACATTGAGTATGTAGAATGGGTATTTTGGTGTTTGTTAACGCTTTCATCGGATTATGAAACTTTAACATTCTTGCTCCCTCTCTCTTCACCCTCTGTCTGTACATGTTTGTCTCTCTCTTTCCCTCTCTCCCTCTCTCCCTCTCTCTCTCTCAAAGTTGTCGTTCATGAGTACTGCACAACTAGGCTTATATAAAAAATTCTGGCCATGAATATGGCCTATGCTGCAGACACGGCATTAAGAAACCACCAATCAATCAATCAATCTCTCTTGCTCTCACTCTCTGTTACTCTCTCTGTATATATAATAAATCCACGATATCTAAATTGACATTCACCTACTGAGTTGACAAGTCATCTACTAAATTGCCATGCATTACTGATTGCGCGTAGAACACGACTAACACTAACAGTTATGGTACAGAATTAGCTGCGTTTGGGTTGTCGCTGTTGTCGTGAATATGCATGACTCCGCTGACGCCTACTCTCATTTCCCATTCGGCATTAGTAATCTGTACCTGGCAGTGGGAACCTATGCACAGCTCAATGCTGGCAACCTAGCTGCTCCTGTTAGCTGCCGGAGCTGCTGCCATATACGGTTGATAACGATGAGTTATGAAAAATTTAAAAACCACTTGCCCTGGCATAGAGTTCATCTCTGCCTAAATATTAAAATATATGACTACCTCGTTGAAAGCAATAGGCGACAGAAATCCTGCATTTAGTTTTCAACCAATGACAACCATAAGGCAATCAATGGTCCTATTATTAACCAATTAAACAATGTGGGTATGTGTATAAGGCATGCATTGTAAACAAATTCTGCTTTAATTGTTTGAAAAAAGCTTCTTTGTTTATGTTCTTAAACCTACATATTCCGGTGAAAACATCAACTTTTCAAAACCAAAACAATTATCTACATTTAATCATGTATATCTATCTAACTTAGATGCTGGTGCACTTATTAAACATTTGTCACCACATAGAAGGGAATACTGATGCAATTTGTTTGTTTGTTTGTTGTTGTTTTACGTCTCAACAACATCTAATGTCACATCAGGACGGGTACCGACTTGTGGCAGTGCGCACTCATGGTGACATTATAGTGCTGCCCAACTGGGAAATCATGCTGCCCCACTGCAAGACCAGGCCACCAGCACCATGACCTGATATCCCACTAAGTCACATTACCCTGACACAGAGCCAACCAGTCCTTGTCCTATCCTAAAATGCCGAGCGCCAGGCTAGGAAGCGTCAAATATCAATTTTTAAGTCATTGGTTTGACTCGACCAGGGTTCGAAACCACGACCCCACGGTCTACCAACACGGGAGACGGACGCTCTAACTCATTTGGCCATCCCGTCGTGCAATTTAAGAGAAGTTGTTACTGCAGAAGCCTATGGTATCAGAATTTTGGCATGCTTGCCTAAATTAATTTGGTATGGTTGCACTTCAAATATCTGCAAGGTTAGCCATTTAAAATAAATGTTACTTCAAGCTACATTAAGGTAGATTATAACAATCAACCTCATAAGTCATATAGTTATCACAGAAAATGACAGAATCTCAAAACCATCGGAATATGCAACTTTAAATTACTGAGGAAAAATAATGGTAGAGGCAGCTTGTTCACCCCCCCTCCATTACCACCACATGCATAGCTAACCCCTCCCACCACAGGCATGCACGAACACACACGTGCACACCCACCCCTCCACCCACACACCCATACCTACACCCACACTCACACTGCGGCTGGCTTACTCAGCCTCCACCCACATACACCCTGCCGCCAGCCGACATAGAGACGGGAGTCCGGTGTCGCAGTTTGAGCGCCCTGCCAGTTTGAGCGCCCTTCTGTTGCTTCTGCACATGCGCGGATAGAGACCACATTAAAACCACCCTAACTATCACAGTAATTTGTGATTGTTGGTGCTTTGAAAGCAAATTTATCTTGTTTCTATTAAATAGTTCAGATCTTTCTCTACAATTTCACATTCAACTTTTTTTTTTATCAGCTAATTGGAAGTTCTTGAATTTATTTTGCAAAAATAGTTTTTGAGGCCATGATCTGGTAAGGCTAACACTGGCACTGACACTCAGAATATCCCAACTTTCACTATTATCTGTTTTTAATACTTTCAGAGTAAATTGCGCTTATGTTACATTAAATACTTCAGATCTTCCTCTTCAATTGCGCATTAAGATAAGCACCACTCCAATGAAAGCTTTTAAATCTATTTTACAAAAAAAGTATACAACCACTGGCAGGGCGCTCAAACTGGCAGGGCGCTCAAACTGCGACACCGGGCGGTGCCTTCCTCTATTGGTTTTGGTGGCGACAGAGTGTCGGGCTTAGTCACAGGGCCGCAGGAGTTTGGGCGCCGGAGGGAGCGGGATGTGGGGGTGAGGGCCGTGGTGCGCATGCGCACGTCTGTGATACAGTGATACAGGGATACATGTCGGGTGGTGATAATGCTTACTAATACGTATGTGGGATGTCGGGTGGAGATGTAATACTGATACCTGATACCTGTGTGTGTGTGTGTGACTGAATGAGTTGGCGATAGGTGAGGAGAGAGGGTGCGTGTCAGGGACAGGAAGGGTTGTGGCTGGAGGGCGGTCTGTCTGTGTAGAGGACAGGGTGGAGATGTGGTGACATAATAGTCTGGTATGGGTGGAGAATGTAAGGGGAGGAACAGGATTGGTGAGAAAAGAACCAGTGGTGTGTGCAGTGCGGAGGCGTGCGGAGGAAGAATGAGGAGAGACCCAATGAGAACGAAGAGTGACTTTAGAAGGAGAATCATGAGAGAGGGTGATGATAGAAGAGGTGAGAAAGGATAGATGTATGCGGTGGTAAAAGTGAAGGTGAAGGGTGAAGAGACAAGTGAATTTAGGAAGGGGATAGAGGAGAGGAATGGAAGTAAGGGTAGGGGTTGTGGAAGGAAGATCAGTGTGAATGTAAGGATGAGGGGAATAGAAGCAGGGAGAAGGTTGGGGAAGGACGATGTGTGTGAATGTAAGGGGGAAGTGAGGAGAGGAACAGAAGAAAATAGGTTGTGGATAGAATATTTCTGTGAAGGTACGAGGGGGGAGGAGTGGAATGATGGAGGGAGGTGATGTAATGGAGAAAACTGTCCGTGTAAACGGAATGTGAAGAGATTTGGGTGATTGTTGGAGTTTTACGTCGTGGCAACATCTAAGGTCATATCAGTACTAGTACCGACTTGGGACAGCGCACACTCATGGTGACTTTATAGTGCTGCCCAACTGGGAAATCAGGTGGCCGGCATCATGACCCGATATCCCACTCAATCACATTATCCTGATACTGAGCTAACCAGTCCTTGGCCTATCCTATTAATGCTGAACACCAGGCTAGGAAGCGACAAGTATCAATTTTAAAGTCAATGGTTTGACTCGACCGGGAACTGAACTCCCGACCTTCCGCAAACGAGGCCCGTGCTCTACCGATTTGGTCACCGCGCTCAATAACGTGAGGAGAGGGAGCGGAGGTAAATGAGGGAGGGGTGGAAGGGACGGACGTCTGTGTGAACGGAGCACGGGCGGCTGGAGGAAAGGAGATGAGGCTTGTTCCAGTACAGGTGGGATTCAGGGTGAGCAGGTACGTGACCTATATACACTTGGCCACAAAGAGAAACTCGGTCAGCTCAGTCATGGCGCCGCATCCTCGCGTCCCCGACGAGAAGAAACGTCAACTCTCGTTCACACAGTTTATACAACGTGAAAAACTATGACGGCCGAATCGACCTAATCCCGTTGAGGAATAGCTCAACGTTTGCGTGGAAGTTTACCTCACAAAAGCGCACTCTGTAGCTAAGTCTTGGCCGTTTGGGATACCTCTCATTGTCAAGTAAATACTTATAAGTTGGTGGTAGATACGAGGTATACCTCGACCATCCAATATACATATATATCTAGACCAACCAATCAATACATACTAATGCGCACAGACGAGACGCGTTATATATGCATATATATCTGTACATATACCGTTATATACATAGTTTTATATATATATATATATATATATATATGTACATAACGAGTGCACACGCACACACGAGTCGCGTCTGCGCTCATTACATGTAGTATGTATTAACTGGTTGGTCTAGATAGTTAGCCGTTGCCTGCCGACTTCGGATCGGTTGTCGGACCCATACAGGCGCGTTATTCTATTTAGATACACCCTTGGTTCGGCATGATCAAAGTGAATACAACAAAGCAAGCATTGGCAAAAGGCCCTGTCACACTACGACGTTTCTCACGAACACGCTTCGACGCATGGCGACGTGTTGCATTTTTGGGCGAAACGTCGGTACACGTACGGTATGTTACCGGCGCATTACCGGCGCATTACCAGCGCGTTACCGCGCGTCGGTACACGTTGAGGGATAGCAACGTGTGAATCGACACATCGGTGGCCGTTGGCATGCATCGGGCCCCGTCGAGGTTTTCTACTTGCACAAAACTTTCGACGGGCTGCAACGCGCGTCAGCATGTTGCCGGGCGCATTACGGACACGTTAGCAACACGTCAACATCCATTGGCGGCGCGCCGGCGGAACGCTGGCAGGACGTTGAGCAACGTCAGTTGACATTGGCTTTTTTTCCCCCAAAATGTGACGGTTCCGTCGGCGCGTCCGTCACATCCGATCGACGGGTAGTCGGTGCAATATTGGCATTGTTCCAACGTTTCTCGGCGCGTTAGACGTGTTGCCAGCGCGCCTGGATGCAGTGGCCGTGCGGTGTGGACGCGCTGCGGGCGCGTACTAACGTGTTGCTGGTGGGTATGTACGCATTCACACGGTACTAACACGACACCAACACACCGTCAATGCGCCGACAGCGTGCCGACAGCGTGCCGACAACACGCCGATGGCATGCTGGGAACCTGCTGGCGGGATGCTGACATGTTGTTCCGCCACGGGTCGAAACGTGTTGGTCACGCCAAAAACATGCCACTAACACGCTACAACCCATCAAATTTTCTCCCAACACGCCGAAGAGTTGGACATTTGTCGACGCATTGCAAATATTTTGCGCGTTGCCGGCGCGCCGGTGAGAAACGTCATAGTGTGACAGGGCCTTAAGCAGCGATTAATGGATGTGGAAGAACTGCCTTTTTTATATTTTTGTTTCGCCATGTCTGAGTTTCTTTCACTATATGTCTCAGTATATGTCATCATGTCATCCCGTCTCTGCCCACTTGCCTACGTCACCATTTGTGGATGTGTTATTCACGTATAAGGCGGCGTACATGCCGACGACCAGCACCTGTGTGCACGTGCGTGCAGAGGTGACTCTATGTCAGGTGGGGGACAAGTAGGAACTCCGAACCAGGCAATGACTCTTACTAGTCTTAGGCACATGATCGCCCCCCGATAGAAGGCTGGCACCAAACAATACACCCTCTACTTGGTGGTGATGATGGTGGTGGTGGCGATGGTGGTGCTCGTAATGGTGGTGGTGATGATGGTCATGGTGGTGGTGGTGGTGATGGTAACGGTGGTGGTGGTTGTGATGGTGGTGGTGATGGTAATGGTGGTGGTGGTGATGGTAATGGTGGTGGTGATGCTGATATCCTTAATGCCGTTCTAGTGGCTTTATATACACATACACATATATACATGGTAAACTTTATGAAATGTAGTATGGTATATGTGCGTTATAGTATACTCAATAATGCATGTATAAATTACTAAAGAGTACTACATGTATTACGTAGCTCTAAACATAGATATACATGCTATAATTTAATATAGTATATGTGCGTTATAGTATACACAATAATGTATATATCATATTACATGTATTACGTAGCTCTATGGAACAATTAAAGCAGAATACTCCTTTATGAAGAATGGGGGGAGGTTATATTCATAATCAACCTTTGTGGTTAATTGGTTTTGCTCATCAAAGTCAGGGAACCTCTGATTAATTCTAGTTCTTTGTGGCGGTCCTTTCATAAGGTTATCCGAGAAGGTGCACCGTCTGTGTAGGGAGTCGGGAGACCACCACCATTACCATCACCACCAGGAGGCAGACAGGGGGTGGAAAGGGACAGAGAGGAGGAAGACAGGGGGCAGACAAGGGGCAGACAGGGGGAAGACAGGAGGCAGACAATGGGAAGACAGGAGGCATACAGGGGCAGACAGGGGGCACACAGAGACACACAGAGGCAGAAGGGGTTAGCTAGGGGGCAGACAGGAGGTAGACAGGGAGAAGACAGGAGGCAGAGACGGGCAGATAGGGGGGGACAAGAGGCAGACAGGGGGCAGACAGGGGGAAGACAGGAGGCAGACAATGGGCAGACAGGAGGCATACAGGGGCAGACAGGGGGCACACAGAGACACACAGAGGCAGAAGGGGTTAGCCAGGGGGCAGACAGGGGAGAGACAAGAGACAGACAGGAGGCAGACAGAGGGCAGACAGGAGGCAGACAGTCGCGGACTGCCGCCAGTCCGGCTGGCACCGGAAACCGTTTAGCTGTCAACACCTGGTGTCGGCTGCCGTCGTCATAATTGAGCGTTTGATGTTGCGATGTCACGGTAAAAAAATAAATTAAAAAAAAGTTTAAACCAGAGACACGGGTGAGCTCGCTGACAGAGACAGGAAGTTACTGTTCACTATATGAATATCTGCAATGTGTGCATGGCAATTTTTTCTTACAGTATTACAGTTTTTAAAATTATAATTTCATGAAATATGATTCACTAAAGTATATATATTCATTGGTTTAGCACTAATTATCCTAATTGTTTTTAATTTGTCACGCTGATATGGAATAATGATGAATAGTGCGTAACGAAAAGAAGTGTGGGGTGCAAGCATATAATGCAAAGTTCACAAAAGAGAAAATGCATGATAACATGTCTAATTGATTCTAAAAATATATTTCATCATAATAACCTTATATATATGTTTTGAAAGTGAGCAAAGTGACGGTTGGCTCACGGCGTATATCAGGCGGGGGAAGAGAGAGTATCCGCTCCGCAGTGAATAACATGGAAGTTTTGGCGGTTAGAGAGAAACATTAAGGGGCTACCGTTAATTATATCCACGTAATAAATGATATAGTACATTTTTTTCTTTTAGATACATTACATAGGACTCGGTGACCGAATCGGTAATCGAACCAATGACTTTCAAAATTGATACTTCTTGCTAGCTAGCTTGGCGCTCGGTATCGCAAGGAAAGGACGAGGACTGGTTAGCTCGGTATCAAGATAATGCCACTGAGGGGGATATTGTATCATGGTACCGGCTGCCTGATGTCTCAGTGTGACAGCGCTATAAATTCTCTACGAGTGCTCAATAGGTAAGTTTATTGCATACGGACCTACATCGTCTTTCCGCCACTTTCTAACAACTAATCTCGTACTTTTCCGAATATCATGACCTCCCACAAATGTTCCTTTCTTTATTCACATATCTCCATTGGCGGCGCCACCTTACCCCCGGCCCCCCCCTCACACACACACACATACGCCCATTCCTGCCCGCCACCATGTCTGCCCTCGGCTGCGGTTAAAACCGCTATCAAAGTTTGGCGACGCGCTCGGCGCGCCCTGATCTGCTGCTGCCTCTGCTGGCCTGGCTCGCCTTGAAGCGCGGGGTCGCCGCTAGGGGCGCCTCGGTTTGGAGCCGGGGGAAATCGTGACGCAGCTGGGGCGCCAACGGGGTCTGCGACAAGGGGCCGCGACCGAGGCCGGGGACGCGACCGCGGACGGAACCAGGGCCGCGACCGAGGCTGCGACCGAGGCCGTGACCGGGGCCGCGACCGGGCCGCGGTGGCGTGCTAACTTGTCCAGTGGCCTTTTGGCGCGATTCAAGTGTCAGGAAACCAAAGCTGTGCAGCACCAGACAGACATTCGGTAATGGCGGGCAGACTTATCCATACATGTTCTCCTGTATATGACGGGATGGCTGAATGAGTTGAGCGTCCGTCTCCCGTTTGGTAGATCGTGGGATTCGAAAACACGGTGTAAAGTCCATGGCTGGCATCTGTGGTTGTGTAGGCAGGCTATAATGAAATCAATACAGGCAAGAAGAGAAAGGAACAGTATAAAGAATGAAAGTAGAGTGAGAGCTTGTACCCTCAGGTTTATTATTATATAGCGGTACATGGATCTGGTATGGTATACCACCTGACCATAATCTCCAATGAGCAACAACAAGCATTTATAGTTCCACCAATGAACAATAAGCATTCTTGTGTCAGCATGGCTACTGTGATCTGCCCACCACCACCATGCAGTGTGGCTGCTTGGCCACCACCTGCCTGAGCTGTGTGTGTGGTGATCTGTGACTAACAGCTGGGGGAGAGGGGGTAGTGAGCCGAGCTCCAAAGGCCCCTTACATACTATCACTAGTGCCTCCTTCACACTATCTCCCTAATACACAATGACTATTGACCATAAGTAAAGGATCACCAGCAACTACATAAATACATTCATGCACCTGACACTATATACCATTTACATTAATAGACCATTTGTATTCCATTATACTTTATAGACCATCTGTATTCCCCACCAATGCGTTTTATCGGAATATTTTACAACGGGTTCGAACCCTAGTCGAGTCAAACCACTGACTTAAAAATTGATACTTGTCGCTTCCTAGCCTGGCATTTAGCATTGATATGATAGAGCAAGGACTGGTTGGTTCAGTGCAAGGAATGTGATTGAGCGGGATATCAGATCATGGTGTTGGTGGTCTGGTCACCCAGGCGGGCAGCCCTATAAAGTTGACATGAATGTGCCCGTCCTGATATGACCTTAGATGTTGCCAGGACGTAAAGCTCCAACAACCAACCAACCTGTATATGTAACGCGCCTTCTCTCTTCCTGTGGAACCAGCCCCTTTTTTCTTTCTTCTTCCTCTTCTTCCTCTTCTTCTTCTCTGTTGACCTGGTCGGCAGCACAATCACCGACAATGTGGGTAGACAAAATAAGAGGCTAGTTTGTTTGTAAATGATTGAAGATTCACAAGAAGCCACTGACTCGATGGTGCTGGGGCCTACAACTAGAGGCGACATCCGATGCTTTGAAGCAGTGACGAACCATTTGTGTTGAATCAAAGGAGACGTTGACTGCTGGCACCGTCAATAATGTGGGGAATTCAATCAGGAAGTATTGATGTGTGATGCACACAAGAAGAGACCGAGCGGTTATTACTTAATCATAGCTCATTGAAATCTCGAATGTGTTTGGTAACCTGTTACGGATGGTGTTTCATCACAGTTTCAGATGACCTGGGTAATGTAGCTAACTGGCACCAGTTTGACATTATTTTTGTTTTAGTTTGCTATTACAGGTTGTGTATTGACATACTGCGATATTCCAGCTTTTGCTAATCTAATCAACCTGCCTAATACACAAAAGGTGAATTCACTGTTTCTCTCTTTGTGGAGTTTGAGTTCCTATGGGCATCTGCAAAAGTGGAGCGCAATTTGAGCAGTTAGATATGTCAATGTCGGCGATTGATGAACATAATAACAACAATGTGAATCGGATATGATACATTACTCAGAGATGTGAATATATATGATAATATGTTAGGGTACTTCATTACATAATTAATGAGGGAAATGATTATGATAACGGTGGAGATGCATACATCTTCATATATTAAAACGTGATGTAAAGTGCTTTGGAAAAAAAAGTAGGGGCTATCATGCTTAGAAGTTAGAGCGGCAGCAAAACCAATATTTATATTATTTCTAGGCAAACATCCAAACTACGCTTCTTGTTGCAATAGACTAGCCCACATCTACCTATCTATGTGGTACCCTGTCTGGTGAGATCTGTGCAGCCTCCTACAATATTTACAAAGGGGACACACGTGACTTTTGCAAGTTAACACGTGTAATAAACTAATATAATAGTACTATGTGCATCGATAACTTTCGAAACCGATTAGGGGGGTCTACGTTTTTTTCAAACTGCCTATGAAGAAGTGCAATCGTTGTACCGATACAGGATTCGCGTATTGCTTTATAGTTCTTGTGAACAAAGCAGACGAGAATGCATGACTACATAGTATCAGTACATTATTAGTCATTCGCACATGACAGGTACAATGGACAAAGAATGTAATACCTGCACTGGTGTAATTAGATGCCTCATGAATTAGACACACGCGTTTATATATATATATATATATATATATATATATATATATATATATATGTATGGTTGGTTGGTTGTTGGAGTTTGAGGTCCTCGCAACATCTAAGGTCATATCAGGACGGATACCAACCTGTGACAGCGCACACTCATGGTGACTTTATAATGCTGCCCCACTGGGAAATCAGGCCGTCGACACCATGACCCGATATCCCACTCATTCATATTATCCTGACACTGAGCTAACCTGTATTTATATGTATATATGTATATTATATATGTGTATATGTGTATATATATACATATATTTATATATACATATGTGTGTATACATGTATGTCCTTCAATATATGCTTTGATTGTTGTTGACGTCCTAGCAACATGTAAGGTCATATCAGGACGGGACATATATATACAGATGTATGATTGAAGTTCAGTAGATGACCTCCATTATGGGAGGAAAGCGGGCTACAGTATAACCCAGTTAAACAAAACTTGAGGGGACCCTAGAAATTTGTTTGGATTAACCGATCATTGGTTTAACCGAGCTTTGGCTTTCACTTTGATTTGAGTAAGCATGTATTGAACAAGTAATATACAATGTATGTGGACACATTGATTATTGTTTTTTTATGTATATACAGTATAATCACATTAAACCAAGCTCAGTTAAACCAAACGAACGGTTAATCCAAACTTTTTCAGAAGCCTGACAAAATACTACCATTTATCATATAAAAAAGTCGGTGGGGTCTCAGATGACTTTATAACCACCTGAAAGTTTGGTTTAACCGTAACAGAAGTGGCCTGGGGTCGACAATTTTGTTTGGATTAACCGATAATTTGGATTAACCGACTTTGGTTTAACCAACTTTTTTATATGATAAATGGTAGTATTTTGCCGGGCCGGCAAAAAAAGTTTGGATTAACCGATCGTTTGGTTTAACGGAGCTTGGTTTAACGGGGTTATACTGTATTATGTATATAGGAGCACTTGAATGGCAAAAAGGATAGCGACAATGGAAGGGAACCGGAAGTTAGCAAATGTAGTGGGGCGCACTGATCTCCCTAGCTGAAATGTCACACGTACAGGTACAGATGGGTAGGTTGATTGACTCAGGGAGGCTAGTTAGGACGCCAGACCCTGAATGATAGTAGTGTACGTTCGAATGTCCCTTTATATGCAATGTTCCCTTCATTTGCAGCCCCTTTGTAATGTTGGTTCCGTGAACAGGATCCTGTACATGCATGTTGGATGTCAGTCCCCACTAACAGTCAAGCACATTTTACTAAACTGCGTTGATTTTATGGCACTGCGCCAACAATTTTACACTGCAAACAGCATGCATGACCTTTTTACTAAAGTTAAACAAGAAGACATTTTAGCCTTTTTGAGGGCAGCTGGTCTGTACCACCTCATATAGTTCATTAAAACAATTTGATTGATTAATTGTTTCATCGATTTTATTTAATTATATGATTTAGCTTTTAAAAGTTCATAAGTGTCTATTGACACATAACTGATTGTGTGCTTTTACATTATATGTAAAGGTGATGGTTGAAGAAAAAAACAAACAATTCTCACCGTGAATATGGCCTATGCTGCCGACACGGCGTAAAGAAACCACCAATCAATCAATCAATACACCCATGTTGATAGCATTGTGCCCAGAAAGCTTACTGGTTATGAAGCTAGCTTCGGAATGGCAGAAATATGGGTTCAAATCAAATTCTATGTGCAATATTCCCTTCATTTTCAAAATCACCGGCCCCTCGTAACATTGGTTTCGCGATTCATAATATGTACATGCTGCACATTGTATCGCGTTGAGCCTAGATAAGCTACCGGTTACGACGCGAGCCCAGGAATGGCAGAAGTGGGGGTTCGAATCCCACTGGATGCGCAATGTTCCCTCACCTCGCCGTGCCATAGTATGGCATTGCAATTTCGGAGGTTATTTACAATAATGAATAGAAAGTGTGCACAGTGTAGGGGTAACCGTAATTTGTTTACACTAAATATCATTTAGACTACGAATCCAGCCGTAGTCATAGTAACATAGTGTTACGTGTAGAACAGTAATTGTCGTGAACAAACCTCATTAATAGCTGGTTGAAGGCTGATGTGATTTTCGGGGCCTTCGGGAGAAGTCAAAGCTATGGGTTTAAAGGCAGGTTTGCAAATCGACTGCATATGTGGCCGGAAATGACGTAGAACATAGAATATGTGAATCGAGAACTGCTGTTGTCTAGGCCCACAAAATAAATGCAATAAAGCAATGAATAAATATATATATAACATATATTACTACATATTAAAAATAGGTGCATATGTATTCATCCGTGGAACCAGATGGACAGCCATGAGGAAAATTCACTTTTGTTATACTACTTCTGAGTATGCCTGCCGCATGTCCAAGATATAACTGCAATGACTATTCAAACAGGAAGTCGGTTAAATACTCAAATTCATATTTAGGACTGCTGTATAATTTAAGCTGTTGCTAGGCTGCGCTGAACTCATAATCAATAAGTATACCTGTTAAGAGATTTGGGTAAATTGCAAACTAGTCTATATTCTGGTAGATGGTATGTAAAACCAAAGGCAGGTGAGGTATACGTGGAGATGGTGATCCATTACTAATTAAAGATAGAAAATGTATATCAATATAGATAGTGAGAGAGGGTCACTTCTTGACCTGAGCGGCAGCAGCATCAGCCCCGCCTCTCCAAGTAGGTGCGACACCTATAAACACTCGAGAGGAGTACAACAAGGAAACAGATGGCAAAGCATGCTGGAATTGGAACTGGGGGAAAGAGTGTGGCTTTACAGAGTCACATGGTTTTCCTCCGAACCACGTTCAACATATTTTTGCGTGGTGTGCATATCGGTTTAGGCGGGTATTGGTTCACAAGGAGCAGGATTGTCTTAAGAAAAGAAAATTCCTGGATAGGAAGCCGGTTGCAGATATATCGGTAACACAGCCAGTAAGTCATTTGACTGTTATTGACACTGTATTAGCCACGCCCCCTGATCTGCATATAGTCGCTGACCTTCACGCAACAACGCAAGCCACGCCTTCCCCCGATGCCGGTGTCATGGTATAAAACCCCTGCCGGATCGCAGCCCCTGTCATGGCTTCTGCGCATGCGCAGAGGTTGTAAACAAGCTCAGCTCGGCTGCAGAACGAATACACACTGCCAGTGTCTATTAAAGATTAATAGAAATGCACAACCCTAACCATATAAATTTAATATAATCTGTTCGTTGGATATGTTTTCTATATATGTTCCAGGGGGTTTGTTTCTAGGTGGTGTAAGTTTCATAGATATTTTCACTTTTTCTGTATGAAGATTGCACTGACACTCAGAATATCCCAACTTTCACTATTATCTCTGTTTTTAATACTTTCAGCATAAATTGCTCTTAGGTTACATTAAATACTTCAGATCTTCCTCTTCAATCGCGCATTAAGATATTTTTAATCGATCCACTGGGGTTTTATACCATGACACCGGCAATCTCCGACTCGGCTTGCAATTAGCCGAGTCTCAACAGCCACACTCAAGTGCTAGCACTGTTCCCTCCTCTCCTCCACCCCCCCCCCACCCCCACCCAATCCTCCCTCAACCAACATTCCAAACCCAACTGCCGAGTTCAGTCACACCTCTTATACCAGGTCTTTCCTCTCCTGACCTACTGACGCCTCTCCCAAGCCCAGTTGTTCTGTTTGCCCCACTCATGTCAACAGACATAAGTCGTGTTCACACGGGTGGTGTAAATCGATTCGTAGAAATCGACTTGTATAGTTTGGGTTACATTTTGCGTGTGAACGCGCGGCTGAGTCGGATTAGGGCTGAATCGATGCGTGTGATCCGCATATTGTAAACCACTTGTAGAGGTAGTGTACGTGAATCGATTTCTGTGAACCGATTTATTTTGCCCGTGTGAACGCACTGAGGTGGATTAGGACATCACACGCATGCGCAGTCGAGACCTTAGTTTGTTGACTTTCCGGTCGATCAAAAGCGCATATTATATAATTTGGTCTATGAATCAGATAGAGGTGCACAGATGTTTTTTTCATCATTTATTGATAGGTTTTCACTGCCCAGCAGAAGTTTTTACGATTCCAAAACAATATGATTCAGTCTATACATATCTAGGTCGAACCCACACTCTCTCGTGCCGACATCGACTAACCGAAACTGGCGCTGGTTAGTCTGGACTTGCTCATGCGCAGATATCCACTTCCGCCTTAAACCGACTCAAAGCACTGCCCGTGTGAACGCGAAACACTTTCAAACTAAATCGATTCACATGATTTGCCTTGTCTAAATCGCTTTACATTTTGCCCGTGTGAACACGGCTATAGACGTTTCAATTCCTGAGGTCATGTTCGACTGGTTTGAATCTGATGACATGATATTAGATGGTGAGATGGCAAAGCCTGAGTCTGCGTTAATCCCTCCGCCCTCACCATTCCTATTTAGCCCGGCTCTCGATGCTTTCTGGCCTGTATTAGCAAACTGGTTGCGTTAAATTCATATTGTAAGATATATTCCGCAGTTAGAGCCACGGCGCTTCCAAATTATTTAGAAGCCCGTATTCCAGTTGCCTCCGACTTGCTCATCCCTGCCTGGAGAACACTCCTGACAGATTATCCAGATACATTATTAGTTGACCATTTAGAGTTTGGTTGGCCATTGGACTACACGTCGACAGCTAATTAATCATACACCGGCTGCGAGCTCAAATCCTCATATATGTTCGTACTTGAGTAAAGAGTTAGAAATGGGAGCTCTGATAGGTCCCTTTCCTCAGCTTCCGTTTGAACCTTGGTGTCAAGTGAGTCCTTTAATGATGGGACCGAAAAAGAATTCTACTAACAGAAGAGTGATTATCGATCTGAGTTTTCCGCAGGGAAAAAGCGTGAACGCAGGGATTATTAAAGGATTTTATCAGGGTCGATCATTTAATTTCTCTCTCCCATCCATAGCCACTCTCACGGATAGGTTAACACTGTTAAGCCCAAGGTCCTGGGCCCGTATGCATGAATAATTATTAATCGCCCCCGGTGTTAAGGACCGAGTTCGGGGTAGCTATCGCCGGTGGTAAGAAATGGGTCATGGGGTATGCATGGAGCCAAAGCGCGGAGGCGTTAGCTACCCTAGCGTTCTGCCAGTATGTATATCGACGTCGCTGCGGTGGCGGCGGCGATTTGTTTTGTGTACATTCATCAATTTGACAATATTTATATCGCCGCTGTTGTATGGGTTCGATTTTACGGTTAATTTAATGAAATTTCACGATTTGAGTATGTAATTCTGTTAAATATGATCGCATTCAATAGATTTGGGCCTAATACATTGCTGCCGATACGGCGGCGGCGGCGATGTGTGTTTTGTTGATATTCGACAGTATGGATAGCGACGTCGATGCGGCGGCGGCGGCGATTTGTTTTGTGTACATTCGTCGATTTGACAATATTAATATCGCCACCGTTGTACCTGATGCGTTAATATTGCTTCGAATTTATGGTTAATTTCATGAAATTTCACTTATTGTGTATGTAATTCTGTTAAATATGATCGCATTCGATAGAATTTGCCCGAGTCGGTCCCTACCCCCGCCCTTATACCTGCTACGGAGTGGGGGTAGCTTACCCGGCTTTTACCCCCCGGGGTTTGCATACCCCGGTCATATGCATAGTGACTTTTCGCCGCTACCCTGGATATCGCTGCTACCCCCAGGTTTAGAGCGCTACCACCGCTCCATGCATATGGGCCCTGGTTATGGTCGGCGGATTTGGCCCATGCGTATCGTCAGTTACCTATTTGCCCGCTGTCGGCTCCGTTGTTGGAAATAACATTGAACAGTCAGGTCTTCATAGATATAGCACAGCCTTTTGGGTGCCGCACCTCAGCCCTAGCCTGCGCTAGAACTACCCAAGCGATAGTCTGGCTGCTGAGGAAACTGCATCTTGATGATTTTGTCGGTCTAGAAAGTTCAGAAGAGAAGTCGGCTGCAGCTTATGCGAGGTTCATTGAGATTACAAGGGTTCTAGGGCTAGCATTAGCATTAGAGAAATGCTCTGCTCCTGTTAATTCGCTAGTGTGGCTCGGCTTTGCGATAGATACTCTAGATATGTCGGTTTGCATTCCACATGAGAAGTTAGAAGCTGTATTGCAGGAGTGCTTATTATGGAAGACTAAAACAGTCGCGTCTCGGAAACAGTTACAGAGTCTGGTGGGGAAGTTACATCATATTTCGAAATGTGTAAGGCCGGCAGCACGATTTACGAATAGGGTGTTAGCGGCTCTCCGAGCAGCACTGTATGTAGGTTTCCATCCTGGTTATCCAGACCTCCTCTTAGATCTTGAGTGGTTCGAGCAGTTCGCACGTTCATTTAATTCCAGACTCCTCCTTCCCTCATGCCCTAGAGCACCGTGGGTTATTGAGTGCGATGCTACCTTATCAGCGGCGGGAGGGTTCTCACCCACAGCATTCTATGCAGCCCAGTTCCCAGACCATGTTCATGCGTTAAACCTTCCCATTTCACACCTGGAAGCTGTGAATTTAGTCCATGCAGTTTCCGCTCTCGTTCCCCCTGATCGCTGTAATTTTGTAATTACGGTAAATACGGATAATCTTCCGTCTCAGCAGGTCCTCTCCTCAGGGAATGGTAAAGAAGAGATACTATGTGCATGTGCCAGTCAACTCTGGTTACTGGCAGCCTCCTATTACTGTGAACTTGAGATCATACATAAGTCATTCGTTTATATATATATATATATATATATAAACGAATGCCAATATTGGGCAGTTGGCTCTTTCTCTCAGCCACTGGTTAACTATCCTCATTCATTTTACCCATGTCATGTTTTCCTCCCCGCTGACGATTGGTACACTACCCTTGAACTGGATTAGTGAGCACAGCGTATACAGGTGGCGCCACTGGCAGTGGTAGTCTGTAGATGGTAGATTGCAATAATACCTCGCTGTATACCGAATTTAGATTTGCATAATGGATACTATGGCATATATATTGTAGTCTTGGGGGTGGTTATTTACCAGCAATTTCCACATTATTCTTGGTTAAAATGTAGGTTCGCATTTTAGGATCTGTCAACGGCCGCGTGGGTGGGAGTGGTGAGTTTTGTTGGATACAATCATTTTTCTCAAACTGTTTATTGCCGTAGACTGATCGCAGTGTTTGCTCAGCAGTGTCAGTGAGGTGAATCTTTTATTGACAGGTACATGTTGGAAATATTTAATCTCGTCGCACACTGCCGTCACTCGTGTTTGTATGTAACCACACTACGGCCGTAATCGATTAACACGACCCGGGCAACTCGGGTCACCCGAGTCGTCAGAATTTCAAATAGAACACCGTGAGTGGAGTCGACAAATACACGTGCCATGTGCAAAACAACCCGACCCCAGTAACCCAACTCTTGGCTGGGGTTTGCAACGAGCGATGACGTCACATTTGCGCTGGTACCATCCTGCAGGATAACAGCCACCGGTACCAGTCATGCATATTTTTTTATGACATGTGGAGTGGATATTTATAAACTGATATTGTTTTACTGGTTACCTTACAAGTGCAACACACACTATATAGTATATGTCAGTATATAGCTGATTAATGCAACAATGCAATATTTTGTTGTGGTATGATGAATTATCTATTTATTAATAGGACTCTATTAGAGTAATTCATCTTCCTCATTTGCCTGCTCTCATATCCTGGTAAATATATGGGTGTTGCCATTTTTATAGTTGCATAGTCACCTAATCTAGGAAGATAATATATTTATATTAGATATGCAATTGCTATGCAATTATAATTATTCCAGCTAAATCTTGTACATTGTCAGCTGGTAATGCCTATCAACAGTGTGCCGCTGACTTCACCTATGCATTGACTACAATTCTAAAGCCGTGTTCACACGGACAAAATGTGAGGCGCATCACACAAATCGAATCAGGTGAGGCGAATTAGCAGCCCGTTCACACGGGCAGTACTTGGGCCGGAAATCGAATGCTGCGCATGAGCAAGTCCAGGCTAACCAGCGCCATTTTGGGTTCGACGATGCTGGCACCAGAGAGTGTGGGTTCGACCTAGATATGTAATGACTGAATCGTATTGGTTTGGAACGGTCAAAACTTCTGCTGGGCAGTGAAACCCTAAAAATAAATGATAAAAAAAATATCTGTGCACCTCTAGCAGGTTCATAGACCAAATTATAGTATATAGATCGACGTGCTTAGTCCGCATCACGTAAGTCGGTTGCGTCCACACGGACAAAATTAAACGCATCACAGAAATCGCCTCACGTAAACTACCAAGATAGGTGGTTTACAGGATCCGCATCACGTGAGTCGAATCAGCCCTAATCCGCCTCAGACGTCCGTTCACACGACGAATGTGAGGCGAACTATACAAGTCGCTTTCTACGAATCGATTTACATCGTCCATGTGAACACGGCTTAAAGGTAATACCAAAGCAGTTTTTGCCCGGATTTAAACGTATTTGTCATTTACCCTTACCATGGGTGGGGGTGACTATTTTATCGAGGTAGGTCACTGACAGTTTGTCAGCAATAAAAGAGGTCTGGTGATCACGCAAACGCAACAACCATACGAGAAGGAAGGTGAAGGCACTGGGGGCCGAAGACACTATGATGGAGACGTAAAAAACTGGACTGATTCAACTTAGTTATCGCGTCAGGAATACTTTGTTTCTATAGTTCTTTTAACTTTGTTGAAGATGTCAATTATGAGCAGCATACCAGACGTCTCGGCGTCTGAAAAAGAAGTGGTGCATGGGTCGGAATGCGAAGCATTGCGTTTGATGCGCGGAAAGGAAGAGACCCTCCCCCGCCCCGCGCTGTCGCGCAGCATTCACGCCTCCCCCGACGCCCGCTCCTCACCTTCCCCTCGCCCTCCCCCGGCCCGGCCGCATTCACACCTCACCTGCCATCGCCCTCCGACCTCCCTTATAAGGCCGCCCGCCGGCCTCTCCCAGCCACTCGCCCTCCAGCCTCCTAGCCGCTCTGCCCCGTTTTCCTTCCCATTTCCCAGCTGCCAGATTCATCACCAGACTATGACTTTGCCCCCTAAGGGCCCGTGTACATTTACTCGTTGCTCCTCATGAGCCCCTTTCTTTATACCTTGCTTCTGCTCCTCATGAGCTCCTCTGTTTGCTTGATTGTTGTATCCTCCTCTGTATGTACTCTTCCTTGATATGTCTTCTTGCCCGAGGCGTCTAATAAACGCCTTATTTTCCATTTCCGTCTTGCCTTCTTCCTTTTTGCGCAGCAGGCCTTATGGGGCTGTCACACTACGATGCTTCTCACCGGCGACCGGTCGACGTGTGGTGATTTTGGACGAAAATTAGGGAAACGTCGAGAAGCGTTACGCGCACGTTAGGCGCGCGTCGGTACACGTCGGTACATTATTCTGGACGTTGATGGTCGGCGGACAACGTCGGCGCGCGTTGCCGGTCGCCCAAGGTTTTAAGCTTGTCAAAAAAAACCAGAGATCGACAACGCGCGCAAATATATGGGTAAGGACGTTAGGCGCGCGTTGCGCTGCGTTGGACGCGCCGGAATAACGTTATTGGAACGCTAGGAAGACGGCGCGCGCGCGGGAGGGTCGTTGCTCACACGTTGCGGCAAACTGGGCCGTTTTTGTTTTACGCCCTAGCAACATTTAAGGTTAACTGAAGACGTCACGCCAAACTTTTTTTTTTTTTTTTCCTCACGCGTCGACACCCGTTGGCCGCGCGCGAATAACGCGCCGTGCTGACGCCAAACTTTTTCCCCAAACCGCCGAAAAGTTGGACGTTGCTCGATGCGTAGAAGTTATTTTGCGCGCTGGCGGCACGCCGGCGAGAAACGTCGTAGTGTGACAGCCCCATTACGGCACCATCACCCAAGCCCCCCCCCCCCCCCTGACAATGCAAATAGTTGGCTCCCTATATGAATATGTTTAAAGTTGCATAGTCCGATGAAAGCATCAGAATTTCAAAACCAAAAGCAATTATCTAGCTTTCATTCTAAATATGAAGAGTTCAGATGCAAAACCACGTAAACACCAATCCAAAAATGTAGAGAAACATTGGAATCAAACTCTCAAACAGTTTATATTTGTATATTCCTACTGTTTTGTGTATTGCTCCATAACCATGTGATCATATAAAAGGTGGAATTAATGAGCTTTAAATTAATTTTCAGGTAAGATTCTGTTATTTAAACTCAATTTTTGGATTGGCGTTTACATGGTTTTGCGCCTGAACTCTTCACTTAGATAGGCCTACTGGTGCACTTGTTAAACACTTTTCAACACATAGAACGAAACATTAGGCCAATTTAATAGAACATGTAACAACGGAAGCCCATAGTGTCAAGAGTTTTGGTGTGGTTGCCAACATTAATTGTGTATGGTTGCACTTCAAAGTTAGCCATTTAAAATAAAAGTTACGTCTAAGTAAAGTAAGCTCAATTATAGCGATCAACATGATATATTTAGCTTAGAAAATGACAGAAACCAAAAACAACTATACAACTTTAACCAGCTTACAGTGTGTGTAGTGATGGCTGAAATGGATGGAGCTTCCAGAATTTGAACTGTGTTGCCATATTGTGTTTCCCTTTTTTATATATATATATTGTATCATTATTGATGTTGTCTTGCCTTGCATCCGCTAACAATGAAAATAGATGCCCTGATACCAGTACTTTGGCTAACTTAGAAGATGAACAGTTATGTGGGTGATTTACTCACGCAATCAAATACAGTATGCCTACATATTAGTGTATGCTTATTACTTGATACAATCTCCACACACTTGTGTCTGTTTACAGACTAGAAGAATAAGATGGAAGAGAAGTGAAGTTCAGGCCAAATACTCGAGTAGGCCTACTCCTTTCCATGTGACGTCACAGATCACGTGGTTTTTGTGGAGTTTTTTGTGGGTTTTTTTTTTGTTTGGGTGGGTTGGCGGAGTTGTGCCTTTATGTTGGACGGCATCAATGGTCTGAATAAAAACTGAATATGGCCTATGCTGCCGACACAGCGTAAAGCAACCACCAATCAATCAATCAATCAATCAATCAGCTTTTCCAGACTAGTATACGATGATAACTTTACCCTCGCCATATGAAACGTTATGAAACAGCGTACATAGTGATGATATGAATGAAGAGAAACTCTCCATTAAAGTGGGATCTTTGTTTCTTGCTGAGCAATGTGAACACGTTGACCAACTACAATAGCTTCTAGCCGGATTTATATTCAGATGTATATACCTAAATCTAGACTTACATTTGAAATTCCAACTGTGTCGACAAGAATTTTTGTTATGGATTCAATGGTAGGTAAGTTCTGCTCATTCTCTTTCCTTGCTTTGAACAAGCGTGCATAATAATAATAATGTGAATAAAATAAGAATTGGCACTCAATATGTGGTGTTAGCTTCGTGACTGGCAAATTAAACACGGGTACCAGATACAGTAGTGATTCTTACCCTGTATCGAAATCTAGACTTCTAGATCTAAATTTAGGACGTGTTAAATGTGTGGACAGGAATTTGTTACAAATTCATGGATTCATTAAACTAGGACTTGTGGAACACTGCTAATATAACAGGAAAGTTACATCTTTCATCCTGATTTCAATTGAACTATTTCATGCTATGCTTCTAATTTATTTTGTTATATTTGACTGCTTTTTAAACACCAATTAAAATGAAAACAAAGATTGCAAATTTGCTATTAACTACAAGGGGGGGGCCATGATATGGTGTAGAAAATAGCATATTTTAACGTGATATCCTTAGTAGCTTTTTCCCCCACAAGTGGTTTTATTCCTCTGAATAACATATCAGTTTTGATGCACTGGACTTCCAGCCCTAATGACAATTGCCAATGTACACTAAACAAAGTTACAAAGATATCAGTGTAAGCGTGTTTGTTTGTTGTTGTTTTATATCCTAGCAACATCTAAGGTCATATCAGGACGGGTACCGACTTGTGACAGTGCACACTCATGGATACTTTATAGTGATGGTGGGGGTGGGGGTGATGATTAGGAGGATGGTGGTGGTGGGGGGGTGATGAGTAGGATGATGGTTGTGGTGGTGGGGTGATGAGTATGAGGATGGTGGTGGGGGTGGTGAGTAGGAGGATAATGGTGGTGGGGATGGTGATGAGTAGGAGGATGGTGGTGGTGGGGTGGTGATGAGTAGGACGATGGTGTGGTGGGGGTAATGAGTATGAGGATGGTGGTGGTCGGGGGTGATGAGTAGGAGGAGGATGGTGATGGTGGGGATGGTGATGAGTAGGAGGATGGTGGTGGTGGGGATGGTGGTGAGTAGGAGGATGGTGGTGGTCGGGGGTGATGAGTAGGAGGAGGATGGTGATGGTGGGGATGGTGATGAGTAGGAGGATGGTGGGGATGGTGATGAGTAGGAGGATGGTGGTGGTGGGGTGATGAGTAGGAGGATGGTGGTGGTGGGGATGGTGATAGTAGGAGGAGGAGGGTGGTGGTGGGATGTGATGAGTGGAGATGGTGGTGATGGGGATGGTGGTGAGTAGGAGGATGATGGTGGTGGGGTGATGAGGAGGATGGTGGTGGTGGGGATGGTGATGAGTAGGAGGATGGTGGTGGTGGGGATGGTGATGACTAGGAGGATGATGGTGGTGGGGTGATGAGTAGGAGGATGGTGGTGGTGGGGGTGGTGATTAGGAGGAGGATGGTGATGGTGGGGTGATGAGTAGGAGGATGGTGGTGGTGGGGGTGGTGATGAGTAGGAGGATGGTGGTGGTGGGGGTCGTGATGATAGGAGGAGGTGTGGTGGTGGGGTGATGAGTATGAGGATGGTGGTGGGGGGTGAGTAGGAGGATAATGGTGGTGGGGAGGTGATGATAGGAGGATGGTGGTGGGTGGGGGTGGTGATGAGTAGGACGATGGTGGTGGTGGGGGTAATGAGTATGAGGATGGTGGTGGTCGTGGGTGATGAGTAGGAGGAGGATGGTGATGGTGGGGATGGTGATGACTAGGAGGATGGTGGTGGTGGGATGGTGGTGAGTAGGAGGATGGTGGTGGTGGGGTGATGAGTAGGAGGAGGATGGTGATGGTGGGGATGGTGATGAGTAGGAGGATGGTGGGGATGGTGATGAGTAGGAGGATGGTGGTGTGGGGTGAGAGTAGGGAGGATGGGGGTGGGTGGTGATGAGTAGGAGGAGAGTGGTGGTGGGGATGGGAGAGTGAGGTGGTGGGGATGAGTAGTAGGAGTGGTGGTGGTGGGGTGGTGATGAGTAGGAGGATGGTGGTGGTGGGGGTGATGATGAGTAGGAGGATGGTGGTGGTGGGGGTGGTGAGAGTAGGAGGATGATAGGTGGTGGTGAGGGTGATGAGTAGAGGAGGATGTGGTGGGGGTCGTGATGAGTAGAGGATGGGTGGTGGGTGGTGATGAGTAGGAGGGTGGTGGTGGGGGTCGTGATGAGTAGGAGGATGGTGGTGGTGGGGATGGTGATGAGTAGGAGGATGGTGGTGGTGGTGGGTGATGAGTAGGAGTATGATGGTGGTGGGGTGATGAGTAGGAGGATGGTGGTGGTGGGGTGATGAGTATGAGGAAGATGGTGGTGGGTGGTGAGGTAGGAGGATGGTGGTGGTGGGGATGGTGATGAGTAGAAGGATGGTGGCGGTGGGGATGGTGATGAGTAGGAAGATGGTGGTGGGTGGTGGATGGTAGGAGGATGGTGCTGGTGGGGTGATGAGTAGAAGGAAGATGGTGGTGGGGGTGGTGATGAGTAGGAGGATGGTGGCGGTGGGGATGGTGATGAGTAGGAAGATGGTGGTGGTGTGGTGATTGGTAGGAGGATGGTGGTGGTGGGGATGGTGATGAGTAGAAGGATGGTGGTGGTGAGGGGGTGATGAGTAGGAAGATGGTGGCGGTGGGGATGGTGATGAGTAGGAAGATGGTGGTGGTGTGGTGATTGGTAGGAGGATGGTGGTGGTGGGGATGGTGATGAGTAGAAGGATGGTGGTGGTGGGGGGTGATGAGTAGGAAGATGGTGGTGGTGGGGTGATGAGTAGGAGGATGGTGGTGGTGGGGATGGTGATGAGTATGAGTATGGTGGTGGTGGGGATGGTGATGAGATGGGGGTGGTGATGAGGAGTCTTGGGGTTCCCACTGCTTAATCGCCTGAATTCGTGATTGTTTTCGAGTGTGTGTGTTGTGTTATTGTTGTTGGGGTGTTTTTTTTCTAATAAAAACTGGCGGGCATTGAATTGGGTGTTTTATGTGCATGAGACCCATGTTAACTGACATTTATGTATTCTCGTGTCTACATGTTCTGTGTTAAAATTAAATGACCTCAGTTATTTTGTTAGAGTAGTCATAATAATTTTAGATGCACTAGATACATCACGGGGTTATATCAGCATTCCATGTTTCTGAATGAACGTGGACGTATCTAGGTCAATACGACATCTAGGTCAATACGAGATATGCGAGGTAGCACCGAGTGTTAGCACTAATATTGTCGAAAAACAAATCGTATATGTGTAGCGTGATTTCAGAAAAAGAAAAAAGAAGAAGAAAAAGGCAAAGGATGAGGAAGAGAAGATATAAAGAGGAACAGGAGAAGAAGGTAGGAACAGAAGAGAGAATGAAGAGCAAGAAGAAGAGCAAACTTCCAACCCATTTAAATATAATCACATGATCAGCAGGTGACGTACCTAATTAACATATACATTGATCAGCTCTGTTAGAAAATGCTCTCTTTTCCATATTCTAAGTAGTTTTCTTGATTCTGCTTGATGAATTTTCAGTTCCATTAAATGACCTATACAAGATGGTTGAATTAGGGGTTTTGGGCTTTCTTTTTTAGATTCACACCACGCACTAAAAAGAATAACAACAAATACCTCTAAATAGTGGCAACTGCATGAATGTGTGCTCTTCTTACAGCCAAATACATTAGGAGAATTATAGATGCACGAGTGAATAGCACATAGTTGGAGAGCTGCCAACAATTTTGTAGAGTATATTGAACATGTCCCAACTAAGAACATTTACTTCAAGTTAATTTATTCAAAGGGGACATCACTCTTGAAATATAATAATCATGAACCCCGTATTCATACTGGTGCAGTGACCGGATGCGGTGGCCGAAGCGTTAAGTTTGTTTGGGTTTTACATCCTGGCAACATCTAAGGTCATATCAGGATGGGTGCCAACTTGTGATAGTGCACACTCATGTGGACTTTATAGTACTACCTCACTGGGAGACCAGGCCAATGACACCATGACCTAATATTCCACTCAGTCACATTATGGCTGACATTGAGCTAACCAGCCTTTCCCTGTCCTAGCGTCAGGCTAGCTCACGACAAGTATCAATTTTATAAATCATTGGCTTGACTTGGCTGCGTTTCAAACTTCCTACCTTCCGCATGGGAGTCTGCGCTCTACTGATTCGACCACCACGTCCGGTCCGAATCGGTAAGAGCGCTGGCTACCTGTGTGGAAGATAGGGGGTTCAAATCCCCGCTAAGTCAAACCAGAGACTTACGTAATTGACACTTGTCGCTACCTAGCCACCTGGCGCTCTGCATTGATAGGATGGGGCAAGGCCTGGTTAGTTCAGTATCTGGATAATATGAGTGGGATTTCAGGTCATAGTGCTGACGGCCTGGTCTCCCAGATTAGCAGCACTATAAAGTCCCCATGAATGCGCAGTCACAAGCCAGTGCTCGTCCTGTTATGAGCTGCGATGTTGCTAGGACGTAAAACATAAGCAAACTATTAATGCAGTAGTGTTTAGGCTCGTTTCAGATTTCCAGATTAAGCGGAAATAAGCGACCTATCTCATTCACCGCATGGCCGATAATCGCATCTATTGAGCGGGGGGGGGGGGGGGGGGTCTCATTTTTGCACACAACCCGCCCAGTGTGTTGGATTCCATGAGTTGTGTGTTTATACTCCGTGCCAGTAGTAGCTATGTCCCGGATGCATGCTCGAAATGCTTACGTTATAACATTACGAGACCGGCCGGTGCCATCTTCTTTCTCATCAAACAAAGATGTAAAACATAAGCAAACTATTAATGCAGTAGTGTTTAGGCTCGTTTCAGATTTCCAGATTAAGCGGAAATAAGCGACCTATCTCATTCACCGCATGGCCGATAATCGCATCTATTGAGCGGGGGGGGGGGGGGGGTCTCATTTTTGCACAGGACCCACCTGTTGTGATGGATTCCTGAGTTGTGTGCCTATACTCTGTGCCAGTAGTAGCTATGTCCCGGCTGCATGCTCGAAATGCTTACGTTATAACATTACGAGACCGGCCGGTGCCATCTTCTTATCAAACAAAGATGTAAAACGTAAGCAAACTATTAATGCAGTAGTGTTTAGGCTCGTTTCAGATTTCCAGATTAAGCGGAAATAAGCGACCTATCACATTCACCGCATGGCTGATAATCGCATCTATCGATAGGTGTGTGTGGGGGTGGCGGGGTCTCATTTTTGCATACAACCCGCCCGTTGTGATGGATACCGTGAGTTGTGTGTTTATACTCCGTGCCAGTAGTAGCTATGTCCCGGCTGCATGCTCGAAATGCTTACGTTATAACATTACGAGACCGGCTGGTGCCATCTTCTCATCAAACAAAGATTTCGTCCAGTGTGGTGGATAGTCTTCAATAATCAACAAAACTCAAGTCTAGACTCGGTGGCGACAAGTCTCATCCTAGCGCCATGGTCGATATAGTGATTTTGCACACACCCCCCCCCCCCTTCAATCAGCGTTCTAAATACCGGCATCGGACACCGTGTTGAGCGCGCATGCGCCGCGACGTGTAAATGACTCTATCATTACTAACAGTGCCGACCAGACGGGGTGGCCGAATGAGTTGAGAGTCCGTCTACCGTTTTGGTAGATCGCGGGATTCGAACCCACATGTTTGAACCCTAGTCGAGTCAAACTAATGACTTTAAAATTTATACTTGTCGATTCCTAACCAGGTGATCGGCATTATTAGGATAGGTTGGACTGGTTGGCTCAGTGTCAGGATAATGTGACTGAGTGGGATATCAGGTCATGGTGCTGGCGGTCTGGTCTCCCAGTGGGGCAGCACTATAAAGTCGCCATGAGTGTGCACTGTCAGTGTCATAAGTCGGTGCCTGCCCTGATGTTGGCAGGTGGTAAAACTCCAACAAGCAACCAACAAACAAACAGTGTGTTGGCTTCTGTGAATCGAGGCTGTGAGTGTGATACTCAGGCGTGTGGACTGTGTAACACACCCTCTGCCCGTCTGCAGTTTTAACACACAAAAAGTCTGTCACTGCCCTAAGCCGCCAGAATGTCAAGAACCACAATCAATGACAACACCTTGCCGCCACTGAAAGGTTTCTTGGATGCTTCGAGCCGGCTTGTCGAGAGATTTAAAGCTGCATAGTCTGATGAAAATATCAAATTTTCAAAACAAAAACCATTATTTAGATTTGATTCTACATATCTAACTTAGATACTGGTGCACTTATCAAACATGTGTCACCAATAATGAAGGGAATACCAAGGCAATTTAATAGAACCTGTTACTGCAGAAGTCTATGGTGTCAGAGTTTTGGCGTGCTTGCCAAAGTTAATTGTGCGTGGTTGTACTTCAAATATCTCAAAAGTTAGCCATTTAAAATAAAAATTTCTTCAGACTAAAATAAGGTAGGTTATAGCAATTAATATCGATATTTATATCAGAAAATGACAAACTCAAAACCATCGAACTATGCAATCATGGGGTCGTGTGTTCGAACCCTGGTCGAGTCAAACCAATGACTTAAAAATTGATACTTGTCACTTCCTCACCAGGCGCTCAGCATAAATAGGATAGGACAGGGACTGGTTAGTTTCATCTCAGGATAATGTGACTGGGTGGGATATCAGGTCATGGTGCTGGCGGCCTGGTTTCCCAGTGGGCCAGCACTATAAAGTCGCCACGAGTGCGCACTGTCACAAGTTGGTACCCGTCCTGATATTACCTTAGATGTTGCTAGGACGTAAAACAACAACAAACAAACCAAACTTTAATTACACTGCCATAAGCGACGCCTATTGCGGACATATCCTTAATTTTTATTTTGGCCTCGGTGGTTTGTGAACCATGAGGCCCCCCACCCACCCCCACCCACCCCACCACCACCACCACCACCACACAAAACCACTCCTCCCGGGAGCCGTCTGTATTCAGTATAACAGACAAGAAGTACGTTTTACCATAGCAGTCTAGGTTTTGTGGAGCCCTGTCTCAATAGTCCGGCGCCGATCAGTCGTGTTCCGGCGTTCGGCGCATGCGTGTGAGGGTATGTGTACAGATGGTGGTGGTGTGCCAGAGAATATGGGGGCGGGCGGGGGGGGGGGGGAGGGACAAGGGACCGGAGGAGTGCTCTATACGCAGAAAACGGAGAAATGACATCGCAATAACACGTCATACCTGTGACGTCTACGTCAAGGAAGTAAGTCACAAACCTACAACATAAATGTGGACTGTGTTATGTCTAGGTTCACGCGTTAAGCCTCCCAGAAGAACAAGCACAAATGGGGATGTGGAGGGAGGTGTTATGATTAGACACGAAAGGTGTATATATTTACAATTAACGTCTTAGCAGTTCCTTCAACTAGTGGCGTTCGCTTACACAAGAACTTGGTACTATTTACATGGCAGGGCCGTAGCTAGCGGGGTGCAGGTTCAAAGGGTGAAGGTTCCCCCTCCCCCGTTCTTTCCCACACAAAAATCAAAAACAGTATTTACCCTCCCTTGAATGGCTGGAAATTGAATTTCCCAGCCTCTAAATTCCCTAATTTCTTCCCGGACTTCCCTATTTACCAGGGGCGTAGCTAGGCGTATGTGTGTACGCCAAAACGTCCACATCGTTTTGTCAAAAAAAAATAAAAATAATAGAGAGAGAGAGAGAAGGCATGTAGTAGTCCGGAGTGTCGAAAACTCAAGTCTAAAATGTGTCAAATCTGCCAGCTTAAGCTTAAGCAGCCCCCTAAAACCCCTGCCGAAATTAGGAGTACACATCGTTAAAGGTCTAGCTGAGTACCTTGGGGCTTCGGCACTCATTCATTCCACGAATGTATTTGTACCCCTCCCGCCCCTCCCCCCCCCGAACAAACCTCATCTCCCAAGCAGAACTGCCCAGCTACGGCTATGCATGGGTCACATTTATATAGTTCATACATACCACCACTACTAGTGGCACCGCCCAACCTTAAAACTGCGTCAGGGCAGGCCCGTAGGTAGGGACGTAATACTGGACGGAGTGGCCGAATCGGTAGAGCGCTGGCTTCCTGTGCGGAAAGGTCGGGAGTTCAAATCCCAGCCGAGTCAAACCAGACATATCAAATTTATACTTGACACTACCTATCCTGGCGCTCAGTATTACTAGGATATGACAAGGACCGGTTTTCACAGTGTCAGGATAATGTGACTGTGTGGGATATTGGAGCATGGTGTCGGCAGCCTGGTCTCCCACTAAGTCCCAGCGGGGAAGTACTATAAAAAGTTGCCATGAGTGTGCAGTCACAAGTTAGTACCTATGCTGATATGATCTTAGATGTTGCTAGGACGTAAAGCAACAACAAACAATCTTATCATTAATGAGTGGAGCCTACTGTTGATCCAATGACTTGGATAATTTAGTTTTTAGCGCGTTATATATAACAGCTGTGAAGAAAATGGGGAGGACAGTCCTGGCTTGTTAGGATCTCACGGGGAGTCTGAAATCTTAGTGATCGATAGGTATATAAGTGGTTAGAATGGGCTGATAGCATCTGTGCGTAGATCAAACTTGCTAAATTGAACTGTTTAAAAAATACTATATTATATATTGTGTTGTGTAGATAAATGTGTGTGTATATATACATATATATGGGTCAGGATCACGAAAAGAGGCCAATTGGTGGAATTTGTCGGCGTCGAGCTTGGATGTCTGCGTCGATCGGTATAATTATAATTTAGCATTGACATAGGTGTTGGAAAGCCTTTAAATTTATCCTGAATGTAAAGGTCGAGAAAGTACAACAACCTGATTTGTTTCTAGGATAATATAATATAAAACAAAGAAATGTATGAGACGTTAAGAATTGCGATGCCGACATCTATTAAAGTTGTCAGCGTCGATCATTTGATGTCGGCGTCGATCAGGATAATTAGGATTTAGCATTGACAGAGGTGTTAGAAAGTCTTTAAATTTATCCTGAATGTAAAGGTCGAGAAAATAAAACAACCTGATTTCTTTCTAGGATAATTGAATATGAAACAAAGAAATGCACTACACTTTTAAGAATTGCGATGCCGACATCTTCACTTGACCACCGATTGGCCCGTTTTCGTGAGGCTGACTCATTATATACATATATATAGAGAGAGAGAGAGATAGAGAGGGAGAGAGGGGGAGGGGAGAGGGGGAGAAAGAGCGAAAGGGAAACGGAGAGGGGGGGGGGGGGTTAGGAGAAAAATGGGGCGGAGAGAAAGGGCGGGAGAGCGAGGGAGAGTCTGAGAGACGGGAGAAATCGAAAGAAAGACTAATGATGTATATATCGACATGGACCAATGCGAACGAACGGGAATGATTCAATACTTTAAGTAATTGATCGATTTTCCAATCACTTATCAAGTGGCATGAGCATGATTACATTGAGTGATTGATCGAGATGAGGCGAAAGAAGAAAGAACACCGAACACCTCCTCCCACCCCGTCACCCACCAAAAATAATAATGTACTCCCTATGTAGAAATTGAAATGTGATGTAACAAAATAATTCAGTCGTGGGAAGATGAAAATAAAAATAGAAGGAATTGTCTTTTGGCTACCTGACTCTCGGGCTAGACTTAGTGGTGGTATAATTGTGTTCTTCCTTGGTCACTTGAGTACTTGCTATGTTAATTCAACCAATTCTGCCTCGATACAGATTTGAAGTCTCATTGTCTGCATTTTTACAGCTATCACCAAGTCAAGTGGCCACAAAAATTAAGTGTTCCTGGCTGAGGTATATTTACACATCACTCACCAGTAAAAGTACATTCAGCTTTAAAACATATGTTGCATATTTCCAACTTTTGGGGGTGGGTGCTCTGAATGGAAAATCCAATCACATAATAATTTGGTATTATGGTTATAATTATATTCAGCCTGTAATGGTAGATATTTTGATACTAAATAAATCAAATCCAATTTAACACAAATTGTTCCCAAGATTAGCACCCACCCCCCACCCCACCCCCATTGTGACACAAACTATTAGAACACTCATCACATGTATTCTGTTTGTTTATATCCTTGAAGCTCCCGGGTTGGGAACTATTTCAATGTACAGCAATGCTAGGATGCTTTTATCTCAAATATGCAGTAGTGATTTAATACCGACCCACCCTCTGGGGAGGCTTAGGACTAACACGCATATAGATACATATATACATAAAGTAAAAAATACCCACAGAGGATTTCGCCAAAATCCAACAACTGGTAACGGAAATCTGCCTCTATGGCCGCCGCCATTTGTAAACTCGTGTTGAATAACGGAATAATCAAAATCCAGCAAACGGAAATGGAAATAGTTTGTCGAACTACACTACGCAGCAAGCAAGTCAAATCGAACACCGCGAGTGGAGTAACAAATAATCATTGCTGTAGTTATATCGGTGGGTCGGTCCTAAGCATTGCTTATTCATACCAACCCACCCTCTGGGGAGGCTAATGACTAACACGTGTATAGACTATAGTCAGATAGAAACACATAAACAATACCCACAGCGAATTTCGCCAAAATCCAGCAACCGGAAACGGAAATAGGCCTCTATGGGTGCCGCCATTTGTAAACTCGTGTTGAATAACAGAATAATCAAAATCCAGCAAACGGAAACGGAAATAGAACGTCGAACTTCGGTACGGAGCTATTGGTTAATAGTATATCAAAACAAATGCCCGCTGCCATAGAATTTGCCGATACGCACAGTTCAAAACTTAGATTTTATTCAAAAATAAAAGAAATAAAGAACAAATTGGCATAAACATGGGTGCACAAATGCAATATTAATAGTTTATTCCCCAGAAACGACGGCCGTATTCGATTATCACAACGGTGAATCGGGTCACCCGAGTTGCTAGAATTTGAAATCGAACACCGCGAGTGGAGTAAAAAAAATACATGCGCCATCATAAAATACTTTGGTGTAGTTATATCGGGGGGTCGGTCCTAAGCATTGCTTATACATATTACCTACTTTCAAATTTATAGATATGTAAGGTAACGGCTGATTAAACTGCAATAGGACAATTATTTTTTAATGTTTTTAAGTCAACGAGTTCTGACTAGAACATGATATGGCATAGTCCGATGGTTTTGAGTTTCTGCCATTAAAAACTAAAGTTAGATTTATTATTATAATTGGCCTTACTTCAGTTTGAAATAACTTGTATAATAACAAATGGATAACTTTGGAAATATTTTAGATGAAATCTTAAGCTGTGTTTACACCGGCAATTCTAAACCGATTTAGACAAAGCGATTTATATGAAGCGATGTAGTGGCACGTTTACACTACGAATTTGAAACTGTGTCCGCGACGGGGAACCAGCAGCCTTAGTGGTGAGCCTGTAGCCGGCAAGCACCGCTATTTGACACTATCGCCGCCCGGGAACCAGCAGCCTTAGTGGTGAGCCTGTAGCCGGCAAGCACCGCTATTTTACACTATCACCGCCCGGGAACCTGCTGTATCGCTTCATCTATACTACCTGGCAAGGTGGTTTACATCTACCGATTTATATGAATCAATTCAGCCCTAAAAAGCCAGTGTCGCGTTTACACGGCAAATGTAAATCGATCTAGGCAAGTGGTTTTATATGAAGCATTTGAACTCGCCCGTGTAAACACGGCTACACACAATTAATGTTGGCATGCACATCAAAGTTCCGATACTTTAGCCTTCAGCAGTAATGGGTTCTATTATATTGACTTTCTACACAGCAACAAATGTGCACCACTATCTAAGTTAGCTCCATATGATCAAATCTGTTGTATTTAAAAAGATTTAGGCTTTCATCGGATTATGCAACTTCAAAGGAAAGTGGGAAACTACTACAGTTTCATCCACTAATTTGAAGAAAACAAATGACTGAGGTACAGATTTTCAACGACAACAAAAAGTAAATGGAAGTGACGGATCGCTTTGTCACCGTATTCTAAATATAATTAGTGAAATAATCAAATCAGTGGGATTGCTTTTATTGAAAAAGACTCATTAAAAATGACAAATCGTTTCACAGGGAATTACTTTAGGACAAGGATTGTGAGATGTCAATGAGTTAGAAGCTCTTTCAATCACCATGCAGGCATTTCTATCAATTTCCAAAATCTGAATTTAAAGTTGCATAGTCTGATGGTTTTGAGTTTCTGTCATTTTCTGATGTAAATATATAAGGTTGATTGCTATAATCTACCTTACTTTAGTTTGAAGGAACTTTTATTTTAAATGGCAAACTTTTGAGATATTTGAAGTACAATATGCCAAATTAATTTCGACAAGCATGCTTCTGCAGTAACATTCTATTAAATTGCCTCAATGTGTTCTTCTACATGGTGACAAATGTTTAATAAGTGCACCAGTATCTAAGTTAGATATGTAGAATAAAACCTTGATAATCGTTTTGGTTTTGACATTTTTATGTTTTCATCGGACGATGGAGCATTTCATTTTCTTTTTCAATTTCTTGACACATCGCTCTTTTCCTTCATTTAACGCTCTTATTGCTCAAAGTTTGTTATTTTCTGAGATAACTATATTAGGTTGATCATGATCTACTTTACTTTAGCTTAAAGTAACTTTTGTTTTAAATTTCTAACGTTGGAGATATTTGGAGTGAAAACATGAAGAGATACCATAGGCTTCAGCAGTAATACTTGCTATTAAACTGTACTTATATAATAGTATTTTAATGGTTCAGTGCCCCTTTCTATGTAGCAACAAATGCTTAATAAATGCACCAAAATATAAGTTGGATATATCTAGGTTAGGATTTTGGTTTTGAAACGTTCATGCTTTCATTGTACTATGCAGCTTTAATTATTTCTTCAAGACTAAGAGATTCCAACCTGGCACCACATGTCTGAGCAATGATTGACAGAAACAAACAACTTGGGTTACTTATTGATTTATAGCTGCATATTCCAATGAAAGCCTAACATTTAAGAAACGAAGACACATCTACTTTTGATTTTAGATGTCTTAGATACCGGTGCACCTATTAAGCATGTGCTGCTGTATAGAAGCAAATACTAATTCAATTTAATAGAAAATCTCACTGCTGAAGCCTATAGTGTCATGGTTTTGACAGGCATGCCAAAATTAATTTAACATCTTTACACTTCAAAGATCTCCAAAGTTGGCCATTTAACATAAAAGGTACTTCAAACTTAAGTGTGGTATATGTTAATGATTAACCTAGTATCTTTATTTAAATCTGTATAGTCCGATGAAGTATCACATGTTCAAAACCAAACAATCATCTAGATTTTGTTCTACATATCTAACTTAGAAGTTAGATACTGATTAGATAAAAGATTCACCCGGTACTTGTAGTACACGGGTGAAGACCAGCCTTATATAAATACGGGCGAAAATAGCGTTAGTATGGAAGTGAGGCTCCAGTATGTGGCTCCAGTATCAAATGGCTACCCATATTATGCATATAGGCACAGAGTTGGTGAAATGGGAGAGAATGCAAAAAAAGACAAGATGGCGGCCACAGAACGCCGTCGATTTCACTTTTAAATCTTATTAAACTAGATATTATATTATATTTTTCAACTCAAAGGTAGCGGGTAAATAATAAAACACATGTAAAGAATAATTGTTGCTTCTTAGATTATTAAATTAGGCCCTCAATTCTTTTACCCGCATTTTCGCCACCTTTTACATAGGGTTGGTTTGCACCCCTACTGCAGCAGTACGGGGTGAATCTTGTACCTCGATACTGATGTGCTCATTAAACTGTTTGTTTTGTGGTCAGGGACACCACCCTGGGTGGTCGAATCGCTAAGAGCGATTTCTGGCTTCCTATGTGGGTGTTCCTGGGTTCGCACCCCAGCGAATTAAACCCAATGATTTAGACAATTTCTCGCATTACTTTAAAAATATATAAGATATTGGAAGGCATGCCCGATCATCATTGTGATTATGTGCAGTAGCTACATATAAACCATGGACATCAATATTTCCCATTGCTTAGTCCTTCCGGAATACTCGAATTTCGCTCATCAAATAGACCTTTATCAATAATATTCAACACAGCATATCGGAGTTATTTTGAACATATTTTTATTTGTCAATAGTTTTGGGGCAGGACGTAGCCATCACCCTTCTTTTTTGTTTTTGTTTATCCTGTACATAACATTATTCCTGTACATCTGTTTATACACTGACGTCTCTGGTAAGGACATCCTCAATTACTCACACCCATTCACACACACACGTTCACATTCACACACACCCATTCACACCCACCTTTGCATCACTTCAGGACTTAAATGCCCTCATACTTACTCTAGACAAACAATAAGACTAATGCCTGGTACACACCTACCGTATAGGATTCGCGCACTAAAACTGTGCGACTCGACCCGACCCGCTTAAAACTGAAAACGGGCTGATTCATTTTTTGAATGGCGAATCGCAATCGTAATCAGCCGGTTTTAGCCCTAAAACTGAGGTTTTATGCGTGAATCGCAATCGCTAGGTGTGCGCGGGGAGCGCACACTTTGCGATTTTTGTGTGCGAAACGGGCAGTTTTAGATCGTATACGGTAGGTGGGTGCGCACAAACGGTAGGTGTGTACCAGGCATTAGAGGGGGGCACCCATAACGGGTTGAAAAGTAAATCGGGAACCTTAAACTAATTAAGCACATTCTTGGAACAGAAACTACACAGCACTGAAAGAGTATTACTCTTTGTTTTTCTTAAAGAGTGAGAAAATATAGGATCCATAGAAGTTTTATTGCAATTAGTATTATTGACTGAACAGTTGATATCTTCCTGCTCAAATTTGAAATTAATTAACTATTTTTAATATCAAATGCCACGAAAACACATCCATCAAATGTTCACAAAAACATAAATACCGTTCTGACATCAGAAGTGAATTTCTTTCACGAGGTAGATCACAACATTTTGTGGAGGTGGGTTTTGTAAACAGTTCCACTTATGGTTCCATGATAAGGTTTACATTGTCCTTAGTGCCAATTGATTCACACATACAAATTCTGCTATTGAATTGTATTTTGAACAGGTCGATTACCAGTGAGGTATATTCATAATACATACAGAGGGTCACAAGACTATTGGGACATGTGTTGTTGTGTTGTCTGTCCTTATCATATTTAATCAGTTTCTTTTGGGTTTTTTTAAATAATAATAAAAAATCATCACGTAGTTTACTCGTCCCACTTCTAACATACAATTTCAACAAAAGTAGATCTATAATACCACCATTATGAGATTCAAACATTTGCTCGAACGCAGTCAAAAAGTAGTTGTAAGTAAGATGTAGTAATAGTCCAGACGTAGTCTTTTTTTTAAACGTCCAAACCCACGTCAAGTTCAAACAGTGAAAAGAACCCACACAAAAAACCCACCCACCATGCCAACTAAAATAAGCGTGGGACCCCCAACACACGAACACCAGGTCACAGCGTGTTCACAGTAGTGTAATAATGACTAAGCGCAGGAATGTAAAGTATCTCATTTGTTTTTTTTAACATTTCCAAACAACAACAAAAATTATTCCTTTAAAAAAAAAGTTGATAAAAAAGAAGCTAACTGTGATGATGATAAATAGATAGATAGATAGATAGATAGATGAGCCACAAGGTATACGCACTGATGAAGCAGTGCATGGTGGTCCAGGTTGAAAGGCACTCGTGCCAGCAGCCCAAGACAGCAATGGTATACTCACTACGTAGGACTCATTCATATATGTTAAACACGCGCACTGTTCACCTTACCAGAGACAGTCTATAGACACGCCCCACCGCTCTCCGCACGAGCGGCGAACCAGTTCTGCAGCACTCCTCACATTTTCACACACGCATACACTACCTATACCCACCCACCCTCCCCACAAAAACCTCATCCACACTCCAAGCCTTAGACGAGCATTGCTTACGTTATGAATCACACCGCATTATTTCAGTGGTTTTGTTGTTGCCTTTTTTAACTCTTTATTCTTATGAAATGTACCATGTTAGCTAATACCTGTTGGACGCCATACCTATATTAACTGCACGTTTTGTTGTCATTTCTGTTTTAAGCGCAGACGGGAGGTGGGGAGGGGGGGTCCAACTGTTGTAGTGGTTTATTTAATATTAACTTAACGGGGCTCAGCAACTTGTGTCTGGCGGAATAGGGCTGTAGCTCCCACCCCACCCCCTCTCCCTCCTACAAGACACACACACGCACACTCACATCTCCCCACGCCACTCACCGGCAGAACTAGCATTCAATACGGCTGCAACTTAATGTGGGGGTAACACGCGACCGAAGCCACCAGGTACAAAGGGCGACGTCAGGCAGAGTTGGAGGTAAGGCGTGTGTGTGTGGTGGTGGTGATGGTGGGGGGGGCCAGAGGAAATCTGGGTTAAAGGGAAACTAGAAATGTGAGCAGGGATATTATGTCAGTGGACATGAGGGGGGGGGGGGGGGGGGGGCAAGCACAAATATTAACTAGTGCACCATGTGCGTCAATGAATAGATCGAGTGAATTTATCAGACACGGCCCAACGTTATTATTGTGGGTGTATTTGTGCGTTTAATACGATGGTGCCGTGCTGTGGGGGGTGGGGGGGGGGGGATCGTTGAAATTGTGCCTGTGTGCATATACTGGCGGAAGGTGGTATGCAACAGACACAGAAGTATGGCAGACTTCTTAGTGTATGTGTGTGTGGGGGGGGGGGGGGAGTAAGTAGGCGGGGCGGAGATGGGCGCATAGATACAACATCGACTTAGCCTTGTTGTATATGACGCCCTATCTCACTGAAAGGGAGAGCTTGGCGGCGTCAGGTCGGGGCGCCCCTGGCGAACAGCGGCTGGGGGTGGGGGCGGTCAGTGGGAGCGGGCCTGGCCGCCTGCCAGTCCCGACACGCCGCCACCCGGCGCCACGAGCCCGGCCCGACAGACGCACCCACCGACACCCCAGCTGGCGGCGGGGAGAGGGGAGAAGGTCAACCAGCGACCCCGTTACACTCACACTCACAGCACAGGTCCCCGCACCCACCGCTGCACGGAGCCACCAGTCAACTCACTGCTGGTGGGCAGTTCACACAGCTCGCTCGCTCGCTCACTCACTCACTCACTCAGTCACTCACTCTCACTCTCACTCACTCAGCTCACAGCCCAATACATATTACACTCACTCACAGTCACAGCATAGACTACATTGACACGATTACTGCCAATCACACCCAAAACACTCACTGTACACACTCATTGCACACTACCACATTGACAGCCCACACGCGCGCACTGACAACCTAATCCCACGCACTGATAACCCATACCCACAACTCACTCACTCATTCCCACGCGGTTTGTCACAGTAAGTTGACTGCCTGACACATTTACCTGAACACCCATTGTAAATAAGAGGGCCATTTCTATACAGTGTAGAAATCGATAAGTTAATACTATTTATTGTGCACCGTCTCATTAGGCTACATTCACTCAGACACACCCCCAATACACACACACACACACACACACACACACACACACACACACACACACACACACACACACACACACACACAGAGTTCAGCTGTAGTACCCCGCAGTGCAGATGCAGTACTGACCCTTTCACACCATTGTTAGCAATATGTATTCTAACAAATTGCACCATTTTCTTTTATAAATTACACCGTACAAAATGTGGTCAATATTTACATTATATCATATGTATACAAAATATCTTATTAACTCTGAAGAGTGTCTCGCGGGGTTGCTGGCCTCCGAACCGTCGCCAGTATACCCAGCCCCGCCTCTGCCTAACAGGCCCCGGCCCCGACTCCCATCACCCCCGAGCAAAGGGGGCGGGGCTCCATGCGGTGAGGTCAGAGGTCAGCACCAAGTTACGCTCGTCCTGCATAGATGGGAGACTTTGGGCAGGGCAGGGGTGACTGGTTCTCCGGAGCTTCCGGAGTGTTACTTATATCATTAATAATAATAATAATAATAATAATAATAAATCATCATCGTCATCCAGGAGTATTGTACGACTCCAGTCTGTCTGTGTGTAGGTGTGGTCAAGGCACTTTGACTCCCCCCTTTACTGGTTGCTTCTTCCTGAGATGGGAGGGTCGCAGTCCCAAAAAGAGTTCCTCCCGACGGGCTAGGGCTATCTTCCACACTGTCCGTCCCCGGGTCGCGATGCCCGGAAACGGCGGCACGACGGAACGCCGCACGCGCGTCGCACAACGCCAGGCAAGGCCGATTCAGCGCGCCTCCAGCTACTCCGCGCATTCCACTTCCGGTTCCGGCCAGTAGCCGCTTTCGTGTTGTGATGCATTGCGGGTGGTAGCGACGGTATTTCCCGCCCTTCCTCCCCGCGTCGAAGACGCTAACACAGCAGTGTTACCGCCGACGTCACAACACTATCGGTGCACGCGCGCGCGTGTGTGTGTGTTGGAAGGGGGGGGGGGGGGGGGGTTACGCGCCTTCCTGTGTGTGTGTGTGGGGGGGGGGGGGGGGGGGGTGTTACGCGCTGCACGACATACGTGATTTAATTTCTTCGTTTCGTTATCACAAGTTGACAGAAAACAGTAAACCAATCAACGCTTGCAGTAGCCATGCGCCGCAGCCGATACGAGAGGGCGCTGCTGCCTGCCTGTGTGCCTGCGTGCCTACGTGCCTACGTGCGAGACGTGGTGGTGGCGCGGCGGTTAGGGAGTGTGGGGGGGGGGGGGGGGGGGGAAGGTTTGACGTGAGGGCGGGCGGGGGGAGCCACTATCACCTGTTGACCGACAGCAGCACCTCGAGCCAGCAGGGGCACGACGTGATGAACTGGCGCGAGTAGGTCGGCCCCCAGCCCTTTGCAAAGCTGATGCGCACGGCGTTCGGGTCGTAGGGCCCGTCCAGGTACTGGGGGTCGCGAGTCCGCTGCAGCGCCTCAGAGCGCTCATAGTCAAAGATCTTAATGGAGTAGCCCGGCGGCACCTTGATGACCACGGTCACCTGCGAGTCGGGCAGGTCGAGCGTGGGCGAGTTGACGAAGATGGCGAAGTGGGACCGGTTGTAGGCCCACACGCCGTCCGCCTCCTTGCTCAGCACGACGCCCGGTCCGATCTTCTCGCGCGTGCGCCGCACCGACTCGGTGTTTGTGTGCTGCTGCAGCACGCCCAGGCACATGCCGTCGCCGTGCGTCATCTCCTGGAAGACGTTGACGCTCGGCTTGACGACGGTGAAGAGGCGGCCCACCCGCTGCCGCTGTTCCCAGTAGGCCACGTTGCACCAGAACTCGGGCCCGCAGCCGTTGTTCGTCTGGCTACCTGCAAAGACAACAAAGGAGGACAAGTTTGGTTGGGGTTCAGTCGTGTGTGTGTGTGTGGGGGGGGGGCGGGGAGTACTTGTTGGGGTGCTACTTGTTGTAGGTCACAGTTTGGTGAGAGGAGGCGTGATGGGGAAACAACGCACAATGTGACAGCCGCTGAACTGTCACAACATTTAGATGGTTGGTTGGTTATTGGGGAGTTTTACATCCTGGCAACATCTAAGGTCATATCAGGATGAGTACCGACTTGTGCACACTCATGGAGACTTTATGGTGCTGCCCCACTGGGAAATCAGGCCGTCCACACCATGACCCGATATCCCACTCAAGTCATATTATCCTGACACTGAGCTAACCAGTCCTTGCCCTATCCTATTAATAGCTCCGGCAGCACCATGAAAAAATCGAGGAATGGGCCTTTTTTCATCAATATTCACATGCTTGTAACTATTTCTGTATGTATTTGATTGTGATGAAATTGCATAACCTAGCAGATCAAATGGTCTGACCCAACTACTACTAATCCAATTTTTATAGAAGAGACCTACAACTGTCGTCCATCCCTTCCCCGTGCACCTCCAATCTTTACATTATATTAAAGCTGCATAGTCCGATGAAAGCATCAAATTGTCAAAACCCCAATATGTCCTAGGTTTGATTCTACATATCTCACTTAGATATTGATGCACTTATTAAGCATTTGTTGCCACATAGAAGGGAATACCAAGTAAACTTAATAGAACCTGTTGCTGCAGAAGCCTATGGTGTCAAGAGTTTGGGCAAGCTTGCCAAAATTAATTCAGTGTTTTTGCACTTCAAATATCTCCAAAATTAGCCATTTAAAATGAAATTCACTTCAAAGTCAAGTAAGATAGATTATAACGATCAACCTAATACGAAGATGACAGAAACTCAAAACCAGACTCATTCAGCACAGTAAAACTAGGTCAGCGTATTGAGTTTAATGATGAAACTTATTATACTCGATTATATGTCCGTTTCGTTGTTTGATAGTATGTTATCAATTTAAAACGTAATAATTTAAAGGAAATTTACGCTGACATCTTTTAAATAATAAAAACATTAATTATTTGTGTCCATTAAAATGGCGACAACCTAATTAATCAAAGCGCGGCTGGTAATACGACGTAGCGCATCCAGGAATAAATAAGTGGGTGAATGCACTGACAGGCCAGTATTAGCAACCATCATGTGCTTTTCTCGGAAATTCTGGGCACAGCACCACCGTCATGCCTGCGTCAGGTATAAACAAGCATATGTATGCCCTTTGAATACCTATCGTGAAAACGTCGCGAATCTCGGCGGTTGACTCAAGAAATCTAGTATCTGGGTTTTGTTTTTTGTTTGTTGTTTTACATCCTAGCAACATCTAAGGTCATATCAGGACGGGTACCGACTTGTGACAGCGCGCACTCATGGCGTGTTTATAGTGCTGCCCCACTGGGAGACCTTGCAGCCAGCACCATGACTTGATATCCCACTCAGTCACATTATCCTGTCACTGAGCCAACCAGTCCTTGCCCTATTCTAATAATGCCGAGCGCCTGGCTAGTAAGCGACAAGTATAAATTTTTAAGTCATTGGTTTGACTGGCCCAGGATTCGAACCTACGATCCACCAACATGGGAGACGGACACTCTAACACATTCAGCCATCCTGTCTGGTTAGTAGTAGTATCTGGGTCGGTTGGTTGGTTGGAGATTTACTTCCTGGCAACATCTAAGGTCATATCAGGACGGGTACCGACTTGTGACAGTACACACTTATGACAACTTTATAGTGTTGCCCCACTGGGAGACCAACCCACCAGCACCATGACCTGATATCCCACTCAGTCATGCTATCTTGAAACTAACTCTGAGCTAACCAGTTCTTGTCCTATCCTAATAATGCCGAGTACCTGGCTAGGAAGCGACAAGTATAATTTTTAAAGTAATTAATTGGTTGGACTCGACCAGGATTCGAATCCATGGGTTCGAAACTCACAATCTACCAAAACGGGAGACGGACGCTCAACTCATTCGGTCATCCCGCCTGTAGTATCGGGGACTTGGTAGAATCAGTACAGGATGGACGCCACGGTTGGACGACGATGACGACCACATTGTCAATAATCGTCAGTGTGAGGATGCGACAAGGGTGTAACATATCGCTCGACTTCATACTTGCTGTCCAGACGTGCATAGTGTGCGTTACACGGACACAGTTCCAACAATAGAGGCGGAGCCATCCATCCGTGTGTGGTTTTGTGTGTGTGTTATCACAGTAAACAGTGGTGGTCTGCACCACTATTATGCTAACCGGACCCCAGTCACCGCACACTGACACACTAAACTCATCGGGACACCACCATCATCACAGAGGAAGGGAGGGAGGAGAGAGGAAGGTGCCCCGCTTAATTACCTGTTGTGTCGGTCCCTGCCGCTGTGTGGCGCTGTGTGAGTGAGAGGGCTAGGTTGACGGCAGACAGCAATGTGTCCATGCTGAGGGAATGCCTCTGTTTAACGGCGCACATAAACGTATCCATGTTGAGGCCGTATCGCCGCGAGACGAAATGAGCAGTGTCCCAGCGTATGGGGGGCCTATATAGTGTACAGTCACCCAGCTGCACCCCTACCCCGCCCCGCCCCGCTCTTACCCGGCCCCCGCTGCCAGACCCATAGACGCCTCATCTTAGTGTATTGTTGTGGTCGTGTGAGGGCGACAGGAGGGCGGCCTCCCGAGTCGTAATTGGGCAATGTCGGCCCGGAGCCATTGTGCGACCCCTGCCCCCCCCCCCTCTCCCTCTCCCTCTCCCCTCCTCTCACCACCACCACAAGTCGTGTCTGAACCGGCCACCAGGGGCGAGTTGACGGCGGGCGGGCCGGGCCGGGCGGGCGTCAGGCGGAGGGGATCAGGCTGGGCCCTGACGTCGTCTGGCCGGGGCCAGATTACCGCAGTCACCTCCTCAACTTGACTCAAGTACCGACCTGCCGACCAACCACTCTGTTCATTCAGTCTGAGGCTTTCGACTGCCCGACACGGGCGAGTGGCACGCGGCCCCGCCGTATCCAGTGTCCCTGACTGACCGCTGCTCGCAGGTGTGAGGCGGGTGGAAGGGGAGCGTGGGGAGAGGCGCCATGTTCCGGTCGACTTTGTGGGCCCTCAGCCCGTCTGATTGCCGCCGAGTATTAATGAGGGATTAGTCGTCTCAACCGCGCGACCAAAGAGCTGGCTGGCGCCCTTTGTTGGTTGTGTAATGGGGGTTGGGGGTGGGGTGGGGGTCGGGGGTGCGACTCACCAACGTACTCACGGCCACTTGTAGGATTAGAGTGGGCTTTATTGTATCCTGATTAGCGCCAAGTGGGCCGTGCCTGCACCATGTGCTTTCAGGCACCATCACAGCATAATATATGTGGAACAGTCTCCCACAAAATGTTATTGATGCCGAGTTATTAAATTCATTCAAGAACTGATTAGAAAATGCATGGTCTGATGACCCAGGGAAATTTGACCCCTTATTCATCACATGCTATTAATTATGAGAGACAGATAAGTGTTCACACTTCCTGTCTACCATTCGCTATTTCGCTATAAGGCATCTACATCGGGGATAGTGTGCATTCAGAAATGAGCACACCTCCATGTAACCCAATTTAGCAGGACTGAATTACCAAACTAGTGAATCGATGGCGTTCAGAGTGGTGACTTTGGTTGCTGTTGTTATCATTATCATCATCGACATCATTATTATTCACCAGATGGGATGGCCGAATGAGTTGAGTGTCCGTCTCCCGTTTTGGTAGATCATGGGATCCGAACCCACGGGTTCGAACCCGGGTTGAGTCAAACAAATTACTTTAAAATGTATACTTATCGCTTCCTAGCCAGGCGCTCGGCATTATTAGGATAGGACAAGGACTGATTGGCTTAGTGTCAGGGTAATGTGACAGTCGGATATCAGGTCATGGTGCTGGTGGCCTGGGGCCATATGCATGATGCGGTGTTAGCGTTGTTTGGTGTTAAAGCCTGACACCATTTAGCTATCTCCGAGATGGGGAATTAGGTCACGCGGTATGTAGAGGTGCCTAACACTTTCATTATAGCTAAACGTGAAGTTATTTATAGATTTGGGAAATCTCTTGCCTTCTCCACCCACCGGGAAGCAGCAAGCCTTGTAAGTGATGAGCCTGTTCCCGGCGAGCGCCGCTATTTCCCAATATCGTCGCCGATTCGGCAGCTGGGAACCAGCAGCCTTGTTACTGGTGAGCCTGTTGCCAGCGAGCACCGGTATTGCACAATATCGCCGCCGATTCGGCGGCCGGGAACCAGCAGCCTTGTTATTGCTGAGCCTGTTCCCGCCGAGCACCGCTATTTGTTTTGTGTACATTCGTCGATTTGACAATATTAATATCGCCGCCAGTGTAGCTGCTACGCTAATATCGCTTCGAATTTTGGGTTAATTTCATGAAATTTAACTTATCGCGTATGTAATTCTGTTAAATATGATAGCATTGAATAGATTTGGCCCTAACCTAACACTAAGACCGCTGTAAACCTGCTATGTATCTGGTTTAGCATAACCTAGTTTAACCTTGTCGTGTTAGGCCTATCAATTACTCTTGCATGCCACTTTTCGCTGCTAAACGGGGGATTCCCGCCAAACACCGTTTTGGCTTGCTAACACCGACCCATGCATGTGGGCCCTGGTCTCCCAGTAGGACAGCAATATAAAAATCGCCATGAGTGTGCACTGTGACAAATCTGTACCCATCCTAATATGACTTTAGATGTTGCAGGACATAAAACTCCAACAACCAACCAACCCCTCTTCTTCTTCTAATTCTTCTCATTAGGAGGAGGAGGAGGGGGGGGGGGGTAGGAGGAAGGTGAGGGGGGGAGGAGAAGGAGGAGTGGCAAATCAGTAACCAGGCATGAGCCGTATATGACACCTCGAAGTGTGTCAGTGAGTGTGGGGATCGTGGATCGTGGATCGTGGATCGTGGATCGGAGGGTACCTTGCTTACTGGTCGCCACTTCCTCGGATGTACTCGGATCAGTGTTATGACCTGTTTGTTTGTTTATTGTTTTACATCCTAGCATCATATCAGGACGGGTACCGACTTGTGACAGTGCTCATTCATGGCGACTTTATAGTGCTGCCCCACTGGAAGACCAGGCTGCCAGCACCATGACCTGATATCCCACTCAGTCACATTATCCTGACACTGAGCCAACCAGTGCTTGCCCTATCCTAATAATGCCGAGCACCAGGCTAGGAAGCAACAAGTATACATTTTTAAGTCATTGGTTTGACTCGACCAGGGTTCGAACCCACAACCTACCAACACGGGAGACGGACGCTCTAACTCATTCGGCCATCCCGTCTGGTCCGTGTTATGACCAGCTTGCATGTCTGCGACCAGCGACGCTTCCTTATCAGCGCGGCCCAGACACAGTGTCTCGGTGGGCATGGGGTGGTTGGGTGCACCAGAGAATAGGGCAGGAGGCTGGGGGAATATGGGGGATCTAGTCCCCCTATTATAGGCAGGCATAGGGAATATACTGAAGTAATACATGACTACCACGACCCGACACCGCCGCCACCAGTACAACACAACCACTCCAACAACACAGGCAGAGTCCATGTGGTCTACCCCAACAAGGAGGACACAAATGCTTCGCATGCAGTTCTCCGCCACTACACCAGATGGCAGCAGCAGCAGCGACCGTCGCGGCGACTGCTGATGGGAGTCGGGCTGCGGGGCCGTGCGGCTCACTGGTTTGTGTATACCCAGAGTTGTGAAACCATGCTCTACAGTCGCTGACCCACCGACGACTGCTCTCTGCACACGATAGGTTGGTTATGTGGTTGGTTGATTGATTGGTTGGTTGTTAGAGTTTTACGTCATGGCAACATCTAAGGTCATATCAGGAAGGGCACCCTCTTGTGACAGTGCATACTCATGGTGACTTTATAGTGCTGCCCCACTGGGAGACCAGGCCACCACCACCATTACCCGATATCCCACTCAGTCACATTATCCTGACACTGAACCAACCAGTCCTTGCCCTATCCTAATAATGGCCTGGCTAGGAAGCGACAAGTAATAATTTCTAAGTCATTGGTTTGACTCGACCACCGGTTCGAACCCCGTGATATATCAAAACGGGAGACGGATCCTCAACTCATTTGGCCGTCCCGTCTGGTCACCCACTCTAGGTTATGTGCGGGCTGCTGGTAGAAAGTGGGACCACAGTAACCTTTTAAGTTTTCTGGTCATGAATGATTACACCCTACACCACCCGACCACAGGCATATTTGTAAATGCCCGAAATGATAACAATGATCACCTTCCATGTAATTTGAAGCAAATAATATCTAACTTTTTAAACTGCATTGGCGCCACAAGTAATCCTCACAGTAGGTTATTAAAATGCAAACATGTACCAAATTCATATAGATGTGAATCGGTATATAAGTACTCGGGCGTGAATTTCTAGTATATATATACATATTTATGTATGCACACAGCATAGGAAATGGTCAATCATGTGTCAGTATCATATCCGATTGATCCTGCTCAGTGGACCCATTTGCAGTTTGGGCTATTTTCCGTTCCAACCAGTGGTCCAACTTTTGGTATGTGATGTCCTGTCCTGTCTGTCGGAAAGTGCATATAAAAGACCCTTGCTGCTTATCGGAAAGACTAGCCTATGTGTCACCAGTGGGCTTCCTCTAAAAAAAGATGTCAGAATGACCATATTTTTTACGTCCAATAGCCAATGATAAAAATCAAAGTGCTCTAGAGGCATCATTAAAGTTGCACAGTCCAATGCTTTTGAGTTTTTGCTATTTTCTGAGATAAATATATTATACTAATTGTTATAATCTACTTTACTTTAGTTTGAAGTAACTTTAATTTTAAATGGCTAAGTTTGGAGATATTTGATGTCAAAACATGCCAAAATAATGTTGGCAAGCACGCCAAAACTCTGACACATTGGTCATAATGCTTGCATTGCGTTTGATGCGAGACAGGGAAGGAGACACCCCCCCCCCCTCCCTGCTCCGACCTTTGATGATTACATCATTCCCGCGCTTCCTCCCCTTATAGCCAGCCCGCCTGGCCGCCTCCAGCCACTCGCACTCCTGCCTCCCAGCATGCTGCTCAAAGTGCTTTTTCTCCACCCTCGCCTCCTCTTCCTTCCTTGTCGCGCATCATGCCCTTCTATGCAGCAACAAATGCTTAATAAGTGCACCAGTGTCTAAGTTGAATATGTAGAATCAAATATAGATAATTTTTTTGGTTTTGAAATTTTGATGTTTACATCATACTATGCAACTTTAAATAAAACAAGCTCAGTATCATTATTATCCACCGCCCCTTCGGACTCCCCAAGTCCCAGATCAACCCGAGCTGCAATATAAGTTATAACACGCCTATTCGCATGTGTAGCCTGCCCAATGCAATGGACCGAGTATGTAGTTTAGGCTCTAAGTGGCCAGGTAAGCAGCACTGGCTAAGAATGGAGACACGATAATTTGGCAGGAGTGACGGGGATTGTTGCGGCCGAGGCCAGGGCTGAAGCTGGGGCTGAAGGTGGGGCTGAAGCCGAGACTGAAGCCGGGGCTGGGGCTGCAATGCCGATAAGATCGAACCAGGTCGCGTCGCCTGTGAACGAGCATTATTGTCACCCCGGCACACGCCCCCCCCACCCCCCAATCCCTTCCCACACAGTGGCGCTACCTGGCGTCGGCGTATATGTGTGTGTGTGGGGGTGGGAAACAGGTAAGCGCCCCGCTCAGTCACACAAAGGCGGTCACAGGCCACATTTTAAATCACTTCATGGCCGGGCCTGTGTGCACCCTTATGGCCGGTGCACACCTACCGTTTACGATTCGCGCACTAAAACTCACGACTCGACCCGACCCGCTTAAAACTGAAAACGGGCCGATTCGTTTTTCGAATCGCGAATCGCAATCGTAAACGGCCGCTTTTAGCACTAAAAACTTAGTTTTATGCGCGAATCGCATGCGTCTAGTGTGCTAGGGGGTCGCACACCTAACGATTTTTGGGCAGTTTTAGATCGTATACGGTAGGTGTGCGCGGAAAAACGGTAGGTGTGCACCGGCCATTACACTCACACTCTCCAGCGGTTTGCCCCTCGACTACAACCTTAGAACCTGCCAGGCAGACCGCAAAGTACCCCCCCCCCTCCCCCCCAGAGCCCCACCACACACACGCCAGAACCCCACCCGCTAACACACACCACCACAGCAGCAGCAGCAGCCACCACCACTACCTCTATGCTGCAATGAGTTAGCGTCATTTTTATTGTTAACCTATGCTTTCAAGTATTAATGACCCAGCCATTAGCAAAGTTTGACCTGTCTATAGTTGGCTGCCTTTTAATTTGTTCAAACGCTAACCCACACCCAACACCCCGAAACTGGCAGGAGGGAGAATGTGATGGCCAATCATTTTCCTGGAAGAGTGTTGGGGTGGGCGCAGTAGGAGGAAAGGTTACTTAATATTTAATTATCGGTTGTGGCGCCAAACACCTACGGTGTCTGTAGCCCGCTGTATTAACAATACGTCGGATATTTCCCGAAAAAACAGTGACTAGTGATAAATAAAACTCCACCGAACCTTCTATGCATGACCACAGTTCATTACATATGTTCTTATCATGAACATAAGAGGGAGAAGGGGGTGGGGGGCCTGCTGATGACGTGGCTTTTGGCAAACATGTCGCTTAAACTTCATGCATTTGTGGAGAATATGTTGAAATGTTTAGTAAAAGGTTCCCGGAGCGCCACCTGGCGGACATGGCAGGCGGGTGTAAAGTTAACGAGGTCCGGGGCCAGACAGTCTTCTCGGTTTGCCGGGTTATATGATCACACTCTCAATAATGAAGGGTGCGCCTCACTGTCGTAACGTTACAGGACCACCCCACCCCACCCACCCCACCCCACCACCCACCCAACTCACCTATCACACGCCACCAACGTCACGCCGCCTACCTGGCACCACGGTCCAGACAACATTAATTAACTAAATGTATTTAACAGGGATGAAAGTGCTCTCCGGGAAAAAAAGCGGAAATGCTGATATTCTCCCATAGGTTTAGCATTGTCATGAAATCGCGGAAAATTCCCGGAAGTCGGGTTTCATATATATTGGTATATGCTGAAAGTGCTGCACAGTTTGAAGCATGTATTAGTAGTGTACGCTGATAGTGCTGCAACGCTTGCAGCATTTATTAATATTAGTAGTGTACGCTGATAGTGCTGCCGCATCAGCACCATATATTAGTATAGGCTGGTGGTGCTGCGGGAAATCCGCGGAATCGCGGAGATCTTTCATCCCTGATTTAAACACTCGTTTCATTGAATTTAAATTATATAAAATAAAATAAAATGTAGTCAATCCCCAGACAATGGATGCAACACCATCATTTGAATGTAATACCATAATTTACTACAATAAACGTGATATCACATTGACTACAATGAAGGTGGTATTATAATTTACTACAATGGACGTGATATAATAATTTACTACAATCAACATATTATAATTAACTGCACTGAACGTGATGTTACAATTTACCACAATGAACGTGGTACTATAATTTACTACAATAAACGTGATATCATAATATACAATGAACATGATATAATAATTTATTACAATGAACGAGATATCATTATTTACACCTCCCCACCCCCTAAAAAGGAACCTACGTTAATTCCCGATTTTTCACTTAAATGTGAGACCCACCACCCTCCCCATCTTCATCCGCTCAAAGAAACATATACAAATCCTCCAACCCCCCAGCACCGCCCAAAGATGATTCTATTTGGCCCATGAGGACGAATGGCCATGTCTACACACGGCGCCAGCGCCAAGGAAATATCCTGTATGAATCGACACATAACAACACCGAAAACGCGGCGAGTGCGGCTGGTTTTGTGGACTGCTGGCGACGGTGTTTGGGCTATGGGAAGCCACGGGAGCTGCCAAGTGGCGGCGGGTGGGCGTGTGGTATTTAAAGGCTCATCCATAAATTACGCGCGCACAACAAGGGGAGAGTGGAATGCAGGATAGAGAGAGGATCATTGGATAGCGTAGGAGATAGAACTATAGATAATATCGATAGAGATATAGTAGGCCTAGGAGGATGAGGGGGAGAAGAGAAGAGGAGAATGAGGGAAAGGGAAGGGTCGATGCAGAGAGAGAGATAGAGAGAGGGAGAGAGAGAGAGAGGGGAGGGAGGGAGGGAGGGAGAGAGGGAGAGATGGAGGGAGTGAGAGAGGGAGAGATGGAGGATGGGAGAGAGGGAGAGATGGAGGGAGTGGGAGAGGGAGAGATGGAGGGAGGGAGAGAGAGGGAGAGATGGAGGGAGTGAGAGAGGAAGAGATGGAGGATGGGAGAGAGGGAGAGATGGAGGGAGGGAGAGAGGGAGAGATGGAGGATGGGAGAGATGGAGTGAGTGAGAGAGGGAGAGATGGAGGGAGGGAGAGAGGGAGAGAGAGGGGGAGAGAGGGAGGGAGAGAGAGAGAGAGGGAGAGAGAGAGCGCGAACGAGCGATGGAGGTATCGGACGAATACATTGAGAATCTAGGGGCACAATAAATAGGACGATGGCTGAACTGAGAAACTGTAACCAGGACAATGAAGATATTCTAGAATGTGTTGCTACGTGTTGCTATGTGTTCCATATATATGTGGTTGATATATTTTGTTACAGCGCAAACATGCAAACATACAAACAAACAAAAAATGCTGCCAGTGCGTGACGTAATATATGGGCTGGCCACAACGAGCGAGGAGGGGCGGGGCGGGGGCGGACTGGGGGCGGGGCGGCTGATCACCACCATGTGTCGGGGGCCGGAATGCATGTTGGCCGCTGGCAGCAGGGCGCGGCGACACTGCGGCGCCCCTCCCCCTCCAGCTCCGCCCAATTACTGGCAACTTCCCGCCCCTGACCCCCCCTTCTCCTCCAGTGCACCGAGCCGGCCGCCGCCGCCGCTCCACCGTCGAGGCGCCGACCCCGTCTTCTTTCCCCTCGCCACCCTAATACCCGCGTCTAGCCGCGTGTACTTTGTGTGTGTGGGTTTTGCTCTGGCGGCTTTGCAATAAATGCACACATGAAGCGGGTGGGGGGGGGGGGGGGGGGGGCTACACGCTATATGAAAATGAACATGAACATGAACATGAACATGAAATCTAGAACACAACAGCCATTCTGATTAATATGGGCTCCACTTATCCTAACCATGGCCCTAGATGCCCCCCCCCCCCCCCCCCGCTCTCCATCAAGTGCCTGTCGCACTATGCCGGATTGAGCAACGGACAGAATTGTCCAGTCCGGTGGTGATAAGTATCAAAAAGTATCAAAATGTATTAAAATGTGTCAAAGTGTTGTGACATCGGGTCTACGAACGGACATGAAACGGACATGAACGGATAGCCAATGGACGAAACAAAATCAAACTGGACAAGAACCGTAGACGTCAGTCCGGCGTCATACATTCCTAATTTTGTGCATGTTCAAAACTTGTATGGACACAAACCGGACAGTGTTCGTTTTCTGTCCGTTTCCCCCAATCCGGTGAGGTGTGACAGGGCCTTTAGTTACAAATGAGGGTTCTTGTCATTAAGTGGGGTGTTTTCTCTTCGCCATTTTGTTGCACTAGCTCTACATATGACCTTTGTTTCAAACATTCTGAGTTACCCCCACCCCATATTTTGATAGCAGAGAGGGTAAGACTAAGAGAGAGGTGGCTTAAGCTTTTGACAGAGTGGATTTCATTTGAGTTAGAGAAACTATAACATTTTCTAAAGTCGCTGGGTTAAAGTTGCATAGTCCAAAGGTTTTGAGTTTAGGAAATTTCTGAGATAAATACATTAGGTTGATCGTTATTATTTACCTTACTTTAGCTTGAAGTAACTTTTATTTGAAGTGGCTAACTTTTGAGATATTTGAAGTGGAACCATGCATAATTAATTTTGGCAAGCTTGTCAAAACTCTGACCCCATAGACTTCTGCAGCAACAGGTTCTATTCAATTGCCTCAGTAGTCCCTTCTATGGTGGCTACACATGTTTAATAAGTGCACCAGTATGTAAGTTAGATATGTAGAATCAAATTTAAATAATTGTTTTGGTTTTGAAAATTTGATATTTTCATCGGACCATGCAACTTTAACTGTACGGAAGTAACGCCCAGCCCGCTTTATATTGCTATGAACTAAGGTGGTGTTCCATTCCCATGTCAGTGACTACAGAGGAGGTTCTAAGGGAGTGGAGTTGTTGTAGTTTGTTGGGGCTTTACGTCCTAGCCTTAGGGAGTGGATCTGATGGGGGTGTATGTGTATTGTGTGAAAGGTGCTGGTGCGGGTATGGGAGTGGGTATAACCGAATGTCCTCAGGTTATGAATTAAGGTGAAGTTCCATTTCCATGTCAGTGACTACAGCGGAGGGTCTCAGGGAGTGGGAGTTGGGGTCCTTCTTGTCACGGGCTATAACCGAATGTCCACATGTTATGAACTAAGGTGAAGTTCCATTTCCATGTCAGTGACTACAGAGGAGGTTCCTAGGGAGCAGAGTGGTGCATCTTGTCACGGACTATAACCGAATGTCCAAATGTTATGAACTAAGGTGAAGTTCCATTTGCAAGTCAGTGACTGCAGAGGAGGTTCTTAGGAAGCGAGAGTGCTTCTTGTCATGGGCTATAGCTGAATGTCCACATGTTATGAACTAAGGTGAAGTTCTATTTCCATGCCAGTGACTACAGAGGAGGTTCCGTGGGAGTGGGAGTGGGGGGGGGGTGCATCTTGTCACGGGCAAAAACCGAATGTCCACACGTTATGAACACTGCAGAGGAGGTTCTTAGGAAGCGGGAGTGCTTCTTGTCACGGGCTATAGCCGAATGTCCACATGTTATGAACTAAGGTGAAGTTCTATTTCCATGCCATTGACTACAGAGGAGGTTCCGTGGGTGTGGGAGTGGGGGGTGCATCTTGTCACGGGCAAAAACCGAATGTCCACACGTTATGAACTAAGGTGAAGTTCCATTTCCATGTCAGTGACTACAGAGGAGGTTCCTACTTGGGAGCGGGAGTGGGGGTGCTTCTTGTCACGGGCTATAACCGAATGTCCACATGTCATGAACTAAGGTGAAGTTCCATTTCCATGTCAGTGACTACAGGGGAGGTTCCTAGGGAGTGGGAGTGGGGGTGCTTCTTGTCACGGGCTATAACCGAATGTCCACATGAGGCAGAGGTGATTCTTGACGCTGACTGCAGAGACACTCGCTACCCCGCCCATTGACTTAGGGATGCACACATCCCTGCCTTGACGGCGCACTCCTCACAACGCGCAAGTGGTGATGGCCCACTTTCCTCCTATGCCGTCAGATCAAACATTGCGTCCTTAAAAGACTTAAACTGTAAACGCGGAGAGACGCCACTTACAGCCAATGTTTACATATGATCAAGTGAAGCCCTCAACTTGAAAAGGCCTGCGCCGACAATGGCAAGAGCAGGGATGGGGTGGCTTGATGGGGTCCTTTTCTTACCCCCCCCCCCCCTACCTTCCAGTACCCCTGTCCCCTCAACATCACCACCTCCCCACCCTTTCACTACAGTTAAGAGCATTTGAGAGGTTTTAGCATTGTTTGATGTATACTAAGACCGCGAGATGGCGCCTGGTTGTGGGGCGGGGTGGGACAGGGAGTGATGGCAACGCGAAGACGGGATTTGCGGGGTGTGGTGGGTGGGTGTGGGTGCATGCGGGGGGTTGGGGGCACTAATGGCAATGCAATTCACTTGTTGCCCACATTGACTCTGGGTGGCGGGTACCCCGACGCCGGGCACGATACGGTCCACGGAGCACGGGTCGACGATAAACCAACAGAGGCTGACCCAGAAAGGTGGCGCCTGCTGTCACCGCCCGGGGCGCGTCGTACTAATGGTCCACCGACCATGTTCGCCAAGATAACTTGTGCATGAAAAATTGCTCTATTTGTTCACTAAGTTAAAACAAAAGAAAAACAAAACTGTTAAATATATATATATATGCGCATATTTGATGTATCCCACAGGTGATCGATAGTGTGGAAATTATATCCAAACAACTCAAAATTGGTGAAATTAATGTTCAATTTGTATGTTTGTGCCATGTAATTGCAGCCAATATAATTGAATATTATAATTTTGTATTTGGTCAGTATCTGGGAAGAGAAGTGGAAGGACGGGTGGATGCTGGTGGAAAGAGGAGAAAGATGATAATTGTGATGGTGATGATCATGATCATGAGGAGGAGAACGAAAGGGGAAGAGAAAGAAAAGGAAGATAATGAAGAGAAGAAACGTGAAGGATGAGAGTGATAAGGAAGAGGAATACAAAATGGCCAGGGCCACCAAGATATAATTGATGGGGTTGGAACTGAGCAGTAAAAATGAAACCCCAAATATACACGATTCGTTGAAGGTAGAAGTTTTGAATAAAAGTTTACCCGCACATATGTAGTACAGACAGATACATTTAGATGATTGCCAACTGGGAATAGTTCTAAAGTCACAATTCCCACTACTAATTATCTATCATGTTAGCTGTATTTGCCTGTACAACAATAAAATATAAATAAAATAAAAAGAGAGTAAAGAATTTTTGTGGGAATATTTGAGGAGGGTAAGCACACATCACGAACAGGAGGAGGTTAGTCAGGCCCTGGGAATCAAGTCACTTCCCTTGGTTGGTTGGTTGGTTGGTTGGTTGGTTGGTTGGATGGTTGGTTGGTTGGTTGGTTGGTTGGTTGGTTTGTTGGTTTGGTTGGTTGGTTTGGTTGGTTTGGTTGGTTTGGTTGGTTGGTTTGGTGGTTGGTTGTTTGGTTGGTTTGGTTGGTTGGTTGTTTGGTTGGTTGGTTGGTTTGGTTGGTTGGTTGGTTGGTTGGTTTGGTTGGTTGTTTGGTTGGTTTGGTTGGTTGGTTGGTTTGGTTGGTTTGGTTGGTTGGTTGGTTGGTTGGTTGGTTGGTTTGGTTGGTTGGTTGGTTTGGTTGGTTGGTTGTTTGGTTGTTGGATCTTTACTTCCTGGCACTATCTAAGGTCATATCAGGATGGGTACCTGTCACAGTGCATATTCATGGCAATTTTATAGTGATGTCCCATGACCTGATATCTCACTCAGTCACATTATCCTGACAGTGTGACACTGGACCAACCAGTCCTTGTCCTATCCTAATAATGCAGAATGCCTGGCTAGAAAGCGACAAGTATAAATTTGTACGTCATTGGTTTGACCCGACCAGGGTTCGAACCTCTGGGTTTTCAGGGAGTAAGAGAGAGGAAGTAGGAGAGGCAGTAGGAGAGGCAGTAGGAGAGGGAGTAGGAGAGGCAGTAGGAGTATGAGAGGGAGTATGAGAGGGAGTAGGAGTAGGAGAGGCAGTAGGAGAGGCAGTAGGAGTATGAGAGGGAGTAGGAGAGGGAGTAGGAGTAGGAGAGGGAGTAGGAGTAGGAGAGGGAATATTATCATCGGACTATGCAGCTTTAATGAAGGATGTTATATTTCTCGTTATAAAGTCGCCATGAGTGCGCACTGTCACAAGTCGGTACCCGTCCTGATATGACCTTAGATGTTGCTAGGACGTAAAACAACAAACAGACAATTGTGTATGGTGGTGTGTATATGTGTCGATGCACTCGTAAGTGTGTGTGTGTGTGTGTATGTATATATATAACATACACACACATGTAAGTAGGTAAGTCCGTGTCTGTGTGTGTGTGTGTGGGGGGGGGGGGGGGCGATGTGCACCGCGGGAGGAGGGAAGGAAGGGGGGGAGGGGGGGGGGGGGGGGGGGTGTAATGCGCTGATTTGGCGGGCGTAGAGATGGGGCCGGGTGATAGGGCGACGGGCCGGATGTGGAGGTAGGGCAGATCTCAGATCGCGCCCCCTCGTGGCGCCCCCCGTAAACCCTGGGTCGGTGGTGGTGTTCGATGGTGGTTTTGGTGGTGGAATTTAGTGTTTGGTTGTGATGGTGTTTGGTGGTGTGGTGGTTTTGGTGGTGTGGTGATTTTGATGGTGTTTGGTGGTGTTTGTGTTTTGTTGTGATGGTGATGGTGGTGATGGTGGCGGTGATGGTGGTAATGGCAGTGGTGACATTTGTGCTGGTGACTTTTTGCTCTGCTTCAGTCGCTTATATTTAGTGGTTGCATGCGGCTGCCGCAGCGGGCTATTCATTAGTTAATGGGGGAGGCATGCACGTGTGCACTTACCCGAAAGCCCGAGGTCGGCCACAGTGTGTACACCTTTCTATACACACATGCTTGCCGCATTGGTGCGGTTTAATACAAGACTGCATGACGCGGACATAGCTCATGAAGCAGCAATAAACATGGGTAAACCCTTGTGTGGTCTATGCATAATAACCACCACCAACACATCTTGATCTACCACTCTGCAGTAAATCTACACAATTGTTACCCTCCCTTCTCAAATATGTATCCAACCCGATCCCACAACACCTCCCCTAGCCCCCAAACCGACATTTCTCCCCTTATATCTGATTTATATTTTAAAATTTTAATATGGTCTTAGTATTGCCATTCCTGTCTGGGTAGATCCGTGTTCCCCTTTCAAGCCGGAACTGACACTGTCCACCTATGTTTCACCACTGTGTTCACGGTTTACGGTCCACCCACCACTACCTACAGTTGTTTCCACTTTCCATCACCATACCTCACCAACATGCCAGATTGTTTATGTTCATGATAATGCATACATGAATTTGTGCATATAGGAATTATGTGTTTAATATTAAATTAGAGAAGACACGTATCAACACGCACATCAATTGGTCATTGCATTTCTCATCAATATTATTATCATTATTATTCTATATCACCATTATTATTCTATAACTATACCATATGCTATTTTAGATGTGCATATATTTTACCACACACACACACACACTTGTCAACCAGACGGGATGGCTGTATGAGTTGAGCGTCCGTCTCCCGTTTTGGTAGATCTTGGGATTCGAACTCACAGGTTCAAACCTTGGTTGAGTCAAACCAATGACTTAAAAATTGATACTTGCCGCTTTCTAGCCAGTCGATTCGCATTATTAGGATTGGACAAGGACTGGTTGGCTCAGTGTCAGGATAATGTGACTGAGTGGGATATCAAATCATGATGCTGGCGGTCTGCTCTCCCAGTGGGGCAGCACAATAAAAGTTGCCATGAGTGTGCACTGTCACAAGTCGGTACCCGTCCTGATATGACCATATGTTGGTTGCCAGGATGTGAAACGCCAACAAGCAACAAGCGACCGACAGTTGTCAGTGCTGAGCGGTCAGCAGCTCTCCCTGTACTCACACCCAATACCGCCGGGACCAGCAGCGTGCGTGCTTCTCGATTGAGAGATAGCTTTTGTCACAATACATCAATCCCCGCAGTCGACTGCGGACACGCACGGATTCCACACATACTTTCCCAAGGGAGCGCCATGAGTGGGGTGGACGGGGTGTGTGTGTCGGGGGGGAGGGGGAGGGAGGGAGGGGGTATTAAAACCAAAACATCAAAATTAAAAGCTGAGCCAACTAAGCATGCATGGAAGATGAAACCCTGCTTGGAAGGGAGCTTTACATTACAGAGATCTCTTTGAAGCCTTGCAACGTTGCATTACATTTAACATTATACTGATTGACGGACAATAAGAAGGCTATTTATTCACTCCCTGCTGACTGTCCACATCCTGTCCTGTGGTGTTCTGTACTGCTCGGAGTAATTTGGTTTGTTTCGTTTTGCTCAGTTCTGCTCCGACCCGCTTGACTCCATGCTCGACCTTGCACTCGACTCCATACTCGACCCACCAGACGGGCTGGCTGAATGAGTTAGAGCGTCTGTCTCCGGTGTTGGTAGACCGTGAGTTTGAACCCTGGTCGAGCCAAACCAATGACTTCAAAATTGATACTTGTCGCTTCCTAGCTCGGCGCTCGGCATTATTAGGATATGGCAAGGACTGGTTGGCTCAGTGTCCGGATAATGTGACTGAGTGGGATAACAGGTCATGCTGCTGGTGGCCTGGTCTCCCAGTGGGGGAGCACTATAAAGTTGCCATGAGTGTGCACTGTCACAAGTCGGAACCTGTCCTGATATGACCTTAGATGTCACTAGCACGTAAAACAACAACAAACAACAAACCATACTCTACCCTGTGCTCGATCATGCACTCGACTCTGCACTTGATTCTGTGCTTGACTCTGCACTTAACTCTGCACTTGACTATGCGTTCGACTCTGTGCGACTCTGCGCTTGATTCTGCTATCAGTATGCTGGGTTGTCCGGTGCTTGATACTGTCTAGCTGTACGTTAGCTTCACTGATGCAGCCTAGCCTTGTACTCACACTGAATTGGCTACGCTCAGTTGTATTTTGTTTTTGGACTTCTGCCGTGCAATATTCCGTCATGCTGTATGCCATGCCATACCCTACATTTTGCTCAGTCCTCTTTCCATCTCTCTAACTCTACACTGGCTTAACCAGTTGTGCCGTCATACTACTCTGCTTGCTAGCCAATGTGACCTTCTGCTCAGTCGGGTACTTTCGAACTGGCTCTATTCGAGGTGAGTGGCTCTTCCGGTGCCTCAAGGCTTGGTCTGGAAGGGCGCCATGTGTATAAGTGGCCAGGCTCCTACATCCCCATCCACTAATGTGGGTGCTTCCTTTCATAATCTGGCACACTTTTTTGTAGAGCGCACACCCTACCGTACAAGCCACCAGCCGTCTTTCGTAGAGCGCAGGCCTCCTCCCGTGCAGTAGATTGGGAGTTTGATTCCCGGTCAAGTCAACCCGATGACTTATATCAAATTGATACTTGTCGCTTAGCATTAATAGAATATGGCAGGGACTAGTTAGCTCAATGTCAGGATAATGTGACTGAGCGGGATACGGGGTCACGGTGTTGGCGGGCTGAATTTCCAGTGGGACAGCATTATAAAGTCGCCATGAGTGTGCACTGTCACAAGTTAGTAGCTGTCCTGATATGACATTAGATGATGTTGCCAGGACGTAAAATTCCAACAACCGACCGACCGACCGACCGACCGACCGACCGACCGACAGACCAACCAACCATCCGCCGTTTTCAGTACTGTAGCCGAGGGAGGGTGAATTTACAGCATGTCGGCAACAAAGGCAATATTCACGGTGAGATCGACTGCAGCTATTCGCTTTCTTTAATGTAACGCCTTTGCTTATTCTGCTGTAACCACCGCCCGTCTGTATACTGAGGGGACCTCAGATGTGCCTTTTTAGTCCTTAACAAAACAGGTTAGTGGGGGCGGCGTCGGATCCACGTACTTGATGTTTAGTAAATTAAAGCTGCCTAGTCCAAATGAACGCTTCCAATTTTACAATTTTACTTAATCCCAAATAGCCAACTGTGCCTAGTTGTTGCTACATAGAAGGGAATACTAAGTTAATTTAATAGAAGCTGTTACTGGCAGGGGCTCCAGTGACAAACAGTTTTTAAATCCCTTAAAAAGCAAGGGGGGTTCCGGGGGCACTATTTTTTTTTTAAACTGATTAAAATGGGGCAATCTGGCACCATATTTTGGCCTTGAAATTCCAAGTGCTTCAAGACTAACAAATAATTAAAAGTGTTTTTTTTCCAGAGACAATCCCCCCCCCCCCGCCGCGGCGCTTATTTCGAAACTCAGTTTTTTTTTTCTGAAAAATGGGATCCCTGTAGTGGTGATGCTTATGGTGTTAAACTGTTATATGTGCACACCAACATTACATTGGTATGTTTGCGCGTCAAATGTCTCCAAATATAGCCATTTAAAATACGGTACTTCAATAAGGTAGATTATAACCATCAACCTAATAGTAATATATTTATCTATAGAAAATAAAGCATACTCAAAACCATCGAATTATGCAACTTTAAAGTTGGAATTTGAATTTATTATAGCAGGGCAAACACAATGCAGCTTCCAACCTGTGGTGCGTGACTTACCATTTAAAGGTATATTGAGTAATGTTTACAAAATGCAGAATGATGACAAAGTGCTACAATCAACAATAGGGCAGTGGCTGTGTGTGTGCGTATGTGTGTGTGCCTATCTGTGCGTGTATGTTTGTTTGTTATTATTTTACATCCTATCAACTTCTAAAGTCATATCAGGACGGGTACCAACGTGTGACAGGGCGCACTCATGGTGACTTTATAGTGCTGCCCCACTGGGAAACCAGGCCACCAGCACCATGACCTGACATCCCACTCAGTCACATTATCCTGACACTGAACCAGTCCTTGCCATATCCTAATAATGCCGAGCCTCAGGCTAGGAAGCAACAAGTATCAATTTTTAGTCACGACCAGGATTCGAACCCACAAACTCATGGGTTCGGAACTCCCGATCTCCCAAAACAGGAGACGGACACTCTACTCATTCGGCCACCCCGTCTGGTCTGTGCAGCTAGAAAAAAAAATTAACAAACCCAGATGCTGTATCACCCACTCAGCTCCTGCTACCAACCAATGCGTGTAGTATCTCTAGCGTGTTTTGTTTGTCTGTTGCTACCCGGCTGGTATCCGGCTAGTATCCGGCTGGTATCCGGCTGGTACCCGGCGGGTGGTTAGTGCGGCAGACGCCGACGGGGAGCCGCTGGGCTGTTACGAGGTTAGGACCAGCGCGGCGGGACGCACCTGACAACCCCATAATGACGGGAGGTATTAGTTATTACACCTTGTGGCCGAGCAGCCAGGGAAGGGGGGGGGGGGGGTGATGGTGGTGGGGGGAGACAACGGTCCACATTTACTCAGCAAATACACACAAGACCACAGACGACCAGAGTCCCTAGTTCCAGCACCAGCTCACACTGACACCAGGACAAAAATGTTTTTAACCCACGTCACGTGATACGCATGGATGTATAGGTATTAAACGTTAAAAAAGAAGCATGTCTGTGTGTCTAGGGATGGGGTGGGGTGGGAGGTAATGCTTTTACTTTCAGCGTGCTCGGGAAGGTGTATATCACTGCGGGTGTACGTGATGGGGCGGGGTGTGAAGGTACCAAGCCTCACATGCTGTCAACATCCCACCCTCAGGGCTGAACACATCCGTCTCTGTGGACATTAAATTTGTACGGACATGATGGCGGTGGGTGAGTTTCGCCGTCTTCGGGCACACGTACATTGAACGTTTGTTTGTTGGAGTTTTACGTCCTGGCAACATCTAAGGTCATATCAGGATGGGTAGCGACTTGTGACAGTGCACAGTCATGTCAATTTTATAGCGGTGTCCCACTGGGAGACCAGGCGACCGGCACCATAACCCAATTTCACACTCAGTCACACTATTCTAATACTGAGATAACCAGTCTTTGCTCTATCCCAGTAATGCAGAGTGGCAGGCGAGGAAGCGACAAGTATAATTTTTTTGTAAGTCATTGGTTTGACTCGACCAGAAATCGGACTCGCGGCGTAAGCCTTCACTCCAGTGATTTGGGCACCGCATTGGAATCTAGTGACCCCCAATAGCCGATGCTTACTTACTTTTCGTTCTGGCTGGTTGTTAAAGCTGCATAGTCCGATGAAGCATCAAATTTTCAAAATCAAAAAAATTATCTAGATTTGATTTTACATATCTAACTTAGAAGTTAGATACTGATGCACTTATTAAGTATTTGTTGCCACATAGAAGGGAACACTGAGTCAATTTAATAGAACCCGTTACTGCAGAAGCCTATGGTATCAGAGTTTTGGCGTGCTTGCCAAAATTATTTTCACATGTTTGAATTTCAAATATCTCAAAAGGTAGTCATTTCAAATAAAAGTTACTTCAAGCTAAGTAAGGTAGTTTATAATGATCAATTTAATATATCTATCTCAGAAAAATGTCAGAAACTCAAAACCATCGGACGATGCAACTTTAAACAAACAAGCAAACAAACAAAACAAATGGAATTTAGTGCTGGAAGTGTAAGTACCAAGCAATTCCCACTATGGATTGATACCCCACATGGATGAGTGGTTTCTCCTGGGGGTAATCATGGTGTGGTGGGAGGGAATACATGATGGGTGGGAGAGGCGGATGTGGGAGGCGGGAGGGAGGCAGTTGATGGGCTTCGCATGGCAGGGGCACTGAGCACTTTAGCGCCGTTGGATAATAGGTGGACAGTGCCGCCAGAGACTCGCACCCCTGCGCCAACACGGAGAAGCCTGCAAGCAGAACAGTCAAACACGGCACGCTGCCGCACATGGCCGCACACAATGGCAGCTCGGCGCGCCGGTGTGGCGTTTTCAGCCGTGTACCGTGCTCAGCCGTGTGATTAGACTCAAACTCAAGGCATTGTCAATGGTCGTGAGTAATCTTCATACAGAAAATACAGAACAAGTAAAATATCTCCAAAACCACACCACCTATTAACAAATCGCTTGGTACACATATAGAAAACATCTTCACCAAAAAGATTATATTAAATTTATACGGTTAGGGTTCTTGATTTCTATTAATTTTGATTAAAACTAATGTTTTGCACTGCGCATACCGTCAAACTCAAGGCATTGTCAATAGTGGTGAGCAATCTTCATACAGAAAATCCAGGAAAAGTGAAATATCTCTAAACCACACCATCTAGAAACAAATCGCTTGGTACACATATAGAAAACATCTTTACCAAAAACATTATATTAAATTTATAAGGTTAGTGACTCACGAGCATTGACAATGCCTTGAGTTTGAGTCTATGCACACGGCTGAACACGGACACGGCTGAAAACGCCACACTGGCACCCCAAACAGAGAGGGGCTGGGCGGAGCAGGGTGGGACATACATGGGCAGGGTGGTTGGTTGGTTGTTGGAGTTTTACGTCCTGGATACATCTACGGTGATATGAGGACAGGTACTGACTTGTGACAGTTCACACCCATGACGACTTTATAGTACTGCCACACTGGGAAATCAGGTGGGAAATCTCACTCAGTCACATTATCCTGACACAATCTAAACCAGTCATTGCACCATCCTATCAATGCCGAGCGCCAGGCTAGGAAGCGAAAAGTATCAATTTTGCAAGTCATTGGTTTGACTCGACCGAGAATTGAACTCTCGATCTCGCGCAGGGGAAGCCTGCGCTCTACCGATTTGGCCATCGCCCCCAGTGGGGCTGGAGGAACGCTATAGTAAAGCCCTCCAAATGCGCTCTTTGGCCTGTTGTGATACGCGTGAGCGCCATCACTGTCTGCCCCTGTCGGGGACACTTCCTTTGTCGCCTCCCAGGTGTATTCCCCGTGTTGGCTCAGAAGGGCTGGGCGGAGCCCCCCCCCCCCCCCCCCCCACTATGCCCAGCCCACTCTCCAGATTGTCACACCCCAGTCTCTACATGTTGTCAAGTGATTGCTCCATACCACGCCGACCCCCTCTCCAGATTGTCACTGCACAGTCTACATATGTTATCAAGTGATTTCAGCCTCCACACCCAAACAGCCCAACTCCCATCACAAGGACTAGGCAGGTATGAGAATTCAGGTTGGGATTTCTGGAATCCCATGTGCGGACTTCTTTGATTTTTGTTTTATTGTTACGTTTCTTGTTTAACAATGAATCACCCTTACCCACGTGGCATATTTGTAGCCAATTACTAAAGCAATTGGAATTAACAGCATAACATTCTCCATCTAAGAAGTGTAAGATTCTGGAACTACTAACCATTGCAATAGCCAACCTGTTATTTGTATAGACCAACTAAACTGATAATGTAGCCTTCTAAGGCTGACCTTTAAAGGGGCAGTAACATGATCGACACATTGATTATCCACAATTATACAGACTTGGAAAGTAGTGTAACCCCCACTATCACTTAAAGCCGCATAGTCCGATAAAATCATCCAATTTTTCAAAACCAAAACAATCATCTAATTTGACTCTACATACCAAACTTAGATACCAGTGCACTTATCAAGCATTTGTCACCACATAGAATGACATACTGAGGCATACTGTTACTACAGAAGCCTATAGTGCCAGAGTTTTTAGCATGCTTGACAAAATTAATTGTACATGTTACTTTTGTTAGCACTTCAAATATCGCAAAAGTTAGCCATTTAAAATAAAGGTTACTCCAAGCTAAAGTAAGGTTGATTATAACGACTAACCTAATATATTTATCTCAGATAATGACAGAAACTCAAAACTATCGGACTATGCAATGTTAAATTAAATTTAAAGCAGTTTGAGTAGGCCTGCTCGCATATATATGTAAGTCTACCCTTCCCTGTGTGACGTCATAGGGTAGTCAGTCAGGCTGAACATATCAGTCTCTACCTACTCAAGTATCTATCCTATTCTAAGTGCAATGCAATTGATCTTTCTGGAATGTGAATTTTGTTAATGATACATCGAATATCCATGCAAGGAGTACATGACAAAATCGGATGATAGGATATTTAACGGTCCTCCCAGTATCAACGGGAATCTATTTGGATAGTTTCTATGTGTGGTTACCGCCGCATAGGAAGAATTACCGATCTTCCACCATGCGGCTTCATTTAAGTTGATAGCTTTTATTTTCAATCCGGCCAAACTATGAATGTAGGTACATAATGGTATATAATGGTATATAATGGTATATAATAGTATATAATAGTATACAGTAAAACCTCTCTAACCGACCACCTTCACAGATCGACCACTGCCCTATATCGATCGGTTTATTTGGGTAACCAACAATATCATTGTAACCATATTCTATTTCCAACTCCCTAAACCGACCACCTCCCTAAATATACCAGTCTAAAGTCGGCCCCAAGGTCGATCGATTTAGAGAGGTTTTACTGCATATTATTTGCTCTGTTAGTGTTGCTTGTTTTAAACTGAACACAGTCGGCAGATAGACATGTTGGCAAACCAAGATCTGCTATTCAGCATATTTCCAGAACAAACTTTAGCTTCCAGATCTATAGAATAACGGTGCCGATGCCTGCTTCGCTTACCCAGTCTACAAGCTCCACAAGTTCCACAAGTTCCACTAGTGCAGTCGCCTGCGCAGAGCCTTTAGCTGTGTTTACACGGGGAATTGTGAAACGTTCTAGACAAGGCGATTTATATGAAGCGTTTTAGAGACCCGTTTACACGGACAGAGTTTTGAAAGTGTTTTGTCGCCGGGAACAAGCAGCCTTAGTTCTGCCTGTAGCCGGCGAGCACTGCTATTTGTTTACTTTACCCTCGTCGATTCGACGCCGATGTAGCTGCTACGTTAATATCGCTTGGAATTTAAGGTTAATTTAATTAAATTTCATTATTTGAGGATGTAATTCTGTTAAATATGATCGCATTTAATAGATTTCGGCCTAATTGGGCCCTAACACTGCCGGGTACAAGCGATTAGTTACTGCTCCCCCTGTTGCTGGCAAGCCCTACTATTTTATACTATCGCCGCCCGGGAACCAGCTGAATCGCTTCAAATAAACCACCTCCCGAGGTGGTATAGATGTACCGTTTCATATGAATCGATTCAGCCCTAAAACGCCACAGAGGTGCGTCTACACGGCAAATGTGAGTCGATCTAGGCAAGGCGTTTTATATGTGGCGTTTTAAATCGCCCGTGTAAACAGGGCTTATGTCTAATGGTCTCTGCCCAGCCCGGGAGAAGGGCGCCGGCTGCGGCATGTTGAGTGGGCTATGATGGCGAGGGTCGGTGAAGACATTGCTTCCAGTGCCATGCTCCAGCACCGCCACCCCCTCCCCACCCCTACACCCCGTCCCCATCCTTACAGTTACAGCCCCTCCTCACCCCTACACCCCTCCCCACCCTTACACCTCACCTCCTCCCCACCCTTAGACCCCCTCCCCACCCTTACACCCCTCCCCACCCTTACACCCTACCACCTCCCCATCCTTACAGTTACACCCCCTCCCCACCCTTACACCCCCTCCCCACCCCTACACCCCTCCCCACCATTACATCTCACCCCCTCCCCACCCTTACACCCCCCTCCCCACCCTTACACCATACCCCCTCCCCATCCTTACACCCCTTTCCCACCCTTACACCATACCCCCTCCCCATCCTTACAGTTACACCCCCTCCCCACCCTTACACCCCCCTCCCACCCCCCCTCCCCACCCTTACACCGCCTCTTCACCCACGGGCGCCAACCTGGCACCAGGGTCTTATGTCAACATGGCGCACCCACGGCCAACACCAATCAGCCCCGAGTAGGCCCAGCGTGCCCAGCCACGTAGACCCGTTCGCTCCATGAGCTGCTATTGTTTTAAGGGTAATGTTGGTCAGTGATGCGCGCCCGGCGCCAACAAGCCCGGGGCCACCGGAAGACACCCCCCCCCCCCCACCCCCATCGGCTGCCACGCCACGCACCACACCACACCACTCCTCCCGCCTCCACCTCCACAATCTCTACGACCGTGGCACATTATTTCCATTCACGTTGGTTAACTTAGTTGGTAAACGTCACTTACTCGGGGTGGTGAGCTGTTCACACACCATGTAAAACAGGGTTATTCAGACTCACCGGTGACTTTACCAGACTTAACAATGATGGTTAAAACCATGTGACTGGCTGCTTAGGCCACATTGCATGTTCATAAAAGTTCTACATAAATTAATATCCAGACATAACTTATATAAACATGACTTCACTGGTGTGGAGTTTGACCAGTTCCTCCTTAGAAAGCTCAGCCACAGCTTTCAACCCAGCTCATGCCATATGCTGAGCTGCTCATGCCAAGTGCTGAGCTGCTCATGACATGTGCTGGCTGCTCATGACATGTGCTGAGCTACTCCTGTTATGTGCTGAGCTGCTCATGTCATGTGATTAAGGCGCTTCCACCATGTCATGACGTGTCCATATCATGTTCTGAGTTGCTCACATAACGTGATCGTTAGCTCTGAGATGCTCACATAACGTGATGATTAGCTCTCACAGTCACACCATAACAGTATTCATAGCAAACAAACACATTCGAACATGATCGGTCTATGTGCAGACTTGTTACACCGTTTGCTGCACCACATGCAATATCTGTTACAGTGTTAGTGGAACTGGCATTTGGATGAGGGAAAATATCTATATTACCAGTCACACTGAACAGCAGGTAATAAAAGTAACGGGCTTAGATCCTTATCAACTCTTTTATTTCAATGTTAAGCTTAGCTGGATTGCGCGGTGTTTCTGGGCGGTATGGGGTAATACTAGTAATAGAGGATGATGGTGGTTGTATTTTCATAATGTATTTGTGTCGAGCCTATCGATGATTGGGGTGTGTTTGTGTTGATCTGTTTGGAGGTTGAGGCTGACTGTGCTAGTTGCATGGTGTGTGGGTGGGGTGGTGGTGGGAGTGCAGAAATCGGCTGGGCGCGTGCAGTGCGCCGTGGGTGGGGGTGGGGGTGGGGGTGGGGGGGGGGGGTGCTGAGGGTGTTAGCCGATGTGTGACAGACTGTATTTGGCAGAATTGGTGAATGTGTTGTTGCTTTTCGGGGCGAGTGAGGGGCGAGAATCGGGCCGCGATTGTGCACTGACAGCTCCGTGCTTTACTTGTTTGAGTTGGTCTGGGCTAACAGGGCTCTGGGGCCGCGCTGTCTGCCGCCCCAGTATGCCAACACCACCACAGTTAACGGATGGTAAGCCAAACGCTCGTCGGCTCGGCGCGGCCCTGCGCGGCCCTTCACTGCATTCCGGTGGCGGCGCGCGGCCGGGGCAAAGTTAAACCACTTTGGTCGGGACAGTCTGGCACCAGGAGCCAGGCCTCAGCGAGTACCTCATACGTCACCCGGCAGCGGGCTTGGTGGTGGGTGGTGGTGGGTGGTGGTGGGGCTGCATGATGCAGCCACTACAGGCTCCTGTGCCAGGCCGGAGCACTAGAGACACACCGCGTTGGGGGTTGGGGGTTGGGGGGAGGGAGGGGGGGGGGAGGTAAACGTGGACTTGAAGAACTCCCTCTAACTTTCCCTTCATGAACGCTACCACAACAATAGCTTTCTCTCCTGCTGATGTACTCTACTCACCTCAGTGTGTGAAATACCAAGCTCTACCTCACCCCCCACAGACCCACCTCCCACCTTGCATACACGCAAGTCCACGTTACTCTCACATCACACACACACCCAACACGCACACACACGCACACACACACACACTCGCCGGCTGACTAGCCCGTACCTATGTGGGCACGGCAACTATGTGGCTAATTGAGGGGGCCACGGGGTTAAAATAATATCTGCCCCGGCACAAAGGTAAACAGAGGCTGACTGACGGCGCTGGCAGGTGCAGATGTCAGGAGATTAGTGGGCCCGGACTGGGTTGGGTGCGCCAGGAGCCTCAAGTACAGTAAGAGGGTCGCATGGAGAGGGAGAGGGAGAGGGAGAGGGAGAGGGAGAGGGAGAGGGAGAGGGAGAGGGAGAGGGAGAGGGAGAGGGAGAGGGGGGAGAGGGAGAGGGAGAGGGAGAGGGAGCGTGAGTAGGAGTAGGAATGGGAATGGTAGGGTGAGGGTAGGGTGAGCGGGATATATACTAATAATATAGGTGTATGTGTGCGTGTGTAGGGGAGAGGACTGTGATGGATGGATGGATGGATGGATGGATGGATGGATGGATGGGGCGGAGTGATTAGGCGAAGGCCGGGCAGGTAAATCCGGTCACCGCTGTGGACTATGACGAGCCTATCTCACCTGTCTCACCTGTGACAATGGAGCCGTCTAGCAGCAGACGACGCGGCGCTGCAAACTGACCCCAGTCATGCCTCCTCCCCTTCGCGTAGTCACACTATCCCCTAACATCCACATGCTGCCTACCCGTGAACTCAGCCCACCAGCCCAGGCCGGGCCCAGCTCTCGTGACACTGCGCCTACACCCACCATTACCCCTGCTGTCACCCCACAACCCTCAACCCGGCCGGGCGCAGGGCGGGCCCGGCCGGGCCGGCGCCGTCTAGACATGATATTACTTATTCATGTCCACAGGGGCTCATTACGACGGAGCGGCGCCGTGACGGGACCTGTCACTGAGGCGCCGTAAGCACGGACTACCGGGCCTCCCACCGGCCCGCACCCAACCCCCACCCGACCCGCACCCGGCCTGCTGGAGGTGAGGGGTGCAGCCAGGTCACACCTCAATGCCAACTTACCTCCATGGTCTTCAGGTGTATGTATTATTACTCAGTGTTGTGATATGAGCGTTGTCAGTCAGTCTAGCACCAGTGGAGCATGCACTCACTGACTGTGACCTGCGACCAGCTACACCTCATGATAATCAATGGCGTGTTATGGTGTTGCTTATCTTTCCGCTCTATCCATCCAATGCGCCCAAATTCATATTTGATCCTTTCAAAAACCATACCTACAAATATTCTAACCATTTCACAACAATTTTGGGATCAACTCATTCAACATGTCAATTAAAAAACAAGTTAGCTTTGGACATTGATAACCACAATTCTAGGCCTAGCACCATTGCACTGATTCGTCAGTACAGATTATCATTGGAGAGTGCTCGAATGTCCTTGTTGCGGGCTGTATTATCGCCCATGCCTACATTGACAGCGTAGTAGCATAGGATTGGCATATGCTGATTGTTTTGCAAGGTGCAGTACACTGACAGTGGTGGAGGATGGCATTGGCTTATGCTGACAGTGCTGCGGTGTTTGAACAACTGTTAAATCATTGGTTTGACTCGACCAGGGTTCGAATCCCACGATCTACCAAAATGGGAGACGGACGCTCACCTCATTTCGCTATCCCGTCTCGTACATAATGTAGATAAAGGTTAAATCAATAACTATAATAATAACAAAAACAAACCCGCTTCTGTCACCACACACTTAAAATGTACTTATAAAATTATTATTGCACACTCACAAATAACCACACTTCCGGTCCACAAAAGAGAAACCATCAACTGCAAGAGTACCCTTTGTCAAACACTGAAAAGAATTCTCAGGGTTCAGAATGACTATGTTTTACCATGTTCATCAATATATATATATATAGTGTCGCACTGAAAGGAAAAGTCAATTATTTAAGAGCAAAAAAACTAATGAAGTAATAATTTGTAATGGTTGCGTTTATAGATTGCAAACACTTTTAACAAGAGTTTCTGTGCTGCATTGATGATCAAAGTAAAACATTATAGTGGTGCGCATTCCCAATTTAATTACCCTACTCAAGTGTGCGTGTATATGACACAGGGATGAAAGTGATCTCCGGGGAAAAAAAGCGGAAATTCTCCCATGGGTTTAGCAGTCAGGGAATCGCAGAAAATTTCCGGAAGTGAGGTTTCATATATATTGGTATACGCTGATAGTGCTGCGTCGTTTGAAGCAGGTATGGTACTAGCATACGCTGATAATGCTAATGTTTTGAGGATTTATTAGTGATATATGCTGATAGTGCTGTGACATCTCACCACATATTAGTATAGGTCTACACTGATGGTGATGCGGAATTGAAAAATCCCGGAAATCCGCGGAATCGCGGAGATCTTTCATCCCTGATGACATCAGTTTGATAGGAGTATTTACCACTATTACCTCTTTCAATGAAGCTCAGTGCTAGACTAGTTCTGAAATGTGCCGCTAGGCGGTACGGTGCAGCATAGTCGTCACTCCAAAATTTGCATACTCCGATGGTTTTGAGTATCTGACATTATAAATGTATATGATTAATAGTTATAATTTACTTCATTTTAATTTGAACTCACTGTCATTTAAAAGGGTTTGCTGAAGGTATAGTTGCAGTGAACATATGCAAAACTTTGGTGTACATACTGAAATGCTAGACATTAATAGGTTTCAGCAGTAACAAGTTCTAGTAAATTGGCTCAGTATTCATTCTATGCAGCAAATAAATGCTCAATGAGTGCACAAGCATCTAAGTTGGATATGTAGGATCAAACCACCCAAAAATGAAAAGGAGATGGATGCTTTTAATAGGACTGCAGCTGTAATAATGGTTGTTGGAGTTTTTCGTCCTGGCAACATCCAAGGTTATATCAGGATGAGTACCAACTTGTGACAGTGCACACTCACGGTGACTTTATAATGCTGCCCCACTGGGAGACCAGGTCACCAGCACCATGACCTGATATCCCACTCAGTAACATTATCCTGACACTGAGCCAACCAGTCCTTGCCCAATCCTAATAATGCAGAGCGCCTGACTAGGAAGCGACAAGTATGAATATCTAAGTCATTGGTTTGACTCAACCAGGGTTCAAACCTGTGGGTTCGAATCCCACGATCTACCAAAGCAAGAGATGAACGCTCCATTCATTCGGCCATTCCGTCTGGTCAGCTGTAATAATGGACATTTCTTGAAGATTTATACTGCCTATCATGGATAAGTCTGAATAGACTTGTTCTCACCATTAGACAGTTTGTCGATAAAAAGCCTGAGTCTACACTTTTACCGACCCAAGGGATTTTTAACCTCCCACACCACATAGACATGGTATGAGAGCAACTGGCCTTTGATGTCACTGTAAATTATACACAGTGGTGGAAATCCAAATTGGCAGAGGTGGGGGGCACGGGGAATCGAACCACCGACCTTCAGATTAGCAGTCCGACCTAGACAAAAGTCAGACACTCTAACCACTCCGCCACAGATCCGCATTGCGACTGTGGCGAATAGAACTGGGTTGGCACTCACTGTTTGTCACGTTGGTACAGTTGCTAAAGTTCGCCACTTGACCGGCCAAGTGTATTAACGCCGCCATCTCTGTACAAGTACTATGCATGTCCATTGTATAGAGATCATCGCTGGGCTTTTCCCGCGTGTCCAACATGAGCCCAGTCACATAAGATAGGTATAGTCGACCGCCATTACAAGTGAGCACCGTGGATGTGCTGCCGCTTACAGTTAGTTTATTCGGGAAAATGGGCCACTCACCACATGTGCGTTATTTAATGCTACAAAGGCAACGGCTATTACAGAATGCACGGTGCGCGTTGTTGGCACGTTAGCATGTGTGATAGCGCTTACAGTGGGTCATCAGGTGGAGGCGGCAGTGGATGCTGTGATTGGGATGGCCGAGTGGGTGTGGGTGTGTGGTAGGTGGTGTGGTGTGTGGTGTGGTGTCCGTACACATGTGAAGATATGGAATTTAAGGCTTTTTAAGGTGTTTTTTTGTTTATAGGAATTCAAGGCTATTTTCATTTGGGTTTCAGGGGGAAAAACAACAGTGGTGAATGGTGATTTCCCACTAATTTAGATCAGTGGGTACAGTTTAATAGAATTCAAGGCTTTTCGAGACGAATTACCCCAAATATGTTCAATTCAAGGCTTTGCAAGGCCTTTAAATGGGGCTAATGAATTTCAAAACTTTCCAGGCCTCCCCCCTCCCCCCCTACGCACCCTGACGGCGAGGATGTGGCTGTTTAGAGGTGGGGGGGGGGGGGGGGGGGGGGGGGTCAGATTGTAGGATTGTTCGGCTAAGGTCTAGCAGCATTAATTGTAACAACAGTAAGCACTCGTCGTGGTTTTATAGTGCTGCTCTATGAAGATTACACGCCACTGGCACCGTGACGCGATATCTCACTTGCGTTACATTATTCTGGCAATGAGCCAGCAATCATTGCACTACCATTGTAATGCGGGAGTACCAATCAAGCTAGCGACCAGTAACAACTGGTTTAATTCAACCGGGGATTGAACTCTCAACCTCCCGTACCGGAAGTGGAGTTCTATCTACCATTGTCTCTGGTTTTGAGAGTGTCGGTGTTGGTGGTGGGTAAGAGAATCGGTAAACACAATTGTGGTGGCTAAATACAGAATCATTCAAGCATCGTAAGTATTCATTTAAAAATGAACACAAGCAAAGGTTAAGGCAGGGTTTTACCATATTATTCCATACTGCATCATGTAAGAGTTTGATAGGTGGCAACACCGCTGTATGGAACAAGTCAACTAGAGATAACATAAATATCACTCAAGTGCTGCATATACATGGGTCCTATTCATACACCAGTACTAGTCATAATCAGTAATAATAATAATGGGATTTACACACGGTGGTGTTTGCACTTCACCAGAAAGGCACCGGGCGTTGTCGGCGCCGGTCAGTGGCGGTCGGGCTATGTGTGTCACCTCCCGGCACCGGGTGCCACTGACCCGGTGTCGCGGTTTCAGTTCTCAACCAGTTGCAGTTCTCAACATCGCTTCTGCGCATGCGTCAAAATCTAACAGCATCGTCTGCGCATTGTCAATGGTCGTGAGCAATCTTCATACAGAAAAAGTGAAATATCTCTCAAACCAAACCACCTAGAAACAAATCGCTTGGTACACATATAGAAAACATGTTTACCAACAAGATTATATTAAATTGATATGGTTAGGGTTCTGGATTTCTATTAGTTTTGAATAATGTTTTGCACTGCGCGTACCGACAAACTCAAGGCATTGTCAATGGTCGTGAGCAATCTTCATACAGAAAAAGTGAAATATCTCTAAAACCACACCACCTAGAACCAAATCGCTTGGTACACATATAGAAAACATGTTTACCGAAAAGATTATATTAAATTTATAAGCTTAGTGACACTGACACTATAGTGACAGTATGAGCCAGCGATTTGCGGTGATCGGCGATGGTTTGAATCGGGCTGATGTTGACACATACGCAGACGATGCTTTGACGCATGCACAGATGCTTTGACGCATGCGCAGAAGCGATATTGAGAACTGCAACTGGTTGAGAACTGAAACCGCGACACCGGCCCAGCCATGTCCGCACTCAAACAGTTTTGTCGGACAAAAGCTGCCGTGGCGCGGCGCTCCTCCAGTGTGGCGGCATCTTATTGGGAGACTGGCTCCAGGCGCCACCGTCAGTGTGGCGGCGGAGGGGCGGTAGTTGGTGGCGCCTCCACCAGGGGGAGACACAGCGCCTGCAGGCAGCGGGCCACACCTTCTCAGAAGAGCCGTCACATGACGCCACATGTTGTCATTGATCATGTTAAGTCAGCATTACATAACCACCTCCCCTCTGCTGCCTTGACCGACCCGCCCTCGGGGGGAGGGGGAGCAGCCAACTCCACACGTCATTGGCAATCTTCTCCGTGTAAAAAGCTATGTGTATGCGTCATGTGTTCAAAATAAGAGCGTTGTACTTGTAGAAGTAGCAAAGATTATGTACGAAAAAGCATCTTCTGAGTGTAACTGGATATGTATCTGCGTCATGTGTTCAAAACAGAGTGTTGTAGAAGTAGCAATTATGTACGAAAAAGCAGAGACGAATACAGTGAAAGAGAGAGAAAGAGCATGTATGTATGTATGTATGTATGTATGTATGTATGTATGTATGTATGTATGTATGTATGTATGTATGCATGCATGCATGCATGCATGCATGCATGCATGCATGTATGTATGTATGTATGTATGTATGTATGTATGTATGTATGTATGTATGTATGTATGTATGTACGTACGTACGTACGCACGCACGCACGCACGCATGCGTTTCCATACAGGAGTAGTACACATCTTCGAAGTGAAACTCTTCAACCAAGCCAATGTTGTCCTAACACATTAGGTATCCTGTCATCCGAGGGAAAGAAATGAGGCACCACATTGGCAAATTATTCGCACACTCTGTCGGTGTTGTTGCTGCCAGATATCAAAACGTCGCTCAAAAACCTTTGACGGGTTGCTGAGTAAAGCAACGTGTTATCAACAAGGTGTTATTATTTACAGGGAGAAAACACCACGCAATGTGTAATGGCTATACCACTACCACCAATCAGTGAATACCTTGTCAGTGCACCTTTCCTGTTACCCGGATTCCTTCACTCGGGTACGGGGTAGATGGGCGCGGGCAGACAGGTGGCGAGTTTGGGGACCTTTGGGCTCACCACCTCACCCCACCCCCACAAGCCACATTCCCCACCATGACTTTCATTTCTTTCCCGTAGAGCCGGAGATATGTAGAAAGAGAACGCGCACTACATGTGTTATGTATGACAGTGATGCTGAAGCATTGCAGTGTGCCATCATCGCATAACCATTACATAGTGGCCCTCGTGCCAAGATGCCGCTGGGTGGTCAGGAGGTGCCCATACCAGGTTTGTTTAGGGCCGTATGCGTTCAGTGTGTGTAGACTGCGATAGTATGGGAGGAGATAGGTTGTCCGACAGGATAGTGAGTGGAGGTGGAGGTGGAGGTGGAGGTGGAGAATGGGGGTGTCGGAACGCTGCAGGAGACATAACCGAGTTGAAAGCGGAAAAGTGCAGTGGCGAGGAGGTAGGTTGGGGGGTGGGGTTCTAGCCACCCTAGCCTGAGCTCCGAGTAGAGAGTAGAGGCCCGATGTCGAGTGAGGAGGAAGAAGGGGAGAGAGGAGGGAGGGAGGCGGCACGCCGGGGTAGGGCAGTCGGCGGCGGCGGGTAACCCGAGAGTCAGCCTCCATGTTTGCTTCCCGCCTCATGTAGGTCAGCGCAGGTAAACAGTGTCGGGCCTGGGTCCGTCCGTCGCGCTGTCCGTTCCGGGCCGCACCCCCCCCCCCCCCCCCCCCCACCCCCACCCCAACCCACAAACCCACCTCCGTGTCAAGTCTAGTAGGGCGGCAAGGTCTGGTGTTAGCACTGGCGCCGACCTGTTTTATCAACCATGGCCCCCCAGTGTAAGGCTGACAACTAAATCTGTGTGAACAGACCTGTACCATTGTAATTAATCATCCTGTAATCGCATGAGGTAATCTGTGAAACATACGGAGTATTGAAGGGGGAGGGCGGACAGGTAGACATTCTGTGCGGGGAGAGGCAGACATTCGGTGTCTATAATCTAATCACATATGGAGGTCACGAAGCATCGAATGGACGTTTTCACACTGCACACTCCCCCGAAAGACTACTACTACATAAACGTCCTAACCACGTCCCAGCGAAGGAACTGTACTGAGTGACGTCACAGACGCTGCTTGGGCTGTTCTCGCCCTGCCCATTCCCCAACTCACATGCCCAGGTAGATGGAGCCCAAGTTAGCCCACACACGATCGTGGCGTAGTTTAGGCCCCCACTAACGCTCCTCCAACACACCGCATGCATACCACACCACACCACCACACACACGCAACCCCCCTTTCCTGTTGACTGACGCCAAGGAGACCGCCGTGGGCGCTGACATGTGAACGCTGGATATCGTGACGTCACGAGAGCGTATCAGGGTCACGGTCTGTTTGTTGAGGATAGCGGACTCAAAACAATCCTCCGACCGTCACCACCATTACAAAAATATACATATTTAAAATCTAGTCTTTCCTGGCTTGAACAACAAAATTCACCATCGGGCCGAAATATTTAATTAGTGTTATTGTTGTTTTAATGTTATGGAGTTGCCTGTTAACTTAAGAGTACTTCTTCTAAAAGAGTATAACTACTGAACCATATCATCTCGGGGGTGGGGGGGGTCCAACAATGACAGCGCTGAGATGCTCACCGACCATCACAGGCAATGGAGGCACAACTCGAACATGACATATAAGTTGTGGAACTAGCAATTGTGGTCAGTTATTAAAATAATGATATTTCAAATAGGAAGTGGAGTCAACTATGTTTCATCGCCATGTTTATTTCGTAGGCCGTTCTTAAAGGCAGCGAGGGGTCAAGTTGATATTGTTGGTGCCCTCTCTTCGGAAAAAGTCCAGTGGTTCGAACACAAAAGGCTGCAGTACTGACCACTGTCCATCTACACCACCTGCCAACGCTCGTTACAGCCAATCTACCAGCTGTCCCACAGCGCTCGGCTACCTGTGGTGTGTTTTGTGAGTGTGTGTGTGGGGGGGGGGGGGTGTTCCCAATACCTACATGTACGGGGCAGGTAGGACAAACCCACCACCCATCTCCATCTCACGCCATTCAACCATTAGCGCAAGTTGCGCTCATTATGCCCCCATGGTGCCGCATGGCGCCAAGCATGCGCATTGCAGGTCAGTGTGGAGATGCAGATGTCACTCTCCGACATTTGTCATCCTCCCGTCGGGCCGTCCATCGGCAGTAACCCCCCACACTCACACCGATGGATGCACCAGGAGTCTGCACTACACAAATATTATACATAGAAACAACAACAACCCTCACCACTAACAACAACATCACCAACGTCTGCCGACCAGACGGAATGGCCGAATGAGTTGAACGTCCGTCTCCCGTTTTGGTAGATTGTGGGATTCGAACCTATTGGTGTCAATCCTGGTCGAGTCAAAACAATTACTTGGAAAATTGATACCTGTCGCTTCCCAGCCAGGAGCTCGGCATTATTAGGATAGGGAAAGTACTGGTTGGCTCAGTGTCAGGAAAATGTGACTGAGCGGGATATCAGGTCATGGTGCTGGAGGCCTTGTCTCCCAGTGGGACATCACTATAAAGTCACCGTTAGTGCGCAGTCACAAGTTGGTACCCGCCCTGATATGACCCTAGATGTTGCCAGGACATAAAACCCTAACAACCCACGTCTGCCTGCCTTGGTGTCTACGAATGGGCCGTGCCCTCCCCCCCCCCCCCGCCTCCATTCACTTTGTCCACTTAACAGTGGATATATCAGTGTACCCCCCCCCCCCCCCACACACACACACAGGATGTGCGTATGTATCATAGTAAGCATACACCATACCTATACCACTTGTGTACTTGGCTTACAATCAGACTAACATCGCATGCAAACATGAGCTTAGCCTTTATGTATGCATTGCATTAGGTGCCGCATTAGGACACGGGGACTGAAGGAGGGCTGGGTTGAGTTAACTGAACATATTAGTGCACACACGTGTACTTATGCCAGCCACTTACTAATAACAGCATTAATCTACGTGTGTGCTCGAGGTCAGCTTTAGTGTACACACCCAACAAATAGTCAATACGGACAAGTGGATAACCTCTACCGGGCAAACTCTTCAGGGATGGTGACGGCGTGATGCATTAAAGTTGCATAGTCCGATGGCTTTGAGTTTCTGTCATTTTCTGAGATAAATACATTAATTTGATCATTATAAGCTGCTTTACTTTAGGTTGAAGTAACTTTTAGTTTAAATGGCCAACTTTGGAGATATTTGAAGTGACAACATGCCAAATTAATGTTGGCAAGCATGCCAAAACTCTGACACCATAGCTTTATGCAATAACATATTCTATTAAATTGGCTCCCTATGCCCTTCTATGTGGCAACATGTGCTTAATAACTGTAGCAGTATCTAAGATAAATATGTAGAATCAAATCTAAGTGAGTGTTTTGGTTTTGAAAATTTGATGCTTCGTCGGACTATGCAGCTTTAAATACAGGCTAAGGGTAATAAGGTACCACACAGGTCACAGCAGCGCTATGTGCATATTTAACCAGAAGACGAGGCGGGGTGGTGTGTGTGGGGGGAGGAGAGTACAATGTGTAACCATAGAGTAGTATTTGCAGATTTTCCTTTATTGAGTGAGTGGTACTCGAAACTAATGATGTGGTTACTGGTTATAGCTAGGTCAACACAAGAAACCCGCACACAAAGCTGCGAGAGGTGTACGTGAACGCGTGCGGCGGCAGGAGGTAAGACCAGGGGGTGGGGGCGGTGGGGGAGGGGGGGGGGGGACGTGCCGCATGAGGGCCCGCACCGCCCGCCACATGCGATGACGCTTCCTCCCTGCCCTCTGCCGACGTTATATGAGGGCCGGTGCCGCAGTTTCAGCGCCCGGTCAGTTTCAGCGCCCGGTCAGTTTCATGCGCATGCGTCAAAATCTAACATCATCGTCACTAACCTTATAAATTTAATATAATGTTTTTGGTAAAGATGTTTTCTACATGTGTACAAAGCGATTTGTTTCTAGGTGGTGTGGTTTTAGAGATATATCACTTTTCCTGTATTTTCTGTATGAAGATTGCTAGCGACCATTGACAATGCCTTGAGTTTGACGGTATGTGCAGTGCAAAACCTTAGTTTTATTCAAAATTAATACAAATCAAGAACCCTAACCATATCAATTTATTACAGTCTTTTTGGTAAAGATGTTTTCTATTCAAAATTAATACAAATCAAGAACCCAACCTTATCAATTTATTACAGTCTTTTTGGTAAAGATGTTTTCTATATGTGTACCAAGCGATTTGTTAATAGGTGGTGTAGTTTTAGAGATATTTCACTTTTGCTGTATTTTCTGTATGAAGATTGCTCACGACCATTGGCAATGCCTTGAGTTTGAGTCTATACGGGCGGTGGAAACTGACCGTGGCGCTGAAACTGCGACACCGGGGTTGAAGTACCAACATCCATGGGGGGCTACAGCTTCTTTACTTTACTAGGAAGTCCTCTCACTTCGATCTGCAGCCAAATACTATCACTACATGTGAAAGGATTAGCAAAACAGCCACTTTCCTTCCATCTCCAAACCTTTTTCCCACACAACTTTACAGGAAGACACACAATATTAATAACGTATATTTAGTACAAACCGTACCCAATGAAAATCTGATGACACCTGTGATGGGGATATTTATTTAACAGCCATCAAATCACATTCGAAAAAGAACCTGTGTGTGCTTGGTGGAGGAGAGTGGGGTGGGAGTGGGGGGTCACCAGTCAATTGTGCATAGAACCGAATCTGGCACTCTTTGATGTGATGTACATTTGAGACATAATAAACAGAGATGATTGTAGCATAACAGTACTTTAACTGTGATTGCTCACATCGAAGAGGGTTCAACTTCCTGTAGAATTGGAGGAAACGACTTCCTGATGCAACTTACAACCTGATCATGCAGCGCAACCGCTCACAACCACCGCAACAAAATTGCTTCCTACCGTCAATCCTTCAGCCCCAACAGGGGAGGACGCGAAAACTGACTACAGATTTCCTGGTTTTTTTTTTTTTTTAAAGAAAAATGGTTCAGCCCAACTTAGTTAGGCACAACCCCCACTGCCTCGCTCCCGTCAGTTGTCACCACACCATGGTCGTGTGACCTACATAGGCCGTGTTGACCTGGGCTTGACTGCAGGGGTCGGAGGTCACGGGTCGGGGCCGGGCAGCGCCGTGAGGCGGGAGTCGAGTGGCGCCAGTCGGAGTTAAAGGTCCGGGCGCCGCCGACCGACACACTCACCCACAAGTTGGAAGTGGCAGGCCTTCACTGTTAGTCCTGTCACCAACTTCTGAGCGCTGCTTGCTGGTTGGTTGGTTGTTGGGAGTTTTAAGTCCTGGCAACATCTAAGCTCATATCAGGACGGGCACCGACTTGTGGCAATGCACACTCATGGCGACTTCATGGGAGACCTAGGCCGCCAGCAGTCGGATATAGATTTCCGGTTTTGCTAGCCATTCCCACGTATAATAAATAGCCATAGTTATTCCAGTGACTATTGAATCAAATTACCTGGTTCATATTCAGTAAACAACCCGGTGTGGGCATGGACCCGTCCCATAGGAGCTATCAGCAAGCAAAGTATGGAATGTGCATCAACACATCACTGATGTTGATGTTGATGTTGAGAACACTAACGGCAGGTGTATCAATGTGTGTGTGTGTGGCGGGGGGGGGGGGGGGTAAAGTGCGGAGGGGTCAAATAAGGAAAAGTTGGAAACCACACAGCTAAGAACATAGAAGACGAACGGGGGGAGGAGGGGTGGGGTGGGGGTCATGGAAACGGAAATGGGGTATGCGGCAGAAACTAATATGACCACTGACGGCTAGAATGACAAATAGACAGACGCAGCGACAGAGGACCAGACAGGGAGCACCACACCAGACAGAAGGGCGCCGCGCCTACGGGGCCCCGGCTATTTACCAATAAGCAATCACGGTAATGTTGCAACAAGTTGTGGCAGCGCCGCTCCATTCCACTTAACACATTGGTACCGCCGACCAAATATCATAATGACAACACACAATAATAATACACAACTAAAAAAAAAAGAAGAAGCAAAAACAGTGTACCCGCCAAGAAGGCGGGGGATAGTACTACTAGTAGGGTGGTGGTGGTGGTGGTGGTGGTGGTGGTGGTGGTGGTGGTGGTGGTGGTGGTGGCGCACTAATATAAAGCAAAGAAAAGACAACACACGAGTCTATAGACTCGCGGTTTATGCCACAAGGCTGGCGTGGGATCCTGTCCATCTATATGGTGATGGTCAAAGTTGCATAGTGTGACGAAAGCTTCAAATTTTAGAAAGTAAAACACTGTGTTTCCTCAGTAACGCGGCAATCCTAATTAGTGACAAGTTTATTAAACTTATAAACTTTGACGTTGAGCAAAATGGTATGCTTCAAATTTGTCAAATGATTAATAAATTGCCCATAGATATGTACCGTTGTACAAAAATGCTTTATGTAATAGCCAGAGTGAGAAGTAGTATCTTGTTCTCCGTGTATTGACGCTGTCGAGGGAAATGCGAAATAAAGTTCAACTTCCTCAAACCAAGATTTGACACACACCACGCACGGACATACACATACACATATGAGTAGGTACTCCAAAGTGATTTCTATTTTCAACAGGTCAGTATTACATCTTATATATCTGTACAGATCTTTTAAATTGGATCTCAATGATATAAAAATCATTTAGATTGATTGAATAGCTGCAAAGTTATGAGTGTTTAAAGATTGATTTTTTTGCCCCGATTTGTGCACATTTCCAAATTAGCCAAATCTTGGATTTAGGGTCCCACCTGGAAGCTATTTTGCATATGATCTGTCCAATATTAAAGAATCTCATTCTCTATAATACAAATAAGAAGCTCAATTTTTTACAGACCATCACTGTTAGTATTCTTTCTGAAATTTCATGTCAAACTTGCTAAATTCCTTAATTTCCAGCAACCACCAATAATAAATTCAGTAAAATATAGAAAAATAGCATAACTCCCATTCTAATTGTCCTATCACAGCAATCTTTATACCAAAATAAACCAGAATCAAAAGCTCTACATGATGACATAATTTTCTAACTGATCAGAGAAAGAAAGACAATATTCAATTTTAGGCATCGCAAGCTGACAATAAAATTAAGAAAAATAGCATAACTCCCATTCTAATTGTCCGATCACTGCACTCTTTATACCAAAATAACCAGAATTAAAAGCTCTACATGATGACACCATTTTCTAACTGATGAGAGAGAGAAAGAAAGACAACATTCACTTAAGCATCGCGAGCTGACAATAGCCAAATTCTTGCAGCAGTCACTTCTCAGACCATGCTTGATGCGTATGATATAAATCTCAACCAAATATTGTTCTGGTTAGGTAGAGGAAGACTTAAGCTTTCTGATGATATAATTTTCAAAACGATCCTGATCAATTTTCAATGAGGATTAATGTCTTAAAGTTTTCACTCCTTCAGTTCAATCAAATTTCCCACTCAGAAACACTCATGCTTGATATGCTAATGAAGCCTAGATTCTTCTCTATCTTTTATTGGTGGTTATTTTTAGCTCAGGTCAATGTACTCACCAAGCCATCAAGTTTAGGGAAGGGAGTAGCTCAGACTGGATGAAAACAAAATCGGCAAGCATGCTCAGAGCTGCTGATGGTACCCGCCAACAAGTGTCCATTGACTGTGATTTCTTTCATAATGATGATTAAAAATCAGACACCCTAAGAGGCAAAAGAACAAGCTTTAATTTGATATAATTTTTATTTCAAACCAAGCAGAATTAGTGGAGATTCAAGGCTTTTTAAAACGGTTAAAATGAGTCAGATTTTGCGCTGCGGACACCGTATACGCCGACTTTGGAGTACCTAATATGAGCCTCTCAAAAAGGTGACAACTCTTTTTTTTTTGTCCGCGTAACGATTGACATAAAACAGCACAGAAATGGTTACGTTGAAAACACAAGGACATTTGCTTCAAATCAATATATATTCTATTGAGAATATGAAACACCATAAATCAGTTCATCCTGAGCAAATGCATAGGCAGATGGTATGTTGATCGTTACAATGGACAAAGTTTTGTGCAAAATTACTTATTACCTTTTAATAATAATAATAATAATAATAATAATAATAATAATAATAAAAATGTTTTTTAGTTTGTTTCATTTACCTCTGCCAAATTATCTGGTCAGACGAAAAGGTTCGTCCCACGCCCATGTGTCGAGCCTTCGTGATAAACCTACTTCTCTAGTATACAGGCGGGTAACTTTGTTTCAAAGGCGCGCTGGTGACCCGATGCCTGGGTGGCGTCCAGCTGCATAGCTTGGGCCCTCAGGGCGACGGGGTCCCGGCGCCCGAAAGTTCACTGCCAAGCCAGGTTGGCGCCGGGAACAGGTGGAACACCCACTACTCAAACTATGTTACAGGTGTGCAGGCAGGTGCACTGCCACATTGCCATTTGGTCCACTTGTGAAACCGTAATCTCTCAATTTGAAAACCTTTGTGAAACTAATATCTTTTTCATTCTTGTAGTTACATTGATAATGATATGGTTTGTAGTGTTTTTTTTGTCTTTCTGAAGGGAGATTGAGAGGTGGGGGAGGTTTTTAATTATATATGTGTTTTAAATGTATAGCCGGAAGTCACTCTGGACAACCGGAAGTGGATAAAACAGTGTTATAACAGGAGGCATGCAGCGTATAATTTCGGGCTGGTGGCTAGTGGAGGGGCTCCGGGGTATGCATATGTATGGTGGTGGTGGTCACCACATTAGCCGATCCATGAAGATACAGGGTACACTCATGCCTATAGAAGGATAGAAAGGATTGAATAAATAGCTAAAGAACCAAGTAAAGAACCAAGTAAAGAACCAAGTAAAGAACCAAGTAAAGAACCAAGTAAAGAACCAAGCAAAGAACCAAGTAAACAACCAAGTGAACAGCCAGGTGAACAACCAAGTAAACAACCAAGTAAACAACCAAGTAAACAACCAAGTAAACAACCAAGTAAACAACCAGGCAAACAACCAATTAAACAACCACGTAAACAACCACATAAACAACCAAGTAAACAACCAAAGTAAACAACCAAGTAAACAACCAGGTAAACAACCAAGTAAACAACCAAGTAAACAACTAAGTAAACAATTTAAAAGCCGCCTCTCTCACTCCTCCCAGAGCAACTCATACCTGCCACCCAGGACAGGACACACATAACCGGCAACATCATAGACCGACAGGGCTTCAAACTGACAGTCATGGAGGTCCTGGCGTCCGGTTGGAGCCAGCCCAGCCCCAGTGGTAAACAAGAGTCAGACTCGGAGGCAGCTGCGTTTCCCACCGGCCCAGCGCCGTCTGACTTCTCACTTATAGGATGTGACAGCCGACTGGTCGCCTCCTCTCGTCAGCGCTCTTTACACGGGGCGTGGGGGGAACAGTAAGCACACAACTACTGCGTACCCGTTACCACGGCCCTCCCCCTCCCCGCGTGACCCCACCCCCACACCACCCCACATCCCCACCCCCTCTAGTGGAACGCACGCACCATTGTACCATTGTCGGCAGCCATTTACCCACTGGTGCCAAGAGACTGGCCCAGTAATATTGATGTGGTAACATCAATGGATGATCATAGCAATGCAAGGCAGGCAGAGGAAGCTGAGGTAAGCCTCCTACCAGAGATCAATTGATTGGTCGATTAGGCAGCCAATTTTCATAAACCAGAAAGGCACCCTCAAGATATGCATCATCAAAGTTTACAGGGCACAATGTCTAACAATCACAAAAGGGGAAAGACCATATTGTGAAACCGAACATTAATTAGGGTGAGCATTAGTTTAAAATGTGGTTGGTTGCCTGATTAGACAACCAGATATACCCACTAATCTCCAGATTTTAAATGGGGGGGGGGAGACCAACGGTTTTTTTGTTGTTTTGCTTTAAAAACACAAAAAAAACACCATTTTAGTCAGTCATTTTGTCTATTGTCAGTACCCCACCCCCCACACCCTTGCGCACACTGACTAAGTGGACCATGGGGGCGATCTGGTGTACCCACTCGATTGATCAGAGGATGTGAAGTAAATCAATACTAAGCGGCCTGGTTATGCGGGTGTCGATATCACTGTCGTTAGTCCCAGCACACGCCAAGTATCACACGACCGCCCGCCTGTGTTGTTATACTCACCAAGATTTTCTAAACAGTTGACACCTTCAAGCCCCCATCTACCATCTCCCCACCCACCACTACACCTTTCCCAGTCTCTTACTCAGGGATGATAGTGGTGTGGTATGAACAAATCGGAAATTGGCAGTGAGGTGGACCATAATAGTGTCGTGGGAGTGATGAAAATGGGAAATATTGCACCTAGAGCGGGACTCGAACCGCATTCCGGGCCAGTGTGCTAACCATTACACCACCTAGGCTCCCTGATATCAACAGACTAGCCACGCCTACCTGTCTATGTGGCTCCTTGCCTGAGAGGTCAGTGCAGACCACTACACTCGTCCCCCTGGAATTGTAAGTCTTTTAATGCTTACAATTACATACATACAGGCAATGCAACGCACTTACATATACAGGGTAGGTTCAACAACTATACAGCGCATAGCTTGTACAGGATCCTGGTCATGGAAACCAGTGTTGAGGGTGTGATGAAAACTGGAAAATATTGTGCCTAGAGCGGGACTCGAACCCACATCTCTTTGCATTCCGGGCCAGTGTGCTAACCATTACCCCACCTAGGCTCCCTGATATCAACACACTATCCACGCCTACCTGTCTATGCGGCTCCTTGCCTGAGAGGTCAGTGCAGACCACTACAATAGTAATACAGTCCCATTAATGACAGCAGAATGCTCTCTCTAGGCAGACCTGGTTGTATGTGTTGTGCAAAATGTATGTTTGGAAGTTGGAGAGTACTACATGAAACGTACCACCATCATTTTTATTTCTCCTCAAATTTACACCTATATCAAAAATGTCCCCAGAGTGAGAAAAAAATCGGAAATCCGCCAAAAATCGGAAAGTTCTCATCCCTGCATAGTATACACCTCGCCATCTACTGCTGCATGTGTCGGCCCCTTCCCACTCCCATCACAACAGCACACCCATGCCATCTCCCCATGGCGCCACACAACCCTTATCACGCTGGTGGGAGGGGAAAAAGGACTAAATGAATTCTGGTTTTGGATCCGCCGGGCGTCGGGCCTATCAAGGCCCGGGGGGGATCAGCGCGCGTCTGGCCTCGGTGAGAGCCGGTGCGTCTACAAGCCCGGGGCATGCAGGCTTTGTTTAGCGATAACTCAGCGATAGGTGCGACTCAGCCGCGACTTGGTGCCGCCACCACTACGCACACCTCCCCGCGGGTAAAACATCACTATCGGCACAGGATCAAACCGGGCGGGGCTGGGCGGGGCGGGGGCGAGCCCAGCCCCTCCCAAACCCCGGCCCCTGCTGAACTGAACTGAACTGAACTGAACTGGACTGAACTGGACTGAACTGAACTGGACTGGACTGAACTGAACTGAACTGGACTGGACTGGACTGGACTGGACTGGACTGGACTGGACTGGACTGGACCAGCCCAGCCCAGCCCAGCCCAGCCCAGCCCAGCCCAGCCCAGCCCAGCTCAGGCCAGCCCAGCTCAGGCCAGTTCAGCTCAGACCAGCCCAGCTCAGCCAGCCTAGCTCAGGCCAGCCCAACCGGTTTGTCCCGGCCCAGCCCACACTGGTCGATATCGCACAGCTCTACGATAATCTCGTCCCGCCTACTTGCAGGCCTGCTTGGCTTAAGGATATATACACAGCGTATATACTATATATGTGCGGAGCAAGACGTACTATTTTATTTAGACTCGTCTGACCCTGTACAAGGATTACTGAAAGGATCGTCTAAGATGTTTAAGTCTCTACAATGGCGGTTTAGTAATATGATAGATGTCTGTAGGCAGTATACGATTCAAGCTTAAGCCCTGTGTGTTTTTTGGTCTGTTTTATTTTGTGTGAGTGTAAAAAAAAAAAGTGGGCGGTAAGAAATCTGCTCTTAAGAAACAAATTAGTTCTAGACTAGACACTACCTGAGAAAGAAACTTACTGTATGGTATTCATGTTTTTCTCGGATTATTATTGCAAGGTCGAGTTAATTCAACACTCTCTACTTGGGCCGTTTTAAGATCTCCAAGTCACATTTTGAAGACTGCCATGCTGTTAAATAATGTCATGATTAGCGATATTCCTAAACTTCCATTCAGATTGAAACTACCCCCATTAGTCTTTGCTCAAAACGAACTGGCGTAACTCATAATGAGCAGTAGTAATGTTAGTTGTCACCATACAAACTATCTCATATGCCAATTCGTGTATTCTACCCGTAAATCGCCGAGTTAGTACCAATATATACAACTAATTGTGTTCAATACATAAAAGGTTTGATATAACTAGACTCCAATCACTGAATTGAGGGCACCTGAGTAGACTTGCATAATATCACACACTGAGTGAAGATGTTATCTATCTGTATGTAGCTAGATTGTTAATGAAGGACCCCAGCCTCTGTCTACATCTAGACAGGCATCTGAGGACTTTTCGTCCTCTACCCAATCACCGATCTGTCTACATCTAGACAGCCCTCTAACGTCTTTTCGTCCTCTACCCAATCACCGGTCTGCCTACATCTAGACAAGCATCTAAGGACTTTTCATTCTCCACCCAATCACCAATCTGTCTACATTTAGACAGGCATCTAAAGACTTTTCATCCTCTACCCAATCACCAATCTGTCTACATCTAGACAGGCAGCTAAGGACTTTTCATCTTCTACCCTATCAGTGACCTGTCTACATCTAGACAGCCATCTAAGGACTTTTCATCCTCTACCGGATCAGCGACCTGTCTACATCTAGACAGCCATCTAAAGACTTTTCATTCTCTACCCGATCAGCCTACATCTAGACAGGCATCTAAGGACTTTTCATCCTCTACCCGATCAGTGACCTGTCTACATTTAGACAGCCATCTAAGGACTTGTCATCCTCTACCCGATCAGTGACCTGTCTACATTTAGACAGCCATCTAAGGACTTGTCATCATCTACCCAATCAGCAATCTGTCTACATCTAGACAGCCATCTAAGGACTTCCCATCCTCTACCGGATCAGCGACCTGTCTACATCTAGACAGCCATCTAAGCACTTCCCATCCTCTACCCAATCAGCGACCTGGCTAAGTCTAGACAGCCATCTAAGGACTTTTCATCCTCTACCCGATCGGCCTACATCTAGACAGCCATCTAAGGACTTTTCATCCTCTACCCGATCAGTGACCTGTCTACATTTAGACAGCCATCTAAGGCCTTGTCATCCTCTACCCAATCAGCAATCTGTCTACATCTAGACAGCTAGCTATCTAAGGACTTCCCATCCTCTACCCAATCAGTGGTCTGTCTACATCTAGACAGGCATCTACAGACTCTTCATCCTTTACCCAATCAGTAATCTGTCTACATCTAGACAGTCATCTAAAGACCTTTCTCTCTATCCAGATCCAGACTGAGATCCCAGGACCCCCCGCCCCTATCTCCCCTACCTATCTCTCTAATCAATATCTAGACTACCAGTCTACGACCTTTCCTCCCTGTATGTAATGTTGATTATTTCGTCAAGCTCTTCACCATTCATAGTCCTCCATCTGCAACCAAGCTCTCCTGGTTCTGTTCCATCATGCCTCAGCGTGTGTCTGTCTATTTATTTCCGGGGGCATTCTCCTTTCGTTCGAGCGCAATTGTGATTTGTTGGGCCTTAAAAGATTAATGTCATGCAAAAAGTTGGTTGGCAGTTGGCAGTGATGGAGATTGATAGATGAACGCGCTAATAGCGATGCGTGTAAGACTCTGCAGAGAGGTCTGGGTTTGGTATTTGTGTTGTAGCTAAATAGTATCGACCTCATACATACGTTAGAATAAGTGACTACAAAGATACTTTGAAACTTTAAAGAGGCCTATTAAGTGCAAGAATGGCATTGATCAACACATGTTCACTAGTGTCAGCAGTGCCCGGTTACCGGCCAGGTTGCACTTTTTTTTTTAGAGATGGTGGTTAGTTGTTCAAATTGAAATACAAAGTCTCTATAACTCCAAATTGTGAAAGTTTGAAAGATTAAGTCACTTAAAGTTGTATAGTCCGATGGTTTCGAGTTTCTGCCCTAAAAGAAACACTACATTATTTTATAATCGAAGTTACTTCAATTTTAATTTTAAATGGTTAATTTTGGATATATTTGAAGTGAAAACATGCAAACTTAAAGCTGCATAGTCCGATGAAAACATAAAATTGTCAAAACCAAATTAATTATCTAGATTTGATTCTACATATCTAACTTAGATGCTGGTGCACTTATTAAACATTTGTTGTCACACATAAGGTGATACTGAGCCAATTAATAGAACCTGTTACTGCAGAACACTATGGTGTTAGAGTTTTGGCAAACTTGCCAAAATTAATTTAGCATGTTTCCATTTTAAATATCTAAAAAGTTAGTGATTTAAAATAAAAGTTACTTCAAACTAAAGTAAGGTAGATTATAATGAACAACCTAATATGTTTATCTCAGAAAATGAGAGAAACTCAAAACCATCGGACTATGCAACTTTAACATTGACATGCACATAGAATTTCTGTCACCATAGGCTCCAGCAGTAATGTTCTATTAAATGTGTACAGTCCGATGAAAGCAGCAAATATTTTAAATCAAACCACTTATCTAGATGTGATCTTACATATCTAACTTAGATATGTGTGCGCTTGATTTAAGATTTATACTGCATATCATGGATAAGTCTGAATAGACTTGTTTTCACCATTAGACAGTTTGTCGATAGAAAGCCCGAGCCTACACTTTTACCGACCCAAGGGAATTTTAACCTCCCACACCACATAGATGTGGTATGAGAGCAACCGGCCTTTGATGACGCTGTAAGTTATACACGGCGGTGGAAATCCAAAGTGGCAGAGGTGGGGGCATGGGGAATCGAACCACCGACCTTCAGATTAGGAGTCCGACCTAGAAAAAAGTCAACCACTCTAACCACTCTGCCACAGAGAACACCACTTATTAAGCATCTGTTGCTATCCAATACTGAGTAAATTTAATAGAACTTGTTACTATTGTGTTCGAATTTTCATGTACTTGCCAAAAATTAAATTGGGATGTTTTGACTTCAAATATTTTAAAGTTAGCCATTTAAGATAAGTTACTTCGAAATAAAGTAAAGTGGGTTATAATGATTCATTTTAAGTCTACTATATTTATCTTAGAAAATGGTAGAAATTCAAAACCATTGGACTAAGCAATTTTAAATTGGTTTGGTGACCACTTCTATGCAGCAACAAATGCTTAATAAATGCAGCAGTATCTAAGTTGGATATGTAGCATCAAATCTAAGTGAGTGCCTTGGTATTGTAAATTTGATACTTTCATCGGACTATGCAACTGTAAAGTTGTAAATTTAGATTTTTCACACTATTTCTTTTTATTTTAAGATCAATATATTCTGTTGATCATTATAATCTACTTTACTAGTTTGAAGTAACTCATTATAAATAGATTTGGAGATATTTGAATTGAAAATATGCTAAATTAATTTTGACGTGCAGTTCAAAATTCGAACACAATAGGCTTTGGCAGTAACAGGTTGTATCAAATGACACAGTATACTCTTCTACGCAGCAACCCATGCTTAAAGCTGCATAGTCCGATGAAGCATCAAATTTTCAAAACAAAAACATTCACCTAGATTTTATTCTATATATCTAACTTAGATATTGGTGCACTTATTAAACATTTGTTGCCACATAGAAGGGCATACTGAGTCAATTTAACAGAACCTATTACTGCATAAGCCTATGGTGAGAGTTTTGGCATGCTTGCCAAAACCAATTTAGGATGTTTGCACTTCAAATATCTCAAAAGTTAGCCATTTAAAATGAAAGTTACTTCAAACTAAAGTAAGGTAGGTTATAACAACCAATTAAATATATTTATCTCAGAAAAATGGCAGGAATTCAAAACCATCGGACTATGCAACTTTAATAAACGCACCAGTATCCAAATTGGAGATGTTGGATAAAATCTAGGTTATGGTGTTGGGTTTGGTTTGGGGTTTGGTTTTGAAATGTTCATGTTTTCATTGGATTACACAGCTTTAATGTACACTTTAATGTGCACTTTATTGGTCTAATATGGCGTATACCGAGCCAGGTGCCGCTGGAATGTATACCGAGCCAGGTGTAGCTGAGGTCGATATTAATAACCACAGGTCGAGTCCAGTTTCAAAATTATTATATACACCGGTTATCTCATTTGTACACACCATGAGTAGGCTATTCTGTCATTACATAACATTAGCAGTCGGGTATATAGAACCACATCTCTATACATACCTATCCGAACAAATGTAGTTCTGCACATACAACTAGCTCATTACAATGTTGAAAATGGGTCACTGTGAATTCCACATTTCAAGGGAAGATAATGAAATAATTCTCCTAGAAGTAACTATATTACACCCATGGTTCATGTTGCACTGCTTCTCGTGAAACAGTCGGCTTACCATGAGTCCCAACTCGATCATATAACGTGGACCAAAACTCACCTGAAATGAGCAATAGAAAGGCATAGTTTGTCAGTATACATGTACTGATGTAGTCAAATCATTGCTGTAATAAATGAAAATTAACATTATTTTCAGTCTCAAGGGATGTGTGTTTCCGGTGGCATCTTTCCAGTAAATTTATTTGTGTAAACGACTGTAAGTTAGAATCACCACAGACATGGTGGCAACCAGGATCGTACCTTGCAGTTCATCTCCTTAACATCAAGGGAACAAGGCGAGTTTGTTTTGTCTTAGCTTCTCCCACCAACAGGAGGTCTGTTGACGAAAACACCCTTATGTTTTCCATTTCCTTGAATTGCGACATTTCCTTCTAGAACGGCCAGCATATAACCTACTCCATTACCCAAACTTGTTGTGACGTGCAAGGGCAAATTTTACGTCCGTTGGTCCACTCATTATATTTAGTTATATTCAAACTTCACAAGAACAATAAAACACAACTGAGGATTATGTATGTATGTGTGTATGTGTGTATGTATGTATTGTCATGGGCGTGATGAAAATGGGAAATATTGCGCCTAGAGCGGGACTCGAACCCCCATATCTTTGCATTCCGGGCCAGTGTGCTAACCATTACACCACCTAGGCTCCCTGATATCACCACACTACCCACGCCTACCTGTCTATGTGGTTACTTGCCTGAGAGGTCAGTGCAGACCGTATGTATGTATGTATGTATGTATGTATGTATGTATGTATGTATGTATGTATGTATGTATGTATGTATGTATGTATGTATGTATGTATGTATGTGTTTATGTGTATGTATGTATACATGTATGTATGTATGTGTATGTATGTATGTATGTATGTATGCATGTATGTATGTATGTATGTATGTATGTGTTTATGTGTATGTAAGTATTTATGTGTATGTATGTATGTATGTATGTATGTATGTATGTATGTATGTATGTATGTATGTATGTATGTATGTATGTATGTATGTATGTATGTATACACGTAAATCTCTGCTTTAGTGCTTTAGAAATTAGATCATATCGGTCCAGGACACATCCTGCCCAGAAGTTCTCGGTGAGATGGCGAAAGAGAGAGCTATGTTGGCGCCCGGTCCCGGGAGTGGAGCTAGACTCACCCCCCCCCCCCCCCCCCCACACACACACCCACACACCCCGCCAACTACGCACCCACACACTCGACCCCCATAGCCCCCAGGGTTTCCCACAGGCGCCGAGCACCTTCATGCTGATTGGGGCTGACACCGAGCCTGGTAGCTCCGGTCGACTCCCTCCCAGGCCGCTGCGAGCTGCTCATCCCGGGGTGAGCAGCAGATAAACCCGCCCTACAAACACACAACCTACGCCAGTCATACCGCCATAGCACAGAGCCAACCTTGCACACTGCTTGCTCTACAGTACATACTACATAGCATGCATAAGTGTATAGGCTCCGTCCGCCCATCTCCAACAACACATAGTGTGTGCTCTTGAGCAGTTGACTGGGTTCGACAACTACTGTGAGCAACCCCCCCCCCCCCACATACACACTCCCCCCCCACACACTCTCTCTCTGTCTCTCTCTTTCTCACACACACACACACAGACACACACACACACACACTTGACTCTTTTAGAGTAGACCCCCCACCTCTCACCCTGCGCCATACTGTCAGGGCGGAGAGCAGCTCGGGGCGGTGCGCGTGTCTGGGGAGCAACTCCTGCCGTACTTTATGAGAGTTAAGCACGCCTCCCCTCACCATCCACCAGGCACGTCCGCTGCTGTTCCCTATTATAATCACAATACCCCACACGGCTCTTTACCTATCGGCCGGGTGGAGGCGCTGCGGGGTCAGGGTTTAGGCTTAGAGATGACAGAGATATGCACAGGGTGGAAAGAAGGGGAGGGGAAAGGGATGGGAAAGAAGGGAAAGAGGGGGGAGCGGAGGGCAGGGGAGGGGAGCGAAAAGAGAACGGGAGGAGAGCGGGAGGAGGTGGAGAAGTAGGGGGAAGCGGAAGATTTGCAGTAGTAGTAGTAGTAGTAGTAGTAGTAGTAGTAGTAGTAGTAGTAGTAGTAGTAGTAGTAGTAGTAGTAGTACTAGTAGTACTAGTAGTAGTAGTAGTACTAGTAGTAGTACTAGTAGTAGTACTAGTAGTAGTAGTAGTAGTAGTAGCAGTAGTAGTAGCAGTAGCAGGAGGAGGAGGAGGAGGAGGAGGAGGAGTAGTAGTAGTAGTAGTAGTAGTAGTAGTAGTAGTAGTAGTAGGAGGAGGAGGAGTAGGAGGAGTAGTAGGAGGAGGAAAAGGAGGAGGGGGAATGGGGAGAAGGGAAAGGAAGGAAGGGAATGGAGGGCAGAGGAGGGGAAGGGGGATTTGGAGTATGGGGAGGAAAAGGAAGAGAAAGAGGAAGAAGCGGGGGAAGAAGAGGAGGGTGATGAGGATGAGGAGGAGGAGGAAAAGGAGGGGGAGGAGGACGAGAAAGAGGAGGAGGAAGAGGAGGAGGGAGAGGAGGGGGAAGAGGAGGAAGAGGATGAGGAGGGCGGCAAGGCCACACATCCTCCTGCCACCATTTAGCCGGGAGTGACTTGCTACCGTAAGGGCTCTGTCGGGGCACTTTTCCCAGAGGCTAAAAGAAAGAGGGAGCTGGGGATGGCAGGGGTGGGAATGACACCCAAAGTCACCCAGTTCTCAATTCCGCCAGCCCACTGGTCTCCACCACTTCATCTCCCGCCACTCCGGTCCGCCAACAACTCGCACAGTTGCCTAGCAACCATCTAATCATCCTGAAGAGTCAGGGTTAGAGTTGGATCGCCCGCCACTCCCACCCTTCCCTTCCTTGCCGCAACGTCCACCCCCACCCCCACCTCCACCCCCGCAGCCACTCCCCGACCCACCAGAAAGAATGCTCCCCCAAATGATAGACCGTGGCGTGTAGTAAGGGGTTGGTGGTCTGAGCCAGATCGGCGTGTACGCGTACCACGAACCAAAGTCACCCATGCCCCATATCAGTCCCGTGCATACAGAGACTCGGTTAGAAAAGAAAAAAGAGAGAGAAAGAGAAAGAGAGAAAGAGAGAGAGTGAGAGAGGAGAGGGGAGAGAGAAGAGAGTAGAGAGAGCGCGCTTGCTTGGTTGGTTGGTTTTTTGGTTGGTTGGTTGGTTGGTTGGTTGGTTGGTTGGTTGGTTGGTTGGTTGGTTGGTTGGTTGGTTGGTTGGATTTTGGTGGTTTTTTTTGGTTGGTTGGTTAGTTTGTTTGTTTGTTTGTTTGTTTGTTTGTTTGTTTGTTTGGTTGGTTGGTTGGTTTTTACATCATGCCAAAATCTAAGGTCATATCAGGACGGGTACCGACTTATGACAGTGTGCACTCATGAGGACTTTATTGTGCTGGCCCATGGGGAAATCAGGCCAACGGTACCATTACCCAATATCCCACTCATATTATCCTGAGACTGAGCTAACCAGTCCTTGCCCTATCCTATTAATGCCAAACACCAGGCTAGGAAGCGACAAGTATCAATTTTTAAGTCATTGGTTTGACTCGACTGGGAACCGAACTCGCGATCTCCTGCCCGCGAGGACCGCGCTCTATCAATTCGGCCACAGCGCCCGGTCACACGACGGGCGGCTTGGCTTGCTGCGATATTGTCACTGCCGCCGGTGATGTGGTTGCTGTACGTGCAGTGCTGTACTCACCTACAGGAGGCTGTCATTGTTTTCCCTCCTCATGGTTAATTAACCTGTCGCCGCAGCCTCATTAGGCTGTCACTAATGGCATTCCCGGCGTGCTTTTTGTTTTTGTATGGGTGGGTTTTTTTTAAATGGTTTTTTTTCTCTCTCAATATAGTTCCGCCTCCCCCTTCACCCTCCTACGCACACCACGACGCCACCCACTGACAACGTAAACGCCCGCCCGCCCTAATTGCGGCTACTTGTAATATAAATGCGCGGAGCAGGCCGTGACACTGGGCTCTCGGCGCCTGCAGCTCACGTCATCACCATCACACACGGCACGCCAGGCAGCGCACCTTGCCGGCAGGCGTGTGTTGATGGTTGGTTGTTGGAGTTTTACGTCCTGGCAACATCTAAGGTCATATCAGGATGGCCACCGACTTGTGACCGTGCACACTCATGGCGACTTTATAGTGCTGCCCCACTGGGAGGCCAGGCGGCCACCAGCACCATGACCTGATATCCCACTCTGTCGCATTATCCGGACACTGAGCCAACTAGTCTTAGCCCTATCCTAATAATGCAGAGCGCCTGGCTGGGAAGCGACAAGTATCAATTTTTAAGTAATTGGTTTGACTAGACCAGGGTTTTGAACACGTGGTTTCGAATCCCACGATCTCCCAAAACGGGAGACTGACGTTCAACTCATTCGGCCATCCGGTCTGGTCGGCAGGCGTGTGGGGACGGGCGGATGCTGGCGGCAGTGGGTACCAACCCGACCTCGATATATCCTTATTCCCCCAACCAGCATACACAATGAACCACCGCGGCTACCTAGTATCCTTTGGGGGCGTGTGTGTATGGGGTGGTGGGGGAGTGGGAGGGAAGACTGTCGGAGTAACCTAGTATGGCGGTGGTGATGGATGGGGGGGGGGGGGGTTGTGGTGGGGGGTGCGGCAGACGGGGACATCACAAACCAAATCTCTATATATATATACAATATACACTCACTCACAGCCCTGTGCAGTGCAACCAACGCAATCTTCACAACAGTTACGAGAATACCACCCCACACACACCCCCAACTTACCCTCCAACAACCCCTAACGCTATTTCATTATACCCATTTTCTATACATATTCTATACGTCCAAAATTCCCGAAATGAAACCCATATTTAACCACGTTGAAACGCATCCCGCATATTTCAGAGGCATTCGTCCATCTGCCACTGTAGTTCAGCCATCGTGTCTAGACCAACACGAAGAGTCCTGCCCCCCCCCCCCCCCCCACACACACACGTACACTTCACCTACCACACTTACAAGCCGCGGGGTATTTATGGTGTGGAGAAGGGATGTGCGGGTGCTATCATCAGACACCTAGAAGCAATGGCTCAATGAATGACCAAGAACTGACCACCCAGAATAATGAGTGCGGAACACGAAGACCTGGTGCTACTACTGCTACAGTAGGAGGACGCCCCGTCATGGTTGTGGCTGACCACTCATGTTGCAGTCACACTACGACGACAAGCAGCGACGACAGCCCAGCGACAGCGACTTCCGGTCTGTCGCCGGGTGTCGCCTGATTGTCGCCGCGACCCCTCCGCGTCAGCTCCGTTTTCTCGACTGTCGCCGGGTTGTCGTCGGCTTTTTGGACATGTTGAAAAACTTCGACGACAGGCGATGTTACTCGCCTGTCGATGCGGTGTCGCTACGGCGTCGGTACAGTGTCGATACGGTGTTGTCTTTGCCGTTAAGGTGTCGTCTTTGTCGTTAAGCTGTCGTCGCTTCTCTCTCCATAGCAGCTGTATGTGTGTCTCTGTATCTCTGTGTGTGTCTCTGTGTCTCTGTGTCTCTGTGTCTCACTATCACACTCACACTCACTATCACACTCACTATCACACTCACACTCACTTTCACTCTCACTCACATCCACAGCCACATCCACACTCAGACTCACACCTCAGACTTGCTTCAAGATGCCATCCTTCATTCACTTTTGCTATGCAATGTGTTTGAAACAAAGTTGTCTCTGTCAAGTGACAATGTTCTCTTGGAACTGGAAGCAATATCTACCTTTCGTACGGTCATTATCCACATTGTGGGGCGACTGGAACACTTCCAGGATTCACAATGTAGACCCAATAGACAGGCTCTACCGATATCAGGGTTCACAAAGTTCCTGACAGCAGATTGCTGAGGTGATAACTTAGTGCATAAGTCTGGTTTGCGCTAAAATGAACCGATATTGGTATGGGGCTGGGGTGGGGTGGAGTGGGGAGTGGAGGAATCCTTGATCCAATAACCAAATTATCTCTGGAATTGTAACGCTTGAAACAACAAAACTTCGGCATAGTCAAAGCTATATATATATATCCAAATGCAATCGACTACACAGTTAATAATTATTGGTAAAATTACATTAATATCAAATCAAATTCCTGCAATGGCGCCCATAATGGGTGTATATTCCTACTCATAAAGTCGGGTTCAAAGCGCAGAGACTATGCCCGACTGCCCCTATAGTTCCCCGTAATGCACTGTCTGTGTCTGATAAGGTACGGTGCTCAGAGATCAAAGGCGTCTTTTTGCGTTCATACACGACGAAGCCGCCACGTGTGTGTTTGTGTGTGTGTGTGTGTGTGGGGGGGGGGGGGGGGGGTAATAAGCAGCCATGTGACTGTGGCTGTACCTTTAAGCTGGCGTGCACATGTATACAAGGCATAACACGTGTCCCAATCGTCACTGTGTGCACGAGGAATGGGCCTCATGTTGCGGCATAATCCCCCCCCCCCCCACCACCACCAACCCCTACCGATTTCCACAGCGCCACACTCCGGCCAGCACCCAAGTGTCAGGGGCACACAACCAAGTCCCTACAAGTACACAGTCAATTGGCAGTCAAGAGAGGAAGGGAATGGAAGGGAATGAAAGGAAAGGAAAGGAAGGGAAAGGAAAAGAAAAGAAAGGAAAAGAAAGGAGGGAGGGACGGAGGGAAAGCGATGGGATGGGATGGGAAGGGAAGGGAAAGGAAGGGAAAGGAAGGGAAGGGAAGGGAAGGGAAGGGAAGGGAAGAGAAGAGAAGAGAAGAGATGGGATGGGATGGGATGGGATGGGATGGGATGGGATGGGATGTGCCAACTGGGCCATGCAGTTTCTTCGTGTGTCCTCTTTGGCCTGCCAGTAAAGTAAGCTGCAAGTATCCGAGGATTGCAGATACCGAGTGAAACTGCATACTACATGAGGTTTTCCTGCTAACTTAAAGTACACAATTGGCGTTATACAAGTTGGTCTGTTTCGGCCGTCGTCCCTTTGGTTCAGTACCTGCACCACCGTGCATCTACACCCTTTAGACTATAGCCTGGGCCGCGTTCAGGGTCCGTCTCGGAGGCGCCGCGGAGACGTCTCGGTGATGCTTTTTGGCTTATTTGCGTTCAGGGTGCGTCTCGGCGATGCCTCCCTTTTCATAGTAGAGACAAAAAGCGCCTCGAAAATGGCCGCCGTATCCAGTCATTTCAGCCAATCACAGCGCAGCTTTCCCATTGCAAATGGCCATTTTAGAGACAACAAACTGCTTTTGCCATTCAGACTAGCGTGACATCACTGGCATCTCTGAGGCGCCTCCGAGACAGACCCTGAACGCGGCGCAGGCCTTCTGTCTGGTTTGTTCCTGCACCACTCAATGTCATACAACCGTCATGTCCAGCCTAACCCAGTACCATATTCCAACCGTTAGTAGCTAACACAAATATTGATTTATATTCCACCATACTGTGCTTAAAATACTACAGAGAGCCTGCGTGAAAGGTTAGCTGGGCATAACGACGAGTAGATTGCAAAAATCTCAGACCAGCAGAAGTCAGTGAATTACATTAAAGTGTGTATGTGTGTGGGGGGGGGGGGGGGGCAGTAATGAAACTTCTAGTTATGCAACTTAAAAGTGAAAAGGGGCCTTTTGGAAAGTCTGGTGAGAAGAGAGGAGAAGAGAGAAGATAGGAGAAGATAGGAGAAGAGAGAAGATAGGAGAAGGGAGAAGAGAGGAGAAGAGAGGAGGGTAGGGTAGGGTGGGGATGGGATGGGAGGGCAGGGGCGGGGAGGGGAAGGGCGGGGAGGGGGAGGGAGGTGGGGGGGGGGGCAGGGCAGGGCAGGGCAGGGCAGGGCAGGGCAGGGCAGGGCAGGACAGGATCGGGCAGGGGAGACTGAGATAGCACTGCAGGAAAGGGGCTGAAGGGAGAGAAACACGTTTTGATGAAGGCGATTAAATAGGGCTAACAATAGTCGAGGAAATAGGGTAGTATTATACTGTCTGCCCGGGCTGGCAGAATACCCACTGTGGCCGAACCCGTTGTACACGGTGCCACACATGTCAGTTTGTTTGCTCGATTAGACAGCAGGGATCACGCACTACACAAACACAGCCATCGTCGTAAAACACTGCTCCATCTCACTCCGTCACTGGCGGCGGTCATTTACTGTCCGCGGCCAGACAGACAGGCAGCCCACCCCACAGCCACACTCGCCCGCCAGGGGCGTCCTCAATGGATAAACCAGCGTGCATTCCATCTGTGAGGGAATTGCACAGAGGGGGGTAGGAGGGGTGTGGGGTCTGCTACAACAATTGAGACAGATACCTCATGTAAGCTAAATGTGTGTGTTCTGGGGGTGGGGGGTGGGGGTGGGGGTTTAGGACGAGGTTACCGAGTTTACTGGTGTGTACTACCGACCCGTGGGCAGGTCTTGCACTGGTTAGAGTTGAACTCTCAGGGTAGTGTCTGTTTTTTGTTCACACATACACAAACTGATTCACTCACCGTACTCAGCCATGAAAACATCATTAATACTAATAATAGCACTACGTTAGTCACTATTCTGTGGACGAATGGCATTCAGTTTAAATCACACCTGGTTTATGGTACAAATAAAATTATCACATGCAATAAGGCAGTAGTTTTACTGGGGAATACCCACCCGACAACGACCAGTTGTTTAGATAACCACTTAAGTGCTTATCTGTTCTTATAGCAAAATTTGAAATAGCCATACCTGACTAATAATTTACAATTCTGCATTTTATTTTAATTACATATTTATTTTTAAAAACACAAAAATGCCACAGCGTGATACCAGAAAGTTATCTAAAATGGATTATCACTCGAGCGCATACAACTTAATGAATATTGTCATGGGGGTGATGAAAATGGGAAATATTGCGCCTAGAGTGGGACTCGAACCCACATCTCTTTGCATTCCGGGCCAGTGTGCTAACCATTACACCACCTAGGCTCCCTGATATCAACACACTCCCCACGCCTACCTGTCTATGTGGTTACTTGCCTGAGAGGTCAGTGCAGACCACTACACTATCATAGAGTGTTATGAAATTGGGAAAGGTAACTAGAAGTAGTCCTGTCATGTCTGAGGAGCTGTATCGAGGTAGCAGAGTGAACCCTCCAGTTACAATTTAAAAGCCGGAAGCCGGAAGTACGTGTTTTGGAGCCGGTGTATAGCTTCATTCAAGGTCATAGCCTGGGGAACTGGGTCTGAATGGAAAACCAACATCCCTCCAGCAACAGCCAACCACAAACAACTTCTGACGGGGGTATATTAAAGCCGCGTAAGCTGAGGAAAGCGCCAAATGTTCAAAACCAAAACACTTACCTAAATTTTATCCTACATATCCAACTTAGATACTTGTGTACTTATTAAGCATTTGTTACTGCATAGGTGTGAATAGTAAATCAATTTCAAAAGAACCTCTTACTCAAAAACTCTTGGTGTGGTGTTACTAGCACCACACCAAGGGTATTTTGAAGTGCATGCCAAAATTAATTTGTCAGATTTTCACTTCAAATATCTCTAAAGTTGACCATTTATAATGAAAGCTACCTAAAACTAAGTTAATGTAGACTTTGGTAATCACTCCATTTGTATTAATGGCAGAAACTCAAAACCATCGGACTCTGCAACGTTAAACGAAAAATAAACACATGAACGTTGGCATTCATGTTTTAAGGCTCTGCAATAGGAATTGGGGTATATTCTGGTGTGGTCGTTATAACTTACCCATACAACACCTGTAGAAAGCTCGCTTATGATTGGTTTTTAAAACCCTAGAATCATAATAACGATGATAATGATAACGATAGTATTGATAACGATAATAATGATAATAATAAGAGGCCCGAGACTTTCATGAATCCCCTTCTTGACATATTATTATTAACCAGACCTACATAGAGTGGAGAAAATGAATCGATGGGGGCGTGTAGTCGAGATAGGGGGTGGGGACCAAGCCATGTTGCGCGAGCATGACTAGAAGGGACCTTAAAGTTGCATAGTCCGATTGGTTTTGAGTTTCTGTTATTTTCTGAGATAAACATTAGGCTGATCGTTATAATATACCCTACTTTCATTTGAAGTAACTTTTATTTTAAATAGCTAACTTTTGAGATATTTGAAGTGCAAACAAGCAAAATTAGTTTTGGCATGCTTGCCAAAACTCTCACACCATAGGTTTCTGCAGTAATAGGTTCTATTAATTTGCCTCAGTATTCCTTTCTACGTGGTGACACATGTTTAATAAGTGCACCAGTATTTAAGTTAGATATGTAGAACCAAATTGATATTTTGAAACTTTGATGCTTCATCGAACTATGGAGCTTTAAGAAAGTAGAGTAAATACTCAGTTCTGCAGAATAACGCCACCACTAATCTGTTATTATTAATGGAGTAGAAAGAACTGCAATTCTGGAACCGGGGGATATGTGAGGAACACTTGCAGTCTGTGTGGTAGGTCTATACACTAATGCACATTAGCTTGATTAGATTGGTTGGTTGTTGGAGTTTTCCCATCATGGCAACATCTATTGTCATATCAGGTTGGGTACCGATTTGTGACAGTGCACACTCATGGTGACTTCATAGTGTTACCCCATTGGGAAATCAGGCCGATGGCACCATGACCCGATATCCCACCCAGTCACATTATCCTGGCACTGAGCTAACCAGTCCTTGCCCTATCTTATTAATGCCGAGCGCCAAGCTATCAATTTTGTAAGTCATTGGTCACTCGACCGGGAATTGAACTCCCCATCTCCCGCATGTTAAGCCCGAGTCACACCTACCCGGACGAGCCCCGGATTTTTAGCCGGACCCCGGATAAAATCGCTATTTTGGTCGTTTTTGGCCTCATGGTCACACGTACCCGGACGAGCCATGGACTACAAGTCCAGATCACACCAGATGAGCCCCAGACAACCCCCGGATGATAACCTGAAATGCGGGACTCATCCTGGGGTAGTCCGTGAGTAATATGTGGTCATCCGTGGTTAATCTAGTGAGTCCAGGTCTTATCCGGCCATGGCTATGTCGGGGCAAGTCCAGGTTAAACCGTGGCGAAACAGCCCCGGACTGTCACGGACGCGGCACGGACTATTCCCGGTCCACCCCCGGACTACCCGGACCATCCCCCAGGTTACCACGGACGATGCCGGATCGCAAAATGCCCTGGACCGCCCCTGATGTTTTAAAATGTTTAAAACATCCGGGCGGACCCCGGACGAGGCCGGACCAGCCACGGATCATGCTGGATCACCAAGGACCAGCCACTGATCACCCCGGACCAGGCCGGATCACGGTCCGGGGCTCGTCCGGCCCCTGATCCGGGTAGGTGTGGCTGGGGCATTAGGCCTGCGCTCTAATGATTCGGCCACCGCGCCCGGTAGCCTGATTAGACCGTAGGCGTGGCTAGCTATTTATTGAGCCGTGTGGCTGTGTCGGTGTGGCAGGGACACTGGCATGGTGGGGCAGTGTGCACTGCATGATCAATATGGCCCGGTTGTCTAGGCTGTCAGGGAGTGTGTGAGTGTGTGTGTGAGTGTGTGTGTGTGTGTGTGTGTGTGTGTGTGTGTGGTGTGTGTGTGTGTTGTGGTGTGTGGTGTGTGGTGTGTGGTGGTGGTGTGTGGTGTGTGTGTGTGAGTGTGTGTGTGTGTGTGTGTGTGTGGTGTGGTGTGTGTGTGTGTGTGTGAGTGTGTGGTGGTGTGTGGTGTAGTGTGTGTGTTGTGTGTGTGAGAGTGAGTGTGTGAGTGTGTGAGTGAGTGTTGTGTGTGTAGTGAGTGAGTGAGTGAGTGGTGTGAGTGTGTGTGTAGTGTGTGTGTGTGTGTAGTGTGTGTTGGTGTGTGGTGTGTGTGGTGATGTGTGTGTGTGTGTGGTGTGAGTGTGTGTGTGTGTGTGTGATGTGTGTGTGTGTGAGTGGGTGTGTTGTGTGTGTGTGTGTGTGTGTGTGCGTGTGTGTGTCTTGTGTGTGTGTGGTGTGTGTGTGTGTGTGTGTGTGTGTGTGTGTGTGTGTGTGTGTGTGTGTGTGTGGGTTGTGTGTGTGGTGTGTGTGTGTGTGTGTGGTGTGTGTGAGTGCGTGTGCTGTGCGTGCGTGCGTGCGTGCGTGCGTGTGCGTGCGTGTGCGTGCGTGCGTGCGTGCGTGCGTGCGTTGCGTGCGTGCGTGCGCGCGCGCGCGCGCGCGCGCGTGTGTGTGTGTGTGTGTGTGTGTGTGTGTGTGTGTGTGTGTGTGTGTGTGTGTGTGATGGCTGACATGTCCTAGATGCTCCTTACATCATTCAGATATGATCTCAGCCATGGCCGGGCCCTGGTCGGGTGTGGCAGACCTCTCCCCCCCCCCCCCCCCCCCCCCCCCACACCACCACCACTGCTATCGCCAGGCCCATCCAAATCCGCCCCGTCCCCAACCTCCTCTCCACTACCGACCTCCACTCCAGACCACTAGACTAGAACACCGACGTGTGTATACTGCAGTAGACGTGGGCAGAAATGCAATATGGGAGGTAGGCTTGTGTATGGGGGAAAGGGAGGGGCATGTCCATAAGCACATGAAAGGGAGTGTATTATAACTATAACTAGTATAACCTTGTATGCAGGTATTGCAGGTATAGCAATACCTCAGGGAGTTTGACGCCCCTGCCTTGCAGAGTTGTAAACCACTGCCTTGTGGTACAGGTTCTTAACAGAACCGAAGGCTAAGGGAGCAAACCCTAGACAGAAAACCATGTCACTGTGGCAGCATTAAGGGCGGTTTATGTATGGAACTCCCAACATCTCCCGACCAGCCACTGCAGGGACAAATAGCTTTGCGCCTGTCTTGACATATTCTTGCCGGTGTGAAACCTCTATTTGCTCCCCGAGAGAGTGCCACTGGTAACTTGCAAAAGCCAGCAGCACTTCAACACTTTTGCAGGCAGCTTTCATGAAATGTTTAAGACCGACTCATGTATGCAACTCTCACAGCAGAGAGCTAAATGGAGAGCGGCAGTCAAGTAATGAAAGCAGTCTTTGTCGCATCGCGACCGACAGCATGATGATGATGATGAGTATAAGGGTAGTGTGGAGGGATTGCGAAGCCTCCAGTGGCGAGGCATATATTGTCCATGTTGGAGTTTCTTTAAATTGCATAGTCCGATGGTTTTGGATTTATAATTTTTAAAGATAAATTTATTAGATTGATTGTTATAATATATCTTACTTTACTTTAGTAACCTTTATTTTAAATTGCTAACTTTGGAGATATCTGAAACACAAACATGCAAAATTAACTTTGTCAAGCATGTCAAAACTCACACAAAAGGCTTCTGCAGTAACATGTTCTCTTATTACATTGACTCACCTCAAATCAGCAGTTCTAGCCGAATAATGATAATAAATAAACAAACAAACAGCAACAAACACTCAGTCACCGACAGTGACCAAGTCGTCAATGTGAGTTTGCAGCTTTAACTCAGCTTTCGCCATCTTGTATTTCAAGATGGGATGGGATGGGGATCCCCCTCCCCCCGACACACACACTCACCCACGGCCGTGGACCAATCCCCCTATGAGGAGGCCGGTGTCGGCGGGGGAGGCCGAGTACCTGAGCTGGGTGGGCGCCTGACGTGATGGAACTGATAGTGGTCACAGGCCGTTACACAGGCATGCAGCCCCCCCCCCACCCCCACCCAACGCTCTCACCCCAACACACGCACAGTTCAACACAAAAGCACGTCAGTCATACCGCTCACCACCTAGCTCCCCATCACCCGCAGCTCAACAGCGCCATGGTGCTTCCAATCCAAACTCAATATGGGCACAAACCGCCGAGGCTCAAGCGTAACAAGCAGCACGGCAATGTTGTGTGGTTGATGCTCGCTTGCTTGCTTTTGGGGGGTTCGTAACCGTACGATTGTTCCCGGCTGCAAAACTGCAGCAATATAGAGAGGCCCTGATAAATCGGTACAATCTTTGGTTGAAGATTAATCTTCAGGTGGGATGGTTGTAGAAGCTGGGGATGTCTTTACAACATTCAAAACGGCGAAGCATTCGGGCGGCCCCGAATCACTCCGGTCCGGCGGTAGCAGAGCACTCGTATCCAGTAAGAGTAGCAAGGGTTCAGGAGGAAGGGCTGGGTAAAGGTGGGTCCAGCAGGTTCCAGCAACAAGAACAAAGCGAGAGAAACAATAAGGTACAGGACCCCACCCAAGCAAACAACTCCCTTGATGAGGGGGAGAAATGAGAAGAGTTGAGTCAAAGGACCGTGTCTTTTTTCTCTATGGTGACCAGCCGGCGAGACAAAGACACGGACAGAGTAAGAGTAAAAAGTGAAATGCTGGTGGGCTCCCCCTCCTGGAACTCTTTTCAGACATTATCAAGGAGGAGCATAGCCAGCAGAGAGGAGATAGGGAGAGGTCTGGACGAAGTGCGTCCGGATAGCAAGTCTCTGTTGATGCTCGCCTGTGTGGCTCTATTATGTATACTAGATAGGGGGAGGGCGTGTGTTAGTGTGTGTGTGTGTGTGGGGGGGGGGGGGGGTACTTGTCGTACTGTGTGTGCCGCCCCTCCCCGGAGCACCGACGACAGCTGTCAAACCGGGATCAGGGGTTGGACCATGGCTCGCGTTGACAGGGGTACTGGAGGGAGCACAGTTAGAGTATGCCGGGGGGGGGGGGGGGGGGGGGCGGGCTCTCAGTTGGAACAGCATATTGCTGCTACAAATGGAAAATATTGATATGGCGTGATACTGGGAGTGTAAATGAGATAATACCTAGAATCTTTCAATTAAAATAACAAAAACAAATGTAAAAAAAATCTCGATCGTGTATTTTCTGTTGTATTCTTAAGGCATCCAAAAACATGTGATTTGGACAGTATATCGATGTATACAAGTGTCGCTGGTGGGGGGGGGGGGGGGTGAAAATACGCTAGAGTGTGATTAGAACCCACACTTCTTCCATTCCGGACCTAGAGTCCTAACCACTAGTCTATCGAGGTTCTCTAATTCAATCAAACTACCCAGCCATGTGGCATTTCACCTGAGGTCAGTGAACCTCGCTACATAGTTATTAAGTGCCTGTCACACCGTACTAGAATTTTCTAGTCCGGTGGTGTTCGGTATCAAAATGTATCGAAATGTTGTGCTATCAGGTCAAAGGCTGCCAAACGAAACAAAATCTAAACGGACATGGAACGCCGAACCGACGGGCGAAAACCAAATGTCAAAGGGATGGACCAAACATGAACCAGTCACGTACCAGACTGTTTACATCATGTGACGGACACGCCGAATACATATAAAAAGCTGGCGGACTGAATTCCTGTCAACGGACTATTCAGGAAGCTAATCGGAGACGTTACGAGTGGGTACCGGACATGAACCGGACAAAACCTACTAAACAAACTTAAACCAGACAACAACTGTACACATCAGTCCGGTGGCATCCATTCCAAGTTTTGTGCATGTTCAAAACTTGCCACCGTACACCACCGGACAGAGAACGGAAACACCGGATGCTGACCGTATATAAACCGGACATTGATGTATTTCACTGGACTGTGTCCGGTTTCTTTCCGTTTCCCCAATCCGGTAATGTGCGACTGGGCTTTAAAGGGATATTTACTAGGTTTCTTTCTTTTTGGGGAGGGCGGGCTGGAGTAAGGAGCCAGAATCAATGTAGGACAAACATACACATATTGAGTAGGTTAGTTATAATACAACAGCTACATCGTATATTTTCACATAATTTCCTTTTAGGGTTGTTATATACATATGAAATTGCAACAACAGAGTATTTATTGTAGATGGGGTTGGAGGAGATGAGGTTGATTCAGCGGGGGATCAGAGACTGGGCGGCGACAGATTAGCCTTTATTTGTAGACTCACAATATCTATGTAGACAGGCGCTGGCACCAGAGGGCGCGCTGTGTTCCTTGTTCTTTACGCCAAGCTTTAACTGGCTTGACTGGCTGATCCGCCAGTCAGCAGGTAACCAAGTTCAGCGCAGTACATCATAGCACTTGCGCATGACCCGTACACATGTGAAGAAATGGAATTTTTCTAGAGAAAGGCATTTCAAGGCTTTTCAATGCTATTTTTCATAGTAATTCAAGATTATTTTCATTTGGATTTCAGGAGAGAAATAAAAAATGACGAATGGCGATTTTGGATCAATTTAGATCAGTGGGGATAGTTTAATGGCATTCAAGGCTTTTCAAGACTAATTACACAAAATAGGTTAAATTCAATCCTTTTCAAGGCCTTGAAATGGGGCAAACGAAATACTACCTGTGTTATTGTTAAGCTGATTGGCACTAAATTATAGATTAATAGTTTGTTTATTTGGGTTTCATGTCTTAGCAACATATACCATCATATAAGGATTGGAACCGGCTTTTGAAAGTGCGCACTCAGGGTAACTCTACAGTGCTGCCCCACTGAGAGACCAGGCCACCGGCACCACAACCCAATTTCCCACTCAGTCACATTATCCTGACACCAAACTAACCAGTCCATACCCTACCCTAGTAATGCCGAGCGCCAGGCTAGGTAGCAACAAGTATCAATTTTGTAAGTCATTATCTTGACTCGGCAGCAATTCGAACTGCTGCATTGGAAGCCTAAGCTCTTACCGATTAGGCTACTGCTTCCAGTATAGTTTTATAGTGAATAGCAAAATAGCTAAATAATATGCATGTGTAATAAAACACAACCCATAATAGCCCTGTTGGATGATTTCAAATCGGAGCTGAGAACTGAAACAAAAAATGACATCACTCTACATATCCAGACTACACCACATGCATACACGTCTCAAATCATGTCTTTCGGTTATAGAGCAGTTGGTATAAGTAGAGGGCAGATTAACTTTCTGTTACACACTAAATCCAAAAAGCCATTTTGGCACCTCAGTTAAAGTTGCATAGTCTAATGGTTTTGAATTTCTGTATTTTTTCTGAGATAAATATATTAGATCGATCACTAGTATCTACTTTACATTAGTTCAAAGTTACTTTTATTTTAAATGGTAAACTTTTGAGATATTTTGAGTGCAAACATGGAAAATTAGTTTTGACAAGCTTGCCAAAACTCTAACACCACAGACTTCTGCAGTAACAGGTTATGTTAAATTTACTCCGTATTGCCTTCTATGCAGAAACAAATGCTTCATAAGTGCATCAGTATCTAAGTTAGATATGTCAAATCAAATCTAGATAATTGGTTTGGTTTTGAAAATTTGATATTTCATCGGACTATGCAGCTTTAAAGCTAGTCACAGACAGAGCAGTGATGCCCGGATAGATAGTAGTAATACACCAACGTGTGTGAAGCTGCATCCAATCAACACAAACACATACATAAACACACACGATAGCAGCAAACATTCCAGATACAAAACACGTGATGAATTGAACAAAATAGTCGAGCCGGTTCTCGACAGTCAAACATTCGTCCAGTTAAGTTGCACAATGGACCGACAATGAGTTTCTACCTTTAAAATTCTTTTAATTATTTAATAGATACATATATTAGGTTGATTATTAAAATCTAATTCCCTCCTAGTTTTAAATCGTTTAAAGGATTATCTTTGAAGATATTTGAAGTGAAATCATGCCAAATTAGCTTTGGTGCTGATTCGGCAGTCACGATTACCTATTCAATTAATTGACTTAGCATTCCCTATATGCAGAAATAAGAGTTTAATGGGTGCACCAGTATCTAAGTTGAATATGCCAGATCAAATCTAGGTAAGTGGTTTAAAAACAAATTACTGATGTATTCATCAGAGTATGCTGCTCTAAATATCTAGCCAAGGAGATATTCTGAGTGCATGTGAACATGGTCGTGTCAACCAGATTGAAAGGACCAGACTTGATGGTATAGCTGGTAGAGGATATGCATCCTGTGCGGAAGGTCCCCAGTTCAATCGCCCGGCCGAGTGAAAACAAATACTTACAAAATAGGTATTTGCCACGCCCTACATTGCTTGATAATGAGCATGAAGCGGATATGGCAAGGACATGTTGGCTGACCATCACTAGGATAACCTGACTGGGTGGGATATTACATTGTGGCCATTGCGGTGAGGAACCACTATAAAACGACAATGAATGCCCACAGTCATAAGTCGGTCAGCATGTGGTGCTAGGACATCAACTCCAATCAATCAGCTTGAAATGGATCTCATTTCGGATCCAGTTGAACCAGGTAACGCCATGCATTTACAGGTATTGTGCGAGACGCAATCAATGCTCTTGTGTTGTCATGGCGGGGGTCCTCCACTGGTGCCAACGAGTGCTCAGACTGTTAGAGTGGCTAAGCCAGCCAGCCACAACAGACAGCCCGACACGAGTGATTCTCCACATAGCAGCAGGAGGTGCGGGTGGGGGTTGGTCTTGTTCAAACTGACGGGGACAAGCAAACACTTTTAAATATAAATTAAAAAATTCCAGAGAGAAAGAAAATAAAAGTTTATTTCATTGCTAGCTAAAAAGCCACTGAGCACCGAGGAAACAGTTGGTATATATACCAACACTACCCGCTACGTGATTATGGCCTACTTGGAGCGACGGGGGCAGTGTCAACAATAGGCCTGGGCTAGGCTCGTCATTTTTCATGTCCATCACCTTGCTTAGTGTGACACTTGAGGGTATGTGAGTAATGCAAGCCACAGCTTTGGTATTTTGCCAAGCATCTAGTATATGTGCGAAGGACTGGGGTGGGGGTGGGGGGGGGGGGAGAGAGGAGGGCTGTGTAGTCTAGCCCGGTTCACACACAGGCCTTAAGTCGCCTCAACTAGTTTGCCTCAGCTAAGTCGACTCAAAACGGGTGTCTGAACGCGCTGTTGAGGCGAATTAGGGCTGATTCGACTCAACTAGTTTGCCTCATGTAGACTGCTTCGCGATGTTGAATGGATGAGGCGAACTAGTTGAGGCAACTTGCCCGTGTGTGAACAGGGCTACATGATTGGTGGTGCGTCAGTAACGTGCATCGATACTAAAAGTGTGAATAGAGCAATTGGAAAGGTCAGTCAAAGCCCCTGTAAAACGACAAAGAATGACTGGGTTGAACAACTATAGGTCCCATTTCTACAATGGCTGAATTGACGCTTGATTGATTGAGCGCATGTTAGACCATGCTGATAAGTAATGTCCATCATCATCATCATCATCTTCATCAGCATCATCATCACCACAATCACTGTGGTGTATACATGTATACGGTGTCCACACATTCTATACAACCACCACCACCTAAGTAATGTCCATCATCATCATCATCATCTTCATCAGCATCATCATCACCACAATCACTGTGGTGTATACATGTATATGGTGTCCACACATTCTATACAACCACCACCACCTCCACCCCATGTAATGTCCATACATCAAGTCATCATATTCTTCCCTATCAAGCATCACCACAATCCATGTGTGGTGTATACATGTATACGGTGTCCACACATTCTATACAACCACCACCACCATAATCATTATCATGGGCATAAGTTACATATTTTAAATGCAAATACTATGCTTATTCTGGAGGGAAAAAAATCCAACTAAATCGATAAGGGTGGTAGAGCATTGTATATGTACATACAGCGAATCCCTTCACCCTCTATCTGCTCAAGGTCCACCACCCATTAAAGGATAACCCAGAGCTGTGGCGATTTCTGAAGAGCCCCCCCCCCCCCGGACACACACACACATATATATACACACACATATATACACACACATACACCATCCACTCTCCAGTTACAGTGCAGCGCATATATAAGTTGGCTGCCCAGAGCAGTAGGTCACGGCTAATCCTCGGGAGACATGTAAGTCTGTAGCCACGAGCTGCTCACCCCATCCCACCCCACCCCGATCGATCTGCTCACTGGCTATAGTTTACAGAGGCACTGGTCACTCAGCACACATACCGACGTAGCAAAGCCTGGTCCACGAGGCACAGATAGACAGCTGCACCATACTTTTAGAGACCATAAGAGATGTTTTCACTATTTCACTATCTTGAAATAAAGTGAACAATAGTGACGTAGTAAAACATATATGTGCACTAAATACAGTGTCTCAAAACCATATTGCACATAGAGATTGAACATCAGTTAACATCCTACTCATATTGTATATATATCAGCTTTATAGGCTATGCTGTCATGCCGACAAATACAAACAAATTAATTCGCATTACAGTGGCCACACTTCTATAGATTCAGGAATAAACCACATATGAAAAGTAATAAAAAATCTAATCGGCAGACTAGAAACAAAAATCAAAATTGGCCTGAAGTATAACAGAATTAAAGACCAGTCTCCCCTGTTGGTTAGAGCTCTTTTACGATTGGCCCCGATTTCATGGGTGGGACGGCATACGCCAATAAATTGCCACGCCAGATTCTTTCAAATACAATATTCCGAATGAGCCTAAGAAATAGCAACAAATCCCTTTATAATATAGTAGGACTGCTTTAGCTACAATTACAAATCAGAAACCAGCCCATTAGTTGTCTGGTAACTGACCGCCGATTGTTGATTGGTATATGGCAGGCATTACCGGATGTGCTGCGCTTAATAATTCGTCGGGTGGAGAATGGGGGGTGGAAGGAGGTGGGGGGCTCCCCTGATGAGCGTGTCATTGAGCGTGCAGCCTATTGATGTAGTGACTGGGTGGTGGGAGGGGCGGGGCGGGGCAGACGGAGGCCCTCCCCTGACCACTGCCCCCACACCCCCGCCGGCCCAGCCGGGTGGTGGTGCCCGTCTGTCTACCACCTGCCTCCCCTCCCAGCGGCTTTACCTGGATTACGGCCCACCTGACGAGCTGACAAGGCTGACCCCGCCCTCCCCCCCTCTCACCCCACTGTGTACTACACAGCACGCCACATTTAGACGTATAACTAATTACTTGTACCGCCTCGCCAATACGGCTTAAATGGCAAGCGTCGGCTTTAATTCGGACATTCGCACCAGTCCACCCTGAATCTTACAAAACCAAACATAACTGACCAGCATATCCTTCCAGTATTGGCTAAGTGGAATGTAGTAATCGGAATAGAGTATTTTGAATTAAGAATGTACTACCAGGGAAGTGCAGGTTTTTTTGGTGTTTTTTTTAAATAATTGTTTTTTTGGTTGGTTGTTTGGTTGGCTGATTGGTTGTTGGAGATTTACGTCCTGGCAACATCTAAGGTCATATCAGGAGGGAGGGAAGTGCAGGTTATTGCATTTGATGCAAAGTAGTAAACTAATTTAAACAGATCGAGTAGAGAGTCCTTATATTACAAAGATAAGAAAACAAAGAGTTCAAATGTTCATAAATTATTTATATAACCACCGTGTATCGATAATGTTAACAAATATCAATCCGCTAACACTGAATCAGGGATGAAAGTAGTCTCCAGGGGGGAAAAAAGCGGAAATGAAGATATTTTCCCATAGGTTTAGCATTGTCAGGGAATCTCGGAAAATTTCCGGAAGTCGGGTTTCATATATATTGGTATATGCTGATCGTGCTGCGCCGTTTGAAGCATTATTACTGATTATTAGTAGCATACACTGATATTGCTGCGGCTTTTGGAGCATTTATTAGTAGTAACTAGAATACGCTGATAGTGATGTGTAGCGTCTGCACCACGTATTAGTATAGATCTACGCTGATGGTGCTGCGGAATTGACAAATCCCGGAAGTCCGCGGAATCCTTTCATCCCTGCTGAATAAGTACATTATTATAGATGTGAGGCGCAATGACACATGGTGTGTATGGGGGGGGGGGGGACTGATGGCAGAGTGGCTCGTCAATCTCGGCGATCATAACAATAACATTGTCGGTTATTATACAGACACGCTATCCATGCTATGACCTACATCACATGTATAATGGACACACAGAGCTATAGACAGTAGTGAGTAGAGAATACCATGCGGTTAAAGCTGAAAAACGTGATGAAGGCCTGAAGTCTTTTAAAACAAAAGACACCTAGATTTGAGCGTACATATCCAACTAGACACTGCTACACGTATTAAGCATTTGGTGATGTACGGAAGGGAAGACTACGTCAATTTAATAGAACATGTTACCGCTGAAGCATCTGGTGTTAGAATTTTGACATGCTTGCCAAAATTAATTTGACGTTTTCATATGAAACATCTTCATTGAAAATAAAAATTACCTCAAACTCAAGTAAAGTAGATTATACCGATAAACCTAATCTATTCATCTTTAAAAAATACCAGAAACTGGGATTGCCGAATGAGTTAGAGCATCCGTCTCCCGTGTTGGTAGATCGTGGGTTCGAACCCTGGTCGAGTCAAACCAATGACTTAATAATTGATACTTGTCACTTCCTAGCCAGGGGCTCGGCATTATTAGGATATGGCAAGGATCAGTGGAATGAGGAAGACCAGTCGTCTGCGACTGAAATTTCCCATGCTTAAACAGCTAATGTACCACCAAAAAAACACAACTGAAAACCATCGGACTCTGCAAACCATACAGATCCCCAGTAGTGTATCCATTTGCTAACAGTCAAGATGGGTGGGGACCAGCAGACTTCCATCGATTTAATATTTATACGATAGGAGCAGCTTCTCTATTAGACGCAAATCACCGACAACGCAGTCCACAACAAGACAAGTTGTCTTGGTATTGGTGCATATGATTCCAGCGTTCATTTACATTGGGATGTAATACAGGCTTGCCATCATGAATACTCCTTTCCCCCTATCTCTATAATATCGAAATAGGATTCCGAATTGTGTTGACTACATTAAAAACTACCAAACGCACCAGGCATCACAAAATAAACTAGGTGCACTAATCTGCTACAAATAATAGTAATATTTAAAGGAATTCACAACATTTTAAATACGACTAACTGGGCCAATTCATGTTATGGGAATCAGTAAGAAACAAACTGGTTTTAAAAAACGAAGGAAGAAAAAAAAGTACCTTCCATATGCCTATTAGAACTTAAAAAATAAACAGTTGCAGATTAGAAACTTGAAAATATATAATGAAAACTAGGTAATGCGGCCATGACACAAGTGTACGCCATATACCTAAATAACTTAATTGGATAATGATGACACCATCGACACAACCGGCTTACTGCACCGAGAGAACAACCACCCTTCGTCAATGGTTAATCCCCCTTATCCCTAGTCTACACCAACACAGAAACTTATGCCATACAAAACCTGATACGGACACCGCCTGCTCATGCAGTGTCGGAACTGCCTGACAGGACCTGACAGGTTGGTTGGTTGTTGGAGTTTTACGCCCTGACAACATCTAATGTCATATCAGGACGGGTACCGAATTGTGACAGTGCTGCCCCACTGGGAGATCAGGCCTCCGGTACCATGACATGATACCCCACCCAGTCACATTATCCTGACACCAAGCGAACCAGTCCCTGCCCTCTCCGAATAATGCCAAGCGCCTGGCTAGGAAGTGACAAGTATCAATTTAGTAAATCACTGGTTTGATTCGACCGGGAATTGAACTCCCGACCTTCCGCGCGGAAGACATGCGCTCTACCTATTCGGCCACTGCGTCCGGTGGACCCGACAGGACTGCAGCCCACACCAAGGACCGGGCGGATGGCCGAGTCGACATGGACGCTGTCTGGCTTCGTGTGGCACTGGCAGGTCGCGGCTCCAAACCGAATCAAACCAATGACGTTGATACTTGTCGCTATCTAGCCTGATGCTGAGCATTGCTAGGATAGGACAAGGACTAGGCTTATTCAGTATGAGGATACTATAGTATGACTGAGTGGGATATTGGGTCCTAAAGACAGCGGCTCCATCTTCCACCAGTAGTCAGCCATTAGTGTGCAGTCACAAGTCGATACCCTCCTGATATCACCCTGGCTGTTGATATGACGTAAAACTCAAGCCACCTATTTCAGAATGCACATAACCTGCACCACAATTCCTGACTGCTGGCAACAATAACAACAACAACAACAACAACAACAACCACTGCTACACCGACTCGCCCCATACACACGCGCGGCTTGTCGGTGCATTGCGCTCCATTCTTTCTTGATAGGCCGAGGTCAAAAGTCGTGTAAGCAAATATTGTTTTTCTTGGCGAATGCGACCGTGAAACCACAATTGTCACATGGGGTGCGCAGACCTAGACTATTAGTACGGAGCAGGACGAGGGAAGGTGGTGGTGGTGGGTGGTGCGTGGTGCGTGGCGGGTGGTGGGCCGCATCCAGTACATGGTATGCACATCAAGTACTCCTCCCTTCCACTCCTGTACTTTTCTTTTACTGAGGGTGTGGTTCGAAGCTTAGCGACCTCTTTTCTTTCCCCACATGTATATAAATACACTCTATATATAGGTATATATAGCATTTATCGAGATATATATATATAACTACAACCCGGTGCGACTGACAGTGGTCTACTTCCGGGGGAGGGGAGGTGGGCGAGATGGCGCAACCGGTACAGTGTCGTATCTTACAGAGGATAACAATAACAATAACAATAATAATAATAAGTAATATTCCCATACGTATCTTTATACACGCATAATACGTTATCATCATCATCATGCTGTCGGTCGCGATGCGACAAAGACTGCTTTCATTACTTGACTGCCGCTCTCCATTTAGCTCTCTGCTGTGAGAGTTGCATCCATGAGTCGGTCTTAATGTCTCTCAGCTTCAGGTTTCTCTTGATGGTATCTTTGAACCGGAGACGGGGGCGCCCCTCTCTTTCTGTAGCCAAAAGACAGTTGAGAATAGAGGATCTGCTTTGGTAGCCTCTCTGATGACATCCTCATGAGGTGTCCAGTCCACCGGAGATTCTTTTTGATCAGAAGATCTTCCATAGAGGACATCATATATATAACTGCTAATCTGAAATATCTGTTTTTCTAATGTGGAGATTATATGTATGCTTTAAGAAGTATAGACAGTCTTCAGCACAGAAATTATATAAACCTTTAATTTATCACTCAACAGAAACCCAGTACATAAAGGAGGGAGGTAATTAACTTTTGACTCAAAAGAGGGAGCAGTGTGCAGCTATGGCATACAATACAAACAAAACACCATACATCACGAGATAGGCTTTGTGACAAGTATCTCATATAGCTCGGTGATGTACATCAAACTACTATATCCTACTGTGTGTGTGGATATGGTATGCAGGTATTGCAGGTATAGCAATACCTCAGGGAGTTTAACGCCCCTGCCCTGCAGAGTTGTAAACCACTGCCTTGTGGTACAGGTTCTTGACAGAACCGAAGGCTAAGGGAGCAAACCCTAAACAGAAAACCATGTCACTGTGGCAGCATTAAGGGCGGTTGATTTATGGAACTCCCAACATATCCTGACCAGCCACTGCATGAACAAATAGTTTTGCGCCTGTCTTGACATGTTCTTGCTAGTGTGAAACCTCTATTTGCTCCCCGAGAGAGTGCTGCTGGTAACTTGCAAAAGCCAGCAGCACTTCAACACTTTTACAAGCAGCTTTCATGAAATGTACAACTGCACAAAACACCATACCGGCTCGGTTAGCTAAAATGAGAGTGGCAGTCAAGTAATGAAAGCAGTCTTTGTCGCATCGCGACCGACAGCATCATGATCATGATGTGTGGATATGTACTCAGAATATCAATTATATAAATAAATGTGTCGCAAATAGCGGGTTGGGTGAGAGCGTCTGGTGTGATGGTGTGGGGCTGGGAGGGATTTTACACACATACGCACAATACTCTTCTTCTTTAAAAAAATTTAAAAAAATAAGTCACTAGATGGTGGGTTTTGTTTTTTTCTTTCGTGGCGACAGAGCACACAGGGCGTGATTTATTCGCCTTAGCGCGCGGCACTTGTCTGTGTGACTGTCCATCACGACACTCGTTTCAATGGGCTCACAGTCAATGTTCGCCGAGCATAGTGACTGCACGGCGGGTGTATGTACTACGTGAATATGTGCATACATCAGCGGTATGTGTGGAGGGGGCGCGCCGGCCGTGCGCGCCACTCATCACGTGGTGATAAAGCCAGGAGGCAACAGCGCTACACGCCCCCACCAAAACCAAGGCGGTCGTGTTTGTGGGACGAGGTGTGGGGGAATGGGGAGGGGGATACAATTATATATTTATATGTATATGTATATGTATATGTATATGATATATATATACATATATATATATATATATATATATATATATATATATATATATATATATATTATATATATATATATATATACGTACATGTATATATAATTTTTTTGATTACAAAAATAAAGTTGACAGGGTTAAACATAATATGTAAGCAAATAAAATGTAGAGCATCCGTAGATGTTTGCATGGTGGGAGGAAGACGAGGGTATCCTGTCATGTGTGTGTGGAGGTAGGTAGGTATGTGTAAGGGCTCCACTCGCCACGGCTCGCCGCGCATCGCCGCCGCCCCTCCACCCATCCACCCGCCCCCACACACACTGTAGCCTTGTGACATAGTGGGGACCCGGTGTGGCGGTCTCCGATGCCACAAGGCTGATATGCCAAATGTCGCTTCTGCGCATGCGTCAGAATCCAACAGCGTCGTCTGCGCATGCGTCAAAACTCAAAGGCCGTAATCGATTAACACGACCCCGGGCGACTCGGGTCATCCGAGTCGTCAGAATTTCAAATCGAACACCCGCGAGTGGAGTCCGTCATGAGTGCGCGCAGTTACAAATCGGTACCCGTCCTAATATGACCTTAGATGGTGCCAGGACATAAAACTCAAATCCTATTTTGCTGTACGTATATTTGTTATTAAAATAAATAATTACGCGGAGAACCGTATTCGATTATTCGACCCGAGTCTGCAGGATGTGCGCATGCGCCAAAAAGTGGCTCGGGTGATTGGCATATCAGCCTTGTGGCATCGGAGACCGCCACACCGGCGTCATGACAGCGCTGCCATCACGCCGGCCGCAAACTTGATAATTTCGCGATCCGTCTCCCCCGGTCGGTGGGCGCTCCATTCACACGACTAGTGGGGCTGCTGGCGACAAAGGCCACATTCTCGGGTGGCGGGCGCCGTTCCGCTGGCTTCTAACCCTAGACTCTACGCACCCTGGCCCGCGCACCTAATGGCGCGTACAGGCGGCCCGCGGGGGGAGGGGCGTCCGTGTATATTATAGCGCACTGAGTCGACGCGGGCCTATTCAGCAGGTAGCTTGTTTTACTACATAACCGGGGTAAATTGTCGCACCGTATATACATGTAAGTGGGTGATCTCTGTACGTATGATGTTAACGTTTTCATATCCATATATACAGAAAGTATGTATGTATGTATGTATGTATGTATGTATGTATGTATGTATGTACGTACGTACGTATGTATGTACGTACGTACGTACGTACGTATGTATGTATGTATGTATGTATGTATGTATATGTATGTATGTATGTATGTATGTATGTATGTATGTATGTAGTATGTATGTATGTATGTAATGTATGTATGTATGTATGTATGTATGTATGTATGTATGTATGTATGTATGTATGTATGTATGTATGTATGTATGTATGTATGTATGTATGTATGTATGTATGTATGTCCATATACACCCACCAAAAAAGCCTACCATAGAACATATTCTCATTCCATCATAGTTTACCAGACGATTTACTACTACAGTAAAATCTTTCGTAACCGACCACCTCCACAGATTGACCACTCCACTCTATCGATCGCTTTATTTGGGTCCCAAATAATCACCCATACAAGACCATTGAATTGATCTACAAAAAACTCCCTAAACCGACCACCTCTCTAAAAGGAGCATTTAAAGTTGGTCCCATCGTGATTTAGAGAGGTTTTACTGTACATGTATACAATCATCCAATATTTACTCATAAACGCGATTATAACTCAACTTGGAACACCCAAAATAGTCTCAGCCAGCCAACCCCCTGCTCCCCTGTTGCCTCTCTCAAAAGAACTACTCAAACGACCTGTCCGATCTCCTAACTTCTCAAACAACTAACACATAAAAACACATAGCGTCACGTCTAATCCATGAGCGCATATATATACGTTAAGCATAATCATGTGCCAATTGTCAGAACTCGCTGATAATTTTGGTGGTTTCGCAAATAGTCTAATTTATCCTTGCATAATGGCCGGTGCACACCTACCGTATACGACTTAAAACTGCCCGTTTCACGCATAAAACTGGGTTTTAGTCGTTAGGTGTGCGACCCCCTAGCACACTAGACGCATGCGATTCGCGCATAAAACTCAGTTTTTAGTGCTAAAAGCGTCCGTTTACGATTGCGATTCGCGATTCGAAAATCGAATCGGCCCGTTTTCAGTTTTAAGCGGGTCGGGTCGAGTCGCGAGTTTTAGTGCGCGAATCGTAAACGGTAGGTGTGCACCGGCCATAAGCCATGCTACGATTCAACACAAGTTCCTTATAGACATTACAGCCCACATTACTTAGGAGGTGCAAATGACAGTATAAAAGAAGACAGGTTGTCACATTTCTTTATACATTTCCAGTCACTTATGTCCGCGTGACGGCCCGCAGAATTGCCTGCTTTTATTTGTTGGGGATTTACTTTCTGCCAACATATAAGGTCATAGCATGCTAAGTACTGGTTTGTCACAGTGCGTAGTAATAACGACTTCATAATGCTTCCACTATGAGATACCATGCCGCTGGGACCATAACCTCAGTGGCATTATGATAATACTGAGCATCTCCTAGTCATGCGGAGGGCATGACTAGGTAGTGACAAGTTTCCTAAGTCACTGGTTTCACTTGGTCAGGATTCGAACCCCCGACCTTCCAAATAGGGAGCCGGATTATATAAATACATAATTATTTATATACATATCTATCTATCTATCGAGTTTGTTTGTTGTTGTTTTACGTCCTAGCAACCTCTAAGGTCATATCAGGACGGTGGGAGAGAGAGAGAGAGAGAGAGAGAGAGAGAGAGAGAGAGAGAGAGAGAGAGAGAGAGAGAGAGAGAGAGAGAGAGAGAGGGAGAGAGAGAGAGACGGAGTGCCTCTGTTGAATTGTTGACAAGCCGCCCCCAACCCCCAACCCCCACCCCTCCATCGCCGTGCTCAGCGGCCCCGTCAAGGATCGGGTAGGGCGGAGCAGGCAGGGCGGCCCCATCAGTAACCCTATCTGCAAGGCTCTGTGTACTGTTTCTCCCTCGGCCTAAATTTACAGGCCGCGTATGTGTGTGCACCCACTGGACCCAACTTGCGCTGAATGCATTCGGGTTGCAACCTACTCCCGACCGATAGGTTCAGGTCAGACTGTGGAAATTGTTTTAATGTGAGTCGTTTATGGCTATGAACGAGGTTTGGGAAGTTGAGGCAGTTATGGAAGAGAGAGATAATGGCTGGCAAGTATTTTCTGGAAACGGCAATAACCTTGTTAGCACCGATAGTACCAGGGCTGTCAATTATAAGCACTACTGCCCCTACCGCCCACACCCTTTTAAATCCAAATTACCAGAGCGGACACGTGTGTGGGGGGGGGGGGGGGGGGGGGGGGGGGGAGCTTTCTGTTTCTTTCCCTTTAAATATATTAAAACGGAAAGAAACAAAAAAAGCTTCTGTCATATATACACATAGTACATTACATACATTCATACATACACACATACATACATACATACATAAACTGAGACTCTTAAAGCGAAATTAAATTACTTCAAACACACCTGAGAACAAACACCAATGTGATACTAATAATATTGATGTTGCCATTCGCCACCCCCACCCCTCCACTTCTTTCCACCCACCGTCATGATATGACCTTAGATGTTGCTAGGACGTAAAACAACAAACAAACAAAAACAAAACAAATTATTTCCATCAGATGACGACATGTAATGATTGCACTGGTTTATGGATGGAGGAAGCTTATGTCGACGGTTTCCGCCATTTTCGAACGCGACTCAGATTTCACTTTATACCCCAAAAATATATAATAATACAACAAAAATAAAAGATGTTCTATTTCTACTACACTGTAATCTGTAGTCTTCACTGGTTAAAGTGTGCGTCTGGCGAGGTTGTTGTAGTTTTACGTCCTGGCGACATCTAAGGTCATATAAGGATGGGCACCAACTTGTGACTGAACACTCATGGCGACTTTATAGTGCTGGCCCACTGGGAAACCAGGCTTCCAGCACCATGACCAAATATTCCACTAAGTCACATTATCCTGACACTGAGGTTGGTTTGGTTGTTGGAGTTTGACGTCCTAGCAACATCTAATGTCATATCGGGACGGGTATCGACTTGTAACAGTGCGCACTCATGGCGATTTAATAGTGCTGCCCCACTGGGAGACCAGGCTTCCAGCACCACTGGGAGACCAGGCTTCCAGCACCATGACCAGATATCACACTCAGACACATTATCTTGACACTAAGCCAACCAGTCTTTGTCATATCCTAATAATGCCGAGCACCTTCGTATAGTGAGAATGATATGTTAATTTAGGATGTGGAGGTGTGGCTGACGGGTGCAGTGGTCGATGGGAGTGGGGGAACGGGTGAACCAGGCTGGGGAGGGGGGCGGGGGGCATGTTGTGGGGCTAGTGCGTGGAATGAGTAGCGTTATGCCGCGGGCAGTCAGCGTCTCAGTATACGTACACCTAGGCTTGGGTAACCCTAGTCAATATTTGAAAGGCTGGAAGTTATCGTTACCGTCAGCTATTTTCGTCTCCATCTATCCCACCTCCTAAAATTACTTTCCCACAGAAACGTACATACTGACCACCTTCGATTCGAATATGTCTATGTGTGTGTGGGACGGGGGAGGTGGGGGCAGGGGGGAGGAAGGGAGGAAGGGAAAGCTGAGCTGTGCTTGTTAGTCAGGCAGGATGGAGGCTAACAGCTAGCAAGAAGTGGGGGAAATTCTCACTTTTTACGTATATGTATGTGTATATTATATGTGTGTATGTATGTATGTATGTATGTATGTATGTATGTATGTATGTATGTATGTATGTATGTATGTATGTATGTATGTATGTATGTATGTATGTATGTATGTATGTATGTATGTATGTATGTATGTATGTATGTATGTATGTATGTATGTATGTATGTATGTATGTATGTATGTATGTAATTCTAAAGCTGAGGATGGACGAACTAGGAGAAATGTTGGCATGATCATAGACTGAGAGGTCGTCCCGTCTCCAACTTGAACACGCACTTAATAGGTGCGGACAGGAATGTGATGCCGAAAATTATACAAAAGCTGTGTACAGGATCCCTTTACCCCATACCTCCTCCAGTTGGGTGGAGGTGGAGGTGGAGGTGGGGCGGGGGGGGGGGGGGGGAGGGCCAGTGGCCGGCAACTGGAACGCAGCGTTTGGAGAGGTGCAGTAGACGCTGTGGAGCTTCAGCACAGGCGCCTGTGTGCGGATGTGCGTGTTGTGGTGAGGCAGTTTTTGCCCACCTTCTTGCTCCACATGTGATCTGGCCTGGCCCTAAAACCCCCAACACCCCCCCCCCCTCGCACCACCCACCCACACCCTGCCGCAGCCTCTCCAGTCAGTAGGCCAGGCCCAGGGTAAACTCAGACGGGAGGGCGGCCGCCCGCCAACCTCGCCCCGGGCTACACGCCACCGGCCTCGCAGGCTTCTGTTTTTGCACGACCGTCAAATATTTGGTTAACTAATGCAGGCTTTGAAGAAGTGGAGCAAGGGGGTGCGCGCAGACTAACAGCAGCAGGCGCGTGTAATCGGCGGTTAGAAACAACAATAAACGGCATTGCCCGACAGGTAAACTGAAGCCCGAGCAGGCCAGTAAGCAGCGGCATTCCAGCGCCAATACACGCGTTAATTCTCACTGAAAAGCCAGCCACACCAGCAGCAAAATGTACTCATTTTAAAGTTGCATAGTCCGATGGGTTTTTGAGTTTCTGTCATAAACATATTAGGGTGATCGTTATAATGTACCATATTTTCACTTGAAGTAACTTTTATTTTGAATAGCTAACTTTTGGTATTTTTTAAGTGCAAACAAGCAAAATTAGTTTTGGCATGCTTGCCAAAACACTGACACCATAGGCTTCGGCAGTAATCGGGTATATTAAATTGCCTCAGTACTCCCTTCTATGTGGTGACACATGTTTAACAAGTGCACCAGTATTTAAGTTAGATATGTAGAATCAAATAGAGATACTTGTTTTGGTTTTGAAAATTTGATGCTTCATTGGACTATGCAACTTTAACCAAATTATATTGTTTGCATTCACCCTCTTCATTGAACTCCGATGTATACAAACGTAGTAGATAGCAATATATTCGCAATTCAACACGCATATAACTACTCTTCAGGGTTGTTTTTGGGTTTTTTTTTGCTCTATATATCCCCCCCCCCCCCATATTCCCCCCTTTACTGGAGAATGGGTTACAATTGCAACTTGTCTAAATTGCACGAATGTATATATCCGCATATTATCAGCTCAATGGACACTCCAGATTCATGTTCAGAATGTTATCAGTGTACCCGATAACATTTCCTCCCCTTAAAAATAACCGCATAAATTAAAAAAATTAACAGATGATGCGCACATAATATACAATGTGTAACACCGATTAATATGATACAAATGTTGTTTATTTCACGTGGAATAGCTGTCGCCGCAGATATGCCGGTGCCACCAGACACACTTCAAGACGCGACATGTATCACAGATACCAATACCTGCTCCTTGGAGGATGATAATTTATTCAGCCGCCATTTATCAGTGTGGGTATTGGCTTATTGACACCAGACAGGCGCTGGACTGAGCCGTGAGAGGGCGCCTCTGGTATCTGATCAGTTAATCCGCCCAATTGAGAGTTTTGAAAAGCTCCATTATCAATTGTTAAAACAAATTAAATAACGGTAACTCTTAAAGAAATATATGTATATCTGTTATTGAGAGTGTGTATGCGCGCGTGTGTGTAAGTGTTTGGTTGGTTGTTGGAGTTTTACGTTCATTAATATTGCGTTCAGCAAATTAATGTGGGCAATGCTTATTGCATTAAATTTATTTTTAAAGAGGTGAAAAAAAAACACACTTTTTTCTTCTATATGGGTCAACGCAGTCAGCGACTGATAGGCCTCGGTCCAAGGCCCACAGGTGGTAGATAAGAACTTACTATCTGGAGGAGGGGTGGGAGGGGGGCGCTGGCATCACTCATCCCGCAGATGCCGCAGCCAGATTAAAAGTCAGCACAATAAAGAAGGCATTGTGGCCCGCAATCTACGGCCAGTCTATATCGGGCAATCTGCGCGCTAAGTAGCGGCGCCTTAACGGCGGGTGGCGCAAATCGGGGACCGGTCGCGCGCACCGAATCGGCACAGAAGGTATCAATATTGCGCTCATGGCGAACCGATTGCAGATAACGGGCCACCATGTAAGGATCGGCTGGCGTCGTATCTGTGCACGCGCATCTCCACCATGATCGAGATAGATGAGTTAGTTTTATTTCTTTGCACCAATCTTGCTTGAGAATAGACAATAGCGAAAACAGCGCACAAACTGAGCGCAGCTCGGACTGGTCAGTTCGATGCCCCTTCTTTTTTTTTTAAACAATTTTTTTTTTATAAACCCCGTTACTTGTTGAAAATTTCCTTTCTACTACGAAAATTTGCTAATGGGCGAAAGCTAAAATCTCATCTCATAAATATATTATCGTTTGAATATATTTGAATTCCTCAGAACACTAGAATGCACATTAAGCTCAGTTACTGCTCAGTCAAAACTGAGCCCATCTTTCAGGCATCAAACCCCATATTAAGCAAAAATTGCTTAATCTACAGATCTATACACCAATATAAATGATGTATGTATGTATCATCTGTGTGTATCACATTATACATGTATCATTTATGTGTGTCGTTTGTATGCATCGTCTGTATGTGTAATTTGTATATATATATAATTTGCATGATGTCCTCCAATAGCCGATGTCTACTTTTTGTGTGTGTGTGGGGGGGGGGGGGGTCGTTAAACAAACAAACAAACAAAAAAGTATAATGTGTATGCATAATTTGCATATATAATTTGCATGTATCGTTTGCATGTATATTTCAGCTACACGCAGGACGATAATACCAATCCATAATGTAGTCAAAATTTCAGTGCAAACATTGTGGTGACATTGACGTGCACTCCGGCGTGCCATCTGTTTGTGAGTGGCCATGATGATATCATGCTCTTATCACCGACTTGTGAAGCTGATACCGTCGTGGGGAAGGATGTGCAGCGCGCAGCCTCCTGCCGGTTATGTTATGCGGCGATACGCTCATGGCTTTGAAGGAGGCGGCTTGTCTGCATGCTGATAGATAGATAGATATATATATAGATAGATATATAGATAGATAGATAGATAGATAGATAGGCGGCTTGTCTGCATGCTGATAGATAGATAGATATATAGATAGATAGATAGATAGATACAGCCCGGTACCAGCCCTCTGTACAGATGACTGAATGACCACACCAGCACACCGGTCATCTGTGCATCATGTCCCAGCCCTAACCCACCGCCCGATAGCCTCACCGTGTTAGCACTCACCAAGACACAGACTGGCAGCCATTAGGAACCCCTAACGCAAATGTGTGTTTGTTGTTTTATGTGCTAGCAATATCTAAGGTCATATCAGGACGAATACTGACTTGTGACAGTGCACACTCATGGCGACATTCAGAGTGCTGCCCCACTTGGAGACTAGACCATTGGCATCGTGACCCGACATCCGGCACAGTCTCATTATCCTAATACTGAGCTAACCAGTCCTTGTCATATCCTATTAATGGCAAGCGCCAGGCTTGGTAGTATCAATTGTGTACGTCATCGGTTTGACTTGGCTAGGATTTGAACTCCCGACCTTCCGCACCGGAAGCCTGCGCTCTATCAGTTCGGCCACCATGTCCCGTAATAACAAAAGTAGACAAGGAACCAGGTTACCGTTTTCTGCTTGTCTATATATGTATACTAGGTTTACAGACATGTCATCTAAGGATGTTAGTTACTAATATGTAATATAAACTCCATATAATATTATCAAATTAGTTTCGGAAACCACACTAAAATTTGGACTCCATAGGCTTCTGCAGTAACAGGTTCTATTAAATAGACTCAGTATTCCTGTCTATGTGGCAAGAAATGCTTAATAAGTGCACCAGTATCTAAGTTAGATATGTAGAATAAAATCCAGACACTTTTTTTTGTTTAGAAAAGTTGATGCTTCATCGGACTATGCAACTTTAAATTGAAATCGAAGACATCCCCCAAAATGGTGCTGCTAGAATATCCTGCTCCTTAGCTAGAATTCTATGTTCCTTGGCCACACTTTAAACAAAATAAATGGGAGCTTTTAAACTTCATAAGTGTCTTTTGATACATATTTCATTGCTCTGTAAAGTGATGGTTGAAGGAACAGGAACAGAATACAAGTTAAAAACTTCTCATTGCGAATATGGCCTTTGCTACGGACATGGCGTAAAACAAACACTAATCAATCAATAAGTCAATCCTGCTCGAGCTGACATGGAAATCTGTGCACATTAAACATTTCCGATTCTCTGTGGCCGTGCAATAGTCTATGAGATCGTATAAAGCACGGTACGAGGCCTGGAGCGCGGTAAGGGAGGGAGGGGTGAGAGGAGATGGGTGGGGGTGGGAGAGACTCTCCTGACCTGCCGTCACAACTTGTCGGCAAACCCCCGTCGCCGCACAAACAAACACGAGTGAGAGCAATCCAAAATACAAGAGTGGTCTTCTCGGTCAAATACGGTGGTGTTTAGTTAACTCGGCCGAACCGGGCCGCCGTGAATGTGAATGAATGGGCGCCGGCCAGAACACTGGCACAGTCAACAGGCCAAACGTCGCATGCGCTTAGCACCCAGGGATTCCACCTCTCCTGGTTGACGGGTGGAGAAGAAGCAAAGGAAGAAATGGAGAGGAGGGAGTGAGTGTGGGTGGGGTAGAAAGTTCTACAAGAAGGCAAGGTTAGCTAGCTACTAGCCTGTACTGTGAAACCTTCTAATGCCTAACTGTAACCAGCCCGACACTGCCTATGGATAACAAAACAGTTCTAGTTCAAACCTCCAAATATTGACTCATTGTGAGCGCGACCATGATGTTAATTTCAAGTGACAGCTACCACATTCCCCCGGTACAGAGGTCAAGAGAAAAGTGTCGGATCAGTAAACATATCAGTTCAAATTTGGCGTTAGGGAATCCCCCGAATACACTAGTGTAGTTAAAAATTACTGGTGAAATTCAAGCGCAGATTAAAACCAAATTTATTCAAGTGAAGCAGTAAATAATTGATGATAGGTTGATAAACGATGCTAAGTTATTGTCAGGGATCCAGTCGCCGCGTTCATCAGTGTTGATCTAAATCTGTCTGCAATATTTTCCCAGGTTGTAATTGGTAAAAGTCGGGCACAACCCGCACAGTCAAAGCCAAGCATTACACCTCCTCCACACTGGCTCCAGCTAAGACTAGACCGATGGCAGGCACTGATAGTGGGCACACACGGCTGTCAACAAAGCTGGCAGAACCCACTTCTCAGGAGGTGAGCTGGGCATGGATGTATGGCGGTCATGTGGGCCCGGCGCCGCCAGCCGCCAGCCACCAGGACCATCCTCTCTCCCTCCTCCCACTTCTCCTCCATCTCACTGACTCACTATCGGAGCCCGACTAGCTTCCCCCATCACCAGATTGCATGTGCAGGCCCGTGTACTTCCACTAAGTTTCGAGGTGTACACGTATTACACCCACATGCACCTGATCTGAGCGATCATAAGCCAGCCATCCCGGCATCACTCCGGTTATAAACACACACTATACAACACAACACCGGGCTGGGTATATATACTGAGTTTAGCCATTCCCGGGTACGCCAACATTTATCACTATACACAGGCGATGGGGGGGGGGGGGGGGGGGGGGGGCAAAAGTAACCTCACCAAAAAACACCGCAACAAACACAAAACATGTGGCGACTCGACTAGCGTACTACGGTAGTCAATCTACACGAATACACTAAACCTCAACCTAGGATTGGATGTCTAATGGCAATGGAAATTGTTGAATCGTTTTTGTGTCATGTCCCACATTTCATGAATCAGCAGTCAAGTCGCTCGTGTCATATGTACACACTTGACACGATATGTATCATATAACACTAATCACCCAAAATTATCGTTGTCAGCTCAGTTTGAATCACATAATATAAAACCTGAACAATCCCAACTATTTGACAATTGCATCCTACCTGCACATGCTATCGTAAAGCCTACTTAAAACCTTTTTGACTCTCACTTAGCCATCTGGGTTGTCTTTACAATAAATTGTAATGCTTTATATGCTCATTTAAATATGTATTCCTTAAATGAAAATTCGCGTCATATTAACAAAAAAGTTCAAATTCTAGAAATATTAACGTTATTGTATTTTGTTGTACTAGGGATAGCTATGAGATACTTAGTGTATTGGTGTTAGGTTATACGGCCAAGTCAAAGAGCTTCAAATTCACTATTACAGTATTAGTCAAAGCAGGCTTTGTGATTCTCTCCTAAGGAATTTCTATTGCGGTGAACCCCCTCCTTCATAGCCGTCCTCTATTAATAATCCTTTAGTAGACAAAGTCTATCAAATTGTGTAAGACCTCACTGAACTACCTCACGTTAACAGCTGAAAGGCTCAATGACAATTATGGCCACATTTTGACTAGACTCTCAGCCATGGTTGGGATTTAAATAACTCCCAGAGAATAGGCTACTTTAAGACGCACAACATACAAAGTTCTATTCCATCATGGTAATTGCGATTAACTAAAGTTGTGTTTGTCACCTTACTGCCCATTTAATGCTATCTAATAAATGTTGAATGTATTTTTAAAGCAGGCTCCTAACCCTGAAACACTTGCGAAGTTTGTGTTTGTTGGTTTACGTCCTAGCAACATCTAAGGTCAAGTCAGGACGGGTACCGACTTGTGACAGTGCTCTCATGGTGACTTTATAGAGCTGCCCCACTGGAAGACAGGCCACCAGCACAATGACCTGATATCCCACTCCGTCACATTATCCTGACACTGAGCCAACCAGTCCTTGCCGTATCCTATTAATGCCGAGTGCCTGACTAGAAAGCGACAAGTATACATTTTTAACTCATTGGTTTGACTTGACCAGGGTTCGAACCGCCTGATCTCCCAAAACAGGAGACGGACGCTCAACTCATTCAACCATCCCGTCCGGTCACACAAGTGACATAAATATGGTTATGTTGTGACGTCACGATGTACTTCTGACTACTAGTATAAGGAAGATTTGAGTCAAAACAGCTTCACGTATGGCACTTTAAAACAGGACGCATCCAATGACCAGATGATCATGGGTACTCTAATGGCTGGCGCACACCTACCGTTTGTGCGCACCCACCTACCGTTTACGATGTAAAACTGCCCGTTTCGCGCACAAAAATCGCTAGGTGTGCGCCCCCCGCGCACACCTAGCGATTGCGATTCGCGCATAAAACTCAGTTTTTAGTGCTAAAAGCGGACGTTTACGATTGCGATTCGCGATTCGAAAAACGAATCGGCCCGTTTTCAGTTTTAAGCGGGTCGGGTCGGGTCGCGAGTTTTAGTGCGCGAATCGTAAACGGGAGGTGTGCGCCAGCCATAATGCCCGGTACACACCTAGCGTATACGATCGTTTTCCCACACCCACCTAGCGTATACGACCTAAAACTGCCCCAAAATCGTGAGGTGTGCACTCCCCTAGCACACCTACCGATTGCGATTCCCGATTTTTAGGGATAAAACGGCAGGTGTGCGCTAGGATTACGATTGCGATTCCCGATTCGAAAAATGAATCGGCCTGATTTCAGTTTTAAGCGGATCGGGAGTTTTAGTGCGCGAATCCTATACGCTATGTGTGTACCTGGCATTAGGGATGGCTGCGTATCTATAAATTGTTACATAGTACCGATTAGGTTGCAGTTCCTCCGCCCCCCCCCCCCCCCAAACCCAAACTCCAGACACGTGGTCGTGTGGACGAGCGGCAGCTTAGTGTGGGGTACGGAGTAGGAGGTGGGAGGTGGGAGGTGGGGGTAGGAAGGTGCCTGCTGTGTAGGCCACACCAATTACGTGCTTGTGGGTGCGCGCGGCGGTGAAAGGAGCCGGAGTTATGGGGCTGCTAGCAGACAGCACCCAATGCATCACCCAGATATGATCAGAGGCCCCGATCAAGACGGCACGTTTTAACCGACAAAAGACCCCCCTCTCTCCCACCACCACAGCAACCCCCTCTCCCACCACCACAGCAACCCCCTCTCCCACCACCACAGCAACACCCTCTCCCACCACCACCACCATCATCATAAGTCTACACAGCGCGCCGCCACAGCCTGGCAACCAACCGGCCGCTGTCGGTGCGGAACACAGAATGTCTAATGCTATTCTGTGATTTTTGTCCAACCTTTGCGTTGCCACATGATGACATAATGGATTGGGCGAGCGGAGGATCTCGGCGTACCCAGAAAGGCCCGATACCACCGAGACCACGTTAAAGAACTGTGACGAGTCTGCTTGTCAAGCCGACCGGTCCAGAAACTAATCGTCCTTGGTTGGTTGTTGGGAGTTTTACGTCCTGGCAACATCTAAGGTCATATCAGGACAGGTACCAACATATGACAGTGCGTACTCATGGCGACTTCATAGGCACACTGGGAAATTAGGCCACCAGCTCCATGCCCCCAATATCCTACTCAGACATATTATCATGACACTGAGCTAACCAGCCTTGTCCTATCCTATCCTTTTAATGCTGAGTGCCAGGTTAGGAAGCGACAAGTATCAATTTGATAAGTCATTAGTTTGACTCGACCGGGAACCGAACTCCCAATCTCCCGCATCGAGGCCCGCGCTCTGCCGATTCAGCCATCGCGCCCGGTCCATAATCGTCCTTCATAGACCAGATTAATGAAGGTGTACCCGCTAAAGACATCCCAGTTAATGTGTGAATAAAAAGGCATCATCTAAACAATTAATTTTGTATGCATTATTTTGTCAAGTTTATACATATTTTTAACTATAAGTGTTTTTTTGCGTCAATTTTATCTTAAGTATTTTAATTTCAAAAGGAGTGACGTTGACAGTAGATATTAACACAATTGTAACAAATAAATCCAGGGTTTGCATTCATCCATCAATTCATTAATACGATACCCATATTTTGGGTCTACCCTTGGGGAAGCCGAGGATAAAAGAGCCCTTTACCTGTATAATTGCGGTAGGCCGGTGGGCCCATACCCGTCTCCGTGGACACCAGGGTAGGTCCCTCTGAATCCATTACGGGTCCATCTAGAGGATCACATGAAGCAGATCAACACTCAGATATCGCCTTGCAAGAAGGGTCATTCGGTACACACTAACCTACACACAGACAATTACGTGAATTACATGGGTAGTTGGCGCAAGATTGATTCAAACTAGTAGATTTGGGAGATGTATGTATGTATGTATGTATGTATGTATGTATGTATGTATGTATGTATGTATGTATGTATGTATGTATGTATGTATGTATGTATGTATGTATGTATGTATGTATGTATGTAGGTATGTATGTATGTATGTATGTATGTATGTATGTATGTATGTATGTATACCAGCGTTCGAAATAAGATTTGCTTTGTTTGTTGTTGTTTTACTTCCTAGCAAAATCTAGGCTCATATCAGGACGGGTACCGACTTGTGACAGTGCGCACTCATGGCGACTTTATAGTGCTTCCCCACTGGAAGACCAGGGCCCGTATGCATGATGCAGTGTTAGCTTACACTCGGTGTGTTTGCGCTAACACCGCTCTTTGTGTACTGAGTTTTCGCCGCTAACCTAGAAATCTCCGCCAAAACCAGTTTTGGCTCGCTAACACAGCGTCATGCATACAGGCCCTGGCCGCCAGCACCATGACCTCAGCTTGTCCGCTTGTCCGGGAGAAGTGAAAATTCAGATGGACAAGTGAAAATTACACCATAGTTGTCCGATGGACACGTGAAAAATTGTGCTTATTTCCATCACTGGCGTATGTCAAGAATCGTATGTGATCCCAAAATGGACTAGCTTAAATACAGCCAACTACATATCTACGTAGGTGAATGTGTACACATATCGAAGTAATCATATATATTTTAATTTACTGATAATAAACGAAGTCTCTTCCATTTGTACTTTAATAGAATAGTTCACAATTGTACCCACTTTATCTTTTAAAGTTGCTAAATAATACTATGTAGTCACAGTGAGTTAGTTTGATTTTGTTTTCATCACTAATCAAGCGACGCCTTTGCTTTAATTTTTCTTTTCTTTAGTTTTAAACTACATTACATTGCACTAGTGTAGTGCAAAGCCTACGTGTGGTATGACTATGATATCTGATAGGCTCGACCCGCTTACCTTTGCTTTGTACCCGTTCAATGATGGCGGTGGTGTAAGGCGGGGGAGACGAATCTACAACGTAGAGACAGACCAGGCATCAAGATAAGGCACGTCAAGACAGTCGGACGCCAGTCCTAAACCGGCGACACCGTTTCACAACTACGCTGCAGAAGGAGAACATTTACATCGGCCAGGTATACTTTACGCTACAGCGAAAATATAAAAGTATTTGTTTAAAGTTATATATATCAACGTTTAATTATAGTAAGGAAAATACAAATCTATCGCTATAAAGAATAAAGTTAAGGCTATTATTTTGCTTTAAGAGAGAAACACAAAAAAAAGCACTCTTGTGATAAATATGTGAATGGTAATTTTGATTTGTGGACAGGACAGAACAGGGCAGGTTTATCTCTCCCGTTTTTCCCGAATGCCTTTTTTATTTTTATTTTTGGTGAGCTGGAGACTGCTATGTGGACAGCGTTTGTGGAGCCTCGGGCGGCATACCGCGCCGTAATTGCCGGTCCGACGGTCGATAAACACAAAACACGGCCAGTCGGCGCCACGCGTTAATTGTGTGGGTTTGAATGGAATTAGTCTAGGCTGGCGTTTCCACGTCCTTATACACACTCACACACACATATTGTGTATGGTCTAACCAGCAGCTGACCGAGTGGTGGAGCACTGAGTGACACAGCGGCGGCCTCTAGTGAGACGCTCCGCTCCCCCTTTGCCCACAACGCCCATCGCTCAATATCATTAAAGCACAATGTGGCGCTGATAGGTTAAGCACCAGAGGGTCATAAGGATGGTCTCAGATTGGTTGGTTGTTGGAGTTTTACAACCTGGCAACATCTAAAGGTTATATCAAGATGGGTACCGCCTTGTGACAGTGCGAAACCAGGCTGCCAGCACCATGGCTGGATATCCCACTCCCTCACATTATCCTGACACTAACCTTGCCATATCCTAATATTGCTGAGAGTCGGGCTAGGAAGCGACAAGTATCAATTTTTAAGTCATCGGTTTGACTCGACCAGGGTTCGAATTCCACGATCTACCAAAACTGGAGACGGACGCTCAACTCATTCGGCCATCACAGTCTGGTCAGGATGGTCTCGGATCATTTTACTAACACAAACAAACACACACACACACACACACTTACAGTATGTGAACGCAGTAGTATTAAACTAAATCAACGTGTTAACTTCAGACCAGGGAAGCCAACATAAGTTAGTTGTAACTTGATACAAGAGTCTTAATGAAACAAATATGACCATGACCAATATAACTGTAAATTATTAACATAGTCATGCGTTTAAACATAGTTCACCAGTACAGTTACTCACCACCATGAGCTTTTTAATGACCATCGCAGGAGTACTTTAAGAAACTTGCCACAATTTGCACAATCTGAGGACACCTGTGTATCATGCAGGTAGGTACCCTCCAATCCTCCCACGGCGCCACTATCGCTGACGAGTCTGACTTGTACAACTTTTTATGACCTCACAGGAAGCAGAGTCCATTGAAATAAGGCACTTCACCCAATGGAAAGGCTCAATACCATGGTTGTTACCTCCAATTTTGAAAAACCATTGAATGGAGCAACGAAAGAGACTATTTTAATTTTTGTGCGACATTAAGTCTTCCGAGGTGAAATTCAAAGGAAGGTGTCAATGAATGCAATTTTAACCTCCATAATGTGAATCCTTAGCATTTTTCCTTCCTGGAAATGTTCAGAAAATAAGTATAACATGGCTCCCTTTATTGTAGGGACTTGGAAATCCGCTAAAGTCAAGCTGTCATCTTTCAGCATTCCCTTTTTCGTCACCTACGGAAATGTGGATTTCAGATATTAGCTCTGCTCAAAATATATGAGTTTTTGTCTGATCAAAATCTAACAGGAATTGACAGATACCCAGCTTTCTGAGGTTTAAGCTAACTTTCCTTACATTGTGACACTCTTGCTATTTAGCAGACGTTATCACTCCTTAATAAGGCATTGAAGATCTGAGATTCAACAACTTTCAAATGCATATATATCTCCCTCAAATTTTGGAATATTAAAAAAATTCAAAAAGCAAAAAAAATTGATCCATTGCAACTTCCAGTGCGATTGTAATTTTAATGTTTGGACCCATTTGACAATTTTAGGAGGGTACCTAACGCAGGGAAATAGTTGCTTTATAATCAGATAATTTACAGTTTGGATGAGGATTACCACCAGTTATATAATCTTACCATTAGAAAGTAATGACACTTTACCATTGCCTCATCAAGTTGGAGTGAATAGCAATTAATAAGGTCAATAGTATTTAGTTCACTCTGAATGATTATTGCATATCGATGCGTGTCACTATGCACTTTCTTGTTTCAAAGTAATATACATAGGCCAGGGCTTCCTACAGCATATTATTACAGATGTGGTCAACCTAATTTCATCTGAATTGATACATCCATTGATGTGTGGGTGTGAGGTTGTTGAAATTGCAGTCCGATAGTTTGGAGTTTAGACTTTTTTTAACAGATAAATAAATCAAATATTTTAGGACAATAATTAAAATCAACATTTCTTTAATATAGCGTAAACTTCTTGTAAATTGCTAACTTTATAGATATTTGATGTAAGAGACATGCCAAATTAATCATTGCGCACATACCGAAATGCCAGAGACCATAGACTTGTAGCAGTAACAGGTTCTATTCAATTGCTTTGTATTCCCTTCCATGCTTCAACATATGCTCAATAAGGCCGCCAGTATCTAGGTCGGGTATGTAGGTTCAAATCAAAGATCAAATTTGACATTTTCATTGGACTGTGCAGCTTTATGATGCTATATGTAGGAAAATTAGACCATCCCACCATTTACTTCCATGTACATACATGACACTTGATAGTAGATATGTATACGACTTAATTCACGTCACTTTCTCCTACTACAATGATAGTTTAAAAAGATAAATTTATTCAAATGCTCTATAAGGTAGGATGGAAGTTGGTTGAAGCTCCTTGTGTAAAAGTGTCACAATTGTACAGGAGGATCCAATTACTCTTATAGCACTTTACTATGAGAGTAATTGGATCCTCCTGTCATGAAACTATGTACAGATCTAACTGTACTTAGATGTTGATAGTCATAATTACATGTTACATACAAGTGCTCTTGCCCCCAGATATTAATACTGAGAATGTGCTTAACTGATGGACGCTTTAGACTGTCAAGAAAATTACAATGAACGCCATTTCAGAACTAAAATTTAGAATAGGAATAAAGCATTAATTATTACCCGCACGACACTGATCATTCATTACATCCCGAATGGAATAGCAACAGTATTAGTGCACATGCGAGGCATGGTTATATACTACTCCCTCTAGTGCTATATATGACATACATGTGAAATTATAAAAAAAAAAAAAAATATATATATATATATATCTTAGTTTTTTTAAACATAGTTCTAAACACACTAAATATTATATATGAATACTATATAGATATGAAAGTGGTATCCGGCTAAAAAACGAGGAAATCAAGCAAAGATCCATGTGCCACATAGCGGGTTCCCTCAGAACCAAGCTATGGTCATAACTCTGACGATGAATTTCCGCGAAAACGCGGATTGATCCCCATAGGATTAGCACTGTCAGGGAATTGTGGCGAAATGCCGGAAGCCAGGTTTCAACTGCCATTGTTGTGACTATATAATATTACCGCCTATACCTAACTCTTTCTTGTTTGGGATTTAGGTTCTAGCAACATCTAAGGTCATATATATATAAGAATGTGATTTGGACTAATCAATTGCTGTCATTCTGATTCCATCGGATGTTGCTTAACGCGGAATGGTGAATATAAAAAATCTCGGAAATCCACGAAATCGCAGAGATCGTTCAAGTTTCATCCCATATTATATAATTGACAATATAAATAGGTGTAGACATATATATAGGATTTGTAGCTGGGCAGACTTCAATAGCGCCTCAGAGCATTCAACCCACTTGAGATCATTCCATCCACCCAGACCATTAAATTAATTAATTTTATCAAATAAATACATACAGACAAACAATGGATCAAGCTGCAAAACGATCCTGATCTCAAATTAATATACCTATATTTCAACCCTATGCTGTGAATCACTAATTGTCCCTTTCATGTGACACTTAAATTTAAAACACACTTCTAATTTGATTAATGCTGAAATAATTTAATCCACGTAATATTATTCACTTTTAGTATACAATTGTGTACATGGTACTAAATGGTTGTCTTAACAAGCTAACTGTCTAAGTGCCGGGGAAGTGGGCATTAGCACATGATTACGAGTAACGAAGTTTAAATTTAAGTTAGTAAATAATTGTACGGTTCATTTTAGTGAATTTAAATTAGTAGCAATGTGCCCCAGGTCAGAAACTTATATTGATTATTGCACAGCTAGTTTCACTACACATGTACTTACGTAAGAAATCCCGATGCAATGAACATATTATATATTATCGGAAATGGTAACACCTACAAACAAATATATTTGTTAATACAAAATCAAACTTTTTTAAAAACCTCCCAATTTCGTCTTAAAATATTTTTAGTGGGCGATGAAATGTTACGGTTGTTAATCTCCATTATTTCAAATAACAGATCAATATCGAGATGTCTAACATAATCACCATGAACCACTTGTTCTTGATCCAGACTAGAAGTAATACTTCAATTGATCACTTACATTACCTATATAGCTTGATAAATATGACAAAGGAATATGCATAGATATAAAATACAGAACTATCCAAATTAATTGCACACCATCAAGTATAACATTCATGATTAAACACGATCGTGTAAGAATAACATAATCATATTCCCACCATGATGTACATCATTACAGCAAAACTCAAATATTATGCCAGATTAAAAAAGCCTACAACAATTTAGTATCTCTACTATATTATAACATTGCCTCACCATAATAATCATTTAAACAGCATTTAGGCATTATAGATTAAAGACTCACCCCCTACCCAGAGTAGTCCTGACAGTTACACTTACACTAGTTACAGTGCTGCGAGAGTAACTATAGCATAGATAGAATAAAATACATAAAAGATTTACCCCTACTCAGGCTACTGCCCTAGTCAGGCTAGTGGTTAGTAGGCTACTCAGGCAGGACCAGGGGGGTATATTTTATCTAAGAATGATAAGACTACATCAGCAATCATCAGGTGTCACTATCAGTATCACTCAGACTCAGTCAGTCACTGATCTGTTTTATTCTATGCCATTAACATTACTTAGGCATTACCTAAATCGACGATATGAAAGCGTTTAACAAATTAAAAAGTTTCCAATAAAGATCGATCATCATAATGACATGAACAGCAAATAAAAATAAGTTTTAATTATATTCCAATGCTAGCTGTTAGAATTATTCAAGTACACAAACTCTCATCTCGACCTATAGCTTAGACAGACACAGACACACACACACACACCCAAATGAAATAAACATGGCCCTTTCAGTGGGCCGCTCGTGTTCGCGGCGAGAGCTGAGAGACCGCTGTTGACGTTCGGACCACTCAGTGACAGCTAATGACAGTACCCACAGAACTCACCTGGGATAATGATTCGACTCCAGTGGTATGGGTTACAGCAAATCGAAGTGTGCTCGCCCCTTGAATTACAATTTGAGAGCCGTTTGAGCTCGGAGTGGTCTTCAAGATCAGGCCATCGCCACACTTGACAACACAGCACATGTGGGGCGACAGTACGCCGCCCCATCTGCTCAGGCCGGGGTAGCAGTACACACTCCGTGGCCTCGACGCCCCTGCTCTCTACCGACTGTACTAGCACCTCCAATTGTTTTTCCTTTAGTCTCTTTAACATTGCATGAATGACAGACTTGGCCACTGCCTCTTCAGGACTTTCAGTCGTACCATTGGCTTCATCGTGGACTTTGAATCGAGACTTCCACAGGCGCTTTACGAGGCTGTTCCGCCTAGTGCGAAACATGAACCATTGAGAATCGTCTTCTGATTCCCAGCTTTCATCCACGCTTAAGCAAGGCACACACGTGCACTCCACGGCTCCGAGTATCCCTCCTCTTCCTTCGCCAGTATCGTAAACTGGCCTAAAGTATAAACATCAACTCCGAACGACCAGGTCCAAAGTTACCGGAACGGGCGTGGAGTCGATGGGCCTGTACAGTGTACGGCAAACCCGGCTTGAGGGGAGGTAGGCCGTCTTGGGTGTTGTTGATGTACTTACTCCACACGATGTTACGACTACAGCGCCCCTACGTGCACGGATCCAATATTAGTGGGATTAGACGTAGTCATTACATTCTCGATAAGCTGATACGCTCACAACATACTGCACCTATACACAATCCACTGATATGTTCACAGTATACTCCACGTCTACCCGACCTAGCATGCCAAAACATCATTCGTATCCCTCGCCCTCGCGTGGACGAGTCTATGTTGCTAGGGGTGGGATGTCAAAGTTCACATGAAGAGGGGCCCGACACTCGCCCATAAGTCAACACTAGGCTGAACTAACTTTCCGATGACAACAATACTACTTAAACTTCACCAGTGATCGATTGTGTTGCTTAAATAGTTTCCAAAACGAAGACAATGCCGTGATACTATTTTCCAGCCGCAAGTGGCGTCACAATCTACCACCCCTTCGGACTTGGAACCGTTTGTGGAGCCAGTTCGACAGCCCCACCACGCTATTGGCCAAACGCGGTCACGTGGTTTGTCTAGACTTTTTGGCGCGTCTGCTGTCTAAAGTGATTGTTCCGCAAATAACATATCAAATTACGCTCTATGCTTGACTTTGTCGACGCAAAATCGACATTTTCTTAAACTAAATAGATAGAATGTATAAACAGTATATTTTCCATATATTAAATTAGGTTGAGAAATAATTCTATTGAAGTTATTTCCATCTTGGGTTAGCTACCACGACGTGACCAACTCCGTCCAAGCTCAATCACATGCTGTAGTGCAAAAGTGTTTTTCATCATATAAATGTCATATTACTTTATTTTATTATATTGATATACAGCTATTACAATTGCATGTTATATGTTCTCCTGTTAATGTTACTGTCTGGCAGATAGAGCAAGCCTAATTTTATATTCTTACTTGAGCAAATAAATATACGCCCTAAATGGGAATTGAAGATAATGAAGCTCATATTTATATATATGCAAGTTGAAGAATGTGTTCAAACGTTATTAATAAAAACTAAAACAAAGAGGGTGAACTCAAAGGACTGTGGTGTAATTGTGCGCAACTTATTCCTTGCCAAATAGCATGATATATATATATAGCATGCAACTACCGCACACACGCGGTTATATATATAAAGAGAGGGAGAGTGTGTGTCTTCACTAACTGTAGACCGTCACTGGTGTGAGTGAGTCCGCATGGTACAAAAGTAGGTTCTCTTAACTGTTTGGTTGGCCTACGGTTTGTTATTGCGCCATTGCGCAACGGCACAGTTCGCTCGCCGTCTGTTTCATCATCAGACCTGGGTTGGCGCCACACGGGCCGATAATGGGGGACCGCTAATGGTTGGCGCGGGGAAGGCGACCGGTTGGCGGGAGTTAGGTCTTGGCTGCCAACCAGTCCCGTGCTCGGCCAACCAGGACAGAGACTGCGGCACCGTGGGATGTACCACATCCCGTGCTGCCCCCAAACGGAACATGGTCACACCACTATATTTATTATAAGACAGAAAAAGCCTACCCTCCACCCATACAAGATTTTATTATATAGACCTCGTGTTCTCACCCCATTTTCCACTTGCTCTCCGGACTCCACCTCATCAACACCTCATCTATTCTACTGCCAGTCTCCTTGATTGTGTCTAAAAAGAGTTCCGGTAGGGGGAGTTGGACAGCTTTTCACCTTCTACCTCTTACTCCATCCATGTCTCCAGCTTGCTGACTGGTCACCACAGGGCAAAGAGGCAAAGCCCTTTGACTCAATTCTCCTCACTTCTCTTTCGTCAATACTATGCTTTCTTTTCTTTTTTTTCTTCTCCTCGGCTTACTCCAACCCCTGATCAAGGGAGTTGTTTGCTTGGGTAGGGCCCTTTTCTTTTTTCACTGTTTCGCTTTCCACCTTCTTGCTGCAGATCCCACCTTTCCCCCTCCCTTCCTCCTAACCCATCGGCGACTGGACACAAATGCACTGCTAAAATCGTTTACTCTTCAGCCAAAAAACGGACCGATTTATTTGGCATTTTTAATGGTACAGTAGCCTGTAACTGCCAAGGTTATGAACCCCCATAAGCAAGCAACTCTATTTTCCAACTTGCTATCCGGACTTCGTTTACACCTCTTCTATCGACCTTCAGCTGCCAGTCCCCTCTCCTGGTTTGATATGAAGAAATATTGCAAGGGGAGGCCAGCCAATACTTCCTGCTGGTCACCACAGTGCAGTAGAGGCACTGCTCTCTTACTCAACTCTCATTACTTCTCTTTCCTTCAAACCTACCCTTTCTGGTTTTTTCTCCCATGCTTACCTCTCCAATGATCAAAAGAGTATGTTTGTTTGGGTGGGGTCTTTCCCCTTTTCACTGCTGCTCTGTTCTCTGAAGACTGCAAATCCCATGTTTTCCCTTCCTGCCTCTCCAACCCTTCGGCAGCCGGACTCAAGTGTTTTGGTTGTGTACCGCAAAAGTTTACGACTTTTACCAAGTTCGGACTGATTCAGTGCCGTTCCTAATGCCAGTTTTGTGGCCAGCAACTGAGAGCTTACAAACTCCTCAGACAACATCCCCATTTTCCAATCATGGATTAGACTAATTAATGATGATTGTTTGTAATAGGTTAATTCGATGACAGGTTAATCCGATGAAGGGAACTATAGTGCTATGTTAGCCCCCTCTTCCAATTTGGTAAAAAAACCTGTGAGCGATCTGTTCTTCATACAATTGGCCTATATACAATTTAAGAATTAAAGCTGTATTCACACGGGCGAGTTAAAACGCTTGACGCAAAACGATTTGCGTAGTGCGACTCACATTTCCCGTGTGAACGCGGCGGTGAAACGTTTTAGCGCTGAATCGATTCCTATAAATCGTTTACTGTAAAACGCATCGCGAGGTGGTATCCACGAAGCGATTAACTCTGAGGCGTTTTATCTTGTCTGTGTGAACACAACCGTTTTATGTGAAGCGATTTTTGACGTCACACGCATGCGCATTCGAGGGAAAGGTTTGTTATTTTCCGGTCACACGGGCGCACGCCAGCAGTTGATCGCAAGGGCTTGACAGATCCACAGCTAAAGCCATAACGCCAAGTAGAACCATGTGCTCATCAATGCCCTCGACTGAAATGGCTCGACGCGATAACTGGGAGGATGAGGAGGTCAAAGTGCTCCTGAGCCTCTGGTCGGAGGACCAGGTACAGCAGGAGCTTGAATCGTCTGGAAGAAATATAATGATCTACCGTAGAATCGCGACACGATTGAACCGCATTTGCGGCCACGGCCGAGCAGAACGCAATGCGATGGCGTGCCGGTCCAAAGTTAAAAGTCTCTGTCACCTTTACAAGAAGTGCCGGGACAACAACAAGTAAGTAATTTTGCTGTAATAGTGGTGTAAATGTGGTGTAAATGTGGTGTATCATGACACCAAAATCGCCTGGCTGCCCGTATGTGCAAGGGTAAATAATTTATATTTTGGGACGATGGTCTATAAACGGTTCGTGCCGGCACTTGTAGATGTAAAGTAGAGGCTCTGTAATCACCGGCAAACAATTAACACTGCATACCTAAATGCTCTGATGGATACGACGATAGGGTCATAGTGGGTGAATTTTGGTGTAAACGAGTAACTGCCACCTGGGAAAAAGCTTTACCCAATCTGATAAGGCCCTGATAAGATGACGTATGTCAAGATTAAGGGTGCTTTGTTATTTCAAATGTCAATAAGGTGGCCCGATTAGTGAGGAAAAAAGTGATATTTCTGAATTATATAACGCATCTGCATGTGAAGATGTTGATTCATTTCGCAATCTACTTCCACGCCCACAACACATGTGAACCTAATAACAGTTGATTAAAGTTTTTGCAAATATGAATATGCAAGAATAACAAAAGTCATATTTCTTAATTACACAACGCCTCTGCATGTGATCATGTTTATTAATTTCCCAGTATAGTCCAACGCCGACCACAACTTATGTGTACATAACAGTTCCTTATAGGTTTTGCAAATATGAATTACCCACAACAAAACCCTGTATTTACGGTGACACATGTTAATGTTGGCATTTAATTAATCTTCCAATTTTTTTCAGTCGCAGTGGCCGTGCGCCAGTGAAATGTCGGTATTACCAGGGGCTGGACAGTATCCTGGGCACGAGGCCCACAACGGAGCCTGTGACTTTCATCGACACAGACACCCCCTCGGTGGCAGGAGGTAAGGTCAACCGTCGTGCGCGATTATTAAAGCTGTGCGATGAAATATGAACTAAGAAATATTGTTACACAAAGCATTTATATACATTTGTTTGGACAGTTAACTGACCAACAGAAACACTTATTACACATTTTTTTCTCCGTATAACAGAAAATGGTATTTCATATGTATAAACCCAACTTCACAGGCGCACAGTTAACGTAATTTCGTTAAACCAGTTTACTTAAACCAGCTGACAAAGTGGTGTACATGGAGCGAACTAGTTGATCCGATTTTTTTGCTAAGGACATACTTTGTAAGCCGTATTATTGAAAACAGTGCAGCTAAATTGATTTAAGGGGTACATGTGAACGGGCTTATGGTGTCAGCGTTTTTGCGAGGTTCCCCAAAGTAATTGTGGATGTTTGCGCTCAAGCCCATACCTATAATTCTCACAACACTCAAATCAACTTAAGATTATAGCAGCGTTTCATACGGAACGCCCTAATGTTTAGCGCAACGTTGAAACAAACGTTTCGTTAATAGTTGGTGTAGGTTGAGACATATTTCAGGGTTGAAACTGACCGCCCGCTGAAAGGGCGCCAGCGACATTACACATTACTCATGACCACTTTGCCGCAATTAGTTGCTGAGACGTGTTACTTTAAGCGAACTATTTGAATCGGTTTAGCGCTAAAGTACAACCCACATTTGGCGCATCGCGCATATACAGTCAACATAAAACATTATTTAACTTCTTGTCCCCAGACGACCCCGACGCGCCGCTGGTGGTCGGAGCAGAGGAAGAGATCACGCACGACGTGCTGGTTGATGTGGAGGTGGAGTTGGAAAGCCAAGAGGCCAGCCAGTCGCAGGCTCCCGATTCACCAGCAACTCACCCCACTGCTGGACCCAGCAACGAGGCGCCTCCACCGAGACCCACAAGTAAGGATGTTTTACAAAAATGTAACACCGCGTCGATAACTATAGTATTTTTTAGCAAGTGAACTCTATCGCACTTTTTGTTTTACCCTGTATCCAATGCCAACGGTAATGAAAAGCAGTAGTTTAATTTTAAGCAACCTGACCCCGCCTAACTTGTGGACCCCACGGATTGTGTTAGATAAAGCCAACTAGTTGAAGGGTTTTTGGCCGTAGCCGAGCACACAGTAGTTATAAGTTGTCCGTACTGTTATCGCCACGAGTGGTTTAGATTAGCCACATTTTACCTCCAGCGAGCTAGGGGAAGCTATTCGGGGTATAGAAACACGGATGCTCTGCCGCTGTGAGCACCCCATGACACTACAAAACTGTCCCCTTCATATCACCTGTGATGCAATTAGCCTAATCAAACCAACTCAGGAATCAGTACTGAAAACAGGAAGGAAAACTAGTCACACAAATGAACAGTGAATAAGTTGTGCTTTATTGAGCAGCAACTACTGTCCATTCCCCTACATGTGACATAGAACCCTCACTCCTCACCTTCTGTCCACACTCGTTCTCATTACCACTTAGCCTGTATACTGAAAGCAGTGCCCACAGCCCATGGGACAGGAGTCCTATGGCTGTGGATACACTCAATTTGAATAGGTGAATTTAGGTAGCATCAGACAGAGTGTCTGGGGTTCCTGCTCAAAAAGACTTGCAAGCCATCTTTATATGTACACATTTTCACCATTGTTGTTCAATCATTAGCACTAAACCACTTCCCACACTGCTTTACATGCACTAGTGAGTCGACTGTGTCGTAGTAACTAAATTGGAGACGGAATTAGTTAAAACGCTGCAACTATACCGCCCTACAATTTTACAAAAAACGTATATGAACTACACGCTTTGGTATGTATTAGAAAAGCTCTGTGTTTGTTTTCCAGCCGTCCGAAAGCGAAAGTGGCGGGGGGCTACAAGGAATGAGAAGTTTATGGAGGGTCTGATGGACAAATTTGTGTCAGCCCAGAAGGAGGCAGCGGCCACCTTCCAGGAGGGGGAGAGAATCAGCAAGGAGCGGGATGTGGAGAACGAGGAGAGGCGCCACGAACGGGACTTGGAGAACCTGCGCGAACAATGGCAGCATGACCAACGCATGCTGCAAATCCTTCTCACCACCCCCCGTCCCGTCCAGCAGGTGCAGCATGTGCCACACACCCAGCAGTTCCAAAGCGCCACAACCGAGGGGGTGACACATATCACGCTGGTTACGCCACAACATCAGCAGGCGGGACCGTCGACCAGCTCCCCAAATAACAGTTTCCAGTAATTATTTATAAAAAAATGTAATTACAAACAATATATACACAAGAGGTACAGGCACGTACGAAAAAAAATAATTGGTGTGGCACATGCTGCACCTGCTGGACGGGACGGGGGGTGGTGAGAAGGATTTGCCGTCGAATCCACAGGGAATGTGCTACGCCCATCACGCTGCGCCCATAACTCGCACAAATAAATAGTACGATCCATAATAATATAATATAACAATATAGCCAGCACTGGCCATTTATATTCATATAATGAATTATATATTCAATTCAATTCAATTCTTTATTTCAGACTCAGGATTATGGTAGTTACATAATTTGGTCCATAGTAGGTAGATATAAAAATTAATGTGAATATGATATAAGTAATAGTATGAATACTACCATACTAGCCAATATCAAAATGTTGAACTACATATAGTAGTTTGTACCAATGCCTCCATATGGCAGACGTAAATCTGAGATCACTCTCTTCTATTTTTACAAATCCCTGTATTATATAACACCCGTGAATATGGCCTATGCTGCCGACACGGCGTAAAGCAACCACCAATCAATCAATCATTTTCTGATTTGTCAAGTCTAGTAATAAATTTGAATGTTAGATTCCTGATAACAGCCTGGAAGGCTGGCACATCAATATTGGCAAACAGCTGACTAGCACTGTGATACCTAGGTAGCCGGAGTAATAACCTCATAATGTCATTATATGCTACATTCAGTTTTCTAATGCTATACATTCTATAGTTCCACCAAATCTGGGCAGTATACAAGGGAGTACAGAAAGTTCTAAATAAATTTACCTTCACATCGGCTGTACACATATGAAATTTCCTGATAAGCCTATTTCCCTGAGCATATAACTTGTGACACTGTCTATTAATATCCCTGTCATCTCTATGTCATATAAATATTGGCTATGCAAAGAGGAGGAACAACTAGACGAGCTGTGGGTAGAAGCCGCTTTATTTAGCGAAAGATGAGCGAAAACTAGAGGGCCCTGCCTAAGTAAGCCCAGCCCAAACAGTCCATCATTCCAACCAGTGCGGTAGCGACCCTCAAGTTGCTAACTAACCGTTAAAAACTGCGACAAACACTACGAATAACAACAACACACAGGATACTAAGTGTGGAAATACTTGGTGTCAATGACACACACCGTCCCGTCCTGATATGACCTTAGATGTTGCTAGGACGTAAAACAACAACAAACAAACACACACCGTGTAAGGAGGCTCCATAAAATAGTGTGGAGTACGGAAGAAATCCAAACAAAAGACATAACAACAAAAGGATAGAGAAAGACCGACTGTCAAAAATGGCGGCAGTCACTATAGGGGACGATCAGGTGATAAAAGCCACCGACAAGACGACAATCCCCCAAAATGGTAACAACTTTGAAGAAAAAGTCATTGCTATGATACTAGGAGAAAATGGCTAAATAATAATCAAGGACTGGATAAAAAAAGAAATGAGCCAGCTTCAGTCCAAACTGTGTGTGATGAAACTGGAGGAAGGCACTGGGACGGACACAGAGAATACGGAAACGAACGTAAAAACATCCAAGGACACAATCCAAAGCCTTTGAGATGAACTGGATAAACTACAAACGGTGTACAATAGCCTAACATTAGAATGTGCCTGTTACAAGGCCAACTACATGGGCAACAAAAATGTAACACAAAACGGAAAGGATGAACACAAAAGGGATGACAATGCAACAACGCATGAAAAAATGCCTTACCGCAACCGGCAGAGGAGAACAAAAAGCTAAACATAATCGTGTACGGCATCCCAGAAAAAGAAGGCGAGTCCATAGAAAGCACAGTATCAAACATACTGGAAAAAGCGGAATGTTCATTCGACTGGACAGTGGTAAAAAAAGCCTATAGGCTGGGGGAAAAAATAAGAAAAGAACAACGAATGTAGAATCAAACAAACAAAATGGCGCACAGGAAGAAAGGGTCAATGAAGACCAGGTGTGAAACCCCACTGATGACACAAAAACCCCACACAAGGAACCCAGACCGAGAGGGATAAAAATCCACCTCGAAAAAGAAAGCCAAAAACAGGAACTATTCAGAAATAAGCAAAAACTGACCAATAAAAGATCTAAGAACATCACACTTAGGCCCGACAGGACTGAAAAGGAAATGCTAGACGAAAAAGCAGTACAGCAAATGTACACACTGGCCAGAGAAAAAAAACGAACAGACCACGGCCAGAATGAGAGGAAAAAAACTTTGAAATTGAAGGAAAAGTATACAAACCAACAGAATTCGGGAACATAACTGTAAGAATGAACCCAGAGGCGGCGGCAACAAGAACGCATAGCTGGGGAATTTCCTTCCAGGGACACGAACAGACCACGGCCAGAATGAGAGGAAAAAACTTTGAAATTGAAGGAAAAGTATACAAACCAACAGAATTCGGGAACATAACTGTTGAAGAATGAACCCAGAGGCGGCGGCAACAAGAACGCATAGCTGGGGAATTTCCTTCCAGGGACACAACACCCCCTACAGCAATCTATATGAATGCAAAATCCAAAGAAAAGATGGTAAAACCTACAGCTCAGCAGAGCAGTACTACTGCTCAGTTTTGGCTAAATACCACAATAAGTTTGATATCATGCGACTTATTGAAGCAACGAACAACCCATACACCATCACGGGAAAAAAGTATGGAGATCGCCTGAGTGGATAAAAACCAATGAAAAAGTCATGGAGGACATTGTAATGGCCAAATTCACACAAAACGAAGAACTAAAAGAGAAAATCCTGAACGCACCTGGGAAAGCCTTCAGGGAATGCACGAGATGCCCCTACTGGGGCACAGGATTATTTCTTCAAGATGCAAAGGCAGGAGAAACGATCAAACCAGGATACAAAAACAAAATGGGTGAAATCCTCCAAAAGCAAGAGACAGCATCCGGGCAAACTGCCAGAAATCAAGGTAAGTGTCAAAGTGTTGAACGAAGGCCTGCCGGACGCCAGCCTGAGAACTCCCAGATATGCGACTTATGTCCACAAACTACAGAAAGGGAAATAGACAGCTCGATATGCGTACGGTGTCCATTACACACAAGCACTTGCCCTCAAAATTGCAGCCAAAGTATCAGACTGCATCATCGCGAATGGTAAGTGAAGCAAGGGGGTGCTGCAGAAATGGATAAGTACCACCTTTCTTTTCTTTCATCTTCCCGCTTTCCCTTGTCTTTACAGACTCTTAACTGTTTACATGTTTTAGTTGCAGATGTATGTAACCTTAACACACTAACTATATATATCTGGAGATCCGGCACACCTCCTACCCAGAGGAGCACACATCGTTATGGTATAGAAATTAAGAAAATGTACCCAAACTATAAATAACTTCACGTTTAGCTAACACAAACCATTTAAGCGCCCATGCATACGGCGTGACATAGTTCTCGATGCTGCCGATAACCGGTGGTAGCTACCCTGTGTTAGACGGTTAACACCACACGCCGCTAACACTGCTCCATGCATATGGGCCCTGGGGTATACCCTCAAACTCAAATACTTAGTCACCACAAATATATAAGCTATTATAATGGTAATCAGGCCACAAGGGCCCGCCGTTACAGGATGTCACATCAGTAAAGCTCTCGTCACTTTTGGAATAGCTATAACGAGAGCAGGATGTCAAAGGTCACCGCTCCGCGGGCGCCCCATGGGAGGGCGCACCGTCGGATTGGTGATACGCCACAACAGCCAGGTGGGGTAAGTATCAACACGCCCAGCGGGCGACCGGGCCTCATTACATGGGTGTTTGACATCCGCTAATCAGAGGACTACCGGACTAGAGGGAATGTTCTGGTCGGCATTACCAACACTGAACCGCTTGGCGCTTGCCGCCTATGGGCTGGCTGGATCCCCAGAGCTTGCATTGGTAGGAGCTGAGGTTCAGCGCTAAAGCTAACCATGAGGGATCTAGCAACACTAACGAGGAAACTGGTAGCAACAGACCCTGGAAACAAGTGGGCCAGGATCAGGTCCAAACCACAGTAAGGTCACTCAACTGGCACCTAAAAGAGACGAATGGTTACTTCGGGGCCCCTTGTACATTAACAATGAGAGTGAAAGAGAGCCTGCGGTTCTGGCTGGAGAACCTAGCCGACACCCATAAGGACTATGTGCTGAGACCGGTGGACTTCTATGTATACACAGACGCCTCATCCCATGGGTGGGGTTACTACGATCAAACACACCGCATACACTATGGGGAACAGTGGGATGAGATGGTCAGTGAAGCAACACACATAAATGTCTTAAAGCTGAGGGCAGTTAGGCGCATGCTGGAACACAGGGGAGACAGGCTGAGAGGACAGCATGTGAGAGTGTTCGCTGACAACACCACTATGGTAGCCTGATTGAGGAAAGGTGGATCGGCGAGGTCAAACTAATGGTTATTTCTTCCCACCTTTCAGCTGCCTATCAAGAGTATTGCGGAAGCTGCAAGACAAGCAGCCAGCAGGGGTGTTGATCGTGGTGGAGTGGCCCATGCAGCCATGGTACCCACTGTTGCGACAACTAGCGGGATTCCAAGAAACACGGTGGATCCCGGTGACTACAGGAATTCTACGGCTGGGGGAGGAACAAGGAAGGCCTTCCCACTGGAATGCAAGATGAGCCTAATAGCGGTGAAGCTCTAAAAGACATGTTTAGAGCAATGGGGATGAGCGAGGCCGCAGCGGAGATCCTGACTGCCTCCTGGGCGGATAATACCAGGAAACAGTACACGCTGGTACTGAGGAGGTGGGCCACCCACTGCAAGGCCACCGGAATCAACGTCAAGAGCCCCACACTGAACGAAGGTATAGTCTACCTGGAGGGGGCGGCACGTACAACAATCAACACGGTATGCTCCCTACTATCAGCATTCGTAACAAAAGGGGGCAAGCCATTTGGAAAACAGCCACTGGTGGGGAGACTGCTAAAAGTCATAGGAAACCTTAAGCCAGGAATCCCAAAATACGAGGTGGTATGGGATCCGACGCAGCTGCTAACACACCTGAGACGGTGGGGACCCACGCAGTCACTGGATGTTGAGAAACTGAACAAGAGGGCAGTGTGCCTGTTTCTCCCAGCAACGGGCCAGAGGCTACAGGCATTAGGGCAAATGAAGCGTGCGGACATTCAGTGGATGGAGGACAGTTGTATAGGACGGTACTCCAGGAAGCTGAAGTCAAATGACCCCGTAAAGAACCCACTCATATTAACCTTCCAAGAATACGAAGTAGGGGAACTGTGTGTGTATGGACACCTGAAGGAATACCTGGGGAGGGATGAACTCAAGGGGGTGAACCCCTCCATGTTCACAACTATGAGAAGCCCACACGGGGCAGCTTCACAGGACGCCCACCCTATCAAGAATTATTCCTCCCGAAAACGACAGCGCACCCTGATTGGACGAGAGCTCGACTGATGTGACATCCTGTAGCCGCTGGCCCCTTGTGGCCCCTTTCTTACCATAATAATCCATATTCTGTTGCATGTTAATAGCAGAATTTTATATCGTTTAATAGTCGCTCTTCCTCAAGAAGAAGCTCAGTCCGCTTTAGGCCAAACAATACAATACAGAATACAAATTTGTGATCGTCCTCGTCCGTGACTGAAAAATCGACCGCGTCTGATTAAAAAAACAATAGAACTGACACTAGGTAGCGACAAGACACGATATTCACACACATGTGCTGTGGCAATAAGCGAGTTCAGCATTGGCCGAGCGCGTGTGCGAGTCCGACTTCCGGTCGTCGCTGTAAGGATAAACAAAGCCACGTTTTGCACTGCACATATGGCAGTGAGCAATCTTCTTACAGAAAAAGTGAAATATCTCTAAAACCATACCACCTAGAAACAAATCGCCTGGTACACATATAGAAAACATTTTTAACAAGAATATTATATTAAATTGATAAGGTTAGGGTTCTGGATTTCTATTAATTTTGAATAAAACTAACGTTTCGCACTGCGCGTACCAGCAAACTCAATGGCAGTGAGCAATCTTCTTACAGAAAAAGTGAAATATCTCTAAGACCATACGACCTAGAAACAAATCGATTGGTACACATATAGAAAACATGTTTACCAAGAATATTATATTAAATTGATACGGTTAGGGTTCTGGATTTCTATTAATTTTGAATAAAACTGACGTTTCGCACTGCGCGTTCCAGCATTAGGCAGCAAAGTCAATGGCCGTGAGCAATCTTCTTACAGAAAAAGTGAAATATCTCTAAAACCACACCACCTAGAAACACATCGCTTGGTACACATATAGAAAACATGTTTACCAAAAAGATTATATTAAATTGATAAGGTTAGGGTTCTGGATTTTTATTAATTTTGAATAAAACTAACGTTTTGTACTGCGCGTAGTCATGCAGTGATGATGCACGTAGGTTTGTTTATCCCGATGACTTCCCATCAACCACCGCGCGCCCGAGATGCTGAACTCGCTTATGGTCCCACAATTGTAGTGTTCGTCGTCACCATCAGATGTTGCATGCGTTGTGAATATTGTGTATTAATAGTGACTGACTAGTTTGGTACTCCCCTAAAATTTTCAAAAGGGTCCAAACATGAAAATTATATTTTCCTTGGAAGCTCCAATGACCCAAAAGCAATATACTTTTGGAATTTTCAAAATATCCCAAAATTTGACTGACATACATGCATTTGAAAGTCACGTCTGGATACGTATCACGTCTACATCATAGACCAGAAAAGTACCAAATAAAAATAAAAACTGCCCGTCCGACGGTGATTTGTCTGATCAAAAGGACGACCGTCAACATTTTATTTTTTATTTGATCTAAAGTGACGGTCCGTGCAAGCCAGGCCGTGTCCAACGCGACTTGTTCAGATGAACACGGTAAAGGTGAGCAGTCATCCGCACCACATTGCCACACATTCTAGATAGTGTTTTATCTGGACGTATATTGTTATCTGCGAGTTCCCTGCATAGGATAGTTATCCTCATAACCCTTCTGATCTGGAGCCATATGTATGAGCAACTTTTTATCAGCTCTGGTGTTAAAAGCGGGTCCTGGGTTATCTAACGCCGGTGTTCTAGATGTGTCACGGGGTATGTATGTGTCCAAAGCATGGCGGGGTTAGTTAAATATGATCGCATTGAATAGATTTGGGCCTAATATATTGCCGCCGATGCGGCGGTGTTCTGGCAGTATGGATATCGACATCGCTGCGGCGGCGGCGGTTTGTTTAGTTTACATTCGTCGATTCGACAATATGAATTACACCGCCAATGCAGCGGCGGCGTTAATAACGGTTCGATTTTAGGGTTAACTTGATTAAATTTCACTTATTGTGTATGTAATTCTGTTAAATATGATAGCATTGAATAGATTTGGGCATGTATGAGTCCAAAGTGCAGCAGGGTTAGTTAACGTTTCAGTTTTTTAGCAACTTGGGGGGGCCCCTCTGAGCCTGTTCCCAGCGAGCGCCGCTATTTGCCAATATCGCCGCCGACACGTATTCGTCGCCGGCGTTAATTTCGCTTTGAATTTAGGGTTAATTTAATGAAATTTCATTATTTAAGTATGTAATTCTCTTAAATATGATCGCATTCAATAGATTTTGGCCTAATCAGTCCCTAACACAGCCGCGCACCAGTGAGCCATGTTATTGCTGAGCCTGTAGCCAGCGAGCACCGCTTTTTGACACTATCGCCGCCGTTTCGGCGGCCAGGAACCAGCAGCCTTAGTGGTGAGCCTGTAGCCGGCGAGCACTACTATTTGTTTAGTTTACATTCGTCGATTCGACAAAATGAATAACGCCGCCGATGTAGCGGCTACGTTAATATCGCTTCGAATTTAGGGTTAATTTAATGAAATTTCACTTATTGCATATGTAATTCTGGTAAATATGATCGCATTGAATAGATTTGGGCCTAATATATTGCCGCCGATGCGGCGGCGTTCTGGCAGTATGGATATCGATGTCGCTGCGGCGATTTGTTTACTTTACATTCGTCGATTCGACAATGTGCATAACACCGCCAATGCGGTGTTATGCGTTAATAACGGTTCGATTTTAGGGTTAATTTGATTAAATTTCACTTATTGCGTATGTAATTCTGTTAAATGTGATCGCATTGAATAGATTTGGGCCTAATGTATTGCCGCGGATGCGGCGGCGTTGGCAGTATGGATATTGACGTCACTGCGGGGGCGGCGATTTGTTTACTTTACATTCGTCGATTCGACACTATTAATATCGCCGCCAATGCGGTGGCAGCGTTAATAACGGTTCAAATTTAGGGATAAATTGATCAAATTTCACTTATTGCGTATGTAATTCTGTTAAATATGATCGCATTGAATAGATTTGGGCATAATCCGTCCCTAACATCAACATTAACCATGCTATGGCTTGGGGTTAGTGCAGGCGACTTTAAGCTCGCGGTGTTTGTCTAACGCCGACACATACATACAGAGTTTTCGCCGCTAACCCGGTAAACCCGTCGAAAACCAGCTTCGCAGCGCTAACCCCGACACATGCATATGGCCCCTGATGTCAGGGCTGGTGATGCGGATTCCGAGGGACACCAGTTTGCCAGGGACACTTCCATTCAAATGCATTGTTAACGGCTGTGAGCAAATCGTTTGGTACACATATAGAAAACATCTTTACCAAAAACATTATATTAAATTTATAAGGTTAGTGACGATGCTGTTCGATTTTGACGCATGTGCAGAAGCGATGTGTCCCTCGCAAACTGGTGTCCCTGGGAAACCGCAACACCGCCACCCCTGTAAGAGACCAAACATGGGGCATCAAATATAGTAGAGCAGGTAATAACCGTCGTTTTAAATGTAAAATTATATAGATATGAGAATTACCCTTGGCCTTGTATTTTCTCTTTGAAAACACCATTGCATGTCTAGGTACATCGAACAAATATAATTACAAAAATGTTCTCAGCTGACTCAGGTATGGAGATGAAACAACTGAGAAAAACATTCATTATTCATTGCTTCCACAAATATTAATACAGCAAAAGTCCCAATTACAGTAACACTAGAAAACCCAAAGGTTGCTCGTTGTTCGGTACCAGTCTGTGTTACTGTTAGTTACTCCCAGAGCACTGACGGGGATGGGGTGTATATTTTAGTTACCTGTCTGTGTGTTTCAGAAGGCACCAGTTTATCACCTTTCTACGGGAGCTATATCCCTACACCAGTAGATGGCTGCACTAGTGGCAACTTCTGGCGACAACTTCTGAGTACAACGAAGACTTTATAGTTGTTGGAAACAGCGCTAAGAGTTCCTTTTCGCCTTATATCCCATGTAATCACTAACTGAGTGCAATATCAGGGTGAAATATGATAATCATATAATGAAATGATATTATTATTTAAAATATAACATCCATGGTTCAATAGTTTCTCTCCAGATGGCCCCATACACTGCACAACATTTTTGTATAAACGTGCAGGTGTAGCCGAACCACGATCCAGAAGTCCGAGTTGTGTGATATACTCTCAACCCGGTTATTTCGTACTGCCAGTTTTATTTTAGCGGCAAATATTATCAGCATATACAATTGATTAATTCCCAAATATCGACAGATTAATGTCAACGAACATGCTATATTAAACGGATACCCAGTTATAAAATAATGGGTACCTGAGTGAGGTTATCTCCGCTGGTGACTGGGCGAAAATGGCGGATGACGGTGGTTTCAACAACGGTGTCCACAGTGATAATGGTAAATATTTAGGTTTATTTACCCATCATACATTTGTTTGTCTTGTTGCTAATACATGCTTTACAATTAGCATAAGCTGTTGGACATTGTAAAGTTCTAACACACTAAAGCTCTTATTATAAACGGTGTAGTTTTCTGGCGTGACGGGGCTTTGTAAGTTTGTTTTCTTCCCACGCGCCACTCACGACAAAAGCCGTGTTTACACGGGCGAGTTAAAACGCTTCATATAAAACCACTTGCCTAGATCGATTTACATTTGCCATGTAACGCGACACTGTGGCATTTTAGGGCTGAATCGATTCATATAAATCTGTAGATGTAAACCATCTTGCCAGGTAGTATAGATGAAGTGATACAGCTCAGCTGGTTCCCGGGCGGCGATAGTGTAAAATAAGCGGTGCTCGCCAGCTACAGGCTCAGCTGTAACTATTTTCTGCTACCCGGTGTGGTGGTTTCAGCGTGTTCCCGTGCTCAGACGTGTCCCTCGCTTCTGCGCATGCGTCAGAATCTAGTAAACATGGCCGTAATCGATTAACACGAACCGGGCGACTCAGGTCATCCGAATTTCAAATAGAACACGCGAGTGGAGTCGACAAATACACGTCCCGTGTGCAAAAAAAGAATAACTTAGATTAATGAAATGGAAATATAGGTAAACTGGGCCATGATACAATACTTTAAATCCTATTTTGCTGTACTTTTATCGGTTATTAAAAAAAAAGACCAAACTATCCACCCGAGCGTATTCGATTATTCAACCCGAGTTTGTAGGATGTGCGCATGCGCCAATAAGTGGCTGGGGTGACCCGAGTTGATGCGAAATCCGCGCATGCGCAGAAGCAACGGGACACGTCTGAGCACGGGAACACGCTGAAACCACCACACCGGCAGTGTTAGGGACCGATTAGGCCGAAATCTATTGAATGCGATCATATTAATATTATAAGCTGTGTTTACACGGGCAGAAAGTAAAATGATCTAGGCAAAGCGTTTTACCTGAGGCGTTTTAGTGGCTCGTTTACACGGACCCAATTTGAAAGTGTTTCGGCTGCCGGGAACCAGCCTTAGTGGTGAGTCTGTAGCCGGCGAGCACTGCTATTTGTTTAGTTTACATTCGTCGATTCACAATATGAATAACAACGCCGATGTAGCAGCTACGTTAATATCGCTTGGAATTTAGGGTTAATTTAATTAAATTTCATTATTAGAGTATGTGATTCTGTTAAATATGATCGCATTCAATAGATTTCGGCCTAATCGGTCCCTAACACTGCTGGGCACCAGTGTATAGTTACAGCTGAGCCTGTAGCCGGCGAGCACCGCTATTGTACACTATCGCCGCCCGGGAACCAGCTGAAACGTTTCCTGTAAACCACCTCCCGAGGTGGTATACGTGAAATGTTTCAGCTGAAATGTTTCAGCCCTAAAACGCCTCAGCGGCGCATTTACACGGGCAAATGTAAACCGATCTAGGCAAGTGGTTCTACCTAGGGCGTTTTAACTCGCCCGTGTAAACGCCACTTAACAGAATTACATACTCAAATAATGAAATTTACCACTAAGGCTGCTGGTCCCCGGGCGCCGATAGTGTCAAATAGCGGTGCTCGCCGGCTACAGGCTCACCACTAAGGTTGCTGGTTCCCAGTCGCAGACACAGTTTCAAATTCGTCGTGTAAACTTGCCACTACATCGCTTCATATAAATCGATTTGCCTAATTCGCTTCACAATTGCCCGTGTAAACATGGCTTTAGTCGTTAAAATTGAACAAATTGTAAACAAATAATATGGATAAGCTTAGACAAAGGATTCACCCGGTACTACTAGAAGTACCGGGTGAATCTTTTATCTAGGATAAGCTATGCTTAGGACCGACCCCCCGATATAAATACAGCAAAGTATTTTATGATTGTTCGTGTAGTTTTTTACTCCACTCGCGGTGTTCGATTTGAAATTCTAGCAATTCGGGTGATCCGAGTCTCGGTCGTGATAATCGAATACGGCCGTCGTTTGCGAGGAATAAACTATTAATATTTCATTTGTGCATCCATTTTTATTTGTCTTTATTTCTTTTAATTTTGAATAAAATCTAAGTTTTGAACTGCGCATATCCGCAAATTCTATGGCAGCGGGCATTTGTTTTGATATATTATTAAAGTTGCATGGTCCGATCGCGATTTAATTTTTGTCTTATTTTTTAGTTAACTATATCAAATTGATCGTTATGACCTACTAATCATTAGTCTGGAGTCATTTTGATGAAAAATGGCTAGTTTTGAAGTAATTTGAGCTGAAAGAACCCAAAATACTTTTGACAAGCTTGCCAAAAGTCCTGTAGCTATGGCCACTATTGACATCTCGCGATGACCACGTGATGTAGAATGACCTAAATAAAAAATAGCCTGGTCACCTAGCATTTTCTAGTGATGGTGCCACGGCACCATCATTTGTTTGTTGGCATGTGATGTGATGTGATGTGATGTGTTGGCTACTGATGTAAGTCGTTGTAGGTCATGGGATTTGAACCCATGTGTTCGAACCATGTTTTAGAGCTGCATGGTCTGAAGAAGCTTTTTTTTTTTTAAACAAACCACATACTTACATGTGGTCTCATATTTCCAACTCAGATAGGACAATGTTAGACTGAAAATCTGAAAATACCTAGTTGTTTTGTGTGTATGTTTTTTGTACATCAGTTGATTAAAGTTGCATGGTCTGAGGGTTGTACATCAGTTGATTGAGGAGGGGGGTTTTCAATTACAGACAATTGGTATTTCTCATTCCACTGCTCCTTGTCCTATCCTACTAATGCCATACCCCAGGTTAGGTAGCAACAAGAATCAATTTTTAAGTCATTTAAGTCAATTTCTAAGTCAATTTTTAAGTAATTTAAGTCATCCCATGACCTACCAAAAAGGGAAGTGGGCATTTAATGCATTTGGCCACCACTTCTACTTTAAAGTTAGTTTGAATTCTGTTCTGCCAGCTATTTTCTATATTTACAGATGCACAAATACATCAATAATAAATCAATATGTGTACCCAATTTGATTAATTCTATCTTTGGAATTAACTATGGACTAGTTATTAATGATGTAAATTCAAGAACCACAATTAAATATGTATTATATTAAAAATATATATATTTGTTTGTTGTTGTTTTATGTCCTAGCAACATCTAAGGTCATATCAGGATGGGTACTGACTTGTGACAGTGCACACTCATGGCGATTTTATAGTGCTGCCCCACTGGAAAACCAGGCCACCAGCACCATGACCTGATATCCCACTCAGTCACATTATCCTGACACTAAGCCAACCAGTCCTTGCCCTATCCTAATAATGCCGAACGCCAGGCTAGGCAGCAACAAGTATCAATTTTTAAGTCATTGGTTTGACTCGACCAGGGCTCGAACCCACGGCCCCATGATCTACCAACACAGAAGACGGACACTCTAACTCATTCGGCCATCCCGTTTGGTCTAAAAATATATATATATTACCAAATGATTCTGATATTTGTAATGTTGAATATACTGCCGTATATGGTATAAATTTGTATGGTAATATTATATTGAATGATATTATATTGAACAGCCAATGTATGCAGTCAAATGTACACACAAAAATATAACCACAATAAATAATATAACATCTATGACATGTAAGACAACTTAAACAAAGCATTTATGAAAACAAAAGAAATGCACTCAGTTAGCTTAATGTGTCGTTTCTTTATATTTGCAAGTGTTGTGTTAATTCTTTGTTTGACCATAACTGTGTGTCGTTATTTTTGTACTGTTATTCTAGTATGTCATTTGCCTGATTATCAACTGTATTGTTTCCAAATTATAATATACATAACTATTACACCACCCTTATTCAGATGTGTAATGATTATTTAATACAAACTTCCATGCAATCACTGTATCCAACCATAAGACTGCCGCACAGTTTTGGAACGTTACCTGACGAAACAAAACGTCATGATTTGACAATTTTGTTTAAAGTTGCACAATCCAATGCAACTATAACATTTTAAAATAAGACAGTGTATTTGTAACACAAATCAGTATATTTTGGTAGCACACTCAGGTTACTCTAACAAAATTGTTGCAAATTTGCTGTCAAATAAAGTTGAGTTAATTGTTTTTGTTTTGAAAAGTTGATGATTCATGGGACTATGCAGCTTTAACAAAGCATTCTTCAACTTGTTACTTTGTTGTAATTACTGAAATGGTCTAGTCTTCTGTCTAGACATTAATGATGGAACATCAAGATTTTGGCAACATTTTTAAAGTTGCACAGTCTAATAGAACCATAACATTCCCAAATCCAAATGTCACAATCGACATACTACATTTTGGTGTGCAGTCTTTGATCTTTCTTTATTTTATATTTTAAAGTTGCCATGAGTGTGCACTGTCACAAGTCGGTACCCATCCTGATATGACCTTAGATGTTGCTAGGACATAAAACAACAACAAACAAATATATATATTTTTAATATAATACATATTTAATTGTGGTTCTTGAATTTACATCATTAATAACTAGTCCATAGTTAATTCCAAAGATAGAATTAATCATATTTGGTACACATATTGATTTATTATTGATGTATTTGTGCATCTGTAAATATAAAAAAATAGCTGGCAGAACAGAATTCAAACTAACTATGAAGTAGAAGTGGTGGCCAAATGCATTGAATGCCCACTTCCCTTTTTGGTAGGTCATGGGATGACTTAAATTACTTAAAAATTGACTTAGAAATTGACATAAATGACTTAAAAATTGATTCTTGTTGCTACCTAACCTGGGTTTGGCATTATTAGGATCGGACAAGGAGCAATACCAATTGTCTGTAATTGAAAATCCCCCTCCTTAATCAACTGATGTACAACCCCCCCCCCCCTCCCCCCCTGACACAAACACAAAGGAAAACCCCAAAATACCCAGGGTACCATAGGATTTTCAGTTCATCTGAGTTGGAAACATATGATCAAATGTAAGTATATGCTTTGGCATTAAAAAGAAATTATGCTTCATAAGACAATGCAACTTTAAAACGGTTCAGGCTATGGTGCCATCAAACTTCCAGTAGGAGATCCTGGAACCTGACTAGGTTACATATGGTACTTGGAATGAGAGCTTGGCTAATGAGGCCACGAGATTGACCTAATTGCTTAATGAGTGTTCCTGCATAATGGCTGCTTCAAGTAGGTGTCCAAGGGGATGAGGTAATAAATTCACTGATTATTCTGAATAGGCTGGCCCCAATCCTTAGCTAATGCACTAGTATCTAAGTTGGATGTATAGAATTAAATTTAGATAAGTGTTTTGCTTTTGAAAAAAATACGTTTCATCGGACCATGCAACTTTAACCAATAGCTGACCCCAAATACCGTCAAGTGGGCCTATGGACTTAATGCCTTGACTGCTCCGCTGCGGAGGAACGCGTACACTGGTCCCAGTGACATCATCACACCATATATAGAAGATTTGTAGTGAGGGACCAGTGTAGTTGTTCCGCGACTTGGCTTGGGCTACTGTGTGGCTGGACATCATTAAGGCGTTAGGCCAATCGCTGTCGTCCACCCTATTTGCTGCGTAGTGAAGTTTGATGATCTATTTCCGTTTCCGTTTGCTGGAATTTGATTATTTTGTTATTCAACACGAAATACAAATGGCGGCGCCCATAGAGGCCTATTTCCGTTTCCGGTTGTTGGATTTTGGTGAAATCCTCTATGTGGGTATTGTTTATGTATATATATATGCGTGTTAGTCCAAGCCTCCCCGTGGGTGGGTCGGTATTAATATTGCAATTGTGCATTCATGTTTATGATAAATTGTTCTTTATTTCTTTTAATTTTGAATAAAATACAAGTTTTGCACTACGCGTATCGGGAAATTCTATGGCAGCTTGCATTTGTTTTGATATATTATTAACCAATCGCTGACCCCGAATACAGTCAATTGGGCCTATGGACTTAATGCCTTAACAGCCTCGCTGCAGAGTAGCATGGAGGAACACATACACTGGTCCCGGTGACGTCATCGGACCATATATGGAAGATTTGTAGGGAGGGACCAGTGTAGTTGTTCCTTGATTCAGTGTGCGCTACTCTGTGGCAGTGCATTGTCAATGCATCAAGCCCATATGCTATTATTAACGAATCACTGTCATCCACTCTGTGTGCTGCGTATCAAAGCTCGACGAGCGATTTCCGTTTGCTGGATTTTGATTATTCTGTTATTCAACACGAGTACAAATGGCGGCGCCCATAGAGTGCTATTTCCGTTTCCGTTTGCTGGATTTTGGCGATTTCATTTCCCACCTCTATGAGTACAGGTATTGTTTATGTATATATATATGTATGCGTGTTAGCCCTTAGCCTCTCCGTGGGTGGGTCGGTATTATATGTGATATAACATAAGTCATGAAACCAAAAAGTACATGTCTGAATAATACCTTTGAACCGTTCGTATAAATGATGCGTTTGTATCACTGCTTGGTCAGTTAGGGCAGGAATATAAGTAATCTTGTTGACAACATTTGAGTGGTATTGAGAGAGTGTGTGTGCAGTCAGCTGGCTGCCATCTTGGATAACCATGTTGTGAATGCATGCAGATGCAGTAAAACAGAGGTTTCTTGTGTTATGGGAGGTTCTGGGCAGTTTACCTCCAATGTGTTTACTTACACTTACAGCACTTTAGCAACAACTTCTGAAGCCAAACTGCTCAAAACGGGGAAAAATAAAGTAACAAATCGGTAAATAACCACAGTGTAGGCAGTTGCAAGGCTTCTGTATGTCATCCAATATGGCCACCGAAAGTTGCCTCGTGACGTCATTACATCCCCTCTATTAGAGTGTAGGACAAAAGATAGGTTTTGAATCCTTGCCATGCCCATCCCCATGGGCCTCAAGGATACTTTCACAGTAAAGTAGAGATCACTAGCTAGTTATCCATTTCAAACCTCCATTTTAGAAAATGGAGGTTTGAAAACTTTGGAACGATTACATTTGATTAAAAAAATAATAATTACATAGAAAAATCTCAAATGGAACCAGAGATGTAAATTTGTAAAAGATTGTATCAAGGACGGTTAATGAAAATCACATAATTTGCCATGTTTGATGTCAAATTGCTTAGCAAATATTTATTTGTAGGGTCTGAACAAAATTGAGATTATAATTTGTACTAGAATTAGTAGAAATAATAAGTTAAAAAAAATTATTATGTGATTAAAATGTAATTTGCCTTCAGCAGGGCCTCAAACAAAATGTGTGTCAAAGTAAGGGCAATTTTTTTGTTTTTTAATTGATAACTCAGGGACTAATATACCAATTTACCTGTATTATATATATTTGTGATCAGAGTGACAAGATCTTTCTACCATTTGCAAATTAACTTCACAAAAAGGGAAAAAAAATCAGTTTGGAGCACCTAATAACATGCAAGACAAAGCGGGATGGCTGAATGAGGTGTGCATCCGTCTTACGTTTTGGTAGATCGTGATTCGAACCCATGGGTTCAAACCCTGGTCGAGTCAAACCAATGACTTAAAAATTGATACTTGTCGCTTCCTAGCTAGGCGCTCGGCATTATTACTATATTAGGTCATGTTGCTGGCGGCCCTGTCTCCCAGTGGGGCAGCACTATCACGTTGCCATGAGTGCACCCTGACACAAGTCGGTACCCGTCCTGATATGACCTTAGATGTTGCCAGAACGTAAAACTCCAACAACCAACAACAATGGCCTGCGTCATGTAAATATCAACAACACATGGCAAACCAATCGGAATGCTGCATGTCTAATAAATCAAGCACGTCACTTTGCACTGCAGAAAAATTAACATATCTTGAAAATCGCACCATATAGGTACAGCATCGTCGGTTTGCACACAGAGACAACCTGTTTATCAATTTGTTGATCATGATTTTATAAGAAGGCCATTTGCAATTTAGCAGGGCTGACCACTCAAATGTTGGACTAATAGAGATAGCATGGCTGATGCAATTTTAAATAACTCAAGATTAGTCTAGTGTATCTGAAATATGTTATTTATCCTAACAGATTTTGGGGGTGGTCGCCACTCTGGAAGCGACTCAGAAGCTGGATCGGTAGCAGGCAGTAATGGAACTGGTTTGTATATATGTTTTTATATTGATACCCTGTCTTTGTTTAGACTGCTCTGCCAAACAGGCATTGCTTTACCCGGAGTATTTTCTTTGACATAAGCAAATATACTTATCATTCTTCTAAATGCATTGTTTTTCCTCGTATTATTTCAATATACAATTTCTTAATGTTCTCGCAGAATAAGTACCTACTAGTGCACGATAACTCTGGATGACCATAGTTAGGTCCCAAGTCCTGATAATAACCTCATGTGTTGATATAGAGTAGTCTCAATTACTCAATTGATTCTCAAAAAGGGAGTCAATATTTCATGAAGTCATGAAATTATGCTCTATGGACACATTGACCAGTGACATCATTGACCAGTGCATTATTGTGACATCACTCACTTCGGAATGGTCTAAATAGAGCAGACAGATGCTGTTTTATGTAGAAATCAGTGTGAATTATCATAATGTCAAAGCTGTCAAGCCCACTGAATTTCAGCTCACACTGTTTTTGTCACTGTGCCTGTCCAATGATTCAAAACCATTGTAAATAAATAAATAAATAAATAAAACCGTCAGAAGCATAATCATAGAACTTCTAATTCTATGCCACGACAAACAATGGTGGACCTACTGTTACAGAAATACTGTTTTAATGCAGTGTTTTTGTTTATCATTTTAGAGCATCAAAAATCATTTAGAAAAATCTTTTCTTAGACAAACACACTGGTGAATTTCAGTTTGTTGTTTCTGACAGCCTATGTATTTTCGAATAACAGAACTTGACCAAAGCCCAACCAGGCATTGCTACAGAGTTAATATTTAAATACAGACACCCAACTACTCGGGAAAGAATTCCGTAGTACTTGTGGTGCTAATAGGTTAATCCACTGTCTTTGTTTTATCCTTTTGTAGCTGCAAACACATGTACAAAATGAATTACTCGTTAAAGCAATATAGTGATGAATTTTAAATACCAGGTCTTTAGATCTATGTAGCTGGTCTATACAGCCAGATCAGGAAACATCTATTTTTGACAGCCTGGTAAGTTGGCAAACGTACTGAATTAGTGAATGTAGTGAATCTCAGTCCAGCATGAATAAAGGAATAACAAATAAAGATAATAAATAGGTCTAAATAAATAAACACAGAACACTAACCATAACTCATGTATTAATACTCTTAGCTAGGCTTTGGCTTACTTTGTTATTTCTACCAACTATGAAATGTGTGAGAAATCCTTGATCTAAACAAAACCACTCAACATATCTATACTGTTTCTGTTTATATCATACAGGAAGTAGACGGGGCTCAGTATCAGGTGCCGGGAGCGTTCATTCTGGGTCAGTGGGCAGCAACCCAGCAAGCCCTGCAGCACACAGTGGATCTGGCAGTCCTCCTGGCAGCCCACATAGTGTTGGCTCAGGCAGCCACAGAAGTCGCTCAGCCAGTCCTGCAGGAAGCTTTCAAAGTGCTGGAAGTCCTCATTCGGCCGTCTCTGGGAGTCCTGTTGGGTCTCCGCGTAGTGGCTCACCGGCCTCTGCACGAAGCAGGTCGGCTTCACCAGCCTCTGAAGCAGGCAGCTACCGAAGTGCAGCGCATGTTGGCAGTCCTCATAGTGGGCCGGGCACCCCTGGAGACCCCGGCACACCTGGTTCACCTCACAGTGTAGCAACACCACGCAGTGGCGCTGAAACTCCCCACAGTGGTGGGGGAACTCCTCACAGTGGTGGTGGCTCTCCACATAGTGGTGCAGAGTCTCACCACGGTAATGGTTCTCCCCACAGTGGTGGTGGCTCTCCGCATAGTGGTGCCGGGTCTCCCCATACTGGGGCTGGGTCTCTTCACAGTGGTGTTGGCTCCCCTTATATTGGTGATGGTTCTCGCCACAGTGGTGTTGGCTCTCCTCGTAGGGGTGCTAGGTCTCCCCACAGTGCTGCTGGGTCTCCCCAGAGTAGGGGGTCTAGGTCTCCCCACAGTGGTGTTGGTTCTCCTCGTAGTGGTGCTAGGTCTCCCCACAGTGCTGCTGGGTCTCCCCAGAGTAGGGGGTCTAGGTCTCCCCACAGTGGTGTTGGTTCTCCTCGTAGTGGTGCTAGGTCTCCCCACAGTGCTGCTGGGTCTCCCCAAAGTAGGGGGTCTAGGTCTCCCCACAATGGTGTTGGGTCTCCACACTCTCCACACAGTGGTGCTGGGTCTCCACACAGTGGTGCTGGGTCTCCACGCAGTGGTGCTGGGTCTCCACACAGTGGTGCTGTGTCTCCACACAGTGGTGCTGTGTCTCCACACAGTGGTGCTGGGTCTCCACACAGTGGTGCTGGGTCTCCTCAAACTGGCGTTGGCTCTCCACGCAGTGGTTCACCTGCACATCAAGGTGCTGGGTCTCCCAGAAGTGTGGTGAGATCTCCTAGAAGTGGGGTAGGGTCTCCACGAAGTGGTGTCAGATCCCCTAGAAGTGGTACTGGATCTCCACGAAGTGTATCACCCCGAAGTGGTTATGTGTCACCCCGAAGTGGTGTTGGATCACCCCGAAGTGATGCCAGGTCTCCCCGAAGTGGTGCCGGATCTCCACGAAGTGGTGCTGCATCTCTCAGAAGTGGTGCTGCATCTCCCAGACGTGGTGCTGCATCTCCACGAAGTGGCGCTGCATCTCCACGAAGTGGCGCTGCATCTCCAAGAAGTGGTGCTGCATCTCCCAGAAGTGGTGGTGCTGCATCTCCCAGAAGTGGTGCTGCATCTCCGCGGAGTGGTGTTGGATCTCCCCGAAGTGACGCCGGATCTCCACGCAGTGGTGCTGGATCGCCACGTAGTGTCAGAAGTGGATCTCGATCCAAAAGTCACTCCAGGTCTAGAAGTAGGTCACGGTCCAGGTCTGGGAGTCGCTCAAGATCAGGAAGCCCCAGCAAGGTTGACAAAGTTTCTGGTAAGTGATCGTCTACTTTTATCATAGGTTTCTTCTAAGAAATATTACGGTGATTCTATCATGATGAACGTGGTATTAACGGGAGTTATAATTTAGAATAAGTGTTTTTGTACATATATTGTGATATAAGTAATATGATAAATGAGTCTTTTCATGGTAAATGGAGTCACTGTACATTCTTGTATATAATGATCAATAAAAGTTAGCAAAACAATAGAGGCTAATTTCTGAATAGAACTGGTATTCTTACACTTTGGAGAGATAGATGAGATGAAATGAGGGCATAATGGTGGCGTAGTAAACAAACAACCCAACATGTTCTCTCCAAGTCTGTCATAAGGAGTTTATTTCATCGTATGCATACTTAAATTAGACATTAGCCATAATCAAGGTGTGTTGCTTCACTAATATAATTTGAACAACATGAATAATTTTAAATGATCCAATTCTTCAAACAAAGGGATGCAAAAGATCTAATCAACCTGCCATTTCATTTATAATAAGAATATGTAGTTTAGTAAGTCATATACAGTATAAACCCGTTAAACCAAACTTGAAGGGACCCTAGAAATTTGTTTGGATTAACCGATCATTGGTTAAACCGAGCTTTGGCTTCGACTTTGACTTGGCAGGGAGTGAGTTGTGGGGTGGGAGATTGGGGATGGGTGGGAAATGGGGTGGGGTTTCGGGGGTAGGAGGTGCCTGGAAGATAGGGGCACGTGGGAGATGGTGGTGGGGTAGGATTTGGTGGTGGGAGATAGGGTTCATGGCAGATGTGGGTGGGTGGGAGATGGGGTGGGGGGAGATGGGGGTGGGGGTGGGGGTGGGGTGCGAGGGAGGGGTCTCAGATGACCTTATAACCACATGAAAGTTTGGTTTAACTTGGGGTCCGACAATTTTGTTTGGATTAACCAATAATTTGGATTAACAGATAATTTGGATTAACCGACTGGTTTAACCAACTTTTTTATATGATAAATGGTAGTATTTGGACAGACTGCCCAAATAAGTTTGGATTAACCGATCGTTTGCTTTAACCCAGCTTGGTTTAACGGGGTTATACTGTAATAATGATTTGTGTATTTTTAGTTCACAGTGGAAAGGCTGGCAGTGACAGTGACTCCGAAGCAGAAATTGGTCGCAAGAAGAAGCGGCGCATCATGGAAAGCGACGATGATGACGATGTTGATCCCAAACCTGCCAAGTCCGGCAGTGCAGCAGGCAGTGGTATGTCTATAACGGTTACTTCTTGAACAGTTTTGAATACCTCTGTTGAACGCTGCGATTTATGATTAAAATAATCAGTCTTCAGTCGCATGTGCTTTTTAGTGAGCAGAGAGTGAAAATAAGGACAGGTTGAAGCTGCATAGTCCGATGAAAGCATCAATTTTTCAGAACTAAAGCAATTATCTAGATTTGATCCTACATATCTAACTTGCACTTATTAAGCATTTTTTGCTGAATATAAGGGAATACGCAATCAATTTAATAGAACTTGTTACTTCAGAAGCCTTATGACGTGCTTGTTAAAAATATATAATTTTGCATGTTTGCACTTCAAATATATCAAATTTAGCCATTTAAATTGAACATGACTTCTACATAGCAACATGATTAATAAGTGCTCGTATATCTCAGTTGGATACCTAAGATCACATCTCAGGGATGAAAGATCTCCGCGATTTCGCGGATTTCCGGGATTTTTCAATCCTGCAGCACGATTAACATATAGACTCTACTGTTTTACGCTGCAGCACCATCAGCGTATACTAATATGCAGCACTATCAGCGTATACTACTAATACATGCTTCAAACGGGGCAGCACTATCAGCGTATACCAATATATATGATACCCAACTTCCGGGAATTTTCCGCGATTCCCTGACAATGCTAAACCTATGGGAGAATATCAGCATTTCCGCTTTTTTTCCCGGAGACCACTTTCATCCCTGCATCTAGATAAGTGTTTTGATTTTGAAGATTTGCTGCTTTCATCGGACTATGCACCTTTAATAAAACATGTTACTGCTGGAGCTTATCGTTTAAAATTAAAGTAAAGTAGATTGTCACAATCAACCTAATATATTTATCTTTGTGTTATTTTCTTTAATTCAATCTGGTCTCTTCGATAGTTTATCTTATTAAATGTTAACATTTCCATATGTAAAGTTATTGTGATTACATAAGGAGAGCAGATGTAAGTGCGTATGGCTTTAATGTTATAGATGTATTTTATTTTAGTTTAAATATAAAATATCTCTTAAGATATTCAGCCAGAAATGGCATTATTGGCGATTTGAAGAGGAACAATTAATTTTAAATGTCAAATTCAAGGCAAGTGTAAGAATGTTCAAATTAGACACCAACGATAAGAAACCCTTGTTGTCAAGTAAAATCAAAAGGTTAGAGTGAATATCCTTAAATTATCTACTTTTGTTTATCCACTACTGATTTTCTAGGCTATGAGTCTGTATCACAATATTACAGGGCCTCGTATTCCCAGGTGGTCAACCATCCAAGTACCGATGAAGCCCAATCCTGCTTGCATTCGGTAATCAGATGAGAACTGGTGTTTCCTCTGTGATATTTGTCAGTAATATGTCCTGTGGTGCATTGTTATATATATCTTACGGTGTGCAAAATGATTTCATTCAAGTTGAACTTCTTCGCAGATGTGGAAATGACTGCGGATGCCCTGTTTGGAGATGCAGACGACATCAGCTCTGACTCTGATGTCGAAGCAGTGGCCAAGCCGTCCCAGGAATCTGATGGGGACGGAGAGGACAATGTTCGACGAGGCGAAGACGAGGAAAAGGTAGCTATTACAGATGTAACTGTATGGGGGTCTTGGGCATAAGTCTTATTTTTTTTCAAATATGTGTGGTTAGGTAGAAAAATAATATGCATTTGCTGGAGTGAAACAAATTTGTCTTCCGCTTCCCCCCGTCCGGTACATTTTTTTGAATATATCCTCTGGGAATGCTGTGTAAAGACAAAACAAATATTGCCACAATTTTGGCAATGCACATAACTTCTTTCCATAGAATCCACTTTATTTTCCTTCCTCTCCCCTCCCCCTCCCCTGCCCTCCCCTCCCCTCCCCTCCCCTCCCTCTCCCCTCCCCTCCCACCTCCCCTCCCCCTTCCCTAACCTCTCCCCTCCCCTCCCCTCCCCTCCCCTCCCATCCCCTCCCCTCCCATCCCCATCCCTTTTCATGAAAAGAATATTTACAACATTTGCTACAAATAGGCTCAGTTCCATAAAACTGATCTGACCTATCTGATACAAAAGAAAACAAAAGTTCTATTCCATGATGTGCGCTTCATCCGTCTGCCAGGAGGTCCCGGAGGAGGTGCCTGAGACCAGGATCGAGGTGGAGATCCCCAAGATTAACACCGCGCTTGGCCAAAACGTGCATTTCGTGAAGCTTCCCAACTTCCTGTCGGTTGAGACTCGGCCCTTTGATGAGGCAACTTACGAGGATGAGATTGATGAGGATGAGGTACAGGACGAGGAGGGCAGAACCCGCATGAAGCTCAAGGTGAGTGATGAGAGAGAAATTTTGCGAAGAATCGAATGAGTGCCGGGTTTCCGATACACTGCTGAGATGGTTATGGCATTGTGGACAAAGCCTGCATTGAAGTTGTGTAGGTGATTGGTTCGGTCTTTCTGCAAAAAAAAAAAAAATCTAGTAAGGTTGGCGATTATAATCTACTTTGCTGCTTTTATTTGTCCTTTTCAAGTAACCAAGTGATAAAGTAATATCTTTACCAGAATTACGCACGGGTGTAATATTGATATATTCAATTTGTGCGTGTACCATTTTTGACCCGAGGGAGTTATTTATATTGTATACTGACATGACGCGGTGTTGCTTTCCTAGTAGATTGATATTGACTCATTAACCCCCATTCACATTACACTTGTGACCACTTTACAACCACCTTGCGGCTGGTCGCCGACTGGTGACTGACCGGTCGCCGACTATTTCCAACTATTTTGGTCGCAAGGAGATTGCAGCTGCTACATCAAAAACCTCCTTGCGACTATAACTATTTAAATCGCTTGCGATCAGTCACTGAACGCTCGGCAACTGGTCGCCGCCCACTCGACCACCATAGCACCGTTGCGACTGTTCGCCGAGCACAAGTGGTCACAAAGTGGTCGCAAGTGTACGCAAGCCATAGTGTGACTGAGGTCTTAAATATCTCAGTAAGGTCCTACATGGTTTGTTACATATATTGTATGCCAACATTGATCCCGTGGTGCTTCCCTGGTAGATTGATATCGATTCATTAAATACCTCAGTCGGGTCCTACATGGTTTGTTACGTATATTGTATGCTAACATTGATCCCATGGTTTTTCCCTGGTAGGTTGATATTGATTCATTAAATACCTCAGTCGGGTCCTACATGGTTTGTTACATATATTGTATGCTAACATTGATCCCATGGTTTTTCCCTGGTAGGTTGATTCATTAAATACCTCAGTCGGGTCCTACATGGTTTGTTACGTATATTGTATGCTAACATTGATCCCATGGTGCTTCCTTGGTAGGTTGATATTGATTCATTAAATACCTCAGTCGGGTCCTACATGGTTTGTTACGTATATTGTTTGCTGACATTGATCCCATGGTGCTTCCTTGGTAGGTTGATATTGATTCATTAAATACCTCATTTTGGTCCTACATGGTTTGTTACATATATTGTTTGCTGATATTGATCCCGTGGTGCTTCCTTGCTAGGTTGAGAACACAATCCGATGGCGGAACCTGAAGGATGAGGAGGGTGCCGACATCATGGATGAGGACGGCCAGCCCATGCGGCAGAGCAACTCGCGCATTGTGCGCTGGTCCGACGGAAGGTGCGTGCACACCGGTTCAAAGTCGCCCCTACCTGCGCTTATCGCATATTTCGTGACAGTTCACAATTTCCAAGTAAAAATATCGATATATAATTGCTAAATTTATATAACATAAATGTATTCGGGTTTTTGCTCTTTTAATTATGTGGCTGATTTTGTTGCATATTACTCGGCAAGTCTAAATTATTCCAACATCTGTTCTGATTTTGTTGCTCACTACCGATCACCGTGTATTATTTGTGAATATAGAGACGTTTTTGTGGTTGTTAGAAAGCAGGATATTCGTCGCATTAGTGTATTAATGAGGAGTTGTCAAGTTAGTTATTCAAAGCTGGCTTTCCAGGGTACACATTGTATCACCGATGAATTTACTACCACTAATTTAGTTTTTCTTAGATCAAAATATTATTATTATTTTATTGCCAGGATTGTTGATGTTTTTGTTATTTATAGTCATGGTTTAGGCAGAGAGAATTCAAATTGCAGAAAGGTAGTATTCCTCATTTCGCTGCTCCATGACGTATCCTAGTGTTGGTAAGTAGTAAAGGAAGAAGGTAGCGACAAGTATAAGTCTTTGATCTGGCCCAGTCTGAAATCGAACCCATGAACTCCCGCATTCTTAATATTAGTTGCATAGTCCGATGACTTGAACTTTTCACTTATTGTTTAGATAAATATATAAGGTTGACAATTATAACGTACTATTCATTAGTCTTGGGTAACTTTGATAACAAATTGCTAACTTTGGAGCAATTTAAAGTGAAAGAACCCAAAATAATCTCGACAAGCTTGCCAGAACTCGTGTAGCTATCTATGACGCGAATCTTCATCTCGTGATGGCCACGTGCTGTAGGTTGATCTCCTAAAGGAGGTAAGCTCCTGGAGCCTGTCAAAGCTATCACTGCCTAATGGCTTTCTCAAAGTAAGTGGCCAAGAGCATGGTATCATAAATTCACTGATTATTCTTTCCATGCTGTCGCAACTTATTAGTTAATGCACCAGTATACAAGTTGGATATATTGGATCAAATGTAGGTAGGTGTTTTACTTTTGAAAAAAATCTGTTTCATTGAACCATGCAACTTAAAAATAATTGTTCTGTGACACGGTAATAAATAAATAAAATAATTATTAAAAACAAGAATAAATGACACGTTAGCCACTCATTTCAAGGTAGGACAGTAACCTTTTTTCCCACTTGCCCAAACGGGCAAGTGACTGAATTTTCTACTTTCCCGAGTGGCAAAACTACTTGCCCAAGCCCAAGTCAGCCAATTGAAACTGAAATCATCAGATCAGATCAGAAAAATAACGACTTGCCCATTTGGGCCGGTCACCGAGAACTTCACCTGCCTGACTCAGTAAACTGGGTGCCACGGGCAACCGGGCAGTCCTTATTGCCCAGGAGCGGGATGTAGCTCAGGCAGTAAGGTGTCCACCTATGATGGTGTGGGTCATCCGATCGATCCTGCTAAAGCCCCAGTCACACATACCCGGATCAGGGGCTGGACGAGCCCCGGACCGCCATCCGGGGTGGTCCGGGGCGATCCGTGGGTCGTCCGTGGTGACCCCCCCCCCCCACCCCCCCTGATCTGGCCTGATCCATGGCTCGTCCGGCACCATCCGGGCTCAGCCCCGGATGTTTTAAAATGTTTAAAACATCCGGGGCGGTCCAGGGGATTTTGCGATCCGGGCTCAATCTGGCATGATCCGGGGGTGGTCCAGGTAATTCGGGGGTGGTCCGGGGTGGACCGGGGGTGGTCCGGGGTCATTTTGAGCCACGGTTTAACCCGGACCATCCCCGGACTATCCAGGACTACCCCTGGCCTAGCCACGGACCACTCCCGGACTGTCCGGGGGTGATCCGCGGTAGTCCAGGGATGGTCCGGGGCAGTCCGGGGGGTGGTCCGGCCTCTTCCGGGTTAGTCAGGGGCGTCCGGGCTCGTCCAGGGCCATTCCGGGGGTGGTCCGGCCTTTGGTCCGGGGCTTGTCCGGGAAGGTGTGACTGCGAGGCAAAAACCGACGAAAACAATGATTTTATCCGGGGCGGTCCGGGACAGTCCGGGCCGTTGGTCCGTGGGTGGTCCGGCTCAAAATCCGGGGCTCGTCCGGCTATGTGTGACTGGGGCTTTAGTGGACACATTTGCAGTTTAGCCTATTTTCGGTTCCAACCAGTGGTCCACAACTGGTTCATCAAAGGCTGTGGTATGTGCTGTCCTGTCTGTGGGAAAGTGCATATAAAAGACCCCTTGCTGCTTATCGGAAAGAGTAGCCTATGTGGCAGCAGCGGGTTTCCTCTAAAGAAAGGTCAGAATGACCATATGCTTGACATCCAATAGCCGATGATAAAAATCAATGTGCTCTAGAGGCGTCGTTAAATACAACAACTTTTTCCTTATTCCCCCTCCTGCTCTTACCCCACAGTTTATCACTTCACCTCGGCAAGGAAGTGTTCGATATGCACACAATGCTGCTGCAAGGCGACTTCAACCACCTCTTCATCCGGCAGGGCACCGGGCTGCAGGGCCAGGCCATATTCAAGACGAAGCTCTCCTTCAGACCGCACTCGACCGACTCGTTCACTCACCGCAAGATGACCATGTCGCTGGCTGACCGGTCTCAGAAGACGCAGAAGATCCGGATGTTACCCATAGCTGGCAAGGATCCTGAGTCGAAGCGGTCAGAGATGATCAAGGTCTGTGATTGGTTGCTACAGCCTTTATGGGGTTTTATTATTTTGCGGTTGGCCATGCATTTGGCTTTAATTATAGATTTCTTCATGTGGTTTCTTCGTAATGCAGAGTAGAAAGATAACCGCGCTTTCGCTTTTCCAAGACCAAAAAAAAACACACAAAAAAACAATCGATCGCGTCATAGGTTTATCATTGCCTGAGAGTGACGGGAAAATGTACCGGAAGTAAGATTTTTTTAGGTTTTCATTTTTTTTTGTCTAGGCAAATTTCATCAAGTATGTAGTAAATGTGTATGTTCTGTAAATTTCAGGGATGAAAGATCTCCGCGATTTCGCGGATTTCCAGGATTTTTCCTGCAGGGAATCAGTGTACACGTACTAATACATTGTTAAATGCCGCACTATCAGCGTGTCACAGCACGTCACAGCACGTCACAGCACGATCAGCGTATATTAATAGATGCTTCAAATGCCGCAGCACTATTGGCATATTCCAATATGTATGATACCTGACTTCCAGGATTTTTCCGCGATTCACTGACAATGCTAAGCCTGTGGGGGAATTTCTGTGTTTCCGCTTTTTTTGCCAGAGGCCACATTCATCCCTGTGTAATAAGTGGAATATTAACTTAATTAGAGGAAAATCCTTAGGTGGACATAGAACTATTAGAAGCAATACAATAATATAATAATAATAATGAAGTAGTTTCCTTCCACACCTTTATACTCGCATAATACGTTATGCATCACATATCTATATAATTGGAATGTATACATATAATTGGAACCAGACGGGATGGCCGATTGAGTTAAAGTGTCCGTATACCGTGTTGGTAGACCATGGGTTTGTGGGTTCGAACCCTGGTCGAGTCAAACCAATGACTTAAAAATTGATACTTGTCGCTTCCTAGCCAAGCGCTCGGCATTATTAGGATAGGGCAAGGACTGGTTGGCTCAGTGTCAGGATAATGTGACTGATATCAGGTCATGGTGCTGGCGGTCTGGTCTCCCAGTGGGGCAGCACTATAAAGTCGCCATGAGTGCGCACTGTCACAAGTCGGTACCCATCCTGATATGACCTTAGATGTTGCTAGGACGTAAAACAACACAAACATAATTGGTATATTACTTTAATGCGGCAAACCTTCTTTAAGGAAAAAAAAAGAGGGTTGGGGCGGAAGGGAAAGAATGTAATATTAAAATATATACACGGGACTAACTGGAAGCCTGTTGGGTTTAGAAAGAGGAGGAGCGCCTGAAGGCCTCGATCCGGCGGGAGAGCCAGCAGCGGCGGGTGCGGGAGCGGGCCCACCAGCGGGGCATGACTTCCAACTACCTGGAGGGCGGCGGCGGCGAGTATGAGGAGGGCGAGGATGACGCAGACATCTCTATTGCCGCCATCAAGAAGAAGTTCAAGTCAGGCCAACAACGGCCGAAGCACAGTAAGTGCAGTGAGCAGACGGGGCGAGGCCAGTGTCGCGGTATCGATATAATGACAAAATGACCAGGAATTTGAGGATGATCTCTTGGAATAGTTTTAAATTTTAGAAATGCTCTGAATGGGCGGGAGATTTTAGGATGTCTCTAGGAAAGGCCTTGTCTTTCTTTGAAAGTGCTCTCTGAAAAGATCAGGAAAGTTGATCAAAAACGTTGAAAAGTCAATGAATTTTGCCGAAGTATGTTGTCAGAATGAGAATAGCATTTGGACTATTGTGTTATTTTGTAAACTTTACAAAACTGTCCATTTTTCTTTTTTACTTGCTTGTTTTTAAATTTCACTCAGCAATTTAATGACCGATTATTAAAGCTGCATAGTCCGATGAAATATCAAATTTTCAAAACCAAACCAATTATCTAGATTTGGTTTGACATATCTAACTTAGATACTGATGCACTTATTAAGTATTTCTTTCTGCTCAGAAGGCAATACTGAGTAAATTTAACAGAACCTGTTACTGCAGAAGTCTATGGTGTCAGAGTTTTGGCAAGCCTGCCAAAACTAATTTTCCATGTTTGCACTAAAAATATCTCAAAAGTTTACCATTTAAAATATAAGTAACTTTGAACTAATGATCGATCTAATATATTTATCTCAGAAAAAAATACAGAAATTCAAAACCATTGCACTCTGTAACTTTAACTAGTCTAGGACAAGTAAATCAAAATGATTATAACAAAATGAATTTCTTTCTTGAATGGACCCTAAATGACCTTGGCTTCTGAAATGCTGAGGTAACCCTGGATACCGTATTTGCTTGTCGCGACTGTAATTACTTTGATTGGTGCACACAACTAGCATACTCTTTTAAGGAAAAGGAACCATCGGCATGGTGGATCCAGCCACATCCTGTGTTTCCCTTTGTATTCCATTTCGATTATTTTTATCCGTTGTCATTTCGCCCGGTCTGATCTGCACTTTCTGTGACCTTTGCAGTCGGGCCCAATATATACAGCTCTGATAGTGAGGAAGTTTCAGACGCCGACGAGGAGGCTCGACAAACAAAGCGACTCAACAAGGCAAAGAAGCTCGACGAGTCGGATGAGGTCAGTGTTTCCTCTGTCTCTTTCCCTCCTCTCCCTCCCTTTCCCTCCTCTCCCCCCCCCCCCCCTCCCCCCTCCTTCCCCTTCCTCCCCTTCCCCCTTCCCCTCCCCCCTTCCTCTCCCCCTTCCCCTTTCCCCTTCCCCTTCCCCTTTCCCCTCCCCCTTTCCCCTTCCCCTTCCCCTTTCCCCTCCCCGTTTCCCCTCCCCCTTCCCGTTTCCCCTACCCCCTCCCCCTCCTCCCCCTTCCCCTTCTCCTTCCCCTTCCCCTCCCCCTCCTCCCCCATTCCCCTTCGCCTTCGCCTTCGCCTTCCCCTCCACTTTCCCATTCCCATTCCCCTCCCCCTCCCCCTCCCCTCCCCTCGCCTCCCCCCCTCGCTTCGCCTCGCCTCCCCCCCCCCTCGCTTCGCCTCCCCCTCCCTCCCCTCCCCTCCCTCCCTCCCCTCCCCTCCCTCCCCTCCCCTCCCTCCCTCCCCTCCCCTCCCTCCCCTCCCCTCCCCTCCCCTCCCCTCCCCTCCCCTCCCCCCTCCCCTCCCCTCCCTCCCTCCCCTCCCCTCCCCTCCCCTCCCCAATAATATTTTGCTGCTCATATCTACGTGTCAATGTTGAACCGTCATTGGTTAAATTACAGAAAACTCAATATCTTCTTAACACAGGATTCCGGGGGTGGTTCACCAAGATCTCGACGCTCCAGATCCCGATCCCGGTCCGGGTCACGATCCCGGTCCAGGTCCAGGTCCAGATCCAGATCTAGATCCAGGTCCGGGTCCCGCTCAGGCTCTGTGTCTGGTTCAGGTTCAGGGTCCAGGTCGGGGTCCGGGTCTGGGTCGAGCTCAGGCGGGGATTCCGGCGGAGAGTCCGGCGGGGAGGCGGGCGGCGGGCACAAGTCGCCCGCCAGGAAGCGCTCCGGTGGCAGCGGCTCAGACAGCGGACCAGAAGTGGATGTACCAAAGAAGAAGGCCAGGATTACAAGTGACAATGAAGAAGACTAGTGAGGTGGCCTCGCAACTTGATGCTATTATTAGCCCTACTACTGTACAGTCTGCATGTGACATAATTTTTAAGCGCATGGTGTCATTCTATAATAGAAAGATTCCACATGTAGGCATGTGTAATATTGCGAGTGAATTCAGATGAGCTGAAGTCAAAGGTGTTGAATTCAATGTTCACCCATGAGGACTATTGTGATGCCTGCAAGGATGTGCTATTGTGTTTTGGGTAGTTTTTTTTGTGATGCCTGCAAGGGTGTGCAATTGTGTCTTTGGTGGGTTTTTTTTTATTGCACATATACATAGTATATCTTTGGCTATTTACTAGGGACATATATTCTGGTGACTTCATTTGGTAGTAGTGTTATTCGACTGAATAGAAAGCACCCTTGTATCAAGGTAACACATGTGCAATGAAGTGTGAGGAGATGGTTAATCTGTTAAAGATCATTGATTATCACAAAATATGATTGTTAATAGTTATGCGGTGGGTGGGGCGGGAGGTATAGTTGGAGCATGGAAAGAAACCCAAGAATTCAAATAAAAACCAAAAGAAAGTACGAGTGTTATTTGTATATAGATAATGTAGGCCGTCCTGATATGACCTTAGATGTTGCTAGGACGTAAAACAACAAACAAACAAAAGATAATGTAGGTAAAACCTGAACAATTTACTGTTATACTTATAGATGTATGAGAGAGAGTGCCTGCGTAAGAAACATAAGGATGAGAATGAGCGTTTGTGTTGTGAGTATGAATATAAACAAATAAAAGTTATAATAACTGCTGTCTTGAGTTATAATCTTTAAAAGAATCTTAATTTTGATGAAGTATTTGAGGCATATAATTTGTATGTATTTTGATTGAAACGCATGGAGTCTAATTTATTGTTCAGCTTATCAGCATTATAGAACAAACAAAAATCCCCCGTCCCCCCTCCCCATAATTGGTCTTCCTCATTCCACTGCTTTCTCTGTCATAGAATGCCCAGTTTTTAATATTTGTAATATAAGTGAAAAAATATTCGGTGTTATATAAGGGGAAAAGGTATATTTTCTTACTGGAAATAGTACTTTTAAGGCCCTTGAATTGCATAAGCTTTTTTGTGGGGTGATGCCCCTCTGGGCCCCAAATAGAACTCTGGACTGCCTTTTTTGCCCATTGCTAATCACATCCCCCCTAAATACTGAACGCCAGGCTAGGTCCTAACAAGTACCAATTAAGTGTAATTAATCTAATTAGAACCCCCCGTCCTGATATGACCTTAGATGTTGACAGGATGTAACACTCCAACAACCAATCTAATCACTGGAAAGGATGGAAAAAAATATACTACAGCTCAATAATGGCAAAATACCATGAGAAACATGACATAGTGAGAATGATAGACAACACTGAAAATCCATATACGATACAGACAATGGCAAAGAAGATATGGAGAACACAGGAGTGGTGACAAACTAATGAAATCGTGCTGGAGGACATCGTCGGCGCAAAATTCACACAAAATGAAAGCCTAAAGGAGAAACTAATAAATGCTCCAGGTAACGCATTCAGGGAATGTACAAAATGCCCATACTGGGGCTCAGGTCTATACCTGGACAGTGCCAGTGAAGGCGAAACAATAATACAAAAATAAAATGGGGAACATCCTCTAAAAGATAAAGGAAAGCCTGCGCAAGGAAGCAAATACAAATAAATAAACGAGCAAAAACAAATATGTCATAAGAAAACAAGTAGTATGGAAAGAGCGGCACAGTATGGCATTGGCATGATGGATGGTATACACTACAATGAGGAATATGCCAGTTATGTCAGTGCGAGGCTGTCAAAAAGCATCGCGGAGAACTAGAAAGAGCACCAGGGCTCCAAAACATAAGTATCACAAACTTTGATAAGTTTCACTAACCAAACCCTAAATCATAAGTATAATCAGGTACAACTAAGACATGCTGCAATGTTCATGCCTTCCTCCATGCACACAGGTAAATATAAAAGTAGCAGAGGTATGTATGACTATCTATTAAAGGGGTCTTGTGTGCTGTATGCACCAGCACATACGCCCCAAATCCATCAATCACTAAGCTAAAATCAAATCAAAACAAAATTAAAAACTTGTGAAATCAAGCAGCCACTATCCTAAAAATATTATTTAAAGTAAGTAAAATAAATATGGTAGAAGAGATTGAATGCAAACTGGGAAGGGGCACACACTTCGCCCACCTAAACTGCCAGAGCGCATCCAATAAAATAGACATAATAAAAATGCATCTTAAAAAAGACAATCTAGATGTACTCACATTATCAGAGGCATGGTTCACTGACAAACACCAAAACAACACCCTCAATATATATGGATAGAGGCTTGTACATAATGACAGACAACACATTAATGCAATGAACCAAACAAAGAAGGGTGGAGGTGTTGCCATTTACTGCAAAGCCACCAAAAACCTAGACACTGAAAGGCTAAAACCAACAAATCTCTCAAATGAGCACGTAGAACTTATATGGTGCCTAATAAAAAACGAAAAACAAGCAAATGTAGCCATAGCGAGCCTCAATAGGCCACTGTCAGGTGAAATTGAAGTATTCCTTGAAGAACTAGAAAAGAGCATAAACACTGTAAAATGAATCAACAAATGCAGAAATCTTTGTGCTAGGGGACTTCAATGTGAATTACAGCAGCAATGAAAAAAATTAACTAATGCTGCAAACCACCATCAAAATCTTAGGCCTGCAGCATTTCATCACTGAAAGTACAATGCTAAGCAACAATAGCACAACAATAGACCTGATACTATCCAACTCAAACCATGCCACAAAATGGGGCACCAGAAACTGGGATTTCAGCGACCACAAACTAGTATATGTAACCAGGAAATTCTCAAAAGCACAATTCACTATAAATACAAAATGGGCAGTTCCCTAAAAAACTACTCAGAAGATACATTAAAAAATCATCTGAACCAAAACATAAACAACATCACACAAAACAGATATGATGTTGATATCTATTGGGACAACATCATCACAGAAATAAGAAAAGCAACTGATGAGATGTGCCCCATAAAGAAAATATAAATACCAACAAAAAAAAACCCTTGGGTAGAGGAAGACCTGCTAACTGAGTAACACTCATCACAACCAAAAGTAAACTGAGTGATAAAGCAAAGCGCACATAAACAATAGAAGACAAACTGGCCTACCATATCGCCAGAAACAACTCTCGAAGCTGTGAGAACAGCAAAAAAGAATGACATAATATAGCAGGACAAAGACTGGGGAAGCAACGCAAACAAATTCTGGAAAAATGTAAACCTATTATTCCCAAAAAATAACAAAGAAGAGCATACAAACATCCAAGATAATGAAGGGTCAATGCTCACAGACAAAGATGCAGCAACTGAACACACACTTTGCCACAATAGGGCAAAAGCTGTCAGAAATATTTATAAAAAGATGGGAAAACAGATCAGGAACTGTGCAGAACAAAATCCCCACCTGCAAAACAGATATGATAGAAGTAAAAAAATTAATAAATGAAATAGACACAAATAAGCCAAGTGGAATAGATGAGATACCAACCAAAATACTGAAAGAGACACTCCAAGCCATCCCGGCCACTATAGTAGACCTATTCAGCATCTCCTTTGAGCAGGGGCGTTTTATCTCAGCCTAGAAAATGGCAACTATCACCCCTATTCACAAAAGTGGAGACAAACAAAGTGTTACATAGACACATAAATGAACACCTGGAAAAAACCGATATACTAAACGAAAGACAAGGAGGCTTCAGGAAACTGCACTCCACATCAAAAACAATAGCTAACCTAACAAATGACATACTGGCATCAATGAACCAAAAACAATTAGTTGGAGCAGCCTTCATTGACTTCAGGAAAGCACTTGACACAGTAGACCATAAAATACTATTGAAAAAACTAAAAACCATGGGCATAAAATCCAACACTATGGATTGGATAAAATGCTACCTCAGCAACAGGCAACAGAAAACAAAAATAAACAATACACTATTAGACAACCAGCCTGTCACATGTGGTGTACCTCAATGGTCAGTGCTAGGGCCACTACTCTTTATAATCTATATAAACGATCTAGAAAAATGGTTGCAAACTGAATGCCTCCAACTATATGCAGATGACACAGTCATATACGGAAATGGCACCACAGAAGAGGAGGTAATAACTAAATTAAATAAACTCCTACTAAAGCTAGATGAGTGGTATGAGTCAACAAAATAACCACCAACACAAGCAAATCAAAACAGTTCTCTTCTTGCATAAACAAATGCCAGAAAGAAAACTACACTGTAAGTTAGAGACCAAAAATTAGAAAACGTAGACCATTACAAATACCTAGGCCTTGAGTTGGACAGCCAACTAAACTACAACCTATGTATAAATAAAATTATCCCGAAAATAAACCACAAACTGTGGCTATTTGTAAAGCTAAGAGACTACATGACACAAGAAATGTCAATAAAAATCTTCAAGGGCATGGTGCTCCCCTATTTTGACTATGGAGACGTAAACTACATGGGTGTGAGAAAAGAACTACTAAAAAAACTGCAAATACTGCAGAACAGAGCCCTAAAAATCTGTCTAAGAGTAGACAAGCTGCACTCCACCTATGACATACACAAAAGAACCAAAGTGAAATTACTAGAAAATAGGAGAATAATTGATTTGAAAATATTAGCATATAGCTATAGTCAAAACAATAAACTCCTAACAAACCACAAAGGGCTACTAGAGCAAATAATGCGCCACTACTAAAGCAGACCAGAAGCCAAATAAAAGCTCATGAGAGAATCCCGCTGGAAATGGCTGCCAAGGTGTGGAATGCCCAAACAGTAAAGGAACAACAAATTCCTGACTTAAAATCTTACAAAAAATATCTGTGCAAAATAAGGATAGGAAACCCCCACTAAGCTGCACAGCAAAGGGGCATGTGATATGTCACGGCCCACCAGCGGGACGCTCAATGGAAGGTAACCATGCCAAAAGTAGCCAGATAACACACCACACAGCTATGTACAAGCCTATGATATGTAAATAGGAGTAGGCTAGTCTAGTAATAAGAGTAGAAAAAAATAAAATACATATATGCCAAGAAAATCCAAAAAAACTAACATAGGCTACTAACCATACCAACCAATTATCTATCTGCTACTTAAATACAGGCAATCAAATACCTTATCAGCAGCTACTGTGTGGTAAGATAACACCAACACTCCAACTGGCCAGCATTGTCAACAAGCCTGGGTACTCTCTGGACAGTATCCTCAATTAAAAAAAAAAACATTCTCTGCATATCAGAGTTGCATAATCCTACAAGCCTGGGTACCCGGGTATGCTGTGGACAGCCTCAATAAGAAAAAAAAAATCTGATTTATCATTTGATTTATTCCGGTGCACTAATCTAATTAGAAACTTGATTCTGATTTATCATTTGATTTATTCTGGTGCATCGTCGCAGTGGACCTGTATGGCTGAACCAGGGCAATCTACCAAAGCAAATCAGAAATTTCTAAGACATTTGTCACAAGGAACATTTCAATTATAAATAGCTGTTGTTAACAATACCGTAAAAGTTGCAAATATCTATAAGAGTCGCATATATAGGCCTATGTGCCACCTTATCAGTGACGATGCAAATTATAAGGCATTTTTTAGTTGCATAGCCCGATGAACGCATAGACTTGTTAAACCCAAGACCCTTATCTAGATTTCATCCTATATATTCAACTTAGACACTGGTGAACTTATTAAACTCTTTTTTTTTGCAGCCAAGAAGGGTATACTAAACAAATTTAATAGAACTTGTTATTGATGTGGCCTATGGTGTCAGAACTGTTACATGCATACCCAAATGATTCCCCCTCCCCATATTTTCTCCAAAGTTAACCATTTATCATAAGTTACTTCAAACTAAACTGAGGTCGATTATACTAATCAACCTAATATATTTATATAGAAAAAAGAATGAATCCACTGAGAAATAATGGCCCAACTTTGAGCATATTCTGACAATTTAACTGGTAAAGTGGATTAGTTGCATGAGAAATAACCCAGATGTTAGAAGATAGCATTGAAATTGAGTAGATTATCTTGATATTGCCGCATTGACAAATATTTGCCAGAGCAGCCACGATAACACTTACTGTAAATGTTAGCCTATTCCCTGTAAGTCTTTTTATGTGCAGAGAATTAATGCTGGATTTTCATACCCCTATTGCATACAACTCGAAGTCTTGCTTTGAGCATTTAAATATATATATTTATATATATATATATATATATATATGTATATATACATGTATACATACACACATGATCCTATATATGTATGTATCATGAATTGAATTGCCTACCAAGGGTACATTTTCTGGACAATTGTAATCCTATATGGGGAAGAAAACGAATGAATAAAAGAGAAGATTTCTGGTAGTCTTTGTGTTACATTTAAGATAATGGTTATCAGTAGTTAGTCCCGCTTCACATGTCCCTGTTTGTGCGTCTGTGTGCATTGTGTTGAAATAATGCCCAGTTCCACACACTCGGACGCTTACCACAGAGGCATGGCAGGAACACGATCTTCTCTGTCACTGTCAGCCATCTTGGTCTGTCTACTGGCCACAGCGTTCGGACGAGCCACCATTGAGGTATGGTATGCGCATGATGTCATAAGTAGCAAGGAGTTATTGCCTGATATGAGGCTTAAAACCCTAGTGGACTATAAACAGTGCATTGGTTTGAGATGTGTCCGAGTTTGGTCAGCGTTCCAGATGTCCTTTTGACTAAAGCCAAACTATTAGGGTGATGAGTTTATCAAAGGAATTTATATTTAAGACTTTATAGCCATTCTGTGTAGTAGAAAATGTTGTTTAAATGCATTTTTAGCAAATAAGCAGCATACACAAAGGTGATATTGGATTAGACAGCGTTATATAAGTTTGATCGGATTAGGGAGGTAATCAGATATTGCATTGGATGCTGCCAATATATATATGTTATCAACATTCTTTATCTATTAAATAATAAGCTACATATCGAATCAACCATTCACAGCCCATGTGTAATATTCTGTTGTAGAGCCTTGACTCTAGTTACTCTTAATTTAAAAGCAGATATATATAATAAGCTTAAAGCTTCGGGTATCTCAGTTTAGGCTATTAACAAATTCTGTCTGAAATCTATGCTATAATAACCTTTAAAGTATATTAGAAGACTTGAAAGTGATAATGAATTCAACAGTAAATACTATTAACTAAGAAAGTGGAGTATGGCTATAATTAGAACATAGACTGCAAAATTGCTTTTACATAACGTACAAAGGGTCATATTGTAAGAATAATTCATAGGAATAAGATCAAACAAAAATATATCAATGGTGTTAAACTATACAAAACATTCATGTTGGTCTTTATTTCATGTTGTCTAGAGAGATCTGTCATATTTTGCAGAAGTGTATTAGGATATTCACTAATAAACTAGGTAGAACAAATTAGGGGAGTACAATGTACTCCTATGGTTGTTATATGAGAAAGTTTTATATCCACAGGACGGCAGCACCAGTCAGAACCCAGAATATGGAGGTGAGTACCAGCGTTTGCCAAGGGACAATAAGGAGCTAATACCTCAAGACCAGCAATCTTCCTACGGTTGTAATATTGTATCTAATGGGTCACTTCCGAGTTCTTTGAGATATGCAAAATATATAAAGCTTCTGCTATTATTAGCTTTTTGTGCTATTATTTGGAATGTTTTCACTTTGTGTTTTCATGCCACAAAAATAGTAGGGCCTACACAGTTTCTAAGAATGACCCATATATGATCATGTACATGTGATTCTATCAACCTCATTGAAACTAAAACAAAAGTAGGAAACAGTTTCTGAGAATGACCCATATACGAGATGTCCATGTGATTTTGTCAACCTCATTGAAACTAAAACTCTACTTAATTGCAGAGGACTGGGAAGGCGACATATTGCTCACCCAGGAGCAAACGGAACTAGACCTAAACAATGTAAGCAAGACATAGCAAAACTCTTCAATTCCTAGCAACTTACCTCATTACAGCGACACATCCATTAACATTATATACATGTATCATCAATCAATGGGTGCCGTCTTCTTGAAGAAGGTTGGCTGCAATGGACCTCCATCTCTTCCTGTCATTCGTTCCTCTCACGCATTCCGCATAGCTCATTGCTGTCCACTCAGTGATGTTGTCCATCCATGTTGTTCTCCTTCTCCCTCTTGGTCTTTTCCCTTCTATCTTCCCTTCCAGTATTCTTCTCTTTGATTCCTGGTGTCGTATCAGGTGGCCAAAGTATTTAATTTGTCTGTTTTTGATCGTTTGTATTATCTGTCTCTTTATTTTCATTCTTGTTAGGACCTCCACGTTGCTTATCATTGCTGTCCATGGAATTTTTAACATTCTTCTGTATTGCCACATTTCAAATGCCTCGAGCTTTGTTGTTATTGCTTTCTTCAAAGTCCATGTCTCGCAGCAATATAAAAGTGTAGACCACACATAGCATTTTAGCATATATATGTGTGTATATATATATACATATATATATAAATACATACAGTAAAACCTCTCTATACCGACCCCTCCAGAGATCGACTACTCCCCTATATAGATCGCTTTATTTGGGTCCCAATAATACCATTGTAAGGATATTCTAACTCTCTACACCGACCACTTCCCTAAATGGACCACTTAAAGTCGGCCCCATGGTCGATCGATTTAGAGAGCTTTTACTGTATATGCATAAGTGTGTATAGTGTAAATATGTAGTTATGTATATAATGAATACATGTATATATTTATATATATATGTATATATATATATGTATATGTATACATATATATGTGTATATATGTATATGTATGTATACATATATATGTATATAAAGGTCACTGCGACAGAAAGGTAACAAACATGAGTTGGGCTGAGTACTATTTTTATTAGTCTCTGGCAGGACTGATAAATATGCCCACCAACAAAAATCGAAATTCAGTGAGAAGTGAGTCCAATATGGCGCTGTACAGGTGGCACCCCATAGGCGCGCGTGCCGAAGGAGGTTGGCGCGCGACTCCAACTCAACAAATAACAAGTACGGACAATAATAAATACAATTAAACCTATATGTGAGCTCCGTTATTTATATAATTATAATGTTATTATAATGCACATAAAGGTCACTGCGACAGAAAGGTAACAAACATGAGTTGGGCTGAGTACTATTTTTATTAGTCTCTGGCAGGACTGATAAATATGCCCAAAACCTACCAGGTCCCCAACCCAACTCAAACAATTTCATCCGCTAACCTTGCCGCCACCCTCATGTCATTCATTATCCTTGTAGTCAGTGGTGTTTTTAAATACTCAAACACTGCATTACTACTCCAGTCTCCTCTCGTACGTATCTCCTCTAACGAGGCACCACACATTGACAAGTACGTGCATCCCCCTCTTCGTAAAGAGTGCGATGACAATAATTCAACATCCAAACCAACTCGACTCCCAAATATTTTGAGTGTCGACTGGTAAATTTCATAAGATAACGGGAAATTCCCTCCCTTATTATCCGGCAACAAAAACGCCCAATCATCACCTGCGGCTGGCCTATCCTCAAAATGTTTTTCAGTCCAATGGGCTGCACATAGCTCCAAGTCTGCACAACGAGCTATAGGAATGATTAAAGATCTTCCTGCGAACTGAATTGTCTTCGAATTACGAACCTTCAAAATCATCCCCCATGGGTACATTTTAAAGTCCTTCCTACGGAGCATGGCCCTTGAATGAGTCACATTCGACTTCCTCAACAATCCCCTGAAGCTACAGAGGACAGCCGCCCGCCAAGCAATATGACCCGAACTAGTCGATAACTGAGAAAAAATACTCTTCAACATATTTGGCAATAATGGCATGGCCTGTTTAGGTGTATCTCCAAGCTCCCTCCGAATCCCTCACAACGTAGAAGAAATTATAAAGTCCGAATAATCAATAGCTACCGCTCCATTTCTTTTAAGAAAATAATTTAGTCCACTTAAATAATTAATAATCGAGGAATACTTCAACGTCCTAGCCAACCAGGTCGCATATAAAGCCACCTGTGACGAGTCGCATGGGATGGGGGAGTGTGTTGCGGAAAATTCCTCCACAAAAGTCAGATATTTTTTCCCCTGCACCTCCCTAGCCGTCACAGAGTTAGGAGCGTAGGAGTTTAGTTGGAATGCCCTCTGCTCATCTCTAAGTTTATCGATCCCTGTAAAGAGAATGGCCGTTCAAAAATAATACCACAGCATAGACATTTATCACAATCTGCTTTATGTATGACATCCTGCATATAACGATCATTCAATCTACTCAATGCATCTGTTATAATATTCGACTCACTTGCAATGTGCACTGCGGTAAATACAAAATTATATTTTATGGATAACCAAAATAGTCTTCTTACATAATGCATTATTAGCTTGCATTTCGACCTTCCTGTCACTAACGCTGACTGTACCGTGGCACTATCCGTCACCATAACTACCGAGTCCCCTTGCCATCCGGGTGCCCATCTCTCCACCGCTGCATATACCGCCCACATTTCTTGTATATTAATATGGGCATCTAACACTTTACTCTCAGGTTGGTCATAGTGGTGACCCACCACCTCCTGTAACTTCCTATCGACTTGCTTGTCATAACATCCAACCAACCAGTCAATATCGTGCATAGCCCCATATCCCCACTTGCTCGAATCACTATAAACTGACTTTACTGTCGAAAACTTTCCCATCATCAAGGCCTTCCCATTGAATTCCTTGGCAAAGCAACTCCACCAATTTATATCTTCTCTGAATGCCGAATTCAGCCTGACTTTATAATATGGACGAGCTACCGTATTTATTAAGTCGTATACTCGACGAGAAAAAGTTCGCCCACCGCGCACTACTTTGGCGCAGTGGGCTAACAATCCCGCCAACCTCTCAAGGTTCTTTCTGGTTTCCTTCGTTTTCCCTTTAAAGGTTTCCAAAGTAGCACTTAATTTATCCAACTTATCTTTAGGAAGTGTTAACTCCAACTTTACAGAATCAACCATTATACCTAAAAATCTAATCTTCGTATTCGGACTAATTAACTTCTTATAACTTATGTCGAATCCTAATCTTCGAAGAAGACTAATCAATTTATTCTGCAAAATTACAGTATCATTGTAAGTCGAACCGATGACACAAAAATCATCAAGATAATTCACTATACGACTCACTCCCTCTCTAATTGCACATCTCCCTATGGAATCTGAGACTTTCGAAAAAACAAAGGGGCTTGATGATAATCCCATACAAAGCCTATTATCCAAAAGGTATATGGGCCCCCTTCCATCTCCAAAATCCCAAATTAGGCCCTGCCTAGATCTATCTACCGGATGGATAGGAATAGCGCGATATGCATCTTTTAAATCTACAGTAGCCAAATAGTCTCCTTGTTCTATATTATCTATCACATCATCGACACTCTTATAATTAAACTTCAAAGCTACCTTCTCCGTGTAATTATTAATAGATTTATCTTTTGGCCTACTGCAGTCGACTATTCCTCGCCCTCCAATCTCTTTAGGGATGCAAAAAATATTGTGAACGCATTGAGGTGTTCTTTCCGTTAAACTAATTATCTCCCGGTTCAACTCCAACAACTTTTGCGTAATAATGTCTCTGTAAAGCGTGTTACCGATCTTTTTAAAAATAGGTTCATAATCCACTGTACAGTCGATATTTGTAACGTGGAAGCCAAAAACTATCCCCCACAAAATATAAACCCAGTCAGGATCGGTATCACCCCTTATAAACATCTCACAAATGAACCGACATGGCCTAAGTTGCATCCGATTACCTGCTATATAATGCATACATGTGCACCTACCATCTCCACAGTCACCATCAACACGAATTACGACTGGACTACTATGGGGATATTCTTTAATATAGAAGTCCCAACAATTATATTCTCCCCTTATTGTTTTAACATATAACATGTCATTTTCGTTAATACTCTCATGATTAATCCAACATTGCCATATTCTGCTGACTTGACTATTTAATTGAGAAACCTCAGAATTAACAGCAGAACTTTCATTTATTTGCTTATTTATTCTACTTTGACCTACTGCCTGGGTATCACTAGTACATGCAACTTTATTTAGTATGACATTGGGATTATTATCGTTAACTTGGCTCACACCTTCTGGCTCTATTTGCACACAATTAGAGCCAGAATTTATATAATTATAATGTTATTATAATGCACATATTTGTATATATAATGTAAATGTATATATGTATGTAAATATATATATGTATATATGTTGTAAACGTATATATGTATACATATGGTTTGTATGTGTGTAACATATTAAATTATTAGCAGAGATCGTAACATGTGTACGCTTAATTGGGGGTTCTCCTTCCACGGCTCCCACGTAGGGGTCACTTATGTAATCACAATTTCATATATATACTTGCATAATTGTCTAGAAAACAGAACACATATATATTAAATACATAACTTACATCTCAATATTCCTGATATGACCTTAGATGTTGCTAGGACGTAAAACAACAACAAACAAACAACAAACAAACCGGTTTACAATGGTGAACTTCGTCGTATTTTAGTTTAAAATTATTTACACAGGGTATGAATTATAGTATAATACGGGTAAGGTCATACAATAAATAGCAAAATTTAGCTATGTGTGAATACATCGTGTTATAATTAGTAGATACACTTAGGTCTACTACTATTTTATTTACTACTATTTTCCCCATTGTAGCAAAACACACGCTTTATTATTTTGATGGCACAGTGTTCAATGCGTGCCCTGCCTACATATCTAGCAGCCCCCCGCCCCCCCCCCCCCGTCCCGCACCCTTATTTGTTTTACATCTGATTGCAGGTGAGTCCGTTGAACGCCATCTGGGACAAATCTAGGAAATGGAAAGGGTCAACTGTATACTACGAGGTCCACGAAGACTATGGTAAGTATCGCTTGTGCCATTGTGTGTGGATTTCATTTCATCACATATATAATGCATTCTGTGCAAATAACCACGATTTTTATAAAGACTGGAAGTCCAATTCTTCAGCACTAAAGAAACACACCGTCCATACCCATTTGGACCAATTAGAGAAATACATCTACCGAAAAATACCCCCCCCCCCAAAAAAAAGAAACAACCACTTATTTAAAAATGTATATATCCCAATTCAATCAATTCAATTATTTTATTTTAACTCTCTGCAAGGTATGTTTACAATAAACTGAGGTGATACAATAAATGCATACAAATTCCTTACAGACAGAAAGGATCCCAGAAAAGCGATGCTTATCTAGCCGGTCTCCATGATGTGAATGAACAAGTGATGACAATAACAAATTATTAAACTTAAGCTACATTTTTAACTGATGATTATGATGAGATACTGATGCATCTCTTCACAGTTAGTAAAAGACAAAGTAATGATAGGAATATTATATGGATATTGTTATCATGGATTCATGTACTTACATGCAGTATCAGTAGTTATTTTGCATGTATGTTAATAGGGGTATTATATAAATTCTTTACTGGTAATCGATTTAGTATGCATTGAGATAGCTTATCTTTAGTTTTTTACAGAAGTTTTTCAAAGTTTGAAGGTTTCTAATCTCTACTGGTATTGAGTTCCAGATATTGGTTCCTTGGTTTTCAGTTGTTATTTTGCCATATTTGTTTCTAGTGTGTTTGTGATGTATGTTATTTATCTGTCGTGTGTTATGGGAATGGACCTGATTGTTTTCTTTGAAGAGATTATCAAATATTTCAGGGAGGAGGCCATTATTTTGCTTGTAAACAAATTTTGCAATGTATATTTTATAAATGTCAGTTACCATAAGTAAGTCCAGGTCTTTATGAAGTGATTTAGTTGGGGTAAGATAGTCTTTGCTATACAGTATTTTCAAGGCTATGTTTTGTTGTGTCTGTACCTTTTTTAGGGTTGATGATTTGGCTCTCCCATACATATCTGCTTAAAACCCAGCCTACTTCAGGAGATCACAAAGTAATTATGGAAATTAACAGTGTATTAAGAAAGAAAAGTCAAATTTAAAAGGACTCTGCAAATAAGTTTGTTGGTTGGGGTTTTACATCCTGGAAACATCTAAGGTCTTATCAGGATGGGTACAACTTAATAGCGCTGTCCCACTGGGAGACCAGGCTGCCGGCACCACGATCCAGTTTCCCACTCAGTCACATTATCCTGACACTGAGCTAACTACTCATGGCCTCTCCTAGTAATCCCGATCATTATGCTAGGTAGCCACAAGTATCAAATTTGTAAGTCATTGGTTTAACTCGGCTGGGTTTCAAACTCCTAACCTTCTGCACGGGAAGCCTGCGTTCTACCAATTCGGCGACCGCGTCCGGTGCCCCCAAAGAAAGGGTATTTAGATATTTAGGGTCGGGCTCCGACATAGGTTTATAATTATAAATTCATGAATGTTGTTATCTTCTAAACACTTAACAACCAGACGACGAATTGATGCACCTCCTGTCTATGGCAATCATCGATCTGGTCGAGTCGGTCAAGGTGGACAACCAGTTCTGTATCAAAATTCTACCCCGACAAAGAGAGAAGAACTATGTCTTCATCAAGGATGGCGGGTGAGTGAGTAGGATATATATATATATATATATATATATATATATATATATATATACATATGTCTGTGTGTGTATGTGTCTGCGCGCGCGTGTGTACCGTTTTGACCAACAACCCTCAGGTCCCCAGTGAGGCGCCCTGCTGACTTGGCACCTAATGGTTTGACCTTACAACACCAATCATATGCCTGACATACACCAATCGACATTACTCTACAATACATATACTACAATATCCGCTACACCTATGCACCGATATATCACTATATATCGGTGCATAGGTGCATGTATATATAGTGTATATAGCTATACACTATATATACATGCATATATGTGTATATAAAAACTTCCGAGCGAGTGTAGTGTCAAGCCCCGACCCCCCAGTAATGGGGGGTAGGAGAGGAGGCACTACAGAGCTTATTACAGGCCATAAGGGGATTATCACTATCCATATATATATATATACATATTTAGTAAAATGATCTTGTATGACCAATATAACTAAATTGTTCCGGTTAATGAGTTTGAAGCCGGTCACGACACCAGTTTAACCGTTCAGCTATTCCGCGCCCACCTAAGGCGAGCCTACGTGTTAAGTTATGTAATTATTTCCATGTGAATTTCTGGGGGCCTGCCGCAGACCGTCACCGCCTCTCGTCCCATCTGCAGGTAGACCATCGCCGTCGTTGTCATTCCCGGGCTAAGGGCGGACAGCCAGAGTATCATATAAATAGGGTTCTTTGTCCATCCTCGCATTTATTATACCAAAGCAATTACTTGTTATTTCAACTCACTGGCTATCCTCCCAGCCATTTGGTGTGTATTATTATATTCGAATTAATCCAGAACTAAGCAGACGCTCCCTGTGTCTCTGCTACTGTCACTGATAATCAGCCTAAGTTAATGTTTTATTTTCAGCCAAATAGCACTATGTTAAATCTGTTCATATTTCTGTTATTATCTCCCCGCAGATGGGTTAATCGGCTGCATAAGGCCTATTAGGATTAAGGTCCTTAATTACATATAAAACAATCAAATATCAAGTTATCCATAGCGGTTAATCTACAAGAAGACTGGAGAATAGTCAAGAATGCAAGGAACGTTCCAATTTACCTTTCCAAGAGCTCACAGCTTTATTCTTACCATAACTAATACAATAAATGTTCTTTCATAGATTGATTTCACTGAATCATGATTAAGTACAATAAGTATATCCCCTCCCGTATTAGTTAAGTTAAATAAGTTTGGAATTTTGACAATAAAAGCCTAAATCTCATCTAAAACATCAGAGCGTGCATAACCACGTCCGATGGGTCGGAGCCCGAGCGCTCGACCTCCCACCATTGCTAGGAGAGTCGCAATTGACGTCTCCTAGCGACGCATTACAGCAGGGAACCCGGCCCCGCAAATGGTGGCAAATTCGAGCCTGGTGAGTAGCCTGCATTTCAGAATGCGAGCTAATCAGCCCAGCCCGCATTTCCATTGGTCGAGTAGTCTCGCCCACTTCACATATATATATATATTATATAATATATATATATAAAGTAAAACCTCCCTAACTGACCACCTCCACATATCGACCACTCCCCTATATCGATCGCTTTATTTTTGTCCCAACAATACCATTATAACCATGTTCTAACTCCTTAAACCGACCACTTCCCTAAAGGGACCAATTAAAGTGGGTCTCAAGGTCGGTCGATTTGTAGAGGTTTTACTGTATATATATATATATATATACAGCAAAACCTCTCTAAATCGACAATATATGGTCCGTTTAGGGAGGTGGTTGGCTTGGGGAGTATTTTAGTTTTTCTCATCATTACAAAGGTATTGTATGGGCGATCGCTTGGAACCCAAATAAAGCGATCGATATAGGGGAGTGGTCGATCTGTGGAGGTGGTCGGTTAGAGAGATTCTACTGTATATATACATGTGTATATATATTATGTATATACACTAGTCAATATGCATTTGTGACCTCTACAAAAACTACATTAGAATATATTTGGTTCATGTATATAATATATATATATATATTTCATGTTCAAAGACATGTTGACTATATGAACAGAGTACCCAGACAGTGATGCTAAACTACTAAACAAAAACCAAAACCCGCTAACAAACAAACTGATTAAAGCTGTAATTTACAGAGGAGGCACATTATGGAATAAACTCCCTACAAGGACAGGCAGTCCAGAACTTTTTGAATTCAAAAACTTAAAGTTCATAGTCCGATGGTTTTGAGTTTCATTAATTCTTCTGAGATCAATACACCCCTCCAAACCCCCAAGACTATGCCGTTGTGATCAACACCGACAACCAGGCCTCCCAGATTGTGCTCGACTCCGGTGCCGGGAGGGATCCAACCCTCTGTGCCTGTGCACGGGCGATCTGGCGATTCGCTGCACTTAACTCTTGCGAGATCCAGGTCATCCACAAGCCAGGTGCCGAGATAGCTGATAGGACACCACATACCACAACCTTTGATGAACCAGTGGTGGACTACTGGTTGGAGCGGAAATAGCCCAAACTGCAAATTTATGAGTTCAGTGAGCAGGATCGATCGGATGACCCACACCTTCACAGCTTGACACTCTACTGCCTGAGCTACGTCCAAAAAAGAAGGCAAAATCATCAACAAGGTATCACCTTGAAATTCGAGCTGGGCAATGTTGTGTCCGTCGGCCAGGAAGCCTGGCTGGTATTCTTCAGTCATGTAGCCTGCGGGGGAGTGCGGTCCGCCGGCGAGGAGAGAAGAGTCGCATTCGATGACCCACTCGTGCTTGGGTGGTGGGCGGAGGAGGACAACGCCGTTGGAGGCATGGGCATACTGCCTGAACCATAGTATGTCCTTGGTCATTTCGGCGGTAATGGTATGCTTTCCGGTGTAAGGTGCACTTCTGAGGGCGTTGAGGATCCTGTTCATGAAGCGCCTGGCGGGTCTGACGCATTTTGCAACATGTTGGAGCCTCCCAACTAGGCGTTGGAGGTCCTTCCTGGAAGCCTTTGTTGTGGGTGCTCAGGTGGTGCATTCGGTGACGACTTCGTCGAGCTTGGCCGGGGGGATCCGGCCTATCATGTCGACCGTGTCCACCTCAAATCCGAGCCACTCGACGCGCTGGGTGGGCGGGATGCACTTGTGTGGGGAGAGTGCCAGGCCCAGGTCTGCGGCGAGGTGGATCGCGTCGAGGTAGGCGAGGGTGGCATCGTATTCAGTGGCGGCGGACCCGACGAAGTCGTCCAGGTAACAGAGGACGAAGTGGCCCTTCCGGCAGAGCAGGTATGTGACCGCATTGGTGGTGCGGGCACAGGCCATGGAGGAGGTGCGGCACCCGAAGGGGGGGGCGATGTCATAGTAGGTGTCGCCGTCGATTGTTATTCCTAGGAGGGGGACAGAGAGGGGGCATGTCCTCAGCTGTCTGTATGCGCGGGCGAGGTCGATCGTCCATATATATGCACCTTGCCCGAGGCGGGTGACTTCGTCGGTGAGGTTGTTTATGTTGGGGAGGGTGTAGGTGGCAGACGCCCTCAGCAGGGCCCCCTTCGACCATGCCGCAAGACTCAGAGCCAACCGCTTTGTCGACGATATGGGCCTTACCCGCATACGGGCTCACCACGACTCCTCCCTAGTCACCGATGATGACTAGCCTGGAAGAGACACTAATTTGCCCTTCTCTTCCAGGCACACACCAGGACCACCAGGATGTCATCCACCTGTTCCGCGCCGGGCTCGCCCACGGGACATGGCGGAATAAGCATCGACAGGTCACCACCTACCTCGAGCACGCCCGCAGCCGTGACTACAACCCACTCCGGCCGACCCAGATAGACCTGGCCTCCTACCTCGCTCACCTCTCCACGTCACTCAGGTCACCCGGCGCAATCATGAACCACCTCAGTGCCGCCAAGACCTGGGTGAGGCTTAAGGACGGAAAGACCCGCATCCCACCGCCCACGGCAGGCACCACCCCTCACCGTCCATCACCTCATCGGGGTCATCCGCTACCTCCTACGGGCTGGGCCACGCGCCCGAGTCCTCACATCCGCCATACTCCTGGGATTCTTCTCCCTCCTCAGGCAAGGAAACCTCCTCGTCACCGGCCGGCCCCACGACCCAGGGCACACCATTCGACATAAGGACATCGTCGACCTAGGGACCCACATCACCATCAACGTCCGGTCGACCAAAACCTCAGTCTCCCGCTCGGACCGGTTCTCCATCACGATACCAGCCGTACCCGCCTCCGTCTGCTGCCCTGTGAAGGCCTGGCGCCGATACGACACCAGCATCCGGGTGCCGCCCTCTTCGCCAGCCTTCCTCACCCCTCAGCGGTCTCCCCTCACCATCTCGACTCTCACGACCGCGCTTCGCGCTGCACTCCGCGACACTGGATGCCCTGACCATCGGGCTTACACCCTCCACAGCCTCCGTCGAGGCGCTGCACAGGCCTGCGCGGCCGCCGGTGCACCTATCCAAGACATCCAGGACCTCGACACTGGCGATCGTCGGCCGTACACCAATACGTACCGGCCCGCTCCTTCACCGCGGCAACCCGGGCCCTCTCCACTTTATTTGGTTGAGGTCCGGGTCACCCAGAGACTTCATTTCTTGCCTACCTTGATTATCGACTCATTAACGTACCCATCACTATCGACTTATCTACCTGAACACTTGACCCGACGCATTATCACTTATTGACACTTGATCTACCCTTGAACCTGATTGATGTCTACCTATTGATTACCTTGATTACCTTGATTACTGATTACTGACTTACTGCTACTTCACAATTGATCACTACCTTTACTTCATCCCTACTCTGAATAAATTTTCCACATTATGTACTTCCGCCTCGTGTTTTGAATTATGGAATAAACTCCCTACAAGGACAGGCAGTCCAGAACTTTTTGAATTCAAAAACTTAAAGTTCATAGTCCGATGGTTTTGAGTTTCTATAATTCTTCTGAGATCAATACATTAAATTGATTGTTATTATGAACCTTACTTAACTCTGTAGTAACTTTTATTTTCAAATGGTTGATTTCTTAGATATTTGAAGTGGAATCATGCACAATTAATGTTAGCAAGTAGGCCAAAAGTCTGACACAATAGGCTTATGCAGCAACAGGTTCTATACTAAATTGACTTAGCGTTCCATTCTATGAGGCAACAACTGCTTAATAAAAGCATCAGTATCCAAGTCAGATGTGTAGAATCAAATCTAGATGATTGTTTTGGTTTTGAAAATGTGATGGATCATCGGACTATCCAGCTTTAATAAAATAAAATAAATACAACAGGCCGTTACAGACCCCTACGTAATTACAGGGACCTCGAGGACCACACTTTTCCTGCCGCTTGTACATGTATACATCAGTGTTCTCAACCAGGTGCTCATCGTACGTGGGTATGATTGGCGGTGGTCAGCGACTGAAGCTCTCCCCCAGCTGTCTGCGGCGACATGGCACCGTCATGCATGAGTTCATCCACGCGCTCGGTTTCCATCACGAGCAGAAGCGGTCCGACCGTGACGAGCACGTCACCATCAACTGGGACAATATAAAGCAGAGTAAGTCATCCTCCCTTCTCTCACACACTCTCCGTCGCTTCCCCTCTTCTTCTGTGACCCCTTCTCTCTCCTCCGCTCTCCTAGTTACTGCCCCAGCCCTGTGTCTATGACAAGACTGCTGAACAACCCATTAAGGCCCTGTCACTGTAAAGGACGTCTCAACACCGTGAGTTCTGTAATGTAACTGACTTTATTACCAATCGATCCTTATGACGTCATGCTGTCATACGGTGGGGGTGTTCAGGTACCTACATACATTACATCTTCCCCTGTGGCCAATATGTACATTAATTGACACTTAATGCCTATTGACGTCTATATTAACCTTACCTCCTATATCATCAAGATGTACTAACAACATTAACTTCTAATAAACTATCCCTATTAAACCCATCGCCCAACAAGGTCGAACAGGTACCCCTATGGTACGGTAACACACTTCTTATTATTAAATCCCCTTCAATGATGTAAGCAACAGAGGCATGTGAATTCTGTAATGTATAAGTAGATGTCACCAAGACTATGTGGCACCCCGTGCAACAACAAACTGGTCTTTACGTGACATGCAACATTCGGCATATAATTTTACTCTACACATCAAGTAACAAGTCCGCACTCGTCGAAACTGTATTATAAAAATTATAAGTAACTGAATCATAATTATTAACAAGGTTACTAATGCGTATCACAAAACACGGATACACACGTATATATTGTATACACGGCGTAATAACGTACGTCATTTCTTATGAGTAGCAGTGTATGTTCTTCTTTACTTGACCTACATAGCGTTATGTTTCGACATACCAATCCATTAACGTTAGAGTTTGTACGCTGGCATCCATTACTAACATTGAACTCCCATTATAAATACATATTATATAATACATAAATCTAACTGCGAAATTGGCATAAGTACAATACTTAACTAGAGCCTTTATTAAATGATTCGGTTATTTTATGTTTACACCATAACGTAATGAAGGTCGACTTTCTCGACCACATCGTGTAGTATATGTGTTATGTACGTGTGGTGTTTTATGTTTTGTCATGTCATTAGCATCATTTACAACCACAGGCTGCTTAACATGTCTCCTTTGACATTTGTAAATTAATTTCTGATTACGCCTTAGTGTATGATTTTGTTCATTAACGAGATGGTAATCCCGTACATTACTGTCTCCTCTATCTACAATTCGTCCCTTTTTCCATTAATTTTTATGATCTCGATATCTGATTTTGTCCCCCCACATGCAATACAGGGTGCTCCTTACCTGCTCGTCTGTCGAAATATAACTTTTGTAAATCTTGTTTACGTCCCATCGCCACTAATTTAGATGGCTGTATAGCCGCTCTAAGGTCACGGTCTAACACCGATATCTGCGATCTCAACTTTCATGACATCAGCAGTTGTGGTGGTGATGCCCCTACGCCGTCTAGTGACGTATTTCTAAAATTTAATAAGGCAATGTCAATATCCCTACCGTCTTTCAGGCACTTTTTTATCATCTTCTTTATTGTTTGTACATACCGCTCACTCTGCCCATTGCTCTGGGCGTGCATTGGGCTGGTAAATACTGCCTCAAAACCAAAATATGATGAAAATGTACGATATTCCTCACTCGCAAATTGTGGACCATTGTCGGACACTACAAATCGAGGGATACCAAATTTTGAAAATGTTTGTTTCAATGCACTTATAACTGCGGTACTTGTAGTCGTTAATAATTCTGTGATAACAGGAAATTTGGAATAATAATCTACAATGACAATAAAATTCTTTCCATTGACATGAAATAAATCCACTCCTACCTTATTGAATGGCAAGTCGCTAATGCAGTGATTGATTAACGGTTCTTTGGCCTGTAGATTCCTAAATTCCTGACAAATTTGGCATCTTAGTACCCTGTCTTCTAACGCACTGGTCAAACCCGGCCAAAAAACATTGTCCCTTGCTAACTGTTTACTTTTCACTACCCCCAGATGCGATTCATGTAGTTTCTCCAGAATGTCGTGTTGCAATGACTTTGGTATTATGATTTGCGTTCCTCTTAACATAACACCATCCATCAGACAGGGTTATCTCATCCCTAAATTTGTAAAACGGCCTACAATCAGGATCAAGTAACGAGCCTACTCCATCCATTTACAGTTAGTTCGTGTACTTTTTTTAATGTGGCATCTAATAACGTTTCTTTTTTTATCCTTTGGACAATGTCATCTTTAAAGTCTATGGATGCCACTGAGATGTCCTGATCATACAGGTCATTCGGAGTTACACTTGACGTATGCGCCCTGGACAGGGCATCTGCAAAGAACAAATCCGACCCTTTTAAGTACTTTACCTCAATATGATAATTCTGTAACCTCATTCTCATTCTCTGCATCCTAGCCGATAATTGGTGGATAGGCTTCAGCATAATCGCTACCAACGGCTTGTGGTCAGTTATGACAGTTACTTCGTTACCATATATATAATCATGGAACTTATGACAACCGAAACAGATGGCTAATAATTCTTTTTCAACAACCGCATACCCTATTTGAGTTCTGTCCAAGGCTTTGGACGCCATTGCCACTGGCAACTTACACTGAAAAAGGGTTGCTCCCAAACCGTATTTGGAAGCGTCCACCTGGAGTTCTATATGTTCCCTTTTGTCAAAATACCGCAACACAGGAGCACTACTTAATAAATCCTTTACTTTTATAAAAGCCTCCTTCTGACTAGCATCCCAATGCCATGCAATATTTTTCTGGAGCACTGTTCTTAAAGGTTTGGTAATCTCCGCCATGTTTGGGATAAATTTATGTACATAACCGACCATTCCCAGAAAGCGCTGTAATGCTGCCTTATCTGTAGGATCAGGCATGTCAATAATAGCTTGTACCCTGTCAGTATTAGGTCTAAGACCTTCTGATGTGATCAGATGACCTACATAATTGACACTCTGTTTGCAAATTTTTGATTTCTTCGGGTTCAATTTTAAGTTCACTTTTCGTGCCTGTTGCAATACGGCTTCCAAACGTTCATTATGTTCCTGAACCGTCTCCCCATATATTAAGATGTCATCCGAAATTACGTGTACACCTGACAACCCTGCTAGGATTTCATTCATCTCTTGTATGAAAATATCCCCGCCGTTTTTATCCCGAATGGCAAATGGGTATATCTAAACCGCCCCCACGGTGTGTTGAACGTACACAATTTAGAACTACAATGGTCTAACTCAATCTGCCAATACCCACTATTGGCGTCTAAAACCGAAAAGTACTTGGCTCCATGGATATTGGCAACAACCTCCTCTACAGTTCTAATAGGGTACGGTCCTCTCAAAATAGCTTTGTTTAATTTAGTAGGGTCAAGACAGATACGTAACTTTCCTGGTTTGCGGACAATTGTTATAGAGCTAACCCAAGGTGTAGGTTCATCCTGTTGTACTATCACCCCTAAGCTTATCATACGATTTAATTCATTTTTTACATCATCAACAATTGCTAATGGCACCCTGCGTGGAGGATCAACAACAGGTGGTACAGAATTATCAATGTAAATCTTGGCATTTACTTTAATTAAGCCTAGACCATGAAAGATATCAGAATATTTGTTTACCATTTGTTGTGCTTCACCTTGACCGTCCACAGCATCTATTACATCCAGGCGCGCCAAGAGTCCTAATCTAACACATGCGCGCTTCCCCAGGATTGCACTACCAGCATCAGTCACTTGGAAGCGTAACTCATGACCTTTCACCTTGAACATTGTCTCCCCGGCAGGTCGGATCCGATGACCTCCGTACGTAACTAAGTGACATCTGGAAGGATCCAGAGTAGCGCGATGAATCTTATGGAATATATTCAACGGTAAAATGTTCGCTTCCGAACCTGTGTCTAATTTGAACTGTACATCCTGGCCTCCGACAACAACATTGGCATACCATAACTCTTTGTCATTTTGACTTGAATCGCACAAGGTGCCGACAAACAAGTCACAGTCGCTGTCGTCCTCTTGTTCATGGTCATCCTGCTCACCATCGTCATCATGGGCGACCTCAATCTGGTATACTGGCGTACGTGTATTTTGTTGCTCCTTCCGTAGACGGCAGACTTTCACGAAATGCCCTATTTTATGGCATCCCAAGCACTCTTTTCCTCTCGCAGGGCACGCCCCCCTGAGATGACTGTATCCACACCGTCCGCAGCATGAACTTGACCTAGTACCGCTGTTGCGGATTCCCAGGGACACCAGTTTGCGAGGTACACATCGCTTCTGCACATGCTTCAAAATCGAACATCATTGTCACTAACGTTATAAATTTATTATAATGTTTTTGGTAAAGATCTTTTCTATATGTATACCAAACGATTTGGTTCTAGATGGTGTAATTTGAGAGATATTTGACTTCTTCTGTATTTTCCGTATGAACATTGCTCACGACCATTAACAATGCCTTGAGTTTGATGGTACGCCCAGTGCAAAACGTTAGTTTTATTCAAAATTAATAGAAATCAAGAACCCTAACCGTATCAATTTAATGTACTCTTTATGCTAAAGATGTTTTCTCTATGTCTCCCAAGCGATTAGTTTCTAGATGGTGTAATTTGAGAGATATTTGACTTGTTCTGTATGAAGATTTGCTCTCGGCCGTTAACAATGCATTTCAATGGAAGTGTCCCTGGCAAACTGGTGTCCCTCGGAATCCGCCACACCGCCCTGTTGATACCGACTTGTTGACTGTCGTCTCCATGGCGACGTTCTTCCCGTTATCTTTTCTCGCTTGACATATCTTGAATTTACCGAATCCACTTGATGTTCATCACTCTTGGTTACTTGTGCCGATTTTATTTCGCTTAAACGACATAACTGCATACACTCTTCCAATGTCAGGTTTGGCGATTGTAGTAATTTGTTCCTTAATGTATCATCTTTTACGCCACAAACTAGTCGATCGCATAGCAATGACGACTCCAAAGACTCGTAACAACAATACTGGATACGATGTTTTAGCTCCCGAATGTAAGAGTCCATGGATTCAGTTGATTGATTAAATGAATTAAATTCATACCTGACGACAGTTATATTTGTCTTTCCTTCACAATACTGAGTGAATGCTTCAATTAACGGTGTAATCTTGTCCTTCTCTGCGTTTTCAAATGTGAACGTATGGTGTATCTTCTGGGCCTCCACGCCAGCCACATGTAAAAATACACAACACTGAACTCTTTCTGCTTTCGTTGACACACCAGCAGCAATTGAGTAAATTTTGTACGCTTGCAGCCAAGACCTCCAACTTACTGCCATTTTCTCGTCAAGGTTCAAAGGTCCAGGAGGTTTTAATCTGTGTAACGCCATAGTTCTTCCGTTACATCTGACACCATGTAAAGGACGTCTCAACACCGTGAGTTCTGTAATGTAACTGACTTTATTACCAATCGATCCTTATGACGTCATGCTGTCATACGGTGGGGGTGTTCGGGTACCTACATACATTACAGTCACATTACTACGCATCTCACAAGTGCGCGGTTAACGCATAAAATCACTTTTTACTTCGAGAAGCGTCAAACCTTTCGGCGTGGGGGGCAAAGTTGGATGTGTACATACAGTATACATAGCGTATGGCCAATGTATGACCAACTTATGGCTAATGTACCTCCCGCTGAGAAATGCTCGAATTACACTCACAGTATGTTAACGGAACACCGGTGAACATTATATACGTTATTCGATCACCAGAACTACGCCTCATACGTTACATACATCAAGGCACGCTGGAGAAATGCTAAATGTACGTTAGACATACATTAGGCTTACATTATCCATACGTTGTCAGTATGCGGACTGTACATTCCCACTGCCTTTAACGTAGGTCAACGTAGTGCAATGTAGTGAACAACGTTTGTCTAACGTATGGTCTAACGTACATCGACATAACCTAACGCATACATGATTCGAGTAAGGGAAGCTGGAGACCGATGTGGGAGGAAAAAACATATTTATTACGGTATGAACGTACAACGCAGGGAGATCAGTCGACGCCGTCGATGTTGAAGGGGGGGCCTCCCCAATCGCCAGAAGCTCTGAGGCCGCCGGAGCCAACCCCTACGGAGTAGTCCTTAAAATAGAGGGTGGGTGAATTGTTACATCCATGTAGGAGCGAAACCGAATGGCTAGGTGCGGGGGGAGGTTTCGGTTGCTAGTGTTCGTCCATCCCACGGGGGCGTGGTGGGTACCCGGCTCCCCCCACCGAATCAACCACAATTCAGAAATTATGCGCCGATTCGAATAAGGGAAGCCGGAGACCGATGTGGGAGGAGAAAACATATTTATTATGGTATGAAGGTACACCGCAGGGAGATCAGTCGATAGCATCGATGTCGAGGGGGGCCTCCCCGATCGCCCGAAGCTCTGAGGCCGCCGGAGCTGACCCAAAGCACAAGGCTAAGGCTCGGGGGCCATCAGAGGAGGCCAGGTGGGGATGTAGCTGAACACCGCCAAGGACTCCCAGGTGTACTGCGCCATTATGGCTGCCAAGTCGGCGCCCCTGGATGTGCAAGCCTGAGCCGCCCCCCTCCACAGGCTGTGGAGGGTGAACCTCGATGCCTCCGGTACCCGGGCCTCCGTGAGCGCCTCCCTCACCATAGGGGTCAGCATCTGCGGGGTCAGGAGGGCTCCCATGTGGCAGATGAACGCCGGGGCATCGGAGGGCGCCGGGACCTGCCGCAGCGCCCGGGACCAGGCCCAGACCGGACACAGCGGGGAGCCGGGCAGGGCCTGGACGAAGAGGGCGACGCCCTGCGAGGCCTACCTGATCGTCTTGGAGGACGAGATGGCGACCCGGAGCCCCCCCCCTCGGGGGGCTGGGCTGAAGTCCCCGCGTCGCACCATATTGGGGCCTCCCCACCTGCCGTGGGAGGGGCAAAGGAGGTTGGACCGCTGCATCAGGGTGAAAAAGGCGATGATGACCGCCACCCAGGGAACCACACCTCAGTGTCCCTTTGCGCGGAAGTAGCTGTATATGTGGTAGATCATGGGTGGCATGATCGAGGGGGCGCACCTCACCAGCGCCACGAAGAACCTCTCTCTGCCTCAGCGAACCGGCTCGGCAAAGGGGGCATCGAAGGGGGCGGGGTCCCCACCCGCCTCCCAGAGCCAGGAGCGTGCGCCCAAGAAGGTGTTTGCCACTAACGAGGGCGAGGGCAGGAGGTGGTGAATGTGCGCCACAAACATCCCAACGTCGTAGGCGGACAGCTTCATGTGGTCAACCTATCACGCGGCATGCCTTGACCAGTTCCACCAGGTCCTCGGTGCCAGCGCCGCCCGGTGGAGTTCCATCACATGCGCGTGCGCCCCCTCGTCGAGGTCTGAAATTATAGGTTGTGGTCGAACATGTCAGGGGAGTGATGGACCCGAATACCGGACAGTGAGTTAAGTTGGCAATGCTCACGAACATAATCGAGTGCCACCGGGGAAGAGTGTGCTCGACTGAGAGCATCGGCGAGCAGCACGTCGTAGGCCGTCGCATAGTCGGGGTACCACCGCCAGGCAGAGCCGGATGTCACAGGCCAGATCGCGTCCAGCCTGTGCCTATACTCGCGAAGGGATGGGCCGCAGCGCGGCTCGACCGGGAGCGACTGCTACAGTAGGCAGTCGATCACGTCAGCGACGGGCTCGGAAAGGCCCACCAGGTCGACAGGTCGACCATCCGTGGCGAGCATCGGGGGAGGGCGGGGGATGGAGTCCGCGCCGGGCCAGATCAGTGGAGGTGGTCGGTTAGGGAGATTTTACTGCATACATATACATAATTAGTTGTAGTCCTGATTATACATACAGTATGTATACATAATTAGTTGTAGGCCTGAATATACATACAATATATATATATATATATATATATATATGTATATATATATACATATATATATATATATTGTATGTATATTCAGGCCTACAACTAATTATATATATCATCATTAAAGGGCCTACTACTCAATAGCCGTGTTCACACGGGAAAAGTTTAAAGCGATTTAGACAAGGCGAATCATATGAATCGATTTAGATGCGCGTTCACACGGACCAAGTTTGAAAGTGTTTCGCGTTCACACGGGCAGTGCTTGAGTCGGTTTAAGGCGGAAGTGGATATCTGCGCATGAGCAAGTCAATACTAACCAGATATCTATGGACTGAATCGTATTGTTTTGGAACGATCAAAACTTCTGCTGGGCAGTGAAAACCTAAAAATAAATGATGAAAAAAATATCTGCGCGCAGCTAGCGGTTTCATAGACTAAATTCTATAATATGCGCTTTTGATCGACCGGAAAATATACAAACTCAAGTCTCGACTGCGCATGCGTGTGAGGTCCTTAATCCGCCTCAAGTAAGTCGGTTGCGTTCACACGGGCGATATAAGTCGAATCATAAAATTCGGTTCATATAAACCACCTACTTAGGTGGTTTATAAAATCCGAATTATATGAGTCGATTCAGGCTTAAACTGCCTCAGCCGCACGTTCACACGCCAAATGTGAGCCGAACTATACAAGTAGATTTTTATGATTCGAATTAACTGCCGGCTAATGAAAACGGACATAATATATGTGTTGAGATGGCTGTCCAATGCCGAACAAATGAACGTCCTACTTTTTCAAACTCAAAGCTAGTTGGCGGCACAAAACTTTCGACGTACGACAACGTTCGACAATGTGTGGATTTCACGTCCACCGTACATTGGCGCATAATTTGCGAATTGTGGTTGATTCCGTGAGGAGAGCCGGTGTGGCCGTCTCAGCTGCCACCAGGCTGATATGCCAAATGTCGCTTCAGCGTCGTCTGCGCATGCGTCAAAACTGGGCCAGTCTCAAAGGCCGTAATCTCTGTTTTTAATACTTTCAGCGTAAATTGCTCTTAGGTTACATTAAATACTTCAGATCTTCCTCTTCAATCGCGCATTAAGATATTTTTAATCGATCCAATGAAAGCTTTTAAACTTATTTTACAAAAATAAATGCCCGACATAGACATAGCATTGCCGTATTTTACCACCCGCGAAGGGTAAACACTGCAGCAATGCTATGTCTATGCAGAGCATTTATTTTAGCAAAATTAATTTAAAAGCTTTCACTGAGTCGATTAAAAATATATTAATGCGCAATTGAAGAGGAAGATCTGAAGTATTTAATTTAACTTAAGGGTAATTTTCTCTGAAAGTATTAAAAACAGAGATAATAGTGAAAGTTGGGCATGGCAAATCAGCCTTGTGGCAGCTGAGACGGCCACACCGGGCACTCACCACGCCCCAAGCGGGATGGACGAACACTAGCAACCGAAACCTCGCCCCGCACGTAGCCATTCGGTTTCGCTCCTACATAGATGTAACAATTCAGCAAATCACTAGCGACCGCGACTCCACCCACGTCACCCACGACACACCAACCACGTTAATAAACGACCCAAGTGAAAAAATAACATGCATAGAACCCGACGAACAATACCATATTTGGGTCCCAACAATACCATTGTAACCATATTCTAACTGCCTAAACCGACAACCTCCCTAAATGGACCACTTAAAGTCGGTCTCATGGTCGGTCGATTTAGAGAGGTTTTACTGCATATATATATATATATATATATATATATATATATATATATATATATATATATATATATATATAATTAGGTCTACAACTAGCTGGAGATTAGAGGATGGAGATATTATTTTAAGCTACAAACCTATAGCTTACCTGTACACAACCTGATAACCTAAACACTATTTTTTTTTCAGACCACAGGAAAAACTTCAATAAGCTCGTCCTGAACAGCACCGTGGACCTACTGGGGACCCCTTACGATTACGGGTCCATAATGCACTACAGCCGGACAGCGTTCGCCATAGACTACGACGTGGACACAATTAGCCCCCACGACCCGGACGTAGAGATCGGACAGAGGACGAAGCTGTCTGACTTGGACAAGGAGAGGATCCAGATCCTCTACAACTGCATCAAGCCGGTAGGCAAATACACATATGCATACATATACATATATATCACCCTTTGCAACTAGTTACTTAAAGTTGCATAGTCCGATGGTTTTGAATTTCTGTCATTTTTCTGAGACAAATATATATAGATTGGTCACTTTAGTTACTTCAGTTACTTACTTTAGTTAGTTACGTTAGTTTGAAGTAACTTTGATCTTAAATGGTAAATCTTTGAAATGTTTGAAATGCAAACATGTAAAATTAGTTTTGGGAAGCATGCTAAAATGCTGACACCATATACTTCTGTGGTAACAGGTTCTATTAAACTTCCCTAGTATTCCATTCTATGTTTAAGAAATGAATCGGCAATTAAGGTAGATATGTAGAACCAAATCTAGACAATTGTTTTGATTTTGAACATTTAATATTTTATCGGACTACGCAGCTTTAATTAGATAATGACATACACATTGTTTTTGATATTATTAATATTTTGTAAACAAAATAATAAACACCGGCCATATACATGCATACATACATACATACATACAAACATACATACATGCATACACACATACATACACACCTACATACATGTATTCACACATACATGCATACACACACATACACACATACATACATACATACATACATACATACATACATACATGCACCCATACACCCACCCATGCCTACATACATAATACATATAAACATTTGTTGTACGATATGACGTTTAGGCTCAATCCATGCCGATATCAAACCGAGTTTGCGATATTTTCCTTTATATTGCCAACGACCATGCATTTCCACGAGTCTAAAACCATATCTTGAGCTATTTGATTGATCTGAACATTGTCCATCTTTTATTCATACTCCGTCAGTGTAATATTTTAACGGTATTTAATCTAACCTTTTATTTGTACTCTTTACATACACTACCCCTTTATTCTTTAGTCGATATCACATAAGAAAATGGTCATATTGAATTAAATACGGCACAAAGCGTGTGTATTATAGTCTCTATTGTTTGTTGAATTAAACATATAATTTATTGTTATATTTCAGGAGGACTCGAAATATTTCAAGCACTTAATTGGCAAGAAGTACTTAAGAAGGTCTCACTAATTAGTATTACAACGAATTGCAAACTTGACAAAGAATGTTAAATGGAAATACGTGGATTGTGACACCATGTACATCACTTAGCCATATTTAAATGTAATAGTGTCCCCAAGTCAAATAAGTATTCATCTAAGTATGCATGCTCAAAATTGGTAAACGAGGGCATTTTTCGTGTCTATAGATAAAGTGAATGACAAATATAGGATAAATATCTAGGTGAGGTGGTCACGATCTGAGGTAATTTGTCTTCGCTAACTAATACGTAAATATAATAAATAAATTTGGATGGGGATTTTGACATGAAAAAATGACATAGGTTCAACCACAATGGAAGTCAATAAAGCGTATAAATCAAATTATATTCAGTTATATATTTTTTTATTTATATCAAGTATACAAAGTACAACAACAACGAACAAATGTGGGCATTCCACAAATAAAGCAAGGAGTACTAAAAAAAAAAAAAAAAAAAAAAGAGGAAAAGCACAAGCAAATGAGGAGTGCACCAATTAAGTGTGGTTGCTGTAGAGGCCACCTGTTCACACCTGTGATGAGGCTGTGAGGTGCCAGGTTCGCACCTGGGTGCTGTGGATTCAGCCCCGCAGCCCCGTCAGGTTTACCCGCGGCCCTTCATGGCAGCGACCCAGGACTAATTGACATGGCTCCCAGAGCCCCCTCACAGTTGGCCCACGGCAACACTTCACGAGCAATGCAAGTACAGCCAAGCTACAGAGTTAGGTTTAATATTGGCAGATTTCACTGTGTTACAGTCATTTAAATACAATCGAAATATATATATTTTTTCATACACGCATAAGGCATACACGATGGTGAACCGATTTTAAATGTGCCAAAGCCGAAAGGTAAGGGGCAGTTGACATTATTTCTACAAGTATGCATACTCACGTATTTTTATTGATTAATTTTGTTAAAGCATTTAAAAAAAAAAATTGTACATGTACACTACTATTTATCTATTAGCTATAAACACTATCTTTTCGTGACTTCATATGGCACTAGTGTCATTCGAAGTAGCGGAAGTATAAAAAATAACACTGTAGAATAAGTGGATAATTTTGTTGGTGTGCTTTGAACACAACACAACTCAAATCTACATACATGCAGTTTCAATCTAATGAACCAAGGGTCGCCACAATGTAAATACTGGCATTGTAATATCTAACATAACCTGGTAAATAGATGGGATTACATCATATTCTCTAAATTTGCCATGGTCGAAAAAACCCGTACCATAATTGACACATTTGGCATTTATGTTATTGAAATGAAAAGAACCATTCTGGGATAACTGTAACATTTTAATGAAACATACTCTAAAAGATGGACATAGTTAGACAAACAAAATATAAATTGGTGATCGTCTCCGCTCATGCATGAACAATCCCATACCTCTTATTTATATTTTGTTATTAAGCTATTAACATTTCGTCAGCCTAGAACTGTATGATATAATAAATTTCGAAATGAGAATACAATGTTCATTGTTTGACCGAAAACATTGTGATGTGTACATGAATGACATCTACTCCTTTTATCAGTCTACGGTGGTCCAATATTTAAAAAACAAATACTGGGCAAAAAAATGAAAATAAAAATAAAACTGCTCACCCGACCCTGATTTGCATGATCAAAAGGACGATCACCAACTTGAAACAAAAATTGGCCTTAACAGAATGGCCGGCGTACTCCGTCATTGCCGATGAAGTTATGTTGTCGTCAGGAAGCTGCCTTCTACAGCGTGCATTAATTCGCATTTAAGTAAGTGCCAGTTTAGAACAATGCTTCTACATGGGTACTACTACGTCCAACCGTCAGGTGACTGCGCATGCGCCTGGGTAGGGGGCAGCAGTGTTGTTGTTCTAGTGCTCAGTGACCTCGCAGCTTTACCCGAGCACCGTCATGGAAACACCCTGGTTCCCTCACCCATACGGACGCAGTGACCAGAGGGTTCATACGGTAGTCACCAACCAGTTCTGTGGACATCGCGATTGGAGCCAATTAACCGAGTGGAATTTAGTCAGCAGGACCCCTGTAATAGTATCAGAGCGCCCAGCTGTTGTGCACATTATGTAAACATTGATTCTGGTTCATTAACTGACTGGTAACAACCATAATGCAAATTCATATTACTCCTTAAACTCCAATTCTCTTCCAATGTCTGTCTGAATCGTCTCTTAATTTATTAAGGATATCACTGTCAGCTGGATCTAGCAGAACTTACTGACTCTTTCTGTCATTGTCAGGATTTTTGTCAGTTGTTATTTACTGACTGACTTGGCTGTCAACCTAACAACCCCTGTCACTGTCATGTGGACTCACTTGAATTGTTTGAATTTACCTGTCACTGGCAAGATATTTGTCCACTGCTGTTATTGGACGACTGTGTAAGCTGTCAACTTGACAATCCCTGTCACTGTCAGCTGGATCTAGCAGAACTTTCTGACTCTTTCGGTCACTGTCAGGATGTTTGTCAGTTGTTATTTACTGACTGACTTGGCTGTCAACTTAACAACCCCTGTCACTGTCATGTGGACTCACTTGAATTGTTTGAATTTACTTGTCAATTTTTGTTCACTGCTGTTATTGGACGACTGTGTAACCTGTCAACTTGACAACCCCTGTCACTGTCAGCTGCATCTAACAGAACTTTCTGACTCTTTCTGTCATTGTCAGGATGTTTGTCAGTTGTTATTTACTGACTGACTTTGCCATCAACTTAACAATCCCTGTCACTGTCATGTGGACTCACTTGAATTGTTTGAATTTACCTGTCACTGGCAAGATATTTGTCCACTGCTGTTATTGGGCGACTGAGTAAGCTGTCAACTTGACAATCCCTGTCACTGTCAGCTGGATCTAGCAGAACTGTCTGACTCTTTCTGTCATTGTCAGGATGTTTGTCAGTTGTTATTTACTGACTGACTTTGCTGTCAACTTAACAACCCCTGTCACTGTCATGTGGACTCACTTGAATTGTTTGAATTTACCTGTCACTGGCAAGATATTTGTCCACTGCTGTTATTGGATGACTGTGTAAGCTGTCAACTTGACAATCCCTGTCACTGTCAGCTGGATCTAGCAGAACTTTCTGACTCTTTCGGTCACTGTCAGGATGTTTGTCAGTTGTTATTTACTGACTGACTTGGCTGTCAACTTAACAACCCCTGTCACTGTCATGTGGACTCACTTGAATTGTTTGAATTTACTTGTCACTGGCAAGATTTTTGTTCACTGCTGTTATTGGACGACTGTGTAACCTGTCAACTTGACAACCCCTGTCACTGTCAGCTGTATCTAACAGAACTTTCTGACTCTTTCTGTCATTGTCAGGATGTTTGTCAGTTGTTATTTACTGACTGACTTTGCCATCAACTTAACAATCCCTGTCACTGTCATGTGGACTCACTTGAATTGTTTGAATTTACCTGTCACTGGCAAGATATTTGTCCACTGCTGTTATTGGGCGACTGAGTAAGCTGTCAACTTGACAATCCCTGTCACTGTCAGCTGGATCTAGCAGAACTGTCTGACTCTTTCTGTCATTGTCAGGATGTTTGTCAGTTGTTATTTACTGACTGACTTTGCTGTCAACTTAACAACCCCTGTCACTGTCATGTGGACTCACTTGAATTGTTTGAATTTACCTGTCACTGGCAAGATATTTGTCCACTGCTGTTATTGGATGACTGTGTAAGCTGTCAACTTGACAATCCCTGTCACTGTCAGCTGGATCTAGCAGAACTTTCTGACTCTTTCTGTCACTGTCAGGATGTTTGTCAGTTATTATTTACTAACTGACTCAGCTGTCAAACTGACAATCCCTGTCATTGTCAGGTGGATTGATCTGACTTCTCAAAACTCGTTGGTCACTGTCAAGATGTCTGTCCTATTTTGTCAGTTTTTTGGTTGCAATTGGTACTAAGTTCTTCAACACTGCACAGACACTCACAACCGTCACTAAAGTGCTTGGACTGCATCTGTCAAGAGCACCACTCATAGTCATTGAGCTTTGACTGACACTGTCAACTCTCTTCTCTTATAGCTGGGCTATGCTCACATAAACATCGCTTGTGATGGATTACATTTTTCTGCTGAACCTTTTCGTGACAAACACAACTCTCACTGGGCACTGTTGCTGTCTGGACACATATACACTTCTGGGCAGCTTCTCCCACCTCACACCTCCTATGATCAATTCTGGCATTGGGATGTTTTAGCAGGTAGTTACATCATTTTACCTGCTTAGGGGATGCTCCTTCAGTAACTGTCTGACAATCTGTTAAGCTAGTGTTCCCTCATATGTGTTGCCTCTTATATACCTCTCCCGTGTCTGACTTGGGAGCATCCTTTTCTGTAATACATGGTTTCGAGCCACACAATTTGCTCTTATTATTGCGAGATTTATTAAGTATTTCGATCAACTTATGCTTTTTGCTGTTCTTGGGTGGTGGTGTTTGCTTATCCTTATTGATAGTTTTATTGTCTGTGATCACTCTGATCTTCTTCTTTATGGGCAGCTCCTGGAATCATATACAAAACAGAACTACTACAAGCTTCTCGGATGATATACAGAATAGAACTTCTACAAGATTCTATATAAGGAAACGGAAAATGGGTCTAACATGCACTGAGAATCAATTTTGACGTCTCCGATTCATCCTCGAAGCATTGTATAGAATTGGATTTCTAAATGTATTTGAGGCGTTAGAAATTTGGTCTAATAAAATTCATATCAATCGAATTTGTGAATGACCAAATAAGTTGTACCTAAATAAATACTGAGTTATACCTGCATGATATATCAACACAAGGAGTAGATAGCTAATCAACCAGTAATCCAATTATGTACACCCACAAGCCTGTGATAGTGTCGTATATGTACGTTATGGAAAGGCAATGACAAACCTCTCCAGAGCCATCGTCCTGATCTTGATGCTCCTTGGCTATCTTCTGGGAGACATTCTTGTGGATGTGCTCAGAGTGTTCTGTGGGTCTAAGTGAAGGTGTGCTGGTGTTTGGCGATGAGCTGTTTGGTGGTAGATAGGCAGGTGGACATGGGCCACATGGCTCATCCAGGTAGGCTGAGGCGATGGCCGCCTCCACGAACCGATAGCGCACATAGCTCTTTGGGAAGGGGATGTAGTAGACGAGCCGACCACATCTGTCAAGGCAAACAGGCACTCGTTATTAAGTTGCATAGTCCAATACCTTTGAGTTTCTGTCATTTTCTGAGATAACTATATTAGGTTGATCATTATAATCTATCTTACTTTAGTTTGAAGTAACTTTGCTTTGAAATTTCTAACTTAGGAGATATTTGAAGTGAAAACATGTCAATTTAAGTTTGGCATGCATGCCAAAACTCTGATCCCATAGGCTTCAGTCGCCACATGTTCTGCTAAATTGCCTTAATGTAGCATCAAATGCTTAATAACTGCACCAGTACCTAAGTTGGATGTGTAGGTTCAAATCTAGATAAGGGCTTAGCTTTTGAAAATATGATGCTTTCATCGGACTATGCTTCTTTGAGTTGCACAGTCCAATGGATTTGAGGTTCTGTCATTTTCTGAGATAAATATGTTAGGTTGATTTGTTATAATATGCCATACTTTTATTTGAAGTAACCTTTAGATTAAATGTCTAGTGTTTCAGATATTTTAAGTGAAAGTATGCTAATTTAAGTTCGACAAGCATGCCTAACCTTTGACACCATAGGATATGCAATAACAGGTTCTATTAAATTGGATCAGTATTCCCTTCTATGTAACAACAACTGCTTAATAAATGCATCAATGTCTAAGTTAGATATGCAGAATCAAATTTAGATAATTGCTTTGGTTTTGAAAATTTGATGCTTTCATCGGACAATACAGCTTTAAAGCAATAGCAAGGACCAACTTATTTTCTTTTATTATTGTACCTTTTATTAGTGTCTTGTTTTTGCCTTTTGGTACATTAGTTGATTAAGCAGGGGAAATTTCAATCGCGGACAATTTTGTCTTCCGCATTCCACTGCTCCTTGCCCTATCCTAGCCATGCCAAACACCTGGGGCCATATGCAGGAGTCGGTGATAGCGTCGATTGGTGTTAGTCCATAAACGCGTTTACTTATTACCGCCCGCGCGAAGTATGTCACGCCGTATGCAGAGGCGCCTAACCGGGTCGTGTTAGCTAAACAAGAATCTGGTTCCCGGCGAGCACCGCTATTTCCCGATTCAACAATATTAATTTTGCCGCCGATTTTGCCGGGTACCAGCGAGCACTGCGGCGGGTTGCGACGCCGATTTAGTCAGTTTACATTCGTCGATTCGGCAATATGAATAAATATGAATAACGCCGCCAATGCGGCGGTGGCTTTAATATGACTTCGAATTTAGGGTTAATGCGTCAACGTCGGCCAGTATGGATGTCGACGTCGACGCGGAGGTGGCGGCGATTTGTTTACTGTACGTTCGTCGATTCGAAAATATAAATATTAATATCGCCGCCATTACGGCGGCAGCGTTAATATTGCTTCGAATTTAGGGTTAAATTGATAAAATTTCACTTACTGCGTATTTAATTCTGTCAAATATGATAGCATTGAATAGATTTGGCCACAACCTTACGCTAACACCGCCCTTAAACGTCATATGAAACGGGGTTAGTGTCGCGGACCTTAAACGTGCGGTGTTAGGCCTATCACTGACTCGTGCATACCGACTTTTCGGCGCTAAACCAGAAATCCCCTCTAAACGCGTTTTGGCTCGATAACACTGACTCCTGCATATGGCCCCAGGCTAGGTAGCGACAAAAATTAACTCTTAAATCATTGAACCGTTCTACCAAGACAGCGGTGGTGTAAACATATACCTTTAAAAGAACCATGGGAACGGATGAAAAAAAGCACATGTATAAGCATCTTTTTAGATTAGCTTTGACTTAAAAAGAGTTAAAAAATAGAAGTCTTAGTGTTACAAACAAAATAATTATGTTTGATATTGAAGCAATTGAGTCAATACACCATGGCCAAAACACATCATGCAAAGAAAATAACTACTCAAAGTTCGAGGAAAGCATAATATTTTCAAAACAAAACATTTATCTAGATTTTCACCAGATTTATTTGGAGTTATTTCTTTTTAATATAACTTACTTGTGTCGGCAGGCAACAATATGACCTAGTTAACAGCAGTGGCATATTCCACTTGACTAAAACCGGTGTGCACACAAACATTATTTTGCATGCTTTTAAAACAAATATCTCCAAAGTTAACCATTAAAACCCACTCTGAACTAAAGCAGAGTACGTTATACTGTTTAATCTATTCTAGTATATTAAAGCTGCACAGTCCGATGAAGCATCAAATTACAAAAACAAAAACAATTATCTAGAATTGATTCTAAATATCTAGCTTAGATACTGATTCACTTATTAATCATTTATTGCCAAATATAAGGGAATACCGAGGCAATTTAATAAAAACCTGTTACTGCTGAAGCGTCAGACTTTTGGCGTCCTTTCAAAAACTAAATCAACACGTTTGCACTTCAAATATCTCAAAACTTAGCCATTTAAAATAGGAGTTACTTCAAACTACGGTAAGGTAGATCATAGTAATCAATTTAATTGATTAATCTCAGACAAATGCCAGAAGCTCAAAAGCATCGGACTATGCAACTTTAAACATATGTCGTGGGGGTGATGAAAATGGGATATAATGCGCCTAGAGCGGGACTCGAACCCACATCTCTTTGCACAGTGTGCTAACCATTACACCACCTAGGCTCCCTGATATCAACACGCTACCCACGCCTACCTGTCCATGCGGCTTCTTGCCTGAGAGGTCAGTGCAGACCACTACACTCATCCCCCTGGAATTGTAAGTCTTTTAATGCTTACAATTACATACATACAGGCAATGCACTTACACATACACAGGGTAGGTTCAACAACTATACAGCGCGTAGCTTGTATAGGATCATGGTCATGGCACCATGGTCATGGGGGTGATGAAAATGGGATATATTGCGCCTAGAGCGGGATTCGAAACCACATCTCTTTGCACAGTGTGCTAACCATTACACCACCTAGGCTCCCTGATATCAACACTCTACCCACGCCTACCTGTCCATGCGGCTTTTTGCCTGAGAGGTCAGTGCAGACCACTACACATACAACAAAAATCCAAAACTAATGGATTATGCAGGTTTACCGTTGTATCGATTGGATTAATATGCTCTGTGTAATACCTGACTTGTGGTGACTCACCTGTCATATATGAAGATGTCATCTTTGCGTCCATTGAGAATGTGGAAGACGTCGTTACCGTGGGTGGCTTGATAGAGGGGGAAGGACACACGGTGGACCAAGAGTCGAAAAGAGAGTTGGCTGTGCCACTTCTTGGAGTTCACCCCGATAAAGTTGATGTTGCTTAAATCATATTTGTTGAATTTTCTGCGCAAGGCTTCCAGTCTGTAATGGAATGTTAAATATTTCATATTTAAGCAGAGCAGATATACGCAGCGTGCAATACAGGCTTGCTTATTCGTTGGGGGCTTTACATTCTAGCAACACTTCAGGCCATGGTATCAAGACGGGGGCCATACTGTATTAACATATACCGTTTACAATGGATTTTTGATGGCTTTAAAACACATTAAAGGCCTGCCTTTTCTGAGGTACTTTCAGGTTGTTTTTGTTATATTGGGTTTTTTCGTCCTATGTTCATATCAGGATGTGTACCAAAGTGTGACAGTGCACACAATGGTACTGCCCCAAAAGGATTGGTTTGTTTGTTGTTTTACGTCCTAGACAGTGCACACTCATTGCAACTTTATAGTGCTGCCCCACTGGGAGACCAGGCTGCCAGCACCATGACCTGATATCGCACTCAGTCACATTATCCTGACACTGAGCCAACTGGTCCTTGCCCTATCCTAATAATGCCAAGCGTCTGGCTAAGATGTGACAAGTATACCTTTTTAATTCATTGGTTTGAGTCGACTAAGGTCTTGGGCCGCCGGCACCATGACCGAGTGCCAGGCAAGTATCAATTTGGTAATTCTTTGGGTTGTCTTGATAGGAAGCGGGAATCTGACCAACTCGACAAGATTTCCCAGTTCATAATTCCAATTATGAACTGGGCAAGATCCAGTTATGGATATAATAGTATAAATGAAGGAAAACCAACAAGACAGATAGCTATATTATGGATACACTATGCTAAATAGGATAAAAGCCTGGTCGCTGATACAAGGTTGTGAGTAGTATACCAAATTGCACTTTTCTTGTGGGGCGCGGTTTCTAACGCTAGCAATTTCGTCCATAAATGGCGAAATTGCCTAGATTAATTTACTAATCCCGTCCCTAAATTAGATATGCTATTTTAAAGACGTATAACTTAAAGGAATATACAATATAGGTAAAATAATCATTTTGACAAAACTATTTAGAATATTTTATTATCATTAAATTGCCACATCGACGCTAACACTGAAACGGCAAAAGCAGTTTGTCGCCTCAAAAATAGCCACCCCTATAGGCGGCCATTTGCAATGGAAAAGCTGTGCTGTGATTGGCTGAAATCACTGAATACGGCGGACATTTTTGAGGCGCTTTTTGTCTCCTGGATGAAATGGGAGGCATCTCCGAGACGCACCCTGAACGCAAATAGGCCACAAACCACCACGGAGATGTCTCCGTGGCACCTCCGAGACGCACCCTGAACGCGCGGCCTTGGTCTCATGTTAGAACCCGATGCAACGAATCAAATCGGTGAATTCCCGGCGCTAGATTTGTCAACTGGGCATCACCAATGTTCAGTGTGGGTTTGAAAAAGACGCGGTCTGTAAGTAATAACATCACGCACGGCTACAACTAGCCAGTACAGCTGAAGTACAAGTCCAACTTACTGCTCAGCCTGGCGCAGACAGAGCGCTCAGCTCGCCTGTAGCAGCACCACGGCGGTCACGTTGCCACGACTGAGCGCCATAGGCGACACGTTGCTGACGGACCAGGTGGGCGGCGGCCGACACACGAGCGAGGCAGCCCCGGCGCCGGCCAGACTGAGGAGGGCTGCCAGCGGCAGCAGGCATCCCACAGCCATCCCGGGCTGCAAGCAGGCGGACGGCATGGTGGGATAGTTAAGGCAGTGTGACCGGGGAACAGTTGGTGAGATAACATGAGGATACAATTAACAATGTAAACATCCCGAGATGCAAGCAGAAGGATGGCAGGGTGGTTTGGTTAATCCAGGCAGTATGGCCCGGGAACAGTTGGTAAGATGATACGGCTATGAACTTAACATCGATTTATGCATACATTCAGGTATGTTACCAGTTGGAAGCCAGGGGTGAATTAGTAAATCAATGCAGTGTGACCGGGGAATAGTTAGTAAGATGATACAGGGATGAACATAACATTGGTCTATGTACACAATCTGTGCTGCTAACAGCTGGAAGGCATGGGCGAATTAGTAAATCAATGAAGTGTGACCAAATGTTGTAGTTAGTGCCTCCCACACTGTAGTTAGTGTCTTCAATACAAACCTTATACCCGAAACTCACTTTGCACCTCAAACCACACGCCTCCCAATGACCAAACATCGCAGGGTTCTTGCGACGCATTTGTTTCTAATGTCGATTGAAGCGAATGGTTTCCAGTAGATAAACTATTACTTTGTATATGTGTATTCACCATCTCCCCCAACTTCCCCTGTTTAATGCCGCAGTCACACTACGACGTGTTGCACCAACATTGGACAATGCGTGCCAACGTGTTGGGTTTTTGGGCGAAACGTCGGTACACGTCCAGCACGTTACCGGCGCGTTACCGGCACGTCGGTACGCATACACTGATAGCAACGTGTGAGCCAACACATCGGCGCCCGCTGGCTCGCGCCGAAACACAAAACTTTCGACGCACCCCGACGCACGCTGACAGGTTGGAGGGGACGTTATGGATGCGTTAACAACACATCGAAACCCGTTGTGGGCGCGCTGGCGGAACGCTGGCAGACCGTTGAGCAACGTCGCTTAACGTTGTCATTTTTTTTGCCAAAATGCGACCGTTCCGTCGGCGCGTCTGCAACGTCCCATCGACGGGTAGTGGGCGCACCATTGGCGTTGCTCCAGCATTTCTCGGCGCGTTGGACATGTTGCCGGTGCGCCTGGACGCATTGGCCGCACGGTGTGGATGCGCTGCCGCCGGCGCATCCTGACGTGTTGCTGGCGGGTATGTACGCGCTGACACAGTACTAACATGACACCAACATGCTACCGGCATGCCATCAGCACGCTACAAGCACGCCAATAACATGCTACCGACACGCTGCTGACGCGCTAGTAGCATGCTACTAGCGCGCCAATAACGCACCAATAGCATGCCACCAACCCGCCACTAACACGCTGCGCCCTTTCAAACTTTGTCCCAAAACGTGGAAAAGTTGGACGTGTCTCGCGTGCTAGCAAATATTTTGCGCTTTGGCGGCACGCCGGACAAAACATCGTAGTGTGCACCATAAGCGACCCGACATGTTGAGTCCTTCCACATGGACCAGTGTATTCACATATTGGAAGATGTGCTCTGCCCACCGCCACAGTATTGAGTGTGTGTTGTATGCGTGAAGAATAACTTCTACTCCTTAACACTGCATAGTCTGATGACAGCATCACATTTTCAAAACCGAAATAATGATCTAGATTTTATTCTATATTCTATATCTATATTAGATAGATACTGGTGCACTATACTAAGCATATGTTGTTACATAGAAGGGAATACTGACTCAATTTAATGTAACCTGCGACTGCAGAAGCCGCTGATGTCAGTATGTTGATGTGCTTTCCAAAATTTAAATTGGTAGGTTGTACTCTGGATTTCTTTGATTTGGTTAAAAAAATTATGTATTCAGATTTCTTTGCATTAATTGTCACTTTATTTTCATTACACCAAATGCCAACCTTAGCTAGTACATCCTCAACTATCTCTGCTGCAGATTCAATGTTTGGACTGTGAGGGCCGCATCATCAGCAAACAGTGTGAACATGGCCTCATTTGTTAACAAGGGCAAATCATTAATAAATATGAGGAAGAGTAGTGGGCCAAGTGTGGTGGAACCTCAGGGTACTCCAGTTGTAATTGACCTATGCATATACAATTATATAATTTATTTAAGTTTTTTTGTGATGGGTGTATTTATGCTGCCCATAACTGTTAAGTGTAATGACTTGTTTTCGCCACTAGACAGTACTAGTCTTGTGACTCCCCTTCTTTTGATCACTTTCAGTTGTTGTGTAGCTAACTACTGCATGCATTCTTTCTCAGTTTGTAAGCATTCTCCCACATCCCCCAAACCTCTGTGAGTTTGTTCGGTCTACAATCGGATAATTGTTTGGTTACCAATAGTTAAACTATTTTATGTATGTGCTTTTTTCAAACTTATTCATTGATTCGGATGGGCTGTATATTTGTTTTTGTAGAATGAATAGGGCGCCTATTTCCTGTGCAGGAGGTCACGGGTTCAATCCCCGATTGAGTCAACCCAAAGATGTATATCAGTAATACTTATCGCTGCCTTACAATTGCCTGGGGGCTTGACGTTACTATGCAACAGAAAGGAACAATGGAATAACGAAGACCAATTTTTTTGCAATTTAACTTTTCTTTGTTAAGTTGTTAATGTCTAACTTACCCTTGCTTTATCGACAAATGAAAAAAAAAACCAAAAAATTCAGGGCAATAAATGTTCCTGGTAAGAGCCTGTATCTGAGATCTGTTCAACGAATCTAACCATGTATAGATTATGTCAGAGTTGATTGTCCTCCTGCTATCAAGTGAAACACGAGAACAACGGTATCAAGGCGGGTGTGCCCCACGCCGAGTGCCTGCGTACCCTACCCTGGATGCATGCTGCTTACTACATTTTACTGAACCTTTTAAACCAAAATCAATTATTGAGTCGCGTGTCACGCGTAATGACTGACACAGTAGCAAAGTGTGAGGAATGCAATTATAAACCGGTATATGTTTACCCATTTATGAAAAGACCGGCTCATCGATTGACACAAAACAGCACAGAAACGGTTACACTGTAAACACAAGGACATTTGCTTCAAATCAATATGTATTCTGTTGGGATTATGAAACACCATATGAAAAACAAATCAGTTTATCCTGAGCAAATGCATAATCAGATAGTATGTTGATCGTTACACTGGACAAAGTTTTGAGACAGTCTCATATACATGCACACTTTTCGGCGGTAAAGTGAGCGTAGACGGGTCAGGGTTAGGGGGGGGGGAGGTGCAGTGGTGCGTGCACAGACGAGTCCCCCCCCCCCCCCCCTACACACACACACAATGGATCTGTGGCTGACTAGGCTGGAACAGTAGATGACTAGATCAAGGCTCCTCCAGAGGGGGAAGTTTGTGCTGAGGAGCACTGACTGCCACTCTCCATTTAGCTCTCTGCTGTGAGAGTTGCGTCCGTGGCTCATACAGCATATATATCATATATATGGGTCACTCTCCTGAAAACTGGTCAGCATGGGATGGGATTTTAAAACATCAGTAACAAAAACTTGCTACTTTTTCCCCCCCTTATACTTTTCATATTCATGTTCAGATTTGATGTAAGAAATAAGGGAAATAAACTAAACTGTGTGCAACTTTGGTCCTTTTAGATATGAAGTGTTTTTGTACCAAAAAAAACCCCCATTTTACAGTCAGCCATTTGTAACATGACATATGGGACATGGTTGAATCCTTACTAACATCTTGTATTGCATTGATATATCAAACAAAACAGTTCCCAAATCAAAAAGGAGGTATTTATTAACATGTATGCATGCTTAAATTAAAAAAAGAAATTATTTGATGTCTTCAGAAATAACATTACAAATTTCCGTCACAGATGTAACCAGTGGTGTCTGGATGCCATACAAATATTGTACACTAATCATTCAGTGAATAAAGCATGGCTGGGATTACTTTAAAAGAATCAATGTAAGCACTACACATTTCTGTTTATTATGCCATGATTAAAATGCTTCTAAGTATGAAATTATTTAATTTTGCTTAGATCTTGATTAAGCAGACTGTGGTGTCCTAAACATGTGTTACATCTGAGCAACACATGTTATACTGCCATAAGACATAGCTTAATCATGGACTACACCTTTTTTATTTTTAGCTCATCAATTTATATTTTACATAGATGTAAAGGGGAGATTTCCAGCTTTCATTTACAACCAAAATATGTTAAAAATTCAAATATTAGTTTGTAACTCTCCATGTGACACTTCTGCCCAGTTTTCAGGAGAGTGACCCATATAAGCATATCTATGTCTATATCTATGTCCATATATGTAGATATATAGATATCTATGTATGTATGTATATATATATATATCTATATACATCTACATATGTATATATATACAATGTGTCATGTAGCATATCGAACGTATTATTCACAAGTGGACATATGCTCCTGTATACAATCCAAACATCGACACCATCAATGCACCAACCAGACGGGTTGGCAGAATCGGTAGGAGCGCTGGCTCGGGTCATGGGTTCGAACCCCGGCCGAGTCAAACCAATGACTTACAAGATTGACACTTACCGCTACCTAGACTGACACTCGACACTAGTATGAGAGAGAAATGACTGGTTTGCTAAGTATCAGGATAATGTGACTGAGTTGGATTGTAGGTTGGTCTCCCAGTGGGGCAGCACTATAAGGTTGTCCTAAGTGCGCGGTGTCACAAATCAGTCCCCATCCTGATATGACATTATATGTTGCTAGGACATAAACAACAACAACAAACCAAACTATTAATGTCTCGAGAATGAATGGCAATTTGTTTCTAAAACCAGGAACCCGGTATCTGAAGCCGGAGCCCTCAAGTGCCTGATAAGCCTGCGCTCAAGTAGCCTACTTATCGGCCACTATCGGCCTTTGCTATTGTTCTGAGGTCGGCCTATCATTGCTTTAAGAGACTAGACTCGCTACTGGTGACACATGAATGTGACTATGCATTCAACATACTGATAAAGAGGCGGCCACGCTTTGCATGAGTACAGCTGACTTAAAAGTCCCGTTTATAGTTTTGACGGTGTGTGTCACCATCAACTTTACGCCAGTTAGCACCAAGGGCGTAATCGATTAATCGACTCTGATCACCCGAGCCACTTTTTGGCGCATGCGCACATCCTGCAGACTCGGGTCGAATAACCGAATAAGCTTCTGCACGCTCGGGGTGGAAAAAATGGTGGCTTAATCTAAAACCTAATTATTTGTTTTAATAACCAATATAAGTACAGCAAAATAGGATTCAAAGTATTTTAGGATCGTATAAGCTGACAATCTGGGTTATTTTAAAAAAAGCATTAAAACAACTTGTAGTGGTAGCTGTTATCCTACAGGTACCAGCTCAGGCGCTCTTAGCAAACCACAGCCAAGAGGTGGGTTACTGGCGTCGGGTCGTTTTGCACACGGCACGTGTTTTTGTCGACTCCACTCGCGGTGTTCGATTTGAAATTCTGACGACTCGGGTGACCCGAGTCGCCCGGGTCGTGTTAATCGATTACGGCCCATATGACGCCACAAAACGGTGGGGAGTGCATAAGGTGTGGAAGCGCTGGCCTTGAAAGTTCAACATAGTTGAACTTTGGCCAATGCTTGTGCCGTGTTGCGCTGTCTAACGCTGTCAAGCGTCGATGTAAAGTCTAAATGGGAGCATTTGCTTGTGCCGTACTGTGGCATGGTGTGGCGTGTTGCACTGTTTAACACCGTCACAACTATAAACGGGCCTTTAGGGTGTGTGTGTGCAAGCAATGCCAGCACATTGTTCTCACAGCAACTGTAACAGCAATATGTGTTCTCTATTGATGCTTACATTATATTAGCTTGTGCATATTAGCTTATCTTTCTTCCCTTCATGTCATAGTTATATACAAATAGAAAATCTCATTATAAGAATAGCCGCTACTCTTTCAGGTTCCTTAAAGTTGCATAGCCCGATGGTTTTGAGTTGCTGTCATTTTCTGAGATAAATATATTAGGTTGATCACTATAATCTACCTTACTTTAGTTTGAAGTAACTTTTATTTTAAATGGCTAAGTTTTGAGATATTTGAAGTGCAAACATGTCAAATTAGTTTTGCAAGCATGCTCACACTTTGGCACTATGATTATGGAGTAGCAGGTTCTATGTGTCAACAAATGCTTAATAAGTGTATCAGTATCTAAGTTAGATATGCAGAATCAATTCTGGATAATTGCTTGGGCTTTGAAAATTTGATGCTTTATCGGACTATACAACTTTAATATTTAACTTTGCTGGAGAAATGTTCCAGTGTTGGGAAATTAATGTCCAGCATAATAAATTATGCAAACATAAATGGGCAGACGGATCGATTTGTGATTCCACCGATTTAGTGCTGTCGCTATATGGATTGTCGATGTGCATTAACTGCGGGACGCCTGCACACTGCGGGACCAGCGTGGCCAGTGGCGCTACCAGCGTCGTAATGCCTAACTACACATTTCCGGATATTAGAAACAAGTGTAATTTAATATCTCTCATAAACTGTCTCTTCTATTTGCTTTTAAGGGTTATGAAATGACCCCAAAAGATGTGTGTGTGTAAGTGTGTGTGAGGGTCGGGTCGGTTTTAAGCTAATTGACCAATTGCTTCCAATGGGGGACATCCGGGGTAGTTCATTTGTTGACACTAGATGGCGCATCGGTACCAGTGGTCCTAAACGGCCATTGACAATGCACTGAGTTCGCCGGTACGCGTAGTGCAATACGTATATTTTATTCAAAATTAATAGAAATACAGAACCCTAACCTTAGAAATTTAATATAATCTATTCGTTGTATGTTTTCTATATGTATACCAAGCGGTTTGTCTCTAGGTCTTGTGGTTTTAGAGATATTTGACTTCTTCTGTATGAAGATTGCTCACGGCCATTGACAATGCACTGAGTTTGGCGGTACGCCCAGTGCAAAACGTTTATTTTATTCAAAATTAATAGAAATACAGAACCCTAACCTTAGAAATTTAATATAATGTATTCGTTGTATGTTTCCTATATGTATACCAAGCGGTTTGTCTCTAGGTCTTGTGGTTTTAGAGATATTTGACTTCTTCTGTATGAAGATTGCTCACGGCCATTGACAATGCACTGAGTTCGGCGGTACGCCCAGTGCAAAACGTTTATTTTATTCAAAATTAATAGAAATACAGAACCCTAACCTTAGAAATTTAATATAATGTATTCGTTGTATGTTTTCTATATGCATACCAAGCGGTTTGTCTCTAGGTCATGTGGTCTTAGAGATATTTGACTTCTTCTGTATGAAGATTGCTCATAGCCATTGGGTTTGCAGTGTGACAGTGTGCCGAATAGGCCCACTAGTTCAGTGGAGACGCGAACGGCAGGAATTTGAACTAAAAAGTCGGAGGTCCCCCATTGGGACCCATGCCCAGCCCCCTCCCCCCAACTGCACTATGGTAATCTACTCTAGTCTTCTAAATCATTTCACCAAAACAGAACTTGGCTGTGAACATCGGGACCCCGCCCAGAATCTCCAAAATGGGTCTTGCAGTTCATATATATATATATATATATATATATTTATATATATAGCTACCACGCGAGAGTCCCACCCCGCGGAGGTGGGGGAGGGCGGAGTATGCTGATACCGGCCCTTCCCCCACCGACCCCCCAATGAGGGGGGGGGGGGGAGGACCACTACAGAGCTTATTACACACGATAAAGGGTTTATCACTATCCATATATATATATATATATATATATATATATATATATATATATATATATGTGTGTGTGTGTATTTGTTTCCAGGTATAAGAAATATATGCGATAGGCTTATAAAGATGGAGGCAGAATTTAACCTAGCAACATGCCATGCAACAAGCAAGCAGGTGTATGCAAGCTTTGCATTTCAATATGACCTAGAAACAGCATCAGGGCTGTATGGCTTATACAAGCAGTCTGGGCCGCTATATGTATGCAACACTCATAGATTTTCAGTTGATGTGACAAGATATGCGTTCGTTTTGTACATTATTTAAGGTAACAAAATATATATGCACACAGTAAAACCTCTCTAAATTGACCGACCATGTGACCGACTTAAAGTGGTCCATTTTGGGAGGTAGTCGGCTTAGGGAGTTAGAATATCCTTATAATGGTATCTTGGTACCCAAATAAAGCGATCGATATTGGGGAATGGTCGATCTGTGGAGGGTGTCGGTTAGATAGATTTTACTGTGCATATTCAGACATAAATACTAAATCTATAGAAGAACTGTAATATTGTGAAATGTAAATACTGCACTGTAATGTAAATAAACCATCGACAAATGACCTTTTCACAAACACTAAAGAGACAGGACAGGAGAATAGTGTGTCATCATTGGCAATAGATAAACGATTCACCCCGTACTTACAGTACAGGGGTGAAAACCAACTCATTAGAAAAACTGGTGAAGGATTTTGACATGCTGGGGAAATTAACTGAGTGAATACAATTTTAATTTAAGAAGCAACATATATTCTTTATATATATCTTCATATTTACCCGCTACTTTCGAGTTGAAAAATGTAATAAAACATATAGTTTAATAGACTTTAAAAGTGAAATCGACGGTGTTCTAGCGCCGCCATATTGTCTTTTTGCATTCTCTCCCATTTCACCAACTCTGTGTTGATATAAGTAACCATTTGACACTGCTGCCAGGCATTCTACTTCCTGTTCCATACTAAAGCTATTTTCACCCGTATTTAGACTACGTTAAGGTTCACCCCTGTACTGGAAGTACGGGGTGAATCATTTATCTAAGGGAAGAGGTGCTTGTCTATGAAACTGAAACAGCCTGAGCATATCGAGTGGTTGGATAAATCACATAGATGTAAAGACAAACTGAGTGGTGCTACACATGTTGTTGTTGTTAAGGAGATGAGATTCAGCTGACTTATGCTAGCTGCTGATGACAATATAACAGTACATCTAAATATATTGTAAATAAATTTATTGTCACATGGCTGGAAGACCAGTGTCACGGCACTGACAAAAGACTTCAGTCAATGAATAAACTATATTTACACCAAAAAAAGAAAGGAAGAAAGGAAACGAACGTGGATATCCACATCAGTGATCTAAATGTAACCGACCAAAAAAAGGCCACATAAAGTCCAAATGTAAGAACGAATTAACTTTATGTAAAACAAATAAACCTATCAACATAGATACAAAACATAAATTGTGTAAGATGTCTAAAAAGACATATTATTAGGTAATATCAGTTAGCTACCAAAAGAAGATATCAAAAGTTAAAAATATTAACAACGATGAGGTTTCAAAAACAAAATCCAATTTAGTAAATAAAAACGATGTTTGTTGTTAGTGAAAAAGAATGCTTCTCCCGTGTAAGAGGCGCAGGGTGGCGTGGGGGGGGGGGGGCGCACTCCTATACAATCATGTCCCGAATGGGGGGGGGGGGGCACTCCAACAATGCGCAATAAGGAGTAATCACAATAATCCATTGTTCCCATAGAATTTATATTCGTATAATTCCCTATGCGAATACATATATATATGCATACATCTACACACATATACATATATATGTACACACCTATATATATATATATATATGAGTCAGCCTCACGAAAACGGGCCAATCGGTGGTCAAGTGAAGATGTCAGCGTCACAATTCTTAAAAGTGTAGTGCATTTCTTTGTTTCATATTAAATTATCCTAGAAACAAATAAGGTTGTTGTATTTTCTCGACCTTTACAATCAGTATAAATTTAAGGACTTTCCAACATCTCTGTCAATGCTAAACTATAATTATACCGATCGACGCCAACATCCAATGATCGACGCCGACAACTTTAACAGATGTCGGCGTCGTAATTCTTAAAATCTTGTGCATTTCTTTGTTTTATATTAAATTATCCTAGAAACAAATAGTTTGTTGTATTTTATCGACCTTTACATTCAGGATAAATTTAAAGACTTTCCAACACCTCTGTCAATGCTAAATTATAATTATACCGTTCGACGCCGACATCCATGCTCGAAGCCGACAACTTCCCCCAATTGGCCTCTTTTCGTGATCCTGACCCATATATATATATATATATATATATATATATATATATATATAGTATATAAATATATATATATATATATATATATATATATATATATATATAACAAGGGTCATTTGCTTTACAGTAAAATCTGAACTGCAGTGTCCAGATATATATGCGTCTACGGAGATTCATGCACATGTTTGAACAATAACCTACTGGACTGCTCTAGTGCTCTACTTTCTGTATCAAGGTCATCCTATTGTGTGGGATAGGACCTGATAGGACCGGGTAGGGCCTGATAGGGCCTGATAGGCCCCGATAGGACAAGCTGACACTGGCGTGATGCAACACACGGTAGAGTGTCATGACCAGTCACGTGGGTCTGCTGAGTGTTACACAGTCAGTGCGTATAGGGCCTACACAACCTAAAGACACCATTTTACACACGTGTCGGTATGCCCACTAGCTCCAGGAGTTGGACAGGGTGATTTTAAATTGGCCAAAGTCGAAGGCTGAGCCCCATTTTAAATCAATTCATCGACAGACGAGGGTTGTAAGTAGGCCTAGTTCTTCTATAGCAAATGGGTTTGTGAAGTCCCTGCCCACTTTCCACCAAACCTTTACATTTTTTTTTATTGATACAGTACTTATTCTGCCCATAGCGATTAAGCTCCTTTGAGGGTGCTTGTTTTCGTCGCTGGACAGCTATGAAGCTCGTTTGATACATATATTTTTATTTTTGTATGTTAGTTTCTATGCTAATTCTGCATGTCTCTTTTCGCTTGTTTTAGAAATCGTTTGTATTTATTAAGATCTTTTATCGATCTTGCTATTGGGGGTTGTTTGTTCTAGTCTTGGGCAGCCATAGCAAATGTACTCCTTTCATAGATTTGTGTGTTGCTTATGACTTCCTTTAGCACTGGGGGCATCCATGTGCCTGGTATTTCTTGGTGCAGTCACAGTGTGATCTGGCTGTGTTGTGTAGTGGTGAGCAAGTAATTTAAGGCGGAGTTCCCTCCTGCTTGCTAATAGTGTTGCATTGCATCTTAGGTGTAGGTCTACTGTTGGGTACCTTCTATGTACTTGAAGGCATAATTTAAGGGCTCTATTTTGGAGTACTACATCCTACATCCTTAATGATAAATACACACCTGCACTATGTGAGACATGTATAGTCATCGGGGATTTTAAAACAACACGTAGTTGCATGTTTTTCAATTGAATTGGTGTCTTTCAACAATCGTTATTTTGTGAATTTTTCTAGAAATCTCATATTTGGTTTCAATTTCAGAACTAATTGATCCTACGTTTCATACAGAAATGACATTTTATTTTAAACCATTCACACACTATCCTTTTATAGATGTACAAGGAACTATATACTATTATATACTAAAGCGGCAAAATACATAGCGGACTTCATAAATGTGGTTATGCATTTCTTCTATGTACTAATATAGTAATAAAACGTAGTTGTTTTGTCAACGGGAATTTGTTTCCCTTAGCCACAAATATAAAATTGTGACCTTTTTAATTTAATGTGTGTCTATTGGCACATAATTGATTGTCTGCTGTTACATGTAAAATCGATGGTTTGAACAAAAAACAAACATTTCTCGCCATGAATATGGCCTATGCTGTCGACATGGCATAAAGCAACCACCAATCAATCGATCAAAAAACCAACAATGACATGGTCTAAGAATGTCTCATATAACCATTTATGTCTAAAAATGCTGCATTGTTGCTAAACAGTAACGAATCAGAAGATATCACTAGAAGTTTCGAAGAACTAACATTGGTCCAGATATAGTTTGTGAAGCTAAGCCATGGTTTGGAAGATAACGTCCTACAGCTAAGGGAGCAAACCCTAAACAGAAAACCATGTCACTGTGGCAGCATTAAGGGCGGTTGATGTATGGAACTCCCAACATCTCCCGACCAGCCACTGCAGGGACAAATAGTTTTGCGCCTGTCTTGACATGTTCTTGCCAGTGTGAAACCTCTATTTGCTCCCCGAGAGAGTGCCGCTGGTAACTTGCAAAAGCCAGCAGCACTTCAACACTTTTGCAGGCAGCTTTCATGAAATGTAAATGGAGAGCGGCAGTCAAGTAATGAAAGCAGTCTTTGTCGCATCGCGACCGACAGCATGATGATGATGATGATGACAGTGTAACACCCACGAGTTACCTATATACGAGTACACCAATGCCTATATAGTAATATACTGCCCCTGTAGATATTCTCTAGGGGGTATGCAGGTATTGCAGGTATTGCAATGCCTCAGGGAGTTTGACGCCCCTGCCCTGCAGAGTTGTAACCCACTGCCTTGTGGTACAGGTTCTTGACAGAACCGAAGGGTAAAGGAGCAAACCCTAAACAGAAAACCAAGTCACTGTGGCAGCATTAAGGGTGGTTGATGTATGGAACTCCCAACATCTCTCAACCAGCCACTGCAGGGACAAATAGTTTTGCACCTGTCTGGACATGTTCTTGCCGGTGTGAAACCTCTATTTGCTCCCTGAGAGAGTGCCGCTGGTAACTTGCAAAAGCCAGCAGCACTTCAACACTTTGCAGGCAGCTTTCATGAAATGTACGACTGGACACCTCATGAGGATGTCATCAGACAGGCCATCAAAGCAGATCCTCTATTCTCAACTGTCTTCTGGTTACAGAAAGAGAGGGCGCCCTCGTTTCTGGTTCAAGGATACCATCAAGAGAAACCTGAAGCTGAGAGACATTAAAACCGACTCATGGACATCACTCTCACAGCAGAGAGCTAAATGGAGAGCGGCAGTCAAGTAATGAAAGCAGTCTTTGTCGCATCGCGACCGACAGCATGATGATGATGATGTAGATATTCTCTATGTACATACATACATGTATAATATATATAGATGCTTCTATTTTGAGGCACCACGAGCAAGCACACACAAAGCACAGTCAACTTACCTAGATGTCTATGTACTTTGAAGCTGAACGATGCTGCTGGTATGGGTGTTGGACATTAACTGGTGAACAACAACCTGCTCCAGTCCTTTTACCACAAACTCTCCGCACCTCGCAGTCTAATCGCCTGACACATGTACGCAATTCTTTGACCCCAAATGACCTTTGCCTCAAGGCTGCTAGCCAATCAATGCAGTCCTTGAGATACCCCATGGAGGCCCCGGCGGGGGGTCTCTCAGCATATGTGACTCCATTGTGACCACTCTATCTCTATTACAATGGTTATACGATTTCCTATATTGGCTATGGGTGAAAGGAACTTATCTTGTATTAATCGTAAGTACTAGTAAAGTGTTCTGTCAAGTGTGTATCGATAGGAAATATACCCACATGTTAAAAGCAGCGTACTGGGGGGGGGGGGGGGGGGGGGGGGGGAATCATGCAAATTGCCAAACTATAGAATGTTTAACCTAATTGTTATTTAATATTGGGAAATTCCTGCATTTAGAACAAAAGAGCGAATAATTAATATATACATATATACATATATACATATATACATATATGCATATATACATATAAACATATACATATACACATATACATATACACATATATACATATATATATATTATTGGTGGTAATCAATATTAAACTGGAATACTTTAAAACATCACGTCTACCTAGGTTATTATAATTTACCATTCTCAAAATCACATCTGATAAAATTAAACCATTTTACGTACTTTCAAAATGGTAACCTAAAAATGTAATTTATTTTAATCAACGCAGATCAAAAGAGAAATCCATTAATTGAAAGAAAAAAACCCATACATATTAACTTGGTTTGCTAATATTTAATTTTACTAAAATGTATTTTATTCCTCGAATAATATGTCTTGTCAGCGCCAGAGCACTAGTCTTCCCGCCGTACAGTACAATTCCTTGATACTGGACTGCTCTGCATCAAACATTGTAAGCGCCATTGCGTATGGCTAGGCTTAGATAGTTATGAGCCTGATAGCATCAGGGTTATGTGGTTGGTTGCCTTCGCCTACTACAACAAAGTGACGTCACAGCTTGTAAAAGGGGGTTTCAGATAATCAGCAAAATACTGCGAGCATCAATGTATGTGATGCATATTTTAATATACAAATATTAATGCCAATAGGGTTGTTGTTTTATGGGTAGTTCCATGAATCCCCGCTAGCCGGAACTTGCGCTTTCCCTTTCAGCTCCGTCCAACTGTGGTTGAACCAAGGTGGGAGGGGGTGGGGGGGGGCAGGGGCAGATGCATTTTGGGGGGGGGGCACGACCCTTCTCCCTCATCTTCAGACGCACGAACACACACACGCACGCACACGCACATCCTCATACATGGCTAGATTTGTAGTTCATCTCAGAGAATTTAACCGGTGTGTGTTCCTCCTTAAGAATCCTGCGTGTTTTACCACGCACAACTCAGCAGTTTCAGTTACACACACTGCATACAGAGTGACTGAGGGGATATCAGGTCATAGTGCTGGTGGCCTGGTATCCCAATGGGGCATCACTATAAAGTCGCCAAGAGTGTGCACTGTCACAAGTCGGTACCCGTCCTGATATGACGTTTGATGTTGCCAGGATGTAAAACTCCGACAACCAACCAACCAACCAACAACAAAGCAAGTGTTGAAACCAATACACAGAATGAATGGTTTTGGTTGTGACGGGTACCGCCTTGTGACAGTGCACACTCATGGTGAGTTTATAGTGCTGCCCCACTGTGAGACCAGGCCACCAGCACCATGACTTAATATCCAACTCAGTCACATTATCCTGACACTGAGCCAACCAGTCCTTGTCCTATCCAAATAACCCCAAGTGCCTGGCTAGGAAGTGACAAGTATCAATTTGAAGTCATTGGTTTGACTAAACCAGGATTCGAACCCAACCCATGGGTTCGAATCCCACGATCTACCAAATCGGGAGACTGAAGCTCAACTCATTCGGCCATCCCGTCTGTTCACTCCGCATTGAGCCGATATATTCGGTGCCGAGGCGCCCCCTTCAGGGCCTCCTCTCCACCCATTTCCCAGTATTCACTTGTTCACGGCGCGTGTACGTCCGCGCGCCAATGGCCCTTATCACCCACCGGAGCCCTGTCAGCCTGCTTGTATACAGCCTCCTCCAGGGTCGCGCTGCTTTACCTCTTCTGTCACTCCCCTGGCCCCGAGCCACTAACAGCTCCCCGACCATTCAAGGGCTCAACCAAACGGGATGGCCGAATGAGTTGAGCGTCCATCTCCTGTTTTTGGTAGATCCTGGTTGAGTCAAACCAATTACATACAAATTGATACGTGTCGCTTCCTAGTCAGGCGCTCTGCATTATTAGGATAGGACAAGGACTGGTTGGCTCAGTGTCAGGATAATGTGACTGAGTGGGATAGTGGGTCATGGTGCCGGTGGCCTGATTTCCCAGTGGGGCAGCACTATACAGTCACCATGAGCGTGCACTGTAATAAGTCGGTACCCATTCTGATATGACCTTAGATGTTGCCAGGATATAAAACTCCAACAAGGCACCAAATCATTGGGCTGCTACAAATAAATGGGGCCAGCATGGCCAGGGAGGGAATCGAACCCACATTTCTTCCATTCCAGGGCTAAAATGTTACCATATTCACTCGCCTACCTAGGCATCCCGGTGAAATTCATTTACCCATATTTGGTTGTGCATGACCTTTCACCTGGGCAGGTGAGTGCAACTCATGACCGAGGCGTTTCAATTATTTCATTGACTGAATCGGTTGGTTTTTGGAGTTTTACATCCTGGCAACATCTACAGTCATATCAGGTACCGCGTTGTGACAGTGCACACTCATGCTCACTTTATAGTGCTTCCCCACTGGGAAACCAGGCTGCCACCACCATGACTTAATATCCAACTCAGTCACATTATCCGGACACTGAGCCAACCAGTCCTTGCCCTATCCTAATAATACCGAACGCCAGGCTAGGAAGCCACCATTTGTGTGTAGTTGTATTTTCTCAAGTAGTTCCTGGTCGCTTATTAAAGCTGGGTACTTCGATAAAAGCATACCATTTAATAAACCAAAATACTTACCTAGCGATGGCGCTACATAGCCTACTTAGATGCAGGTTCATGAAACATATATTGCTGTTTGATGCTTCTGGCCATACTGCTACACTTCAAACACATGCAAAGTTAACCTTTATAAATCAGTTATTTCAAACTAATACAAAATAGATTATATTAATCAGTGCAATATATTTTTAAAATATCTACATATCTATATATGTATCTATATATATATATATATAGTTATTTATATATCTCAAATATATTACAGAAACTCAAAAGCTTCCGATTAGGATACAATATTTCTCTTGGGAATCAACGGTTATTTATTAAAGGGGCGTTTCTTTCGGTTCTTCGTTGTTTAGTGGGCTTCTTTTCGCATTGATGAATTATCATTGTTTTTCCTGCATCACTTAGCTAAATAGACACACTTAAATAACATAATAGATAATATTTCCATATTAGTGGTAGGCTGTTGTGTAACGTTTTTTGTTTGTTTGTTGTAGTTTTACGTCCTAGCAACATCTAAGGTGATATCAGGACGGGTACCGACTTGTGACAGTGCGCACTCATAGCGACTTTATAACGAGAAGTATAATATGCTTCATTGATGCGCGAGAAGGAAGAAAGCAAGGCGGAGGTGGAGAAAACAGAGGCGTTTATTGGGACGCCTCACAACATACAAGCTATACAAGGAAGAGTACAAAAGGCAGCTCAGAAGGAGCAAGGTAAAACAACAGTACAGTGGAGAGTAAAAAAGGAGCTCAGAAGGAGCGAACAGTATAACTCATGCTAGGGTAGGAGGAGCTCGTGGGAGCTTAGAGTTCAGGGGAGGGGCGCCGAGGAGCCCTCCACCAGCGGAGGAGAGTAAAGAAGTAGAAGCAGTAAGAGAGAGTTGGGTGGGTGGGTGGAGAAGGAATCGATGCTGCAGGGAGGACGGCTGGAGGGCGAGTGCCTGAGGGAGGCCGGCGGGTGGCCTTATAAGGGAGGGAGCTGAAAGGCGAGGGGGGAGGTGAGAAAGCGGCGGGGCAGGGCGGCAGGTGTGCAGGGCGACAGTGGTGAGAGAAAGCTGAGAGAAAGCTGAGGGGCGGATGACAGGGCAGGTGGGAAAGCTGCGCGACGGCAGGCAAGGCGGGGGGAGGGTCTCTACCTTCCCTCGCATCAAACGCCATGCGAGCATTACGACCGATGCGCGAGAAGGAAGAAAGCAAGGCAGAGGTGGAGAAAACAGAGGCGTTTATTGGGACGCCTCACAACATACAAGCTATACAAGGAAGAGTACAAAAGGCAGCTCAGAAGGAGCAAGGTAAAACAACAGTACAGTGGAGAGTAAAAAAGGAGCTCAGAAGGAGCGAACAGTATAACTCATGCTAGGGTAGGAGGAGCTCGTGGGAGCTTAGAGTTCAGGGGAGGGGCGCTGAGGAGCCCTCCACCAAAAAGAAAGGAGAGGGCTCGAGGTGCGTCCGAGGGTGCGAGGCGGGGCACGAGGCGTGGACCGCCTCTGAGGTCCAGGTGCCCTGCGCCATGAGGTCGGCCAGGGGCACCCCGGCGGGGGCTGTAGAGGGTGAAGCTCTGGGTGTGGTGAGCCCGGGGCCTACGTCGACATGGATGCGGGCGGCCAAAAAGTTGGGGAGGCCCGCTCCCTGGAGAGTTGCGGTGAGGAGGTGCGGCGAGGGTCGGAGAGGGGGGCAGCGAAGTCCTCAGGGCAGGGGGGTGTGGGGGTCGGGGTCGGCTCGGGGGGGGGGGTTGAGGAAGGCGGTGTCATGGAGGTCGTGAGGGTCGGCGTGGAGGTCGGCGGCTGAGATGTCTCGGGAGGGTTCGTGGTCAGTGTAGGCGGCGTCTGGGGCCTGCGGCGCGAGGTGATGGTCGCCGGCTATGCTCTGGGTGGCGTTTCGGTCGGTGGTCGTTACGGGGTTGTTGGTGGAGGTCACGGGGTTGTCGGCAGAGGTATAGGTGAGGCGCCGGTCAGGGCCCCCCGGGCCGGCCGGGGGAGGTAGGCGGATCAAAAATCCACCGAGGCGGCCGGAGTCTGGCGCTCACGGGCTTGCTTGGTGAGGCACAGGGCCTCGCTGTGCATGGTGAGAATGCGCCTCACGTTAGCACTGAGGGGCGGATGACAGGGCAGGTGGGAAAGCTGCGCGACGGCAGGCGAGGCGGGGGGAGGGTCTCTACCTTCCCTCGCATCAAACACCATGCGAGCATTACGACCAAAGCTGCATAGTCCGATGATAATATTAAATTTTCAAAACCAAAACAATTATCTAGATTTGATTCTGCACATCTACCTCAGATACTGGTGCATTTATTAAACATTAGTCGCCACATATAAGGGAATACTGAGGTAATTTAATATAACCTGTTCCTGCAGTGTCAGAGTTTTGGTAATCTCGCCAAAATTAATTTAGCACTTTTGAACTTCAAATACATCAAAAGTTAGCCATTTAAAATAAAAGTTACTTCAAACGCAAGTCAATTACATTAGAACAATCAACCTACTATGTTTATCTCAGAAAATGACAAACTCAAAATCATCAGACTGCAACTTTAAGCAAAATATGCCGGCCACAGTCCTGGTTGTGCAGTGCAGTTGATCTAGAACTGATAGGCCGCTGAGGTTTCGTGGCATGTGAGAATACTGCAGACTAACTTCAGGTTTTTTTAAAGGATTAAAAAGAGTTTATTTACATTCGTTGATTAAAGTTGCATAGTCCGATGGTTTTGAATTTCTGTATTTCTTCTGAGATAAATATATTAGATCAATCACTACTATCTACTTTACATTAGTTCAAAGTTACTTTTATTTTAAATGGTAAACTTTTGAGATATTTTGAGTGCAAACATGGAAAATTAGTTTTGGCAAGCTTGCCAAAACTGACACCATAAAATTCTGTAGTAACAGGTTCTGTTAAATTGACTTAGTATTGCCTTCTATGCAGAAACAAATGCTTAATAAGTGGATCAGTATTTAAGTTAGATATGTCAAATCAAACCTAGATAATTGGCTTAGTTTTGAAAATTTTATATTTCATCGGACTATGCAGCTTTAAGCAGGATACATTTCAATGACAGGCAAGTTATCTTCCCCATTCCACCGTTCCTTACGTTTTCCTAGTAATGTTGAATGCTAGCAAATTAGCGACAAGTTTTAGTTTGACTCGGCCAAAGAAGCGGAGTTCATAACAGCAAGAACAAGAAGACAGGGTTGGTTGAAAAGAAGTTTATATCTTGTGGTTGGAAAAATAGTATATAGCCCATCAAATAAAAGTCTAAAATTCGGTCAACGTTGGTGGGAGAATCAGTAGTTGACTACCAACAGGTAGCGCCAGTGGGAGAAACAGGAACTAGCCCATGTATAATAGATATGTGGCTCTGTGGTACCAGTGTGATACAGTGGTCCGAATTAACTGAGACGTGGCGTTTCCTTTGTTTATATTCCCATAATTCATTATATATCACATACATAAATATAGTTGAGTATCCGTCTCCCGTTTTGGTAGATCGTGGGATTCGAATCCACAGGTTAGAACCGTGTCAAGTCAAATCAATGACTTAAAAATGTATACTTGTCGCTTCCTACTAATCCTAGCCAAGCACTCAGCATTATTAGAATAGGGCAAGGACTGGTTGGCTTGGTGTCAGGATAATGTAACTGGGTGGGATATCAGGTCATGGTGCTGGCAGCCTGGTCTCCCAGTGGGGCAACACTATAACATCACCATGAATGTGCACTGTCACAAATCGGTACCCATCCTGATATGACCTTAGCTGTTACCAGGACTCAAAACTCCAACAACCAACTATAATAAGAAAGAAGTAAGGCACATGGCCTGGCTATATTCATTTGAATAGTTTCTCTTTCAGATGTACATGCACTTTTTGTTAAATAGGTTACATGCAATTTAAACCTTGAAGGACAGTGTTTATAAACTCACAGAAAAGAGCTGGGTATATATTGACCATTCAGTTGTTCAGAAAAGAACGAGCTGTCACTATCATACTCATTGCTCACTGACAACCCTCGCCACACTTAACCAACTAGCTGTAGTACACCTATCGACAGTTGGCTCGCAACAATCACAGTCATTCGAAACAGCTCGACCCAGTTACTAATTAATCCAGGATATCTATTAGCATGGTTGGTTGATGGAGTTTTCTGTCCTGCCAACATTTAAGGTCATATCAGGATGGGCACTGACTTGTGACAGTGCACACTCATGGCGACTTCATAGTGCTGCACCACTGGGAGAACAGGCCACCAACACCATGACCTGACACCAAGTCAACCAGTCCTTGCTCTATTCTAATAATGCCGAGCACCTGGCAAAGAAGCGAGAAGTATCAATTTTTAAGTCATTGGTTTGCCTCGATCAGGGTTCGAACCCATGAATTCGAATCCCACGATCTAGCAAAACGGGAGACGGGCGCTCAACCCATTCGGCCATCCCGTCTGGTCTCTATTAGCATGTGTTATGATCAAAAGCAGAATAAAATACTTAGAAAGTTACTAATTTTATTTAGGGTTCTTTACCATGGATATAAAAAAAAAGATTCCCCCCCACTTAGATAGGCCATCGTCACCCCCCTTCATTCTCCAGCCTTGCTGGGTGGCTCACGTGACGCACGGGTCTTGTTCACGACCGTCTGATAACAGCCCAGCAATAGAGCTTCAGATACTCCGAGGTCACGAGGTTTATATGGTAGATTACTGATAGCACAGTTTGGTGGGTGGGTGGGTGGGTGGGTGGAAGGGAGGGGGGAGGGGGGAGGGAGCGCAGGAGGGAGGAGGGAGAGGGGGAGAGGGGGGGGGAGAGGGGACAGGGGGGGTGGGGTTAAAAAGATGCATGGGGGAGGGAGAGCGACGAGAGAAAGAGCGACAAGGGAAGAGGGAAAGAGAGGGAAGAGGGAAAGAGGGAAGTAGAGGGAAGAGGGAAGAGGGAAAAAGAGGGAAGTGGAAAGATGGAAGAGGGAACAAGAGGGAAGAGGGAAATAGAGGGAAGATGGAAAAGGGAAAAAGAGGGAAGAGGGAAAGAGAGGAAAGAGGGAAGTAGAGGGAAGAGGGAAGAGGGAAAAAGAGGGAAGTGGAAAGAAGAAAGATGGAAGAGGGAACAAGAGGGAAGAGGGAAAGTGAGGGAAGAGAGAAGAGGGAAGAGAGACGAGGGAAGAAGCGGGAGGGGAGATGGAATGAAACCATGGGTGATTCTGATCGTACGATTTGCATTGCGTGGAGACCGACTGGGGACCAGTTGAGGACCAAGGAAGACTCATCGCAGACTGATTGCACACATGTTGAATAATGAATTAATTGATTGTTATAATAATTCTAATTAATTGATTGTTATAATGTACACTACTTTAATTTGAAGTAACTTTTATTTTAAATGGTTAACTTTTGAGATATTTGATGTGGAAACATGCTAAATTAATTTAGGCAAGCATGCCAAAACTCTGACACAACAGGCTTCGATAGTATGTGTAATGGGTTCTATTAAATTGACGCAGTATTCCCTTCTATGTAGCAAAACATGCTTAAGAAGTCCATCTGTATTTAGGTTAGATCTGGAGAATCAAATCTAGATAATTAATTTGGTTTTGAAAAGTTGATGCTTCATCGGACTATGCAGCTTTAAAAAACATGTGATGCAATGCATAAATGGCAAAGTTGGAAGGTTTTGGTGAAACTTATTTCAGGGACTACTTTCGATAATATAACATTAACAAGGGCGGATGCCTTTCCTCCCAATAGATCTTCCTTTCGTCAGGTCGCACAGCGCCACCACGTGTTAGCTTAATCACAGAACAGGACCTGTGAAGCTGTTGTTCATCTCAGTGGACCCATTTGCAGTTTGGGCTATTTTCCATTCCAACTAGTGGTCCACAACTGGTTCATCAAAGGCTGTGGTATGTGCTATCATGTCTGTGGGAAAGTGCATAGAAAATACCCCTTGCTGCTTATCAGAAAGAGTAGTTTATGTGGCGGCAGCAGGTTTCCTCCAAAGAAAAATGTCTGAATGACCATGTGCTTGACGTCCAATAGCCGATGATAAAAAATATCAATGCGCTCTAGAGGTGTCATTAAATAAAACAAGCTTTACTTTTTTTAGTCGCAGAACAGGGACAGAGGTGATACAAACAAATAAGTGGAACAGAAACCTCACACCCCAAACCACACAACCACACTCAACACCACCACCACACACCCATACCCGCACCTGGTTACTCCCACCCCCGTCATGATATGACCTTAAATGTTGCCAGGGCGTAACACCCCAACAACCAACCAAGTTACTCCCACAACACTGTCTGTGTGACAGGGGCTGCTAAACAACCCATTAGAACAAAGAGTGTCAGAAGGCTGGGGTATGGACACAGCCACATGGATTTGCGATCTAATTATGGTAAATATATTGCTCAAATGCTTATCCGTCGTAGCCCACTAAAGTTGTGGAAGTGAGGAATTGATGAAATCGTGTAGATTAGTCAACATTAAACGTCGAATCGAGAGCAGCAACTGGCTTCAATCTTATGGGTGTTAAACAAAATATGTTGTTTGTATTTTGTTTGTATTCACTACCAGTTTAACAGCTTGGTGACAATTTAACATAAACACTGTGCACTGGAACAAGGAGATCTACACCTTGTTTATAGTTTATTCATGCTAAGGCGATTTTTCCTCGGATTTAAAACGGGTTGTTATTCACCCCTACTCTGGGTATAGCAATACCTCAGGGAGTTTGACGCCCCTGCCTTGCAGAGTTCTAAACCACTGCCTTGTGGTACAGGTCCTTGACAGAACCGAAGGCTAAGGGAGCAAACCCTAAACAGAAAACCATGTCACTGTGGCAGCATTAAGGGCGGTTGATGTATGGAACTCCCAACATCTCCCGACCAGCCACTGCAGGGACAAATAGTTTTGCGCCTGTCTTGACATGTTCTTGCCGGTGTGAAACCTCTATTTGCTCCCCGCGAGAGTGCCGCTGGTAACTTGCAAAAGCCAGCAGCACTTCAACACTTTTGCAGGCAGCTTTCATGAAATGTACAGCTGAGAGACATTAAGACCGACTCATGGATGCAACTCTCACAGCAGAGAGCTAAATGGAGAGCGGCAGTCAAGTAATGAAAGCAGTCTTTGTCGCATTGCGACCGACAGCATGATGATGATGACTCTGGGTTGAGGTGAATATTTAATCTATTATAACCCGTGAAAACGTTGGAGCACCACCTACAACTTTAACCAGCAGCTCTCTCGGCGTTTCCCATAGCCTGGTCCCCTGGCATTATTCATAGATGTCACCACTGGTCGGGAATCACCAAAACGCCACCAAGCGTCCACAGGGGGTACTAAAACCCGACTACTTTTCCTAGTTCTTTGAGAAGGGTCCACAAAGAGGAAAGGAGGGAAACGGGTGACTACTGTCCCATATTGAGCATACCTTGCAGGATGAGTTTCCCATTCTTTAAGTACTGACATTGTCTGATTTAAACAGAAGTATATACTTCTTCAAATATACTTCAAGCACTTTAATCTGTGCAAAAGATATATAAATGTGTAACTATGTCTGAACGAGAAACTACTAAAAGAATAATGGACATATTCGACTGGGACCTTTCCATAATTTGAGCCAATCAGAGCTGTTCTTTTCCATTGCAAATGGCTGCCCCCATAGACCCTGCCCTAAAAAAATATATATATATAACTAGCCTATTTAAAAACATGATAGTGAACGCATATATCCTGTATAAGAATTATACGAGTATAATAACATGGACTACTATACTATACTAGCACCCACACACCAGTGATCGGGTGCTGGAACCTCACCTACTCATCTACTGCTCATACCTTAGCTCCGACGGTGGCGCCACCGCTCACCTGCTCACTTGCCGCTGAGAATCTTTTCTTTATATATATCTGTATGTGTTTGTGTGTATATTTTACACCCCCCTCACACACCCCCATTGTCGGTGTTTTAATAAATGCGTTATTGGTAATTAATGGAATATAAACTATTCCAGCTGAAAGGTTATGAGTTGGGTCGAAAGCAAAAGAAATACCCAGTAAAACAAAGTTGGTGATCATCCTTTTGATCCCATAAATCAGTGTCAATGGGGCAGTTTTTATCTTTAAAAAAATGTCTGGCATATGATGTAGACATAATACATGACTATCAGTATTATGTTTCACAGATGGTGTGCTTAGGAAAGTTGAATTGCTGCTAGCCCGAGGCATTTATAACTTTAAAAAAAAACAACTAATTAAAGCAGGGTCGGGAGATTTTTCAGGCAAGGGCGGGGAAAATCACCAATATTTATTTGTATTTGCCCTAATGATTGGTCAACAAAAAAGTCCATACTCATCGAGCACGACATCGAGCACGACAGAGAATTTTGCTGACAACTGATGTTGCATCGGCTTAAAGTGAATAAAATAAGACGGAACACTGGTTTGGTCTCTTTCAACATATAATATTGTACTATTATATAGTTTTAACAATCCATTTTGAAACATGACTTATTCTGCCACCACGTAGGTGGGAAGAAGACATAACACGTGACCTCATACAAACTGTTAACTGTTTCCATGGTTACCGATCTATATACACGACGCGGCAGCTCGGCATTATTAACATTCTCCCTAGGATCAGTTCTATTTGTCTGTACAACTAATGGTTATCATCTTTTTGTTTGTTTTGTTTTGTTTGTTTGTTTATTTATCGCATATTGTCGTACAACATAGATAAAATACAATTTATTATATCCTGCTTTTTTTATATATATATTTATTTGCCTACTTTGAACACCTCGCTAACGCATCCTGTCGCCCGCCATTCACAGCTCTCTCACACATAACATTTTGTACAAATATACTTGTCCATATCATACACAGGGATGGCGAGCTCTTGTACCAATTACAAGAGAATATACACATGGCCTTACAGCATAGCAAGATGAACGAGCCTCAACGCTAACACATAGTCCTCTGAACCCCGGTCTCAAATCCGGTGTTTTTAGTTTCATATATAATGTATTATTTTTAACTGAGCACAAGCCTTCCGCCTTAGCACAAGAGCCGGACCTGGTGAGGACGCCACTTCATTAAGTAAACCTTCTTTGGAGCTACTATCAAAATACATACACATTGACAATGGTTATACCTAAAACGATAGAGTAAATCCGCTTAAACTACTTACAGGACAGTGCACAGCCGACGCCACCCCGCCGACAGTGACTGAGCAAAATGTGTGGTGGTATGTATAATATCATCGACGTTATTAACTGGAAACTAAACAAACACAAGCCGTAGAGATCACATTTGGAGGAACGTGCAGTCAAATATACAACGCAGTAATTATAGGATCCCACCGTGTTCATATCGTCACGGGAACATAAGTTGTCTTTTATATAATATTGTTGTTATGGTTATTATCATCATCATTATTATTATTATTATTATTAACAATTAACCAATATATATACACTTTCGTAGCTTAAATGCTCGCATAATTAATGTTACGTGACTAGGAATAAACCTCTCCTCATTGTTGTACACTGCGACCACGAGCATATATGTATAATATATCTGCATATTCCCAAACAGAGGGTTACACAGTTTGGTGAAGCTTTGATTGGAAATCATGGCGTGGACACAAAAGAAGCACAATGAGGCAAAAGATGCTCACCCAATGACGGTGACAGCCAAGTGGGGGTACAGTGTCAGTGACGTCCGGCTACCTCGGCCGATGGGGTCAGGATGTGAAAGGGGTGGATCTAAGTTTTAGTTAGCGTACATATTTATAACACATTAACAGGCCAGCTGCATACATAGTATGCATTATGGCCAGATCGCCTGGTTGACGCAGAGAGAGAGAGAGAGAGAGAGAGAGAGAGAGAGAGAGAGAGAGAGAGAGAGAGAAAGAGGGAGATAGAGGGAGAAAGAGGGTGTATCATCACACATACTGCTACTGGTGAATAGGATTAGCTAAGGAGTCAGTGCAGTGGGGGGGGGGGGGGGGGAGGGTACACCCATAGGGTGTAAATATCCCATACGCATATTTATGTATATATATATTGATCTATATAGGCAGCAAATCATTTTCAAACATCTCTCAAGGAAGACCACTTATGTGGTCACTATCAGCATCACATAACCTTCAATTAAGAACACTGACCAAATGCACGTAGAGTTCTTCCAATTGTTTTGTGTCGCTGTGGATGTGTACATACATATATTGACTTTGAAAATACATTTATTTATTTATATATGCATATATAAATATATATATGCATATATAAAATAATATATATATATATATATATATGCTCTATACCTAAGCCAATAAAGAAGCTTGTCAATAGCATGGCCAACGATACACATGTATGTACCACTAGACTATAACCGGTGTTCTTTAGATACATAGTACCTAGATTTATTTCACAGTGGCCATCAATGTTGTTTTCACGCACAAGAGCTCGTTGACTGAGGTGTGTGTATGTACGGCAGGCTGGGTAATGTGTGGGCTAGACCGTCGAGTATACATCTATCCCAACCAAATGAGCAACTTTTGACACTGGGACACATCTTGACACAGGCTTTAAACATCAGGCACAGACAGGGTCACAATATTGAGCACATTCAGACGTTCAGTCTGCGAACACTCCCTGCGATGTCGGTCACTTCCGGTTCAGTAGCGACAACATCCGGCGTAACGCTCAGCACTTCCGCTCTTGACACACAAGCACACACTAACCTCGGGTCAGAGACACGACAACTAAACCACATTCCTTATGCTCTTCAATTGCTCTCTCTCCTCGTTCTAATAATTTCGCGGGACACCTATTAAATATGTTTTTCAAAAAAAGTTTCAAGCCGTTCTAAAGTGTTCACCAGAGCGCCCCTGAGGCCTGGCTTGTTTTACATTGTAAATTCCACACAGGAAAGCAGATGCGGATTAGCTACGATTGCATGGCGGATGCAGTCATCCATTGCAATTGCAATGCAGGATTTAAATTCAGAAGCATTATTTCATTCACAATCACGAGAAATGTCACTATATAAGAACTGGACGACCGTTTGTGTGTGTGTGTGAATAGGATACTAATTCATTTGCAGTTTGCGAATACGATTTCTATGGCTCGTATAACTCAGCTAGATACTATACCAATGCTGGGGGATTGACAATGTATACCTGATACATGATGCTATTTTGGTAATAGATTAGACTTTTCAAAATAGATTGTTACATTGCCCGTTGAATGACACAATAATGACAGAAACGTCGTCGTTCACAACTTCAAATAGATCATGTCAGAAGCTGTCTTAACAAAATACATTGCCATGTTTTCTTTTTTTCACACAGGTCTACGACTGTTTGTCTGCACAAAAGCGTTTCTCTGCAGAGAACATAAGCCTCTCTCATACGAGTCCAATAATGAACGTGTAGTTCACCAAAGATAAATAAATTACCAATGAAACTGGAAGCATGTGCGTGTCGGTATATGTATGTATGGATATGCATATATATAATGTTTATATATATTATGTGTATATATAATGTATACATACACATATATACCACATTTATCTTTGTGTATATACACGCACACATATATATATATATATATATATTCATATATATGCATATATACACGCACATATTATATATATGCACACATTATATGTATGCACACATATATATGCACACATTATATATATGCACACATATACATGCATACATTATATACATGCATACATTATATACATGCACACATTATATACATGCACACATTATATACATGCACACATTATATACATGCACACATTATATACATGCACACATTATATACATGCACACATTATATATATACATGCACACATTATATGTATATATGCAAACATTATATATATATGCACATATTATACATATGCATTATATATATATAAGCACACATATTATGTTCGACTGAGGTAACAAATAACTAAGTGCCAGTGACTATTATAGGTAACAGAAAAATATATAGGTCTCAAACGCTAATTATGTTTAGTATTAGTGACAACTGGCCAGCAATGACAATAAGCGAGGATGAGAAACACCAGACTGGGATGGGCATGGGTGTGGTGGGAAATGGATTATGCAACTAAATCGGTCAATTATCGCTCACATCAAATTTTAATGCATTTGACACCCATTGCATATTAATATTGTTATTATTATTACTACTCCTAGTGTTTTTTTTCTTATTCTGCCAGCATCTCATACAGGCTGGTGCCAAACTAAGAACTGGAACGACTCACCAGTGAGTAACACTTAGATCAATGCAGTCTGGACCCCCCCCCCCCCCTGGCCTAATTAACAACTGACGCTACACGCACTGGGCTGTCATGTGAAACTATTGGCCTGCGTCAGTATCTGTTTTTCTGGCTAACTTGGACAGTGCAAACACATTTGCAAATTGGATAAAATCTTCATTGCCTTACGGTTGATCACGGAAGTGGCGCCTATTTCTACCTATTGCCATGGTGACAAGACCCCTTGGTTGCACATGTGGCTCGAGTATGCCCACAAAACATACGTATCCATATTTGTATCCATACATCTATAAACATATGCAAATATATGAATATATGCATATATGCATATACACATGTGCATATATACATTGATATACATAGCGTCACTGTTTTAGTGTTACTTTTTTTTTCTTTTGGTGCTCGTTCCTCCCATTTTCTATTAAATGCTACCAACATACATTTCTTGAGGTGAGTAAAAGTGGGTGTTTGTTGAGGTTCAACCTCCTTTGAAAGCAATCCTATAGGGAACCAAACAAGTAGCGACAATGTACTACCTGAAATAAAGCCACGCAGGTCATTATTACTGATAATGGTATTTAATATTGAAGGCGTCTCAATTGCCGCACATGAAGAGTACCTCAACTAGAATAAGGCCAACAAAAATAAAAAAAATAATTGGTGATCGTCATTTTGAAACAGAAATCAGGGTCGGGCGGGCGGTTTTTATTTTTATTTTTGAGGTAGACGTAATAACCAGACGCGATGGCCGAATGAATTGAGCTCCCGCCGCCCGTTATGGTAGGTTTGTTTGTTTGTTGTTTTACGTCCTAGCAACATCTAAGGTCCTATCAGGACGGGTTATGGTAGGTCGTGGGATTCGAACTACTGGCCGAGTCAAACCAATGACTTAAAAATGTATACGAAAGTTGAATTGCTGCTAGCCCGACGCATTCTTAACAGTATATATATATATATTATATATATATACATATAAATATATATATATATATATAAAGATTTTTTTCAGTCACGGGCGAGGACGATCTCCAATTTTTATTTATTTGGCCTATTGCTGCGCAACGTGATACCGACAGGTGACTGTAGGAGAGAGAGCATTCATCAAGAGGCTACGAACCTCTCTGTGTGTAAGGGCATACACGACATCTACTTGTGCCTATGGTACCTGTGCAAACGTTATGCAAACAAGTAGGACTCTCGACTGAGCCAGTACCAACTACTGGCAAGAGGTGCTTTTTGCCGTCGAAGTAGTCAATGCACTATAATAACACAAACAGGTAATAGTAATACTCAGCATGACAAGCAGTTCAACTTTGAGAAGGGATTTGGCAGTTTCTGTTTGATTTACAGTGCATACTGTGTACTACTTGTCTTCTTCCATTCTCACAACAAGGTATTAAGTCTACAAACACCATAAGTTAAACTAAATAGGTTTTCAACATTTATAAGCCGTCATCCACTCTTAAGCTAAAAAAAAAACCGGACTAGATAGTAGTGGGGTGGGAGTGGGGGTGGGAGTGGGAGTGGGAGTGGGGTTTCAATGGCCAACCACGTTAAGAGTTCGGTTGCACCAGGTTGTGTGTGTGGTTGTTTTGTGTGTGTGTGTGTGTGTGTGTGCTTTTGTCGTTGTTAGAGGGTGGGGTGTGGGTTTTGGTGGGTGTGGGTGTGGGGGCGTGAACACAGCATTCGACGTGTCCGTCCGCTAGATGTGTAAAATGAGCTGTACATTAATTTATTACCTCTCCTACTGTATAAAATAACATTTCAGTTCGCGGCATTGTCTTTAAATACACACAGTGCAAAGGTATGGCGCCATAAATGCTTCAAGAAGAAAAGGAAAAACACTGCTCATTGATGGAACATAATGCTATATATATATATATCGACACAATCAAACCGGGATGTTCGGTAGTAGCATCATCCCCATCACCATCACCATCACAATCACGATCACTATGCTGTCGACGTCGATGGCAATGCAGCCGGTAGATCTTTGCTTGTAAGTGTAACGCTATGCTTCACCGGTCCGTCCTGATATGACCTTAGATGTTGGCAGGGCGGGAAACCCCAACAAACAGGTTAAGCTGTCACTGGTTGTTGTCACATTGACGTGGTCCAGGGTGGATGCCGGTGGACGAATATAATATACACAGTGAAATCTCAATGTGGCAATGCAAGTATGTCCTTTATAGGCAGTTGCCGGCGGGCGGGGGCGGGGGTGGGGGCGGGGGCGGGGCGTGCTTCTTTCGTCGTTTCTACCTTCCAGTTGGTCCGGTTCGTCACTGCTCCAGGCTGAACACTGGTCACTGATGGCTCCAGCCCCCCCCCCCCCCCCCCCCTCCATCGACCGACCGCCCCACCGACATCAGGTACGCACCGACACACTATACGCATGTTGATCGTGATGGCAGGTACAATAATGTCAGCGATCTATAGTGGGGATGGAGGCAGGCAGGGAGGTTATGATTGGTTGCGGTATGCAGAGGTGTCCATATCATATGGAGCTGAGGAGTGTGGGCGTGGGTGTGAGTATGGGTGTGAGTATGGGTGTGAGTGTTGGGTGTGAGTGTGGGTGTGGGTGTAAGTGTGGGTGTGAGTGTGTGTGGATGTGAGTATGGGTGTGGGTGAGAGTATGGGTCTGAGTGTGGTTGTGAGAGGGTGGTTGTGGTTGTGAGAGGGTGGTTGTGGGTGTGAGTGTGGGTGAGTGTGGGTGAGAGTGTGGGTGTGAGTGAGAGTGTGGGTGTGAGTGAGAGTGTGGGTGTGAGTGTGGGTGAGAGTGTGGTTTTGAGAGTGTGGTTGTGGGTGTGAGTGTGGGCGTGCGTATGGGTGTGAGTGTTGGTGTGAGTGTGGGTGGGTGTAAGTGTGGGTGTGAGTGTGTGGATGTGAGTATGGGTGTGAGTGTGGGTGAGAGTGTGGTTCTGAGTGTGGGTGAGAGTGTGGTTGTGAGAGTGTGGTTGTGGGTCTGAGTGTGGGTGAGTGTGGGTGTGAGTGAGAGTGTGAGTGAGAGTGTGGGTGAGAGTGTGGGTGAGAGTGTGGGTGAGAGTGTGAGTGAGAGTGTGGTTGTGGGTGCGAGTGTGGGTGAGAGTGTGGGTGTGAGTGTGGGTGAGAGTGTGGGTGAGAGTGTGAGTGAGAGTGTGGTTGTGGGTGTGAGTGAGAGTGTGGGTCTGAGTGTGGGTGAGAGTGTGAGTGAGAGTGTGGTTGTGGGTGTGAGTGTGGGTGAGAGTGTGGGTGTGAGTGAGAGTGTGGGTGAGAGTGTGGGTGTGAGTGAGAGTGTGGGTGAGTGTGGGTGAGAGTGTGGGTGTGAGTGAGAGTGTGGGTGAGAGTGTGGGTGAGAGTGTGGTTGTGGGTGTGAGTGTGGGTGAGAGTGTGGTTGTGGGTGTGGGCGTGGGTGTGCGTATGAGTGTGAGTATGGGTGTGAGTGTTGGTGTGAGTGTTGGTGTGAGTGTGAGTGGGTGTAAGTGTGGGTGTGAGTGTGTGGATGTGAGTATGGGTGTGAGTGTGGGTGAGAGTGTGGGTCTGAGTGTGGGTGAGGTGTGGGTGGAGAGTGTGGTTGTGGGTGGTGAGTGTGGGTGGGTGTGGGTGGGAGTGTGGGTGTGTGTGTGGGTGGGTGTGGTTGTGGGTGTGTGTGTGGGTGTGAGTGTGGGTGAGAGTGTGGGTGCGAGTGTGGGTGTGAGTGTGGGTGAGTGTGGTTGTGGGTGAGAGTGTGGGTGTGAGTGTGGGTGAGAGTGTGGGTGTGAGTGTGGGTGAGTGTGGTTGTGGGTGTGAGTGTGGGTGAGAGTGTGGGTGTGAGTGTGGGTGAGAGTGTGGGTGTGAGTGAGAGTGTGGGTCTGAGTGTGGGTGAGAGTGTGGTTGTGGGAGTGTGGTTGTGGGTGTGAGTGTGGGTGAGAGTGTGGGTGTGAGTGAGAGTGTGGGCCTGAGTGTGGGTGAGTGTGGTTGTGAGAGTGTGGTTGTGGGTGTGAGTGTGGGTGAGAGTGAGTGTGGGTGAGAGTGTGGGTGTGAGTGAGAGTGTGGTTGTGAGTGTGGGTGAGAGTGTGGGTGAGAGTGTGGGTCTGAGTGTGGGTGAGAGTGTGGTTGTGAGAGTGTGGTTGTGGGTGTGAGTGTGGGTGTGAGTGTGGGTGGGGGGGGGAGGAGAGTCGAGCGTGGGTGGGTGGGAGGGGGGGGGGGATATATGCTGAACGTGCACCTCTCATCACAAGCGTTTCCCCACTATCGTTACGTGATAACAATAGCACGAGGGTGAGGCACCCCCAGAGGCCTCCAACAAAACCCCACGGTCATGTCGATAAGAATGATAAGAACGGCACCACTCTGGTGTGAAGTGATAAGGTTTGCGTATTCAGATATTATTAGATAACAGATCCAATGACTACAATAATAGAATAATAATAATAATAATAATAATAACAATAATTATTAACAATAATAATATTACTGATAGTTGGCCGTTATCTCCTGTGTTATCTGCTCTGGGAACCATAGGTAGGTTTGTAGCTGAACTGTTTCTAGCCTTACAAGTATGTGGCTAACGACTGCGGACCTGTCCCCACTGCACCGCCAGCGTGTGTGTCCAAGCACCAAGGAGAGTGGGATTGTGGGGACAGCAGTTACTGCCAAACAGGAGTCACATATGTATATATATATATGTATCTCTCTATATTTATGCATGTAATATAACAATATAACACACCAATGACTTGGCATTCTAAAATATAATCGTCTGAAAAATAAGGGCGTAGTAGCGGACACTGGTAGCAGGAGGCATCAGAAAGGTGTTGTGATCTTATTTCTTTCCTTTCTTAAAAAAAACAACACAACAAAAACAAAAGAAACCTGTTGTGTGTGTTTTGTATTGATCTTAACACTACAAATAAATGTTTTTAAAAAAAGAAAGAAAAGGTCAAGCCACCACTGACTGGCTAATGTACTAGTGCAACTGGTGTGTGCGGCGCGGACACACTGCACGGCCCACGTACACTTTGCATCTCGCCTGGCTCTGGTCTGCATGTTCCATGCATGTGCATGTAACGTGCATGCACATGCACATGTAACACACCTGCACATGTAATGTGCATGCACTTGTAAAGTGCATGCACATGTAATGATCATGTTATGCACATGTTACATGCATGTACATGTTACATGCATGTACATGTTACATGTATGCACATGTAACAAGCATGCTATGCACATGCACATCGTATGTGCAAGCACATATAACACACATGTTATGTGCTTGCGCATGTAATGAGAATGTTATGCGCATGCACATGTAACGAACATGTTATGTGCATGCACATGTAATAAGCATGTTATGCACATGTACATGTAACAAACATGTTTTGCCCACATGCAGGCACCTGCATGTGTGTATAACATAGCATGCGCATGCTATGTGCATGTGCGCGTGCACGGCCCGCGCCGCAGGCCCGGCCCGTTCGGACCGCGCTGTATGGTTGACACTGTCAGATGAGGATACACCTGCGGTTCGGGTCAGCCCGGGCCCTGTGTAGGTGCCCCGGTTTCTGCTGCTGCCGCTGCTGCTGCTGCTGCTTCTCCTGCCGCTGCTGCTGCTGCTGCTCCTGCTGCTGCCGCCGCTGCTGCTGCTGTCCTCCCCGCCCAGCTGCCAGGTAGGTGTATGCCCCATGCCACCAGCGCCGCCCACGCCCCGTGCATCACACCACCGCCGGGTCCTCTTCCCGGGGCTCCTCCTCGTCCTCTTCCCCCTGCCCCTCCGCCTCGCCCTCCTCCATCCCGGCGCCGCCTAGCACTATTTCGGGCGGCTCCGTGATCCGCACGTGGCTCGGACTGACTGTCGCCTGCTCCTCGTCCGTCGCCGGGCCCTCGGAGGAGGCGGCGGCCGAGGCGGCCGCCGACTCTTCGGCCGCAGCCTCCCCCTCCCGGTCCTCCTCCAGTGTCAGTTCGAACTGGAACTTAGACGGGTCCCCGGCATCGCCGTCTCCGTCGGGCCGGTCGCTACTGCCATTGTTATCACCGGAGCAGGCGGACGGCGAGAGGGGGATCATGCTCTGGAACCAGTCTCGGTTGTCCTCCAGGGTGTCGAGGATGTCCTGACAGTCGGGGTGTACGAGGTCAGCCCACGTCTCCCAGAGCGGGTGCACGATGTAGTCGATGAACCCAACCTGCAGAGCATAGCAAGCAGAACGAGGTCAGCTTAACTTAGGGTCTGTACACACATGAAGACCTGGAATTCAACGCTGTTTCAAGGCTTTTCAAGTCTGTTTTTCACAGGAACTCAAGACAATTTTCATTTGGATTTAGTCCGAAATCGTCATTCTGAATGGCGATTTCAGACTAATTTAGATCAGTGGGGACAGTTTAAGGGAATTCAAGGCTTTTCAAGACTAATTACCCAAAATAGGTTAAATTTAAGATTTTCAACGTCGCCACACTTACCACACTGGCACCTGTACACCAACAACCAGTGCTGCCTTTGGCAACAACAACAAAAGCTCAGCAAATATCTTATTTCCGGTAAATTTTCAACGAGTGCTAAGTTAATGAAAGAAAATTGAGCGGCAAATGGTGGAAATCAAAGAAAACGCACGGATCTTTTATCTCTGACGAATGACATCTTTGGCACCTGGCAACCATTGCAATTTCTGTGGAATCATTAAGATTTTTTTCAGGCCCCGATTCCGCCATTACATATGTAATCTTGGCTTGGAAGCGACAAGTATACATTTTTAAGTTATTGATTTGATTCGCCCATGGGCTGGAATCCCACGATCTACCAAATCGGGAGATGGACGCTCAACTCATTAGGCCATCCCACCTGGTCAGGTATTGCCTTGCATTGCACTAGACTGGGAAGTAGTGATTATGATCACTGAAATATAAATGGCAATTCTCCTGTAGGAGTTAAGCGACAACAGCAGAGGTGCAGTATTAATGTAGTCTGCACTGACCTCTCATGCAAGGAGGCACATATATAGGTAGGCGTTGGTAGTGTGGTGACACCAGGGAGCCTAGGAGGTGTGATGGTTAGCACATTGGCCCAGAATGTAAGGTATGTGGGTTCGATTTGCACTCTAGGTGCAATATTTGTTATTTTCATCACCCCCCCCCATGACACTGGTTCCGTAACCAGGATCCTGTAGAAGCTACACGATCGGTTGTTGAACCTACCCTGTGTCTGTATATATATATATATATGTAAGTGCTTTGCCTGTATGTATATAATTGTAAGCTTTAAATGACCATTTAAAAGACTTACAATTCCAGGGGGACTAATGTAGCTGTCTGCACTGACCTCTCAGACAAGGAACCACATACATAGGTAGGCGTGGGCAGTAGCGTGCTGACATCAGTGAGCATAAGTGGTGTAATAATTAGCACACTGGCCCCGAATGCAAGATATGTGGGTTCGATTCCCATTTTGTATTTCATCACTCCCCCCCCCCCCCCCACACACACAACGCCGCCGCCCCACACGACATTAACTTGTGATGACTGACCTGCGATTTCTCGACTGTTGCCGTGTGCCGGTCGCACATTGGACTCATGTCGATGCCCTTTTCTCGCTCCAGGTCTCCTTGTCGGAAGAACTCCTCCATGATACGTGAGGTCCATACCCGGTACAAGTCCAATGGTTTTGTGGGATTACTCAGATCAGCACAGTGTACCATGTTTTGTAGAACCTATAGGGGCGAAGCAGGCCGGGAGACCCCCGCTGGTTAGGGCATAATAAGCGCGAACACGTGGACATGACTAATTTACATTAATTATGTTCATAAATGTATTGACAAAAGATATAGTTTATCTACAAATACTTTGTTTGTTTAACGACCCCCAGCACGAACAGTAGACATCGGCTATTGGGGGGTGGGGGTGTCTACAAATACATATATATATTTCTTTAAATTTAAGAGTGAACTATTTACCGAGTTTTACATAACATTAGTCGTTATAATTAAAGTTGCATAGTCCGATGATTTTGAGTTTCTACCATTTTATTGAGATAAGTATATTAAACTGATTGTTATAATTTACATTACTTTAGTTTGAAGTAATTTATTTTAAATGGTTATGTTTTGAGATATTTGAAGTGCAAATATATCAAATTAGTTTTCGCAAGCATGCCAAAACTCAGACACCATAGGCTTAGCAGTAATAGGTTCTATTAAATCGTTCCCTTCCATGTGGCAACACATGCTTAATAACTGCATCACTATCTAAGTTAGATACGCGTAATCAATTCTAGATAATTGTCTTGGAAGTTTTGAACATTTGATGCTTCATCGAACTATGTAGCTTTAAGTTAATTCTGATGATTGTTTATTTAATTAGAATTACAATAATACCAACTGTTATTGTCTGATATAATATGAACACTATGCTAAAACAAACACTAGCTGATGTAGGTGATAGGAGGATTCAAATGCCAAAAAGTGTGCAAGCCAGAAACATGTTGAATCCCGAGCTATTGTCTACGTTGAAGCGAACGGGCTGGCTCATTTACTGCACAAGAGACAGCTACCCTTTGTGTGTGAGGTGAGATTCTAGCAAAGCATGTCTTATTGCAATTTGTGTGCGGCAGCACTCACAAAACAGTAAGGACCAACGCAAGAAAAATAAGAACAAACTAATCAGTGTGTCAGTTATTATATATATATATATATATACTCTACATACAAGAACACACGTCAGTTCAAAACTGCAACAAGAAGCTGTGACGTCACCCAATTCAGTGCCAACAAGGGGGATTCCCCACACATGCGCATTAGTGTCAATAACGTCGCTTATTCGTTAACCATGCTATAATTATCTGGGCAGTGTGCATGCCGGTGTCGCGGTTTAGATTCTCAGTGGGTTTAGAGTCTATGCTCGGGGTTCTGTTCATGCATCAAAATCGAACGGCATGTCAGCGTATTCGATTAATCAACTCGGGTGACCCGAGCGACATTTTGACGCACATATGTGACATCATCGCTCCTAGCCAACCCCATCCAAGAGGTGGGTTAAACTTTTTGCACAAGGCACATGTTTTTGTCAACTCCACTCGCGGTGTTCTATTTAAATTTCTAGTAACTCAGGTGAACCGAGTCACCCGGGTCGTGTTAATCGAACACGTGCATGCGCATAACCCCGATCATAGACTCTAAACCCACTGAGAATCTAAACCTACTGAGAATCTAAACCGCGATACCGGCCGGTACCTCTGGGCATGCGAAGCTATAGTTCCAAAATCCACCACCAGGAGGGGTACGGTCTCACAGACTCCACAAACCAATAAGACACTATCCATTTAACAACAGATGGTGGTCCCAGCCATCCCAGTGCAGGTTATATTAGTAAATTATGGGTGGTCGGCATTAAATTATTAATAATAATGATTGCATGTGTTTTTGGTGTCTCTTACTTTATAAGTGGGCTTTCCATATATATATACATACATATACATATACATATGAATACATATACATACATGTATACATACATACATACACACATATACATATACACACATACACATATATACATATATGCACATACATACATATATGCACATACATATACATATATGCACATACATATACATATATGCACATACATATACATATATGCACATACATACACATATATATATCTTGTTCTTAAACAAATGAAATTTGATGCTAAAAGAATTTCAAGCTTAACTGTTAATGGTAAATTATTGAAGACGGGTTTGATTATTGAAGGGTGGAGAGCATTGGTTTAACAATAACAAATGCTTTGTTAGTTAATCTAAAGCAAACGTTAAATTGTAGTCAATAATGTTACCGACATGGCGTGCTCACAATTAAATGCACAACTCCGAAGATTAATAATATTAATAATATATGTATTAATAATACATAACGCAACATTTTGAAACAAAAAGTTACTAATTTCCAAGGAAACCCTCCAGCTTCTAGATGGTAGCGTCGCCAGAAAAAAATGGAGTATTATTTACTAAGCCCAAGCATTTATGAAACCAAATAAAGTTTTGATTCAAAGAAACAAAGCAAAACCTTTTAAAAACTCCAACACAAAATAACTGCTCCACAGTTGAAAAAAAAAAAATAGCAACCCGAACGGTAAAGAAGAAGAAACAAGAGTGTCTACGCAATGCACAAACGGTTTCAGCCAGTGAAGGAACATAGGGGTGAACAGACATACTAGCAGCCCAAACTAAAGCATGGGTATGGTATGATGCTAGCACCGAATTGCTGGTGAGTACGGAGCAAATGTTATATATACCAAAGGCTGTTATTTATAGGTAATCCCCCTGTCACACTATGACATAACGAGCAAACGTAAGGCTGACGTGATCACGTTTCGTCATTACGTTGACGTATGTTGGGTTACGTTATGATGACGGCAGAATGACAGACTGACGTCGAGCTATGTCACGTTACGTCGTGTGACGTCGGTGTGCATCAAAGTTTTGAACCTGTTCAAAGCTTTCGACGTAACTCGAACATAAGGGTTTATGTTCGCCGTATGTTCTGTACACGTTCGGCGAACGTCAATGACGTTACATGGACGTTAGTCAAACGCTGCTCACTACGTTCAACTACGTTCCACTACGTTGACCCACATTAAACACGGTGGAAATGTCCACGTGGTGTAATGGGAACATCAGGATAACGTCAGGATAACATCAGGATAATGTCAGGATAACATCAGGAGAACGTACGTTCAACGTTTCGCCATCATGTAACGTAGTTCTGGCGATGGAATAACGTTCATAACATTCCGTGAACGTAATGAAGTTGTCCTCTCTCGTTGAATGACGGTATCACTATGCTTTATCCACGTTCAACTTGTGCCCAAATTTGCATACTACACCGAGAAGTTCAACGTTCTTCACGTTCTCCAAACGCCGACGTCGTTACGTCGTAATGTGACAGGGCCATAACGTAAAAAGGAGAAGAAACCCAACAAAAAAACCCAACCAAGAAGAGGTGCTGACGTGGCGGGCCTTATGTTAAAGCTACTTAGGGTGGCAGCAAGCACAAACCTGGATCCTCTCACTGTAACTTTCCAATCTAAGCAGGCCGTTGCCGGACACTTTGCGCGTTTCTACCATAGTCTTCAGATCAGCTAAATGGTCCATATGTTTACTCATGTCAGTGGCAAGAACCTGTGGGCGTGGGCGACAACAGACAGAGAGATCCATCACTCCCAACTCACAAGGCAATTCGATAGAGGCGATGGGGATGGGGTGGGGTGGGGTGGGGTGGCTTGGTAGGTGGGAGGGGAAATAAACACATACACGCACAAACAACTGAGTCACAGACTGACGTGTGGTAGAAGTCTGGCGACCCAACGCTGCTGTTTGGAGAGTGTGGTACCGGTCACAGCCACCAGGCGGCTCCACTTGGCTTCCTGTACGGAAGGAACACCGGGGACACCGGCACAGAAACCAACTGCCAAGCGCCGCCATCTTTGATTTCACTGTTATAATCAGGTGGTTAACTACCTTTCAGCATGTTAAAGGCTAGTATTGAAACATGTGCAGCTTACATTAAAATCTCTTCTTTTTTTTTTCTGTTAAAGAAGAAATATAAAGGATTTTGAGTTTCGAAGTGACTATACTAATGAGAAGCAACACATGTTCACATTGATCTGAACTGTGATGGGCAGTACTCGGCAGGTGGTTAAATGCAGATGTCGTGAAGGTGGTGGTGGTGGTGGTGGTGGTGGGGGTGGGGGGGCTCTGAAAGACACGAGAGAAAACACCACCCCTGTCGCTACATACTGGAGATGGGCACCATCCTTTGCCAGGACCCATCAGCTCCCGACGCGCCCCCCTGCGGGAGGTTAGTGTTTCAAACCGACGGTTGCACTACCCTGCGATGTTTCAATGTGAACAGCAATGCAGTGAGTCCCTCCCTCCCCCCCCCCCCCTCCTTCCTCCAAAAAAAAAAAGAAGAAAAAGAAGAAAAAAAAGAAGAAAAAAGAAAAAAAAGAAAAGAAAAAGAAAAAAAGGAGAAGAAATCCGCCCCCCCCCCTTTCCCATCTCAACATTCCAGTGTAGCTAGGCTACTGTTATTCAAACAGGCGCACACACAAAAACTGATCAAAAGTCCAGTCAAACAGCAAGTTAATCGGTAAATAATACTAGTAAGGATGGTTCACATCTCCAGGCCCGAGCAACTTTTTGGAAGTAGTGGCATTGAGGTTTGTGGGGAAGGGAAGAGGTGGGGGAAGAAGGAGTAGTAGGGGGAGGGGAGGAGGAGGAGGAGAGGGAAATGAGGCAACGTCTGGGTAAGGGTTGGGGTTTAGAGGTTGAAAGGGAAACACACCAACAGTCATTCTGCCCCAATCACTCGGTGGGCCAATCAGAATGATGCAGCACAGGAAGGTACACAGGTGAAGAGGTGATGGTGCGTGTAGTTCCATGCCCACCTGTATTCTATCGCTGTAGTTGTCGAGCAGTAGTACCCCTGATCCAGCCACCTTTTTCGTTTCCACCATGGTCTTGAGATCTGCTAGTAGGCTCATGTGCTTCGACATATCAGTCGCCAACACCTGTGATCACCAATAATCAAGCAAGTGCAACATGGTGGCAGCCAGGGAAGTACACCACCAGTCATGCCGAACATCGCCAGTCTCTCTCGTGATCCACACAACTCAAGTGAGCCACGTTTATTTGAACACACAGTCATGGACACAGTCATTCAGGATAGGCAATCCACAAGGCAATGTGAGCAAACAAAGCAGTAGATCGATTATTATATACTACTATGCTATTACTCAAACATATTAAATTATTTCAAGCAATTGGGTAATTTCTGGTTCAATTTGAACTATAATATAATTCCTAGTAATACTGCACTATCAAACAGGTTACCCTATATCTTATATTTGTAATATCTTCAAGTATTCGATAACGTACAATATATTCAGACTTAGAAATGTAATAATTTTAATGAAGAACTTCAATAAACTGCGACAATGACGAGAACATAGAATATATTTAGATAAGTTCGGACTTGTATAAATATATAATATATAAAACGGTGGCTAAATATGTGAGGCCGGGGAAAACTTACCATGTCTATCACCATTCTTCGTAGGGTCTGTCGTTGCTTGCTTGTTAAATTCACAAAAATATCACACCCCTTTTCCGTTAACAGCTTGAAAGCCACAGCTAGATGGTGGTTCTCCAACACGGATTCATCGTTGTACATCAAGGCCAGTTCAGAATCTGCACGCAAAACAGCCACATTTAAATAAATAAATAAATTTGTGCACAATAAATAATTAGTGTTCTCTGTGGCGGAGTGGTTAGAGTGTGTGACTTTTTTTTAGGTCCAGAATCTGAAGGTCAGTAGTTCAATTCCCCATGCCCCCACCTCTGCCAATTTGGATTTCCACCGGTGTGTATAACTTACAGCGACATCAAAGGCCAGTTGCTCTCATACCATGTCTATGTGGTGTGGGAGGTTAAAAATCCCTTGGGTCGGTAAAAGTGTAGGCTCGGGCTTTCTATCGACACACTGTCTAATGGTGAAAACAAGTCTATTCAGACTTATCCATGGTAGGCAGTATAAATATTCAAGAAAAAAAAAGAAACAAAAAAGAGCTGTATAGTCAGTCCTATTAAAGCAGAACATTTTTGAAACCAAGATAATGAACTTAGATACCAAAGAACATGTAGTAGTTCTACTTTCTTTTTTTGGTGATGAATTTATTTACCCTGCTCATAATGGATAAGTGTGTTTACACTTGTTTTCACCGCTGGGCGTCACTGATCCAATTTGATTTAAATCTTTAGAATTTTGTTTTAGTAATAATGTTGGGTTTCTTGCTTCTTGCTTATGGCTTGTAACTGTTTGTAGATTGCAAGCAGTCCAAAATCCAGCTTTTACTTTACTTTGTGTTAATCCATTTAAACATAAAAGGGCCCACGGACTAAATTTAATAGAAACCATTTAGTAGTGGAGCCTATGGCGTAAAATCTTTGACAGACCTGCCAAATTAAATTGTGTTCATGCATTCACTTCTAATATCGGCGAAGTTCACCATTTATAATAAAAGTTACTTCAAACTAAAGTAAGGTCGATATAACAATCAACCTAATATATTTCTCGCAAAGAATGTTAAAAGCACAAAACCAACGGACTATGCAATTATAAATAATATCCACAGTTTGTGAAAAAGAAAAAGACACCGACAATTTTAAGGCATAACGATCAAAGCCACGGCATTCCAAAAATATTGTGTGTGTCAAATTTCCGATATCCTCTTATTAATTAAATACTGAACACGCAGTGCTAGATCTAGTGTTGCCCAAAAGATTTGAAATAATTTTGTTTTTGCATATTTTAACCATAATAACTTGAGCAACAACAATATATCGCTAACTGGTTTATCAAATAGGATGCCTTTTGGGTTGGATACATTTGGTCTAGCTGGCTAGTTAGATCGACAGTATGGTGAGGTACTTATTCGCTTATTGAAGGAGCCCTTAAAAGGGAAATACTTATGTCATACAAGATAAGGCCAAAAGAAATATAAAAATTGGTGATTGTCCCCTCCCGTGCCTCAAAAATCGCCCGCCACTGGACCCTGATTAAAAAGTTTTCTATGTTTAAAAAGAAACCCTGGTAAAATTGCGTCGGGCTAGCAACAATTAAACTTTCGTAATTTGAAACTTCTAGAACTGTACGATATAATGCATTTTGAAATGAGAATACAATGTTTATTGTTTGACTGAAAACATTGTGATATGTACATGAATGAAATGCAATACTTTTATCAGTCTAGGGTGGTCCAATATTAAAAAGAAAATACTGAAAAAAACAACAACAAAACCAAACCCCGCCCCCCCCAACCCTGATTTTTTCTGCTCAAAAGGATGATCGCCAACCTTTTTTAAATTTGACCAATGGATGTATTAAAAAAACGGAGGAAAGGCTCTGATACTTACTGGTGTTGATGAGGAACTGGTTTGTATGTCCCGGATGATCTACATCATGAATGGCGCATGCGTAGATGGCAGCCAGGATCTCCAGATCTGTGAACATATTCTGTAAGGCAACGGCAGCAAACACCACTTTAAACACAGCACATGAGGGCGAATGAGAAAAGAACCTAAGGTGGCAATGCCAAACTAAGACCATAAACAGTGAGACATATTTTCTCTAACTTTTAAATAGGGTTGTAATTCACCTCTGAACAGAGTCAGAGGTGAATCTTTTATCAAGTGACTGGGAGGTGTGTGTGTGGGGGGGGGGGGGGTGAGGGGTCTAACAACACTACACATAAAATCCACGATCTACCAGAATGGGAGATGGATGCTCAACTTATTCAACCATCCCGTCTGGCAACTATTAATTCATAATACAAATTACTCCAGAAATCGGATCCCAAACGGGGTTCGAACCCCATATTTATTTTACATCATTTACATCGGCTGTGTACCGGGACACACTCACGTCTAGCGCGGGCACGGAGAGCAGGACGTGCGACGACTGCGTGACGTCAGCTGCGTGCACGTTGTTGTGGTAGGGCACCTCAGATCGGTAATGCTCCTCCAGGTGCAGCAGGTACGTCACCAACGTGTTGGCCGGGATCTTGAACGCCGCCATCAGGTTCCGCTCCTGCTTGTCAACAAGTACATCGAAGAGCTTACTTAGAAGTTAGAAGCTGTAGTTATATAAGATGGATATTTTCAGTTTCTGCTTACAAAATGTATTACCTTAAAAACTCGTGGTTAAATATTACAATAAAAAAATAAAAGGAAGTTCTCAGAAGCATCTGGATTTATCCGCTACATATTTCATACCTTCGCCAGTATTGTTTGTTTGTTTGTTGTTTTACGTCCTAGCAACATCTAAGGTCATATCAGGACGGGTACCGACTTGTGACAGTGCACACTCATGGCGACTTCATAGGGCTGTCCCACTGGGGAAACCAGGCCACCAGTACCATGAGCTGATATCCCACTCAGTCACATTATCCTGACACTTAGCCATCCAGTCCTTGCCCTATCCTAATAATGCCGAGTGTCAGGCTAGGAAGTGACAAGTATCAATTTTTAAGTCATTGGTTTGACTCGTCCAGGATTCGAACCCACAAACTCATGGGTTCGGATCTCCCGATCTCCCAAAACAGGAGACGGACGCTCTACTCATTCGGCCACCCCTTCTGGTCCTTCCTTCGCCCGTAATTATGCGTAGTCAAAAATTGACCTCGACTTATCTGCCGGGTCACCTAATATGTGAGCTTTTACAGTAGGTTTATCGTTATAGTCTATTTTCATCTACTTTGAAGTAACTTTTATTTTAACTGGCATTACTCAAATGGAAGTCGCCTTGCAACACATGCGTAAAACAATACTTAAAGCTGAATAGTCCGATGAAAACACCAAATTTTCAAAACCAAAACATTTATCTAGATTTGATTCTACATATCGAACTTAGAATTAGATACTCGTACTGGTGTCCTTATTAAACATTTGTCGGTGCATAGTTAGGGATACCGAGGCAATTTAATTTAACCTGTCACTGCAGAAGCCTATGGTGAAAGAGTTTTGACATGCTTGCTTGTCAAAATTAATTTGGTATGTTTGCACTTCGAATATCTCCAAGTTAGCAATTTAAAATAAAATTTACTTCAAACTAAAGTAAGGTAGATAATAACGATCAACATAATAGGTTTATCTCAGAAAATTACAGAAACTCATACCCATCTGACTAGGGAACTTTAATAAATAAACACAGAACTTGGTGAATTTACCCTAATGCTGAACTCTTTGTAAAAAAAGATTTGGATTGATTTAGGAAACCCAACAACAATTCAAATTGGAACCAGCTTCCATTTCCCACTAAATGTTGCATAATAATCCTATCCTCCTTCCTATGCGTTCATTAGGCTTCTTGATTTGATGATAATTGCAATTAGAAATCCAAATTCCTACAGATAGTATTATAAGTGAACGGGACCTGTAGGATGGTGAATGTGATTGCAGTTAATGGACGATTGCTGGTAAACTTTGCGATCGTGAATATGTCGACTCCCCACTTGTCTATGCTAGACATCACCTGGAAAGATGAAAAGAAAAGGGCTGTGACGAAAAGACAGATGGACAATAACAAATAGCAAAGACTAACTGCGATATATATTGCAACATTACAATTAATTTTTTGGTTTATTCGTGAGGAAAATACATGTAAGTATATAGGTCTACATATAGTGTACACACTATATGAATAAAGAAACCCACATTGATGTGCCTCACAAGGTAAGTTGACGCTTTCATCTTCAGCTGGTAGATATTGCCACTATACCGGTTTATGTGCTTGGCGTTGATTTTCCCAAGGACATATTACTTAAGAATCACAAGAGAGTAACATGATCGTAGATGACTCAAGTAAGTGGGTCAATATCACCAACGTATCACAGGCACGCAGGTGATATTAATCAGGTAAGCTGCTATTCATCAGGTAAGTTAATATTCGTCACTAACTCAGAAGAGGTGAACAAGAGCTGTAACTGAAAAGGCAGACAGTAACTGAAAAGGCAACCAGTGACTGAAAAGAGGCAGATAGTGACTGAAACGAGGCAGACAGTAACTGAAAAGGCAGACAGTGACTGAAAAGGCAGATAGTGACTGAAAAAAGGCAGATAGTGACTGAAACGAGGCAGACAGTAACTGAAAAGGCAGACAGTAACTGAAAAGGCAGACAGTGACTGAAAAAAGGCAGATAGTGACTGAAACGAGGCAGACAGTCACTGAAAAGGCAGACAGTAACTGAAAAGGCAGACAGTGACTGAAAAAAGGCAGATAGTGACTGAAACGAGGCAGACAGTAACTGAAAAGGCAGACAGTAACTGAAAAGGCAGACAGTGACTGAAAAGAGGCAGATAGTGACTGAAAAGCGGCAGACAGTGACTGAAAAGAATCAAACAGTAACTGAAAAGGCAGACAGTAACTGAAAAGGCAGACAGTAACCGAAAAGAGGTAGACAGTAACTGAAAAGGGTGACAGTAACTGAAAAGGCAGAAAGTGACTGAAAAGACAGACAGTAACTGAAAAGAGGCAGACAGTAACTGAAAAGAGACAGATAGTAACTGAAAAGGCAAACAGTAACTGAAAAGAGACAGACAGTAACTGAAAAGGCAGACAGTAATTGAACAGAGGCAGACAGTAACTGAACAGAGGCAGACAGTAACTGAACAGAGGCAGACAGTAACTGAAAAGAGGCAGACAGTAACTGAGAAGAGGCAGACACTAATTGAAAAGAGGGAGACAGTAACTGAAAAGAGGCAGACAGTAACTGAGAAGAGGCAGACAATAATTGAAAAGAGGCAGACAATAATTGAAAAGAGGCAGACTAATTGAAAAGAGGCAGACAGTAATTGAAAAGAGGCAGACAGTAACTGAGAAGAGGCAGATAGTAACTGAGAAAAGACAGACAGTACCTCAGAAGAGGAGCAAAGAGTAAACCAGAAGAGAGGCAAAGAGTACCCCCGAAGAGCGGCAAAGAGTACCTCAGAAGAGAGGCAAAGAGTGCCTCAGCAGAAGAGAGGCAAAGAGTAAACCAGAAGATAGGCAAAGAGTAAACCAGAAGAGAGGCAAAGAGTAAACCAGAAGAGGCAAAGAGTAAACCAGAAGAGAGGCAAAGAGTACCTCAGAAGAGCGGCAAAGAGTACCTCAGAAGAGCGGCAAAGAATACCTCAGAAGAGCGGCAAAGAATACCTCAGAAGAGCGGCAAAGAATACCTCAGAAGAGCGGCAAAGAGTACCTCAGAAGAGCGGCAAAGAGTACCTCAGAAGAGCGGCAGAGTACCTCAGAAGAGCGGCAGAGTACCTCAGAAGAGCGGCAAAGAGCACCTCATAAGAGAGGCAGAGTACCTCAGAAGAGCCGCAAAGAGTACCTCATAAGAGAGGCAGAGTACCTCAGAAGAGCCGCAAAGAGTACCTCAAAAGAGAGGCAGAGTACCTCAGAAGAGCGGCAAAGAGTACATCAGAAGAGTGGCAAAGAGTACCTCAGAAGAGCGGCAAAGAGCACATCAGAAGAGCGGCAAAGAGTACCTCAGAAGAGCGGCAAAGAGTACCTCAGAAGAGCGGCAAAGAGTAAATCAGTAGGGAGGCAGACAGTAAAATCAGACGATGCCGATGATGCTTACCGTTGTGAGTTCCTCTTCGTTCGTAGACTCGACCCCGTACTTGGGCACGACGCCGGTGAAGCTGTTTGTGTGTTTGAGTTTGCGCACTCCGACGATCTGGGACATGGGGGTCCGCTTGTTTCTCTTGCCATGATGCTGTGTGTCAGTGTCCTCAACCCGCAGCACGGGCACATCCAGCTCCTGTTGTTTGTCTACACGGGAGAGCAAAGCCGTTACTACGCACTGCCGCCACACACTGTGCCACCGCACCCTGGCAACAAGGCGCGGCGTTTGTGTGTGTGTGTGTGCGGATGTGTGTGTGCGGGGGTGAGTGGGTAGGTGGTTGGGGGGGGGGGGGGAGGACATTGAATTAATATAACCTACTCTTAATTAGCTACAGTTAATACCGACGGGATGAATAGTGGCGCTGCCGCCATGCGGATAGCATTTAGGGGGTTTCAATCAGTACAAATCGAAGTGAATGACAGAAATGCAGCCATTGCGAAATATTCGCGTGTGACTTCCAATGGAACGATATTGATCACGTGACCGTCAGAACGGGTATTATTCGATGAGTGGACGCCAATGTGGGAGTGGAGGGGGTGGGGTATCCAGGTAATGGTTTACAAACAATTATAAGGAATACGATACTGAGGCACGAGTAAAGGAACGGTGCTTTATTCAAAACACGGCGGGGGGTTAAGATAATTTAAAGTACACTGTTGCTGCATTTTTCCAATTACAAAAAAAAAAAAATCTCGATGACTCTCTAAGTATATAATACTACATATATGTAGTGGAGGAACAAAGCGAGAATTAGCTTAATGCTCCTACAACCGCCCACCCTTGCATGGAAAGAGGAGAAAGACACATATGGAGATGGAAATGACAAACAATAGATTTATTAAAGCCAAGGTTCCTTCATAGTAAAAAAAAAGAAGAAAAAAGAAGAAAAGAAGTAAAGATCCAGAATCCACCATTAGCATATAGCTCCGTGCTGCTAATGCCATCAGGCCTGATTGGCGGCGAAGTATGACATGCTAGAATGAAACCTTAAAGAGGAAAGTCTATTTTCTATTCTACAGGTCTATACACGTATTTACAGGTTTGCAATGTCCAATGCCACTCTCTCTCACTCATTCTCACACTCTCACACATTATCTCACACTCGCCCACTCTCACACACACTCTCTCACACTCTCACTGTCACACTCACTCTCTCATTCTCTCTCACTCTCTCTCACTCGCTCTCCCACTCACTCTCACACACACTCTCTCATCCTCTTTCTCTCACTCTCACACAGACGCACTCTATCACACACTCTCTCGTCCTCTATCTCACTCTCTCACACTCTCATCCTCTTTCTCTCACTCTTACACTCTCACTATCTCTCACACTCTCACTATCTCTCACACTCTCACTCTCTCTAACACTCTCACACTCTATCCATCATCCTCTCTCCCACTCCCACTCTCTCCCACTCTCTCACACACTCTCTCTCTCCTTCAGCGCGCCAGTGTTCAGTGTAGTAACACACATGTCTCATTCCCGTGACATATATCGGTATGACGTACCGTAGTCATAACGGTCGCAGTCAAGTTCACACAAATCATGCAAAGACACACGGACTATACTTAATACAAGGGGGGTTCCCAGCACACATGTTCGGATAGGGCATAGACAGGGCCGAAACCCACCGGCAGGCCAATAAAACACTCCAATGTAGCGGCGCCTTTCCTTAACAAAGCAAGGTTTATTCTTTACCAAGGGGGGAATGTCAATACGAATTTCCGAGGTTCATAGGAGAGAAAGCCCACCCCCCACCCTACCGGCCCGCCCGCCCCGCCCGCCCCCAATACATATAAACTAATGTAACCATTGGAACATGGGGATCGATAAGTCAATGGGTTGGCTTTGGTTATTTGGGTTTTACGTCCTAGCATCATCTAAGGACATCAGGGCGAGTGCTGCTTTGGAGACTGTGTACATTCATGACGGCCTTAGGACGGCCGGGATCTTGAATTTTCGTGACAAAGGGCAAAGCAGTCCATATCCTATCCTAGTAATGTCGAACCCCATGCAATGGAACGACACAGATCAAGTTGGTAATTCTTCGGATTCACTTTGTTGAGGATGATTTAAGTCAAATATGAACAGGGTCATACACATTGGATAAAGCTAAGACAACATAATTCTTTTAGAGGGGGGTGTATCTATTGTCAATTTGTAGTAGAAAGAGGGAAGACAGAGTAGCTAGTCCGCAGTACAGAACACCATTCCTTAAGTAGTGGGGACAGGGGTGGTTGGAAGATTTTCAGTTCAGAGCCCATTGAACAAAACATAACATGCCAAAATGTTGACGCTAAAAATAGTAAAATGCTTGCTTTGTTTGGAAAAAAAAGTTCCACTTCAGTTTAACAGGGTTTTCTTTTGTTGGCCTGACAACCAAATCTACTGAACACATTTGTGGAATCACACACATACGGAACAATGCTAGCCAAGTTATGTGATGTATTTGGCTATATACACATATATATGTAAATGTATATAATAGATATATACAAGCGCGTAGCAACACTGTTAAATTGAGAGGGGTGGGGGTAGTGTTATAAAAGTGGGGCGACCACTAAAATTGGGTATTGTGCTTGTACTTATATTTCAATAGGCGAAAATGTGGGATAGCCTACCCCCCCCCCCCCTGTAATCCCAGTCTAAAGCCCTGCTATATGCATACATATAGATATATGCATACATATACATATATACATATATATACATATATACATACACACATTTATCCCTAGCATCCTTGTATGGCAGGCAACACACCCGTTCCTGCAGACACCTACACATATTCCCATATGTACATAATAATGTACTACATAATGCATTCTTCACGGATTGCAGGCCAGGTGGGAATGGTGAGCTGTGATTGGATGGGAGATAGGTGAAGTAAGAGTGGCTTGTGGAGACCAGCCCGAACCAAAGACCTTATAATACTAAGACGGCTCACTCAGCCTGTACTGTGTAATCAAAATGATCAAACCCAGCACTTGGTGCGCTGGCTGTTCTCTTGGTTAAACAGGTGCTATATTATATGTATAAATGTATATATTAATGTGAAAGATGTGTGATGATGGCAATGATGATGATGCTGATGCTGATGCTGACGATGATGTGTATTTGTTCATAACAATTTCATATTGATGTGCATTCATACTTACCTATCTCATCTATAATATAATTGTATGTGTTTACATGTGAAACACCAACCAGCAGCCGGCTGATCAAACCCACCACAAGGTGGCACTGCGAAATTTACATTACCATTGGAGAGATAGGGAGTGAGCCGTCTTAGTATTATAGGGTCTTGCCCGAACCCACCCTATCTGCACAGTACCCCCAACACTGGGCCTCGCAGCCACGTGACATGCACGTGACATGTACGCCTACTCCCCAACCCCCACCCCACCCCTCTACACACATCGCCATGGCCCACTACGCACACACAAACTACCAAGTGTATGCTCCTTTTAGTTTTAGTAATATAACTACACACACTATCCATTCCCTCAAGACCAATACAAAACAACAACAAAAAACTGACATGAAAAAAAGGCCATCAGCAGCAATCCACCTAGCCTAGGTTACAAGTACAGCATATGTGAATTATGTTAGTCTTGTAATAGCCAAACTATATAACAAAAAAAATAAAAAGGAGCGAAGGAACTCTTGCAATATATAGCCACCGTTAATAAGAAAGCTTGATATAAACGCACACGAGGAGAATAAAGAGGAGGTTGAGGAGGAGGACAGTGTAGAGATACCCTTGTTGGCAGAGGCAGTTGCCGTGGTAGTGTCGTCTAATCGGAGAGGAGGCACGTCCACCTCCTGTTGCTTGTCTGAAATCACATCAAACCAAACTCGTACCCATGCCGTCATGCCACAAAAACCTGTCAGTCTGCCGTGTGTCTCGGCACAAAGGGGCCTGGACACTTCCGGCCTCTATTGTGGGACAGGCACATCCGGTTTCACCCCCACCCCCATATAAAACACCGCAATGTAGCAAACATTTATAGAGCTTGATATAGCCTGGCTTTTTAGTGGTCGTGCAATGTTTTCACTGCCTACACATATGACTGTTTTGATATAGTCAGCCACACCCTACTAATTAGCTTTATCCGCTATGACTCTATACATATATATCATATATATATGTACATATAATATATATATACATATAATATATATACCTCTCTATATGCACAGACAGAGGTTAAGACAACAATATATTATGTGTGTCGGGAGGGGGGGGGGGGGTCAATTGCTTACAAAATGCCTTGAGAAGATGATTTGAATAAAAATGGCACAAGTACTATATGATATTGTAATAGTATTAATTAGATTAGAAACTATATATTTATCAAACCCATCAATATCTAGGGAGATGGATTCAAATACCTGAATCGGTTGATTACGGGCGGCCAACTAATATCTAATTGAAGGCCCCAAACTTAACAGCAGAACCGCCATAAAGTGCTCACATGTGGAAAATAGACACACAAACCTCAACATATTTTGTTGAATAAACAAGAGAAATGTCAACTAAATATTGGTTTTCCTCATTCCAGTTCTCCTTGCCCTATCTTACAGATGCTGAGTACCAGACAGGGCAGCGAGAATTTTGTAAGTCTTTGGTTTGAATGAATCGGATATGAAATGCACATTGATCCGTTCACATGGGACACAACTGTTCTACCCACAGGGATAAAACTGCTCTCCGGTAAATAGCGTAGAAACCAGGCCGAGACCATGGCTCCACCTAGTGGGTTCCAGCAGAACCAACGGCCAATTTCCACGAAAGGGCGGATTTCTCCCATAGGATTAGCACCGTCAGGGAATCGTGGACAAAATGCTGGAAGTCAGGTTTCAACCGTCCTTATTGTGACTGTTATTGCCCGTGGCAAACGCGTTTTAATGTTATGTTCTAGCAACATCTAAGGTCATATAAGAAAGTATTCAGACTAACCAATTGCTGTCATATAGACTTTGGCATTTTATGAATGTTAATCGGTGCATATAACAAAATCGCGAAAATCCGCGAAATCGCAGAAATCTATCATTACTGTGTCCATTCTATCTGTCCTGTCACCTATTTCTGAACACTAAGCCCCTGTCACACTATGCCATATTGTGTCAGCGTAAGCCGACGTATGTGATTTTTTTTGCGCCAACACGATGGTGTATGCTGGTGTACGCTGGTTATGGGTACGTTAAGGGTACGTTTGGCATAAGTAGTATTCGTTAAAGCCCACTGGTGTACGCTGAGATAAGTTATGGGTAAGTTTGGCATAATAGTATTTTGAGCATGTTCAACATTCCGCCGTATGACACATACGTTGGCATACGCTGACGCAATACGGTATAGCGTGACAGGGCCTTTAGCCATTCTTGGCCTGTTCCTTCAATTACCTATATGAAAACTTTGCACGACCACTATGAGTGTTCAGCATACATGTGAGAGACATACATCTACATACAATTATATAGAAGCACGTATATACAGTGAAACCTCGTTATAACGCGATCGTTGGGGTCCATAAAATGTTATTGCTGGAAAAAAAGCAGGGTTGCGCTAAATCGGGGTCGAATGTTGACATAATTCCTCAATAAAAAAAAGGGTATAATGACTCATTATAACCAATTTCGCGATAAATCGGGTTTCAGTGGATATAATTATATATACATATTTGTATGATATATAAATGTATAATCTTTACATATAAACATATAGATATTGCCACTATATATGCACAGAACATGTATCTGACATATCCATATGCAACATATATATAAAGATATGTATATATTGCTACTATATATAGTGAGTTGAAAGCAAATGTGTCTAGAAAAAAAGGAGTTTTAGATATGTTTTGATTCATTTGAAAGTTCAAGTGTGTAGAGAATCGTACATACAAGTACAGCAGATAAACTGCACAGGTTCAAGACAACTGAAACAAACAAAGGAACGCCACGTAACGAAACCAAGGGGCGCTTTATTAACACAACCCTCAACTTGTCCAATTCACCAAAAGTCCAAACTCACCAAAATAAAACAGCAGTGTTACTATAAATACGGTGCAAGAACAGGAATTAGTCGACCCTTTTACATTTCAGTTGGGTAGCAGTTTCACGTGACCAGTAAAGTCTTACGATTCCATAGAGAGCTCTAAAATACCTCCATTTTGACGAAAAGGGTCGGCGAACTCTTTAGTAAAAAGCGCGGTATTAGCAATTAAAGAATTAACAACAAATTGGGGGTGGGGGCGGGGAGGGGGGCGGAGGGGCGTGGGATAGCTCGTTGCATACACGACCAAGAGTTCCAGGAGGGGGAGCCCGCCAGCATTTCACTTTCTACTCTTACGCTGCCCGTGTCTATGGCTCGCTAGTTGGTCACAATAGAGCAAATAGACATGGTCCTTTGACTCAACTCTCCTCATTTCTCTTTCCTAGACTCTGCCCTTTCGATTTTCTCCCAGGCATACTTATTTCCTTGACCAGGGTAGTTGTGTTCTTAGGTGGGGCCCTTCACCTTTATGATTTATCTGTCTTGTTCTCATTGCTGGAACCACCGCTGCACCCATCTTTACCCGCCCTTCCTCAAATCCCTTGCTGCTGACTAGATACAAGTGGTCAACTACATCTACCGCTCAACTACCGGCGGACCGAAGAGATTCGCTGCCACACCCCAACGCCTCGCCGTTACAACGTTGTAAAGATGTCCTCAGCTTTTACAACAACTTTGAGTGACAGCGATGGTCGCACCCACACGTTGGCGCGCGTCAAATGTTTTGTGCTTGCACAAAACTTTCGACGCGAGCCAACGTCTGGGTGCGACCATTACGGGGACGTTAGGCACACGTCGAGATCCGTTGGACGCGCTGGAATAACGTTATGCAAATGCTATGGGGATGCCGCTCACGTGTGACGGTCGTTCCCACACGTCGCGCCAAATTGTTGCTTTGGTGGTTTATGTCCTAGCTACATCTAAAGGCCCTGTCACACTATGACGTAACAACGTCAGCGTAGGCACAATGTGAAAATAATTATATTACGACGAAGTTCTCGGCGTAGTATGCAAATTGCGGCACAAGTTGGACGTTGATGCAGCATAGTTGATGTGGGTGTGACGTCACTGTGATGTCAGGCTAGCGTATTGTGTAAGGGTTAGACTGGCGACACTCCAGCGCGCGCGACGCCAGGCTAGCGTGACTTTGACAGTGCCTTAGCATTGGCCTGGCGTGATCACGCCCGCCCCAACATTGCCACGTCCGACTCAACCATTATATCTCGACATCAGTCGACATCGGTCGACCGAGAGCCTAACGTCGCCCTAACGTCATGCCAACGTCGTCAGCATGATCACAGCGCGTGGCTGACGCGCTTGACATAACGGGACCATGGGCCGACATCAGTCAAAGCACCCGACCCACCCGCGCCTTGTGTATATACGTTCACACCACGTTCAGAACACGTTCGAATGACGTCTCTGACGTTACACGCATGCTAAAGGGTCGTCAACGACATCAACAACGTCAACTATGTCAGGACACATTAGTGAAACGTTGGAGCGATGTTCGCCATGCACGACAGACTCGTTTGGCCGATGTTAGAGCAACATTGACTTAACGCTGGCCGCATGTTCCTCCCCGACTGTGCGTCACTCTAACATTACAGAACGTAGATCTAACGTCACCGATGCAGATGTAACGGTCGCCTAAAGTCGCCCTAACGTCAGCATAATATCATCCCGACGTAACGACTTCACGTCGAGCTACGTAGAAAGTTTTGGACATTTTGAAAACCTTGACGCGTGCCGACGTAACACGACGTAACGTGACATAGCTCGACGTTAGTCTAACGTCATTCTAACGTCATCATAACGTAACCCAACATACCTCAATGTAATGACGAAAAGTCACCTACGCCAAGCTTACGTTGGCTCTTACGTCGTAGTGTGATGGCCCTTTTAGGTCATATCAGGACGGCGCCCCAACCTCTTTTTGTTTTTTTCCCGCCATGCGTCGACACACGTTGGTCACGCCCTACTAACACGCTGCGCTGATGTCAAACTTCGTCGAAAAGTTGGACGTGTCTCAACGCGTACAACTTATTTTGCGCGTTGGTGGCGCGCTGGCGAGGAGCATCGTAATGTGACAGCCCCATAATCACCACTATCTATATAATGCACACAGGGTTGGACGGTTTCATATGAAATATCAATGTCGGACAGTAAGCGGTGAAGTTACCTGGGGTTAAGTACAACGCACCTCTTGTAGTACTAACAGTAACACCAGCCTGCTGACAAAACTGCACTCTCAATGTCTAAAACACCAACTAGCACTGCGTGGAAAGGGCAGCTGCTGGGGCTGGTGGAGAGGTGGAGAGGTGGAGAGGTGGAGAGGTGGAGAGGGCGCATTAGGGAGATGTATGCATTGCTGCATAGAGGTACTCACCGAGGAAGGTGCTACATATATATTCTGAGATCTGGTTCCCTGATTTGCTGGACTCTGCAAAGTGACTAAGTTCCCGGTTCAGCATTCGTTTGAACTGGAAGTAAAGGAAACAAAAAAAGAATGGTGAGAATAACGGAAACAGTGCAGAGAAGTAGGGTACAAACTGATCCCTGCAATGGAGATGTAAGTGGTGTAAATATATATATATATATATAGATATATATATATATATATAGGATAATTATGTGAGACTTACCTTGGTACAGTTGACACATAATTGTTGTTTGACCGATTCCGAGGCCTCGGATATTTGTAGTCCAGTGAGATATAGCACTCCCGCCCGATCAATCTTTAACTTACCTACCGAAATTATGCCTATTTCCTTTTTTATCTCAACTTTGCTACAGACTCCTTCAGAACACGAAGCCCACAAACGTCCAACATCATGGGAAGGGAGGGTGGGACTGGACTACAAATATCCGAGGCCTCGAACTCGGTAAAACAACAATTATGTGTCAACTGTACCAAGGTAAGTCTCACATAATTATCCTATTTTACCTCGTCCTCAACCTCTTGGCTATTTATAGCGCATTGAGATGTTTACGTAGACATAATTTCAGCTTAGTATTTACTTTAGCTATTTTTTTATAGCCTTAGTAGTCATGACTTGCTTAACAAAGTTGAAGCCATGCTTTTGTTTTTCTCTATCCGTTTGTTGTAATGTTTTGCAAATGATAGAGATGTTTTCCATCCTGCATTTTTTAGAATGATTTTAATAGGAATTCCCAATTTCCTGGCATTCTACGCTACTGCACCCCTAGTAGAGTGTGCTGAATACTTCTTAATATCTATATCTGCTGCTAACAGTATCCTAAGAGTCCATCTTGTTAACGTATCTCTTGAAATTGGACCGAATGGTTTAATGTAACTTAACAATAATTGATTGTTCTTTCTTACATGTTTAGTGTGCAGAATATAAGTCTTAATAGCTCTAACCACACAAAGTTTCTTCTCTTCCGAAGAAGCTTTAAGCATGATAGAAGACAGAGGGTCCCCTGTCCTATTCAATTTCAATAACTTATCTAAGTAAAAAATCACTTCTTTTGACAACTCGATCTTATCTAACTTTAACGCTAGTATAGTCTGGCCTCTATGCCCTGTAATAAGCAAGATCAGTAAAGCAACTTTAAACCCCAAATCTCTCATGGAAAGGTTTTTGTTGTCTGGCCAAGTTTTGAAAAGTTTGAATACTAGCGAAACATTCCAAAACCTAGAATATTTAGGCTTTGGTGGATTTCTTTCATAAACTGATTTTATAAACCAATGAATCAACTAATGTTTCCCCACTGTTTGACCATCTATCCTAGGAAGAACCACTGATAAAGCACAGCCTGCCATATTAATGGCGCCAAACCTTAGTCCTTCATCCTCCAGTGTGCGAAGGAAACGAAGAACCTGTGCAAGAGAGGGGATTAAACAATCAATTTTAGACAAAGTACAAAATAATTGCCACTTCTTAACATAGTGAGCATAAAGCTTAACAGTCCCAGGTCTCCAGGCTGAAGAGATCACTCTTTGTAGGGTCGTTTTGGCGATCCCAAAGGGTTGCAGATGCTTTCTCAGAAGTGGAATGCCACCAAGGGGTTCAAATGGACGTCTCCCTTTGGTGCCCGAGGTCCGTTGTGACACAGATTGTTTGGAACTCGGTGGAATGTCCCCCACTCTCTTGACCAATACCTGGCTACTGCGAGCCAGAGCTGGGTCTTCCAGAGCGAGGCTAGCAGGATTGCTTTGGTCCCGTCGTGATGCATTTTCCTGGCCACTCTTCCCACCATGCTGAATGGTGGAAATGCACAAAAGACAAAATGTTTCCATTTGAACATAAATGCATCAACTTTCGAAATTTGTTCTCTGGTTGCCAGGACACATATATAAATAATTTAAAAATTATTTCTAGATAGAAAACGGGTCAATGTCTGGTGTGGCCCACCCAAAACACAGTTGCTCATCTCTGTTATTTCAATACTCTCTAATTTTATCGTAAAACCTGCTTTTACCAATTCTACTTTCAGCGCCTGACTGGCCAAAGTACAATGTTCTTCCCTTTCAGCTATAATGAATAAATCATCTATATAAGGAAAAATAACTAAACCTTGGTTACTGAGCTTGAAACAAATTGGTTTAAGCAAATTCATAATATACGTGGACAGACATAATCCATTCGGCATACATGTGTATTCATATAACTACTTTCTTCAAACAAATCTTAAATATTTTCTGAACATTTTCCTTACCGAAACAGACTAATAAGCATTCTTTCAACCAATGCTTAGAATATTATACGGATTGGTATTTGTACTTGGAAGGGTGTTTCATGAAATGAATCTGTATCCCTTGTACATATGACAAGAATTCAATGGAAATGTGAATTCTGACCAGCAATTCAACAATTAGATACATCTTAAGCAACAAATAACTCATGATCATCAATTACCAGGGCAGCTGGTTGGGGGGCAGCTGTTTGGGGAGAAGCAGTAGCTGCATCTACTTCGCTCCTCCCCGGTTGAAACCCTGTTGCCTTGGACTTGGATCAGGCCTGTTGTAGTTGAAGCTGGCACGACTGTCGTTCCAACTACCCCGTCCACGCTGTGGTCGGTTCCTGAAGTTCTGATTGTAACCCCCTCTCGATCCCTTGTAGTAGGGACTCTTAGAGGTTTCGAACCTTGGCCGCTTGCTGGGAGGTTGGTAGTCCGATGTCTTGGTTTTTAAACCCATCTGCTTCACATTTTTGGTACCCGTCTCTGCTTTCTTGATCAGTTTTTGTAACTGGCCACCGTACATTTGGCTCCTGTCCCAGCGCTTCCCCGGGATTGGTTTAGGAGGCATAAAAAGCGTGTATTCTTTTCCCTTCTTATCGGTGATCTTCTTGGATCTTGTGACCTCTTTACCTGCGTCAGTCGTAACATTCTTGAAAACATTCTCATACCTCTTAAACGTTGCATAGCTACTTGCTGCTGCCAATACTTCCAATCCATCATTCATAGTGGTAGCCAATGTGGTAAACCGATGTTCATTGGCCATGAGATTCGCATCGGAAAAATAGCAGCCATCGCAGATAAAACCGCTGGCTGCATAGTATGCATAGTGGTCTCGAACCTGCGCATCTGGTCATTCATAATGACATCCGAGTCCATTTCTCTCAAAAATGACTCTTTGACCCCTTTAACACCTGTGTACTTCTCAGCTGCTTTGGAAATCACTTCAGCTGGCTTAAATTTATCAAAGCCAGCATCAAGCGCGGTTCTAAGGAGGGAGTGCACCATTACTGAGTCCGCCAGCTCACACCTTTTCTTCTTGCCCACTTGAGCCAGTTGTCGTTCCATGACCCCATCCTCTTCCTTGTCAGAGTCAGAGGAAGGGAACGATGATTCAGAACTGTCCGAAGATGAGGAATGTTTACTCTTCTTCGATTTCTTATGTTTATTTTTCTTCTTCTTAGACTTAGGCTTCACATTTGGTCGACAGTATTTGTCCCCTTCAGACAAATCAGGATCAGAAGATGTAGAAAGGTTTGACTTACGTTTTCGGCGCTTTTTCTCCCTTCTTTCCGGCACACACCTAGTCACTGAGTGCTGTGCGCACACGAAGACTTCATCAGAGTCAGTGTCGGATAAGCAAATAGCCAGGTCATGCTTTGACCCAGTCTCGACAGACTAAATTATTTGACCTACCCAATATACCCTTCATTAATTTAAACGAAAATGGGTATATTGGTACACAGTGTACGTAGCCTCTGTGCATACCTATATCGGGGTGCCTATCCCCAATTCTTTCGGTCGCTGACCCGAGACAAGAATAATTTCTTGTAATTTTGAATAACCTATCTAAAGCCAAATCGATATGTGAATGCCCTCGAGGACTGGCACTAGCGAGGTGCACAACTCTGTTGTCGTATAATGGGCGACTCGGGCCTCTGTGGGTTAGCATAACTGGGCAGACAAGTAATCCCACCGACAACACCACCGGCGGCTCCCGCTCCACCGGTGGCATCCAACACAAATTTTGAATAACTTCCAGAGCTTGCTAAATGCAGCTCTCCATAACTAAACCTTTAAAGAAGGTTGCCAACTATGTTGGGTTTTTAGTAATATTCAATAATCCATATCCTTTGGTAATGTAGGTAGTGTAGGTAGTTTTAGAAGACCAGAGCTCACCGTTCACACATCCGTTCACGGCAAGTTGGGAACCCAAATTGATCGGGCGGGAGTGCTATATCTCACTGGGCTATAAATAGCCAAAAGGTTGAGGACGAGGTAAAATATATATATATATGTGTGACGTATAAGAATTATGCAGGTATAAAGGTGCCTAAGGGAAGATTCTCTATATTGGTCACCCTTATGTTGTGTGCTACTTTATGGGTGACCCCATTTTCACTGAGATTCCTAACTGTCTTGCCTTGGAGACCATGGCTCCACACATTGAGTGGGATGCATAGTGGCCAGTATTGACGCCTGCCTGTTTAAGCCTCTTGCGGGTGTGTCTCTTGAGATAGCTTCTAATCAGCTTTATTAAACCACATAAAGCTGTCTGGAATTCCTTATTCCACGCGACTTGGATATATCCACCCTAATTGCTGAAATTACACATATCCGTTTATTTTCCGGGAAACTATTTACATGTACTGTGGACATCTCTCTCAATCGAATGTTGCCTCATCCTTGTCTATCTCTAATCCATCCAGTGAAAGTGCCACAATCATTTGGCCTCTGCATCCTGTCACTAGCAGTAATAGCACTGCTAACTTAAATCCTAGTTCCTTCATTGATAAATGTCTATTACTAGGCCATGACTTGAATAACTTAAATACAATTGACACATCCCAAAACCTATTATATCTATGTTTTGGTGGGTTTCTTTGATACACTGATCATATACGCAAATGGCACCACAGAAGAGGAGGTAATAACTAAACTAAATAAACTCCTACTAAAACTAGATGAGTGGCGTGAGTCCAACAAAATAACCAACACAAGCAAATCAAAAACAGTACTCTTCTCGCATAAACAAATGCCAGAAAGAAAACTACACTGTAAGTTAGGAAACCAAACACTAGAAAATGTAGACCATTACAAATACCTAGGCCTTGAGTTGGACAGCCAACTAAACTACAACCTATGTATAAATAAAATTATACAAAAAGTAAACCACAAACTGTGGCTATTTGCAAAGCTAAGAGACTACATGACACAAGAAATGTCAATAAAAATCTTCAAAGGCATGGTGCTCCCCTATTTTGAATATGGAGATGTAAACTACATGGGTCCGAGAAAAGAACTACTAAAAAAACTGCAAACACTGCAGAACAGAGCCCTAAAAATCTGTCTAAGAGTAGACAAGCTGCACCCCACCTATGACATACACAAAAGAACCAAAGTGAAATCATTAGAAAATAGGAGAATAATTCATTTGAAAACATTAGCATATAGCTATAGTCAAAACATTAAACTTCTAACAAAACCACAAAGCGCTATGAGAGCAAATAATGCACCACTACTAAAGCAGACCAGAAGCCAAATAAAAGCTCATGAGAGAAGCATGCTGGAAATGGCTGCCAACGTGTGGAATGCCCAAACGGTAAAGGAACAACAAATTCCTGACCTAAAAACTTACAAAAAATATCTGTGCAAAATAAGGCTAGGAAACCCCCACTAAGCTGCACTGCAAAGGGGCATGTGATATGTCACGGCCCACCAGCGGGACGCCCAATGGAAGGTAACCATATCAAAAGTAGCCAGATAACACACCACACAGCTATGTACAAGCCTATGATATGTAAATAGGAGTAGGCTGGTCTAGTAATAAGAGTAGAAAAAATAAATACATATATACCAAGAAAATCAAAAAAAACTAACATAGGCTATTAACCATACCAACCAATTATCTATCTGCTACTGAAATGCAGGCAATCAAATACCTTATCAGCAGCCACTGTGTGGTAAGATAACACCAACACTACAACTGGCCAGCATTGAAAACAAGCCTGGGTACTCGGGCTTATATGCTATGGACAGTATAAATACAGCCTCAATATAAAAAAATTTAAAAATGAAGCAGTGTACTAACTGGTGCTTTCCGATCGTTTGTCCATCTATTCTTGGTAGAATAATTGAAAGTGCACATCTTGCTGCATTGATTGCACCAAATCTTAATTCTTCATCTTATAATATTATTAGAAATCTTAATAAGTGCGCCATCATAGGTTTTAATGGCTTGACTCCTTTTAGAAGACAATGAAGTCCCCATTTCTTTAAATAACTTGTGTATAATTTCACCGTTCCTTTCCTCCAGGTGTGTGAAATAAGTCTTTCTTGTGTAATCTTGTCTAAACCATATTGTTCTCAATGTTAAAAAAGGAATGACAAAAGGGGTGTCGTTGACATGTCTCCATGGACTGTTAGTGGTCCTTGATGTTGTAGGTTTTTTCTTTCTCATGGGAACCTGAGCATGTCTTTTGCTTCTATGCTATTGCCGCTAGCCATGGTTGTGTGTCCCATGCTGGTACTATCAGTACTGCGTGTGAGTCATCCATCTGGATCTTCCTGGCCACTCTGCTGATAATGCTGAATGGTGGGAATATGTAATAGAATTTATTAATCCAAATTAAAGAAAATACATCTACTCTCCAGGCTTCTGGCTCTGGATGCCAAGACACCTATTCGGGTAACTTTCTGTTGTTGCGTGATGCAAAAAGTAAATTTCTGGTTTGCCTCATTTATCACAAATGTGGCCAAAAATACTCTGATTTAATGACCATTCTAGATAGTCGTGAAAATGTTGACTTTTCTTGTCAGCCAAAGTATTTTGACTGCCTGGAATATCTGCTACTGTTGGCCATATCTCGTGTTTCTCTGCCCAGGCCCAAATTAGTTTGGCCAAATAGTTACATGGTTTGGAACGAGTCCCTCCCATATTATGTCTGTAAGCCATAGCTGTCGTGTTATCTGTTAATATCCTTACATAATTTCTAGGTAGGTGAACTAGACTACGCAATCCTACATAAATCGCTCTAAGTTCTAGTACATTTATGTGATCGGAGATTTCATCATCCATCCACTGACCACCTGTTGCCTGTTGTTCTCTGTGAGCCCCACCATCCTTCTAGTGAAGCGTCTGTTGTAACTGTAGTGTTGGGCTCTCCCATTTTAATGGGTTGGGCGAATTGTTGATGTGTGACAGCCACCACATAATATCTTTTTGACCTTCTGGCGAAATCATGATGGGCCATTCAAAGTTTCCTTTTGTGCGAGCGAACGCCAAGTTCTTCTAATGTTATTCCATTCCGGTACGAAATTATTGAGGTTACCAGCTTTAAATATGCTTACTGGTGTTTGCATTGCCACTTCTATTTGTTCTCTGGGCGGGGGAATGGCTTCTGTGCATTGAACTCCCTCTTGAAGGGTCTGTTCCCATCGTTCCAGTTGAACAACTGCATTTGGCCCCTTCCCCTGGCTTGGAAGCTGAAGTTTGTTCTGAACCAGCCTCCTCATTGTCCGGTTCACTGGCTTCGAAAATCCTGCCTCGTCTTCTTGAAGCAGGTAGGATTTGAGTCTGCAGACTTCTTTTTGTCCATGTCCATACGTTTCCGACACTTGGAACTGGTCTCCACTTGTTTGAACAATTGCTGGAGTTGTCCACTGAACATCTTAGTCTTGTCCAGTGGTTTTCCCTTAATGGGCTTGGGGCAAGGAATAATGTGTATTCCTTCCCGTCATTGTCCAAGACCTTGTCGCTGTCAGCAGCGCAATTTCCCCATTCATATCCTCGAACAGCGATGAGAATTTATTCTCAGAAATCATCCTGTTGGCTATATGTGCAATGGCCAAAAGTGCCGAGAGTACCCCTTTGTGTACGGTGTGTAAAACTGTTTCATACTTTTTCCGGTCCTCGCTAAGCCTGACATCAGAATCCATCTCTTTGATGGCAGATTCCAGGATCCCTTTGATCCCCGTGAATTTCTCGGCCAACTTCATAATGACCTCGGCCGGCTTGAAGGTGTTGAAGTGCCCCTGTATGGTTTTCCTCATGAGCGTAATTATGTGGATCTTCTTACGCTGTAGTACCTTGCACTTCTTCAGTTCCTTGCCACTCAACTTCGCATATTTCCCGTGTGTTTTGTGTCTGAGTCGGAACTCGTCGACGAAGAGTCAGAGTCAGAGGAGGATTTGTTCTTCTTCCTCTTCTCGCTCTTCTTCATGTCCGGCTTCTTTTTACGTGCTCTCATGTACTCATCCACATCTGATGAGTGTACCTTCTTCTTGTGTTTGCGTTTGCATGCAGCCACAACAACCTCCTCCACTGACTCATCATCAGATGAGGCCTGATCTTCTGAAAGATCCTCCCACTTGGATTCCTCTGAATCCTGTATCACTGGTTTCTTCCCTTTCCTGGTTGCTACTCTGGAGGGAAGCATCTCCTCCATCTCCTGTTGTACTAGACGTGCAACCTGCTCATCTAGGTCAGCTGGGCCGGGGCTGGCCTCGGACCCCCCCCCCTACCTTTTCTGAATCTCTTTGTTCTGGCGACCTTTGCACCTGTGCTGGCAGTGAAGGTTCTTCATCCTCACTGAGCACACGAGATGGCTCTGCCTTACTCCGCTTCGTAGCCATGGCTCGGAGACTGACTAAAAACCAAAAGCCCAATGGTTAGGCATTATTCGGGCTGAATATCACACAGAAAATTAGAGTATAATTAAAAAAGGTGTGTATCATGGTGTTAAAACCGTTTTAAAACCGTTTTTAAATGCAGGCGTCTGGTTAATAGGGAGTCATAGGATGACGGTATGGGAAACCAACCGATCCAAACGAGGGGTACGGAACAGTGTAGCAGTTCCTCCCACACTCTCTGTCCTATAAACTTCTCCCACCTGTGGCTTTCTTCGCCAACAAGTTGAAGAAAAGAGTATAGGACTTGGAGGTACGCCTTATCGATAATACTTAATTGGGGAATCCTAAAGAAACCCAGGAATAAATCCTAGCGATGTAAATGGCTGCTGCCAAGCATCTCTTCGTTCGGCAATGGGTGGCTTCTTAAATAACCAAACGATGGATGCATTGTTCTAATGATCATTATCAATACAATCGTAATTAAGCTGTAAAACAGGAATAACTTATGGAAAAGTTAAAACAAACTTTGTACATGAATGCTAAAATGAACTAAATCAACGTATCCAGTTTGTAATATATTAACCTTGTTGGTTTTGTAGTTAATGTAGAAAAACTGCCGGAGCTGCTCACAAGCGTCCTCCTGTTGTGAGTTGATTATGCTAATTGCTGGACCCGGATTTGCTTCCTTCTCCCTGGACTACGAGTAGCCAGAGGCGTAGTACCGAGGTAAAATATATATATACAACAAAGCTTTTTTATTTGTGTGTGCGTTGTTATTATTAATAAACAGTGCTAATTTAAAATGGCTTACTAATAACCTAAAAAGAGAATCAGGGATCAGCGATCAGACATATTGAACATATACTTAAAAAAACGATTTGGGAAATGCTCAGTTGGTTGTTGGATTTTGACATCCTGGCAACACATAAGGTCATATCAGGACTAGCGAAATGTACACAAATAATCATTATATTGTGCCACAGTAGGCCAGGCCACTCTCAAACAGCGTGTGGGAATGCGTTCTAACGCAGTGACGTACTTATTACTGACTGGGTTACCACCTAACGCACCGCCCCCGACTAATCTACTTCCCGGAAGTGGGAAGCAGGTAGGCGGGGGGGGGGGGGGGAGGGGGACACGCTAGTTGGGTCACGTAACCGAACTTACCTTGCTGGAGGCCATGTCACTGACGGAGCGGTGGGTCTGAACCGACTCCAGCTGGTCCAGGCACCAATCCAGCTCCTCCAGGGTTTCAATTGCCAGCTTCCCATAATGCTCATCTGCAGGACACACCGGAAATATGGCGGTTAATAGAGCGTCTCACAGGGGTCATCGGGTAATAGTGTATTGGAGACAGGAAAGGAAAACAAAAGGAGGAAAAAGGACATGGTTCATTCAGGTTGCATAGTCCGATCTTTTTTTGTGGTACATTATTTGATTAAGCAGGTGAAATTTCAATCGCGGACGGTTGGTCTTCCTCATTCCACTACTCCTTGCCCTATCCTAATAATCCCGAGCGCCTGGCTAGGAAGCGACAAGTATCAATTTTTAAGTCATTGCTTTGACTCGACCAGGATTCGAACCCACCATCCCATGATCTACCAACACGGGAGACAGGCACTAACTCATTTGGCCATCCCGTCTGGTTAATGGATGCCTTTGAATTCCTCTAATATTTCTGAGATAAAGATGAAATCGACCGGTGACATGAACATTTGACTAAAGCAGCGCAGGTTACCGACAATGGACAGTTACAAATAGGAATAGGAATAGGAATAGGGTTGGTCTTATATAAGAGATGCATCATTCTCTGTCATCTATCATTAATCAGTAGGTAGTTGGTTGGTTGTTGGCTACGTCCTGGCAACATCTAAGGTCGTATCAGGACGGGTACCGACTTGTGACAGTGCGCACTCATGGCGACTCTATATTGCTGCCCTACTGGGAGACCAAGCCATCCGCACCATGACCCGATATCCCACTCAGTCACATTATCCTGACACTGAGTCCTTGCCCTATCCTATTAATGCCGAGCACACAGTTAGGAAGTGACAAGTATATATTTTGTAAGTCATTGGTTTGACTCGACCGGGAATTGAACTCCCGATCTCTCGCATGGACGGCCTGCGCTCTACCGATTCGGCCACCGGCCCAGTAATCAGTAGGTATTATGTGTAAAGTAATTGACAAGTTGTATGTGAAAAAGAAAACAGCTGTCACAAAAGATATCAAATGTGATGCATGATGAGGGATACGATGACATGACGACCTTTGTCTTCCTGTTCAATTCATATCGTCAATAATTATTTTAATATGTACTTTGTAATCGCAAATAAAAAGAAAACAAAGAAAAAAATAAGAGTCAGCCTACATTGATACGCAAATCAAAGGTCGCTGCATCAAAATATTCACATCAGCATAATCCCAACCCCCAAAGTCATGTATATCTACACACATAGACACACATATATATATATATAATACACATATATTTACACATATTGTGTAATTAGGGATTGGGTTTCACTTAGTGATTTCATGAAATCCCTGAAATCTCTAGGGATTTCACGTAATCAATGAAAAAAAAACAGTTCCATTTTACACAACTTTACTGGCCCCATTTCAGGGAGATTGTGAAATAGCAGTGATTCATTTGATAATAATTCATTGACAGGTATTTAGGATTTAGCGAAATAACTGGAGCATCATTTCAGTGATTACGCGAAATCCCTAGACATCCCTAAGTGAAACAGTGATTTCGCAAACTCCCTGAAAGTTTTAGGGATTTCGCGAATCCCTGATTACACAATCTTACTGTAACATATACACGCCTAGAGGCATGCTGCCTGCTCCTTGTCCGCCAAGTAGGTGCCCGGGAAAGCCGACTTACCTGACAGTTTGGGAGTGTTGGACTGCGTGCTGTGGGTAGAATCGCGGTGGTCTCTATGCGCGGACCCCCGCCGTGTTCTGCAAGGACAAATATGAAATAAATAAATAAGATATAAATAAATATGATATACATATATATGAAAAAAATATGAAATAAATATGAAATAAATATGAAATAAATATGAAATAAATATGAAATATAAATGAAATAAAAATGAAATATATATGAAATAAATATGTAATACATATCTAAATATATATGAAATATAATGAAATAAATATGAAATATAATTAAATATATATGAAATAAATATGAAATAAATATGAAATAAATATGAAATATATATGAAATATAATGAAATAAATATGAAATAAATATGAAATAAATATGAAATATATATGAAATATATATGAAATATATATGAAATATATATGAAATATATATGAAATATATATGAAATATATATGAAATATATATGAAATAAATATGAAATAGATATGAAATAGATATGATATAGATATGAAATATATATGAAATAGATATGAAATAAATATGAAATAAATATTCAATAAATATTCAATAAATATTCAATAAATATTCAATAAATATTCAATAAACATTCAATAAATATTCAATAAATATACAATAAATATATGGTTATAAATAAATAGCTATACATAAATTCATAACAAGCCCCTCCCCCCCCAAAAAAAACACCACACTCCACCCCAACCATTATAGCGTTAGTTCCAGCCAGTCTCCACCTAATTCACCCATATACACCAATATATGACGGGTGGCAACGGTCTTAGCACTACACAAACAACCCTACAGAACAAGTCCACTTCGTTGTACCAACGCTCATAGAACTCTACCTATCATGCCTCTTTTACATATAATGCTCATCTACGTGCATCTTAAAGCTGCATAGTCCGATCAAAACATCCAATTTTCGAAACCAAAACAATTATCTGAATTTGATTCTACATATCTAACTTAGATACTGGTGCACTTATTAAGCATTCGTCGCTACATAGAAGGGTATTCGGAATCAATTTAATAGAACCTGTTCCTGCTGAAGCCTATGGTGTTTTGATGTGCAAGCCAAAATTATCTTTGCATGCTTGCACTCCAACTATTTCAAAAGTTAGTAATTTAAAATATAAATTACTTCAACTTAAAGTAAGGGAGACTATAAGAATCAACATACTATGTGTATCTCAAAAAGTGACAGACATTGAAAACCATCAGACCATGCAATTTTAATATACACCGAGAACATTTTCTTCGATTTTATTATAACAGACTAAATAAAGATGATTATAAATAACCCAATTGCTTACACGATTTCTTGTCTATGAAGCTCACAGAAATTCCGCAGTTAAATAATTATTAGAAGTCAAGCCTGCTTGACACCAGCAATAACGTCTTATTTATTATTAGTTTAAATGAGAATAAACTAAGCAGTTATTACATGATATGTGATTTGCAGCCTGAGCGTCTTCGGCTTGGGCATCGACCGATGTGAAACCGAGTTGAACACGAATTCTGGAGGCCCGACAGACGATACAATAGGCTTACCCAACGCCAATAGCTCTACCATGTATCAACGCAAACAACAATTCCATTGCATTTAATCAGATCACATAGCGATAGCAAAACGAGTCCAATACCCAGCCTTGTCACAAACAAGCTGTGAGGACCAGAATGTAAAGACTGACTGATATGATGATCAACCTGGGTCTCCCTATCCACTGTGGAGCCTTCTGGGTGTGAGGGATGTGGTGTGTGTGTGTATGTGTGTATGGAAGGGTCTATTTGAGGGGGGTTCAGGTGGAACAATACCAGAAAGCCAAGAAGGGGCCTGTGTATCTCTGAAGGGCCCTCTCAGCCGGGGCTCAAAAGCAGTATTGTTCCGCCTTGCAAAATTTCTCTTGGAGGCCCTGAGTGTATTGGGTGTGTGTGGGTTTTTGTGTATGTGTGTGTGTGGTTGGTGTGTATGTAGGTTTGTGTGGATGTATGTGTGTGTGTGGATGTGTGTGTGTGGAAGTGTGTGTGTGTGGATGTGTGTGTGTGTGTGGGTGGGCGTGTGGATGTGTGTGTGTATGTGTGTATGTATGTATGTGTGGATGTGTGTGTGGATATGTGTGGATGTGTGTGTGGATATGTGTGGATGTGTGTGCGGATGTGTGGGTGGGCGTATGGATGTGGGCGTATGGATGTGTGTGTGGGTGTGTATATGTGTGGGTCGATCTATATGTAGGTGTGGATGTATGTGTCGGTGTGGATGTATGTGTCGGTGTGTATGTGCGGATTTATGCATCGGTGTGTATTTGGATTTATGCAGAGGTGTCTATGTGTGTATGTGAGGTGTGTATGTATGTCCATGTGTGTATGTATGTCCATGTGTGTATGTATGGATGTATGTGCAGGTGTGTATGTGCGGATGTATGTGTAAGTGTGTATGTGTGGATGTATTTGCAGGTGTGGATGTATGTGTAGATGTGTATGCGTGGATATGTGTGGATGTGTGTGTATGTGTTGATGTGTGAGTATGTGTGTATGCGTGTGGGTTGGTGTCTATGCGTGGGCTCGTGTGGATACGTGTGCGCATGGATGTGGATGTGTGTGGGTGTATGGATGTGTGAAGTTAAGAGGGTGGGGTGTGTATATGGAATTAACACCAGACTCATCAAACCGCCAGTCCATGGCTCACGATGAGTCAATAAGTGTTCATTTGAGACTAGACTGATTCACCTCCGTCACACCTGGTATACATACCTGCCAACTTTTGTTAAACGAAAATCCTAATAATAGAAATCCATCCGAGCGAAGCGAGGCGCGCAAGCGTTCTAGGGGGGTCGGGGGGCATGCCCCCCCGGAAAAATTTGAAAAATACATAAAAAATGGTGCATTCTGGTGCATTTTCAGAGACATTTTAGGCACATTATTAAAGAAATTATTACCAGTTTTCAGCCTAAAACCTAAATTTTGAAAAATCGGAATAATATGTTTATAATTCGTAGGGCGGAATGAGAATAAAAAAATCGTAATTATTCCGCCAAAATCGTAATAGTTGGCAGGTATGGGTATATATATCGCTTGACATGAAAATGAAAACTCCCCCCCCCCCTCCCCAAGAGCCGGATGATTACCTTTTTTGTGCTGGGGGGGGGGGGGGTCATTAAACAAACAAATAATTAAAAATGAACACCATTCTGATCCTCATCCCCATTCATCATCTCCTGTCAACACCATAGATCCTTCAGCGAGGACAGCTTTACTTACCTATTTGCTGGCACATTGGTGAGTGAAATGTAGTTATTGCGTACACTACGGAGACTTGCCAGTATCTGGGCGAATGGGGTCACAATGAGATCCTCCGCGTGTCTGAAAAGTAAAAGGCACACAATCAATGGTCAGGGCATCGCTTTTTTACCATAATACAGTTGCTGTCTTAAAGGTGCAAAATCCGATGGCTTTTAAGTCTCTGCCACATTATCAAAGTAGTGCATAAAGCAGCTGTCACACCTCGCCGGATTGAGCAACAGACAGAATTGTCTAGTCCGGTGGTGATAAGTATCAAAATGTATTGAAATGTGTCAAAATGTTGCGCTATCAGGTCAATCGCCGCTGGACAAATGGACATGAAACGGACATGAATGGATAGCCAACAGACGAAACAAACTCAAACTGGACAAGAACCATAGATGTCAATCCGGCGGCATCCGTTCCTAGTTTTGTGCATGTTCAAAACTGGTATGGACACAAACCATAACTTGTTTGGTTTCTGTCCATTTCCCCCAATCCCGTGAGGTGTGACAGGGCCTTAAAGGTTCAGGGAACATTGCGATTGTACTTCTGGTTTCTCCTTTTTCATGTGAAACATTAATGATATAAATATCAGCTTGTATGTACAATGATCATGTGGAAATAAATAAATATCTTATCTTATCTTATCATGTCTCATAAACTCTTGGTTGGCCAATAAAGACATACTTTCGATTTAAAGCTGCATAGACCGATGAAAGCATCACATTTTCAAAACCAAAACACTGACCGAGATTTGATTCTACCTATCTAACTTAGATAGGGGTGCACTTATGAAGCATGTGTTGCTACATAGAAGGGAATATTAAGTCAATTTACTAGAATCTACTACGACTACTGAAGCTTGATGCATCAGAGTTCTGGCGTGCTTGCCAAAATTCATTTGGCATGGTTGCACTTTAAATATATCAAATGTTAGCCATTTAAAATAAAGGTAACTTCAAACTAAAGTAAGGGGGGGTTTTAATCATCAACCATATATATTTATCTCAGAAAATGGCAAAACTCAAAACCATCGCATTATGCAGCTTCAAAGCAATATGTCAAACCGAACTAGGTGAAGTGAGTGAGCAGCTCATCTGATGCCAGTTTTGAACTGTGCCTGCTTCAGAGCAGACTAACCGAGTTCCAGGTTCCTCGGACCAACACCTTCCCACCAGTCCAGTGCTGGGACACAGTGCAATGGCAATACACCAGCAGAGGAGTTCAGTAAAGATCAGGGCCTATATGCATGGAGCGGTGTTAGCGAGCCGAACCGCGGTTAGGGCGGGATTTCTGGTTTAGCAACGAAAAGTCGCTATGCATGGAGCAGTGTTAGGCCGACACCGTGAGTTTAAAGTCGGAGATTCTAACCCCAGCCCATAGCAGGTTTACAGCAGTGTTAGTGTTAGGTTAGGGCCAAATCTATGCAATGCTATCATATTTAACAGAATTACATACGCAATAAGTGAACTTTCATGAAATTAACCCTAAATTCGAAGCGATATTAACGCCGCTGCTGCATTGGCGGCGATATTCATATTGTCGAATCGATGAATGCAAGCAACCCCCGCCGCCGCCGCCGCCACGGCCGCATCGGCGGCAATGTATCACACCCAAATCTATTCAATGCTATCATATTTAACAGAATTACATGCGCAATAAGTTAAATTTGATCAAATTAACCCTAAAATTGAAGCGATATTAACACTGCCGCCGCATCGGCGGCGATATTAATATTATCAACTCGACGAATGTAAAGTAAACAAATCGCCGTCACCGTCGCCGAATCGGCGGTGATATAAATTAGAGCCAAATCTATTCAATGCTATCATATTTAACAGAATTACATACTCAATAAGTGAAATTTCAGCAAATTAGACTAGTAACACTAACCTGATAATGGCACTTTAATAATACAAAACCCGGTGCAGTTTAAGTCTCTAAGGCATAACCGTTCTCTATAAGTGAGATCAAGCTTCATCATTCATAGTTGAGACTGTCTCAAAAGATCCTAGGCAATATGGGACAACACTTTGTCCATTGTAACGATCAACATACTATCTGCTCATGCATTTTCACAGGATAAACAGATTTGTTTTTTTACATGGTGTTTCACAATCCCAATAGAATACATATTGATTTAAAGCAAATGTCCTTGTGTTTTCAGTGTAACCGTTTCTATTCTGTTTTGTGTCAATCGTTAAAATGGACAAAAAAAGGAAGAGTTATCACCTTTTGAGACAAGCTCAGTTACTCCCACAGCACTGACTCTGTGGCACGGTTGCTAAACAAACCATTAAAAAAGTCTTGGAAGGCTGGGTTTAGGAAATAACTACATCATTTTGCGATCTAATGTGCTAAATATATTGTTCAAATACTCATCTATCATAGCCTGCTATTGTTGAAATCGTGTAGATTCATCATCACCATCATCATGCTGTCAGTCGCGATGCGACAAAGACTGCTTTCATTACTTGACTACCGCTCTTGTGCGGTTGTACATTTCATGAAAGCTGCCTGCAAAAGTGTTGAAGTGCTGCTGGCTTTTGCAAGTTACCAGCGGCACTCTCTCGGGGAGCAAATAGAGGTTTCACACCGGCAGGAACATGTCAAGACAGGCGCAAAACTATTTGTCCCTGCAGTGGCTGGTCGGGAGACGTTGGGAGTTCCATACATCAACCCGCCTTTAATGCTGCCACAGTGACATGGTTTTCTGTTTAGGGTTTGCTCCCTTAGCCTTCGGTTCTGTCAAGGACCTGTACCACAAGGCAGTGGTTTACAACTCTGCAGGGCAGGGGCGTCAAACTCCCTGAGGTATTGCAATACCCGCAATACCTGCAATACCCGCATACACACAAGATTAATAGACTTTCAAAGTCAAATCAAGAGCTTGTTGTGGTCATCATACGTTTCTTGTTGCATTCTCTCTTAATTTTTCAACTTTACACCAATAGAGATACACATTGTGCGCTGGACTCACCAGCTCCCACAGCTTATTAATAGTAAATTCCTACTGAAGCAGTTTTCACTCGGATTTAGGCAGAATTGTCACTATCTGTTATCTAGTTTAATAGCAGAGACAAAGATACAATGACCAAGATTGTATGTCAACTTAGTTGCATTAGACTTGAGAAGTCTTTCACATAGTGGATGATATTGTATTGAGCTTTTTTTTTTTTTAGTAATAAACTACCAATAAGTGTTATTTAATGAAATATATGCAAACACACCATTTTCCCACATATTGCTAGTCGATGTGATTGATTAGCTTACAGCTTCTGGGATGATTTGAATGTAACGCCCAGACTACACGCCTTCAATTATGGTATTTATTGTTTTATTTTTATTTTAATCAGAGGAAATAGCAATTTCAGAAATTAATCTTACTCCATTATCACCTCCTAGATATTTCAATCGCCAACCAATTACCAATTCTTTAAGCATTTGAATTTTATTTGGTTGGTGATCAAACCCAGAATTTCTAACCTAGGGAGTACCAGACCGGATGGCCGAATGAGTTAGAGCGTCGTCTCCCGTGTTGGTAGACCATGGGATCGTGGGTTCGAACCCGGGTCGAGTCAAACCAATTACGTAAAAATTGATACTTGTCGCTTCATCACCAGGCGCTCAGCATTATTAGTATAGGGCAAGGACTGGTTGGCTCAATGTCAGGATAATGTGACTGAGTGGGATATCAGGTCATGGTACTGGTGGCTTGGTCTCCCAGTGGGGCAGCACTATAAAGTCGCCATGAGTGCGCACTGTCACAAGTCAGTACCCGTCCTGATATGACCTTAGATGTTGCAAGGACGTAAAACAACAACAAACAAACAAACTAACCTGGGAAGCAGGTGCCTTACTCATTTATCCATCGCGTCCAGTGTCTTCTTTCATAAGCTCTTGTCAGTCTACTCTTGTCCCAACTCTCAAACTCACCTACACATTCAGTCATCTAATATTAGTTATATAAGTTATAACACAACCTCTAAACGCCCCCACACATTAGTGCCCCCTCCCTCTCCCCCTTCAACCCCCCCCCCCCCTGCCCCACCCGGACCTCCTCCTGCGGTTAAAGCCACTACATGCTACTACAGGCTACTACATGCACCCCATACCCGTAGTTTCACTATCTTTATATGCACTTCACAGTCCCAGTCTGAAACCAAGTGTACATGCCAAGGTCAAGGACACACCCCATTAACACACGCAGCACACAGAAAGATCTCATATCGTCGATAGATACACACGTTTCTTATATATAGTGGTCATTGTGTCTATTTATATATTTATATATATATATAAATAAATATAAATATATATATATTTATATAAATATATATATATATATATATAAATATATATATATATATATATATATATATGTGATGTATAAGCATTATGCGAGTATAAAGCTGCGTAAGGGATTATATATATATGTTATTACTCTGTACTACTTGAAAACACACTATGTTATCGACCAATCGTCTCTCTGTATCTATTTACCTCCTACCACAATGCACTTCGAGCCGCGCTTCCGCCGCCTCCACTGTCACTTGCGACCTGAATTTTGTATATATATATACAAACAAAGGCCTTATATATAAGGCCTTTGTATATATTCCTAACACATAGTGGCCATATATATTACCGGACGCGGAGGCCGAGTCGGTAGAGCTCGAGCATCCTGTGCGTGAGATCGGGAGTTCAGTTCCCGGTGAAGTCAAACCAATGACTTATAAAATTTCTACTTGTCCCTTCCTAGCCAGCCACTCGGCATTCATAGGATAGGGCAAGGACTGGTTGGCTCAGTGTCAGGATAATGTGACTGAGTGGGATATCAGGTCATGGTGCTGGCAGCCTGGTCTCCCAATGGAGCAACACTATAAAGTTGCCATGAGTGCACATTGTCAGAAGTCGGTACCCATCCTGATATGACCCTAGATGTTGCCAGGAGGCAAAACTCCAACAACCGACCTTATATATAAGGCCTTTGTGTATATCATATGCCTTATGTATAGTGGTCATATACACACATATGTATGCAAAGGCCTTATATATGACCACTAAGCCCTCCCGCATTCATGCTTCCATCATCGCCCTTAGTGCATATAAAGGCATAGCATCCCTAAATAATTCAGAGCTATATCGTGATCCCACATCTACGTAGGAACACAGTTTAAAGGGACCAGATATAGGTCGCTTAGACACTACCTGTACTCCGACAAATGCTCTCCAAGCATACGTTTGCCAGTTTTGAGTTTATGCAACTACATATGTGGGGGGAGAGTGCTAACATTGGTTGCTTCTATTATGTTTTATTTAGTCCAGCAGCACCGACACTTTTAGACAACCATATAGAGAAAACAATATTAGAAATTGTAATCTAAAATGATAAATATAAAGTTCAAATGTTTATTTATCATAACCAGCTACTTTTTGTGTGGATCATTGATTAAATCATGTAGATTAATATACTTTAAAAGTTGAATTGAGAGCTTCCTGTGGCTGCCATCTTGGTGGTTGCGATGGCTTCCCCTGTGTGTGGGGAACCCCTCTAGGTCATGTGATGAGGGAATCCCACCTATGATGTCATTCATACATCACAGACCTCACCTCTCCTCCCACATGTTCAGTGGCATGAACTGAACAAACCAAGCAAAGGTATATTTGGAGAGCTTTTGACGCTGGATTCATTTGTATCTGGGTGAGGTATAGCCGGCGACTTTAATAGTAATAGCAAGCCCATGTCTGTGCCCCCCCCCCCCCCATCGATGAATACGAGCACAGAAGCTGCAACAAGAGTTAGGCTGTTGCGTTCTGCAAAATGATACACCTAACAAAATTGCCAGCAAACAGAACTACCAGGTTTGACGCTAAGCGTTTAACACCAAGAACCAGAGGTGTCAGGTTTCTATTCTTATTTATGACCTGAGCAATGCGAACCCAAAGATGTCAACAACGTCACTTATAATCAATGTCAGGGATGAAAGTGGTCTTGGACAAAAAATGTGGAAATCAGAACGACTTTGGCGCTAACGGCGAATTTCTGCGAAAATGCAGAGCGCCCCCCCCCCCCACCCCACACACACATAGGATTAGCACTGTCGGGGTATCGCGGGGAAAATGCCGGAAGTCAGGTTTCAACTGTCCTTGCTGTGACTATATTATCGCCCATATCTAAGTCTTTCTTGCTTAGGTTTGATGATCTAGCAACATCTAAGGTCATATGAATGGGATTCGGACTAATCAATTGCCGTCATAATATTGTATAGACATATATATATATATCCTTACAATGGTATTGTTGGGACCCAAACGATAGCTCATACAATATATATAAGGAACAAGGAAAGTAGTGGTATGAGTTATATATTCTCTGGCTTTTTTTAGGTTAGGCTTAGCCTAACCTAAAAAAAGAAAAAAAATCCTCCAATGCGAGTGATGTTTTTAGGGTATGCAGGTACAGAGGAACACCGGAGGTGGTTCCACCAGTCATGAACATGAAGGAGGCAGTACAGTATATAGTGTAATAATAATAATAAACACAATAATAATAAGGACATAATTCCCTTCCGTGCCTTTATACTCGCAGAATGCGTTATACATCACATATATATAATATTAATGGTTTGTGGATAAATATTAAAAGTGGCTGAAATCCACGGAATCGCGGATATATTTCATCTCTGAATGATGGGGGATCTAGTTCTGGAGCCGATCCTATAGTTGGCACATACGCCCACTTATACACTTGACTGAATACAGATGGGGGTTTATCCAGACATGTTGTGTCTATCCATTTTAGACACAATGCAATTAACTTATATTGCCATTATTTCTTCATATTTTGACATTAATGCAAGTAAACTGTGCGATCTTGAGTTTATTTGTTACAGTTTTACGTCCTGGAAACATGTAAGGTCGCATCAGGATGGGTACCGACTTATGACAGTGTGTATTCATGACAACTTTATAGTGCTGCCCCAGGGAAGGGGAAGCCAGGCTGCTGGCACTATGACCTGATTTCCCACTTAGACACATTATCCTGATACTGAGCCAACCAGACATTGCCCTATCCTATTGATGCCGAGCGCCAGGGTAGGTAACGACAAATATCAATTTTGTAAGTCATTGGTTTAAGCCTGCAGTACTATGGGGCAGTACTATAAAGTCGCCAAGAATGCACAGTCACAAGTCGGTACCCGTCCTGATATAACCTTAGATGCTGCCAGGATGTAAAACTCCAACAATCAAACAACCAACCTATTATTATCATCACAATGGCCAAATCCTAAATATTTCCAGCTATGCTAATATGGCCACTAATTGCTTAAGGCCCTGTCACACCTCACCAGATTGGGGGAAACGGACAGAAAATGAACAATGTCCGGTTTGTGTCTGTACAAGTTTTGAACATGCACAAAACTAGGAATGGATACCGCCGGACTGACATCTACGGTTCTTGTCCGGTTTGATTTCGTTTCATCCGTTGGCTGTCTGTTCGTGTCCGTTTCATGTCTGTTTCATGTCTCTTTGGTTTTACTGTATATATATATAATATATATATATATATATATATATATATACATAGAGTCAAACCTCTCTAACTGACCACCTCCACATATCGATTGCTTTATTTGGGTCCCAAACGATCGCAAATTCAATACAATTGTAATGATAACAACTTCCTAAACCTACCACCTCCCTAAATGGACCATTTAAATTCGGTCCCATGGTTGGTCGTTTTAGAGAGGTATTTTGTATATGAGTACAAGACATATTCATATATATAATATATCATTTTATTCACATAATATACTATATATTTACACACATATATATATAGTGTATTATGTGAATACAACAAAATATATATGTATGTCTTGTTGAAACTAAATGTAACCATAACCATCAAACACAGCACACCTCACGCTGCATTCTGGGAACATGTGAGTGCTATAGCTAAAACCTAGGTGAGCAGCTCGGGAAGTTGACCTGGATTTACTTGAGCAGAATGCAATTTTAAATCTGACTGCAGCCGGCCATCTGCTGCGGACGGGTGGAGCGGGTGTGGGAGGGGGAGGGCGGGCGGGTAGACAGGGAGGCGGGCGGGAAGACGGGGAGGCGGGCGGGGAGGTGAGCGGGGAGGTGAGCGGGGCGGGGAGGCAGGCGGGGTGGCGGGCGGGGAGGCGGAGCTTGCCGGGCGGCAGCGGCGGCTGTGGCGTGTTACGGGCAGTGTAACGGGGCCAGCCCCGGGCCTCTGACGTCAACGAATACATCTAAAGTGCACGCTGGATACCAGCACGGTCACCCAGACCTGCTATGTTAAACAGGCACGGATGCTGCAGGCACATTCACAGGCACCACTGTGGTAGTAGTATTTATTGCATCTTCTCATCATATGCCATCTTCTGATAAGAACCATCTAGCGGGGGATAAGAAATAATCAGTCGCTGCATGCACTCAGTCGAGGGGGGCTGGCGAGTGGGTGGGCGGGGGTGGGGGCCGCGGAAGGAACCAGCCAATTACCTTGCAATGAATATACGTGTGATCTGGATTTAGGTGGTGAGTGAGAATTATCGATAATTACACATAGCGCATGCTAGTTCATGAGTGCAGCTCCCCCCACACACTAGTATATATTATATATATTTATATATATAAGTATACATTATTACCATTAGTCTTTTTTAAAATTAATGAATGGAGATTAAGGAAATGAATTATATATGTGTGTATATGTATGTAAATATATATATATATATATACATATACATATATATATATTGTAGAGGTAGAAAACATGATACCTGCCGAACCTGGTTTGACAAAAACACACACACACACAAACTAGCTCTCCACAAACATCCTGCCACCAGCATTTAGCTCACACCACCATTCATTCAATAATAACAAAACTAATGTAAATCCAACAGAGCACACTCACTAGCCGAATAGATTCGAAGGAGCCGTGTAAGCACGGCATGGTATATTTACAATTTGGTGAAAATAGTCTAAGGATTTCATTTACCATAAATAGTCGCAGGATTTCATTTACCATAAAGAATGATTATCTTAAAACAGGTGAGCATTGAGGGCAGACTATTTACACATATAGTCTAGTTAGGCGAATCTTACCTTGGTACAGATGATGGATAACTCTTGTTTTCCCAAGGTACAAGCCTCGGGTAGTCGTGGACTAGGGAGAAGGTAGCAACATCCGGTACAGCAATCTTCACCTAATTATTCAGGATAAAAATGAGCTTAATGATTGGAATTCCTCATGTTTTCTTTTTGGCACAAGCAAAACGTAATAGTCGTGACAGGGTGGGGTGGGCAGGCCCTAGTCCACGACTACCCGAGGCTTGTACCTCGGGAAAACAAGAGTTATCCATCATCTGTACCAAGGTAAGATTCGTCTAACTATACTATTTTACCTCGGTACTAAGCCTCGGCTACTCGAGGCCGAGGGAGAGATTCACGTAGCCTCATTTTTATCCTCAACCATCTAACAACATAATAATGTATCAGTTAGAAAACATAACTTAAACTGTTCACACTCACGCGACCTTCTTAGTTGGTGAGTAGTCGGGTGGCAACCCCGCTTGTCTTCTGTAGTCGTTTGTTGTAATGTTTTGCAAACGACTTCACCGTCGTCCAGCTGGCGTGTGATAGGATCCTCTTTACTGAGATCCCCAAATGTCTTGCCTTCGAGGTCATAGCCCCTCGCGTAGAGTGCGAAGCATAGCGTTCGAGTATCGACGCCAGCTGCCTTGAGCACATTAATCGTCCATCTAGCGAGCGTGTCTCTGGAGATAACTGTCTGGAATTACGTATTCCTTTTGTCTTGGATATATAAGCCCTAATTGCTGACACTACCCCTCGCCCTCCTGCCTCCAGACACTCCGCTCCTCCATACACTTTTTTCTTGGCTTCTCCTCACCAAGCATACTTACCACACCACACTACCGCGATGTCGGTTACAACCCGAGGACGATGCTGCTATACTATTGCTGGCCCGCCTACACTACTGCTGGCCGACCTATGCTATCCTGCATGACCGCCTCTCACCACCACCGTGCACTACACCTTCCTGCCCGACGGCCTCATCACTACCGTGCAGGGCGCCACCCAGCACGACGGCCTCTCGCTGCTACCGTGCACTACACCATCCTGCATGACGGCCTCTCACCAATACCATGCAGTATACCACCCTGCACGACGGCCTCTCACCGCTACCATGCACTACGTCTTCCTGCACGACGACCTCTCACCACTACCGTGCGCTACGCCATCCAGCACGACGGCCTCTCACCACTACCGCGCACTACACGATCCTGCACAACGGCCTCTAACCACTACCGTGCACTACACCTTCCTGCACGACGGCCTCTCGCCAATACCATGCAGTACACCGCCCTGCACGACGGCCTCTCACCACTACTGTGCACTACGTCCCCCTGCACGACGACCTCTCACCACTACCGTGCGCTACACCATCCAGCACGACGGCCTCTCGCCACTACGATGCACTACATGATCCTGCACGACGGCCTCTAACCACTACCGTGCACTACACCTTCCCGCACGCTGGATCATATTATTAATAAGTGTATGGAGGAGCGGAGTGTCTGGAGGCAGGAGGGTGAGTGGCCTGAGGCGGTGTGGGGGCTGGCTATAAGGGGAGGAAGCGCAGGCGGTTATGTAATAGCCAACGGCTGGAGGGGAGAGAGAAGGGGGGGGGGTCCTCCCTCGCCTCGCATCAACCGCAATGCGAGCATTACGACCCATGTTGCGAATGTAAGCCATTGGTGTAGTTACTATCTGTCAACATTTTGACATAGCCTTTGGGCATGCAGACTAAACTACATAACCCTAACTACACCGCTCTCAACTCTAGAAATTAATATGATCCAAACTTCTTCATCGAGCCATCGGCCTTCAAAACTTTTCCTTCAGTTCCATCTTATGCTAAACCATTTGGTAAACAGGTAAATTCATATAGTTGTTCATTCCAACAAACCTTACAAATGTTTGGTTTGTTTCATAAATTGGTCAGTAACTGCCTGTGAGCAGCTCGACTGTGACTGGGCCATAATGAATGAATTAACAATGTATGGAAACAATACAGTTATTTTTATCTCCTGGGAAAAACTGTTTCCGTGGCCATCTGAGTTTGCCTTGCAACCTCTACTTGTTCTCTTCCGAGATTTAGCTGAGGGCATTTGCTCCAGCTTCATGAGCCACTTTTCTAGCCCAGCAGAGCCGGAATCTGGCCTGCTTTCCTCCCCTAACACTGTGTGTACCAGGGAGGCTTAAACCCTCACCCCCGGTGACGAGTAATTATCATCAGAAATGGGAGGCTCGGTCTTACTGCCCCTTCATAGGCAACTAACCCTTAAATCCAAGATCTGTAATGATCAATGAAATTTAGAATGCTCAACCAACTATTTGTTTGTTGTTTTCGTCCTAGAAAATCTATAAACATATCCAGACAGGTACCGTTTGTAACAGTACATACCCTTGGTTAATAAGGGCCAAAGTACCTCTCAAGCCAGACACCCTGTAACCATCAACTGAAGGTTCGAGTGTGGCCCACCAACTAATTGTTTTTATTTACATCCTAGAACATTTAAGCTCATATCAGGACGGACATGATGTGGCTTCAGCCAACATCTGTCTCCGCTCGGCCACGGGCAGGTTAAACGTAATGTGGCTTCAGCCAACAATGCTCTCCATTTGTCAACGAGCGGCATACCGTGATATGGCTTCAGCCAACATCGCTCTCCGCTCGGCTTAAACATGATGTGGCTTCAGCCAACATCACCCTCCGTTTGGTAACGGACAGCCTAAATGGGAAGTGGCTCTTAAAAAATGTATGTGGCTTCAAACAACCTCAACCCCCGTTTGATAACGGACAGCCTAACCGGGATGTGGCTTCAGCCAACATTGCCCTCCGTTTGGTAATGGGCGGCCTAAACGGGATGTAACTTCAACCCACACCACTCCCCGTTTTTAACGGGCTACAAACATGATGTATTCACAAACATAATCACTCTCCGCTCGATCATAGGCGGGCTACAGTGAAGAGGCATCGGGCAACATCACCCTCCAAATAGTAAGGGACAGCCTAAACAGGATGTGGCTTCAGCCAACATCGCTCTCCGTTTGGTAGAAGGTGGCCAAAATGGGATGTGGCTTCAGCCAACATCACTCTCCGTTTGGTAACAGATGGCCTAAACGGGATGTAGCTTCATCCAACATCACTTTCCGTTTGATAACAGCTGACATAACCTGATGGGGTCACAACCCTCATCGCTCTAGGCAACGGGAGGCAGAAGCATAATGTGGCTTCAGCCAACATTGCTCTCCGTTCTGGAATGGGCGACAAAATGAGATGTGGCTACAGCCATCATCACTTACCGCTTGGCCACAGGCGGGTAAAAAATTGATGAGGCTTCCCCAACATGGCTCTCCATTAGCCAATGGCGGCATAACTGTGATGCCATCATCGCTCTCCGTTGTACAACGGCGGATTAAACGTGATGTGGCTTCCGCCAACATCGCTCAGCGTTCGACCACGGGCGACAACACCATGGGCGGCAACTACTGGTGTTGGAGAACGTATTTACACCGTTCCAACACAGGCGTGTAAGCTAATGTGTCATGTCGTAGGGTAACGGTATGGAAGCCGAAACCAAACGAGGGGTAGGGACCAGTATATCGGTACCCTCCCACACTCTCTGTTCCATACACTTCTCCCTCCTGCGGCTCCTGCACCAGCAAGTTGGAGAAAATGCTACGAAACTCGGAGGTACGCCTTAAAAAAGTGGGGAATCCATAAAAGAAACCCAGGATTAATTTCCAACGTGAATCCATAAAAGAAACCGAGGAAAAATCCAAACGAGATGAGGCTCCAGCCAACATTGCTCTCCGTTCGGCAACGGGTGGCTTGTTGTACCAAAAAATTTACCTGTGATGTGGCAACCACCAACATCTACATACATTACCAAAGCGACAAATATGTGCGTGAAACATCCATACACGTATCTACCAAGTTATAAATGCGTCCTCACTCGTTAACTCGTATATTTCCTGCAAAAACTGCTCGTACACCTCATAACTTCCTGCTGTTACGAGTGGCATATGCTAATTTCTGCTGTACCGGATGGTGCTACCTTCTCCCTCAGCCTCGAGTAGCCGAGGCTTAGTACCGAGGTAAAATACATATATATATACATTCTTGTTGGCTAGGTGAGAAATAGGCAACCTTGCAGTGCGGGTTATTGCCCTCTTCAACCAGTCCCTTCCCAGGTTACAACCATTCCCGGAAGTACTCACAATAATAGCACAACGAGCAGCTCACACCATTAGGAAGCAGCTCATCCTGGTATTTGATGTACAACCCACAAAGAGTTAAAAGACAGAGGAAACACCGCACCACCACCACCCACGCCCACCCACGCCCATCCACCATGCATGCTGATCAGATGAGCGTCTAGATGCCACCTGAATCCTTTTGATTCATCAATGGACCTATAGTGAAACCTCACACAGTAGTAGGCTTAGCACCTGTAGCTTGCCGTGTACATTTACAATGCGGGTAATCTAGGTCCCTGCCCCCTCTGCCCCCCCCCCCCGCCCGTTATCTGCATGAGCTGGTCAGTCTAGTGCAGGAAACGCCTGGCTCTCAGAAGGAGCAGCTCAGCGGCAAGGTGAGGCGAGGTAGATCCAGCTCGCTAGCTCACCCCTCAAGGAGAAGGTAACCCGCACACCCCCCACCTTGCAAAGGGGGTCAACTTATAGCTGTATTCGTCTTTGACACAGTTCGCCCTACAGAGTAGCTAGGAGCGATTGACCATGACCTCGGCAAATGAAATGGGTGGTGTAGTTGGTTGGTTGTTTGTTGGAGATTTACCTCCTGGAAACATCGAAGGTCATATCAGGATGGGTACCGACTTGTGAAAGTGCATACTCATGGTGACTTTATAGTGCTGCCCCACTGGGAGACCAGGCCACCAGCCCCATGATCTGATATCGCACTCAATCACATTATCCCGACCCTGACACTTGCCCTGTCCTAATAATGCCGAGCGCTTGGCTAGGCAGCAACAAGTATTAGTTTTATAAGTCATTCGTTTGACTCGACTGGAAACCGAACTCCCGATTTCCCGCACGCCAGGTCGGCACTCTACCGATTTGGCGACCGCGCCCGGGTGTTGGTTGGTGTATCTTGGAGGTGTGGGCAGGTGGGTCAACTGTGATCCGTAGAGAGAAGGCGATATCAGAGCTAGGGACCAATCGCTGTGTGGGGCTGGGGGTGGGGCTGGGGGTGGGGATGGGGGTGGGGCTGGGGCGAGAGGGATCCCAGGATGGCCAGAGGGGCATCCTTGTGAACTGGAGGCCTGTACGAGTCGACAAAATGACTAGAGCAGCTGCGAGCAGCTGTGAGCAGGACACAAGTGACACCAGGCAGGGCGACATCTCGAGCAGTGGTGGGGTGTGTGCATGCCTGCGTAGGGCGACAACTTGCAGGCAGTGCTATTGCGGTTAGCTGCAAGGTTAAGCAAAGAAAAAAGAGAGTGCCAATACTGCAAGCAAGCGTTAAGGAACTACACAAAGGACATTGGGAGGTGTGAGTGTGAGTGTGTGAGTGTGTGAGTGTGTGAGGATGTGAGTGTGTGAGGATGTGAGGGTGTGAGTGTGTCTGTGTGTGACTGTGTCTGTGTGTGAGTGTGTGAGTTTGAGTGTGTGAGTGTGTGAGTGTGTGAGGGTGTGAGAGTGAGTGTGTGAGTGTGTGAGGGTGTGAGTGTGACTGTCTGTGTGTGAGTGTCTGTGTGTGAGTGTCTGTGTGAGTGTGTGTGAGTGTGTGAGTGTGTGTGTGAGTGTGAGAGTGTGAGAGTGTGAGAGTGTGAGTGTGTGAGTGTGTGAGTGCGTGAGTATGTGAGTATGTGAGTGTGTGAGTGTGAGTGTGTGAGTGTGTGACTGTGTCTGTGTGTGACTATGTCTGTGTGTGAGTGTGTGAGTGTGTGAGTGTGTGAGTGTGAGTGTGTGAGTGTGTGACTGTGTCTGTGTGTCTGTGTGTGTGAGTGTGTGAGTGTGAGTGTGTGAGTGTGTGACTGTGTCTGTGTGTGAGTGTGTGAGGGTGTGAGTGTGTGAGTGTGTGAGTGTGAGAGTGTGTGGGTGTGTGAGTGTGTGAGTGTGTGAGTGTGTGAGTGTGAGAGTGTGTGAGTGTGTGAGTGTGAGTGTGAGTGTGAGTGTGTGAGTGTGTGACTGTCTGTGTGTGAGTGTGTGAGTGTGTGAGTGTGTGGGTGTGTGAGTGTGTGAGAGTGTGTGAGTGTGAGAGTGTGTGAGAGTGTGAGTGTGTGAGTGTGTGAGTGTGTGAGTGTGTGAGTGTGTGAGTGTGTGTAGAGAGCGCAGCTATGACAAAAGGAGTGTATTGAAAGCAGTACCGGTGTGTGTGGAGGGACATGCCGGCCGGTGAGAACGGTGCGGGTGGGGATGGGGACACGCGGGGGATGGGCGGGTGCTCAGTACGTCCGCCCTACCTACCTATCGAGCCCTGCCTGCTGGTGGTGGTGCTGGTGGTGGTGACGCCCCCTCTGCCTGGATCCGTGATGGCTACCCGACTTGCCGCCGCCGCCGCTGCCCGTGGCGCGTGCGGCCGACGTCGGTCCGGCGGCCGTCGGGTGCCATCCGCACCCCATCGTAACCCCGGGTTGCCTGGCTTATGTACGCCCCTCCTCGGTGCCACGGTTACAGGTGGGCAGGCCACCAGCTAGCTGCGGGAGGCGGCCGTCGCCATTGCCGGCCGGGCGGCTCAGGAGGGAGGCAAGCGCGGGCGGCGGCTGCTGTGGGGGCCACGAGCTGCACAGTGACGAGGCGAGGGAGAGAAGGACCTGGGGAAGGCGAGAGGGCCGCTACGACTGGTGCTGCTGTTTGGATATGTTAATAGGCGGCACCACCTCCTCCTCCTCCTCCCCCTCCCCCCCCTCCTCCTCCTCCTCCTCCTCTAACTCCACGGGCCAGCAATCTCCACTACCTTAGGCTCTGTCTGGTCCCAGCTGACCACCACCACCACCACCACCGCGAGCCCCCATCCCTCCCACGTCCCCTCCCCAGCCCTCTCCTACCCATCCCTTCACCTTCACCTTCCCCTCCCATCCCTCCCTTCACCTTCCCTTCCCTCTTTCACACCCCTCCCCCACCCCATCCCTTCACCTTCACCTTCCCCTCCCACCCCTCCCTTCACCTTCACCTTCCCCTCCCATCCCTCCCTTCACCTTCCCTTCCCTCTCTCACACCCCTCCCCCACCCCATCCCTTCACCTTCACCTTCCCCTCCCATCCCTCCCTTCACCTTCCCTCCCCTCCCTCCCTCCCTCACCTCCCTCCCTCCTCCCCACCCCTCCCACCCACCTTCACCCCCACCTCCCCTCCCCCCCCTCCCCCACCTCCCCTCCCCTCCCCCCTCCCCACCCTCCCTCCCACCTCCCCCCCCTCCCCCCCCCTCCCCCACTCCCTCCCCCCCCCCCCCCCTTCCCCACCCCCCTCCCCCCTCCCCCTCCCCTCCCTCTCTCCCCCCCCTCTCCCACCCCCTCCCCTTCACCTTCACCTTCCCCTCCCCACCCCTCCCTTCACCTTCTCCTAGTTCTCTCCCACCCGCCCCCCTTCACCTTCACCATCCCCTCTCACACCCTTCACCCTCCCCCTACCACCCCTTCACTCTCCCGCCCCCCCCTCTCCCCCCTCCCCCCTCAGCCACCCCCCCCCCCCCCCCCCATCCGGTCTCCTCACCCTCTCACCTCCGCACCGATTCACATCCAATTCCACGCACCCGGGGACCGACGACTGACATGTTGCAATTCACATCACTTGTCATGAAGTGAAGATGCACATAGTTCGCTACAGGTCCTCGCCTCAGCGCGCATGTGATCTATACCTCGGGCCGTTCTCAAATAACGATACTGCCTGTAGGTGTGGGTGCCGTAGTAAATGAGGTGCGTAAATTAAGGTGGCCAGGTGCTGGCTTAAGTCGAAATAATATTCAAACATTATTTCAGAGTTGAGGAAATACGGTATGTATGTACATTAATATTAATATATACACACATATATATATATGTAAATCATAACATATATGTACTATATAACATATAATGTGGATATAAATAACGGCCCTCCCCCTTAATGTTTCTATCTAACCACCATAAGTTCTATGTTATTCACTGTGGAGCAGGCATTCTCTCCTCCCCGAATCCTCTACACTTCGAACTCTTGTCGAGTCAAACCAATGACTTAAACATTGATACTTGTCGCTTCCTAGCCAGGCGCTCGGCATTATTATGATAGGGCAAGGACTAGTTGGCTCAGTGTCAGGATAATGTGACTGAGTGGGATATCAGGTCATGGTGCTGGTTGCCTGGTCTCCAAGTGGGGCAGCACTATAAAGTCACCATGAGTGCGCACGGTCACAAGTTGGTACCCATCCTGATATGACCTTAGATGTTGCTAGGACTTCAAACAACAAACAAACAATCTACACCGTGAGCCAACTGTCACTCTGCTCACTTTCGAACTCAACCCAAACCAAGTCCTAGTCTTTCCTTCTCATTCGCAAATTTATTATTTATTATTGGCCAATTTATTATTAACTGTTGTACAACTATTCCTTTTGCCAAGAGATCTAAAATAAATAGGACTCAGCCCAACCTGTTTGTCTCTCCTTTATTATTAACCGTAGTGAACTGTATATGCATAGATTATATAAGCAGATCCATATTGACATATATACATATATTTACCATAGTATACATAACATAATATAGACATATAAGCCTACATAGGTATATATCGGCCGGACGCCATGGCCGAATCGATAGAGCGCAGGCTTCCCCTGCGAATGGTCGGGAGTTTGATTTCCGGCCAAGTCAAACCATTGACGTACAATATTAATACTTGTCGCTACCTAGCCTGGTACTCAGCATTACTAGGATAGGACAATGACTGGTTAGCACACTATCAGGATAATGTAACTGTGTGGGATATCGGGTCATGGTGCTGACAGCCTGGATTCCCAGTGGGGCAGCCCTATAAAGGGACCACGAGTGTGCACTGTCACAAGTCAGTACCCGTCTTGATATTATCTTAGATGTTGCTAGGATGTAAAAAGGAAACAAACATATATGAGCCTGTCTCAAAAGGTGAGAACTAATTTTGTTGTTTTCCATGTAACGATTGACACAAAACAGTACACAAATGGTTACACTGAAAACACAAGGACATTTGTTTCAAGTCAGTATGTATTCTATTGGGATTATGAAACACCATGTAAAAAACAAATCAGTTTATCCTGAGCAAATTGATCGTTAGAATGGACAAAGGTTTGTCCCATTTTCCTTATCACCTTTTGAGACAGTCTCATATACATACATATATATGTATGTGTACATGTACACATATTTAGACCTACGTGCTTCATTCATAGCTATTTAAAGTTATTAACCGGACACATAAGGAGGAAAACCAAACCAAATTGTTTGCAAAATGGCATTTCGTGTGTTATGTTGGCCAATTAAATGAATTACATTGTTAATTTAATATAATAATCCTAAGTCCCATCAATAACAAATTTTCTAAACAGAAGTCATCCTCACAAAGAATTCATGTCGACTTGATTTAACTATAATCGCTTCCTGTTTATTGGGTGCAAAGAGGAATGAATTGTACATTCCAATGAAGACGACTGAGAGGTTCCAAGGACACCTTTGAGCTGTAGCCGAAACGGAGCACACAGCTTTGAAAATTGGGAAAGAGTGACAATGCTGAGTTTGTCATTAAGCACCCTGTTAGAACGATAATAAACTATCAACAGAAACATGTATACAGTCAGCTCTGGTTAATCCGACACATTCTGTGACACACCAAATAATATCGGATAGCAAATTGTCGGATTAACCAATTTAGACTGTTTCGTGGTCATTTGTGTTATTTTTTGTATAAGCCTATATAGGCCTATGTGTGACTGAATCATGTATGTAATTGTTCATTAAAATAATAATAACACATAAGTAACATATGTATATTAATTATAGATAAACATACATGTCAATCATTCACACTAACATTATCTGATATTTTAAAACTTTGACAAAGTTGACTGCACAGCCACTGAAAAAAGGTCTAAATCAGGGATATTAGTGTTAATTCATGTTTGATGGATTTCAAGTGTTGGATTTACCAGAGCTATAGGCATGTTTGTTGCAAAAAAAGGAGCGTCAGTGTCAGAAAGAAAGTCAGTGTCAGATTAAGCAGAGTAATTAGCATTGATTAACATTGGGGAAATCTGTTACACCTGAAACCATATGGGTAAGCAAAATTGTCGGATTAACCAGAGCTGAAACCAGAGTCAGATTAACAAGAGCTGACTGTATATAGCTTCGGTTGACCATTCCATTTGCATCTCAAGACATGAGCTTGGATGGAATTTGTGTCTCAGTCATCCTTGTCACTTAGCTGTCATCAAACGGGTCAAATGCATTCTGGAAGCTTAGCATAAGTAATTGCAATGGCAAAAGTGAAGTGATTAAAAAAACCACTTAAAGCTGCGTAGTCCGATGAAGCATAAAACGTTCAAAACCAAAGAAATTATCTAGAATTGATTCTACATATCAAACTTAGATACTGGTGCACTTATTAAGCATTTGTTGCCACATAGAAGGGAATACTGAAGCAATGTAATGGAACCTGTTACTGTCAGAGTTTTGGCGTGCTTGGCAAAAATAATTTGACATGTTTGCACTTAAAATATCTCAAAATTTAGACATTTAAAATAAAATGTACTTCAAACTAAAGTGAGGTAGATAATAACGATCCATTTAATACATTTATCTCAGAAAGATGACAGAAATTCAAAACCATCGGACTAGGCAACTTTAAGTCCTATAACGCGCCACACCCATCACACACAGGCTGTTTGACAGTTTTCCATACAAACATCGGTAAAAATGAAGGTATCCCTGCCCCCCCCCCCCACCCCCATTAGCTTCCACAAACCTCCATAGACACATCCACAGGCCATCCACGATTTGCTGACTGGGGTTTCTTTAGACTACCATTCGCACCCCCCCAAATACACACCAACAAGCCATCCACCTTTAACAGTTCGGTGGATCTCCACACTAACAATACTGTCATGGGGGTGATGAAAATTGGAAATATTGCGCCTAGAGCGGGACTCGAATCCACATCTCTTTGCGTTCCGGGCCAGTGTGCTAACCATTACACCACCTAGGCTCCCTGATATCACCACACTACCCACGCCTACCTGTCTATGTGGTTACTTGCCTGAGAGGTCAGTGCAGACCACTACACTCGTGCCCCTAGAATTGTAAGTATTTTAATGCTTGCAATTACATACATACAGGCAATGCACCAACACATACATACACAGGGTAGGTTCAACAACCATACAGCACGTAGCTTATACAGGATCATGGACACGGCAACCAGTGTCATGGGGGTGATGAAAATGGGAAATATTGCGCCTAGAGTGGGACCCGAACCCACATCTCTTTCCATTCTGGGCCAGTGTGCTAACCATTACACCACCTAGGCTCCCTGATATCACCACACTACCCACGCCTACCTGTCTATGTGGTTACTTGCCTGAGAGGTCAGTGCAGACCACTTCAATAGCAAAGATGAACTGACTTTTGTTCTCACCTTCCACAAGCACCAAATTCCCACATACAACCTACTGTTCAAGGGGATGGAGGGGATAGGCGGGGAGAGACGGGAGGTAGGGGGAGGGGGAGGGGGTGGGGAGAAGGGGGGGGGGAGGGGGGTTCTTCGCACTAACATTAACAGACAGGTTGCAATGCTTTGGATAATTAATGAATTCCAGTTTGGAAATAGGAAGCGTGCAGTGCTGATACAAAAATAAGCTGACCCCGGTCTCGACTGTGACCTGACATTTGCCTCAGTTCTAATGTCCACGTTTAATACCACCAGTCTGGGGGTCAACGCTGACGTGCGGCCACCACAGCGGTGCTCGTTTGACTGCATTAGCGAAGTGTGCAAATCTGATGTAAAACCTAAAGCTGAGATTCCATACACGAGGTATGCAGCAGGCCATTCGCATCCGCATCCGCATCCGCATCCGCATCCGCATTCACATTCACATCTGCATCTAAAGCGATTGGTCCATTGAGTGATCCACTTTGCCATCCACACATTCGCATTCACTTTCGCAACTGGACATATGGAAGCACTACCGTGCGCTTACATGCTTTTCCATTTTTTTTGTCGCATTCGCATTCACATACCGCATACCACGGATATGGAATCTTAGCTTAAGCCAAAAGAGAAACGAGTACATGCTCACCACCCGCCAGTTTGTGCTTTCTGCACAATCAAGCATGGACCCACAATCAATTAATCAAGCTCTGATCTACCTCGACCATATTGCTACAAACCGAGAACAAAAATTAAATACCATGCACAAACTTTCAAATTTTGTTCGTTAACACCTTGGTGGAGGGAGTAAGCATTAAATGGCTATCACTACAAAATATCTCCAGGTATGAAATCAAATCGTGTTTATATCAATAAACCAAACACAAACAACAAAAGAAGATAATCTGGATAGTCACAATTATTAGATATATATATATATCATTGGGTCTGCTTGTCTAACTTGTCTAACTTGTCTGCTTATTTGAATATTTATGCCACTGCATGAGATCATTCACCACAAAATTTCTATCAATTACAAGCAGTACTAAATATAAATTTTGAGTCGGTCTGTCTGACTAACTTTCCATTCAAATATTCATGCAAACACATGACGACTGTCCATTTGAATATTCATGAAAACACATGACGTCATTTGTGGACAAGCCCTACTGTACAAACACATCCTTTTTGTGTCCTCGTGCATTTCCATACGTACCAATTAAATATGAACAATATCATAAGTTGGTTGGTTGCTGGAGTTTTATGTCCTGGCATCATCTAAGGTCATATCAGGATGGGTACCAACTTGTGACATTGCGCACTCATGGTGACTTGAGTGCCGGCCCAGTTGGAGACCAGGTTACCAACACCATGACCTGATATCCCACTCAGTCACATTATTCTGACACTGACCTAACCAGTCCTTGCCCTATCCTAATACTGCCAAGCGCCTGGCTAGGCAGCGACAAATATCAATGGTTAAGTCATTGGTTTGACTCAACCAGAGTTTAACGATCCCACGATCTACCACAGCGGGAGACGGACGCTCAACTGATTCAGCCATCCCGACTAGTCCAATATTATAAGTAGATCACCTGGGCCCGTATGCATGGAGCGGTGTTAGCGGCGTGTGGTGTTAACCCTCTAACACAAGGTAGCTAACACCGGTTATCAGTGGCGTCGAGAACTATGTCACGCCGTATGCATGGGCGCTTAAACGGTGAGTGTTAGCTATATGTGAATTAATTCATTCATTATGGAAATTTCTCTGAGCCTGTTGCCGGCGAGCACCTGGTTGGGCCTAATATATTGCCTTCTCTACCCACCGGGAACCAGCGCGCTTGTTACTGAGGCGGCGGCGGCGGCGATGGACAGTATGGATATCAACGTCCATGCGGTGGCGGCGGCGATTTGTTTACTTTACATTCATCGATTCGAAAATATTAATATCTCCACCGATGTAGTGGCGGCATGAATTTCGCTTCGTTTTTAGGGTTAATTTGCTTAAATTTGACTTATTGCGTATTTAATTCTGTTAAATATGATAGCATTGAATAGATTTGGGCTCCATCCTGACACTAACCTAACACTAACACCGCTGTAAACCTGCTATGGGCTGGGGTTAGAATCTCCGAATTTAAGCTCACGGTGTTAGGCCTAACACTGCTCCATGCATACCGACTTTTCGGCGCTAAACCAGAAATCCCTCCCTAACCGCGGTTTGCCTCGCTAACACCGCTCCATGCATACGGGCCCAGGAGGGTAATCACATTAGGCTGAATGTATTTAGCTCAGTTGCACGATCTAAGCAATCCAATTAGTTATTGGAATTAAAGCTGCACAGTCCAACAAAACATCAGCTTTTCGAAAACAAAACACTTATTGAGATTTGACTCTAGGTATCTAACTTAGAATTCTACTGATGCATGTGTAGCTTCATAGAAGGGAATACGTAGACAATTTAATAGAGCCTGTCACTGCTTATGCCTGTCGTATCAGAGTTTTGACATGCATGCAAAAATTAATGTTGCATATTTAGCTCCATAGTTAGCTCTTTATAACAAAATTTACTTCAAACTAAAGTAAGGTACATTATAACGATCACACTCATACAGTTATAATCTAAATAAAATAACAGAAACTACAAACGATTCAACTATTCAATTTAATATGTCCCGATAGGTGGCGGATGGGTTGGTGAAAAAACGGGGCAATCGAACCAAGGCTTTCCCAATATTTTCATGAAAATGTCTTAGCCACTGAACGCCTAATGCGTTATATGTGATATATTTGTTATATATATCACAGGTGTTGTATATACCATACGATATATTTGTCATTTGCTTTACGTTCCATATGTTATATGTGCCATATGTTATATGTGCCATATGTTATATGTGCCATATGTTATATGTGCCATATGTTATAAGTGCCATAGCCATAGGTTATATGTGCCACATGTTATATGTGCCATATGTTATACTTATATGTGCCAAATGCTATATGTGCCAAATGCTATATGTGCCATATGTTATATGTGCCATAGCTTATATGTGCCACAAGTTATATGTGCCATATGTTATAAGTGCCATATGTTATAAGTGCCATAGGTCATATGTCCCATATGTTATATGTCCCATATGTTTTATGTGCTGACTGGGTATGAATTAGTGTATAGTGTATATTTTTTGGTACAGGAGTTTATTCATTTTTTCTTGAAGATTTATACTGCTTATTATGGATAAGCCTGAATTTTCACCATCAGACAGTTTGTCGATAGAAAGCCCGAGCCTACACTTTTACCAACCCAAGGGATTTTTAACCTCCCACACCACATAGACATGGTATGAGAGCAACTGGCCTTTGATGACACTGTAAGTTATCCACAGCGGTGGAAATCCAAATTGGCAGAGGTGGGGGCACGGGGAATCAAACCACCAACCTTCAGATTAGGAGTCTGACCTAGAAAAAAAGTCAGACACTCTAACCACTCTGCCACAGAGAACACCACATCAGAATATAAAAACTTTTCAGCGCCGAGGCACTGGTCTTCCGGCCGTTTACAGTGTAATGTAAATAGGTAGATATGCAGGTACTTAGATAGGGCATATTAGTAGATTGTGAAGGGTGTTAGGGCAGGGCACAGGATCCACGCTATGCTGTTTGTTCAAGGGCCTGGCCAGTTAGATGCATTCCGATCAGTGACTTAAAGCTTTGGTAAGAAGGTGCACTTCTAATAGCAGGTGATAGTTTGTTCCACATTTTGCTGCCATTAAATATTGGTCTAGGAACACTGAGGAGTGGTCCATCTCCCATTCTTGTCTGCCTGTTCAGTGGATCTCTGTATTGTGGTTCTTTTGATCTTTTATACGTAAGTGACAACAGATGAATGTCCCACCACTGGGCTAGGGTTTCAAGATTTGCTTCTATGTGCATGTCCTGTACACTCAATATTTTACCCTTAAACACAGTTCTAAGTGCTCGGTTCTGGACTTTTTGCAGCTTGTCCTCCTGTTGTTTTGTTGCCAGGCTATAAATTATGTCATTATAGTCAAAGAAGGGCAGAATTGTGGTCTTGTATAGGAGCAGTGCAGTATTCTTACTAATGTAGTCTCTCATTTTTCCGAAGCTAGTTAAGTTGAGGGCCAGGTGTTGGTTGAGCCGATGTATAGTATATGAATTATGTATAGAGAGAGCAAACAGCAGATACAGCTTTATCTAACATCGATATTCGAAGCTAGTAACTTAATATTCGGCTAATATAAGATAACAGATAAAGAAAATACTGTTTAAATGAACCAGTGTGAATACTAGGAAACAAACCAGTGATTCATCAAAGTCTGTGGTATGTGCTGTCCTGTCTGTGGGAAAGAGAATATTATCGGAACGAGTAGCCTATGTGGCGGCAGCAGGTTTCCTCCAAAGAAATATGTCAGAATGACCAAATGCTTGATGTCCAATAGCCGATGATAAAAATCAATGTGCTCCAGAGGCATCGTTAAATGAAACAAGCTTTACAAAGAGAAATACTATGTGGAACTACCAGCGATTTGGCCTGATGTCGGGTACAAGACCACAATGACAAGACTGCAGTGAAATACTCTCACGACTCACTGCCCCCAGAATGCAATGCTTCTGGAACGAATAGTATTCCAATGGTGCCAAGCATTAAATTGTCACATCAGTTATTTTAAAGCACTATTTGACTAAGTCTGAATGAGGCATTTGATTATGTCAGTATGAGACGTTTCTGTGAGTCAGTCTGGGACATTATTTGAATCATTGGTTATGAGACATTTGTGAGAATCATTAGACATTGAGTGACTTGATTTTGGACATGTGATAACAACAGTATGCCAGTTACATTGATCATTATGCCAGTTATAGTTAGTATGGGGTGTGTAATACGTCAAAACAGGACATTTATATATTTCAGTATGATATATTTGTGTCAGTTGATATAGGGCAGTGAGTGACTCAGAATGGGACATTGCATGACTCAGTATGGGACATTGCATGACTCAGTATGGGACATTGCATGACTCAGCATGGGACATTGCATGACTCAGTATGGGATATTTAATTACACCAGTGTGGCTCACTGAGTGTCTCAGCATGGGACATTGCATGACTCAGTATGGGATATTTAATTACACCAGTGTGGCTTACTAAGTGACTCAGCATGGGACATTGCATGACTCGGTATGGGATATTTAATTACACCAGTGTGGCTCACTGAGTGACTCAGCATGGGACATTGCATGACTCAGTATGGAATATTTAATTACACCAGTATGGCTCACTGAGTGACTCAGTATGGGACATTGCATGACTCAGGATGCGATATTTCATTACACCAGTGTGGCTTACTAAGTGACTCAGCATGGGACATTGCATGACTCAGTATGGGATATTTCATTACACCAGTGTGGCTTACTAAGTGACTCAGCATGGGACATTGCATGACTCGGTATGGGATATTTAATTACACCAGTGTGGCTCACTGAGTGTCTCAGCATGGGACATTGCATGACTCAGTATGGGATATTTAAATACACCAGTGTGGCTCACTGAGTGACTCAGTATGTGTCATTGTATGACTCAGTATTGGATATTTCATTACACCAGTGTGGCTTTCTAAGTGACTCAGCATGGGACATTGCATGACTCAGTATGGGATATTTAATTACACCAGTGTGGCTCACTGAGTGACTCAGTATGGGACATTGCATGACTCGGTATGGGATATTTCATTACACCAGTGTGGCTTACTGAGTGACTGAGTCAGGATGGAATCTTTAATTACATCAGTATGAAACAGTTGACTGAGTCAGCATGTATCATTTAGTGAGCATGGGACACCTGATTGAGTCAATACAGGGGTGCGTTTACAGGCAGGGAACTTGGGTATTTGTGTTAAAAGGTCTGCTTAATATTAATTTAATAAAATATGAGACTGATTCTCAATATCGCAGTTCAAGCTAAAATGGACAGTATTCCATAGGCTTCTCTTAACTTTGAATAATAAGTAACATACTATGCATATCCGCAAGCAGCCCTGGAGGCTAATTGAATCCCCATCAGACATATTACTTAACTAAGCCACACACCTTACAGGATTCCCGATTAAAAACTGTATCGCTACAGTAGACATATAAAAGAGTCTGTGGGCTAAAAATAACACACACTCAATAACGATTTGTCGCTAAAAATAACTGATAAATGGGATTCGAGATGTGTTTAATATAAACTGCATATAAACTGAAAATAATGGCTCGAACATTGAAAATCTGCTTGAACAGTATATGATATCGGATCGGATAAAGATCGGATAAGAATAATCGCTGAAGAAGTTCTAAAATTGTCTTAGCGAGAAAGTACCAGACAGTTAGATGAACCAAGAAGGAATTTGCCTGCCATGTTATTGTAGTAACCTGTCTTGAGCCCCACTATGGCACGGTGGTTGTCTCAGCTACTCTGACCCCTGCCAATAAGAAGATTTAACAGGAATACTTCCTATGGTGGACTGTTCCACCCAGGGTTAGTGGTCGCCCCCATGAGAGGGCACATGCGACTGAGCTGGGTTATTCATATTCTGACATGGGCAGAATAAACGAGGGTATGACCTGGGGTTTGAAGCAACTTTAGCATTACTTGATTATTCCTTCGGCAGAGTAGAAACATGGTAGGTCACATTATTATAGAAAGACTTGATTTTACATATGAGCCTGTCTCAAAAGGTGCTAACTCTTCGGGGTGTTTTTGTCCATAGTAATGATTGACACAAAACAGCACAGAAACGATTACACTGAAAACACAAGGACATTTGCTTCAAATCAATATGTATTCTATTGGATTATGAAACACCATGTAAAAAACAAATCAGTTTATCCTGAGCAAATGCATAAGTAGATAGTATGTTGATCATTACTATGGACAAAGTTTTGTCCCATATTGCTTAGCACCTTTTGAGACAGTCTCATATGTGCTCTGATTGAGTAGACGGAGTGGTTTAATACCGACGAAAGCCACAGGCTTTGGCCTATTTGAAATCAATACACCCACTAAGGTGGTGCATATAGAATTGACTCCTCTGAAGGGGGAATTGGCAGTGATATGCGCGTGCATTTCTTTGTGCATATGGGGCTTTGGTACTTGTGCGTAAATATACATGTACAAATTGACCATTGAGACCTATTGTCCACATAATTGTTTAATTGTCCACGCGTTTCCTGAGAGTGGAAGGGGGGGGGGCAAAAATAATTCATTTGGCACTATCTCGACTGAGATAGATGGCCCTCTCCCAGTGTTAAAGGTAACACGTGTGCCATAATACATCCAACTTTGATTCAATGTTATAGCGTTGTCAGTTGTCTTTGGTTTATCCCGATAATACCTTAGATATTGCTAGGACGTAAAGCACCAAGAAAAAAACATACATAATTTTACTACCAACAGCGAAGTAATAAACGTGTATTTCTCATACGTCGTGACACATTCCACAGTGTAAGGCAACAATGTCATTTTCCCATTTTACCGGGTCATGCCAGTCTCATGACTTCCTTATATTTTCCATATAAAGATTGCCTCATGATGTAAGCTAGAACACTCACTTCACGCTCCTTACCCACTGCTGGTTTGGTCAGTTAGAAACATGTCTTATTGTAGGATGTCTTTATCAAATTATAGCCCAATTGGTAAATCGGCCTAAGTTATATAAACACAGCTGGTGACAAAAGAAATGAATGAAGCCCAATCACAGTTAAAGATGGCCAAATGAACCAAAGCGCTAGACCTATCAGGACCGGGAGGTCGCGGGTTCGATCTTGCAGGTTCAATATTCAGCAAAGTAAAAACAAAGAATTACAAGTCTGCTACTTTTTACTACCTCACCTCGTGATCGGCATTACAAAGAAAGGTTTGATTGATTGATTGGTGATTGATTGATTGGTGGTTGCTTTATGCTGTTTCGGCAGCATAGGCCATATTCACGGTGAGAAATGTTTGTTTTTTGTTCAAACCATCGCTTTTACATGTAAAAGCAGACAATCAATTAACTGCCAATAGACACTCATTAAATTAGACAGCTCATAATCATATAGTTGTGGTCAAGGGAAACAAATTCCCATAGAAGAAGAAAAGTTTGATTAATAATTGATAGAATCTATTTAGTAAACTATATGAGGTGGTACAGTCCAGCTGCCCTCAAAAATGCTAAAATACTTTCTGTTTTTACTTTAGTAAAAAGGTCATGCATACTGTCTGCAGTGTAGAATTGTTGGTGCAGGGCCAAAAGATCAGCGCAACTTAGTAAAATGTGTTTGAGTGTCAGCGGGGACTGACACCTAATACATTCAGGGGGAGGTTCCCCCTTGAGCAGAACAGCATGTGTAAGCCACGAGTGGCCAATACGGCAGCGGCTAAGGACCACTTGGTCCCGCCGACCAAAGAAAGGACAGGGACTGGGTTAGCCTTCGGATCCATTCATCGGTGCCGGAACCTAATGCTGCAACATTTGTAGCCACCCACTCATTCATGGTTAGACTAGCATCAGGATAATGTGACTGAGTCGGATATCAGGTAATTCGTCTTGGTGGTACCTAATGTTAGTGGGGCGAATGTATAAAATCGCAAAGTTCTAATTTGAGCTCAGACCTAACCCCCCCACCCCCCAAATAACTTACAGTTACAGAGACTGGCCGACTCACCTCTGCCAGAAGGAGTACTTGAGCTGGCGCGGCAGGTTGTTGTGCACCTGGCGGATATCCTGGAGGGAGGTGACGGCACACGAGGTGAGGGAGCAGGGCAGGTCGGGGTCAACGCCCGCCGCCCGCCCGCCCGAGGAGGCGGTCAGGTCGGCATCGGACACCGTGCCCACCATCACCCGCCACAAGCCACTCATAGTGCCGATGGGCGTGGGGCCACTCGCTACTCGGTGTCACCCAGGTTCTCAGTGCCTAGCTGCTCGCTACCAAAAAAATATATATATAAAAAAAAAAACGGAAAAAAAACCCACCAAAAAGAATGGGAGGCCAAAATGGTGATCAATATCCAATAGTCAATGGGTTGGATGTTGGTGATCGGTAGAAGATCCACATCTGTATCGGAGGGTGAGGCAATCACCAAGGTTTTTTCTGCTATTGTTATCGTGTGGCTCGGAAGAAGCTAACAACTTGCTAGCAAGTAGCTAACGAGCAGATAGCAAGAAGCTATCGAGTAGCTAGCTATCAAGAAGCTCGTGAACAGCTAGGGAGCAGCTAGTAAGCAGCTAGCGAGAAGCCAGCGAGAAGCTAGCGAGCAGCTAGCGAGAAACTAGCGAGAAACTAGCGAGAAGCTAAGAAGAAGCAAGCGAGCAGATAGCAAGAAGCTAACGAGCAGATAGCAAGAAGCTAACGAGAAGCTAGCGAGCAGCTAGCGAGAAGCTAGCAAGAAGAAAACAAGAAGCTAACAAGAAGCTAGCAAGAAGCTAGCAAGAAGCTAGCAAACAGCTAGAAAACAGCTAGCAAACAGCTAGCAAGATGCCCGTGTTCTCCAGTATATCTCTGGGAGTTATCAGTAGGGACTGAGCGCGCATTCCTATATCGGGAGTAATAGACACGTGACGGGCATGGTTGACTTAATCAGCAGCCGTGAATTGTGCTTAATGTAAACACCGCATAAGTCTCATCATGTGCAGAGTCGATGTGTCCGACATGAGTGTACACAGGCAGCGATTGGTTATCAGCAGTTGTAACCCAGTTGTAACGCGCGCCTACAAGAAGCACTATTCCAGTGCATAGATTGTTAAGCGGTATTGACTGATAACATGGCCAAGCCGGCTCATCGCTAGGCTCTGGGCGCACTGTGTGCCACTGTTAATCCATCTCGGCGCGGTTGTGCATCAGAATGAGCAGCTGGCTGAGCAGCTCGCGGCAACATTGACATCATAGCGCAGGCCAGGTGACAGGAATGACAGACACATCGGCGGGCGGGCAGGGGATGCAGGGAAGGCCAGCCCAAGTCACATCCTGGGAATGCGTAGGTAGTCACACACAGGTTGACACTGTCTTCACTTCATTTCATTCCTTCCGTCTCAGGCGATACCCGTTGTTACTGAAGCTTGCACCGTTGATGTATAAATGGGGTGGCCGGCTGGGCTACCGGGCGGAGTGGACTGGTGACCGGGGTGACCGGGAAGGCAGGCCGGGTAGGCAGGCCGGGCTGGGCTCGCCGACAAGGGCATACAATGTCCCCGTGCCCTCGGCAGTATTACCTGGCTGTCGGCGAGCAGCTCACACGTATGGTGAGCGACTCCCTCACCGCTCCATGGCGTGGTGGGAGATCACTGTCAGGCTGTTCAAGGATGGGTGCCTGGGCCCCCGTGCGAGGCGACATAGAGGCGATAGACACCTATGGGAGTCCATCCTCGACAATCCTATCGCCCGCTTCGGCTTACACAGAATCCATTTTATGTCATTCTTTCTCTCTCCTTTCGCTCTCTCCGTTTTATTCTGCTTGCAGAAACCAGGTGCGGTTACCTGTGCGCAAACAGGCTACCCATTCCGCTGCTGGCCGCACCGAGATTACTCCTTCCTTCATTCCTCCCTCCGTTCCTTCTTTCCCTCCCTCCTTCCTTCCTTCCTTCCTTCCCACAAACACAGACACGAGGAGGCTCGCTCGCTCGCTCGCTACTAGCACCTACTGCCCAAATGCCAGAGCTTAGTCGCTCCTAATGACATCGTTTATTTCGCTCGTCTTCAGTAGGCGGGCGGGCGGGTGGGTGGGTGGGTGGGCGTGCAGGCGGTCGTGGTGCCTCTTGGCCTTGCAGAATGCTGATCAGAATAGCAGGGCGACCACGCTGGTCGCCTTGGAGCTGAGCCCATTCGCGCCCACATGAACTGCATAAATAGGATGGCTGTGTCTCAGATAGGAGAAGGAGGGGTGGGTGGGGCGGGGGAAGGAGTGGAATGTGGAGGTGGTGGGGGTGAGAAGGGCGGAGATATTAGGAGGGGGGGGGGGTGTTGAAGGCAAGCCTATTGGTGAGTTAGCACATTGTCGGCACACTGCCAGGACTCGCATGTGAGTGGTGGTCAGTGGTGGGAATGGCGGCAGATTCGGGCGGTGATCGAGTTGCTCCCCAGGGCTAGTGGTGACTGTGCCTGCTGTAGCTGGCCCGGTAATATATAACACGGCCTCACCATCCGGCCATCTCCCGTGAGCCTCTGGGTGTGGAGGACGCGGTGGCGGTGGTGGTGGTGGTGATTTCTGGGCCGGTGGTTCCGTTCAGTTCGTCGGTCGGCCAGCTGCTGGTGTTCCCATTAACGACACAGTGTGGGGGGAAAACAGCTCCAGATGCTGTTATTCCGCGACGTATGCAGTTTATGTGAGCTGCTCTCTATGTTCTGTTCCATGAGCTGCTCTCTACTCTGTGAGCCACACTGCCTGCAAGCAGCACGGGCTCGGGCCATCTCGCCACCACTACCGTAATAATACCCGTGTACGCCAACACTAACCAACCAACCACCACCGCCCGCCCGCCAGCCCGCCCGCCACTTGTTCCAGGTGAGTCGAGTGTAGATTCAATATGGGCCAAGATACTGAGGGCGCCGCCTGCCGGTAGAGGCGGTAGTTGGCAGTAATTGGCGGTATCGGCGGTAGTTGGCGGTAGTGACGGTCGTGGCGGAAGTTGGCGGTCCAGTCTTTGCTCTATCCTATTAAGGCCGAGCGCCAAGCTAGGAAGCGACACGTATACATTTTAAAGTCATTGGTTTGACTCGACCGGGAATTGAACTCCCGATTTCCCACACGGGAGGCCTGCGCTCTACCGATTCGGCCACCCGTGTGGCCGGGTCGTGGCAGCGCGGCGTCACGGGGGCCCGAGGCCGGCTATTGGGCCCGGTACACACACGACACGTCGACACAACAGCGGCTGCCAATTCCCCGGGCACGACGAGCACCGCACACCGCACACCGTGCCCGGGGCTTATTTAGCCCGGCTATGTAATGTCGTCAAGTAGCCAAGTGACGATTGGCCTAGAGAGCAAGCTGCACTGTGAGGGCTCGCCCCGCCTCACCCCGCCCCCGCCCTACTCGGCCCCACCTCACCTCGTCCCGTCCCACCCCACCCTGCCCCACCTCACCTCGTCCCGTCCCACCCCGCCCCTGCCCTACCCCGCCCCGCCTCACCTCACCCCGCCCCCCACCCCCGCCACGCCTCATCCCGCCCCGCTCCATCTAAGGTCGGTAGCAGTCAGCGCGTTGAAGCGGGCAGGCGGAAGCCCTAACAGCACACTGACATATGTCTGTTGAATTACGTGGCTGGCCGGCCGGCCTACCTGTGGCAAGGCCGATATGGACAGGCGGCGCTAATCATGCTAATGTCACTTCCCGCGCCCACCCCACCGCCCACCCCCGCCTCCACCGTCACCACCGCCCGCCCATCTCCCGCCCAACCCCGGCCCCCACACCGTCAGCCATCCGCCCACACCTGCCTTACCGTCACCACGGCCCCCCACCCGACTCCCGCCCAACCCCGGCTCCCATGCCATCAGCCATCAGCAATCAGCCCACTCTGCCTCTTCAGCTCAGTCAGTTTTAATTTGGCCTGAGCATACAACTCAAAACACTAATCTAATCTAATCTAATTATGTCAAACTTATCTGCGGTACAGTTAAAACATAATTGATGTCTTACCGAGTTCTCGGCCTCGGATTGCTATAGCACAGGGAGAAGTAATTGGCTTTACGTCCTGGCAACATTTAAGGTCATATCAGGACGGAGAAATAATTGTAACGCAAGTCCACTTGAACCAATCTTCACCAATTATTCCATTCAAAATGATGTACTCAAATCTATAATATGTTTTGTTGTTTCATGTTTTTGGTCATGCAAATATGCTTATTTATTATTAGGGTTGGGAGGGTGGGAACTGTACTATAACAAGCCAAGGCCGAGAACTCGGTAAAACAGCAATTATGTGTTAACTGTGCCACAGGTAAGGAATCGATTTAGTGACCTCCAAACCACGTAACACTCTGCTATAATGCCCCACCATAGAAACAGTACGGTATTAGAATGGGCTAGCAGTAAGTGCAATATTACAAATCTGATACTAAGTCATAGATGGCTTTCCACACCTTCCAATGCTCTTCAAGTTGGTCAGAGTAGTCATGTACAGTAATGGTTTCATCGTGCACACCTGATTCAAATGACCACCCATATCATACTTCAGTACAACCCCGTTAAACCAAGCTCGGTTAAACCAAACTATCGGTTAATCCAAACTTTTTTCAGCGGCCAGGCAAAATATTAACATATATCATATAACAAAGTTGGTTAAACAAAGTCGGTTAATCCAAAGTATCGGTTAATCCAAACAAAATTGTCGGGTCCCAGGCCACTTCCGGTACAGTTAAACCAAACTTTCATATGGTTATAACTTATGATATAAGGTCATCTGAGACTTTTTTATATGATAAATGGTAGTATTTTGCCAGGCCGCCGCAAAAAGTTTGGATTACCCGATTGTTTGGTTTAACCGAGCTTGGTTTAATGGGGATATACAACCCTATATACATAACAACACAATAATCAAAGTGTCCACATACATTGTATATTTCATTCATAATGCACCCCCGTTTTTGCCAAAAACACGTCAAAGTCAAAGTCAAAGCTTGGTTAAACCAATGATCGGTTAATCCAAACAAATTTCTAGGGTCCCTTCAAGTTTGGTTTAACGGGGTTATACTGTACTATAATACACAATAGTATATATACCTAATGATGCATGCTTAAAGCATACAGACGGCTGAACCTTGCTCTTATTATTAATTTCATACTGAACCCGCTACCATCCAGGTCAGTTTCCTAACCTCATTCTGTGTGTGTTGCCCTTAAATGTGGAGTCAACAGTACATATTGATACTTTCTGGGCATGCATCTTTCGGTACTTCAATCTGTTCTTGAGTATTTTAACTATTAGGTCTCTCGGCTGTTCACCAGCCATCAACGTGTTCCCCGGTTATGGTTTACTGAGTCTGCCAGACATTCGTGCAAGGTCACATCGTCTGCATCTATGTGGATCTAGATAATGCATGCCACACATCGCCATAAAACAACAACAACAACCTTTCTATATCCATATTCAGTGAGGCGTAAACGCCATATGGTTCAAGTAGACGTGCTACTTCTCCCTTAGATAAAATATTCCACCGGTACTTATAGTACACGGGTGAAGACCACCCTTATATAAATACAGCCAAAAATAGCGTTAGTATGGAACAAGAAGTAGAATGCCTGGCACCAGTGTCAAATGGTTACTTATATCAGGACAGAGTTGGTGAAATGGGAGAGAATGCAAAAAGACAAGATGGCGGCCAGAGAATGCCGTCGATTTCACTTTTAAATTGCATTAAAGTATATGTTTTATTATATTTTCCAACTCAAAAGTAGTGGGTAAACATGAAGAAATATACAAAGAATAAATGTTGCTTCCTAGATTGTGAAATTAGGCTCTCATAAAGACTCATTTCATTAGCCCGATTTTTCGACCGTTTTTATATAAGGCTGGTCTTCACCCCTGTACTGGAAGTACGGGGTGAATCTTTTATCTACTTCTCCCTTAGATAAAAGATTCACCATGTAATTGTAGTACATAGGTGAACGACAACGTAGTGTACAAGTACACAGACGACAACGTAGTGTAAATACGGGTGAAAATAGCTTTAGTATGGAACAGGAAGTAGAATTCCTGGCACCAGCGTCAAATGGTTACTTATATGGGCACAGAGTTGGTGAAACGGGAGATAATGCAAAAAGACAGGATGGCAGCTATAGAACGCCGTTGATTTCACTTTTAAAGTCTATTAAACTGCATGTTTTATTACATTTTTGAACTCAAAGGTAGCGGGGATATATAAAAACATATATAAAGAATAAATATTGCTTCTTAAATTAAGACATTATTCACTCAATTAATTTCCCCAGCATGTCAAATTCTTTGCCAGCTTTTCTAATGGGTTGGTTTTCACCCCTGTATTGTCAGTACGGGGTGAATCTTTTATCTACTTCTCCCTGTGCTATGATTAGCCAGGAGGCCTGAGGATGAGGGGAAATATATACATACATGCGTTTGTTGGGATTTTACGTCCAGGCAACACCTAAGGTCATATCAGGACGGGTACCGACTTATTTGTGACAGCGCACACTCATGGCAACTTTATAGTACTGCCCCACTGGGAGATCAGGCCACCAGCCCTGATATCCCACTCAGTCACATTCTCCTGATCTCGAGCCAACCAGTCCGTGCCCTATCTTAATAATGCCGAACGCCTGGCTAGGAAGCGACAAGTATAAATTTTTAATTCATTGGTTTGACTCGACCTTGTTCGAACCGTGGGTTCGAATCCCACGGTCTACCAACGCACATATGTATGCATATATAATATAAACAACAACTATATACACATGTACACGTGCTCTATCACCCACAATAGAGATATAAAGAAGGCACGATCCCTAGATAAATGATTCACCCGGTACTTGTAGTACACAAGTGAAGACCAGCCTTATATAAAAACGGTCGAAAATAGCGTTAGTATGGAACAACAAGTAGAATGCCTGGCACCAGTGTCAAATGGTTACTTATATCAGAACAGAGTTGGTGAATCAGAGAGAATGCAAAAAGACAAGATGGCTGCCAGAGAACGCCGTCGATTTCACTTTTAAATCTGATTAAACTAGATATTATATTATATTTTTAAACTCAAAGGTAGCGGGCTATCAATAAGACATATGTAAAGAATAAATGTTGCTTCTTAGATTGTGAAATTAGGCTCTCAAATCATTGACCCGCTTTTTCGACAGCTTTTACATAGGGTTGGTTTGCACCCCTACTGCAGCAGTACAGGGTGAATCTTGTATCTACGCGATCCCCTGCTCAGTTTCCTCCACGGTTAGCCAACCCATGTTCACCATATCGATGTATTAATACAGACTCTAGTTCCCCATTTCTCCACGGGAGCGACACCTGCGACTGATAACTTAACCAAACTATCGGCACTCCGATCCAGATTCAAAAAATTAAATAACTGTGTAACTTCGCGTGGCGATTTCCCAGCCGGTTTCCCAAGCTGGTTTTTCAAAGGACCCACTCGGCTATGAAACTAGGTAGCCAGGCTGAGCTCACAGGTGTGTCCTAGCAACAGCGCATGCAGTCCACACTGTTTTGGATGATGTGCAGATGATGATGTTGTTGTTGGTTGTTGTTTTACGTCCTAGCAACATCTAAGGTCATATCAGGACGGGTACTGACATGTGATACTGACAATGCGCACTCAAAGCAACTTTATTGTGCTGCCACACTGGGAAATCAGGCCGCCTGCACCATAACCTGATATCCCACTCAGTCACATTATTCTGAGACTGAGCCAACCAGTCCTTGCCCTATCCTAGTAATGCCGAACGCCAGGCTAGGAAGCAACAAGTATAAATTTTTAAGTCATTTGTTTGACTCGACCAGGGTTCGAACCCACAAACTCATGGGTTCGGATCCCCCAATCTCCCAAAACAGGGGATGGACGCTCAACTCATTTGGCCACCCCGTCTGGTCTGCAGATGATGGTGATGATGATAATGATGATCTTTACAATAACTGCAGTCACATCGGTTTGACACAGCTCCAACATATCAGGAGGAGACCTATATAAAAGATTCACCCTGTATTAGTACACGGGTGAAGGACAACATTGTGTAAATATGGGCGAAAATAGCTTTAGTGTGAAACAGGAACTAGAAACTGTGGTTCCAGGATCAAATGGCTACATATATTGGCACAGAGTTGGTGAAATGGTAGAGAATGCAAATGGCCAAGATGGTGGCCATAGAACGCCATCGATTTCACCTTTAAATTGTATTAAATTATATGTTTTATTATATTTTTCAACTCAAAGGTAGCGGGGAAATAATAAGACATATATAAAGAATAATTGTTGCCTCTTAGATTGTGAAATTAGGCTCTCATTTCATTTCCCCGCATTTTCGACCGTTTTGATATAGGGCTGGTATTCAGCCGTGTGCTGCGAGTACAGGGTGAATCCTTTATCTAGAGGAGACCTAGCTACATGCAGTGGGGCTTCGGGTTCAGGTAATGCTGCGCCACTGTTTGTTTATTTATTTGTCTTGGTTAGTGACTTGGTCCGCAGCCGGTGGCAATACTAGTCCGGTGGAAGCCTATTAGGGCCTGCGTTGCCACCGAGCAACCGCTAAGTGCGCCACCAATTATCACCCCACCTCTCCCCAAATTCTGCCCCCCCCCCTACCCACACACCTCACTACCATCAGAGAGCGTGTATACAGATGAGAGGGACAACTCCCGCGAAAATATGTAACACTGACTGCAGTGGCGATCCTGGCGGTTATTGTTGAACAAGCCTTGAGTTTGCCGGTACGCTCAATGCAAAACATTAATTTTCTTCAAAGATTAATAGAAATCCAGAACCCTAACCATATCAATTTAATATAATCGTGTTGGTAAACATGTTTTCTATATGTGTACTAAGCGGCTTGTTTCTATTTGGTGTAGTTTTAGAGATATTTAACTTTGTCTGTAGGAAGATTGCACATGACCATTGACAATGCCTTGAGTTTGCCGTACGCGTAGTGAAAAACGTCAGTTTTATTCCAAATCAATAGAAATCCAGAACCCTAACCATATCAATTTAATATAATCGTGTTGGTAAAACATGTTTTCTATATGTGTACTAAGCAGCTTGTTTCTATTTGGTGTAGTTTTAGAGATATTTAACTTTTTCTGTAGGAAGATTGCACACGACCATTGACAATGCCTTGAGTTTGCCGTACGCGTAGTGAAAAACGTCAGTTTTATTCCAAATTAATAGAAATCCAGAACCCTAACCATATCAATTTAATATAATCTTGTTGGTAAACATGTTTTCTATATATGTACTAAGCGGCTTGTTTCTATTTGGTGTTGTTTTAGAGATATTTCACTTTTTCTGTAGGAAGATTGCACACGACCATTGACAATGCCTTGAGTTTGCCCATATGCGTAAACTGTTCAACAACCACCACTTGGAGCGCCACAGTCGGCATCTGTTACATGGTGTAGTATGGGAGTTGTCCCTCTCATCTGTATACACGCTCTCTGCTACCATCTTCCATTTAACCCACCCACCTACACCCCACCCCACCCACCCACAACCACCACTACCATCAACAACAAGCAGCAGGCACTTACCTATATAATTATATATGCACAGTACGGGGACATTATGACCGGAAATGCATGGCGGCGACTCCTGGACGATCGATGGTTACCGTGCGGCAACCCCGGGCATGTTAAGCGGGCGCGGGCATTGTGTGACGGTGTGACTGACTGTGTGTGACTGACGGTGTGTGACTGACTGTGTGTGACTGACGGTGTGACTGACGGTGTGACTGACGATGTGACTGACTGTGTGTGTGACTGTGTGATGGACTGTGCGACTGACTGTGTGACTGACTGTGTGCAGGACTGTGTGCCTGACTGTGTGCAGGACTGTGTGCAGGACTGTGTGCCTGACTGTGTGCCTGACTGTGTGCCTGACTGTGTGACTGACTGTGACTCACTGTGTGACTGACTGTGTGACGGACTGTGTGACGGACTGTGTGACGGACCGTGTGACGGACTGTGCCTGACTGTGTGCCTGACTGTGTGACTGACTGTGTGACTGACTGTGACTGACTGTGTGACGGACTGTGTGACGGACCGTGTGCCTGACTGTGTGCCTGACTGTGTGCCTGACTGTGTGCCTGACTGTGTGCCTGACTGTGTGCCTGACTGTGTCTGACTGTGTGCCTGACTGTGTGCCCGACTGTGTGCCTGACTGTGTGCCTGACTGTGTGCCTGACTGTATGTCTGACTGTGTGCCTCATTATATGCCTGACTGTGTGCCTGACTGTGTGCCTGACTGTGTGACTGACTGTGTGGCTGACTGTGACAGCCTGTGTGACTGACTGTGACAGACTGTGTGACTGACTGTGACAGACTGTGTGACAGACTGTGTGACTGTGTGTTTGAATGTTACAGACTGTGACTGTGTGACTGACTGCTAGACTGTGTGACTGCTGCGGCTCATCTCATATAGCCTGCACCTGTGTGACTGACTGTGTGGCTGAATGTGTGACTGTGTGACTGACTGTGTGACTGACTGTGTGACTGACTGTGTGACTGACTGTGTGACTGACTGTGTGACTGTGTGCCTGACTGTGACATAATGTGTGACTGACTGTGACATACTGTGTAACTGACTGTGACATACTGTGTAACTGACTGTGACAGACTGTGTGACTGACGGTGACTGACTGTGACAGCCTGTGTGACTGACTATGACTGCCTGTGACAAACTGTGTCACTGACTGTGGCAGACTGTGCCATACTGTGATTGACTGTGACAGTCTGTGACTGAATGTGACAGCCTGTGTGACTGACTATGACTGAGAGTGACAGACTGTGTCACTGACTGTGTCACTGACTGTGGCAGACTGTGGCAGACTGTGATTGACTGTGACAAACTGTGACTGACTGTGACTGACTGTGACCGACTGTGACAGACTGTGACAGACTGTCACTGACTGTGACATACTGTGTGACTGCTGCGGCTCATCTCATCTGGCCCACGCCGACCGGTTGGCCTAGACGGTCGTGGGATTACTCCCAGGCAGAGTCAAACTCAAATCCAAAGACTTAAAACACGAATTGACACTAGTACTACTACTATTGTATTCGCTAGTCTCGCTTAGTTTTGTAAGTCTTTGGTTTGACTCCACCTTCCGCACGGAACGTCTGCGCTCTACCGATTCGGCCACGGCGTCCGGTTGCAATTGATTGGAACTACATCACTGCTTCCACACGTGTACTACTGCAACCAATTTATGTTATTAATAGAAGTGTGTGTCATTTTAAGGAACTAATGTTGTGTTAGCGATATGAACTCAGTGATTTATGGTGCTGTCACATTATGATGCTTCTCGCCAAAGCGCGTTTGACGTATGTGATTCATTGGTGCAACGTCGGATACGTCAGGAAGCGTTACGCGTGCATTAGGCGCGCGTTGGTATTCATTGTTGGACGGCGAGAGCTGACGAGGGTCGGCGGCACGCATCTTCGCACGTTGAAAGTTTTGTGCTTGCACAAAACTTTCGATGTGCGAGGACGCGCGGGTGCCAACATTATGGCAACGTTAGGGGTATGTCGAGATATGTTACACGCGCTGGAATAACGTTATGCGAACGGTAGGGTAGTGAAATTGAAACAGCAGAACAAAATTAAAAACAACATTCAAATGGATATGAACATGTTAAAAGATGCAAAATACAGAACTAAGTATAATGTCTCTGTTCATAACAAATTCAGTGTACTGATGAATGAAGAAACTCCTCAGAGAGAGTATAACAACATTGAAATGGAATGGGAAGCTCTCAGAGAAAGCATGGTCAAGTCAGCAGAGGAGGTGTTACCAAATAAAAAACGAGAGACAAAGCAATCATGGATGACGCAAACCATACTAGAAAAGATGGCAGAAAGGAAGAAAGTGAAAACCACTGATCCACCTAAATACAAACACCTGAAGAATGAAATAGAAGATGAATGCAAAAAAGCTAAAGATGAATGGTGGAATAAGAAGTGTGAAGTAGTGGAACAACTTGAGTCTCAACATCGTTCAAGAGAGATGCACAAGAAAGTGAAAGAGATAACAGGTCAAGGATACAGACAGAGAAGAAGTAAATGTATCAAGAACAAAGACGGCAAAATGCTCTTTGAAGAAGATGAAATAAAGTCCAGATGGGAAGAATATGTAAACGAACTATACAATGATGACAGAGGGAACCCACCCACAATTGAGAAAGAAGATGGGAATATTATATTAATATCAGAGGTTGAGAAGGCTATCAATGATCTAAAGGCAGGTAAGGCTCCTGGAAGTGACCAGATAACATCAGAAATGATAAAAGGACTAGATGAAGTGGGGATTCAAATCATTCATAAGCTAGTAACTGACATCTATGAGACTGGATTTATACCATTGAATATGAATGAATCCATATTTGTGCGACTCCCAAAGAAGCTAAAACCAACATTGTGTACTGAGTACAGAACACTAAGCCTGATGAGTCATATGTTGAAGATGATCCTGAAAATAATTTTACTGAGAAACAGACAGAAAATTGAAGAACAAATCAGTAACGTACAAAGTGGGTTTATATCTGGAAGAGGTACACGTGAAGGGATTTTCAATATGAGAATGATTTGCGAACGTTATTGTGAAGTGAACCAGGATGTTTATGCCTGCTTTATTGACTATGAGAAGGCCTTCGACCGAGTCAATCATGAACTGTTAATCAAATGTTTACAAGATATTGGTGTCAATGGCAAAGACATTAAACTAATTGTGAACTTATACTGGACACAACGTGCATTTATAAAAATGGAGCAGGGCCTATCGGATGAAGTTATGATTAAACGAGGAGTTCGACAGGGGTGTGTATTGTCACCATGTCTATTTAACCTGTACACAGAGATGATTTTCAGACACATTGAAGATTGCAAGGGAGTGACAATAGGTGGCATGAACATCAACAATCTTAGATATGCCGATGACAGTGTAATACTAGCAGACAGTGAGAAAAACCTACAAGATATAGTGAATAGAATCAATAAAGCTGGAATACTATTCAACATGAAGATGAATGCCAGGAAGACCAAAACAATGGTTATAAGTAAAAAGACAGATAAACCAAATGTCAATATAACCATAGATGGCACAAACATAGAACAAGTATCCGAATTCATATATCTCGGACAAAAGATTACAAATGATGGGAGATGTGAGGAAGAAATTAAAAGAAGGATAACAATAGCCCGAACAACATTCTCCAAAATGTATAGAGTGTTAACATCAAGTAAGATATTAATACAAACAAGGAAGCGTATTCTTCAGTGTTATGTGTGGTCTACTCTAATGTATGGGGCAGAGACATGGACAATCTCTAAGAAAATGTACAAACGTTTAGCAGCATTTGAGATGTGGACTTATCGAAGGATGATGAAAATATCATGGACAAAGAAGATCACCAACAAAGAAGTTCTCAGAAAAATTAAAAATACGAAAAGCTTGTTTGCCACTATACAGACAAAGAAACTTATTTATTTTGGCCACATCATTCGTCAGAGTTCAATATACCGTACATTGTTGGAAGGGAAGGTGAATGGCAGCAGAGGGAGAGGGAGACCAAGAACATCATGGTTTACAAATATTTCACAGTGGACAGGCTTGAATTATTCACAGTCTATCAGAACAGCACAACATCGGGACAAGTGGAGAACCATTGCATCCAACCCTCGACTAGAGGATGGAACTATTGATTGATTGATTGATTGAACGGTAGGCACACGATGTGCCAAACTGTTGCTGACTGTGTGGCTGACTGTGTGGCTGACTGTGACAGACTGTTGCTTTGTTTGACTGTTGTTTTACATCCTAGCAACATCTAAGGTCATATCAGGACGGTGCACCAAACTTTTTTTCTTTTTTTTTCTCACAACGTTGGCCGCACCCTTCCAATATGTTGCACTGTCGCCAACAAGTTTGACGTGTCTTGACGATTAAAAGTGATTTTGCGCATTGGCGGTGCGCCCGCGAGAAGCGTCATAATGTGACAGCACCATTAGTAAATCAGACATTTATCATGTCACAGTTGCGATCTAATATTACTATTTTTAACTGAGGCTCAGAGCACTTACAATACACACTCCTGTAGTTTAAATGACCTCACGTCATTATGATCAATCCAAGGGAACTCTCACGTAGCATGACGGGAATTCACCATAACTCACTCAAGTTTACGAGTCTGGGTTATTTTTAGATCTGCGCCTGACACGTGAGAACCATACAAAGTGATGGTTGGTTGTTGGAATTTTACGTCCTGGTAACATCTAAGGTCACATCAAGACAGGTACCAACTTGTGACAGAGTGCACTCATGGCAACTTTATAGTGCTGCCCCACTGGGAAATCAGGCCACTGGCATCATGATCCGATATCTCACTCAGTCACATTATCTGGACACTGAGCTAACCAGTGCTTCCCCTATCCTATTCAGGCCGAGGGCTGGGCTAGGAAGTGACAAGTATCAATTTAGTAAGTTATTGGTTTGACTCGACTGTGAACCGAACCCCCGATCTGCCACCTGCGAAGCCCGCGCTCTACCGATTCGGCCACCGCGCCCGGCCACCCTACAAAGTGATATAGCACACTAAGAGAAACGATCAGATCGCCATACTGAACCTCTTCGACAAGACATGTTGGGAAAAAACTTTGAAAATTAAAAAAAAACTAATATAGAAACTACTAACACCCAAAACCGCAAAAGGTTGGCCCGAGAAAGATCAGGTAAACACTCCTGAGTGCGGGACCAGACCAATCCAGTATCACAGCTGTCCAGTGTTGAAAACAAGCATCCACACGGGAGCTTACACGTTATGGGCAGAATAAAAAACTTGTCACAAAAAAAATAAAATCGAATGCGAATGTTGCGAGATTCTGACGCTGCTCTCCATCCCCCAAGTAGACCACTCGTTTGTGTCAAATATATATCCGTATTTGATTATTGGGATTCTTTTGTAAATGTACTTGTACTTAAACTACGTGTACATTTTCTGAAAGTCTGTATCTTTATTAGAACATTTTTTCCTGAGATTGTATTTATATTTAAGGCTAATCATATATTGCAGGTTATTTATACTTCACAGCATTATTGATTAAACTTATTGCTTAATGTGAAAAAGAAGATTACAACATAAAAAAAAAAGAGTCAAAGACAGTTGGCTGGATACCCCAGTCATCCACACATCCCAGTCGGCCAGGGCCCCAGTCGTCCGACAATCTCCCTGAACCCCCCCCCCCCCCCCCCACACACACACACATCCGCAGACATCACTAGCGCTACCTGCCGGGGCTGGCCACCGGCGTCGGGCGGGCAGCAGTAACCATGGGAGATTAGACCACACCTGAGAGGTGTCCATGACCATAGAGCAGAGGAGGGCAATGATCCTCCTGCGTTACCGGCCCTGACGCCAGGGGGCGGGGTGGTGAGAGGGTGCTGGAGGGGTGGGTGGCCACGCCGCCGCTGTTAGACGAGATCACCGTTCCGAGTGCACACGCGCTGAAAACGGCGTTGGCAGCAAAGCAAATACATCTGGCCATTTGAGTTTGCCGATACGCATAGGGCAAGACTTTGATTGTATTCAAAATGAATAGAAATACATAATTTGGCATAAACATGTATGCACACATGCAATATAATGATCTGATGAATATAGAGAAAAAAATAGCTATAGTTAAACATTTTTAGCTAAGAAACATACAATTCCACACAAAACAATCAGTGATATCCACATTACCATTCTTAATTCTTATTCTTAAAATGTCAAATGTGTCAATATACACTTGTTTCAGACAAATATATAACCAATATCTGATTAACCTTACTCATTTTCTAGTTCTACATATGTCATTAACCATAGGATATAAATAAAAACATTAATAAAATAAGTAAAACTAACTCTGGCTATGGCTCTAACACTAGTCTCAGTGCCCAGATTTGTCTAAATCTAAGATGTGCTGATTATATTGATGTAAATGCAATGCTGGATAAAAGATTAATATCTTAATTTATTATATATATATTTTTTAGTTGGTATTCTATGTTTCAAACAAGAGCTAAGATGAGCTGAAACTAGCACATTTCATAGCTGCACCCAGTGTATTAGCATGTGCTATGTGCTTCTTGTGGGTTTGTTTTTCTTCTACACATCCCACAATGCACCGAGCGGCTGGAATGGTGATGTAGTCTATTCTCGGTTAATGGGGCGTGGTTGGGGAGGAGTGTGGACCAGTTGCCGGGGTCCCAGCACCA